>CM041756.1:10000000-12400000 GCA_023373885.1 Hestina assimilis
TGGATAATATCACACAGATATTTCCATGCCTTGCACTAAAAAAAAGAAATATGATCTTAATAATGAAAGAAGGGATATTTTGTATAAAGTCTTTCAAGAATTTACTTTGGTACCGCTGGATCGAGCCAGACAATAAGTGCACCTGTGGCAATTTTTGGTGCCTGTGGCAATTGGATTATAACTGAGTCTGTGTCTAATTGAATTATAAGAGGTATTAAATAATTTGGCAGCAAATTACTCGCTGAACTGTACGTAAGTTCAAGATTGTTTCAAACCACAGCCACAGCCCACCCGCAGCGAAGGATGATTTCAAAATAAATAAAATTGTTATAGCTTTGACAGAATAGGCAAAGGCAAATATTGAAAGTTATAAAACAAGTATTACAAATAAAAGCTAAGCAAAATATATACTGGGTTGTAATAATATTCAAAAGGTTTTAATAAAACATCATTACGGAAATATATTCTTAAGTATAGATTTACCTAGATTTAATAATATTTAGTATATAATTATAGGTATTCTTATTAGGTCCTTTACTTTGAGAAACTTTCAAACCTCCGTCCAATTAAAAAAAACTAACATAACCATAAAGTTATAAATACAAGAACTGTATTATTTACTCTTTGAATATTACAAAGAATGTTATATGTATTCAAACTTATCATTTATCAAAGTCACAGCTTCATTTACAAAGATAAATTCTAGTTTTGTTGTGTGTACTCTGATTGAACTTGGAAGGGTTTGTAACCTTCACGGAAGGATCGACAGGTGTACGGAGCATCTGCCCTATTTTGTTTTACTTTTTATTATTAAATAGTCGTGTCTATAATAATATCTAGGAGTTCTTTATAAAATTAATATTATTAATAATAAGTATATTTTTAAAGTTAATAATATAATAATCGTGATTTATTGTACATCCATATATATATATATATATATATATATATATATATATAAATGTAGTTTATTTTACAATTACTATTAGTTGTAATGTGTATGTTTAATTAATAGAGTAATGAAAATTAATTGAATTTGTTTAGGGTAAAAATACCTAAGTAGCTACATTTTTATAAAAAAAATAATCTTAAATGATAATAAATCTTTAAAATTGGCTTAACATATTATATTAGATTAGTTGAATTGAAACGCGTTGATGTCTAATATATGCATTGTATACAAAAGCTTTATAATGGTTTTAGTAGTAGAGCTAGAACCTTGTTAATTTTATTTTTCAGCATATGCTTGGTCCCATCAAGTAAATAATGTCTCATAAAATATCGACATAGACTTATAATATATAGACATGCCCTTCCTTAATAACATAATTATATGTTAACACTCTGAAAAAAACAACAATTTTTCATGAGTTTATATTACTAGTGGCAACGTTTATAAGCGAGGGGGTGTGTACTGAGGCTCGGCAGTGAAAAAGACAGCACTCGCAAGTGCTCAATGCTAATTCCGTCCGAAGAGTGCCTCATGAGATAGAGATTGTTCCGAGAGCATTTTAGCCGCGAAAGAATAGAATAGAAACCACGACTATACATCGGCTTTATAGGCAGACCAAAGCCTATTTATATATTTTATGTAATAATCTATATATGTATGTATTTTATCTATGGGCCTTGATGCCTGAAAATAAAAAATAAGGAATTAAATAAATAAATAAAAAAAAAACTAAAGCAGTCGTCGTCGGATTGAAGATTTTTCTGCGAAAGCTATGGATTTTGTGAAGTCACTATTGACTTAACCGGTTCGCAACCTCATTTTCTACCAACTATTATTTACTTCACCTAAATCACAAAATACACAACGGTACATGGAAATGCTTAAAATATGTTAAAGAACAACTTTACTTGGAAGTTAAATAAAGTGTAAATAACAAATCTATACATTTTATATACCATATTTCTGAAATATCCTCTTGAATAATATTACTACTACACTCTTTATGATAAGGATTTTGACAATGTAGAACAAGATTATCTTGGTTAATATAATGCAGTAGAAACACTTGGGCCATGTGTAGTGCCAAACAGTTTCTAAAAGATATTAACCCCAACTCATTGCCCCCCACAGATGACAGGAATGATGGTTCATTTTTCGCCTAAAGAATCGAGATTGCGATTCAGCGGGGAAAGGGCTAGCATTCTTGCTACTATTTCCCGTGGACACGATTTGTACAGATGTAATTATATGTAAATATATTGAATTTTAAATATGTTGTAATATTATATAATTAAATTTAATCATTTTAATTTTGCACCTATCTATACGATTATATGTATTTTTGAGACTATTGTATTTTAGTCTGGTGTGAATAAATAATACGATTTTAGTATAAGATGCGTTAGATATAATGCGGGGAAGCATGAACCGTGACCGTCTGGACAACGACCTGGGGAACGTAAGAACACTATAATTTTTATAATAAATCACATTTTTAGTGTGTAGTTAAGATATATCTTAAGAATATATTTTAAAAAATACAATTTTTTGCATTTTATCCTTATTTTTGTGAAGTAGATACTACTCGTAACTTCTGCCCGTATAAGTAAAAATTTTTAATAAGGCACTTTTATGTAATATGTGGTTCCTCATACATGATTTCATCCTCTATTTCACCTCCTTCAAGTTTGGTTCTCACGACAAAAGTAACATAACCTGTTCCTATATATATATATATATATAATATATATACCAAAAATCATAATAATTGGGCCAGAGGTTTAGGCGTCAAAACGTTACAAATAAACAGACAAACTTACTTTCTCATTTATAATATTATAAACAAGTTTAGATTTAACAAGATACTAAGATACACAAGATACTATAATAATTTTAATTTTGATCATAAACCAAACACAATTCGGGAACTTACATATTTTGTTTTTTTTTTTATGTGGATTTTATACAAATAAAAATCATTAAAAATTCATAAAGTTCGATTTACTTAAATTATTTTTTGTTAACGTTTCATGTGTATCCATACTTAATGTCGAAAATAATTTATTTTATAGTGAAATAAGAATAAAAGAAAGAAAGAATAAGAATTTAAATAATGTAGACATATTTTTTTGTGCAAGGATATTTTGTGCTTTCTATTTTACGGTTTTTGCAGATTTTGTTGAAAAAATTATTAAAATAAATAACTTATTAAAACTTGTTAGTCATAAAATATTTTTACAAGCAAACGAAAAATAGAGATATCCTTTTTAACCATTCCGGTTTTCATTTAAATACAAGACGTAAACCGGAAAGTTTTATATTACAACTCTAAAAATAAGAAGCTTAGAATGTCGAAAAACATTTCTTCTTGTTATTTTCCATTCCTTTTTAAAAACACAGTTTCTAAGAAAAAATGACAATGTATTGTACCTATTATAAAGCATTAAATTTCCTTTCAATATATGTATGATATAACAAATATTTGTATGTAGATATTAAAAATGTAAATAAAAATGAAAAATTGAAACTTTATAATTATAATATGTAATTACTAGTACATACTACTAGATTTTCTCAGATTTTACCCGTACAGATCCCGATGCCGGGGAAGTCAATAGGCAATAGTCCTTTTTACTAATTTAGCCTGGGGACTGATGAATCTAATCTAGCTGATGGTAAGTGGAAGTAGAGTCTAAACGCGAAGGTGGCTTATACCGTTCCAAAAGGCACACACACACAAGCCACCCTTGCCCTACTTATCCACAAGATACAATTGGTTAGGTATGCACTAGGTTAACTCATTTTTTTTTTTCGGAATGTGTATTGCTGTTGGCCCGAGTGGCCTTGACAGCGTCACCGGGCAGGGGGCCGAGTACAGAGACTCAGCCGTGATAAAGGGGCAGCCCTCACGGGGACTCAAATTTGATTCCGTCCTTAGGGTGCCTCCTGCGAAGCCGAACCACGGCTAAGGACGTCATCGGAGATGTAGGCAGCGCTCCGAGCGCATTCTATACGATAGACTCACCCGACGGTGTGATGGGTTATCTCAAGGAACTCACGGTGGTAGCTAATCAGACGAGGCCTTAAGCGCCACCTAAAGGACCACTACTAGGATTAGCAGATATCATATCTTAAATTTTTTTATACGTTAAACACGAAATAAAATTGAAACACATATTAAGCAAAGGAAAACTCGGAGGAACTTGATCGGATTTGAACCGGTAACCTTCGGTTAAAGTCTGCATTTTCTATCCATTGGTCCATCTCGGCTTTTCAACTTCTATCCTATGCTTTAATCCAGGATATGGGAAATCGATGAGATAAAATTCATCCGTATATGACGATTAGTGTGCACAAATATCGTAAGTAGGATTTTTTTTGTGTTAACTGTTGCATATATTTTTATAATACTTACAGACAATTTTATATAAAACCTTGACTTTACACCTTTAAAATAGAACGTAATTTTTCTTATCTGTTTCAACTAAGTTTAACGCAAACATGTTTCTAGTAAGCAACTCAGAACAGTCTCATTGTACATGACCTTTTATGGTTTAACAAATAAAATGTTTAATATTTTCTCTTCATAAATATAGCGATTATTATATCTGAGATTAAGCCACAATCAGAACTTTATAGTTTTTAAGGCATGGTGAAGAACCCATTACGACACCGTTGTGGCGTTGTGGGTAGCGAGCACTTTAGTCTCGACGCTTGCGGGCTGCATTCACGCTCGGGCAGATGTTTGTTAAAATTTCTGTTTCGGTCTGGGCGTTCGTCCGTGTGGATCTCCCCATCGTGCCTCGGAGAGCACGTTAAACTCGGTCCCAGCTGTTATCACATGACATCAGATAATAATCGTTAACTCTTGATAAGTAAATTGCTCTTATCCAATGAGTTACTGGTTCGCCCTTAGGGTTGCGGAGGTCAGACGACAATCGCTCCGTGTAAAAACTAGTAACCTGTCAAATCCGGATAAGAAAAGGGCAGACCCTGGGTAAATAAAATAATGCTGGGACTAATGCTGGGACGAAGAAGAAGGTGAAGAACCCATTAGAACAACTTGTTGAATCAACAAAAATTTAGGTCCCAGTCTTTCCAGTCCAGCGTCTTTCAATATCAGTGAGTTAGTAATTGAAAATATACTTGTTACTGCTATCGAAATAAATAATTTGTTATAAGTTTCCAACAGAATCATTACTTTAACATTAGGTTATTAATAAATCATTCGAAACGTTCAGACTAGAACATCTCACGATGATATGTGTTTCTCCGCATCGCGAATAATGGAATATTTTTCAATAAAAACCGCGGCAAGTTGTCGTGTACGTCTCAGTTAATAAGTGAGAAAGTATCTGCTCCGACAATTACCGTTTTGCGACGGCTAAAACTTGTTAGTTACGGAACTGGTTGTCCAAAAACGATTCATATGACATGTGTTGACTGACAGGATCCTTGGAATCATTAAAACATAGCAACCAACTCTATTGTATTTATGTATTTTTAAAATGCAGAGTCGTAAAAATCAGCTTTTTTCATTGTTCATCTCTGTCGGATGATTGTTATGTTATTTTATTTTCATTATATTTATATTAAAATTATAAAGACTACATAATAAACGAAAAAGAAAACAATAACTCTGCCTCTCTGTCCATCTGTTAGTTACCTGTTCGAGACTAGGTTCGAAATAACCGATGATCAACAGGCAACCAATGAGCGTTTTGTTTTGGTGTGTTAAGTTAACATAAATTTGATCAACGTAGGTACGGGAAGCCAAAGGCTACATACTGGAGCGATTTTGATATAACTTACTGGGGGATAATTTACCTTATGGTTCAAAACAAACACACACTTTATTCTTAAAATTAACCTGTACCTATTTTTCTGTTAAACATACATTATATATACATACATACTGTTTTACACAATAATCGTAAGTCGAGTAGAGCTCAATACATAAATGAAATATAAATACATATAATGAATAAAATGCTGTCTGTTTGTCTGTAGGATTAAAAAAGTATACGTACTCATATAATTAACTTTGAAACATTTATGAAAGTAATTGATAAAAAAGGATAAGTCATATTCTACGATATTTCCTCGCTTAATCATATCCGTACATACCAACGCACTATTAACGGCAGGTAGACAATCCTACAGCCCATTATAAATTCTCCACACCGACACAAAACATCGCGAGCAACGCGAATACCAAATGCTTTTAATGTCCAAATGGTATTGTTACATTCTTACATCTTAATCTTTTATTGAATATAGGTACCTATTTCCTAACAAAAGTATGGACGCAGGTATGTATGGCTTTGTGTTAGTTATGAAAGTTTTCATGTTTTATTTTTTTACTGTTAGATAGGGCTCTTCGGATTATCTGTTCCAGTATTTATGTTCAGTAATAACTACTAGTCTACAGTCTAGTTAATGAGAAACGAAGACGAAATAAGCGGGTAGGAGTTTATAAACACACTAGAAAGGTCGTTGTTGTGGTTTTTTTGTCGAAACGATTTATCAATTACAGTTCACAGTAAAAACCTCAAAAACAACATTTTTTGTATATATTTTTAATTATATTAAACCCCTTTATTTTTTAAATTTGTTTTATTTTAATTTTTTTTTATTTTAATGCTCTTACGTTACGGTTCGTGAGATACAGCCCACTGACAGAAGGACAGACGAATGAACAGCGGAGGCTTATCAAGAGGGTTCCGATTGCACTCTTTGGGCACGGGACCCTAAAATAGATGTTATACCCGCCAACAACACGCCCGGTATGTAAATACTAAATCGTCAACATAATGTTAAATGTCATCAAAAATATTAAAACTGATGGATGATATATATGTAGATACAATTTATTATATTTAAAATTATTTTTAAAAGTCAAACAACGCTTTTGTGTTTTAATTGATAGGAAAATTACATCTATGCTGATATAAATAAGAATGATTGATAATAAAAAAGCGTGTAATTGCTAAATATATAAATTTCGTATTTCGAATGTTATGATTATTGCTAACTTTGCCAAGTTAACGATTTAAGGCAAAATCAATTTCACGATAGACCGTGAAACAATTAGTTAATCTAAAGAAATCGGATAGGTGTACACTTTCGATAGATTGTTTTATTAGATTTTTATAGTATGAGGAAAATATTTCTATACATCATACGATTAGAATAAAATCGCTGTGACTAAAAAACAATAAAATCAACAACTTTACGGTCGAACTTTTCTTATGTTTAAACGTTTCCTATGTTTAACTAACATAATGTTATTTTGATGACATTTAATTTCACAACATTTTAGACCCTTTTTACCCAACAACACAGTAGAAGGGTTGTGTTTTTTGAGTGTATGTATGTGTACATATATCTTTGGCATGCTCTGTAAGCTAAATGCCTCCACATCCGACAGATGTGAAAGATTGTAAAGAGGTATGGACGGGTAGATTCTTTTCCTCTTCTATGCAACAACTACAGAACGATTAGGGATGAAATTTTGCGCTCGGTTTATTACCTAGATTAACATATAGGATATTTTTTAATGCGGAAAATTTTTGCTTCCTTTGGGATAATCCAAGCGAGAGAATTATTTTGAATGTTATTGATCTATCTCAAATTATCGACCAATCTATAGGACATATTCCACTTGAAATTTGCTATAAATGAGTCTTATGGAATAAAAAAATAGCATTCAAACAAACAGTCCATCATAACAAATAAGTACATCAACGCGAGCGGAGTCGCGGGCACACTTAGTTTCATAATGAATGTGATGTCCTTAGACTTGTCTTAATCGTGGCTGTGACATAATCCATTTGAAAAAAAAATCAACTGCGATTATTTATAGTATTGAATGGCAGTCGGATGTATTGAGTTTTGAATTTAAATGTAAAATATTCGTAATTTTTACCTGTCTATAAATATATTTATTTATCAACCTAAATATAAACATCTGTAATTTATAAAATAAACGACATTTAAGCTTTATATGTGCTTACCATAACCTAAGCAAGTAAGCTCGCAAACTTACATTAAGCTCTGCCCGTAGTACTCCACATCGGTTTACCATTACACTAGTTCCTATTAATAATATACACTACTGCACTAACTTCACACTTCACTTTGAGACACAACTATTTATTTTCCCTATATGTGAAAAACCGCGATATAATATGTATATATGTTTTATGTTCCTTCAACACGTATATACGTAACGGCGCTTGTTTAGAGACTGCTGAGAAGAGAGACTGCCGACGGCTGCGCCTGCGCAGGCTTCGAAGGAAAGTTCATCGTACGCCTCCGCCTGTTCTATAGTACGGGCTATAATAAAATTAATATGGAACATGATGTTTGCTTTTATGTTTAATATAACAAGATATTAAAGTTCTAATTTATCGTTAATAATGCTATTTAAAAGTTTTCTGGTAAAATAACCATTCCTATTTTCTGTGAATACCTGATTTTCACGCACCTACATTCTTTGACTTGTAACACTAATATGAGATATTTCAAATGAATATTTTGAAAACTTGATGTATGTAACCAAAAAAAACGTGCTCCTTACTTTAACTCTTGCAATTATTACAAAATTTGAATTTTCATACTTAAGTTATTATTGGTAAATTATTATACTGTAGTAAATTATTACAAATGCATTGCATAAAGTAGATTTTTATGTAAATCTAGTAATAAAAATCAGTCAAGTTATATAGTCTTTCGTTTCGCCCGTGTTTAATGATAGACGGTATTATAGGCAACCTGAATTATCAACTATTATCAAGTTGATAACAGTGGCTGCCGATTTTTCCCTGTACAGCATAGCAACACTGAGTTCCTTCGTTTATAGTAGTATCCGGTTATCCATCCGTAGACCAGGGTAAAAGATGCCTGTCCATCATCATCATCTAAGCAAAATAGAACTAAAATATTAAAGTTTTAGTTTTATTTTTAATTTATTTATAAAATTCTACAATAACAGAGTTACGAAAAAAATACTTCTCTTCTAATATATTCTGTTCTATATATAAAGTTATATTTTCAAATAAAATTGCACTCAGTCTTACGTTTGCATATTATCTTTTATCATATTTATCTTGTTTGTCAAGATTTATTGTTGTTATTTAATTTATTAAAGTAAATGTATCTTACATTTAATTTCATAAATTATGAAGATATTTATAACCGTTATCCGTTATTTACGAAACAAGCTGCTAAAAAGTTAAAAACTAGTAAACTGCTGAGTACCGAAATATTTTTTTACGCTGTTACAACACATTTATTGTGATTTATCTGTGACCGTCCCTCCGGTCTCAGATAAAAGTTGATTAAACAAAATTTGACAGTCAGACGGCTGTCAACAAAACCCACGAAGTTAAATCGTGACTTTCAAATTTTAATTGTACAACTGATATTTAACTGAATTTTGTCAGTATTAGTTTGTGAGGTTTCAACGAAATACAAAATCATGCCGAAAGTTTCAGGTGTGTTTCTTCAATCATTAATTATGCAAACTTGCTTATTCATTTATAATAATTGAGGTTACAAATTGGTTCCAAAATTCCCGACAAAAATGTTTTCTCACAAATAATATATAAGCCTTAAATTTTTATATAAAATAACATATTCTAACTTTGATTCTTTTCACTCATTATTCTTGGGATATTTCATAAATTTGTAATTTTTTTATTTTAAGTCTTTCTCCGTATCTACCGGCTTTCTACAATTTTAAGAATATCATTGTTTTATTTTGACAAATTTTATGCATAATTTTTTATGTGAACTTTTATATGCTGCACTATTTATTCAATATTCTTTTCTCTACATAGTAAAAGTGAAATGGGGCAAGGAGACGTACCCGGACGTGGAAGTAAATACAGATGACGAGCCTGTAGTGTTCAAAGCGCAAATTTTTGCACTAACTGGAGTACAACCGGAGAGACAAAAGGTGGTCTGTAAAGGTGTCACACTCAGGGATGACAGCTGGGCAAACTTTAAACTATCCAATGTTAGTAGCTTTTCTTGTTTTTGAATTATAAAAAAAAATTTGTAAACAAATCTACCTAAATTATGTTTACATCTGAAAAATATAGTATTTTAAGTTTAATAGGGCTAATATTTTCCATATATTAAAGAATATTATTTGATATTTGATTCTAGAATGCTTTAGTACTAGTGATGGGTAGTAAAGAGGAAGATGTCCCTGCAGCTCCCGTTGAACAGACTCGTTTTGTTGAAGACATGAATGAGTCAGAATTAGCAAGTGCTGTAAGTATTTTTAAAACTATGTTCTTTTGTTACTGAATGTCAATCATTAACATATCAAATACTATTATTTATTTAATTTTATATTGATTTCCCGAAAATAATGTTTGAATAGCTTTCTATAACCTTAAAAATATTTTTATAGATGGATCTTCCTGAAGGTTTAATTAACTTAGGCAATACCTGCTATATGAATGCTACAGTACAATGCCTCAAGACTGTTCCGGAGTTGAAAAATGCACTTCTCAAGTATGATCAATGTAAGTTTATATAATGATATATGAGAAGAATATGTATAAATTCACAAACTTTTTACATATCAAATATTGAAATTTTTCTGCGATATCTATAATAATGTTGACAAACTTTTATTATTATATATATTCTGTTGTTTTGTTGCCGATATTAGAAGCTGATTTGCTTTATGTTATTATTAGTTTAGTAGTGATTCAAAATTTACTAAACTGTTAAGTTTTTCTTGACATGTTACAAGGCAAAAAATTGCTAAATGAATGTAATGATTACTCCCTCTATTATTATCATTAATTTCATCATCACGTCTTAAACACTATGTTAAATTATAGAGGAATACTATAGAACACGAAAGAATACTGACAAGATACTGTCTGTATTGAATATAAACTAAAACAGTTATAACCTGATAAGAGAGAGTTTATATCATTACACATTTTATTAATTAAGAGTATCTTTGAAACAGCATCTGGGGGTGGGACTGCTGGTGGACTTACATCAGCATTAAGTGAAACAATGCGTGCATTAGAGGGGGGAGGAGCTGGCACTTGTGCAGCTGCCGTAGCAAGATTACTCAATGCATTACATTCCGCTGCACCAAGATTGGCTGAGAGAGGTCCAGGTGGACAGCTAGCTCAGCAAGATGCCTCGGAATGTTGGACTGAGATCATACGAGCATTGAGTATTAGACTTCAAGGTGCACCTGGAACTAACAGGTAATTGTTTTCGCTAACTAAAGGTACACTATAATTGGACTGAAAAGTGAATTTTATACTATTCAGCAAAATATTTTAAAAGGTCGAAAACAGGTATAATATTACCTAAGGTCACCTTTTGTCGCAGAAATAATTTGTCACCATGCCAAAATTTTAGAGCTTTTCATAAAATGTGTGCGTCAGTAGGGTAAAGTTTTTTTTTTAAATTAAAATTATATTTTTAAAGGCATTACTTATATTCGTATTGCCTCTCCAAATAAGTTCGAAGCTTGCGCTATGAGTGGGTACGACAATAGCCCAAGAGGGTCAGGATCAAACCCGCAGCTCTTGCGTTAACAAAGTGGAGTTGGCCTTTCTACCGTTGAACTCTTGAGGCTTCTAAATTATTGTGTTTATTAAACATTAAAATTAATTGTATATTATTATATTATTAATGAATTGATTGAATTAGTTTAAACACTTTTTCAGTAAATCCCTTGTGGAGCAGTACTTTGGTGGCACTTTGGACGTTGAGCTTGTTTGTAGTGAAGCGGAGGAACCCCCAACTCGCTCCAATGAGACTTTCCTCCAATTATCCTGCTTTATCTCACAAGATGTTAAATACCTGCAATCTGGGCTTAGATCTGTAAGTGTATGACAAAGAAAACAACTTATTAAAAAAATTGTGGTAGTTCTTTTATCCAAGAGACCGGCTAGGTAAGTACCACCGCAGTTCAATTCAGTTCAATTATTCTACTGCAAAGTAGTAGTTTTAGGTATTATGTTTTTCGGTTTAAAGGGGACTGTAGGGTAGTAAAGTTACTGGGCAAAGGATATTTAAGAACCAATATCTCAAGGTTGACAACACCAACAAATGCTATTGCAAGCACAAAACCAAAAACTTACCACCAGTGTGACTGATTCCACTGGTGGAACAATCTCTCCTGAGACATTGATTATCCGAATAGAGGGCGATGGGGTCGTCACGTCCGGACGCCGAATTTTTTTAAGGTTTATAAACGCCAGTTGGTGCTGTACAAAATTTTGGAGCGTTAATAAATTTATAAGTTTGCCAATTTATAAATAAGATTATACTAACTTAATTTATTTTATTTTACAGAAAATGTCAGAACAAATCACAAAAATGTCGGAGACATTAGGAAGGGATGCCGTTTACACAAAAACTGTAAGCTTTAACACAAACATCTTCATATTAGCATTATTGCCAGTATTTTATCCAGTGTCTATATATCTATATGGCTTTTACTATTATCAGGACTTGACTTTCTTAAACAGAGCGAGTGCCACCTGACCTCCACAAACCTAAGGTAACACATTATGTGTATAGCACTGAACTCCTCCTAAACGACTAAACTGATTTTGATAATTTTTTCTGAGTGAATTATAGTGGATTCGAGAATGGTTAGATTAACAATTGGAACCTTTTTTTGTTTCATGTATCGCACACGTTAATTTTCTTTCTTTTTTTTTGCGGAATGTGTATTGCTGTTTGCCCTACTGGCCTTGACATCGTCACCGAACGGGACCAGTAGGGGCGCTGCTATGTGGTCTTTTTCATTTTCGTGGCAGAACAACCTCTACCCGGCTCGCTAGTTAATTATATATTATATGTCCTAAAAATGAATTATTATTTTTTACAGAGTAAAATCAGTCGCCTACCAGCTTATTTAACGGTGCAATTTGTGCGGTTTTTCTATAAAGAGAAAGAATCAATCAATGCCAAAATTCTGAAAGACGTTAAATTTCCATTAGACTTGGACGTCTTTGAGCTCTGTACGTCTGAACTGCAAGAACGCTTGATGCCCATGAGAAATAAATTCAAGGTAATATAAATTCTTTAATTTAATAACTACATTTAATATATTTTTAAAAGTTTTTTTAATAGATAATATTTTTTTTTAGGAATTAGAGGATGCATCCTTGGAAACCGCTTTAAGTACAAAAAATAAAAATCACGGTGACAGCAAAAAAGTAAACAAAAAAAAGAGAGTACTGCCATATTCTTTTGAAAATGGTAACTATTATTTTTTTTAATTAAGATTTTACATTGAGTGTAGGTTACATAGGCCTCTGACTTCACCTTTCAACTATTATCAAATTGATTATAGCTGGGACCGACTTTTTATGTGCCCTCCAAAGCACAGAGACCCTCAGTTGAAATACCACTATGCGTCTCACTCACAAACCAACCAGTGACCAATTTTGATATTAATTAATTATTGTTTTCTATTAAATACCTTTTGTAATACCAAATTGAGGGCAATGTGTTTACAGCTTACAGAAAGTTACAAAACCAGGAACATAGCATGTCATATTGTCAACTCTTTAAACAACTTACTACTTCACTCTTGGTGAACTGCATACTCTGGTTCACTTTGAAAACCTCCGAAACCCTTTCCATAGTTTGAGGTACTTGTAACGAGCTCGATACTTGAAGTATCACATGCGTGTTGCCGACCCAAAGTACAGGAGGGTAGGAAGAGAATAGCGGAGTTAAGAGTTTGGGCTTCCGGTGCCCCCTTTTCCGTCCCCGGTCTTTGATGGAGCACGGTTGCACCATTACTAACTTCGTTCCCAGACATCGGCAGCAACAACAGCGGCTACTACCGGCTGAAGGCGGTGCTGACGCACCGCGGCCGCTCGTCGTCGTCGGGGCACTACGTGGCGTGGGTGGCGCGCGGCGACGGCTGGCTGCGCTGCGACGACGACACCGTCTCGCCCGTCACCGAGGAGGAGGTGCTCAAGCTCAGCGGAGGCGGTGAGTACCGCTCGGATATGGATCTCTCGTTCCCAGGACCGGATTATCCATTAGAGATTTTGAGTGTAAATTGAATTTGAGGAATAATGTATGTGTCGCAGGGTTATTGGATAATATAAATTTTAACAAAAACACTACACACTAGGGTTTTCGCGATTCGCATAATTAGATAATGGTTAAAACATTTCTCAATCTTACTGGAAAAAGATACAGTTTTTGTAATAATACGAGTCGCTCTATATTGCATTACAATCATAAACAAAACAACGACAGCGTCACCAAGGGGGAGGGGAGGAGTTTGTTGGACGAGTACTTCGACCCAGCCGTAAAAAAATCCCTCGCGAGGGTTCCAATTTGATTCCGTCCTTTGGGTGTCTTCGGTAAGCACAAAACTGTATATAGACGTCAACGGGAATTGTCAATGCGATCTTATCGTCAAGGTCTTTTATGACGTGTTTAGGAAAATACTTTAGTCGAATTTCATCTCTGTCTGTTGCCTGTCTTCTAGACAGGAGATTTGAATGGGAGATTGAGTGATCAAAATAGTTTTGCTATTTCTTCGATTGCTTTATTTAACCGATTTCAAAGTCCATAAAATTCTATGTGGGTAAACGTACCATGGAAAGCCTAAAACCATGCTTAGGAAACTGTTTTGAAGTATTTGTAAATGATTTATGTTTCTGATCTGAAAACAGGGCTCCCGTGACTCATTATGTCAGTTTACATGAGAATTTTAAAGACTTTTTTTAGCTTAATTATTAAATTGTTTTCAAATTATTATTTTGATATACAGGTGACTGGCACTGTGCCTACTTGCTACTTTATGGGCCCAAGGTTCTTGAGATACCCGAGGAGGAGGAGCCGATGGTGACGGAAATCGTTGAGGAACCGGCCGGCGACCCGCCCACGGCTCTCGCGTAATCGCGCCCACTTGAACCCTGTCTCGGATGTTGGCTCTAGGAATGAGGGATCAAGATGTTTGGATTAAAGACTGGTACAAGGCAAAAATTGAGAGACCTTTTTTGCAGTAAACAAAAACTTTTTTTATGAACAGTTAATTTTATATTATACCATGCAAGTACAGCGCCTCTCATTTCTAGACCTGTCAATGATGATAATTACACGAAATCCAAAAAGATAACCTTTCGTAGTTTTTGTATTTTTATATTTGTAAGAAATCAACTTCTGTATGAAAATTGGAGGCAACGCGATTGGTAGAAAATTTAGATAAATTTTATATTATAGACATCAAGTCTTTTTACTATTAAATAAATGCTATTCTCGAAATAGTATTTATGATAGAGAGAAAAAAAGCCATTACGGAAAAGAGCTACAGATGCTGCTTGAAAAATGAACTTTGGATCGGAGCGCAGCGCATATTTTGACTTAATTGTGCAGAAATCCTTTATTTTTTTTTTAAATTACTTACGTTTGGGGATATAGAATAAGGTATAAAGTATGTTAGTTGATTCGTATAATCTAAGAATAAGCTCTACGTAATTTTTTTCATTATTTAGGCATAATGTTGGCTAAGCAATATTTAAATCTTATGTATGAAACAAAAAAATGTTTAAAGACTGCTTTATGTAATTCCTGCTTTAGAAACAATTAGCGCGTATAAAGTGTTCTGTATTTTCTTACTAATAAAGCTGAAAGTCCTTCGCACCGGATAACTTCATTGACGATTACAGTCCTAAAAATTTCCGTAATGTAAACTGTTACTTAAATATGTGAAAGAACCTGATACCAGTTGTTTAAATTAATATGAAAAAATCTAAATCTATGGATTCCTGATTACAATTTTTTATGATAAAATTTTAACAATTTGTCTCGAAACTAATATAGCATATAATAAACGATAAAAGAATATGTGTACTCATTCCTATAAAAGCCAAATAAGTCCAGAGCAATCTATGATTGGTTATTATGAATCAAAGCGGTGTTCTATGGATCGTTATTTATTTTAAATGAAGCATTCAAAATGCTGTAAAATGTTCTTAAACGCTTTATTTAGCAATTCTCAATAATATCGTATAAGTTCTGTGTACTAATGTATTGAATTTATAAGACTAATTATAATAAACGATTAACTATATATTGTTCTATTATTTACTAGCATCTGCACGCGGCTTCGCCTGCGCGATTGACCATTATATAATAAGCCACCTTTTTTGCAATAAAATATAAATGGTTCTCGATACAAACCTTCATCCCCTATTTCACCCTCTACTTTTTCCCTGCCAAATACTGGCCTACGTTCTTGTGCAAAATTCTATCTATTTTTATACCAAAATCGATTCAGCGATTTACGATTGGAAAGGTATTTATTTTGTATACATTTTAAGCTATAATTTTAGATTTAATCCGATATAAGACTTGATATAAACATTATGAACACTGAAAATGGTCTAAAAGACCAGAAAACCTTTTGTTGGCCTGTCGCTCCATTAGCGTGGACTACTTATTACGTTTTTTCGCGCATTGCTCTTGCATCGTTACACGTTTCTCTCTACATGAACTGACATATTAATTGTTTAAAATATATGTACATACAGACAGAGAAGCGTTAATAATAATAATATTAATTCATCTGGATTTCATAAGGCCCATCTCATTGAAATTAAAATCTTGACTTTGGTTTTGGTTTATTTTCCGGGATAAAAGTATCCTATGTTTTAATCCAGCTAAATAATATGTGAAATTAAAAAAATATTGCAAGTCTTCTATGGGCGGGAGTTGCACTGTCAGTTAACATGTAGTCTTTAAGGACTAGAACGAACCAAGAAAATCGTCGGGCAACGAACAAATAAAATTCCTAATTCTCCAGAACGATCTCGAAGATTCCTAATTCGTTCTGCTCATCAAATTCGGCGACGTTGTGGTGCAGCTGTAGAGAACCTGCCTTAAATGCCACAGGTCGCGGGTTCTATTCCCGCTCGGAGCATAATATATTAAGTATCGGAGCATAATATAAATAAGATTCCTAATTCGTTCTGCTCATCAAATTCGACGACGTTGTGGTACAGCTGTAGCGAACCTGCCTTAAACGCCACAGGTCGCGGGTTCGATTCCCGCTAGCATAATATGTTTGTATTGACCATGCAAGCATATTTTCTGGTCTGGGTTTATTTGTCTTTGTCATTGTGAATGTTTCCACAGGATATTACTATCCTAATGGAGGCCGTTGAGTGTGAAGCGTTTATTTATTTATTTATGCTCTGGGGTCTGCTCCATTTCTATAACCGCAGCTGTTGTTATTTAGAAGAATTGTTTTTAAATGAATAATTTTATTTTTAATGTAGTATGTATTTTTGATATCTAAATTATTTTAAAATAAAGAAAAATAATACATGTATTTCGTACAAAACATTATTTTTATACGTAATTTATATAGATATATCTCAATGACAATTTCAATAAAAATAGATTCATCTTATATATTCTATATTCTTTGAAATATGAATAATATGTCTTATCGATGTCAAATCAATAAACATTTTATGAAAGTATTTATTTTGGCTATTTTACTAAGTGATATGGAAAAAGTATCCAAATTCGAAAGATTAGGACAATATTTGACAAGCTTATTACGAATTTTTTGTCAACCAATACATGCCATACTATTTTCCGGATATCAAGAAAAAAGAATTCTAAAAATTTTGTTAAGTTTTCTAGTTGGTTTTGTCCTGGGGCAATTATACTTTAACTTTTTTTTAAAGGACATACATTTATTCTGTGATATTAGTTTTGGTTTAAGTTTATTCATAAGTATAATATTAGGTAAGTACAATATAGTCCCTATTTGAGTGAAAAGTAAATAATTAAGAACTTATAAGTTTTTAGAGCTGAGACTGTACAACTTTTGTTTGTTTTAAAAGCGCCATCTGCTGAATCTATGTCGTTAAATATAAAGCGCGTTACATTAAAATTCGTTAAATATAACCGCGTATAGCTGCATTTCTGTAGTACGTACAAAATCCAACGCGGACGAATTTTGAGGTAGAGCCATGCTATTATCGTCATGAATAGGCCGGCTAGACTGGACAACCGACTGGACCAGGCAATACTATCCTCACAGAATTTATACACTGAAATAGCAGCACCTGTACAGTTGCGCTTCGTTCGTTGAGGGTGATCGTCGGAAGCCCAAACACTTCCGTTGGGTTTGCAACGCGATTTTAGTAGTAATAGAGCCATGTTTCACCCAGCATAAATGGGCCAAAAAAAACTAAAACCCCAAGGTCCCGTTTAGCGCCATAGTGGGACGTCACGGGATCGCTTGCGCATTCAACCGCGACGCCCCGGTTCTTGCCCCTAGGGGCCCTCCTGGGGCGGCAGCATAAATGGGCCAGCTTGACAGGGAAGTACTTTACTCTTACAGAAAATTGGTGTAAGTAACAGTAGGTACTGTTGCGTTTCGTTCGATGAGTGAGAGCGCCACAGGCCCAATCTCCCAACCCCTGTGATCCTTTCCTGTTGTCCCATCTCATCACTTCCTTCCCATTACTTTAGGTTGGCAGTGCTTATGTTATAGGTACTTCTAGTATCGCAACGATTATGATGCTTCTAGTTCTAGTATTACAAACGTATTCATAAGCTACTATTAAGCGGATCGTACCTACTCTTGTTTGCCAACATATGGCATAAAATATGATTCCAGTTACAAAATAGTTATTAATTATGAATAAACAAAATATTTGTAACTTTTTAGGTATAGCTTGTTCAGTATCAATACAAGTGCGCTGTATTTCTCTTTTGTTATTACCAATGTATTGTGGAAAAGCCGGTCGTGGTGTTTTAAAAGCAATTTTATTGACTTATGTTGTTGCGGGTAAGATAGTGATATACATATATATTATCTTATTTTTTATCGTACAAAGCAATATTGTAGTAATATTTTTATTATAAACAATATTGCTGATGGTAGAGCACAAATCAACATGCATTAGGTAGTGAAAAATTCGTGAAGTGATTGCTCTTCAGTCAGCGTATTTACACCATTTGTATCTTACGTGTACAAGCGTGCCTAATGCTAATAACGGTATTACCTGCCTTCGCGTTTGGACTCTACTTACACTTTCCATCAGTTGAACTAGAGTCATCTGCCCTCCGGGATAAATAAATAAAAAACTAGGAAAAGATTTTCAAATCGTTACCGATACTTCAGTTTTCTTTTACATGCCTGGTAAAGCATGTAGCTACTGATCAGAATTGAATAGCTACTGGTCAGGATTGTTTTTGAAAATTCCGCATTAAAAGCTTTTATCGTTGAAATAATGGGAATTCTTTCTATAAACTATATAAACATTGCAATGAACCAGAGCGATTAAAATTTAATGGCTATGATGCAATGCCACGCATTGCTAAATAGCACAGTAATTTGCTTTAAGTATATATTTTTCTTCAGTCTAGGAGAAAATTGTCCCTGACTCCATGAAGCCGTACTTGTAGTGCATTTCACAGCCGGCAATATAACTTATTTTTTATATAACAGGACCAATAACAAATATGGGATTGAATGCACAGGAAGTTGTACGTGTTTTTGCCTGCACAACCGAATTGTCGTATGACCTTTCAAAAATAATTTATGCTCAAGCTTACCGGCCAGTAAACAAAGCTCTTCTGGATTTGAAAAATGAAATTCTACTGATAAAGGAAACGTTTAGGTACCATGTATTTTAACCTGGATTCCAATGATTCACGTGTATATAAATCGGTGTGTGAATTGGGCTGTGTGTATTAATTAATTATTCATAATAATACTCCCTCTGCACACCAAAACAACTGGATCGATTTTGATAAAATTATAGGTAATCAATAGATGAGTTTAGTAGAGATCGGATCAATAGAAAAGTCGCCCCAGAAGAAGTCACAGGCAGATGCTAGTAACTCTGACCAGATTTTTTCTCGCTGATTCGCTGATATGGTCATGATCGTCGCGTTAAATCATTATATTAAAAAAATAATATTGTTGCTTTAGATCAGTCAAGGATATTATATCTCCAATAGAATTTGAAATAGAAGGAACGACTAATCTGCAATTAATGATGGACGAAAACTATTACACTGATGCATTATTAGATATTATTAATCACCATAAAGAAGTATCCCAGTTATTTCGGTTCGTATAATATACATTTTATAACTAAGACAGGTTCTACTATTCAGGTCACGGGTTCTCCGGCGTCGCGACGCCATTGGGCGTCGTGAAGACGTCCTAAGGACGTCGCGAAAAAAAAAGCTCATTATCATTACTCGCGACGTATCTAATAGCGCGTGATTAGTAATTTAAAGAAATTTTACTTTATTTATATTAGCAATTTAAAGGCATTACCAATATTCTTTTTGCCCCTCCAAATAAGAGCTTAAGCTATGAGGGTATGAGAATAGACCAAGGAGGTCAGAATCATACCACAACTCTTACATTAACGGAGCGGAGTCGGCCCTTCTAGGCTTCGCAATTTTATAAGCTATGATGAAAAAAGCAAGCTTATACCTTTATTATGTCTTCTAATATTATTTTGAATCTGCTAGAACTGTATATAGATACATACGGTCGTAGCAAAAATGTGGCACAATATGTAAGGAGCCGCAACTACTAATAAAATATATTGAATCCCTTCTCTAACCTATAATATATTGGCCAATTTTATACGGAATCTTAATAAAAAGATCAGTATAAACACTAAAAGATTATTTATCAACCAATTTTGCCAAATAATAATAACTTATTATTAGATCGAAAGAAAACAATTACAAGAATATTTATATAAACAAAATGAATATTCGATGTGAGAACCAATTGTCCCATGCTATACAAGTGTGCTTTGATGTGTATTCGTCTTCTTACGACACATGCAGTAAAGAGTTACCGGTCTACGCCGGGATCGTTTGCTGGCCGTTGATGTTGCCTCGCGTTTGCGATGTGAAGCGCTTGATCGGTCCTGGTATATGTGATTTTAGAAAGCAGGTGGGAATATTTACTTATATATATTTTTTAAATTATGTTTTGAATAAACTGATACCTAGTAGTTATTCTAAGGATACCCAAAGTGTGGCAACGGAACTCGATTACTAAGCCTTTTGATGCTCTTATACTAAATAAGTTAATAAACGCTGCACCCTCAACGACCCCCATTAGAATAGTGATATCCTGTGTCGGGGGTCCGGAAACATATACAAGGACAAATTCAACCAGACCAGAAAATATGCTTGCATGGTTCGCGCTCGGAGCAAAGATATTATGCTTCGAGCGAGAATCGAACAACCTATAAAAATTTCAACTCTCTTCCTATTACAGTTCATGAGATACAGTCCGCTGACAGAATGATAGATAACCTAGCCTAATTAATAGGGTTTGCTTACGGAGTCCTTTGTTCAATTGTTGAGTAATAACTCAATACAATATCGCATATTAAATCAAAGAATCAAGATATAAAAAAATTATATGTTTTTTGTCAGATAGATGCGGGGCTTGGAGAAGGCTATTATTATTTGAAGTTAGTCAAGAAAAAAATATTACCAAATTTGAACCGAGTAATACTGCAGCACAAAATCTACTATGAAAAAAGGCTTTATGATATACAGGTAATGAATGTATATATGTACTTATACGAGTATACTGATAATACACGAGTACCTACTAGTGATGATGAAATTAACACTCTGGGTTCACTTAATTCAACTACACACTCAACGGCCCCCATTAATATAGTGATATCCTGTGTCGGGGTTCCAGAAACACATACAAAGACAAGGACAAACACCCAAACCGGAATCTATGGCTGCATGGTCCATACAAACATCTGCTCCGAGAGAGAATCGAACCCACGACCTGAAGTGTCTAAGGCAGGTTCGCTAACGCTACGATACAACGTCATCAACCTGGTGTCAGAGTTGATCAGGTCGCCCATATAGGCCTCTGACTTGACAGAAGATAACAGACGGGACCGACTTTTGATTTTTCCATGCTCTCCAAAGCCCGAAGGCAAAACGAATTTGACAATACCTATAATTTATATTAAAATAGTTATTTATATTGAAGTCGGGATATGACGACCTTATCGCCAGCTGTTAGGATAATTTCTTTCACAGCAGAGGTTATTCCACCAGTTCAATCAGTCACACTGGCGGTAGTGCTTTTGTTGCGAGTGGCCGGCTAGGTAGGTACCACCACAGTGTCAAATTTTCTACCGCAAAGCACTAGGGTCTTTGGCTCTACTGTGTTTCAGTTTGACGAGCACTGTAGGCTAGTGTAATTACTGAGCAAAGGAGATTAAGAAGCAATATCTCGAGGTTGACAATGCGTAAGTGACACCTACAAATGGTGTTGCGCGCGCTCATAGGCTACGACAACCGCTTACCATTAGGTGGACCGTGTGCTTCCTTGCCAACTTAGTAAATAAAATATATATGTTGTATTAAATTTAATAAACATACAGGAAATAATTAATGCTTTAATAAATATACAGGATGCCAAGGAAACAGGCAAACGTGTGCTACGCGCGTTTGAAGAGAAATATGTCATCATGGAGTTCGTAGTAATTACTGTAAATATCTTCATAGCCCTCCTATTCCTCCGTATCCCAATTGCATCGGTATACTACCATAACTTATATCTTACCAGCATTGACTTCGACAATATATACATTACTGATTACTTCAAAAGAATTGATGAAAGGCGAGGGAGGAAGAATAAGTTTACGCTTTTACCATTGAAGAAGGTAAGCAAAACTAGAACTCAATGCAGAAATGCAGTTCTTTATTGTATACTAGCTGCGCCCGCGGCTGCGCTCGCGTGGTGTACCGATTTTTCTTTATTGCACGGAACCGTAATTCTTTTTCTAAAATAAAAGTAGCCTAAGTTGACGTTGTGGCGCAGCGGTAGCGAACCTGCCTTAAACGCCACAGGTCGCGGGTTCGATTCCCGCTCGGAGCATAATATGTTTGTATTGACCATGCAAGCATATTGTCCGGTCTGGGTGTATTTGTCCCTGTCATTGTGAATGTTTCCGGACCTCCGACACAAGATATTAGTATCCTAATGGGGGCCGTTGAGTGTGCAGCGTTTATTTTATTTTATTTTTATTTTTATAACTTACTCCTTATTACATCAGCTACCTGTGTGTGTGCCAATAAAAGTCCCGCCAAATCCGTCCAGCCTTTTCAGAGATTAGCCGCTACAAACAAACAGACAGACAGACAGTCAAAAATTTAAAAAAATGCTATTTCGGTATATGTGCCGTATATATATTCATAAACATGTAGTAAAAGACGGTTATTTCAATATTACAAACAAACACTCAAATTTATTATATTATACTTATAAGATAAGCCGAGATGGCTCAATGGATCGAAAACGTAGACTTTAACCGCAGATCGCGGGTTTAAATCCGAGCAAGCACCTGTAAGTTTTCAAGTGCTTAATTTGTGTTTCAAATTTATCTCGTGCTTAACGGTGAAGGAAAACGTCGTGAGGAAACCTGCATGTCGTGGAAGAAATACTAAGACAGGTATACGCTGGTGGTAGGGCTTAAAAAAAGTCCACTTGATTAGCACCATTAAAAACTCGTGAAGTGGCTGCTCGTCAACCGCGTTTCGAGGACAGCCAGTGTATATGTAGTTGTATCCTAAAAAAGGTCGGCAACGTATCTGCATGCCCTCTGGTGTGAGATGTTCATGGGCGGCGGTAATCGCTTAACATAAAAAATATATATATTTATACTTAGTATATAATGAGAAATCTTGTTATACCTATATAATTTTCCCCGTCGTCGGGATGTGACGACCCCATCGCCCGCTGTTGGGATAACCTCTGTCACAGCAGATATTATTCCACCGGTGCAAACAGTCACACTGGTAGTATCTATTTGTTGCAAGAGGCCGCCTAGGTAGGTACCGCCGCAGTGTCAAATATTCTGCCGCCAAATAGTGTGTTCTTAGGCATTACTGTGTTCCGGTTTGAAGGGCACTGTACGCTAGTGAAATTACTGGGCAGAAGGGATTTAAGAACCAATATCTCGAGGTTGGCAACGCGTGAGTGGCACCTACTAATGGTGCTGCAAGCGCTCATAGGTTACGGCAACCACTTACCATCAGGTGGGCCGTATGCTTGTTGGCCAACTTGTAACATAAAAAAATAATTATAGATGGAAAGAAACAAATATATAGATGTGCATTCAACATCCTACATACCATCTGAACGTAACAAGTTATTAACGCAGATCCTTAAAGTAATGCTAGAAGCTATCACCGCTACCACTTTTATAATGTTAGATAGACTGTTCTATGAGGCTTTGGATGTCGTGAAACAGCATGCTTTGGTAAAAACTATATCAGAAGGTGTAGAGGATATTGAAATTAAGGTATATAATTTTCTCAATACATTTTTTTTTATAAAGGATATTACCAATGCTTTTTCAAGGCATTACTAATATTTCTATTGCCCCTCCAAATAAACTCGAAGCTTGCGCTAGGAGTGGGTACGACAATAGCCCAACGGGGTCAGGATCGAACCCTCGACTCTCGCGTTAACGGAGCGAAGTCGGCCCTTCTACCGTTGAGCTATTGAGGCTTCTCTAATAATGATCTCTCTTATTTTCGTTTTATTCTTATGAAAGTTCATTGCCAACTTCCACTGATTCTTTGAGCCAACTAGAGACAACGGTTATTCAATTGATTAATTCTTATTAAACCATAGAATCACGGAATTACATATTACTGTGTTACATATTGTGATTATAATATGTAAACTAATATCAGTTTAAAAAAATACATATAAAAAAAGATAAAACCCCTGAGTTTGTTTCGCCGGTTCTTCTCAGGTAGAGGTTTAATTTTGGAGTCGGTGGTAGAATCTGACTTTCAAAAAATAAGTGTAATGCTTTTTATGTTGAATAAAAATATTTGATTTGATTTGATTTTATTAGACTTCTTCTTAGGATTATTCCCGGTAGTATACGAGTATTTAGTATTTACCCAGGGTCTACTTATTACTGCTATCCGGATTTCACAGGTTACTAGTTTTTATACAGAGCGATTGACCTCAAACCTCCTTAACCCTAAGGGCGAACCAGTAACATTGGTTAAGAGCAAATTACTTATCAAGAGTTAACGGTTATTATGTGATAACAACCGGGACCGACAGCTTAACGTGCTCTCCGAGGCACAATACAAACATCTGCCCGAGTGGGAATCGACACCGCAACCGTCGAGAAAGTAGACTCGCTACCACCACGCCACAGCGATGTCGGAATTACAGATTACCAATTTACTCCATTTTCTTTCAACCAGGTTGAAGGCAAAGGACCGTTATCTAGTATGTTGCGTAAAATATTGAAAGAATTTAACATTAATAAAAGTAACATATTGATGGTATCAAACGAGGTATGCCTCCCTCGTCCCAGTGCGATGCCTACAATATACTATTTCAAGATCTACGGTGGATATCTATGGATTTTATTATTGCTGTATATCAATCCATATACACTAAGATTACGAAGGTTACCAAGATATATAATAAAAAAATAACCGCTACACACTCAACGGCCCCCATTAGGATAATTATATCCTGTGTCGGGGGTCCGGAAACATTCACAATGACAAGGACAAACACAACCAGACCGGAAAACAAGCCTGTACGATTAATACAAACATCTGCTCCGAGCAGGAATCGAACCCGCAACCGTCGAGGCTTAAGGCAGACTCGCTACCCACAACGCCACAACGGTGTCGCCACATATATAATAATATATACTAATAATAATCAAAATATATTTAATAATCTATACTTCTATACTAATATTATGAATGTGAAAGTTTGGATGGATCTTTGTTACTATTTCACGCAAAAACTACTGCACGGATTTCGATGAAATTTGCTACACACATAGTTTATTGCCGGGATTAACATATAGGATACTTTTTATCCCGGAAAAATATTGGGTCCCCGTGGGATCATTAATAACCTACATAACGCGAGCGGAGCCGAGGACACAACTATTAAAATACTAAAGATTGAACCGTATGATTACAACTTTGAAGGCCTCTTCGACTTTTTATACAATTAGATATTTCATATTTTTCTCGAAAAAACTATAGGTAACATAGACTTCCTATATTATATTATGAACAGACTCTTTCATAAGGGCTAAATTGCAAGTTTGTCAATAATTTTCTTCCGTTGTGTTGGTGTTGAAATTACATAGGAGCACCAGTGAGTCTTTAAAATCCGCGTTCGTCAATAGTAAGTCTATGATAGGTAATCATTATATTTATCTGAAGCTAATTCTTTTATTAGATTGATCTGCAGCTATTTTTACCCTGCACGTGAAAAGCAACGCATATTACATTTGTACAATGATATTCTCAAGAAAAGAATAAGAATACAGAAGACTCTACGCAAGAAAGCCGTTCAATCCGTCCGAGCTCACTACTTGTCTAGCGAGAATTTGTTAAGCATTAGAATGAGATACCCTCAACTGCTTGGATGGCTCGGTGCGTTGCCATTGGCAAGGATGAAGTGCCTCATTTGTGAGGAAACCGAACCAAGATATGTCGGAAGCAAACAACGTTAGTGGTAACAAGTATATATAATACAACAAAAATATATAAAATACGGCCTAAACTTTGAGATAACTTTGATTTTTTTTTATAAACGCTACACAGTCAACGGCCCCCATTAGGATAATTCTATTCACAATGACAAGGACAAACACATCCAGACCACATGTGTTTGTATTGAGCATACAGGCATGTGCCTGTATGCTCCATACAAACATTGCCTCGAGCGGGAATCGAACCCGTGACCTGTGGCGCTTAACCGCCACAACGTCATCGTCGTCGTGAGGCGATTGCGAGTTTGTGGTGGTACCACTGGTAAAATTTGTTTATAATTATTATTATTAAGTTTTAGAATTTATTCATTGGTAAAATAATAAAATACTAATAAACAGACGACGTTACTAGCCCAAGTTCAGAATGCGAATAGAACTTTTGCGCGTACGGCGTACCTTCTTTATATATTAATAAGTTATTTGCTATTTAAAAGGCATTGTGATTTTGAAACATTGCTTAGAAGATTTGAATGTTCTTAAGTTTTAGATGTCTTAAAACTTTCTTTGTGCTGATAATTGGAGGCTATCATGGACACAGACCTGATATTACGACTACTACGTATATTAATAATGTCTTCTTCGTCTCCCTAGCATTACTCCCGGTATTATACAAGTATTTACCCTGAGTCTGCTTATTGCTCTTATCCGGATTTAACAGGTTATTAGTTTTTACACAAAGCGATTGCTATCTAACCTCCGTAACCCTAAGGGCGAATCAATAACTAATTAGATAACGTGCTCTCCGAGGCACGGTGGGGCGACCCAGAAAGAAAAACGCCCAAATTAATAATGTATTTGGAACTATTTCAGCGTTAACCTCTATAGAAGTTTGGCACTCGTGTATAAGTACGCGATGTCCGTTCGTATATTGTAATGAATGTTGGCAAGACGTAGGTGCCCAATGTCTGGCGTGCGACCCTGCCCTCGCCGAGCTTAGCGATGTAGATTCGCTAAGCGACTTTGATAACCCGCCGCGATATTGATCTATTAAAAAGGAAAATATAGTAAACTATCAGCGAAAAGTACGTATAAAATAAAAGAATAAGTTAGAACGAAAATTATTTTATTCTAAAACAATCCGTATTCGAGTTGTTCACCAACAGTCAAGTTACTCACAAACTGAATATTGTCAGCTACTTCGTTACAAAGTCGAGCCAAGCCCGTCAACTCGCCGTCTTCTCGTGGACTAAAGTTGTACACCAACTGTAAGAAAAAATAACTATTAATCGGTTAAGATTCTAAATATATTATCTATCTTTTATAAAAATGAAATCATTTTTTTTTATGTGAAAGGGGGCAAACGGGCATGAGGCCCCGCTTGATGTTAAGCGATCACTGCCGCCCATGAACATCTGCAACACCAGAAGGCATGTAGGTGCGTTGCCGACCTTTAAGGAAAGAATACGCTCTTCTCTTGAAGGTTCCCAAGTTGTATCGGTTCGAAAAGACCACCGGCGGAAGTTGATTCCACAGAGTGGTTGTGCGAGGAAGAAAATGTCTTCTAAATCGCGCTGTTGTGGATTTCCAAATATCGATGTGGTATGGATGAAATTTAGAGTTTTCTCGCGATGTCCGATGGTGAAGTTCTACTGGTGGGATCAATCCAAACAATTCCTCAGAACATTGATTCATGATTTTCAAAGAAGGAATTGTAAAGCTTTACTTATGCCGAAATGTTAATTTATAAATAAACCCTGCACAATAAACGGCCTGTGTTGGGGGTCCGGAAACATACACATGGACAGAGACAAACACACCCAGACCCGAAAGCATGCCTGTATGGTCAATACAAACATATGTTCCATATGGGTGTTGAACCAATTTGGTTATATTTGAGTAATTAATTACCAATAAAAATTCATCGTAAGTGATCCAGCCATCTTTGTCCGAGTCGGCCTCATTAAACTTATCTTTTCTAATTTCCATTGAAGTTTCATCGCCTAAGCTTTCTAATACTGCACAACTAAGTAAAAAATGTATAATATTAGTACTTATTATCTACGTAATACTTCAGAATCTACAATTGAAATAATTAACATATAACATAACTTGAATTCTTGAGTAAAATATTTTTATCCTGGGATTTTGTTGTTTGGGAGTAACTTATATTAAAAATCAATGAGTTTTACTAACAAATCGTCAAATCCAAGCATTCCATTGGACTGATTGTCGAAAAGAAGGAACAGACTGTGTAGGTTCGCTATGGTGACCTCGTTCCAACCTGGAAAACGAAGCACAACCTTCTGCATGCTCCAACGGCGATCTTGCTCTTTCATTTCCTAAAGATATAACTTTTTACTTTTAACTAATAACTATAATCTCTTTGTATAATAGAAATTCTAGTCCCGAGCTGATGAATATCGACGTGAAGTAGTTAGTACACAGAGAGTTTTAAAACAGTGTCGTTCCAGGAGTGTGATCGCAAGGTACTTAAGAGTACCTTGCGATCACACTATCTATCTCTATTCTATTATTATTATTCTATTCTATCTCTCCCTTTTTTCAACCCTTATCTTAGGCGTCGACGCAAGCCGCTGAAGCCGCTGGTTTTACTGTGATACACCAGACACACAGCGTCAACCAGCGGCCGAGTACAGAGACCCGGCCGTTAAAAAGGGACAGCCCTCACGGCTCTTTAATATTTTAAGGACAAACCAATAACTCTTTTTTTGTATGGAATTTGTTGCTCGCCGTAATAATGCCCGTAGTGACTTTTCTACAAAAATTTCAACTCGCAAGTTATTACAGTGCGAATATATAACCACCACAGGAATGAAAGCGTGGGCATATAACCATACAGTTATATGCTATAACCATACAGTTACACAGTATAGTTGGATAGTAGGGTACCATTGGTATCGAGGACGGAACCCTGAAAAGAAGTTATAAAGATAGTCGAGCTCTTACTTGATTATATTGCCTCTGCTCTGCTAATTTCTTATAAAACTGATCCACAAGCTTATCATAGTCACTCATGGTGACTTTATGTGCGTCTGAAACTTTCCTCTGCGGTTCACCTACATTTTATAAAGTTAATAGGTAAAAATGATCTACACAACAAAAGTACAATTATAAAGTTTTCCGTTTGATTGTCCTCAGACATATTTTTAGAAATATTGTTCAGTATTTTGAGATAATAATATTATACGATAAAAAAAATGTATACCCAGTAAGTATATATGATATTATATACTTACTGCCTAACAAACCGCACAACGAACTTGAAAAGATACGAATTATAACATCCAAATTCTGGCGACCGAACATACTCATATTTCGTAAAAATAAATCGGGAACATTTTCTTTTCTAAATAAGAGTATAATCTATATTTATTACATCATACAAGCATACGGTCCGCCTGATAGTAAGCACTTAAGCAGTCACCGCAACCTATGAACGCTTTTACGCGTTGCCAACCTGTTACTCTATGCCAATTTTCTGTGAGAGGATAGTAGTTTTCCGGTCAAGCCGGCCCATTTTTGCCGAGAGGAGTATGGCTCTACTACTATAGTTATAGTAGTATGAGCATAGAGTAGTAGCATTAATATATCTATCCTAAACGATAGCACAGATATTTTGATATATAATGATTATTATGGTTAGTAGTTTATCGCTTGAATGGTGTACCTGTTGCTGTAAAATCTTCTTGTCGATAAAAGCAGATTGGCTTCCTCTTCACAGGATATTCAAAAAACCTTCCCATACTTGATACCAGTGTACTTATATAGTGTCCCATGTTATTTACACAACAAAGAATATTTCTTGTCAATCACACTATTTTCAGTATAAAATATGTCAAGTCAATATGAAATATAAACATATGTTGTCAAGGCAAATTGAAGTTTTAGCAAAAAGTTTCTGTATAGTGTAATTATATTGATTTAATTAAGCTCATTAATGGCTCAATAATATAGTTTTCTGCAATAATTTACGTTCTTATTTGAAATGTATTTAGGAGAGGATTAGGTACATTAAGGATTTCAAAATAAAACACCATTTGCTATCAATCACTTGATTAATTTTTCATACAAAATTCCATTAAAAATTTCAAAAAATTCATGACATATATAGCGTCATGCACAATTGATAAGATTATAAGAATCAAAGTAATGATTATTACCGAAAGGTTATAAAATAATGTAAACGAAAATATGGTAGGCAGTAAATTATTCTAAATTAAAATATAGGAACATTTATAAAATATCAGTCTTCATTCAACAATATTACAGGAGCGTAACATAAGATATAAATATAAAAAGAAAAAAGACTGCTTTCGACTTTTACAACAGAAATCGTTTTTACTTTTATATTATTATATAAACAAAAAAATTTAGCCTTCAGGATATTTGGACGCTATTATAAGTAAAGAAGAAAAGTTAATCAGTTCTTAAGATATCTCGCTTATTCTAGTAGACAACAGACTTTCAAAGTGGTGATTAGACCACCACTCCGACGAATTTACACGTATCAGTCTTGAATGCTTTACGAGTGAGGTAGTTATGGTTACTTAAACATTGAACACAACTAAACACCAGACTGCGAAGTCACTACTGACACACAACACTAGATCCTGATGTATTTTGTTTCATATATTCTGTATTTCAACTTTCAAACATAGAATTAAGGCATACTTACATTGGTTTATAGTTTTGTATTAAAGTTTAATTATTATAATTTAAATGTAGTGTAATATGTATCAATATTGACTTCGATCAAGCTGGTCAACACATGAAGAATAAGCAGCCGATAAACTACTTATTTTTCATGTGTATTATTACATATAAATACTACTACTTAGTTATACGTCTTACTAGATTACATCTGTCTCCCCTTTATTTATTATTCTATATTCTTATATAAGATTTTCATATTCCACACGAACACACACATTAACCGCATTTGAATACGTTTCTATTAACCACAGTCGCCATTACGAAAGATTAAACTCTCTGCTTTTTTACATGATTATTATAAAACGAAAAGCAAAGCGGTTAATTCTCGAATTGGCATACAAAAATTTCCATTTTTGTGATTCATTATTATTTTATATTATATTAGATTTCTATTTATTTACGATAATTTGGAAGTCATACGAAAGGGGAGATGAATGTTACAATTACTCTAAGACTAACACAACACAAGCGCCTAGTTAACATTAAACATAGCACAAATAGAATGGCTAAAATACAATTTACTAGAATCTCATTTTATAATTATTATTATGCAGATTTTTTATTGCGTCTCACCCACGACCGTGCAGGTACTCAATTTTTTTTGTTAAAGGAAGCAGCTGAAATGTTCCTTTTCCGTTTACAATATATCAAACGTCAAAAAACTCGTACAAAATTACCTCTACGCTTCAATATTTAGTTCTCAATTTTATTGTTACTATCACAAAACTACAATTTTTACTGCTAGCAACTAGCAGCTTTCACATAGTACACATCGTTTACTGGCGATCAAATCTCTTGACTTCGTGATTATATCAAAAATTTTATTCGCGGAAAAATTTGGGCTCACTTTTATAAAGTGGGAATGTGTGAGAGTGGCTATTTATTGCGCTCGACAAAAGCTAATCGACAATGTTTTATCTACGTGCTAAGACTTGCATTAAGCATTAAACAAAGCACAATAGCTAGCCACTCAAACGCAGGAGGTAAATCCACTAAACCATGTAACAAAATAAATCTAAGAAACATAACCAAATCATACCGAATTAAATGCGGTTCCCGATTAAGTAATAATTAAGCCGCTTAGAGCTAACTTAGAAATATATGGAGACCCATTCCAGTTATCACTTCCATCTGACAAAATGACAGAAAACGCGATAAAGTTACAAAAAATAATTACTTAATTACTCGTTCTTGATTTCGTAATATAAGTCGTATGGGAGTACGAGAGATATGAGGCGATCTTTCTGTCATGTCGTCAGAGAGTTACAGGTTGATGATAGGGCCCTTAATTATTATTTACTGTAAGACTGGTAACGTTTTAATTGAATTAAGTCGATTATATGGATTACATTAGTTTGCTTTGCAAAACTACCTTATTATTATACGTTACATATTATATTGAGAGATTCTGTCACTATATTAAAAAAGGGTGTAGTCTCGGTAGAACTTTTACGATAATTTTGAAAAAATAAAATCTTTTAATAAAAATGCATTTGATGCAACATGTGGTTTTAAAAATAATACAAATCTTTATAATGGCACTGAATAAAAGTAAATTTAATATCGATAATGGAATTAAAATAAATTTTAAACAATTAAATAAATCAATTAATAGAAAAAATTGTTTTCGCGGAATTTCATAATTGACAGTCAAGACACAAACAACTGCATTTTCAAAGCGAATATCCAAAAACTTTGTCCAAAGTTTCAATTTAAGGACTTATATGTATCAGAGCCATCAAGAGGTAATTTTGAATTTTCGATCAAAAATGACAATGGATGTAAAAAATCTTTAGAAACAGCGCCAAGCAAGCGCAAAATAAAGTATTCCAGCCATAGACTGGATCGAAACAATAATTTCTTAATAAACTGAGATATTATAATAATTTACTTTCTAAATCTGTTAGCCGTATAAAATCAGTTCATTTCACTAAACTAAGAACATCAGTTACCTACTATAGAAAATTTTCGTTTTAGAGATGACGTGGTTTTTTTAATCTGTATAATATCACTTAATATACAAGACGAGATAGTTTTTCATCAGTAACTTATGCTATACTAAACCTAAGTACATATTATGTGTGAAAATGTTATAACTAGCTGTATTTAATATAAATTACGCTTTAATTATTGGGGGATAACATTGCTTTTGTGGCAAAATGTACACGCTATATGCATAACTGTTGTATATATTGTATATAAAATTTGTTATATTATGACGACTTGATTAATTTAGTATTAAATACAATACGAGTGAAGCAGTTACATTTGATCAAAGATTATATCCTTTGTGAGCGAGCTTATCATTGATTATAACTTTGGTACTTTAAGATTCGATTGAACGGATTATATTTCTAATTTAATTTATAATTATTGCGTCGTAGGTCTACATCATTTTATGAATATTTGTTCGTTATAACCACGAGGAAGTTTCGGATGATTATATATTTAGATAGAATTTATGATATATTAGTGGTGCGTCAACTAAAATCTAGCTTTTTAGTCGTGTAGGTACCACGTATGACGTTTAATACGTATAAATCATTGATCGTAAGCAAGACTGCAACGCGAGTAATAAACTACATCACGTAATTTAAATAGACAATAAGAGGCTACCCGGCACCGCTCGGTCCGGTTATATTACACTAAACCTATATTAAAATTATTGAACACATATTGACTGAACACTTCATATTAAATCTAATACGCACGACTCACGCGTCGATAAGTTCAAAAAATATACTATATACGCTTAATTTTGAAGAACAAATTTCGCTAAAAATATTTTGACTAACAAAAAAATTTTTTCCGAACATTTACAACACACTTCATTCGCTAATTGGAAAGGATTGTTTTGTAGAAGAATATCTATAAATTAGCTAATTTAAACAACGAGTGGGGCCAACGTGACTTACGTTTTTAAGTAGAGGTTAGTTAGATCTTACAATTAGCTAGCATTACTTCATTTCGTCTATAGCACTACGTCCAGGAATATTAAAAGTCGTTTTAATAAGTCAGTTTTGTCTGGAAGCTGTCGAATTAGACATGTTGTTAATGAAAAAATCCATCCACACGTAAATAAAATAAAAATTATAAATACAAATTTGTTGCGCACAAAAAAATATTTCAAATTTCATTATATTGCCAATAAGTCATCATCAAAAATAATAATATAATAATACCTATGTTTTGGTAATAAAAAAAATTGCATTTAAAATAACGCGATTGTCGCAACACCGCCCGCTCGCTTCGATACATCGTCTCCTAGACAGTCTTCTAAAGTCAGTCTCCAAGTTTTATTGCAATAATTTCTTAGCTCAATTACTTTTATTTCATTACCACTCTCCATTCTCACACGAAATAAAAAAGTCTAAACAGAGCAAAGAGCTACAAACGTAATTATCCATTAAAAATCATGGCTTAGGTCCGCCGTGTTAAAAATATAATATACATACCTAAATTAATGTGCAAAATAACTTAATATAAGAATACGTATCAACGTGTATATTAATCATTTAACCAAGTTAAAAAAATCAAAAGTAACATTTTGAAAAAAAAAAATACTTTTCAAGTTAATTTTAAATTATCTCACATAAAAACATCTTTTAAATCACAAAGTGATCCTTTATCTAAAATAGAAGTTTTATATTCTTTGATTATGCAATGCATAAAGTTCATGTCAGTTAAAATTAGGACTATTGTCAAAAACTGTAAAGAATTAAAATGAGAAACCAATCGTCTGAACACCGTCCAAAAAAACTGGACGTAATGATCGGTTGCAAACAAAGTTTGGTCTTTAAAGACTAGTCCTATACGAAACCGAAATCAATTATATGGTAACGAAAACTTTTCAAAGAATTTAATAATTTATCAGCTCGTAACATATTATAAGCGAACTAAAAGACTCCATACAAGCTAAGCTCGATTTTATATTTCACGTACATTAATAATAAAATTGGCACATTATGAAAGTAATCACAAATTAAACAAAACAAAAAAAATAAAATCAACAGACCTGAGGCCCGTATTGTTAGTTTTACTCTGTTTTCTATAATAGTCAATAAACTTTTATGTATTGCTTACCATGGGATGTTATATCGCGGGCGGTGTCTGGTAAGGTTTCGAACAACACAACGAGAAACCCGTCAGGAGTTAGAGCTACGTCGCTGGGACGATCTTTGTCATCTAAACCGGGACTTTTTAAATCTACAGCCCATAAAATACGCAACTCCGAAGTAAATACTAATACGCGATGATTCTTTGAATCGGCTACGATTATACGACCGTCGTCATCAGTTACGATACCTGATGGACGATTAAGCTCACCGATACCGGAACCTTCTCTACCTACACAATGTAAAACTTTAGATAGCGTCGGATCTACCATTAATAAGCGATGATTCTCGAAATCGGATACTATGATATTGCCAGACGTCGTAAAACAGACACCTCTAGGTGTCGTTGGACCTTTTAGCAGTTTAGCGGGATTAGCTCCTTCGAAAACGAATCTAGTTATATAAGTACCATCACTGGTAAATAATTGAATACGATGATTACGAGTATCTGTTACAACAATATTACCTAATGTATTAACAGCAACGTCCCACGGGTATTGGAATTGACCACATTCTTTGCCAAAGGAACCAAATTTTAGGATGAAATTACCGGAAGATGTAAATATCTGAACCCTGTGATTGTCTTTATCAATAACAATTATACGTCCATATGTATCTGTTGTAATACCAGCCGGAAGATCGAATTCTCCTGGTCCTGTTCCCTTCGAACCGAACATCGTCCTAAACTCTCCACGACTGTTGAATATTTGTATGCGATTATTTCTTCTATCTGCAACTATAATATTTCCTTCTCTATCTACACACAGACCCCAAGGTCTAGATACTTGTCCTTCATCTTGACCTTCTCTCCCGAAGGAAAACATTGGGACTCCAGACACAGGACTCCGAGTAGGCTTCACAGACACTGACATCCAGTATCCAGGTATAGCTTGTCCGATACCACGTGCGGAATTAGAGTCCATAGCGATACTAGATGAGATACTGTGATCATAGTAATTTGTGGATCTTGTGTGATTACTTGTGTAATCAGGTAATGATCGTAAGCTACTAGTGGCTGACATTTGATAAGATAGAGGAGAAAAAGTTTGAGCAGATTGTAATGAATGTAGTAGCGACTGTCTCGATTGAATTGATGAGGATGAATTCAAAGAATGCATTGAATTTGCCGGAGCAGATTGTACATCACACTGCCTTTTTATTTGATCTACTAAATCATAATTTGGAGGTATGAACATAATTCGCTCTTCGGTTATATACATATTCTTGAACATGCAAGAAAAATAATCAACTTGTGCTCTTCCTTTTTCTTTCGCCATGAACAAATCAATACCCTCAGAATCCATGCTGCGCACTAAAGTTTCATTGGTGTGTGCTAATCCAGCGAGAATACCACGAAGAGTGTTCATATGGTCTGTTAATTCATTCATCTTTGCTTGTCTCATTTTTTCAACCTTATCTAACAAATATTTTTCTCGGTCTTCTATTGCTTGGGCGAAACAACGCATTGCTTTACGAATTTTCAGATTAGCTTCCGCAGTTTCCTTTTCGTAAGCTTTTGACATTGCTACGGCACGATCTATGGCAGTTTTAATAGCCTTCGTTCCAGTTTTTGTATCTTCTATAGCTCTAAATACTCCAATTCTACACATATCAAGCGCACCTTTAATAGGAGAATAGCAATGGTCTTTGTGTACCCATAAAGTACACTCTTGACATATAAAAATTATACATGCTTCACAATAATATCTAACAGGATCACCATGAAGCTCACAATACATAACTTCTTTATCATTAGTAACAGAATTGGGTCGAGCACCAATTGGCGAGATTTGGTGAATGGGGAGTAGTGTATGTTCTCTTAGCTGGCAGTCGGAGGTCACTTTATGACAACATTCATGGCAATATAGATCATTACATTCGAGGCATCGCGTGGTTGGTGCACGTTCTTCGCAGCGGAAGCATGTTATCGAAACTGACGACGACGTGCCGGGCGACCCGCTCGAGTTATCCTCTTTAGAATGGTTTTGGTTGTTATTATTGGAGACATTGTTGTACTCACGAAACTCACGCATATTAGGTGCTACGACGCTCTGTAATGAGCTACAAGAGGGCACGGACCAAATGTCGTAGGGTACGCTAGACGAGGCGACGGTGGAAACGATCGGTTGGATGGTCTGTGGCTTGTTCATGGTGTCGAGAAGATTGCACAGGAGATGCGACATCGCCATTGGGTCCTCTGGCTCGCCGGAACCGGTTCCCGTCGCAGAAGCTGAGGTGGCCGGCAAGCTCGCAGCTAGCGACTGTGTCAGATTTGCGAACGACGTCATTGTATGTGACGCGCACGTCAAGTCATTAGATCTGAAAGAATGAAAAAAAAATCGATTTGAATACAATTTAGTTAGTCGACTAATTAGTCTTTCGACCTGGAAGATTGAATAAAAAAACGATTTAACTACACAAATAATATGCATTATTAATAGAACATTTTTTCTTTATTTATAAAACTGTTTTATAACTGCGTGAATATATACGAAAAGAATTGAGAACCTTCTACTTTTTTGAAGTCGGTTAAAAATTGTTTAAATCGATTCGTACTAAGTTTATAATAAAAACATAGCTAGAATTTTTGCATGCAGGTCTGTTCACGCGTGTAGGTCTCCAAACCGTTTTGTTAATTTCAAGTTGCATATCGCCGAAATATATACCGGAAGAAAAAGCGCTGCTTTGCTACAGCTCAGCTTTTATTCACACGAGTAAAAGCTGAGATGGATTAACATACTTTTTACTCCGGTAGGGTTCATGTGGGAGAACTATAAAACGGACTTAAAGACTTATTCTATTGATAGTTGGCATAGACGACTGCGTCATAGATCACGTTTCATTTCTTTCTGAACCCAATTTTAAAGGTCGAAGTCACGGGCAGATGCTAGCATTGAATATTAGCATTACCTATCTATAATACTATGAGTATGTAATATTTCGTAACAAAAGTTTCTCAATTAATATTTAGATTTTGAAAATGAAACTATTGCGATCATATTGTAACGATATATATTAATCTACGACTACTGTATAGTAGATATACATATAAACATTAAACTGGTTTATTTTTATTCCTAGTATTCGTACACTAGTGCGCCTACATCGCTAGTAAATCTATTCGTGGTAGCAAGTAGCACACATACACAATAATAAAACAGAGATAACCCGTTAGAAAAACAATTGCATAAATCGATACAATCGAAATTGCAATGATCACGAAACAAACAAATTAAAAAAATTGTAACTTACAATCAAAATTAAAAACATAGCACCACACAATTTCTGTTCGAATTTATCACTAATGTAAACTATAATAAAATTAACTAAAAACTTTGCAACGTATAAAAGTAATATTTAGCGTGTAACACGGATGCACCGCTCTAATGTAATGGTGCACTGGTGAAATGGGGATGCTTCTAATGGTGCAGTTTGCGAAAAAAATCTATCCCAAAAACTTTTGTATACTCCCTACCATTTACCCTCGTGTTAGTAGGTAAGGAACGCAGAGCGAGACAGAACGATTTAACTTATTGTGTGTGCGAGATAGCTGTACGATACGGCACATTCCAAAATTTTCCATAATTTAGATAAAAGAGGTTCGCTATGATTAGGGTTGTTAAACTTTCATATTATTGGCATATATGTATTTGATATTTTATCCATATTGTCAATTTGGTTTCGATATAAAAATAAATTGTAAAGCAAAGTATTTTATACCGCACAACGTAATAAAAAGAAATTTAGCTTTTCTTATAAATAAAACACTTAAAGCAGTTTGAGCAAATTGGACAGATTTGTTTAATAAATATCGCATTTTATTTTGTTCGATCTTTTTGATGACTTTGTATATTTAGATGGACTAAATATCAAGGCCCAGAAGAAAAAAGTTGCGCTGTTGACAATACAACCATAAAATGCAGCGATATCAAAAACACTAAAATGTAAATTATGCCCATACACTACTAATGGTGCGATAAAGTTATCAATGACTATCGTAAGCGAATGTCAACCCTAACCGTGTCAAAACGGTATTGAGTGGCATTATTGTGTGTGCGTAGATGTGCGAAAGAGACGGAGGAGTTTCTTTATTGAGATGCTGTATTTCGGGCGTAGAGACGCGGTGGGAGCACATGGCGCTCGTGACCTTGGGAGGCGAATGCGTTTGAGGTAGGTCCGGGACCCTCCGCCATCTTGGCGCGCCCCCGCCTCGTGCCGATCGTGTAGGGTGACGAAAATCGATGCTTTCCCTAGCTGCCCTTATATCCCAAAGGGCGAACCCACGGCTTCAGATCCCTTCTCTATATTACTGTAATATCTAACCAAAATTTTATTCTCGAGTTGTATTCAAAGCGATTTAACGAGATCTAAGCTTTCAGGATATTCAAAGTTACGTTTTTCAAATTAATGATTGATTCATAGAAAATTAAGCAAAAAAAAAAAAACAGTTATTTGGTCTTACAATTGCTGGCATACCTGTAGTATGTATGAAAGAGCATTGAATAGCATTGTAGTAACTGACAGGTAGCAGGCATTGTATCGATTCGCCGAAATAATCCTAAGGCATTTTTTTACAGGCAAGGGACAAATTGTCAAAGTCGGCTACAATTCTGTTCTTTTATTACTCATGTAAATTTTTAAAAAATCAATCTAGTAGCAGCTAAATAATTATTTAACTAAATATTAATTACTGGCGACCCGTTTTCGCCTAGCTCCGGTTTTCTAAATTGTAGACATTTTCAAGACGAACAATTGAACCCTAAATTATTTTCTTGCATCTAACGATTGGCATAGCGCGTGGTCTACGTCGTAAAAGTTGATGAATATCATTTTTACTTTAACTAATTTACGCATGTACATAATGTATAGCTGACGTGCGTTGTGGAATAATGTGCAGTTGTTTCCCGCCGTGATAAATATTATCCGCCGCACACACAAACTTGCAAATTTTTTTCTCAAACTCTCAACATACACTCTCACTTTTTAATATTAGTTAGATCACAGATGTAAAAATGTAGACATCATTACTTTACAGTATCTACTGATTTTATCATTATTTTCAGACAAAAACCTATTTTTAAAGACTCGTTGGCGATATTTAATACAAATAGGTTATTATGTGAAGATATTGTTTTATCTATAACAACATAAATTACAATGCAGCATAACAAATTCTTTGTTGCAATGCAAGTTTCAATGTAAACCATTTAAAAAGTACATCCTGCGAGCTTGAATGAGATGAATGTTGTACGGTTTTTACGGTTCAATTTCCTTCCTCTATTATTTAACAATCTATGACGCACCTAGAAAGCGGTACATAGGCTCATAAAATTTCGTTAAATAATGCTTTTCCAACAATTACGCACACAAGCATCATTGTAATAAAATGACGAAAAGAAAGAAATGGCAAAAGAGACTGTATAAAACTTTTTTTTGCTATGTATAAACCAAACAAATTATGAATAGGTTTTTTATTTAACACAAAAGGTATTTTCTGTATACCTTAGATCCACAGAAGCCATTTTTAAATAAGTACACCTTTATTCAAATTTATTCTTTGTCAAAATTTAATGAGTAATTTCTCGTTTATTGCAGAAATAACATTTGGTTGTTTACTGACGTATTTGAACTTATTATAAACAAAAATAGCTACATTATAAGGTAGGTTACTCCGTACATCGTTGTAAGCTGACACCAGCGGGCACAATACCGGTGGAACCGGCTGGAAAAGAAAATTACCAACGAGCCTTCTTGACATATAATTAATACAATATGGAAATTATATTGTGAAATATATTTTAAAAAGAAATTATAAGTGATACAAAAATATATTTACATATAGCTTATCATTTTCATCTACAATAATTAGTAAAGTAGCCGAAACAACAGCCAATGAGCTAAAATAAAGATCCGGTCTCTAAGTTTTTTTTGTACTACACATGTGATACCAAACACGCACACGACCTGTAATCATGAAGAAATTTTCACCGGGCTTTGCCATATAGAATGAGGAATATATTGGAAGGTGACAAATGGGTTCAGATTTTGGAGGTTCTGACACTTCTCTCAGGAAGAGAAACGAAGGATAATACGAGTACTTCCCCAACCGAGGGAATTCATATGAAAACCTAGCTGATCGATGAATCGACGTCAAGTAGAAAAAGCGTCGGAGGTCTTAGTACCCATGCCATTGACGCTCCTTTTCCCTTTTATTTCTCCTCCTCCCCTAGCATTGGCGGCACGTATATATATCTGGTTTAGCGGGTATTCAAATGCTACGATGACAGCAAGTTTTTCTGAATTCCTTGTGGTGTTGGCACTTCTACTTGCAGCTTCACCGGGTGGGTGAGCCGTGTACTGAAACCCGACGTGTAAAAGGAAAACAAAGTTAATGCCGTCCTTAAGTTGCGTCTTGCGAAGCCGGACCACAGATGGGGACGTCATCCAGAATAAAGGGAGCGTTCGCGTCACGACCTGCGAAACAAGAGATCTCGTCTTGCGTAGGGGGCACTGACGTGCTTATGAAGCCTGACTTTTCTCGATTTGTCAACTGTATCTGAATAAATACGAGTTTGTTGAATTAGCTGTTTGGAATGGGAGATAGTTTGATCTTAATATTTTGCTGCTTTTGCAATGAACAATTGCTATAATTATGAATCGAATCGATTTCATGGATTATGCGTTGCGTTAAGCTCACGAAGCTCGAAGTAATGCGTAAAAAACGATTTTGATTAATATTTAACTGCTTATTTCTTCTGGGACATATGAAAAAAACAGGACTCATAGGTTTAGAAGGTATACGTACGCTTTGTTTAATGTAACCTTATATATAATTAAATCCGCCTGACCAACATCGCATGCAATCTTCCAAGAACGAGCGCTGCTTTAAAACGGATATGAACTTCAAACCTTATTCTGTTGTCGACAATTACATATTTGATCTTATCTCTCCATGGGTCGAAGAAAGAAGGGTGGCCTCTTACCTTCAGGCGGGTTGTACGCATTTTTGCTATATTGCCTGATGGAACAGTTACTGTAGGTTATGTGTATGCGTGTATATCACAGTAGCACCAGCGACATTATCATGATTTCTTACAAAGAGAAGGGAGGAAGTAGAGCAAAGGAGAGGGACAAGATAGAGAGCCGGTTTATTTAGACAATTTTATAAGTTCTTTTAGTAAAGTTTCTCTAATTACTGAAGTAATCCCATACTACATTAAAAACTTTCAATAGGTGTTTGATGTACTCCGAGGACTCGAAACCGGTACAATTTTTGTTTAAATGTAACCTCAATCTTCACTTTTAACCATTGAGGGTGAATTTAGCGAAACCGGATAGCGACGCTTATAAAATATAAATATTGTAAATTAAAATGAAAGTTGATAAACGACGACGGCATAGCTTAAAAATTTCAATATAATTTTTCATATTACAGCACGACAACGTAAATTGTCGTATCTGAAAAAGTTCAACTTAACAACAAGGCGATATAAAAATATTTTCTTTAACAAAATAAAGGAGTTTAGGGATTCGTATTTATGATTCCAAGAAAAAATAATTTTATTACTCTCCGTTTAAACATAAACAATAGAAGGCAATTAAACTTATTTATTTCTTTTAAGTTAATTTAAGCTACCATCAACATTATTATTTTCTCGACTGCGTAAATTCATTTCGTAAGCCAAGTAATCTACGTACCCCTATGTCTAAAGATCGCATGCGCCAACCGCTGAACCCCTCGGTTACTATCACAATTATTTGCGGATAAATATTACATCAAAGACTAACGTCGGCATGTAATCTCATAACTACCAAAATATAAAATTATAACGGTTTATAGATAGTAAGTCAAGAGACAAGTAATTAGAATAAATAAAAATAAAAATCTTAGGGCCAATAACACTGAGCAACCAAAAATGTTTGGACACTTATGCTCAGTCTATTTTATTTATTGATCCTCTACCAATGAATAAAATACCACTCTCTTCTACTCTGGCACCAATTATTTGTATTTTAAGTTAAAATTAATAGGAAAATCTGGCTATTTTTGACATCCACCTTAGGATTGTTCAGTATTTTTTCGTTTACTTGTTATCATAATGAGATTACCGTAGAGCTGTAAACTCATAACATATTAAACGTTGCGCACTCAACGGCCCCCATTAGGATAGTAATATCCTATGTCGGGGTAATATTGTAAATCTCTTATATTTAAAATACAGGATAACTTTTAGAAGTACGTGTAACTATGGGGACTATATCACATAATAGCTATGACATAACATAATATCTGCATAATCAATAGAAACATGTATTCTGAACTATTGTTACGGAGAAAAGTTGTTACGTGACGAAATCACTCGCGGCACATTGTCTATTTCCTTCGTAACGCGTAGGTTCTAGAAGGTGTCCTCGGAAAGTGCCATAGGTATAAAATTCCGTAGATGGGACTTTCTTGAACCCGTGTTCCACGCTAGATAAGTGGCCCAGCGCGTGAACTGACTCTGTGAGTTCTGCAACGAGCGAAGATGCTACAAGCGATAAAATTGATCAATGCAAAACCTAGTCACCTCAGCTATCCTTCTGAACTACAATTGACCTGTGATTTTTGAAGCTGAGACCTTAAAGATCTCATTGAAGTCTCATTTAGAGGCATCAGTTGTTTTAATCCTGATCTTCGAACCCCAGCACGTAACACAATTATAAATTTATAACCTATAACTACTGGAGACCTACATATAATGCAGGTTCTCTATAACAATGCTAGATTGAGTATTAGTCACTAATGTTATCCTCATTAATCTCAGAGGGGGCTAAACAGGCGAGAGGCCCACCTAATGATAGGCGAGTACCACCGCCCATGTACATCTGCAACTCCAGAGGGCATGCAGTTGCATTGGCGCCCTTTTAGGAAACAACTGGTTACGCTGGCTAACCTTGAAATGCAGATGGCGAGCAATAACTTTAAGAATTTTTCACCAACGTTAACCAGGCGGCCCTTTTAAGCCCTACCACCAACATTACATATTTGTAACAAAACATACATATCTTAGAATTTCTTTCACGACATGGAGATTTCCTCACAATGTTTTCCTTCACAGTTAATCCTACATTTCATTTGTATATAATCTGATGATGACTATTGTTAAAAATGAATTTTGTTTGTTTGTAAAGATTTCAAACCCAAACAGAAAAATTATATTTGAAGATGTTGTTGTTGCAGTGGTAGCGAACCAGCTTTTTCGAGTCCCCCTCAGAGCAATGTTTGATAGTATTAACCATACAGGCATGTGGTTCACACAGGATATCAAGAAATATTTTATTTTTAGTATATATATAGTGGGGGATTTTCGAATTGTTATTTGGTCATCATAAATACAAGTCTGTCTGTCTGTCTACCCAAAGGATTCAAATGAGATATGTTATTTTAATAATTTCATCATAAGTGTTCATGATCAAATTGATTTTAACTTTTTGCCTGTCTGCTGAACCAAATATGTTCAATTACTTATATGTGTCTACTGTCTGGACAGTCTATAGGTAAGTTGCTATGAAAGCTGATGTTGTATTTATACTATGAACAGCCTAAAGCCATGTGCAAGAAACAGTTTTAAATGACTTGTAATGTTCTCGGCTAATTCCAGACTTATTAATCTTATATAAGATTCATTTATTATCTTTTAACCATAATTTTTTTTAATTTTACTTTTATTGAGTAATAATATATTTGTTAAATATCTTGGTGTACTTCATATACCCTTTAGTATTAGCATGTGAACTACTTTTACCAATGAATTCATTGTTTGCAAATGAGTTAACTGCAGTAACATAAAGTAAAGAACAAAGAACTCTATATATAATACTATTCTATTTTTATATCTTACTTGTTGTAAACATTATTTAGTTGTGTTTTGTTTTGTTTTTAAATTTTTCTAAACTCATGGTAATAGCACAAGGTTGCAAGGATACAAAAAAAATCATATACATTTTATCTGGTATTAAAATTTTTAGTTTCTTTTGAAATTAAGGAAGTTATTGTTATGTAAATAATTACAAATAATTATGAGTTAATTTTTCACTGTAAAAATTGTATTATATCATATAATATATCTTATATTACCCTTAAATATTTAACAGAAATATTAAGAGAATAAATAAATGTAAAAATGAAGTTACTTCATGGTACAATGTCATATTTATTACCTGCACAAGTACAAAATATACTGTAGTAAACAACTTGATAATACAGTGATAATAAGATATTCCAGTCCCTTCCTGTTTGTCTCCAAAATCTCTACATAATGGATGTTCACGAGACGGTGAATCACAAATTATTGTAACTAATTATACACTATCTTTGATACTCACCAATAAAACTCCAAATGTTCTTTACAAATGCTGAATCACAAACAAGGGTATATTTTACGCATCACAGTTTATAAGCTACTTATAGGTCTTGTCTCTTTAAAATAAAAAGATACGAACAGTCACAATAATTATTTACGAAAATATGACCGACGATGCAGGTAGATTGCACAAAGTTAGCTATGCTAAAATATGTGCTCAAAATTAAGAGTCTGTCTTTGACTACAATAATGTTATTGCACTACTTAAAAATACTATTCACCGTCGCGTTAAAATGATTATTATTTCGCAATAATCGTATATTTATTTATTATTATCATAAAACACCACGAAAACAACAGCGGTGAATGAACGATCAATTGATTTAAAAATAAACTCATTGTCTATAGAATTGTATCACCGATACAGATAAGAAACTTAAAATATGACAAGTGTAAATCGAATTTTAATATTTTTTTCAAACAAATATTTTAAGCTCAGTGTTTAATAACGGCTTAGTAAAAAAATTGTAGATTTTATAATTTGTTATTTTATAAGAGAAATTGTTTTTATTATTTTACTTACCTACCTTGCATAAACTATAACTTATGGCATAGCGTCAATGTCAATGATGTATTGGTAAGATGGTCTAATGTCATTTGTCAGAATTTCGCGCCAAACGGCCAAAGTCACCAAAGTGCTTTTCTAGTGGTGAATGGTTATAGTTTTTGCCTTTTGGAAATTTTATTTAATGGTGTGATATTTCACGAGTGTTGTAAAATTAATATTAAGAAGATGTCGACTCCTTCAAAACGTCCATCTTCACGTGCTTCTTCTGAAGCACCAACTCCATCTCGACGAACGAGATCTCAACTTGTTGTACCCGAGACTCCACAACGATCTACCGGCACTCCTTCAAAAGGTTAGTGATTACTTATGTTATCTCATGTTATTGCAAACTGGAAGATAGAAAAGATATTATTGTTTCTTTGGGATTCAACATAGTTGTATACAAGTCTAATGTAACAGTTTTACAAAATGTAAGTACACTTAAAATCTTCAAGACCGGAGAAAAGCATGCCCATCTAATTATGTATACTGTTTTAGGGTCATGCTTTATAACACTCCACTATAGTTGTTGGATAGTTGATATTCCACTCAAATTTAAGTTAAACTGATATAACTAAATATAGTTTTATTGATTAATTAAGGTTATTTTGTTATAGTTTTAAAAAAGAAATAAAAACAATTCTTATTTATAAATATATTATGAAGTATAATTAGATAAAATGGGAGATCTATGACCATTCTGGCACGGTGGCCAGCCTTTGAAGGCTAAGGTCGCTGATTCTGTTTCCGCTCGGGGAAGATTTTATAAACTTGAGCTAGTGCAATTCTTTTCTAAAACAGTCTAATTATTAAGTACTTCTCAGTTTCAAGGTATTTATTTTTAATATTAATAATATGCAACTGTTAGCCTGAGATATTGAATTTAAGACTTAAAGTTTTGAGTTAGTGGTTACTGTATGTCATTTCCAATCTTTATTTTAAACAAACCATAAATAATGAAATAATTTATAATTAAGATGGAACTCCTGGCACTCCTCGTCAAACCCCACGCACACCAAGTCAGCAGGCTCCTGGGACATCACCAGCTCGACCCTTACCATCTAGTCCACTTGGTAAGCATTCATTTTTAAATTATATATTGTATTTTTAATTGTTCATCATTATTTTATTTATTTATTAGTCTATGTAATGTTTACAATTTGTTTTATATTATAACTTATTATTAAATTAAATAAATATACTAATTACAAAATTTAACATACAAATAAAATATATAATATTATAATAATATTATTAGTAGAGCCAGGCTTTTCACAACACAAATGGTTCGACCAGGGTATTGCTACCCTATCTTCTATGAGAGCCTTCCCCTGTCAAGCTGCCCCATTTGTGCTGGGAAGAGCATTGCTCTACTACTATGAAACTAATAAGGCTTCTTATTAAGGCTTTCCCTGGGGACCTATTTAATGTAAACAAGCAAACAAAACACTCACTTTGATTCTAGTGTGGATGTTACGCTTACAGGCTGTAGTGACTATGTTTTATTGTCACCATTATTTCATCAGAATAATTTTGCTACATAGTTTTGAAAAGGTGAAATAAACAGAAATTGAAACAGCTATTATCTTTTACAGTAAAAATCATAGAATGTTTGTTACATAATCTTGTTTATAAATCAATACCATACCACTTTATGGTATTAGCATGAAAGATGCTTTGCATGACAATCTTCAGTTTGTATTAAATGTTCCCCTTTTTTTTAAAGAATATTAGCAATCCCTTTTTCAAGGTACTATGAATATTTATATTGCCCCTCCAAATAAGCTCGAAACTTGCGCTAGGAGTGGGTACGACATAGCCTAAGGGGGTCAGGATCGAACACTTCCAACTCTCGCGCTAACGGAGCGGAGTCGGCCCTTCTACCGTTGAGCTATATTGAGGCTTCTTTGCCCCAGTGGTGCATTGCTTTTTGGGGACTTTTCTCTTATTTTTTGTGGCAATATACTTTCAAAACCAGAAAGTAATGCTAGTCTAATATACTATTCAGTAGGGTCATTGACCGAAGACAGTGGCTCCAGTTTTGCTGATACGACACAAAATTTTGATGAATTTGTATAAAACTTTGCATATGTATATGTTTATATTTAAATTTTCAATTGTGCAACATGTAATTATTACACTTTGGTTTCAAATTACATTAGCTTTAAGCAATTGACTTTCAGTGTCCATTAAGTGTTTGGTAAGATATAAGAAGGGTTTCAGTTAATTTTCTTTTCGTAATTCCATACTCATCCTTCGGAGATAGGTTACCATTGGAATTATTGTCAATTCCAATTTTCTTGTGATGATGGACTCAAACAACAGGTTTTTATACTTTACTTTACTATTACTATTCACATGGAATTTGTGTTATATAAACTATTACTTACATACGAATATTTTTTTCTGTTGAGCCAATTATAAGGACATCACGGACGCAGTCGAAGACAGATGTTAGTAATTTAAATGGAAGGGTGCTTGAATCGAATTTTATATATTCTGTAATTGTATAGCATACACATCATTTTTAGAATTAACGTCTTATACATTGCCCCTTGTACATTATATAACAATAATAGTCGCTATAAATCTGGGTTTAAATTATACCTAACATAATTTTCCAACAGGAACTGACATAGATATGAGTTCACCCCTCAACTATGGAACCCCAAGCTCACTAAGCACCCCCCGGTCGCTACTACGTGGCGCCATGACTCCAGCGAGACAGAGAGCTGATCTAAGAGGACAGCAGGCGGGACCAAATGTACCAGCCCCTATTCCTACTGGAAGGGTAAGATCAAATTATTTTACGCCTCGCAATAGGCAACCTATGGACGTAATCAACTTTGAGCCTTCGCGAACGCTGTCCCTTTTTCGCGGTTGGGTCTCAGTAATCAGCAACCCCCGCCTGGTGACGCTGACAAGGCCGGTAGGGCCAACAGCAAGACGCAATCAGAAAAATAAAAATGATAAAAAAATATTTTTGAAATATTGGAATAATGTTTTCATTCATTTTTATTGGCAATTTTTAAATCTTGTTGAATAATAACATTAAATTAGTCTATTAGAAAACATTTTTTTGTTATTTATTTTTTGAAGTTTGTTAATTTTTCATATATAAGTAATGATTATCAGTTTTTAATAATATTTTTAGGTAGAAACAGAAGAAATATCAAATGAGCCACAATTAGTAGTGTGGGGAACTGATGTAGCAATTGCTGAATGCAGAGAAAAATTCATTAAATTCATCCAAAGATTTGTTGAACCAACCGCATTGACTACAGAGCCATTATATGAACTTAAGTTGGAAGAAGTAAGTCCATATAATTATATTACATACTAGCATCTGCCCGCGGCTTCGCCTGCGTGAATAGCGTTTTGTAATAACTCATCTGATTAAGTAAGAAATATCCAAAAATAATTCCCGAATGGATATGCCCTGTAGTACGTTTATTCATAATCCCAGGGGATCCTAACAATTATCTAGAATAAAAAGTATCCTATGTGTTAATCTAGGTTATAAACTATCTGTATTCCAATTTTCATCCAAATCAGTTTAGTAGTTTTTGCCTGAAAGAGTAACAAATATCCATCCATCCATCCATCCAAACTTTCACATTTATAATATTAGTTAGATAGTTATATTATGATATCAGTTAGATTATATAATTATTTGTCCTTGAGCTGAGACTGAGAATCGACTATTGGTTATAGGGATTGATTGATTAAGTATACTTAAATATAGATTATATTGATTTTGACCTGTTTGCTGAAGTATCGAAATTCGACCAATATTGAAAAATTTTAATCAGACAAACAAGAGAAACAGATACTGAACTACTTTGCCTACACTTATAATATATATATTTTATGAAAAAAAAAAAAAAAAAAAAACAAACTGATTCCAAAATGTTTGTACTAATATTTAGTATATTATCACATTAAAACTATAAAGCAAAAAAAAAACAGAAATTTAACTTGGTCCTATCTCGTTTATACATAAATAATTATTTTAATATTTTTAGATTCACGCATTGGAAGAGCCCTTTTTGGATGTGGACTGTGAACATGTAAAGATATTTGATTCAAAATTACACAGACAACTTGTGTGCTATCCTCAAGAAGTAAGTTTGAATTATTTTAATATTTCTATCAGCTTGCTACAATTATAATAATTTTTAGTTTTTTTTTATATGACTAAGTTGGCAAGCAAGAATACAACCCACCTGATGGTAAGCGGTTGTCGTAGCTAATGAGCGCGCATAACACAATTTGTAGGTGTCACTCATGCGTCGCCAACTACAGACAGCTACAGTGTCCTTCAAACCAATACATCGTATCTTCTTTTATGGTAGAATAACATAACTACCCAATAAAAATCTTGGAATAAAAGACTTACCACCACTGATTTAAATGACAGTAGTAACTGGCTATATTTTTACAGGTGATTCCAGCTTTTGATGCAGCTGTCAATGAGCTATTTTTTGAAAAGTACCCTGCAGCTGTTCTGGAACATCAAATTCAAGTACGACCATTCAATGCCCCTCAGAGACACATGAGAGATCTTAATCCAGAAGGTATCACTTAGTTTGTGTTAATAGAACTACAAAAACGTTTTTAATGTGAATATGTACTAGATTACAGTAATAATAATTCTTTAAATATCATATGTTCAGATGATTTTATTCTTTGTTAGTAATAAATTTCTTTGTTAGTAATAAATTACTGGGATTACGTTAAACATTTACTATGTAATATTAACCTATTATCTACTTATTGTATCTTTATGGAGAGAAAAATAAAGAAATTTATTATTTATTATTATTATTCTTTGTTAGTGTTTAATATTGATGTTTTTCAATCTTTCAAATGACAAGGAAGTATACAATACAAAAAAGATTTGGCACGTCAGCTCTAGGAATAGAGGCAGTCATTTTATTTTATAAGCTGAGAAGGCCCAATTAACTGAAGGTTTAAATCTGGGTAACCACCTCTGCCTTTTTAAGTGCTTAATTTTAATTTATTTCGTGCTTAGCCGTGAAAGAAAATTTTGTGAGGAAATCTGCTCGTCAGTCACGCTTTGAGGTCAGCTAGAATATTTTTTTTTTTTTTTTTTTTTGTCTGTAATTTTATCCACAATCAGTTGGTTTACTATAAGCGGATGAGTGGATAGTTAGCTAGAATATGGACGCAAATAAGCAATACCATGTCAACCCACAAAATTTAAAAAACTGAGTTTTATATGGAGAAGTGTTGGTAAATGGCTGAAGAACATTTTTCTTTAATATTTGTAGGGTTTTAAGCTTTAAAACTTATAAAAAAAAATTTTTAAGCATGCAATCTATGTATTATGTTAAACGTTTTGGTTTATATTATATACGAAATATGCCGTTTGTATACTGATTTTTTGTGGAAAATAAGTAAAATAACTTACATAAATTTGAAATTGCCAAAAACTTGACCAATACAAAAAAAAATCATATGAAGCAAGTTGTTCAAAATTTTCACGCGTTTTTCTCGAAATGACATTCGTGTGGGCTGACATGGTATTGCTTATCTGCGTCCATATAACCTGTTGCACTATGCGGGTAGACAAGGCAAGGGCTGCCATCGAATCGTTAACGCGCGGGGCGGGGAACCTGCGCGTCCATGCTAAACGGCTCAGATGAGGACGGCAGTCAGGGTGGCCCACACTGCCGTGCGTGCATGCGACGAAAGCGGGTGATCTTTCACCCGCTGGGACTGAGCACTACCTGCACAGTGTCGAGTGGCCCCGGTTAGTGTTCTTCAAGAGATCCCGGAGCCTCTCTCCTTCACAGAGGTCGGCCACCGAGGAGGTTTTAGTGGGTCCCCATGACCGAACACCTGTCATGGAACCCCACATAACCCGATACTCTTCCCCAAGAGACCGGGTATCTGTAAGCAGATTTCCTCCCCGACGACAAAAAAAAAAAAGGGCTGCCAGTTCAGTTCGCCTTCTGCAACGGAATTAGCCGCCTTCGCGGTTAGCTTCTCCTTCCACGTACCATCAGGTGGAGTGGAGTATCTTTTCTCCGGGCTAAATAGAAAACGTTTTTTTTTTTTTTTTTTATGTTAGAAGTTGGCAAACAAGCATACGGCCCACCTGATGGTAAGTGGTTGCCGTAGCCTATGAGCGCTTGCAGCACTATTAGTAGGTGCCACTCACGCGTTGCCAACCTCGAGATATTAGTTCTTAAATCTCGTTCGCCCAGTAATTTCACTAGCGTACAATGCCCTTCAAACCGGAACACAGTAGTGCCTAAGCACTACTATTTGGCGGCAGAATATTGGACACTGCGGTGGTACCTACCTAGCCGGCCTCTAGCAACAAAAGACCTACCACCAGTGTGACTGATTGCACTGGTGGAATAATCTCTGCTGTGACAGAGGTTATCCCAACAGCGGGCGATGGGGTCGTCACATCCCGACGCCTTTAAATTACGTAATTTCAGATATCGACCAGCTGGTGACGATATCCGGCATGGTGATCCGCACGTCGGGCATCGTGCCGGAGATGCGCGAGGCGTTCTTCCGCTGCGCGGTGTGCGGCGCGGCGGCGGCCGGCGAGCTGCAGCGCGGCCGCGTGCCCGAGCCGGCGCACTGCGCGCACTGCGGCACCGCGCACGGCTTCCAGCTCGTGCACAACCGCTCGCACTTCAGCGACAAGCAGCTCGTCAAGCTGCAGGAAGCTCCCGGTTATTACTTTAGCTGTTACTACTATAGGTACTTCGATAGGTAGCGGTAGCGGTCTTGTCTTAAGCGCCACATGTCGCGGGTTCGATTCCCGCTCGGAGCAGACGTTTGTTCCAGTCTGAGTGTGTTTGTCCTTGTCCTTGTGCGAGTCCGGACCTCGACACAGCATATCACTATACTAATGAGGTTGGTCGAGTATTTATTAACAAAAAAACTGGGAGATAGTCAGTGATTGTGACAAAAAGTATACATAGTGTAGGATTTACATGGTGAGAACAACAATAGGTTCTTATGATGCTAGAAATGTCAGTATGGTAATATGAGTTATTAGTCAAACTGAACCTGACTTGAAATGACCTGAAACCCCATAAGTTATAAGTTGTTGAGTTAATCAATTAAAATTCCCGAAACTAGATTTTTTACTATTTGTTTGTCAAATAGACTTGACTTGTCTGATGGAAAGTAGTTATAACCATTGGCATGGGAAAGAGAGAGAAAAAAAATAATGGGATACAGAAGCTCGGAGATTTGGGATTTTAACATCGAACGAAACACAATTGTATAGAAGTAAGCAGGTTTTGGTAGTGCATGCGACAGGTATTAGATCGCGCCTTAATTAAACACTTTCTAGACCCGCAATCCATCCCTTTCTATATCTACGTGTTACGGGTTGGGGCTCTTAGATTTGGAAACAAACACCTGATGGCTCTAAATAAGACTTTATTAAGATCTAGATTACACAACAGAACTTCATAAATCACAGGTCAATCACAGTCCAAAAGAATAGCCGAGGTCACTAATTATCGCACTTGTTCACTGGTATCACTTGTAATTTATTCGCTTGTTGCTCAGAACTGAATGAATCAGTCGACGCGCCGGGCCGCTTATATACACAGACACGGGTTCGAGAGAGCTCCGTCCGCGGAACGCTATTCTACATGTTTCGAGAATACATCTTTCTCGAACCCGCGCGGCGGTCGTAGAAATAAACAAAAGGAGTAGCAAGCGATTTTGAACCTTATGCCCCCGTGATAAGGTTCTCCGTAACATACGCAATAAGCAAGGTTCCATTACTCGTTAAGACCATTATCAAAAACTAAATGAAACATATATCCGCAGACGACATGCCAGCGGGACGTACCCCAGCCACCGTCAGCGTGATGGCCCACGGCGCGCTCGTGGAGCAAGTGGGCGCCGGAGAGCGCATCTCCGTGACGGGGGTGTTCCGCGCCGCTCCCGCCACTGTCAACCCTCGGCGAGCGACACTGAAAGCCCTGCACAGAACACATTTGGATGCTTTGCACTATAAGAAGGTGCACAGTGACCGCTTGTTGGAAACCGAAGAAGGGTGAGTATAGATATTTTGCATTGTATCTACGACGTTGTGGCGCAGCGGTAGCGAACCTGCCTTAAACGCCACAAGTCGCGGGTTCGATTCCTGCTCGGAGCATAATATGTATGTATTGACCATGCAAGCATAATTTCCGGTCTGGGTGTATTTGACCTTTGTCCCTGTATGTGTTTCCGGACCCCGACACAGGATATCACTATCCTAATGGGGGCCGTTGAGTGTGCAGCGCTTATTATTATACACTGATAGCAACTTAGAAAATGAAACTAAATTGAACGCGTTCGACGCTTGACTCTGGAGCCATAGACTGTAATACAAAACCTCGATAATGATTTGCCTCAATAGCTTAATGGTAAAATTACTGGTATTTTAACAGGTGTTAACGAGAGACTTGCAGGTTCAATCTCGACTTCCTTGATCTATTGTTTTACCCACTCCTAGTAAAAAGTAATCACTTTTTGAAGGGCCAATATGAATATAAAATATAGTAGTTAAAGAATTGCTAAATATAAAAATAATGTGTAAAATCAACACTATTATTATAACTTTTTTCCACAGCAAAGAACATCAATTCCCTCCAGAGCGGATCGAGCTATTCAAAGCATTGGCATCTCAGCCAGATAGTTATGAAAGACTTGCACGAGCCATCGCTCCATCCATATATGAAAACCTCGATATCAAGAAAGGAGTATTATTGCAGCTACTTGGTGGAACTAAGAAAAACTTTAACGCAGCTGGTCGAACACATTTTAGGTCAGTACTTATCCACATACTACTAGTGGTGTACATTCTTTATAACAAATTGACAATTGACATGCAACATTTATTGTACCAATTGAAAAAAAAACAAAAATAGGAAATATGTATTATTCTTCTGTTGTTGTTGTTGTTGTAGTCCTTGTGGGTTTCGCCACCGTGTCTTTCTTGAGCATGTTAAGCTGTCAGTCCCGGTTGTTATCATAACATATCATAATAATCGTTAACACTATACTTATATAATATTTTGACGACGTTGTGGCGCAGCGGTAGCGAACCTGCCTTAAACGCCAAAGGTCGCGGGTTCGATTCCCGCTCGGACCCCCGACACAGGATATTACTATCCGTTGAGTGTGCAGCGTTTACTATAGGTCATTTGCTCTTTTCCAATAATTTACTGGTCTGCCATTTCGATTACGGAGGTCAGATGGCAATTCCTCTGTATAAAAACTAGTAACCCGTCAAATCAGGATAAGAGTATAAGTAGACCCTGGGTCAATACTGGGACTAATGCTAGGAAGAAGATTTTGTTTGCTAAGTTTGTGCAACTCTTCAGATCAGAAATAAACATCCTGCTCTGCGGAGACCCCGGCACCAGCAAGTCCCAGCTGCTGCGCTGGGTGCACGCGCTGGTGCCGCGCGCGCAGTACACGTCCGGCCGCGGCTCCTCCGCCGTGGGCCTCACCGCCTACGTCACCAAGGACCCCGACACGAGGCAGCTCGTGCTGCAGACGTGAGGGATTACTTCATTCTTTATTTCATGATGGTTCACCTGATGGTAACCAGTCACAGCAACCTATGAACTCGCCCGGTACTTGAAGTATCACATGAGCGCTGCCAACCCTAGGGGTGGAAAAAGGACGGGAACAGAGGGAGTGGGAGATTGAGCTTCTGGTGCTCTCATTCATCGCACGAAACGAAATACTTCTGATACTATTACTTTACACTACATTTTCTGTTAGAAGGTTCTGCTACTACTAAGCTAAATGTACTTGTTTTATTTTTATAAAACTAATGTTAACTAAAATTATTGTTCTAAAACTCAGATAATTTAAATTTAAAATTACATAACCCAACTAAATGCCAGAACTCTATGTATTGGGGTATAATGCCTATTTTTAATAGATGTTTTATTTAACAGGGGAGCATTGGTACTGGCTGATAATGGAATATGCTGCATTGACGAGTTTGACAAGATGAATGACTCAACAAGGAGTGTACTTCACGAAGTAAGTACAAATTAAAATGTACACACACACACTTATTTTAGGATACCATACCTAAATAGTACTAATAAACCCCTATTACTAATGTAATGGCAATAAGGTTGAATTTGGACTGTATTTATTTATTTAATTCTAAATTGAAAATAAAGACACCTTTCTTGCGTGAATGTTTTATTGCCACTAAAGTAAACGTAGTTTACATATGCTTATAGATGCATTAAAAAACAAGTTCCGTTACCAACAACTAAACTTTTAATATACTTCCGTCTGTCTTCACATTATTAGCGGCCTGTATTTCACAAACCAAAACAGTTTCACAAAATTTTCACAGAATATATAATTTTATGGCCATTTCTTGCCATACAAATACTAGATATATTGTATAGTTCCTTAAATGTAAGTTGAACCAAAATGGCCGCTTCTGCGCAGGTACAATCATGGACAAAAATGTTACACAAAAATATTGATTTCGTCTTATTTTTATAGATTTTTTATAAAGTGGGAAAACGGAATTAAGTATATAATATACTTATTATTTCTTCTAAATTCAATTAATTATTTATTTATTTTCGTTATTAATTACTTAAATAGAATAAAACAAATAAATAGTATAGAAAAAGGTACCTGTATCCAAAAAAGTTAATGTACATTTTTAATCACTGTCACTTATTGGGATGACACCTTATTTTCCGAAATAAAATTAAATATTTACATCTGACAAAAATCTTACATCTGACAAAAATAAATTTTATTTAATAATTTATTTTTAAAGAACTAAAAGAACCGTGAACGAGTGTACTAATCGGGTCTAGCGTCGCCGCGTTGCTATAGTTACGCGGCCCCCTTCATACCGCATACGGTTGAGACCCAAAAACGTGTTACTGCGCAGGGTTCAACTTACATTTAACAGACTATACGAGGTTACGGAACCGTTTATGGCCGGTTTTTTTATTCAGTAATATGAAACCCATACGTGTACGTAGGTGATGGAGCAGCAGACGCTGTCGATCGCCAAGGCGGGTATCATCTGCCAGCTCAACGCGCGCACGTCCATCCTGGCGGCCGCCAACCCCGCCGAGTCGCAGTGGAACAAGAACAAGACCATCGTCGAGAACGTGCAGCTGCCGCACACGCTCATGTCCAGGTGGTCACGACCCCCACACAACCCCCATTGCGAGTGTATACTGTGTCTGGGGTCCGGAACAACACAGACCCAAGCACATCTACCCAGACCGAAATACAACATACACGTCTGTATGGCCCATACAAATATGCAACACTATATGCAATGCACGATTTTATTTATTTTAATGATTTTAGATTCATTAAGTTTAGCTAAATTGTGTTATCAAACAACAGGTCGAATCTGTTTGTTGTCTCTTATATTATATCGAATATATTACAATACTCGGAATATTGCTACAAAATATATTAATTATAAAAAGTCTTTGGCTAAACTCCAACTACATAATTATTGTTTATTTATAAGTAATAACAGAAAACTTAAATGCATAATTTATTTTACTTCTTTTAAAATGTGCTAGTCTTATCGCACTATACTCTTTAAACATTTATTGATTATTTAATTACTAGCAGGCCCGACGACGTTGTCCTACCCGATAGCAGCGACCCCTCCTGGGTCCAATTGTGAATCTAAACTATTCTCGAATCCACAGCAATAATTACATCAAAATCGATCCACCCGTTTAGGAGTTCAATTACATACAAGACAAAAGAACTATATGTATTGAGATTATAGTTGTTTACATTTTTTAAATAATACTTATTTTGTTATAGATTCGATCTGATATTCTTAGTGTTGGACCCACAAGACGAAGTGTTCGACAGACGGCTCGCGTCTCACCTCGTGTCGCTGTACTACAAGGACCCGGCCGATACGCAGGACGATGAGGACGTTGTTGTGAGTTCGATTACTTAACGCGGCTTATCGGTAGTGCGATTTAGTAGAAATCGTCACGTAACGAAATGTATGCTGTGTATGTGTGTATCAAGTATGCTAAGTGCGCAGCCGTGTGCGCAACTCTCTCTCCCTCTTTTTATCATACAACGTATTGAAATATACAGATTTCATTTCAAATATCATTCGGACTTGAAGAAAAAACGTAAGGATCTTCGTTCCCCACACCGCACAATTTGTTTGAAATTTACAATAATTATGAAATTATAGATTTTACGATACGGTTTTCAGGCTAACACCTTTTGTAACTTAATTATTTTGTGTAATACAATACAATGCCATCAAAAAAATTTTAAGTGGAATTAAATTTTTTTATTATCTTCATGACATGAATTGATTTTTTTATAAAATATACGAACATTTCGGTGACCCGACAAAAAAGCCCAAAATTTTGCCCAAGATACTGATATCATTCATATAAGCACGTATTGTTCTGTCCTTACGAATTAATAATTATATAAGTCCTAGGATTCCGCAAACATTAAAAATGTAGTGAGTTAATAATATATTGTCTTTCAGAACATGAGTCTAATGCGCGATTACATAGTGTTCGCTAAAGAGCACGTCCAGCCCGTACTGAGCGAGGCCGCGCAACAACGACTTATAGACGCTTATGTCGATATGAGGTAAGTTTTACTTTATCAACGCTACACACGCACTTGCTCCACCGGATATTAATACAGGATATTAATATCCGGTCGGGGATTTGAATACACACAAATACAAGCACAATTACCCGGACCTGAACACACCATCATCAGTGACCAGTTGTGCTTAGAGCCGGTCCGCTAACAGCATTCCACAACGGTCGTCAAATATATAAACTTATAAAAAATGTATTCAAAGAACTTTCACTTTAATGAAACTAAACTAAACGCCACACACTCAACGGCTCCATTAGATTCGTTATATCCTGCCAGGGATCCGGAAACATTCACAATGACAAGAACAAACACACCTAGACTGGAAAACATGCCTGTATGGTCAATACAAACATCTGCTCCGAGCGGGAATCGAAATTGCGATCTGTGGCGCTTAAGGCAGGTTCGAAAAAGAAAATAAATGAAAAAGGTCAAAGATTTTTTTAACTATTATTTTATTCACAGGCGAGTGGGCAGCGGCCGAGGACAGATATCGGCCTACCCGCGACAGTTGGAGTCTCTAATACGGCTCGCCGAAGCGCACGCGCGAGTGAGACTATCTCCTGTTGTCGAAATCAAAGACGTCGACGAAGCCGCCAGGTCCAAATAATATTTCATTATAATAACAAAAACTGGTCCAACTAATGAACTGGTGTCGCGCTGCCTATGCACATAAATAAGTTGTCTTATTCACTTCGAAATCGCTCTTATTGGACTCTGTTTCTTTCCTTCGTAACGTATATTCTAGAAAGTTCTATTGTCTGATACATCACATAGGACGTAAGGACCCGTAGATGGAACTTTTCGGTCCGAACTTTCGGGCCGCTCTATAAAAACAGCAGAATTTCTGAAACCTTAAAACTAAGGGAGATGTCATTAAAGTCTTACTAACACCCAACAGGTGTTATAATCCAAATCTGCGAATCCTAGCTTGTAACATTATATACACTAACACATTGTACTTACTTCACTTTATCATGTGCGTTTCGGACTCGCTTGTTCATTCTAATTAATTTACAACCTCGAAACAAAAAAAACAACAGATATTCCAATTCTTCAAGTTTTCATATAAAATAATAATCTTCAGTTCCCATGACTGCCTACTTTTTTTTGACGAGCTTTTATAATAATTATATTTGTTGAGAAGGTTTGTTGGTATAAAAGTCATAATCTCGCGTGACATAATAGTGGTCCTTAATATTCTATAGACTTCATCGCGAAGCCCTAAAGCAGTCAGCCACCGACCCGGCATCGGGTCGCATCGACGTGGGCATCCTCACCACAGGCCTGGGCGCGGCGGCGCGGAGGAGGAGGGCCGAGCTGGTGACGGCGCTGAAGGAACTCATCAAACCGTTCAACAAGCCACATACCATCACGCATGCGAAACTTTTACAGGAGATTAATACTAGCTCGCAAATCGTGAGTACTTTATATTTACTTTTAAAATTTTATTCTCACTTAAAACTAACTTTACGTCTAATAGATAATAAAAAAATTGATGTTAACATTTTAAATAAGTAATAAAATATATCTAAAAATGATTTAAGTTTTTGAAAATTTTCAAGATTTAGTTGGCAATAAAATAAAAAAAAAAACATTTCTTTAATTTCATTAGAGCTAAGAATTCTTTTTGGTTATTAGTATTTTGTATTTTTTTAAATCACAAGAAACTTAATGGTTGGCTACGTATTTTTATTATTTAATATTTTCGTCATATTGATTCAATTAAAAGTGTTAATTGTCTATTTTCATATTGCAGACTGTGTCTCGGGATCAGTTAGATGAAGCGTTACGCGATCTACAAGACGAGGGCAAAGTAGTTATCGTCAGTCATACACATTTGAGACTTTGTTGATATTCCTAAATGTAAAATTGAATACTTTAACCACAGCAAAAGTTGCTAGAACATATCAACTTATCGAAAAGAAACGTTATATACAAAAGTGCATGAGTGAAAAATAAAAACAGAAAAATGCGTAAACTGCGATTCTATGGTATCACACAAACCCTAAATATTTTCTCAAACAAAATATTAACTTTAAGTAGCAGTTGAGTGTGTGCGTATGCGGAGAAAGGCCCAAGCTCCCATTCCTCTCACTACCCTCCTTATCGCTTTGTTTCGTTTTTTTGCTTCATGCTCCCCTACTCGTGAGTTAGTATCTCAAAGTCATGCCGCTGATGATCTTGTAAATATCATATATTTAGTCTTGAGGTAAATGTAGATTATGTAAGCCTTCTGTCAGACAGACACTTCAAGAACATTTACAGAATTTTCAAAACCATTATAAAATTTAAAATGCACATGTTATTTTAATATAAGAAATCCTTTACCTGCCAGTAGTTAAACTGGTAGGCAATGATTATCTCAGTTTTTTATACAATTAAGATAATTCTTTAGCAATCGTCCGCCTTCTTGAATTTATTGTATTTGTAGGTATTAAGTTTCTTCTATTACTTGTTATATTTCTATGTATAATAATTGTCATAATGATTTTGAGCTAATGTGAATTTTAACTGTTTACATAAGTGCAAGAACTTTCCCATTGAATTTATTGTATAAATATAGTGTTAAAAGCTGTCTGGTAACAGAAATTCTTTAATAAATCATGTTTTTATAATACCTTTGTTTTATTTTGAAAAATAAATTTATTTTATTAAGTAGTCAGTTATTAACACAAGTCATAGGTCTGCAATGTTGCCACAATATAAATATTAAAAAGAATAAAAATAAAGAAAAATGTTTTCAATAAATTATTTTTATTTACATTAGTAATTTAAATATAAAAGAATCTTAAGATCAACATTATATAGAGACGTCTGAATAATCCTTCATATAGCACTTTTAAAACCTATGTGAGCTCTAAAATGTAAAAATAAATTATATCAACAATGGTGTGCTCAGATGTTTGAGTTGACCAAATGTTGCCATAACAAAAAAAAATATTTTTATTAAAATTATAAACTTTCAGAAATCTTAATTGGCAAAAACTTTACAGATTACAATATTTTTGAGCGATATCAAAAACTTCATATCTTGTCATTTGAAGCAGAACTGTTATCGGGCTTTACAAAGCGATATACCCTTTTACCATAGGCACATTAGTGATATTTTTTAAACAATTGCAAACGTGCATAAGCTATACCTAAATTAACTATAATCACTATCAAGAGGCCGGCGCTTGATGTGTTTCATCATTACTTCCTTCTATTTTATTCTCGGTATTCGCTGATATCCTCTCTCGGGGCTTATCGTCTGCGCGTGCGCACGCTTCCAGTACGTATTTGTTGAATTGTTCCGGCTTATCGAGATAAACGTGATGACCTGCACCGTTTATTACCTGAGAATGACAAAAAAATTAAGCATTTTAATTTTGTAGTGAAAATGTTTTTAGCCGCTTTGAGCGATTTTTGATAGGAATTAAATTTGTAGATTTGCGTCACCGACATGTTTCATGTGACGTTTCACATCAGACTGGCCATGCGCGTGCATATTGGACTCTTTGGACATTACAGAACTACTGTTGTGTTGGATGTTAAAGTCTGTCCAGTGGTTTCAGAGATTAGTCATAATAAACAGACAGACAAAACTTTAAAAAAATTATAATAATTTTTATGTTAGTACCATATATACTTTAATATGCATGTAGCGTCAGGTTGCAGCAGTAGTACTGCTTAGTAGTGCAACTGACGCTTAATTTCTAAGATTATAAAAATACAGTTATTTTATAGTTTCAAGTCTTTACTTCTATTGGCAGTCTCCAAGGCAACAGAGATGAGTACAGTTTTACATAGTGTATTAACATCTTATGAGGGTAGTTATAAAAATCAGATAGGAATAGTTTTATGCCTAGTAGGTAGTGAAGTATTAGTGAGTACCTGCACGTAGGTGTCGGAGTGGGGCCGCTGGTCGGCCAGCAGCTGGCTGGAGCCGTTGTCGACCCACGAGCGCGAGCCGTACAGCACGGTGACGGGCAGGCCGCGCTGCAGGCCCGCCACGCGCCGCACCATGGGGTTCTTGGCCCAGCCGAAGCTGTGCATGAGCGTGTGGAAGGCGCTCTCACCACTATAACAAGTAAAGTAACATTTTTTTAAAATAAACATTAACGTTACACACTCAACGGCCCCCATTAGGATAGTGATATCCTGTGTCGGGGGTCCGGAAACACATACAAGGACAATGACAAATACACCCAGACCGGAAAATGTGCTTGCATCGTTAATACAAACATAAGCTCCGAGCGGGAATCGAACCCGTGACCTGTGGCGTTTAAGGCAGGCTCGCTACCGCTGCGCCACAACGTCGTCATTTCAATGACTTGATTTTATTTTTGTATTGCACACAATCTTAGGCCCGCGCCTGTGTACAGTACAAAACTTTAGATAACAAGGTACTTTAGTCAACGTGAAACCTGTTCCACATTGAAAGTTACGCCTGCAACAATATAGCTGAAAACTACTTTCAATTTCGTACAGTTCTTTTTCCGTGATGGGAATACAATATTATTCAGATAGACGAATATAAAAAGTTTTATGTATAGACATCAAACAGTTACAAATTTACTATAATATAATATACGAGTATACACGGATTTGAGAGCGCTAAGAAACTGACATAGAACCGAAATATATCGAAGTTTTCCATTATTGGAATCCTTAGATATAACAAAAATTTTGAAATCTAAACTCCTACAAGGTCTGAATAAAGTTTATTCCTGGTTAAATTGTTATTTGTTTTGAATAAAGGTTATTTACTTTAAAAAACTAAAGAATGTCTGCAAACGAATATTAAAAGCAAATAATAAAACTCACCTAGGAGTCTGCGAGTTACACTGATAGATGTACTCTGGTATTACAGTCTCAGCGTTGGGCACATAATTTTGATATTTCCTGGATATGTCTGGTCTAGTTTTGCTGACCAGCCACTTCCCAGCGGGACCGGCCGCCCGCACCGCCCACAGTGGATTTAAAGGTTGAACTGCCATGGCCACTGCCCGGACCCATAAAGGCACTTGGAACTTCTCGTACACATTTGCCGGTTTCTCCGGGAAACCCCAAGGATCAGCTAGGATTAGATGTCGTACTCTACAAAAAAAGGAAAAAAATACTATAACATCTCGTTAGGCCAAAGGTCCCCAATCTTTTTGGAACGAAATTCCTTAACGCGGCACGGTAGTGCGAATTAGTAAGAATCGTCACGTTACGAAATGCCGTATGCTGTGTATATGTGCTTGTTTGTATAGAGCTTACTACAAGAAAAGGAGCACACGAGCAAGTGAGTGCGAAGCCGGGTTTGCAACTCTCTCTCTCTCTCTATCTCTTGTCTCTTTTATCATATAACCTATTGAAATATACAGATTTAATTTCGAATTACATTCGGAGTTGAAGAAAAAACGTAACCTAACACGAACAAACCTTTCAACCCCAGCACGTAACAATATCTTAGTATCGCATAGCATAGTATAGTAATAGTATAGATTACCTGTCGGGGTATTTAAGCGCATAAGCGGTTGCGATGAACCCGCCGAGGCTGTGTCCGAGCAGCACGAACTCGTCCAACTTCACCTCGCGCCGCCACTCCTCCACCGACTCGACCCACTGCGCCTCGACCTTCTCAGCGTCCGATGCGAACTTCGGACGGGAGCTACGACCAAATCCTGGAAACAAATTATTATTAGTATTGAATTGCCAATAATGTCAATAGAAAATGATAAGCTTCAAAGACCGTTCAATGGTGAACAGTCATTGTAGTATATCGTCGGTTGCACCAGCACCATCACTTACGTGTTGACGATGTAAAAGGGGAAGGCAGAAAAAGACGGGGACAGGGAGCGGGAGCTTGGGCCTTCTAGAGTCTTGAATGAAACCCAACAAAACCGAATATTTCTACTTCAAGTCAATGTTTTATGAGGGTAAGTCAAGCAGGCCCGTTAACGTCTAAAATAGTAATGTTCTACTACTACAAATGTGGAGTTTCTAAAAAAAACAATGGAATAAATATAATAATACATATGGAATAGAAACTCTTAGTAACAATTTTAAAATTATTGAAAATAACTTAAGTACCCAATAAATCAATAGCGTATACAGGTCGGGTTGCCGCTAAAGCGTCAAGGTTTGGACACCACAGCGCTACGCCCGCGCCCATTCCGTGAAGCATCACCAGCGGGGTCTTCGTGCCTTCGTCGTTGAGGGAGATGGTCCATATCTTATCGCACTGGCCCACCACCGAGCCTATGTCCACGTAAAAACGTTTGTACGCCGTCTTCACACCTTTTAAAAATAGTACCAGATATGAGTATACAATAACTCCAGTTCTTTCTAAACAATATGGGTAGTAGTGTAGACCACAGAAATTGCTAGAACTGTCTTCAGTATGTCACTGCTATAGATTTGGAATCGGGGACAGCAGACACTTGTTATTATTTCAATAAATTATGGGCTTTAAAGTTTAATGGTTTCGAGGCGCAAATGAAACTGAAATTAGTACTTCTCCGATAGAACGGTCCCTAAAGATCGTGCTAGAAACAATAAGGGTAGTATTAAAATAATCAGTAGCGTATTCTACAATTAACAATATTATATAGTCTTTGATCCGACATCCAAATGTTTTACTTTTAATAAGGAGTCCAAAAAGATAATTTTAATAGCCAAATAATGCTTATAATTAGTTCTACCAATTTAACTTAGTCGTATTTATGGAAATACCGGCGTCGGGACGTGACGACCCCATCGCCCGCTGTTGGGATAACCTCTGTCACAGCAGAGATTATCCCACCAGTGCAGTCAGTCATACTGGTGGGAGGTCTATTGTTGCAAGAGCGCGGCTGGGTAGGTACCACCGCAGTGTCAAATATTCTACCGCCAAATAGTAGCGCTTAGGCATTACTGAGTTCCGGTTTGAAGGGCACTGTAGTAGGCTAGTGAAATTACTGGGCAAAGGAGATTTAAGAATATCTCGAGGTTGGCAACGCGTGAGTGGAAGCTAGTGATGGTGGCGGTAAAAAACAAATTTAGTTATATCAGAACACACTTGACTAGCAAAATTAAACGTCTATTCATCTGCCATTATTCTTTTGCCGGTTTGTTATGAGAATACCGGTTTTGTTATGGCACGGTAGTTTAGAGGTGTCGAACAATAGTTCGAAAGCATTGTATCCGTATATGTTAAAGTAATAAACATTCATTAATAATCCGATAACAAATACTATCTACAACGTAATATTGATATAAAATCATTTTGTCCTTGCGTATTGGCATGACGTAGGAACTGCGATAAGTGCGCAAAATCTATCTCCGCCTTGTTAAAAATATTCGAAATCGTTAAAATTATTGGACGTATTCATTAGATATTTTTTTATCTTTAAGAAATTCTGGCGAATTAGTGCGGCCGCCTAAAGTATTAAAAAAGTTTAAAAAACATATAATAATAATAATAAACGCTACACACTCAACGGATAGTCGTATCCTGTGTCGGGGTCCGGAAACACATACAAAAACAAGAACAAATACACCCAGACCGGAAAATATGCTTGCATGGTCAGTACAAAAACATTATGCTCTGAGCGCGAATCAAACCTGCGACCTGCTGCGTTTAAGGCAGGTTCGCTACCGCTGCGCCACAACGTCGTCAAAATATATACTAACGTTTTTGATCTTCGTAGATATAAAAACTTAATAAATAATAAATTAAAATAGAATTAGGAAAAAACTTAATGCTTGACAGTTCGTTAAAGCCTCAATACCTCAACGGTTAAAGGGCAGAATCCGCTCCATTAACGCGTGACTTGCGAGTTCGATCCTAGCCTACGGCTATTATCGTACCTACTCCTAGCACAAGCTACTAGCTCATTTGGAGTGGCAATAGCAGTATTAGTAATCATTTGAAAAAGAATTGCTTATATTCTTTAAATAACAGAACTGTATCATGTAGGTATAAAAAGAACAATGAAAAATATTCTTATCTAGACGAAGCAAGGTCAATTTCCTTTAAATTACAACCTTTGAAACTTGTACCGATTGAAAATAGCAATTTTAATTTCCTGAATAACTAATATGAGTAATCAGTCTAGGTCGACAATCGAATTATAGAATAGTAAATTAAGGTCATATATTTTCATTGTTAAATAAAGAACATTTTGAGTTTGAATTGTAGATATGATAAGTCTTAAATAATTACACACTTTTCACTTATAATTGACGCCGTTGTGGCGTTGTGGGTAGCGAGTCTGCGTTTAGCTTCGACGGTTGCCGGTTCGATTCCCGCTCGGGCAGATGTTTGCATTGATCTTACTAATGTCCTTGTGGGCACGTTAAGCTGTCGGTCCTGGTTGTTATCACACAACATCTGATAACAATCGTTAACTCTTGATAAGTAAATTGCTCTAATCGAAATAAGTTACTGGTTCGCCCTTAAGGTCAGATGGGAATCGCTCTGTGTAAAAACTAGTAATCTGTCAAATCCGGAAAAGTGTTATAAGCAGACCCTGGGTAAATACTCGTATAATACCTGGAATAATGCTAGGAAGAAGATTTTACTTATAATTGAAATATATAAAGTTACAATACAATATTTCTTCATTATTTGTTTGTATGTTTCAGGACCCCCGACACAGGATATAAGTATCCTAATGGGGGCTGTTGAGTGTGTAGCGTTTATTGTTTTATTTATTATCATTTTTTTATGAAAAAAAAAAATTACATCTTCGAAAATTTAGTCGTTTTAATATTCTTGCTTTTTTGGTATCCAATATCTATGGCTCCTTCAAATCTATCTATCACCTAGTAGATATTATATACTAGTCATTGGATACATTAAATCGCTTCCCGGAAAGAAGGGGGCATGCCAAATTGATTGTGTTATTTGACGACACTTACAATAAACATGTTTTGATAACCTTGTAATGTTTTTTTTGTTCATTATACATAATATATACTTATTTAATAGAATGAAAGGGGGCATTTATTATGTCACACGTAAGAGGAACAGTGTGACCTTGTGTTACGAGGGGTGGGTGGGGTGCTAAGTAACCTCATATTTTAAAACACAAATAATAAAAATAAGTCTAAGTATTTAAACGCGAAATTGGAACTGTTAACTAAAAACTTTAAAGATTTCACTCAATCAACTAATTTTCGGTACTGTTGTTTTAATTTATTAATTTGTAAATATAAAATTTCAAAAAATATCTGATGTCACAACAGCGAAGAGGAAATCTTACAAATGTGACTGACCTGTGACAGGAAGGGGGGGAGGGCTCGAAAATCATGAAATTCGTGTGATGTTTTCATTGATCTTCAAAGACGTTAAAGGCGTATTGCAGTTTTATATGTGTACTTTATAAATAACACCCATGTATATTCAATAAAAAAAACTTACATGATAATATGGTCTGTTCGATATTACGTAACATGGAATCAGATTGACGAGTCCAGCTGAACCAGCCACCGGTCCAACTAAAATATAATAAACTGATTAAATATATTACTTATTAATAAAAAACACTAAATAATTTCAAACTAAAAATAATAAACATTTTTATCACATAATTATCAAACATTCACATCCCAGTATTAGTGATGTTATCAGATTTTTTAAATATTAAGCATACCGTTTTCACAGGCACTGCTTATTTCAGTCGTGAAGACATCAAGATGCAATGAATAAGCAAAAGAAAACCAAATAAAACTTTATATTAAAAAAAAAAGTAGTTCAATATAGAACAGTGAACAGCTTTGCATTTTGGGTCTAGTATGTAATTTTGTTCTATAATTTTTATTGATTATTTTACTGATTATTAACTTACTTGACATAACTGTGTAAAAACACTTTGTCGTATAAAAATACCCATTATTTCACAATTAAAAGTCATTTATTAATTAAACTAATTAATTATATTTTGTTTTGCCATGTACCTATTAATTTCATGTTATGAATTTAAATTTTTTAATCAACTTTTTTTTTGAAAAAAATAGATTATTAATTAAATTTGGAATAAAAGTTTTATAATTTAAAAACCATAGAACAGTTTCGCAACATAAGTTAAATAAAAAATAAAAGAAAGCAGAGGTGAGACAGACATGTTACAATTACAATTATCTTACTTCCAAACAAAGGAAAATATATTTCCAATCCATGTTCTGCTTAGAGAACTGAAATTCAGAAATATGAAATATTTAGAGTTAGAAATAAATCAAACATCCATGCAAAAAAATTATTATAGCATTAATATATTAGCATAATAAATTTATGTATATCAACAACACCTATGTAATTTACATTTAATGTTTTTAATAGTAGAAGGCAAATAGATGTTTGGTTTGTTGATGGTTTTTTTTTCTGATTATGTATCACTGGACTGAATCTTGATGGCTAATGATCAATGTAGGAAATGTTCATCTTGAAACATATTGTCTGCCTAAGCTTTTACTAGACATTCACCGCAACCTATGAACCTTGTGATACTTGAAGTATTTTCATTCAATTTTGTGAGATGAGTGGATAGTACTTCCCTGGTCAAGCCAGGCCAACAGCAAAAACTCTACAACAACAAGGCTCTACTAGCACATATGTCAGACATTTGTTAGCCATATATTAAGCAGTTTTGTTAAAAAAATTGTTAAATATATATTATGGAGTAAAAATATTAGATGAATTTATAAATAATCATTATGTACTATTGATAAGATTAGTTCCTTTTATACATTAAATATTTGGGTTATTTATGATTCTAAATTCAAATGAACTAGCAGCAAGAAACTTCTGGCAGGCAAAAGCATATGCCAGATGGTATCTTATCAAAATGAAATTGCATTCATTGCAACATAAATTATTATTTTATTTTAAATTCTATATTCAATCTTTGACTTTGGTTTAAAGAACTAAAATATATCAATATATGGATTTCAATTCTGTTGGATAAATCATCAAATGAAGAATGTGGTTAGTCGAATGTGAAAAGCATTGCTATAATTATAATAAATGCATCAAAAGAAAATAAACACAAAACACTCTAAAGTTCACAGAGAACTTGCTTGTCAAATCCCATTGATGTCTTGATCTCAGTTTAATATAATTTACCAAATAATCTGTGAAACATTAATAAAATTATAAATTATAATAATCGTATATTGTCATCAGCATCATATATAAGGATCCTCCAGCTAAATTTAATTGTCTCTTCTAGTCAAAAATATAAAGTTTAAAGGGAATGTAAAGCGAAAATTAATGTTGTAATCAGTTAGTAAGTTCTATTGACTTGAAATAGTAACTGTGGTCTGTTGTTAGTGAGAGATAAATATATATATTATCCAATGAATAGCATAGATATAATATAGCGGGAATACTTAATTTTAAGAGACTACTGGCCCATGTTAATGATGTTGATAATCAATTATGGCTATTCAGCATGGTTTCTTATTCTTTTTGGTTTTATCTGCAAAATTCCAATACATTTTTAATATGAAAACGAATTAAACGAAATATCAAAGTCTTTTTGGCTACCCATTTATATCTCACCCTACGATTTTTTGGGTATGTAAATAACAAATCATCTAAATAAACCTTCCTTGATTCACTAGTACTATTAATAAGGCATGAAATATCTTTTATTTTGTAGAAATACTATTATTTATTAATAAAAAGCTTAATTGAAAATAGCTAATACCAACCCGTTTTTCACAATGTTCTCACAAAATTTCACAAACTCTTTATGTAATTGGTATTTTAAACTACAAGACCATTACATAGTGATATTTAATCACTCCACTCACTTTCCAGCATTTACAGAATAATTATTAACGATTATAATTTTAACAAAAAATTCGCAAACTTAAGATTCAGTGACAGATTGGCGGTTTAATAACATCACAGATTACGTACGACAGCGTTTCAATTCATACATAAACAATAAATATTAGTATTATTTTTTTTACTATTTTAGCATTTGATTTTTATTCAAAACTCGATTCAGAGCATTCCGAATCGGATGGGTTAGGTTAGAAGGTTTAAGCGGGGCGGAGCGCAGCTCCGCTCCCGCTTTAAACCTTCGTGTTAGGTTTTTTTTTATGACCACCCAGAAATAAGATAAAAAGGCGTGTGTTAAATGGAACACTATTCTATTTATTTATCTGTGAAATTGTGAGAACATTGTGAAAAACGGGTAAAAAATTGATATTAGTTATTATAAAATTTCTATAAAATTAAAGCAAGTTCACCACTTTGGCAGTTATATTTTATCACTATGGTATGAGTATTTATCTGATTTTCCATAAAAACATAAAAAATTATAGGGTTACTTCTCAAAGCGTGACCGTCTTTTTAATTACAAGAATAATTTTAAGGAGAAAGAGAGTATTTTCTTATAATACACAACAAAATGCATAATTACCTCAAGAAACCAGCAAATATATGATGTATGAATGGTAAAGCATAATGGATCCAAATATAAAAGCATGAAATGAGTCCTGGCATTACATGTGAATAATAAAATCGATTTCGAACCTACAATTAATAAATTCATACTATAAATAAATTACAAGTACTTGGATTTTAAGATTTGAACAACAATAACTTGAATTGCGCAATAGTTGATTACTAATAATTGCTGGAAAAATATTTTTTTGACATTATAAAATATTTAAAAACACTACCTGGATCTTCCCGTTTCAATGTTTAATTCAATTCCCATTTGGTTAAATTTAATTAACATATAAACATATCATACGATTTTAAAACAAACTGATTCTGTTGCAACCAAATCTTTAAATGAAGTTATTTTCTAACTATAACATCGAAAATGCCATTTTCATCACATTTAGCACAGATGACTTTTTTTTTGACATGCTGACAGTGACACTTGATAGTTGTCAAGCTGAAATAATTGATGTTCTGGGTCTTACTTACTCTGTGCACGCCTTGTAGGTACAAGGTGTGCACAGAGTAAGTAAGGCATAGAGGTCCCCATTATTGATAGGAAGTTTTAGTTTTACAAATATTACTTAAACAAAATGTGGTGCGAAACACACGGTACAAATGAAGTTCCTCTCGCTATGCAACAACTATTTATTAATAAGTTTCATTAAAGTATTTTGCGTTTCTCATATATGCATAAAAGAATTATACTCCACTGTATCCATCCTATTCCACCTAATACTACCACACACTACCCTACTCAATCCCACTTAATCAATCCACCCCAAACACCCCTACCTACCCACTCTACCGCACCAAATTTTATTTACTATTTGCCTGCGTTTTATATAACATTCGATAAATCAATAATATTACAGCTATGTATTACAATGATATATGAATAATAAAAGCCCATAATCTGTTAAGGATGTGGCTTTGGCTTTTGTAAATTAAGCGACATGTAATCTAATTTAATGGTGATAATGAAAGCGGTCGATGAAATTACGGTTGATAACTCACTAGTTAAATCAAATACATATCCATGTACAAAGTGCGTCAAATGTTAATGAAAAAGGAAAAAAGTAGATTATGTTGTATGAATCAAATTTTTTGTCATAAAGATTATCTTAAATTTACTATGGCTATATGCTAATTCGCTATAAAATTTGAAGTTGCTATGGCGACTAATTTGTACACATAAGACCTGAGACTTTAAATATAAAAAGAAAAAGTAAGGATGCAGGCATCAAGCATGCAACCTGTATTTAAACTAGAATTAAACCACAAAGTGACACCCGGTATTATGACTATTGCAAAATATGACGGCACTCATGCCTGTCTTACAGCGTCTGCTGGATATGATAAAGTATGCTTTTTCACCTAAGTTTTGTTATTTTTTTTAAGATTATTATTTTATAACTAACACTTAACTTACTCTCCATATAAACTTAAAGAATAAACAACTTTATAATCAATAAAAAGTTATAACTGCATACATAATATATAATACCTTCTTTGTACCTTATAAAGATTATCATTCATCACCCTCATGGAGGTATGGTAAGTGGACGTGCACAACGCTCACAAGCCCATGGTGAAGTCTCGGAGCTTAACCTGAGCCAAGCAGTCATAGCTTTAGCCTCTGGACCCTTAAAACCAGATTGCAACCGAGATATGCTTCTTATCGGGTCTCCGACACAAATATTAGGTATTACAGATTCTTATTATAATAAGTGAATTGAATATACAAATGAATAAATATTCTTAATTCTTATTATAGCATATGATGTTCATGACAATTCAGATCTCTTTTTCAAAGAGGCACCAGATTGTGTTAATGTCATAATAGTGGGTCACTTTGCTAAATACAGTGAGATGTTAGTCATTGTTGGCGGCAACAGTTCGGTGCTAGCTCTTAACTGGGAAGGAAATGAAGTATTTTGGAATGTCGTAAGCGGAAAAGTTTGCTCGATCTTAACTTTCGATTTTGACAAAGATGGCGAAAACGAGGTGAAATACTTAATAAAATAAGTGTTTATAAATGTTAATAACTGGTAGCAATAATTAATTTCTTTCTATTTTAGCTTCTAATTGGATGTGAGGATTCATACATAAGAGTTTTAAAAAACAATCAATTTATTATGGAACTTGCGGAAACTGGATCCGTACTTTGTTTATCACAAATCAATGATGTAAGGTTTGCTTACGGATTAGCGAACGGAACTATAGGAATATACGAAGAAGGTATTAGATTATGGAGAGTAAAGGTAGTTTAAGCTAAGCATTTATTAGAAAAGCTAATACTGTTCTATTACAGCTACAGATGAATAAAGCTTGTTTATTGATTACAGTCTAAGCAAAATGCAGTTTCTCTTCAGTGGTCAAGAGAAAATCTTGCATGTTGTTGGGCCAACGGTCGAATAGATTGGCGAGATGGAACTGGAAGAGTCCAGCGCCGTGTACAAATGCGTTCTAATTCAGCAGGGATGCTTCTTGCCGATTATCGTTCAGTTGGAGTGCCAGATCTTGTTTGCATTTCTGATAGAGGAGAAGGTAGTGGAATATAAACAATTCGTGACTTTAAAAAGATATAATCTTTTCAAACAAATAACATAAATATGCAATTATACACCACGTTTCTATTTAGTATTAGGCTATCCGCATCTTCAAGATAATATGACCTTAAATTCAAATGCAAAGAAATTACCATTAGAAGAAGATCGCTTGGCTGTTACGGAATTATTGAATAAAAAACAGGCATTAATGGTCGAGTTGCAACATTACGAAGCGAATGCCGCTAGTTACAATCAAGACTTAGAAAAGCCTACAACAGCAATGCCTACAAACACGAGACTACAAGTAGCGGTTGCAGCTGATACGGATGAAGTAAATATATGGAAACATTATGTAATACTTTATAAATAAAAGATCCAATCATTAGTAAAATATTCTGTATAATTTAGGGTTGTCTCCAACTTGCTGTTTCAACAAACAACGATACAATCGTACGGGCAGCACTTGTTCTGGCAGAGGGTATATTCGAATCTGGAGAAACACTAGCAAGACATCCTCATCAAACACAATTGAAATCGCTACTCTATTTACCTTTGAAACCACCACGAGATGTACCCGTCGATGTTCATATTAAGGTTCATAACTATAGATAAATAATAAACTATAGCGTTCATATTTATATTTACGTGTAGTAATAATTATTTCAATCAGCATTTTTTAAATTCCAGGCGCTTGTAGGCTACGCAGAAAGTGAACAATTTCATATTTTTGAGCTTACAAAGCAGTTACCACGGTTTTCTATGTATATGATGACTTGTCCATCCATAGTAAAATCAAAAAATGATAGTTATGTTATTTTTCGAATCACTGAAAGAGTGCAAAGGATTTGTATTTGGATTAATCAAAATTTTATGCTAGATGATGAGGTTGAACTCGAAAATGAAGATGCGAAGGAATTGCATATTAATTTCGTATGTCTTAGGGATAGGTCTCGTTTGGATATGAATTTTGGTGCAGATGGTCTAGTGAAGTTTACTACTTCTGATATGAGGCTAGCTGGAGATTTACTACAGAGCCTAGCTATTTACTTAAATTTATCTGATTTACAGGTAAGTAATATTTTAATTTAAAGTTCTTTTTAAACTTATACAGTCTTCTATCGTACATTTAAACAATATAATAACGAATAAATAAAATAACTCGTTAAGTGATGTATATTTCAAACCTTTAATTTTTTCGCTCCTCGTACTTTCAAAAAGTCTTCAATAAAATTTACTAGTACGTGTATCCGATTACAATTCTTTTAGTGCTGTTCCAACTTACAATAATGGATCAGATTTTTCCGGTAAAAATATATTTAAAAATGTTTTTAATTGTTATCAACTTCAATTTCAAAATAATACGTAAATGTTGTCAAAATTTGGGAATACATTTATATAAACTAAAATTATTATTAATATATAATTATCTACATCAGGGGTTCAAGCATATGGCTTCATTTCTCTAATTCTCTGTGTCTGTGACTTGTTAGTCTGTACAACAAACAACTTGACAGTTGACTTGAACATAAATTATTAATCAAACTGAAGCGGCTTTTGTTAATTTGACTGAGTATAAGGTTAATTTGTTATTAGTAAATTTAAAGGAGAAATAATTTGATAAAATGGTCGAAAATAACGACGTCGAGCTATCTGAAGCTGAAGCAGAACAATATGATCGTCAAATTCGTCTGTGGGGCTTGGAATCTCAAAAAAGGTTAAGAGCTTCAAAGGTTTTGATCATTGGTTTGTCAGGTCTTGGTGCCGAAATAGCGAAAAACATAATACTTTCTGGCGTAAAGAGTGTGTCCTTATTAGATGATGAAAAACTTAAAGAAACTGACTTATACTCACAATTTTTGGCACCGCCTGACAAAATTGGTATAAACAGAGCGGAAAGCTCTTTACAACGGGCTAGGGCTTTGAACCCAATGGTAGACGTAACGTCGGAGACGAAGGCAGTTGATGAACTGCCTGATGCTTTTTTCACTACATTTGACATTGTTTGCGCTACTGGCTTGAAACAAGAACAATTAGAGCGTATAAATAACATTTGTCGCGACAGTAATAAGAAATTTTTATGCGGTGACGTATGGGGCATGTTTGGTTACATGTTCGCCGATTTGATAGACCACGAGTATTCAGAAGAGATAGTGCAGCATAAAGCCGTGAAACGAGGTCCCGATGATTCTGAGAAAAATGCAAGAGAAACTGTTAGTATTACTGTTAAACGCAGAGCGATTTATGTTCCTCTACAAAATGCCCTGTCTGCTGATTGGACGAAGCCTGAATTGCGTTCAAGACTACGCCGTGGCGATCCATCATATTTTGTTATGAAAATTCTATTAAGATTCAGGGATGAATACAATAGAAATCCTGATCCAGCTAAAAGAAAGGCAGATACTGAGATATTATTACGTATGCGAAATGAGCTTGTAAAAGAATTGAATATTCCAGTTGGTTTTATTAGTGATGCACTCTTAACTGATGTGTATGGTATTGTTTCTGGAGCGGCTGCAGTTGTAGGAGGAGTAATCGGGCAAGAGGTAGTGAAGGCAGTCAGTCAGCGTGAGCCACCACACAACAATATGTTCTTCTTCAATCCTGTCAAATGTGTTGGATTTGTAGAACTGTATGGTCAATAATTTAAACTTAGTGATTGTACCCTAATAAGTTTAAATAAATCTATTTAAAATACAATCTTTCTTTTATTGATAAACCTTTTAGAATAGAAACTATAATTATAAAATTGATGACACTGACTTTAAAAAATGATACTAATTTTGATACAAAATTTTATTGATTTAGTCAACAGCTAGATTTCCAGAAGCAGAAGAAAAATTACGAGAGGAAATGAACATTGTGTCTGAAATTGGTGAGACAAGGTCTAGATTAGCCGCAGAGACAGCTGAAAAGGCACAACTGATTACAGCTCTGTTACCTGCTGCTCAAGATGCTGCAAATTATGATTTGTATGATCTAGCCCTTAAAGTATATTTGAAGTAGAGATATCTACAGATCAAAGATATATTGCATTTTATTTATTTTTAGGAAAGAAATGTTGAACAGGTACAAGGATGTTATATTGTTAAATGAAGAGTTATTGAGTAGTTGTCACATGCGACGTGCCACTCAGGAGCAAGCAGTTGCTTCACTTAAACATCTGCATACTATATTACAACAAGCAGCTAGACTTAGAGGTATCTATTTAGTTATAATATCGAACTATATTATATATTTGATGTTTATAACTCAAGAATTTTAATGTATAAAAGTACTATTGTCACTTTTTTATAAATTTAACTATGTATTTAAACTGATTTTAGAAATGAAAGTGAATGATTTTTATTGATAATGAAATTAATACTTTCAGTGGGAAAATACAGTAAAGCTGTAATAACAGCATGTAGAAAAGCAGTAAGCGATAACAATACTGAAGCCCTTGTAAAGATCCTTCAAGCTGGGGATATATAAATTAAAAATAATTTCTTAAATTATCAATCTTTATTCTGTCAGTTTAACTCAAACTATTCAAGATTAGTATGCATGATATTTAATAGAAACAATGAATACAATATCTTATTTTATTTCAAAGTTCAGATATTTTATTGGATTGAATTATAAAAAATTCTGCATAAAATAAAATCAAGATGTATCACAGAAAAATTAAAGTTTGAATTATATTCTTTGAACAAAGTATTATTTAAATGTATATTTAACTTAATCAGTCATAATTGTTAATCACACTGTTATTTGCTTAGTTGCATAATGAACGTCATCAGGACTAACATTAAGTAATAATCTTGGTTCAGATGGCTTTGGCTCCATTAACAATAACTTGATAGCGGCCAGTCTTGAGCATATAGTCTGTGCTTGACATGGTGTGGGTGCACGGATGCTGGGAGCACATCTGTAAGGACGGCCATCAAGAGCAACTATAGCGCCTGCTGTTGTTAGTGCTCGGGATAAAGTTGTTTCATCTGAACCTGTTCTTTCAACCTGTAACAAAATATATGCTATTATAAAAAAATGTTATAGTCTTCTTGTCGCAAAATTATGTCTATAAATCATGTTACAGGTCTTAAAGATATTTATATTAACTATTATAAATACATCTCAAAAACAATAATTTAGACTGAAAAATATAATATGGTAATATAAATAAAAGTCGGGTTCGATCTAAGCACAAGCTAGCTATTTAGTGTGGCAATAGGAGTATTAGTATTGACTTGAAAAAGTATTGCTATTATTGTTTTAAAAAATATCTAAATGATACTGATACTTTGCAAAGACAAAAGATAACTTGAAAAGATTTCTCATCAACTGTTTAAAATAAATCCATTGGTTTTTTTATAACTTAGAAAAGGCAGTTTTAGATAATATGACAAATTTATAATAAATCATGTCACAATTTAATAATTGTTTTTTTTTTTTAATATTTATTTTCATTATTAATCACAAAAATAATTTTAACAACTATTTCATTAAAATATTTGAAATTAATTATGAGTACCTCAGCAGCAACAGCTCTCAACATGAGCCTCTCCGCAGCAGAACAGTTTCGTATAGCTCTGACAGTGGCACCGGAGGCAGCTTCACCGAGCGCTTGTTGCACTTCCTTCAGTCCTGCACGATTAGGCCCAGCTATTTCTAAGGCACGGGCACATAGAGCTAAAGCACGACGAGCATCACCGGATACTGCTGCCACTTTCCTTTTAAAAAAAAATTGTTATATGAATAACTGTATATTTAAAAAGAAACTATATTTAAGTCATTTGGTTTTAAATTTAGTAATAGTAAAACCTGGCTGTTTTCAGCATGAAGTTTTAGCCTTCCAATGAATATTAATGTGGAATAACAGTATCAGTACTGTTGAGTGTTGCATTTTGTTGGAGTAAGAGTGCTGGAAGCTCAAACCCCTACCCTTTTTTATCCTCTTTTTGCATTTCTCCTCTCTGTCTCTCCTTCTCTTAGATACGATTTGGCTGACCATAAGCTTATTTGCCACCTTTTTTTTATTTCATGATGGTTGATAAACAGGCATACTGTCCACCTGATGGTAAGCAGTAAATGCAACTTATGAACGCACGAGATACTAGCGCGTTACCAACCAGAGGGAAAAAGGAAGGGTACAGAGAGGGCGGGATGTTGGGCCTCCGGCGCTCTCACTCATCGCACGAAACGCAACTGTACTCTGTTACTTGTGAGAGGGTAGTACTTCCAAGGTCCAGCCGGCGCTTTTGTGCTGGGAAAAGCATTACTACTACTGCTAGTTAAGCTGCTACCTTAGTGACAAAAAAAAATTGTTACAAGGCTACTAACCTAGCTATTAGCTGTATGGCATCTGCAGTAACATTAGCACCAGCGAGTCTTGTAGCCACAATACATTGTAGCTGGGTATGTGAATAGGGTGGGAAGGTGAGTCTTGTGAGGCCGAGCCTCGAGGCAACACGTGCTGCTAAAGCTCGCTCTGGCAAATCCATAGTGTTAGCGACAGCCAGTACAGTTAGTAGTGCGGTATTGTGAGCTGCCCATTCCATGATACTATACAGAACATCTTGTCGCCGATTGCATAGAGCGTCAAGCTGGAAAGTATGATAATATTGTCATTAAAAAAATCATATTTTAGACTTATGTTATTAATTATTATAGCATGGTGTTATAATATGATAGGAATTTCATACCTCGTCAACAACTAAAACTGTAGGTGTTCTTCGTGGTCCGGGGTTTGTGAAACGTTTTTCTAAAAGTGAGCATGCTTGTTCCCATACTACGGATTTACCTAAAAATTAAAGGTAAGATATATCTGACTTATCAAATTATAATTTAATAACTTACACATTTTAGCGGTGACAATGATATCAAATAATTAAGAAGTCTTGAGCTAAAAGGCAAACAGCAGTACACATTCCAAAGCAAAAAAAATGGAGTTGACTCTACGTGATGATTTGGCAAATGTGATAAATTTTTTTTTTAATATGACCACAGTTAGTTACCGGTAAGTTGTTTATATATTTGGACGTAAGCTTGTCTCGGCTCGGCTATTCTCATACCATTAACTTCGACCAGCTGAAATTCTGGAAGGTCTTGTTCTTCCTTTAAGACTTTCAGAGCTGAGTTCACAGTTGCTGTTTTTCCAGTTCCAGGTACACCTGAGATATACATACACCTGAAACAGAATCATTGACATGTAATGCTTTGAAACAGTGGTTCTAACGTGTTTTTTATTAACTAAGTGGTTTTTATTGACCAGGGAACACTTTCATTTCCTTTTTGTATCAGGGACCACCATTTATAAGTAATATAACGATTTCAATGTTGTGAAATTAGAAATTGTTTACGGATATTTTGCCTTCTACAGATTACTGGGAACTACTTCTTTAAAAAAGTCTGACTGATATATAAAAAATTCACATAAGAAAAGTTAGAGACTTCAATTGGTAGATTTATGAATTCAATTAAACAACAATAAAGAAAAAGATTCTAAAAATAGATATATATTTTGATAAAATTCAAAGTGTGGAAAAATAATTATTAGATTTTATGTCACATACCCACTCACACCATGTAGTAATTTACTTCTGACAAATGATAATATTTCATGCATTTGATTTTCTCTTCCTGGTAATGATTTGTTTTCAGTAAGAAATTCTGAAATTGAGAAAAATTATAATTAAATAACAATAAATTGTGTGGTACATTGTTGTATAATATAATAAAAAAAATTGATATACAATTATATATAAATATAACTACATATTCAATTACACTTATTTATTATTTATAAGGTAGTAGAGCAATGCTTCTCCCTGCACAAATAGGCCGGCTTAACCGGCGAAATAGCCTGGCTAGATGAATGAAGGGGCCGAGGGGGCCAATCACTCCCCTTTCTCCATTCTTATCCCTTCCTTTCTATCCCTGTGTCTGTTGTGAGTTGGCAAACCTCATGTAATACTTCTAGTATCGCACATGTTTATAGGTTGCAGTAACTGCTTAACACCAGGCGAAAAAATTTACTAGATTACTTAGTACCTATTATAAATAAAAAGTAAGCACTAATTGTATCATTCAATTAAGGTAATAACACACAACACAATCAACGACTGTCATTAGAACAATTATATCCTGTGTCAGGGGTCCAGAAACATACACATGGACAAGGACACACACACCCAGACCGGAAAACATGCCTGTATGGTCAATACAAACATTTGCTCCGAACCTGCGACCTGTGGCACTTAAGGCAGGTTTGATACCGCTGCACCACGACGTCGTCAAAAAACTGTAGACTGACTTAGTTTGTCAAAACATCAGTATTTTAGTAAATAACATACCATCAATATTGTCAACAGAGTGTGCCCTCGTTCGTAATGTAGGTGTTAATTCACTGGTTAATATCCTTTTAAGACTTTTAGGTGTTTTGGCCATAGAACTTCTAGTTTTAGGTGTCTTTGGAGTTTTAGGTGTTTTTGGAGTTATAGGAACTTTCGGAGTTTTAAGCAAATCCTTGTAATCTTCCTCACTATCACCCCCAGAGCTATATTTACGAAATCCTCTTCTAGGTGTCCTTTTAACGGGCGATGTTTCATCTTCTTGATATACTGGATTTCTTATAACTCTTCCTGAACGTGTTGCATACGTTTCTTTCTCCTCATCTTCAAAAACGAGGACTTTCTTTGGTGTCACATCACTTATTTTACGTTGAGGTGTTTTCCTTTTAGGAGTTGAGGGTGTATGTTGTCTTATGATAAGTGTCGGTAGCTCTTCATCTGAATTTTCTTTTAGCTCCATTGATAAAATTTCTTCAATGTTATTTTTATTAAGTTTCTTTGAACTCTTTGGGGTTTCCAATAGTGGTGTAGACTTATTGCTTTTGGTGTGGCTTTTTAGGTGAATCTTTTTCATTTTTATCAGCAAGAATAGCTCTCTTTAACAGGAGTTTAGTTCCATCATTCTTGCTTACACTCCAATTCTTTTCTGAAATTGAAACTCGTCCCATTCGTTTTATTAAACTGGTTGGCGTTTTAGGTGTAGTTGATTTTGGCGTAACATTTTTACTTGGAGTAGTAAGAAGTTGTATGGCTTTTCTTTCATCCTCAAGTACTGGCTCTATATTGACTTTCCTCCTACCAATGGGCATGAGTCTATACCGACAAATGTAATTATAAGGTGTTCCAGTTACTATATCATCTGAATCTTTTGTCATTGTTAATGTAATGTAGCATTTTTTAAAAAATGTTTCTATAGATACATTTGTTTGAAATATACGGTGATCTTCTATTACCTGTAAATGTACATTTTAGATACAATAGAATCTTGATAACTCAAACATTTCATTTTCTGGACTCTTAGCAAATAATTGATTGAGTAAAAACAGTCAATATGAACCGTATTTTTTACCTTTTACACACAACAATGAATGTTTACATACATTCCTAGGCTTTCTATGTAACAGCCGTGTTCGTTCTAAGTCGAAATTTTAACTCGGAAATTCTTGTTTGTTCGAAAGCTCGAAATTTTTAATAGTTTCCTCGAAATTCAAGTTATCGAGATATGTTAAATGTTAATTTCGGGAATATGTTTAATGTTCATTTATATTGATACTAATGTAAAATATTTACCTCTTTATCATAAAAAATAATACGTTCAGAGTTGCATCCTTTAGGCAAGTCATTTGGTCTCGAATACCATTGAACCTCTGCTCTGAAGGGATCATTCACTTTTGATTGGTCTTCGTATAGAGCAAGTATCTTTGCAGAATCACAGCCTCCTTCTGTGTCCGGTTCTGCAGCGTCTGCGTTAGATATCAAAACATAATCTCCAACTTCAGCCACAATATTCCCAAATTGAAATTTTCTGAAAACGTTCGTTTTAATTTAAAAAATATGAGCAATTAAAAAAATTACATGTCCTTATAAAATTCATTTACTTGTAGTAACGAAAGAATTTAGAGAGGTTTTGTTCATTTGGTACTTCTTCACTAAGCCATGTAACATTTCTCACAATTATTCTTCGCCGTGACATTATTAACTTTTTCTAAGTAATAAGTATATGTACAAATTAAATTATATTTTTATTATTACTGCTAGATATTCATTTGTCAACTTTCGCGCCAATCCAAGACGCCAACATAATAATATAAGAATAGGGGTCATAGAGTATGGATAATGCCACAGAGAATATAAGTAGATAATGGATTAATGGAGAGTACAAAGTCACCAATCGCCACTGACTTCCAACTGCAACTGGAATGTGGGTCTATATGGCCGTATGGCGTAAAATAACAGAAAGTTAATATTGAGGCGCCCCCAAAGAAATGTCTGGGAAATAAAAAAATCATAGTATACAGGCGTTGCAAAAAATTTAATTTAGTTGGTCTATTTCTTATCCTAATTTTTACTCTTGCTTTCGTACGTGCATTTAATTTTTTTTGTTCCAGCCTTTACATAGGTAGCGCAATATAAAGATACCTACTTTTTACCTTGATCAATAATTTTTATAATATCTATGGCTATACACCAAAATAAAAATTAAGGAGAACTTTCTCTTTTAGGGTTGAGGTTAAATTTCCAAAAGTATCAACCAGTATATAATAGTTCCAAATCTCTTGGACATGAAGCTTAAGTCTAATCGCTAGTGAAGGCAATGCAGGGCACATTTTTTTGTACTTTTCAAAATCCTACTAAATAAAAATAATAAAGAAGTATGACGTTCGTAACAGTCCAACGTAACGAAAATACCATTACAAAATTGTTACACCAATTCTTACTTTCCCTAAAATGGTGGCTGAAGAATGGCTGCAATAAGAATTTAATTTACTATTTCTGTTTTTACATCCCAAGCCTACTTTAATATTTTTTGACGCTACCTTAAAAAATATGCTATTGTACCGCCACCAATTTTACGCATTTTAACAGACACTTTTATATAAACAGAAAAGGTTCTCCTTACTGCTGATTTTCCATGCTTTCCATATCTCCTTACTCTATGGAAATTTTCTACTTTAAAAATGACAAGCGATGACAAGTGTCAAAAACATGCTCGAAAAGTTTGTCGAAAGTCTGAATTCTTGGTTAATTTTTTCAGAGAATAATTATTAGTGCAACGAAAATGAAATATAAACAAAAGAAAAGTTCAAAGTCAATTTTATCAGATAAAATTGCGGCTGCATTGACTGTCAAACCAAGAGCAGACATTGAAGATGATCATATATTCAATACGAAACCAAGCACAGTTTCACGTGTCGATTTTAGTTCGGACAGTGAAGATGAAACTGCTATTAGTGATTTTAGGAAGCGAAATGTGAATTTGTTGAGTGAAATAAGCAAAAAGTATGAAGGTCAAGTAGTTTCAAGGAAGGAACTTGAAGGTAACACTGACGAAAGTAGTTTGAATGAAGAGGACTCAGATGTAAGCGAGACAGGTTCATTAAAGGAGAAATCAAAACAAGAACACCCATTGTCGAACGAAGATAGCGAAGGAGACAGTGATGACTATAGTATTACAAAAAATCTAAAGCAACTAAATTATAATTCAGATGATCAGTCGGATGTATCTGAAAATGGATCAGATAATTCTGGTGACCATGACAATGACGGTGACGATGACGATGGTAATGACGATGGTAATGACGATGACGATGACGATGAGGGTGAAGGTTACGACATTAGTCAAATGGATGAATCACCTAAAGAAGAATTTGAACATGTTAAAAAGCAAAATATTTCTGAGGAAGCCAAGAAAGGTAATTGTGTTAGAAACCAACTTCTGATTTGGGAGGGCTTGTTGGAAATGAGAATACATTTGCAGAGATGTATGAACACAGCGAACATGATGCCTATGGATGAGACATACAAGGACCTTAAATGTTGTACAGAGTTTGCTGATGAAACGAGTGTAACTATAAACAATGTCGCTACTGTTTTAGATAAGTGAGTATCTTGTATCAATATGTATGGTACTTTATAATTTTTGAGGGAAAAATTACTATAAAAATAAAAGCAATTCATGCTTATTTAGTTTTGATAATTGTTCAGTTGTATTTAATTTTTATTTTGCTCATCTTTAGAACCAACACCCAAATATTAAATTGTTATAATGAAGGTCCTTAATTATAATAAAAAAATATAAAAATTAAATATTGTAAAGTATTCAAAATATTTTACTATTGTAGTAGTGCTCTATGGCCTATTAGTAACTTAGATTTCAAGACATTTTAATTATTTATTATTGTTGCAGATTTTTAACACTTCAGAATCTGTTATTAAAAAAGTTTCCTGAAACAAAGACACTGTCAAACGATAAGCAAACTTCAGATCAAAAACAACAACCAAAAGAGGAAAGTGACGAAGAAATACCAAGTGACACGGATAATGAAGAGATACCATCAGACACAGACAAAGAAGATAATATAATTGAAGAGAAAAAACAAACTTCAAAGAAAACTAGTCAAAAGAAGCGCAAACTTGAGGATTATGAATGTGACATAGCAAGAGCCCACAAGCTTTACAAACCATTCAGAGATTCAACAATACAGAAGTGGAATGAGAAAACAAGAATAGCTTCAGCTGCGCATATGAAGAATGCACCCACAAACACAATACTACAGCAGATATCGTATATCCTCTCCGACAGAAACAAGCTTATCCGTAGGACTCAGTTAAAACGATCTGAATATGACATAATTGGATACAAAAAGGAACCTTCAGTATCAGAGACTAAGGATCAAAATGGGGACGATATAAATCCTGTAATGAAAGACAGGAAGGACAATGATGAGTATATACCTGAGATTTTTGACGACAGTGATTTTTACCATCAATTACTTAGAGAATTAATTGAGTGTAAATCAGTGGATATATCGGACCCCGTTCAACTCAGTCGTCAATGGATTGCGTTACAGCAAATGAGAAGTAAAATGAAGAGAAAAGTTGACACCAGAGCAACAAAAGGACGTAAAATTAAATATGTCGTTCATAACAAATTAGTTAGTTATATGGCTCCTGAGAAATCTGTTAAATGGAACGATGAGAGCTGTAATGAATTGTATAGTTCATTATTTGGTAAAATGTTTGAAAATAATAACGTAGGTATAAATGTGAATTTACATAATGTTAATGTAAAAAATTAAACCCTGTATTTATGTTTGTTTTGTTTTTATCATAAACTCCTATCTTCTATCACAAAATAGTGCATAAATTATAATGTTTTATTAGTCTGAACTTCATAACCAAGACAGTAGTACATAACCACATTGAGGCAAATAAGCGGGACATTCCCACCCGCGGATTATTGTGAAAATCGTAATTTACAAACGCAATGGTGCTAGAGCTAAACATAATATGGATGCTAGGTTACTAGGGAGGTAAAGTGAGTTGATTAGTTTTATCTTTCTGGGGCAAAATCGGGCACTTTCTTGCCTTGTACAAGGGACTAAAACCAAACTTTTAATTAACGTAGGAAAAAAGCCTATTATAGAGCCTAACCTTATCATCTTAAATAAATAAGGCAATATAAAAAAACTGAACCAGTGAAGTGTGTGCGAATAAAGTTCCGTACCCCTGTAGAATAATAATATCGATTTTTTTGTATGGGGACCCTTTAATTTTGTAATTAATTTTTAAATTATGGTTAAAATATGGCTGCTGCAATAACAAATAATAAGTTTCTTTTTATTATTTGTTATTGCAGCACCTATAGAAACACACAATCTATGTAAATTTCAACTATTTATATGGTTCATGAAATACAGCAAAAACTTCAAAAATGTTAAATTTTCTGTGAACTGTAATTTAACAGAAACAGGAAATCGAAATACGCAATTTCATGGCAATTTCGTTTATTTGGGTCACATATTCATTCAGCTTTAAAAATTAAATTATTGCACCAATTATGATTAAATTTCTACAAGATAACCTGTCGATGTTTCCTTTTAAATAAAAAAGAATCTTAATTTTATAACAGTTTTTCAAATCAGTACTCATATTAATGCCAGAGTTCTGAGGTAACAAACAAAAAACACAACCGAATTGAGAACCTCTTTCTTTTATTTAAAAGTGGTTTAAAAATTCAAAACGAATTCACATTACTCATAGGTGTGATTTCTATAGTTTTCAAAATAAATATCCTATTCATATTGTAAGCGCGAATCTGAAGGTCCCTCATAGACTCTTCTGTCGAGTTATTTTTGTTAAAAAAACTTCAATTTCATATATTTTTTTTGTTTAATATTTATAAAAAAAAAATCTTGACCTTCCGGGAGCGTAACTTTAGAGCGGTAATTACTTACATAATCGGAAACACGCCGACTAGCCGTGAGGTGCTCCGCTAATTTGTGTCATACGCGATATTGACTTTTCGACAAATCAAAAAATGTCTGGAATCTTAGAAACTAAAAAATGAATTAACATAATATTTTTACTATTCGTATTTTAAAAGAGTAAAAATTACATAATAAGGAACTTCGTTCCAATAAATAATAATATTTCGTGTGATCCCATATTTATAACTGAATTTTGTATTAAAGGCAGCTTGCTACCTATTTATATTATAATTAAATAAGGGATTAATCAACAAATTTAGGAATTAATCAATCAATGTTTTTTACCCGACTGCCGGAGGGTAATGTTTTTCGACCGTATGTGTGTATGTATGTATGTCTATTTCTTTGTGTCGCCTTACAGGCTAAACCCTTGGACGGATTTCGACTTATGAGGTATCATTAGATTCATCTCAGTTGTGAGTGTGACATAGGGTACATTATTTTAATATGGGTTCCGCAGACGGAAAGATATTCAAAGCGGAATATCAAAGTTCGTATAGAGCCAAGATCTGATGATGGTTTCTCGTAGAACTCGACAAAATAAGAAGATATCGATGACTGAAGTTTGATTTTTTTTATGAGTGTTCGCCAATTCTACTCCAAATGTTTTTCTTTCTTTTAAATAATTAATTAAAGCATTTTCTATAAATCAAAAAATACGGAATAATCATATAAAAAGTAACTATTATATATTATATATCATGTATTATGTATTATATATTGGATACTATATATTATGTATTATATATTATATATATTTTGTATATTATATAATTTATTTTAAGTATGTGATTATAGCTTACTGGATGACGAAAATTTCTGCGTTCTGGTCTTATCCAGAGGTTCTCAGATAGGGGCCTGAAAATGCGGCGAAATGGTTCCAGTAAAGGATGGTACGGCAGTGTTTGCTTCGCGCTCGACTTGGCGGGGCACTACCGTGCCCCCCGATTAGAGTATTTCATTATAGTTATACACAGCATTGCGGTTGTCCGATTTCACTATGACTTAAAAAGAAAGGATGAATGAAACTTAAATTAATACAAAAATAAATTTAAACATTAAATTTAACAATTAATACTTAATTAAACTTAAATTAATACAAAAATAAATAAAACATTTATTAATCATTATTATTAAATTAGTGATAATAATATGATTTTCCAAACCATTTTTTATGAAGTGTGTAATAACTAACTTTCGATGAGCTTCGGAAGCTTAAATTCCTCTAATCTCTTGTTTTTAATAATCCTATTCTTTCCTCTCCATCTCCTATCCGTTATGTTAGCCGGAAATGGGCGCTAATACCACTAGTGTTGCAGGGAATATAGGATACGGTAACTGTTTTTCGCAGACGTAATTATGTAATGAAAATGGCAGAGAGTTGAAGTTTCCATTAAACCCCAATAACTCGCATTTTAATTGAAACTATCGTGTAACAAACATTAACACTTGCAATTTATCACCTCGTGCCGCTTGATTGGATTATTAAGGAAGATTGATCATAATAATAATAAATGCTTAAATAAATGTATTCTGTATCAAATGTATTCATCAATTATGATAATATAGTCAGCAGTAGTTAGATATTCCATGTCAACTACACGTAAACGGCGGCACTTGAATGTTTATTAATGTGTTTATTTATTTAAACCCTGCACACTCAACGGCCCCCATTACAATAGTAATATCCTGTGTCGGGGGTCGTTACCGCTGCGCCACAACGTCGTCAAATTTATTGAATTATTTTCTTGATCTTAATAAAGAAACAATAACGGCGGTAGTTACATATTCGACGTTAGTTCATTGTACGTTCCTACAAATAGCCATGCAGCGTAGTATCTAGAATTTCTAACGATAGCGTTTTCGTGTTCGGAACGTCGGCTCTCGTTAAACGGTCCGACCCAACATCTCTTGATTGTCGTTCTTTTGGCGTTATAGTTGCATACCGGCCGGTATATAATTAACAGAGTTATAATTATCTACCTCAGATATAGTTTATGATTTCATATTAAGAGAAATATATGTGTCCGTTTCTGATGTTAGAGACGATCCGACCAACTGTTAACAGGACATACCTTCATGTCTCTTACAATATTATGCATTAAAATAAGAATATTAACAAATCTCCGAATATTATAATTATTTAATGTCCTCCTATGGTTTATTTCTATAATACCTTGTTTACAAGTAACGTGTACGGCTATCTATGTGCGACCCAAGAAACACGCCGGGTTATCGGGGTAACTCCTACTATCTGTAATTGCGACGCTACATGTTTTTGGGTGATTTCTATCATTAATTAAAGCACCAATTCGTCCGTGTAATTGATTGTGACTAAACACGAAAATAGCCCCAATATCCGTGGCTTTAGAGCTATATTACCTTGAAGCAGTTTTGTGAAGATCTTCGTGTTTTGAAAGATGATGTCTATTCACATATGTAATAATTTATTGCCTATTTAGATTTTTACTTACGTTCGGATGAGCTCAGCTTGTGAATTACATTAGAAAATGCCCTTACACAGCACAGACACGCACACAACACCGTCCTCGCCGGCGAGGACGAGGTCCTTTGTTTCGCACGTCGCGTCGCGCTCACACCGTCGGGTGAGTCTATCGTATAGAATGCGCTCGGAGCGCTGCCTCCATCTCCGATGACGTCCTTAGCCGTGGTTCGGCTTCGCAGGAGGCACCCTAAGGACGGAATCAAATTTGAGGAAACATAACCAGTGGCGGATTTACAAATTTTCAAGGTATAGGCTGTAAGGTCTTTGTCGTCCTTGCCTCTAAAATTGTCATGTCCTAGATTATTTTTACAATCCAACAAAAGGCCGATTACGGGTTTGGGGGTGGCGAACTGGCTGATTTACTCTAGAATATGGAAGCTTGCTACTAAAGTGAGAGCGGAAAGTCATCGGCAAATTTGTTGAGGATTTCTACCTGTAAAGCATCAGAAAACCGTTGTGTAGAAATCTTATTGATTTCTATTAGGTAGCAAAGAAAAAATTCACTCCCAAAAATCTGCCGCCCTAGGCTCAAGCCTACTCAGCCTGCTGGTAAATCCGCCACTGAACATCACTACTATCATATACTGATAGAATTATATTTACATATTATTTATTTGAACACTCCGCCGGTTGTATGTAGGTATGTATGTATATATGTAATTATATACTTGACAATGGTTGCCAAGCTATTGATTCCATTATTTTTAATCTTTTTTTATAAAGAATATTAGCAATGCTTTTATCACATTACTAATATTCCTATCGCTTCTCCAAATAAGCTCGAAGCTTGCGCTGGGAGTCAATACGACAATAGCCGTAGGGGTCAGGATCGAACTCACGACTCTCTCGTTAACGGAGTGAAGTCGGCCCTCCTACGGTTAAGCTATTGAGGCTTTAATTTGAGCTATTTGTCGTATCAAGATTATATCAAAGAATTTATATTTATTTTGAGGTTAAATTGAGGTCTGAGTTTGGTGTGAAGTACTTACTAGTATTTACTACAATTATTTTTAAGGGTTTTGCTTTACCGCGAGACGGTTAAATTGTTACCTATATCTAAATTCATATACCTGGCTGAGTACCAAAGTGGTACCGTATATACATTTTAAAATTTTAAATTGTCATATAAATCCAGTGGCATAACGTGGGTTTTAGCTGCCGGGGCGGTAACGCCACTACCTAATTTAGGCAAAAAATCTAATCGGTTCTAAAATTTACAAAAAAATTGCAGAATATCTTTTTGGCTAAAGTAAATTTGTTTTACTTTACCTTACATTAATAATAATATGTAAAAATAGAAGAAAATATGTTCTTTTTCTTACCTTTTTAACTTTTAAAATTTTCCCATATTCCGGGCATAGCAAGGTTGCTAAAAACTGAGAAATACACGAATATAAGGCATTTTGGACGAAAATAGGCACTGCCAAACTAGCAAAACTTCAAAGCAATTAACAACTATTTCCTTAATAAAAGTTTGAACGGTAAGTTTTCAGTGTGGTCTGGTAAGATGGTAAATATTTTAAATAATGTGCTAAATGGCAATGGACTTGGAAATATGAATCGTAAGTATTAAGTATCCTACTTGTTATTCATATTCACGGTTTCAGTAGTCGGTCTCATCATCTTGACGCTGTTATGGTCAATAACCCAACAGCAATACGTAATCAGAAAAAAATACACTTTTGAGAGTCGATGTAAGGTATTAGCTGCCTGTCATAATAAAGGCGTGTGATTTGGATTTTCTGGACTGAAGTTGCCAATTTACAGACTAGAAGTTTTTTGAATAGTATTTCTGACAAAATAAAAAAATAATTTACCCGCCAACCTATAAAGTAATCTCTCTGTTTGTCGCGCTTTCACGCCAGAACTACTGAATCGATTTAAATGAAATTTGGTATACAGATAGTCTAGAGCCTGAAAAAGAACATCGGCTACTTTTTAATGCGAAAAAAGGGCTGTAAAGGGTTGAAAGAGGGGGATCAAAATTTGTATGGAAGTATCGTCATATTTAGAGCTGGAAGCTTGAAACTTATTTTTTAGGCTGTTGATTCGATATAAATAAATGTGACATTTAAATTTTGTAAAAGAGGGGGGGGGTGGCTAAGAGCTTAGTAGACGTGGGCAAAGGCGCTGGCGAAAGCTAGTAAGTAATAAAATTAAATCGTAAATTACGGTCTAAAATTATTAAATCGCTTTTACGTAGTTTCCTCACATAAAAGCGCTTCGACCCTTCCGCTCCAAAGGTACGATACATATTCACTTTATAAAGGAAACGTATTCACTATTCACGTATTCTATAGAAGTTAAATTTAGTTTAAAATACTTTTGGACTCGGACACTTAAATAAACGGCGAGTTGATTTTTGAATATCTTTACGTAAATCATTTGAAACATTTATACAAACTTGTAACTCCCCAAGAGATTGGAAAGTTTGTTACGTATAAGTTGTGGCCCGTGATGTTATACCAGTAGATTTGAATGTTTGAGATATATTACGAAAAAGTAATCCAGACAATGTATTTACCAAAATTCATTTCAATTGATCCGGATTTGTGCAAATTAACACACACACATACAAAAATCACATGTGAATTTATAGTTAGTAACAATAATTTTTTTGGTACCGTTTTTACGATTTTTGTTTCGGTTCGAAGGTTCGATCTGGGTGGTTGTACTTGTGGGTCTCCTCACCGTGCCTCAGAGAGCACGTTAAGTTGTCGGTCCTGGTTGTTATCATATAACATCTGATTATCGTTAACTCTTGATAAGTAAATTGCTTTTATCCAATGAGTTACTGGTTCGCCCTTAGGGTTGCGGAGGTCTGATGCCAATCGCTCCGTGTAAAAACTAGTGACCTGTCAAATCCGGATAAGAGTAATAAGCAGTCCCTGGGTGATAATCGTATAGTAGCGGGAATAATGCTAGGAAGATTTACTGAAATTTATATTTTTGACTAAATATTATTTAAAAAAATTTACTGAAAAGATTATTTATATTTATATAATGGCCGCGAATAATATTATATTATTATTATTATAATGGCCGCGAATAAGCAATACCATGTCAACCCACACGAATGTCGTTTCGAGAAAAACGCGTTTGAAAGTTTTGAACAACTTGCTTTATATGATATTTTTTATGTATTGGTCAAGTTTTTGGCAATTTCAGATTTATGTAAGTTATTATCACAAAAATATTATTATTTACTAATTTTCACAAAGAATAAGTATACAAACTGCATATTTCGTATATAATATAACCCAAAACGTATAACATAATAGATAAATTGCATGATTAAAAAATGGCTTTTTTAGAAGTTTTAAAGTTTACAACTTCACAAATATTAAAGTAAAATGTTCTTCAGCCATTTACTAACACTTCTGCATGTATAACTCAGATTTTTCAATTTTGTGGGTTGACATGGTATTGCTTATTTGCGTCCTATAATCACACGGATGGAGTGAAGCAGGGAGTTACTGGCAAAAGTCTAACAGTACTATGGTCATTAATATTACATATGTACATACATATATAGCGTGCTTAGAAGAAGAAATTAATAGTTTCATAATGCTTTTTAGAGCTGACCTTGATAGAATCATTTACTTATCAATTTTATATGTTGCATCCCGTCATTGGATACGTTCGCTTCATTATTCACGATACGGGCTATTAGTGCTCGTAGAAGATGAATAGCTGTAGAGACCCGCATTAATTATATTCGTATTCTTATGGACCCATTAACCTATAGAAAGAAAGAAATAAAAAATGTCTACAAAAGGAGTCTATGCTAAGTATAACACTGCCACGGAAGGCATCGACTTCAGTTGTAGAAATATTCAGTTTATCAAATGTTGCTTTTTCAGATCAAATGCACAAGTTACTTTAAAAAATACCAAAATTACAACAGTCTATAAAATTTGAAGTTACCTCAATTTCTCCAAGATCTCATCATCAGATTCGTACCAGATTACTATGGGACGTGAAACAAAAAAATGATTATTGAAATTAGTACAGCCTGTAATCGAGTAAAAGAAATACAAAAAAAAAACGGTTGATTCGGCAACCTTCTTCTTTTTGTACACAGTTAAAAAATAAAAACAGTTATCAATTTCTCTCTCTTCGGTGTTTTTATTCTGTTATCATATCGAGAGCATTCGAATTTTATGGTCATTTTATGACTCCGGATTTAGAGAACATAATATCACTAGTTGAGATATCTTGAAATACGTCAGAAATGAGGTACATTTATTTCACTCAAATAGGCGATTAGAGCTATGATTTAGTAAAATAGTCAATAAGCTTAATAGGTACTGATAAATATATTAATTAATAGTCATCGTGTCAGCTTCATGTGAACTAAAGTATCCATATCGTTTCTTTCGATAGCGGACTCCGATGACGTCCTTAGCCATGGCTCGGCTTCGCAGGAGGCACCCTAAGGATGGAATTAAATTTGAGCCTCCGTGAGGGCTGCCCCTTAATCACGGCTGAGTCTCTGTTCTCGGCCCCGCTCGGTGACGCTGCCAAGGCCAGTAGGGCCAACAGCAATACACATTCCGAAAAAAAAAAAATCGATAGCGGAGAGTTTATCTGCCGCTGACTATCAGTAGGTATAGTGTTATACCTTATTCCATAGGTTGAAGAAGGGAAAAGGAAACACGTCTGTCCTATACTAAGACTCGTTTAATACTTTTCCACAATTACAATGCCATAGTATATATATGTATTATGTTACATACCTCATACCTCATCAGGCTTGCCCAACATTTATTATGCAAAAAAAAAATCAAACTTTTACAGCGATGTAGTAGGAGAGTCATGGTCTTACAGCATATATGGGGCGGCTCGACTGGGAAGTAGGTACTACCCTTACACAGAAAATCGCACAATAATGTAACAGTATAGAGTACTGTTGCGTTTCATGCGATGAGAGAGCGCTGCAGGCCCAATCTCCCATCCCCTGTTCCTTTCCTTTTCCATTTCCATATCCTTCCCTAATATCCCTTGGGTTGTCAAAGGGCATGTGATATTTCAAATATCACAAAATCCATTGGTTGCCGTGACTGCTTACCATAAGGCGGATCGTTTGCTTACACCAAACGTCATATGTATGTACAAAATTTTAACACAATATATAAGAATATTGATTTTTAATAATTTAGCTGTGTCGTCTTACTAATTACAATTTGATGAGGAAGTAATAAAGGACCGGCAGTAGCATTTCTGGAAACGTGGCGATTACATCCTACGCAGCAACAAATTTGCTACGTGATCTTAATTTCGTAATAATTAATAATAAATATTGGGTGATGGGAAAGACGGATAACGATTAGTTATATTGCTAGTAAATATTTGGTAAACAGCGTGGGTTAATTATATTCACTCTTATTAATATATTTTATTATCGACATCCTTTTCACCAAATATAATCTAGTTATATGGAAATCTTTTTAGATACAGAATCTTCTGGAAAAGAATATTATGTATTAACGATTTAAGGTATAAGGTTTAAATGGCCCATATCTATATATCTTCAAAACTACTGTACAACGTTGTTTTTCTAAACTTGAGAATAATTAGAAGCTTTAAAACTATGAAACATGATGAAATGTAAATTTAGAAATTGAAATTGTTTTTATTAGTTTATTATTGTAAAGATGGCAAAGCATATGGCGTGCCTGTCAGTTACCTTAGTTTATGATCATTATAACACTATCGGCATCATCATCATCAGAAAGGAGGAGTAGTAAGTAAAGAATGAGGGAAGGGGAAAGCGAGCGAGAGTGACTTCCACCAGAAGTAAACTCTAACTCTAGTAAACCCTCTCTTGCTTGAATGTGTGTTGTGTGTTGCGTTAGAGAGTTTGTTAGAGTAGGAATTCGTGGGGTAAACCATATAATTATATAACATACAAGCTGCTCCCGCGGTTCCACTCGCGTGATGTTCCGATTTTTCTTTATTGCACGGAACCCTATATTCCGTATAACATCAGTTGCCAGTACCATTTAAATCAGTGCAGCCGTTTCAGAGACATTTTTTCATTAAATGCTGTAAATTTGGAATTACAAACAGATACTACTATTTTATTTATGTTTATGTTCAGATTGCCAAAAATATGTACACAATATTATGTATTGTACATACATAATATGGATATATTTCTATAATTAGGTAATATATAATTTGGAGTGTGGCGATATCGAAGGGTGTATTAGGTTATAAAATTCTACTTTGATCTAACAAGAGTCCGATTTCCAAGGGTTCTCGAGATTCGAGTCAAGTCAATCTTGTAAAAAAATTCGAGTATTATTTGTGGTCAAATTACCATTCATTCGACTTCGTTATTTTTAATTTGATTACTTTATAAATACATTCTGTAAGGATATCAACAAGCGTCGTTGTTATTTGTATAATTGAATAGTATTTATACGATTTTTATTAAATTTATATATTTTACTTCGATTTTACATATAATTTACTAAGTTCTTTGAATATATTTGAGTTGGCCGTAAAGTCTGGTATTTGTTTTCGGTTCCAGTCATGGGTTCTTTGAAGACGTTAAGCCATATACCAGTATAAAAAAACTACTACGTATATACGTTTTGTACGGAAGTAGATCCATGCTTGTCTCAGCACAAAAGGGCCGGCTCGACCGGGAAAGTACTAGTCTCTCACAGAAAATATGCGCCAAGTAACAGTATCATTAGGTACTGTTGCGTTCGCTTGCGATGAGTGAGAGCTCCGGAGGCCCAATATCCCACCCTCTCTGTTCCCTTCCTTTTTTCCCTTCTCATCCCTTTCTTCATGATCCTTGGGTTGGCAACGCGCTTGTGATAATTTTAAGTATCGCAAGCGTTTATAGGTTGCGGTGACTGCTTACCATCAGGCGGATTGTGGGCTTGTTTGCCAACCGTCATGATATAAAAAAAATACTAATAATAATTAATATTAATTTCTTTTTTTTTTCCGTTCGAACGAAATTAGAAATATATGTCTAGTATTGTAGGCACCTAATTCTGTATCTAAGGATATTAAAATATTATCGAAAGCCTATTAAAGACAATTCTGTTTTTGTTTGCACGCTTAGTTTAGAAAGAAAAGTTACATGTATGCCACGTAAAAATTAAAAACATTTACAACACACTTACGACAGCTAATAGGTACTTGATCAAGATATCCACATCTTTTTTTTTGAGTAATAGCTTGCGGATTTAAGTTGCACACTACGTATCCACAAAATGACGGTTGGAAGTATCCGTAATACACATTGTATCAATGTTAGCAAATATCGCTCGGCCTTAATCTGATCTATTTTAATACCTTTGCCGAAAATTTTCTGTCAGTATATTTTCGGATTATAGAATTCAGATCAGGCAATCTATCAGGTGAGTAACGTGTTCATGTTTAAATAGACAATGAAAAGGCGCCTGATGTGAAATAAATAACTGGCTGTGAAATTCAAAATTTTATTTATAAATTAAATATATTATTAAACACACTGTACACTTAACGGCCCCCATTAGGATAGTGATATCCTGTGTCGGGAGTCCGGAAACACATACAAAGACAAGGACGAATACACGCAGACCGGAAAATATGCTTGCATGATCAAAATGGTTTATTTCGTGATGATTTGCGAACAAGGATACGGTCTGCCTGATGGCAAGTAGTCACTGCGACATAAACCGCTTGTGATATTTGCGCGTTGCCAGGGAAAAGTGGGGGTGGGAGATTGGGCCTCCAGCGCTCTCACTCATTGCACGCATCGTACTCGAAGCACGAGACGCAACAGTACTGTTACTTTACGCCGATTTTCTGTGAGAGGGTAGTACTTCCCCGGTCGAAGCGGCCATTTGTGCTGGAAGAAGGTTAGGTCTACGGCATTATTATTACGGCCATCTATAAATTTGCATTCGTTAATCAATGTTTTTATTATTTTCGGTATTTCGAAAATGTTATGCAAGAAACATGTATATAACCAAACAAACCCTGATGAAGTTTAGAAATAAATCAATAAAACGTCGCAATAGTTGTATAAAATAAAAAGTTTTTTTTTATGTTAAGCGATCACTACCGCCTATGAACATCTGCAACACCAGAAGGCATGCAGGCGCGTTGCCGACCTCTAAGGAAAGAATACGCTCTTCTCTTAAAGGTTTCCAGGTCGTATCGGTTCGGAAAGACCGACGGAAGAAGAGATTAGATTCCACAGAGCGGTTGTGTGAGGAAGAAAATGTCTTCTAAATCTTTTAAAGCTTTTCTTGGTACTAAATAATATTCTGTAGTACCCTGCAGAAGTTACACTTCTTTCTCCTTTTCTCACGTTATATTTTTCTTCCCTTTCATTTAACGAAATGTACGTGCATGACTATGAATGAACTTTTTAAAAAGTTTAACATCATGGATAAAGGATCCACTAACATCTAAAACAACTGATAGAAATCTGCAATAAACAGGTCATTACAAACAGCTGTTTAGTTGCCAGGGTGCAACATACGTCGATGCACGCGTGTCATCATTAAGCCTTGTTTATTACTCCTCGACTAAAGCAATTGACGATAACAGCGGCTCCTTGGGGATCTTGTGTGGCGTGTTTTATAAGATAGCGCGTAATTTATATGGGCAAAGACCACCGTAGATGGAAACGCTTTTCGCGTCCCATTTGAATTTAATTTCCTTTTCGAAACAGCCGCATATGCAATTTTGTTTTTAGTTATGTTGAAATGATATACTTGGTGCAAAAAATTTGAGAAGTATTAGATATAAATAAGTATTAGGTCCTGTATCAGGTCTAGAAACACGCAAAATAACAAGCACAAACAGATCAGACCAAGCAATACCCAGACCAAAACACATGCCTGTATGGTAAATGTCAACATGTGTGCTGAGCGGTAACCGAACCCGCAATCGGTGGCACCGTTACCGCTCCGCCTCGGTAAGTAACGTGCGCGACAATAGATGTAGAGTAAATATTTATACAAAATAAAAAATATAATTGGTAAATTAAATTTCATAATTTTTTAAGCAATAAATTGGATGATATTATTTTTGCTGTTATTTATATTCCACTTTCAATTTAACAAATTAGAAATTTTATGAGTTCAAATTTCCATAAAATATCTAGATTTTCTTAGTACTAAATAATATTCTGTAATACCCGTCAAAATCAAGTTATAAAGAATAAAAAAAAAAAAAAATACCCGTCAGAAGTTAAACTTCTGTCTCCTTCTTTCTGCCCTCGCACGTAACGAAAAGTACGTAAACATGACTATGAACTTATGAACTTTTTACAATTAAATTAACTCCCGCTGACTATCATGTTGATTTGTCTAAATATTATTAAGCTTTTCATTGAAAACAAGCAACTGTCATCACAAATAAATTGTCAATTAGTATAAAAGTGATAAAAATGTCATTCGGTGACCGCTAGAAGATTAACACTTGGCCCCTGATAAGACGAGGGCGGGCCGCCCGCCCGCTCCTATCCAGTAGCGACCCAGCGCGCGAACCTTACTCACGCCTGCTAGTGCATGTGGTAGTGCTGTGATAGTGTTGTGCAACTTGTAACGGATGCCTAAACAATACTCGGTAAGTACATATAAAAACTTTTAAAAATAAAAAACAGTTTAAAGTTTTTATTTTTATAATTTAATTTTTTTATTTCTAAATAAAATATTTTTTAATTCAGATATCATTAATTGTCACAGTTCTTAGGTCAAGGAATAAAACTGTTAACGCACGCGTTTGATAAGAAGGTTTTTTGGAAAAATATTTTGTTATATGCGACAAAATTTTAAATTAATTTGTTTTTAAAATCACTGTTTTTATTTTGTATATCAAGTCTTCTTACTTGTTCTTTTAACGGTGTTATATGCGCGCGTTGTGCGTTTTTTTTAAACTTTAATTTGGCTCCAAAAGTAAATATCAATATATGCTTGATATTAATATTTTCTGTGAAATATAATATAATTTATTATTGGCACTATTATTATGTTTGTATGCACTGTAAAGAGACTATAAAAAGGGTACACTAGGTTTTTTATTACTTTTCATATAACGTTCTTCATGTTAGTAATTATTATAAACAAAATTACACCTCTAAATTTTAATTAGGTATTTTTAATTGTAAAACACACGTAGCGACGGCAAATGCTACGCAACGCAACAATAATTCTGCCCCAGCCGCGTTTACAAAAATCTATAAAATTTTGATCCCACTATTATACATTATCGATATAGAAAATGTCTTTACGATTTATGTAGTCACAGATATAATAACAATTAGCAAAGCAGTAGTACGAGTTTCTTAATGTGATTCGATATAACTTTTAACTATTACCTTTAAATGAAACTTAATCTCTACTATATTATATAATAAATATACTTTACAATTTACATATAAGCGATGCTTAACACTGATGTCATTTTTAAACTACTTAAAGAGTTATAAATTCGTCTGATAGATTTTGTGCTTTTGCACGCAATATTCTCAGCGTGTATAAGCGAATTTTAATGTTATTTTTGGATAAGCCCATAGGGTATGCATTCGGGTAGTATTGTAAATTTTATGATGACTTGATAAAGAACTAAGGAGATATAGAACAAAACTTCTTAGAGCTCTTCTTCTTCATCTTATTGAGTGGTTAGTGGCCAACCTAATGTCTGAGTAGTTCAGATCGCCATATAGGCTTCTGATTTGACTTTTCGACTATTATCAAACCGATAACAGCCGGGACCGACTTCTTACGTGCCCTCCGAAGCACGGAGACGCTCAGTTGAAATATCACTATGCGATCACCCATTTAGTGACTGATCGCGCCTAAAGTTGCTTAACCCAACGATCGTTTACCTGATGGTAAGTGGCTACCGTCCTCCGTAGCCTTTAGATGCTTACAATACAAATATTATCACAGTGTTGCAGACCTAAAGCATCCTGGGAGCTTAAGCCTCCGTACTCAAATCATCGATGAAACGCAACAGTAGAAATACTTCGATTTTTTGCGAGGGTAGTACTTCCCCAGTATGGGCCCTACTATTCTTAAAATTGCTTAAGTACAAAATATGTGCCTAGCCTGTATATTATATTGGTGAAATAGTATACGTATGTGCTTTTTTTGTGTAAATATTGGCGTTCAAACATAGCACACAAATTTAGCCTTTGATATATTAGAACAAAAATATGATAAAAAACAGTGTGTTTCGGACTTACGCATAATATACGGCATGTGCCATAATGTCGTGGAATAAAAATGTCAAGTTTCTTGTATAAACACCCTATTTTATTTTGAAATAAAGTTTGATTGTATTGTTTGTTATTAGAGCGGCCATAAAAAACACATTTTTGACTATCAACTATCAACCTCCTATGGTTTGTAAGATAAAGTCCGCAGATAACAGACAGGAAGACGGACGGACGGAGAACGGAGGCTCTCAATCTCAGTATGGGCGTAGCCAGCATTTGGTCTAGGGTAGGGCAAAATCTTAATTTAGGGTCCAGAGGGGAGTATTTGTTAAATCGTCCAAAATACCTTATATTGGTTTATTTCTCAGTTTTTAGCAAGGTTCGGGGTGGGGGGAGGCAGCTTTCCCTTTTTCTCTTCCCTCACTACGCCCATGAGGCTTAGTAATAGGGTTCAACTGGCACCCTTTGGGCACCCTAAAAAGCCAAATCTATAGACTTATAATCAACCATTTTATATCACTGATGTGTAAAATTTGATGAGGTAAGATAAAAACCTTTTAGCTTAGCTTTCTTAAGTCCTTTATAGATCATTCTAGTAGTTTTTAAATATTAAAGTGACTCATAAAGAAAGCAGTAAAATTATTTTCAAAATTCCTCTAAAACTATAACATATTAAATTCAATCATTTTATTTGTATTCTTAATATTTATATTATTTACCATGTATTAAAAGTACTCTTATAAGGATTTTTTGAGGTTTAATAACCTTTCTAATGAAATGCTTTTTTAATTCATAATTAATTATCTTGCACTAGGAATGGGTACGACAATAGCCCAAGAGGTTCACAATCGAACCCGGAACTTTCGCGCTAACAGAGTGGAGTCAGCCCTTTAGCCGTTGAGCTATTGAAGCCTCAAAACATTAAATAAATAAACGCTACATACTAACGGCCCTCATTTCTATATTTATATCTTGTGTTGGGGGTCCGGAAGTATACACAATGACAAGGACAACCTATGCCAATACAAACATCTGCTCCGAGCGGGAATCGAACAGGCGACCTGTGGCGCTCAAGGCAGGTTCGCTACAGCGACGCTATAGCGCCGTCAAATTACGAATGCGAATTAAAAGAAAACATTATATTTGGCACACGGTTGTGTAGCAAATTACCAAATATAAAAAACCAAGAAAAACATTACTTGCAGAAAACGTGACGTAGGGTATTTTAAAACGACTTCAAAAAAAGAAGGAGGTTCTCAATTCGTCTGCATTTTTTTATGTTCCCTCATAACTTTCGACTGGATGAACCGATTTTGATGATTCTTTTTTGTTTGAAAGCTGGTGCTTCCCGTATGGTCCCATTTCATTTGGTCCAGTTCTGACAATGGCATTCCTGAGAAAACCATATAAGACTTAAATTTGCATTAATCATTAAGTACTAAGTATAATTCGTAACTAAAAAGTATAAAATAAAATAATATTGCGACAAAAAAGGAAGCTTATGAGCTAAGTGAAACGACTTCTGTTGTAGAAAATATTTATTATTTTGTTTTTAGGTTTGAAGTCGGTATTATTTTCTTGTTCTGTGACGAGATGTCATCAACATTGTAATTGGTGATAAGTCAGTAAAATTGGTAATCAAAAACAGATGCGTTCTCTCTGTATTGAGTTATAGTATATTACTAATAGGCTACGTCGCAATTTATTTTGACCGCGCACATTATCTTAGTTAAATACTAGCTAGTCTCTGGAGAGTCATACCTTTGTTAGAAATAAATAGTAACTTTGTACCTAAATTGAATTTGGTCAATTGTCAACGTTAAATAACATTTTAGAAATTTTAAATATTTTTTAAAATCCCGCATGACGTAATTGGTTGTCTCTATTTTTTTTTAATATTTCATGACGGTTGGCAAATAAGCATACCTACGGTCTGCTTGATGGCAAGCAGTCACCGCAATCTATGAACGCTTGCGATACTTGAATTAACACATGTGTGTTGCCAATCCAAGTAACAAGAGGGAAGGGATGAGAAGGGAAAAGGAGTTCCGTCCACGGAATGTTAACACATCTTTCTAGAACCTACGCGAACGAAACAAATAGACAGAAAGGGTACCAATTTTGAACCTTATACCCCGGCGATAAGGTTCACAGTAGCAATATATTGAAAGACATTTAAGCATTGGAAGACAAGTAAGCCCGCAGATCTGCTCTAAAAACGTTCCCTTAAAGTTTCAAAATATAATAATGAGTGAAGAAGTTCGATTCACTTCAAAAGACTCGAGTAACCGCAATTCAAACAGATTTATAAGATCGTTTGTAGATGTTTATTTCTTGTTATACTATTATACCAATAAGAGTGGGATTGTTTTCGGAATACTCAAATATAAAGTTGTTTATTTCGTAACATTTGTAAGAAATGTTAAAATAATTAAATTGGACCTTTTAATAAAAGTACCTGGATGACCGCTTTGCTCGTTTTTATTTTTTGTTAGAAGTTGTTGTTAGAAGTTGGCAAACAAGCATACGGCCCACCTGATGGTAAGTGGCTGCCGCAGCCTATGAGCGCTTGCAGCACCATTAGTAGGTGCCACTCGCGTGCTGCCAACCTCGAGATATTAGTTCTTAAATCTCGTTCGCCCAGTAATTTCACTAGCGTACAATGCCCTTCAAACCGGAACACAGTAGTGCCTAAGCACTACTATTTGGCGGCAGAATATTGGACACTGTGGTGGTACCTACCTAGCCGGCCTCTTGCAAAAAGACCTACCACCAGTGTGACTGATTGCACTGGTGGAATAATCTCTGCTGTAATAGAGGTTATCCCAACAGCGGGCGATGGGGTCGTCACATCCCGACGCCAGTGAAAAATCGTGTTTTTTTGGAATATTGATACGAATTACATAATGAGAAAATATGAATAATATTTTACGCTGCCTACTGAAGTAGCTTTAGTTTTGCTGTGTCGTTAAAGCAATAATAGTATTATTATTGGCCAATAGATGTCAGGTAAGCTAGGTCTAGCTCAATCGATTTATCGCCTCCGAAACCGCCCGCATACTGAGTTTCATGAAAATCGTTGGAGCTGGTTCCGAGATTATAAACTATATACATACAAGTATTGCTGGTTTAAAGGTATTAGATACATAATCAACATCAACCACTAAGTTGTGAGGCATTGGTAAACAAAAACAATTTGCTGGTAAGTTCCTTTCTATGTCCCAGGAGTCCTTGATAAGATCATAACAAAATCTTGTATACCACAACGGAAACATACCTTAATCAATAAATACTATTAATTTCTGTTTACACGCGACGAAGGTATCGGTTGGCATACTAAAATATTTTCAACCGAAACTTTTTTTAAAAAACTGCAGGATATTGAAACTGGATCAGTTTGCTGTTTCAACAGAACCAGCTTCGAGTGTATGTTATTAGAATTTTACCGACATTATTGACTACTTTTTCTCCCTTTTTTTTGTAATTTGTTGGGATTGGGATAAAGAGTATTTTTTGTCTCCATAAGACCCAAGGGTCTCGGAGCCAATTTTTATCATAATCAGATTTACCCAATAATAGTGTAAAACATTATTCTCATAATAATAGGTGAGTTCAAGGAATAATTACCTTAGCAAGATACACATAATTTTCACATTTATAATTATAATGACGCTTAATAAAAGTAAATGGGCGGCTGTCCAGATACAATATAAAAACTTTTGTAAAAACTTTTTGATTAACTGGGGGCTTACCAATCCTGCAAAATCTAATTCAATTATGACATTCAGATTTTATATAAGCATGAGATATAAATATATTTGTCATAATGCATATTGGTCGTCATTTGAATCGTAATAAGAGTTAATGGTAAGCCCGCAAGAATACCTTCCGCCGTCACTCCGATTGTGGAATAAGCGTCCTAGCGCATGTATAATGTATATAGTATTCGTGATATTACAATCGTCCAAACTCCAAAGGTTACGATGACTCCTTATCATGAGTCCGACCGTACGCTTGTTATCCACAATTGTGGTGTAAAAACACCAATAATACAGATATTCTTTCCTAATATTTTAGGTAAATATTGCAATTTTTTTTTTTTTTTTTTTTTTTATGTTAGAAGTTGGCAAACAAGCATACGGCCCACCTGATGGTAAGTGGCTGCCGCAGCCTATGAGCGCTTGCAGCACCATTAGTAGGTGCCACTCACGCGTTGCCAACCTCGAGATATTAGTTATTAAATCTCGTTCGCCCAGTAATTTCACTAGCGTACAATGCGTAGCAATAATTTTGTTACTTACTTCCTCAGCCGCTACAACCCTTTGTGGGTCTTGGCCTTCTCAACGATGTTCTTTCACTTCGTTCTGTCTCTGGCCTTCTTTCTCCAAGATGTTTTCATCCCATGCTTTTCAAATTCTCATGTCCATGTCCTCTATCTAAAGGTTGTCTGGTAGAGATCGCTGACTTAGCGATAAGACCGCCTTTTGTGCATTGTAGATTTGTACGTTACTTTTGTTTATCTGCATCATGGTGTATAAATAAAGAATATGTTGGCGCATGACGAAGTATATAACCTTTTTAATACGTGGGATTAGAAATACAATATTTGAAAAAGATGTCATTCTAACGAAGCGTCATATTGATGGTTACTTCAATATTTCACCATACAGAAAATTATTGACGTACCGCATATAAAAGGACGAATCGTTGAAATTAGATGTAGTAGGTACAGTGCTGTATAATTTATTGTGTTATCTAGTAAAAGGATTAAAAGCATTGTTGGTTTGGTACAATAACTTGTTCATAATGTTAACCCACTTGGATGAAATTGATGAAGGCTAGCCTATAGCAAGGCTAGCCATATCCTTAGATGTTTGATTCAAAATGAATACTGATAAAACTACAGGCGTAGTTTTCAATATTTATTATTATTATTATCCTCTTCGACACAATCAATCCATGGCTTCAGGATCTTCCTCTCTGTCTCTTCTGTTGCGGAATCCAACAATTTTGTTATTACATCCTAATGAAGCTAATAAAGTAAATATTAACAGAAGGCGAGAAATACTCTTAATCGTCTTAAGCGATAAGCGTAGTAATTCCAAAATTTACTATTTTGAGAATATCATATCGGTTTAAGCTAATGGAATATATTGCTGACGTATTTATTGCGATATTGCCTACAGACGGATCACTGATACCTCTTTATTATTGATTTTTGGTAAGACGTTTGATCTGGAGTTTCCTATAGAACTTTTTCAATAAACAGAACAGAAAACTTTGTTTTTAAACGTTGAACTTTTACCCAAATGTAAACGTATTGACAGTAGAAAGATATACGATAATGGATGTATACAAAAACCTAAGACAAAATTAATTAAAAAGTTAAATAACGATTGGATATTAACATGATGATAATGTAAAATAAAATTGATTAATCTCACCAATATCACGGAGTATCTAATACTTTGCATTGACATCATTGTGGCGTTGTGGGTAGCGAGTCTGCATTTAGCTTCGATGGTTGCGGGTTTGCTTCCCGCTCGAGCAGATGTTTGTATTGATGTTACAAATATCTGTTTCGCTCTGTGCGTTTGTCCTTGTGGGTCGCCCCACCGGTTGTTATCACCTTGAAGCCTCAATAGCTCAACGGTAGAAGGGCCGACTCCGCTCAGTTAACGCGAGTGCCTTAAACGCAAAAGGTCGCTGATTCGATTCCCACTCGGAGCACACGTTTGTATTGACCATACAGGCATGTTTTCCGGTCTGGGTGTGTTTGTCCCTGTCATTGTGTATGTTTCCGGACCCCGGACACAGGACATAACTATCCTAATGGGGGCCGTTGACTGTGCTGCGTTTATTATTATTTATTTCACATTACTTATATCATACAAGCTTACTTACCAAAGTTCTGATCTTTCTTTTCAACGTTAATAATAACAAGTATAATACTTTACATAAAAAAATATATTACTTTATTCTACAACACACAAATTAATGTATTTTTTAAATAAATAAATAAATAGCGCTGCACACTCAACGGCCCCCATTAGGATAATAATATCCTGTGTCGGGGTCCGGAAACATTCACAATGACAAGGACAAATACACCCAGACCGGAAAATATGCTTGCATGGTCAATACAAACATATTATGCTCCGAGCGGGAATCGAACCCGCGACCTGTGGCGTTTAAGGCACTTCATTCAGGCTTCGCTACCGCTGCGCCACAACGTCGTCGTTTTTAAAACATTTTATTTTTCACTCCTACTGTATTTGGATTCTATCTCTTAAATTTCTGAATATCAGACGTAATTGCTCCTTTTCGCTTATTTTTTTTTACTGTTCGAAATTTAATAACGTTATCATTTATCACTTTCATAAAAAGATAAGAATATTTGCGTATACTGTTTAATATATTTTATAATTTTGGTGTTTTATATTATGTATATACTAAAAATTTCCCCTGATTTTCTTCCAAAACAACAGAAATTAAATACTTCGTAACTGTGTAAAAAAATTAAAAAGCCAAAGTAGACAGATCTAAAGGCACAAGCAAGTATAAACATACATAAGAAATAGTAAACATATATCATAATCATAATCTTTCATAAAATAAGTATACATAAATAAACACTACACACTCAGGATAGTGATATCCTGTATCGCGGGTCTGAAAACATACACAAGGACAAGCACAACCACCCTTAGACCGGAGCACAATGTATGTTATATATGGTTGTATTGTTAATACAAACATACGTTTGGCGTCGGGATGTGACGACCCCATCGCCCGCTGTTGGGATAACCTCTGTAACAACAGAGATTATTCCACCAGTGCAATCAGTCACACTGGTGGTAGGTCTTTTGTTGCAAGAGGCCGGCTAGGTAGGTACCACCGCAGTGTCCTATATTCTGCCGCCAAATAGTAGTGTTTAGGCACTACTGTGTTCCGGTTTGAAGGGCACTGTACGCTAGTTAAATTACTGGGCGAACGAGATTTAAGAACTAATAGCTCGAGGTTGGCAACGCGTGAGTGGCACCTACTAATGGTGCTGCAAGTGCTCATAGGCTGCGGCAGCCACTTACCATCAGGTGGGCCGTATGCTTGTTTGCCAACTCCTAACATAAAAAAAAAAAAAACAAACATCTGAATGAAGTGGTTTTTAAAGGGACGGTAACATGCATGTGATAGCAATGGTGTTGGAAGCACCTATAGACTAGGATGACTGCTTTTTATCAGACGGGTCGTACGCTTGTTTTGTATAATGGTAATCCCTTTAAAAATTTAAAGCAAGATATAAGTTGAGAAATAAATAAATAAACGATACTCGTAAGTGGTATACAATACAATATCCCTATTCAAAGGTTTTAATTTTGCGTCGTATGATGTAAGGGAGAATGTGTCTTCAACACGCGATGTATATTAAAACACTAACAGGTTAATATATAAGGAACTTATGAAAGCACTTACAACAACAGTGTTTTGTTTATTTACAAAACAAATTCGTCTTGTAAATAAAGCGGGGAATTTTCCTTTACTTATACTAGTGATTCGCGAGAATTTGAGTTTATGTTAATTCTTATTGTATGTGCTATAATTTTATTTGTATTAACAAATAGGCATTATAGATTTTGGGATAAAAACGTATGAGATATGATATATTAGGATAGAAATGTTTTCTATTGATCTTATGCTTTTATATTGTATTCTAACACCCCATACCTTGAACCTCCAAAGGTTAAACTTAATGAAACTACCCACTTACCAAATCATTGTAAAATATTATTTTTGGTAGCGGACCCCTACAAGTCATACAATCCGATTAAAATATTTTTGCCTAAAGTTAAGTACCTCTAGGTACCTAGAACCTAGGTCCATTTTGTTTTCTCAAACAAAATGAAGAGTGATGTAAGTCACCCAAGTACTTACCTGCCAACATCTATTTGTATCTCAAATGCTTCTTGGAATGTCTAGCATACAGGACTAGAGTTAAACCTGAGTAGACATTGTCTAGTAACGAACTATACTAAATTCAAGTAGGTATGTGGGTTTATCAAACCAATGTTTATCTGTATTAAAGACAGGTTCACTAATTCTACTTTTTGGTGTTGTTGGAGCATAAAGCCCCCAGGTGGACTACTTTTTGAAATGGGCCATTGAATTAGAAAAGCTTTAATAAAGCTAGATAGAGCATTAATTGAAATTTCAACTGCCAATTAACTATTTCGTATTCGGTATTTCAATGAAATGTATCAAAACACATTGGCAACGGCAAAGTTTATGGTCGATTTTATTAATGTGACGAATTGGGCCTCAATTCTGTTCGCAATGGTTAAAATAATTATTTTATAGAATCATACTGTTACGTGCTGGGTTTCGATTTGGCTGTAAGTGAGATTTTAATGAGATCATCAAGGTTACTGAACAGAACTTCCAGATCATAAGTCAATCGTGGTCCAGAGGGTTAGCCAAGGTCTATAGATTCCACACTTGATCGTTTGTAGTTTCTTCGCTCGTCAACTGAATGGTTCGAGAAGGTTCCATCCACGTAATGTTACACGATATTGTTCGAGAATACATTTTTCTAGAACGTACGCGTTATGAATGAAAGAGACAGAGAGAGTAGAAAGCGATTTAGAACTCTCTCTCTCTCTCGAAGTTTCTTCTGACAATACTATCACTTTATTTTCCTTGTATTGCGCATATTTTAAACCATCTTGAATTATACTTCGCAAAACAGATTTTGTTTTCTTTCTTATCGTATCTTATTTGGAATTATTGAACGAATAACCTTAGGGCATTAATAGTAACCGTATAATGAGAATTTAATTTGCAAATAAATCAGTGATGTTATTGCGTTGTTCAAATTATTATTTGTTGTTGTATTTTAGATGAACTGTATTATAATTTGGGATGATAGTTTGTTGAAATAATACTGCAAACAACAGCAAACTGTATTATAGCTATTATATTCAATAATAATAATGATAATAAACTATTAACTATTTATCAAGTATTATGTAAATCGTACGGAATTCGGGATACTTACCAGCCTTAGGCAGAGTTTATTCCAAGGATGTGCGAGGATGCGTAGCGAGGGATATGTTTGTTAAGAACTAGTAGAAGCTAGTCATTTAACTTGCCTCGCTCAATTACTTTGGAAAAAGCAAAGCGGAGCGAGGTTTTTGTACATGCAAAACAAGCAAGAAATAGGTGTGAAAGAAGGGTGCCAAGGATGTGTACTAGGGATGAAGACAAGCGAGAAACTACCATTTACTAGATAGCGTAACTGCTAGCTATCGATAGAAGAATTAAATTTTAGGTAAAGTTTTTAATTGAAATATGACTAAAAATCTTTAATAGTTTTGAAATTTTATTTTCTTTCTAAATAAGGTAGTCACATTGATTTACTTCACCGCTAACTTCACAAATAAGGCAACCCCCTCTGAGAACTACTACCTACATTAGGAACAAATTTAGTCACATGCAAGTCATTCGATTACGAGTTGTAAATTATAATCGAACGAAGTTAGCGTGTGACGTTTGTTCCGTTACTTTGGTGTAGAATTTACGAAGGGACACCAGCGAGTCTGTGAAATTTTTCTTTATGAATGGGCCGGTCCATAGTATATCGTAAGTATATGGTTAATGGTTATACTACAAAATACATTTTGTTTTGATCTGATGTGAGAATAGACCTTGACAATGTAACATGCGCTAAGCGCGAACATTGAATCTGTTCTTCTGCGTGTGTGTTCTAACAGCGATCATTGAATCTGTTCTTGTGCGTGTGTCTAAATCATAGGTAGGTATCATAGGTGATATTAGCTTTTTCGTCTTAAAAGGCTTTTTAAAACAGTCCATCACTTTATAGCTGATGATGAAATCGACGAGAGAATTTTAGATGAAGAATGATACGTAGTAGAAAACCATTCATAATTTAATATTTGTATTCAATTGATGCTTGAATAATTGTGCTATAAATCTCGTGTGATTCTTATTGTGACACATATCGTTTTGAAATACAAAATTTTTCTATGTCGCCTTCCCATTAAAGATATTTATTCGAGTGAATGGATCCAAATATCGCAGATTTGTAATCCCCAGAGCGTAAGTGATCGAAAATAATTTATTTTTTTCTTACTGACATCGTAAGTACATCACAAAGAGAATTTATTGAAATGTTGTTTTTTTTATTTCTTTTGTAATGTTCGCATTGTCAATGATCTTAATTGGACCCTTTTGTATTTTTTTAACTTTGAATGTGTATTAGGATGGACTTGGGATGGACCTTTTACAAAGCACGTAATTAGCCCATTTTAAAAAGAAATACTATAAAGATAAAAACTTCATATTAAAGGTACCCTAAAATAAAATTACGCAAAAGGTATAGATTAAATAGATAAGTTTATAGACTTTTATAAAATGTGAAAATTTTTCATAATTAATTTTAAAATAATTAGTCGGTGCCAGTAAAGTGCGTGGTGGACCATGCACAGTGGAGACTAAAGAAATGTTTAGGATATTAAAGAATTAAAAGCAACCGCAAATATAAGTTTGTAATTACATAGTAACTATTAAAAATAATATGAAACAACAAAGTTATGAGAAACACCTACATTTCTCTGAAATTTCATAACGAATCTTTTTCAAAATAACTATCGTTGAAAGTTCTTTTTTGCCATTTGGCTACGGAACCCTAAAAACGTAATTATTGTATACATAATCGTACCATAATCAAACTTTTAGTTTATGCAATACATCTGAAATAAAAAAAATCTTTTTCTATATTCAGACAATATAAAAAGTGTACTTTTTTGTTTTATAAAAAGATATCTTTCTTTTTTCTATTCAATTACGATCTGATATTCAAATACGTGGCATACATACATGGATGTACCGTCACAGATAGTTAACTGTTAAATGTCAAACTGATTAAGATCTGTCCTATAATCACATGGACTAATAAAGTAATAAAGTCCGCTGTAATAATAATGTAATCATATAAATAATTGAATACATCTTTGTTAGGGTTATACATAATTGGGTGTAGAGGGCGAATTAATTAATCAAATCTATTTATACATATAATAAATAATAATATCATGTGAAAAATAGATAATGGGACCACTACCTTATATTTTTATTTCTTTTTACTATTGATCTCGTTTTTGTAGTGAAAAGTTCCTAAACCGCTCTAGACGATTTTTGCGAGGTAAAAGACGGATCCGCGTCACCAACATGCTAGTAACGTCAAACTGCCTATATACATGTGCCTGTTGGACTCTTTTATCCAGGGTAAAAATTTTAATTAATAGTTTACAAATAAAATGACCAATTATGACATTTTATTTATTCTTCTACTATAATTAATAAAAAAAAAACACTTATTCCAAAGTTTAAAGTATTCGCAATCGCTATGACAATTCTTTATACAAAGTAATGGCTTAACAAAGGGTTTTATATTATGCAATAAATATTTTGATTAAAAAAATTGTATCTTATTTACAAACCAGCTTAGCGTGAGAAGTTTCAGGGAACCTGCTTATCCCTACAGATCCGCTTATTGACATTATTTGAAAATATAGAAAAGGTTGTATAGCGACCGCTTTCAGCCTTGACAGTACACTTGACACGCTCGGAGCAGGTTTTTCTTACATACGTTTCGCCTTGAGCGTTTGTCCTTGTGGGTTTCCCCATCGTGCCCCGGAGAGCACGTTAAGCTGTCGATTCTGGTTTATTTCATTACTTCTTCTTAATAGCAATCTGGGAATAATGCTCGGAAGAGAGAAGAGGAAAGGGTTTTATAACAACGTCGTTTAAAATAGGATAATTATATCGTTTGAAATAATAACATTTTAACAAAAAATCTTTTTGCAGTTCACAGCGAACCATTTTGTATTGACGATGTGATCTGGTCTAGTTATGCTTGTATTTCTGTTTGTTTCGGAACTCTGACACAGGATATGACTATTTCGTAATGGGCCGTTTATTGATTACTAATATTACTTAATATCAATCATAATTGTGGCCGGCATGGCGGGAGATTTTTATATGAAAAATATAAAGTTTAGTTAGTAGTTTTACTAGGACGACCGTTGTGGGATGTTGGTGGTGAGCCTGCCTTTAGTCTCAAGGGTCGTGGATTCCATTCCCGCACGGAGCGATATTTTTATTTATCTTACAACCGTGCCTCGGAAAGTACGTTAGGCTGACTGTCGAGGTTGTTGTAACATCTGATAGTAACCGTTAATTCTTAATAGGAAATTACTCTTATCCAAGGAGTTATTGGTTCGCCCTTTGGGTTGCGGAGGTAAGAAGAGCAATCGCTCTGTGTAAAAACTAGTAACACGCCAAATCCGGATAAGAGTAATAAGCAGACCTTGGGCAAAATACCGGGATGAATGCTAAGAAGAAGAAGAAATTTAAATAAAACAAGCATGACCACAAATTTGAAATTACGCTGACGCAATATGTCGTAGCATGACGCGACTCAATCAATTACCTTTGAAATTTCAAATTTATTGGCATAGTTGTAAGTTTTATTTCTATATTTTGTCACATAAAAATCTCTTGCCGTACCGTGCCTCCAATGAGCGCAGTCCACTTCACCCCTCTGGGAGGTGGGAGCTACCTGCAGACTTGAAATCTTTCATGACGCGCAAAAATGCTACCACCAGAGCCCATGACTTATACGCGACAGACGATAACAAATCTGTGCCCTGCAGAAGGAGGTCAAAATTCGCTATGTCGAACTCGACTCGACTCGTGGGTACATCGATTAGAATGCGCTCGGATCGTTTCCTTCATTCCCGATGACGTCCTTAGCCGTGGCTTAGTCTCGCAGGAGGCACCGTAAGGACGGAATCAAATTTGAGCCCCCACGAGGGCTGTCTCTTTTGCACGGGCCGGTGACGCTGTCAAGGCTAACAGGGATACACATTCATAAAGATAAAATGAGCGCAGGCTTTAAGTCTTACTTCTTAGTAAAACAAAAACATGGATACAATCTTACCTTTGTCAACCCTTGACAGGTAATTAAGGGTTAAAGTGTATGAATAAAGGAATACTTTTTAATAAAAAAATTTAATTAATTTCTGCCGTCAATAAATTTTATAGGTATTTTCTTGTTTCATAGCATTTGAAATGTGTCAAATCCACAAAATTGGATTATGTTTCGATAATTCGATTACAAGGGAAGTCCTGTCAGTTAAGGGTTAGCAAAGAATACTTGAGTAGTCTTGCTGTTTTCGGCTGAGTCGGGTCGATTGGGGAAATACTACCTAGACATAGAGTAGTGTGAAGCAGAAGTATGCGTACTGTATGCCTTTCGTTCGAAAAATGAATATGTAGACCAAAATCACTGTTTTGTGTTCTTACTTATCCCCTTGCACCATATCCTCCTTTTTTTTCCGTGGGGAAATCCATCATGGATACCTAGAAAGGTTATGCCGGACTCCTACCGGCTGAAACCCCACGGTTTTCTTCTCGGCACCTTTAGCCGCCGGGTGCGGGAACACTTTCGTAATCTTCTGCAGTACCGGCGATGCTAGCTTTCCTCAGGAGGCCTCAAACAAAGAGATGGTACTCTTCACGGACGGTAGTGTCGACTTTACACCGTATAGTATAGCCATACGCGATCACCCCGGGGCTTATTCTTTCAGATGACAGATTCCCCGGATCCGTCATCTAAGCCCCTGTCAAGGAGGATGTAGGAGAAAAGGTCTCCTTCGATGCCCTGTTCTCCTCCTTCGGATCGGAAGATCAGTTGAAATTTCCCTCAGCCTCTCAGCTGTTTCCTTTTGCGTTATGACAACTTCGCAAAAGGTCAACATTTCTTCCCACGATCTTTCACTTTCGAGCATTGCAGCTATCAGTGTAGGAAGAGAGAGATCGTGCCCCACCACAGAAACAAGAGCATGCCGCTCCCTAATCCAGGCTGAACACTCCTGTAGGGTATGCTGCGCGGAGTCTACATCACAATCCTCCGATCCAACCTCAATACAAACAAAAAAGGGGTCATAAAGGTAACAACTTACGTTTATGCCTACCAGATATCCGGCTTCCTGGGGAGGAGAACCGGCCCATGTGGGTGACAATGTGGTAACGTCATAGGGAACCACTAAAACCTCCTCGATGGCCGACCTCAATGCATTTGTCAGGTTACAGGAACTTTCGACGTTTATGCTCCTGTTGTTACTGTGAACATAGGTTACGGTGCCTGCTTTTCACTATATAGGCCGTAGGCTTGCTTGCCACCGTTGTGATAAAAGAGTTTTGATATACCTTTAAAGTTATAACACAGTTTAAAGAGGAATATAGTGCCTCAAACTAAAAAGATTTTCTTATTGGTGTCTAGAAATAATGAATTATATTTACCCATGAACTCTATCAGCCTGTCATTCTTGATAAAAATTAATTGACTTGTCCAACGTTAAGGGTTTTTACTTTGCGGATTATCTTCTGGGATGGTTTCTTTTTAATTCTCAATGAAATTTAATAACTATTAAAGCTTTGTGATCGTTGCTTTTAATTTTTTAAATCTCTTTTACAAAAATATTGTTTATACCATTTAACGTTTTAACCTTTTTATTCGTTTAAAAAGGTGTTTATTTTTAATAAAATGTTAAACCTATTTAATTTAACTAGCCAACGTTATTTTTTTAAATAGGAACGTAATATTTAAATGTAAAAGATACTTTAGCAGCCGAGCTGGAGTCTCAATTTTATTTGATGATAAATAACCTTCAACCAATAGACACAATTGATCCATTATTGTCGAGATGAGTGGGGAATATATTTTAAAACGAGATAAAATTTCATCGATCACTCCTAAACACCGCAGGCTATAAGGCCTTTTAGCATTGTTTCAGACTACTTATGATTCGTGACTTTATTTATTGTTTTCAATTTTCATATTAATAAATATAAATTCTACGTGACATTGGCGAAATTTGTGCTCAATGGGCACAACTGGTAGCCATTAATTCAAGAATTGAATTGAATAATACTGAAATTTTGCAATATATTTTGATTGCTTTATGTAACTATTTTATTATTTATATTCTCAGTAATGAAACTTCCTCTGTAACTTCTTGGGCTATTATTGAATAAATAAATATATTCTAGCAATGTTTTTTTCTCTGTTCTCGAGATATACAGATTAGCTTCAATATATTTTCGTCGCAGAAAGGCCGATTCGGTCTTAAATTAGAGGGTGAATTGAGAAAAGGTTATGTTGAAAAAAAAATACAATTTTACCGGTTTACGGTTCTCGAATACGAGCTTCAAATTGAAAAAAATCCTTTGTTCTTTTGAAGATTCACTGATGGTAAATGGATATTTTATAAAGGCTTCAATGACAAAAATTATTATTACAAAAAATATTATGGAAAGTCCATTCAACCTATGAGGGCAGGGGGCCTACCCGGAAATCATTATTGCGATTCAAATGCCGACTTAATCTGACCCACATCGCAATTTCGTAGCATGACATCTTACTAGCGATTTATTATTAATCAATATATGAGATTAATAGGAAGTTTCAGATAATTACATTAAAATTAATTGCATCGCAATAGAATTGTATACCTACTAAATGTTCATGGTATGATTAAAATAATATTAGTACGTCACAAAATTAACGATAATTATAAATACTATAGGATACAATTATTAAAGGTTATTTTTATCAAGTGGTACTCAAAAAACCGGCCAAGTGTGTATCGGTCACTCACATAAAGGGTTCCGTACCACCGTACAATAAAAGCTAAAGTGTCTCGTATGTAAAAATTTTGATTTTTTTATTTTTATTATAGCGGTCTTAGAAATACACAAATTCCAACAATTTTTTTTATTGCAATTCATGATATACAGCAAAAAACTTCAAATATATAAATTTTGATGTCACAGTTAAACATTTTTGATGTCACAGACAGTTTTTTTTAAATCATGACGTAAAAATATTTGTTTATTAGTTTATTTTCATGATATCATTAACGACTGGGTAGGTATCAAATTTCATTTGACAAATCTTCCTGAAAATGATCGGTGAAGGTAGACTTCATTATAATTACTAAAATACCCGTTCTGAAATTAAATAATTAACGAACGAACGGGTTAATTGGTTAAGGGATCAAAAGGGCTTTGATTGTACACTTTTGGTAGATTTCATAGATGAAGCTCTCGTTTGTACTTCAATTTTCGCCCTAGTAATAGATTTAAATAATACAAAATTATGAAATCCAAGTGTTCATCAACCGACCTACGACGAATTCTCGGAATTCACTGGCCGGAGAAGATCACAAAAGAGCGCCTCTTAGAAATATGTCGCGAAATCCCGATCGTCACAAGTGGACTTGGATCGGCCACATTCTTAACAGGGATGCCAACCACATCCCCAAGCAAGCACTGGAATGGACCCCTCAAGGCAGGAGGAAACGTGGTGTTACAGAAAACTCCGGAGATGGCTTTAGGTGAAGCATGATGCCCAAGACAGCTCGTGATGGCGGTGCACTGTGGACGCCGTATGCCCCCATCTCTTGCTCAGGGGACTCAGGACTTTAAGCCAAGTCAATGGAGTAAACGGGATCTTGAGTGGACATCGAAGACCGGCAAACATAGCGTAGGACGTCCTAAGATTAGATAGAGCGAGCGATCTTCGCAGAATTGCTGGTAGGAGCTGGATGACAGTGGCCAACGATTGAACTCAGCACGAGAAAGCTCAGCTCAGTTGTAGAGGCCTATGACCTGCAGTGGACAGAAAAGGGCTGATGATGATGAAATTGTAATGAATCGTGTATCAAGATTAATGTGAGGAAAATTGTGTCAATTATTTAAAAATGTGCAAAGATAGCCCACGTCAAAGAATGAAATGAAAATTTATTTATATCAGTTTGGAATTCGATGAAACCTAGTCCTAAGCAACAATTAAACTTTAAAATACAATTTGTGGATTTTTCCTTTTTTAAAGAGGAAAACAAAGAATACGGAAAGAATACTTGATTAAAAATTTATTTAAATAGGGACAAAATTATTCAGAATTTTATTTTATTATTGTTATTGTATTTTTTAATTAAATTTTGTGATCGTAATTACAAAAACTTGCCAGCTTGAAAGGGGTGGTGTGAAAGAGAAATGTCGTTATTTATCACTATATAGTATAAAACAAAGTCGCTTTCTCTGTCCCTATGTATGCTTAAATATTTAAAACTACGCATCGGATTTTGATGCGGTTTTTTAATAGATAGAGTGATTGAAGAGGAAGGTTTATATGTATAAAAAAAGTGGAGAAAAAAATTTTTTTTTTGAGGTTTCTAATATGATGTTGTAAATAATTACATTTAACGCGTGCGGCACGCCAGGGGCAGTAATGAATAAATCAAAACTACTGGATCGATTTTAATCATTTTTCAGTGAATGACATAGGCTATATATTTTATACCCGTGCGACGCCAGAGTGGGCCGCTAGTTAATATATATAAAACATAAATTGACGGCGTTGTGGCGCAGCGGAAGCGAACCTGCCTTAAACGCCATAGGTCGCAGGTTCGATTCCCGCTCGGAGCATATATGTTTGTATTGACCATGCAAGCATATTTTCCGGTCTGGTTGTCCGGTTCCGGTCTTGGTGTATTTGTCCTTGTTCTTGTATGTATTTCCGGACTCTCGACACAGGATGCCACTATCCTAATGGGGGCCGTTGAGTGTGTAGCGTTTATTTACTTATTTATTGAAATGTTTTATGAATATACGAAAAATAACCTAACATTTTGTTCCTTAAATTATTTTGATTAAATCGCTAAGCAGATCTCTATTCAATCACTAGGAGATAGAGTCTGGACTGATATCTTTCTTTGTTCTTAGTTAAAGATATCCAAACATATTTTATATCACGTAGCCGAAACTGCGTTCAAAAATTATATAACAACAAATATTTATTTCAGTCCGTTGTGTGTCCTTGTGGGTTTTCTTATAGTGTATGGAATACTTCTCTAGTAGCTGTCTGTACCGGCTGTTACCACGTTCATCCATCAATCCACTCTGTACAAACTAATATCCTGTCGAATATAAATAAACTTCGCTAAATATTAAAAAGAAAGGGTAATTTTAGGAGTAGTATAAAAGTTATTTTGTAACATTTGTTGTGTCATGTAATAGGTACATATGATTAGATACTGTGTTGAGGCATTTAATTCGCTATGTGTTGCCGTATTATTATTAACCGACTTCAAAAAAGGATGAGGCTTTATGGTCGAATGTATGTATGTTTTTTTTCGTTTGTTTTATTACTTCAGTGCACATTTTACAAAGTAAATAAATTATTATTTTTTTTATTGGAAAGTGTATACTTTGAAGTTGGTCCCATTATTATTAGGGCAGGATTGGATCATGGGATCTTGGAGAAGTCAAAGGAACTCTTCAAATTTTTATAGGCATACTTTATAGGGACACTGAAATATCCATTCAGGAACCAGAATATATTTTTTAAAGTAACTTGTCTATTAGCTCTGGAAAACTACCACTCGGTGATGTGAAAGTCCTGATGATGATCACAGGTGGACACCGAAATTACACATTACTAATAAATACTTCACGGGTTGCGGTACATTTAGGTAGGTACTATTTTTCGTATCAAAAAAGTATACAATAAATTATTAAAAACTATATATTTTTTTTTATATGTAATGGGGGCAAACGGGCAAGACGCTCACCTGATGTTAAGCAATCACCGCCACCCATGAACATCTGCAACACCAGAAGGCATGCAGGCGCGTTGCCGACCTTTAAGGAAAGAATACGCTCTTCTCTTGAAGGTTCCCAAGTCGTATCGGTTCGGGAAGACCGCCGGCGGAAGTTGATATATATTTTTTTGCTCGAGTTACATAACCATTCGGAATTCAAATGACCCGATTTATGAATAAATTAGCAACAAAGACTTAAGTCTTCATAAGTCAATTATTATAAATTAATATTCAAATCCTCTCATAATTAATTAACTTATAAAGTTATCGAAACATAAGAATCCTTCAATCAATTAGTTTCTTAAAAAGACAATCTTTGTAATAAACGGGTTCAACCTCTTAATCGTAAACATTACACAGATATTATTGTTACGGTGAACTTTAACGCCGGGGTATAAGATTTAAAATCGCTTGCTACCCTTTCTATCTATTTGCTTCTTCCGCGTAGGTTCTAGAAAGATGTGTTCTCAAAAAGTGCCGTATAGCACTCCGTGGACAGAACTTTCTCGAACCCGTGTTCCGCATTATATAAGCAGCCCGGCGCGTTGACGTAGTCATTCAATTCTGAGCATCGAGCGAAGAAACTACAAACGACACAAGGGAACAAGCGATGATTAGTGACCTCAGCTATTCTTTTTTTTTTTTTTTTGACTACGACTGACCTCTGATTTGTAAAGTTCTGTTGAGTGAAAATTGTGTTGTGTATTCCAAATCCGTGAACCCCAGCGCGTAACATTATAAACGATTTAATAGTAAATTACGCACACACATTAGGCAGAAAAGTAGGACTTTATAACCCGCGGGTTATTACTGGATTTGGTGTACTAAGAAAAGTAAGTTTCTGTAGTACTCTATACTGTGGTTAGTCGTATTAGGTATGCCTTTATAAAAAACCCTGAAATGTTTCCATGTACATAAATGTACATCTGCTTTTGAGTGGTATTTAGGTTATTGATTAGCACTTGACATACTAAATTAATGGAGTTTTCGGTTCTGAATTTTCTGATGAAAGAAAACTTTGTCGATGTTATAAACTGTTTCGATCTTTATATTCATGCTAAATTGGCAAACGAAATTATTTTTTACCCTTTGATTTGCTAACCATTTATTTTTTCATAAATAGTTCGAAACTTTTCAATAACATGCGAAGAATATTATAACTTTATACTTTCGTCTTACAAAAAACTCCGCGCTTAGAAAAACATTGCTAAATTCTTGAAAAAAGTAGTGAAATTAATTTCGTGTGAAATTAAAAATTGGTTTCGGTTGGCCCTTAGCAAACAACCATACTGTTCACCTGATGAGAAGCAGTCACCGACCTATGAACGCTTGGGATACAAATATCACATCCACGTTGCCAACCCAAGGGATAGGAGGAAAAGAATAAGAATAAAGAAAAGGAAAGGAACAGTGAGGGTGGGAGATTGGGCCTTTGCCGCTCTCACCCATCGCACGAAACGCAACGATACTTATTATTATTCTTACTTAACGTCGTTTTTCTTTGACAAGGTACTTTTACGGTCGAGCCAACCCATTTGTGCTGAAAGGAGCATGGCACTACTACTGCTAAATGGCGTCGCCCTATTTTGGTCTCTGGACAGTTGGACGCAGATAACCAATACCATGTCAACCCACAAAATTGAAAAAACTGAGTTATATATTCAGAAGTATTGGTAAATGGCTGAAGAACATTTTTCTTTAATATTTGTGGGGCTTTAAGCTTAAAAACTTCTAAAAAGCCATTTTTAATTATGCCATTTATGTATTATGTTAAACGTTTTGGGTTATATTATATACGAAATATGCAGTTTGTATACTTATTTTTGTGAAAATAAGTAAAATAACTTATATAAATCTGAAATTGCCAAAAACTTGACCAATACATAAAAAATCATATAAAGCAAGTTGTTCAAAATTTTCAAACGCGTTTTTCTCAAAATGACATTCGTGTGGGTTGACATGGTATTGCTTATTTGTGTCCAGTTAAGGTGCTTAGTTACAAACTCCATAAGATTTTGAGAAAGGATATTTAACATTTTTTGCCCGAAATCGTCGTATATAAATACTTTTTTGCGTTTATAGCTGAATTTATGAGAGCGGCAGATATGCTCGCTCTTCTGGCAAGTTAATTGTGATTCGATATTCTGTTATTAAGTTTGGCGCCTCGATGCCTCAGAAGGCGCTTATGGAACAGGAAATCAGACGATATGAATACCGTTATTAATACTTTTTTTTTTTTTGAGGAAATCGTTTTTATGAATACTTAGTTAATCTATAGATATAAGTATATAGTATACTTAAACTACTAGATTGCTACTAGAACGAAATTAAATTTGATTTTCAATATAAATAGTACTTCTTAAATATTTTTTAAGAAAATTGTTAACCTTTTTCTTCTTGATCTCATAGGAAGTTCTTGATAAGTCATTCACATTTCTGTAATAAGTAATGAATAAATTATATGAGTGCATTTCATAATATCAGTCACTAGACCGACCTGAAATTGGCCATCTAGTCATTAGTGAACCACTCAACTCACTCCACTATCCGTACCCGCAGACTCCAAAACAAGACCATAGAGAGGGTCTGACTCAATTATTTGCCGGTTTCAATGGCCTTCGGCTAAAAATACCCAACTTGATGGGTATTTTAAAATGATCTTTTTAGTAATATTTCGTTTATAATATATTATTCATATTTTCACGTTTAAGTCCCGATTTTGATAAAATTTTACTGTCATTTCCAACAATATTAACAGAGAGAAGAAAGTCGTCGAAAATATCTATGTAGTTGCATGCAGAGCTGCGAAAAATAACTAGTATTATATAGGTTAAATCCACGCTTTAGGTTAAATTTTAGTGTATTAATTAAACAGGCTTTCTTTACTAATGAAAATGCGGCTTAATTTAGATAAATAATATAAGCACATAAAGCACATGTTCTCATTAATTCATTAACGCGAAGCCACATGAGCGGAACGACACGTGAAGAGGTTTTAATATAAGCACTAATTTATGATTTTAAGTCGATTCATGTTTATATGAAGATTGAAAATAAAATAAGAAAGAAAGAATCATTTATTTGGAGCAAGCCACCATGCACCATAATATAAAAGAAAAACAATTAAAAGACATTAAACCATACACATAGAAACATAAACTAAATTGAGAAAAAAAAGACATTTAAAATTAACATATAACTAGTAAAGAAAATAACAAAACATTTTATAACAAGTAGCAAAACAAAATACATAATTAACCGACTACAATATTTTAATGTCTAAAATAATTTTTTTTGTTGGTGTCAAGCCCCAAAATGGAAACCGATTTCAAATATTAATTGAAAGCTGATGTTTAAAAGGTTTTATTTAATATCATCATGGAAAGGTTCTGGTATCATCGTCGGTACTATAAATACATCTTGAAGCTAATAGCTTATAACAGTATATTGCAATGCTAAGTAATGTGTACGAAGTTACCGAATATTGATACAGTTATTTTTAACGCAATTCAATGTTGATACATAATATTGCTTTCATTGTAATAGTTACGGTTTCGTGTGTTGTATACCATCAAACGGTCTAAGCATCAATGTTATTTATTTTGTTTCTGGTATGTTGATTAAATTTATGTCAACTTAACATACTAAATACAGAACGCTCATAGGTTGAAGACAGCTGATGATCGACAGGCAACCAATAAGCGTTCTGTATTTGGTGTGTTAAGTTGACATAAATTAGATATACAAGTATTATAATGGAATTTGATCAATGTTCAAGCAACCGCGGGTTAGAGTTGCAGGTTGACATGTCTTTATTAAAATATGAATAAACCCAAAAGTAGCTCCCTCTTTCTTTCTGTCATTTTCAGGCCTGAACCAATTTTGATGGATTTTGGGACAAAACCATGGAACTTGGGAAAAAGCAAAGTCTACAATTTATCGCAAAACTTAAAGACAGTGAAAGATGGGATGAACATTGATATGTAAAACGAATCATTTTTAAATGATGTCTTATTAACAGTCGTTACCCACTTCAATAATTTGAAGCACGAAATTACCCTTTTAAAATTATGATACAATTTGTAAAAGATTTACACATTTAAATTGAATCGCCGTGAAATTCTATCCAAATTTTCTGATCGACATTAATACTATAAATAAATGTAAAAGTAAGCTCAGCTCGCTCTGTTAGTAACTTCATCGAGCCTGTAAATCTGATTTGATTTCGATGAATTTCATTTATATTAGGGAGATATATGATCTAAAGGTCATATTTGTCCACAAAAAGTTAGAGGCAGAAATTATTAAACCGGAGAGAACGTGAATCGGTCGGCTTTGGTTGTTATTATGTAACTAGCGGGCCCAGCAAATGTTGTCCTGCCCCTGGAAAAAATCTAAGACCCGATAGCAGCGCCCCTAACTGAGTCTAATTGTGAAAAGAAGTGACACTGGTGAAAATTATTGAATTACTAATATCGCTATTAAAAATAGGGGTTGATGGTAAAAGGGTAAAAATTTAGGGTTGTATGCATTTTTTATTGCCACATCATCAGACCTACCCGATATGCACACAAAATATCATAAAAATCGGTCGAGCCGTTTCGGAGGAGTTTGGTAACAAACACCGCAACACGAGAATTTTATATATTAAATATCTAAAAGGTTAACTCTTGCTGAAAAATTTTGTCTAGCCCAATGAGTTATTGGTTCGCACTCTATTGCGCTCAGAGAAGTTCAATTTAGATTGGAATCTATTTTAAGCCAATTTTCTTTTCATGATTTACGTAGGCAACGCCTACGCTATAAGAATAGAATACTTCACTCAAAACCCCAAGCTATTGATTGAAAATCAGTCAAAAGGCTCTTGAGTAATACAGGCGAATAAGGACAAGAAGTGGATTAAAACCTTACTAGCGACCTGTTGACCTACCGCGACGGGATAGACGATTTATTAAAATGAATTTCCAAATCAAATAATATACATATGTTTGACATTGCTCAGTGGCGTACATTTGGAAACGCCTATGTCCAGCAGTGGATAGTGAAGAGCTGATGATGATGTTTGACATTGGCAGTTTGAAAGTAAACATTTTATATTTAATTTAATGCATTTTAAAAATATGCATAAATATTAACTTTCTGTACTCCTTCTCCATATAAAGTTTGAATATGCCAAAATAAAAAATGCTTAAAAAGGGGCCCGAAGTTCACGTATTAAATTATTAATAACATTATTTAATTTTATTTTTGTCAGTCCAAGTTATCTTAATTGTGATTTGGTTTTTTACGTATTATACATTAAAATAAGTCTAAAAAAAAACAAATCACAATAATATATTATTCGTAAAAATGTCAAAGCTTTTATATGCTTGTCGTATTTATAATATTCCTTACTTTTACTGGCGTGATTTTTGTTTTTAATAACAATGTACATAGGTAACATATGTACATATGTACATATGTACATAAGTTATTTAATTTTTAATTTTTAACTCAGTATTGCTGACCTGATAGTTTAAAAATATTTAGTCTATATTCGATATAAATAGTTTAGATCAATAATACTTGTATTTGGAAGACAATTAATCTTTGGCAGACTCTTTACAAGAATGATATATAGTATATAGTATGGATGGATGGATGTGAAAATCTTGATATTTTAATATAAATATATTAGAAAGTAGGTTCTTGTTTTTGCATAGAAGTTTAAGATCTACTCATAAATTTTAAAGTTAAGAAATACATTCTCTAAGATTTTATTTTATTTACTTTACGAAAATATGGTTCTACGTTCAGAAACTATTTACTTTAAAAATTAACTGAAATATCTCCGAAATCAAATTTAAAGGAGCAATTCTATATTAGCATATTAACTGGAAAACATTAATCACAGTTAAACTGGAACGCTTTCTGAGGAGTATTCGCTAAGTCCTTCGTTTTAATACTTCATTAGACGCTATCAATTTAAATTCTATTCTATATCCCAGTTATCGGATATTATACGTAGTTTATATATAGTCAGCACAGAGGCGGATTTATCTATTTTCAAGGTATAGGCTGTAAGGTTTTTGCCGCCCTTGACTCTACAATTGTCATGTCCTAAATTATTTTTACAATCAAACAAAAGGCCGATTACTGGTTGGGGGGCAGCGAACTAGCTCTTTTACTGTAGAATACGGAAGTTTGCTACTCGGAATGTACAGTGACAAGTGAGAGGAGAAAGTCACCGGCAATTTTCTTGCATATTTCTACGTGTAAAACATCAGAAAACCGTAATGCTGAAATCATTTTCATTTCTATGAAGTAGTAAAAAAATCGGTTTCCAAATTTGCCGACCCAAAAATCTGCCGCCCTAGGCTCAAGCCTACTCAGCTTGCTAGTAAATCCGCTACTGTCAGCACTTAAAGCATATCTTATCCAATAATAGAAGAATAATTAATATTCGTGTTCTTATAAGGCGTATCTAGGTCGTCCTTAATTGTCACTACGTACTTGTGTCTATAGGTAGAAGATCTTTTAATGACGCTATTGGGAACGTTCCCTTTTTAACCAGCGGTTCCGACTTTTTTAAATATTTAATTTATTTCATAACCGTTGACAAACAAGCTTACGGTCCGCTAGATGTTACGCAGTCACCGCAACCTATAAACGCGCGTTGCTTAAAGTTTCATATGCGCTTTGTTAACCCAAGGGATACGAAGGGAGGAAACAAAAGAGGTAGAACAAAAGTGGTAGAACAAAAGTGGTAGAACAAAAGGGGAAGGAGATTTGGCCTTCAAATGCCCATTTGTGTTGGGAAAAACATGGCTACTATTTTTTTTGTGCTGTCCGTACATCAAGTGGGAGGCCTGCTGACTCTGCGTCTTGCGGTTTGTGGTCGCCATTCCAATACCTTTAGACCCCAACGTTTATCAGTTCGTGTGCCCCACCCACTGCGCCTCAGCTGTTTAACACTTTGATATCTCTGATATAAAGTTACTCAATTTGCGAATTTCCTTTTTGATACTGGTTAGAAATAATATTCATAGAAATCCATAACGAAATATCGGAGACAAAGCTAACTAAGCAAAAGAGAAATACAGGTGAGTTTACAAATCCTTTTTTAGAGTTCCGTACTCAAAGGGTAAAACGGGTCCTTATTACGAGTACTAAGAGTCCGCTCTCCGTCCGTCTGTCACCAGGCTGTATCTTATGAACCGTGATAGTTAGACAGTTCAAATTCACAGATCATGTATTTCTGTTTCAACAACGAATAGTAAAAAACAGAATACAATAAATATTTAAGGTCGCTCACATACTACAAACGTGATTTTTTTGCTCGTTTGCTTATTGGTGACGGAAACAGGTAGACGCTTGAAATATTCACAGAACATTTAGTTATATATTTACTTAAAAATAAAATAATCAATGAAAATAAAACAACTATTTAAGGGGGCTCCCATACATAAGACATGATTTTTCGCATTTTTTTTGACAATTTTACGGAACCCTTTGTGCGCGTCCGACTCGTACTTGACCGTTTTTTTTTAAGTCCGTTAAAAACCCTTGAAAACAAATATAAAACCCTTATATCGAATCTATTCAGAGAATTATTGGGTGGAAAGTATCGGATGTATGCTCAGAGCTAACACACCTAAAAGTTTTTGAAGTCCTTCAATAAAAGACCCTCGGGGTAGTGAACTATTTACTACTCTTCATATGTATATAGATGAAAGGCTTCGACAAAACTAGTCTGATATCTAATTTGGATAATTTCTTTGACAGATGCTTAAATTATACACACTGCGGGCTTTATTACTCTGTGCCTATCTATCACAAAATTTGCTTGTAATTATTCTTAATAACAGCATCTTGATTAGAAGAATAAATATCAATTCAGGATTGGTTTTAGAAATAGATTATACATGACGGGTTATTAGATGTTAATTAGGCCAAGACGGGAGAACTTGGGTATTATTCGATCTCAACCAGATAAATGGTGATAGTTTGATATTTGATGTTAATTAGTCTCTCTGCTCTCACCTACATTCATTGTGAGTAAGTTTCTATAAATAACTATGCAGTGTGGTATCTGGACGCGTTTCTAACGATTGCGGTGCGTGTACGGACCGTTGTCTCGTCCAACAGTCCTTTTTTTTGTTATCGGGGAGGAAATCTACTCACAGATACCTGGCCTCCTGGGGAGTAGAACCGGGTTATGTGGGGTTCCATGACAGGTAAGTCATGGGGACCCACTATAACCTCCTCGGTGTCCGATCTCATTGACAGAGAGAGGCTCCGGGATCTCTTAGAGAACTCTAAACCGGTGCATCTCGAGCACTGTGCTGGCAAAGCTCGGTCGCAGGGGCGAGGTGGAATGCATCCCTACGCTTCCCACGCAAGGGCGCATGGCAGTTGTGACCACACCGACGGCCGTCCTTCTCAGGTCCGATCAACACGTACGCACAGGTTCCCCAACCTGCAGGTCCACGGCCCTAGGGCACGCCCTATTTACATAGCCCCGGGTAAAGAGTCTGAGGGGCCGGGACGGCTAGTGGCATCAGCTGGTCAAGGCCACCGCCGTCGCCGTCGTCCAACGATCCGTCCCAACGCACCCTAATTCTCATTTTCATTCTGGTGGCATTGAAATGGTATCACACACAGCTTTACCCTCATTGTGATTCTTGTAGCATTATAGTTACATTCAGAGTCACTGTTACGACTACCACCACATGGGGTATGTGGTATTTCTTATTAAGATTTTTAGTGGCAAAAATCTTGTCTTTGTTTTATTTTAATTTTAGTACTAAATTGTTTTCATCGCGATAACAAATAATAGTAGCTTATAAAGGATAATGACGGTGTATTACACCAGGCAATCAACAACAATTGCGGTCTGTCCCTGGAGATCAGTGGATTAAGATGTATTGTAGAAGAGAGAGTTCTAGTATCTCTTAAATAGTTTCCGCGACACTAAACATTAATTTGATGTATCATGTTATATTTTATTTTACTTTTTCAGATCATCAAATAAGATAAAAATCGTTTCAGAATAAAGAAAAAATTATAATTTTATATATATATTAGACCTATCCAAAGATACCTCACACGTTGCCATACGTTGAATTTTTTTTTCAACCCTCAGTTACATGTATGGAATGCTACCCTTAATTTTTATATATTTTATAATTTTACTACAAAATTGTGTACCGGTTTATAGATTACACCTATTTACTAAATTTCGTACAGAGAGAGCTTATAGTTTCGGAGTAAAATGACTGCGACATACGGACGAACAGACGGACATGACGAAATTAGGATTCCATTTTTGCCATTTGACTAGGGAACCCTAAAATATATCAAAATTTAAATGAAGTATACCAAAGAATTTGCATTTCCATAAACTAGTTAACGTGATCAAAAGATACAAAATATGGTCGGTGAAGCGTTAATTAGTGTTTTAATTAGTTTCTCAAAACAACGATAACGAAGGCCAGAGGGTCACTTATGCGGACTATGGAATATGACTAAGTTATCACTTTCAATACCTATGTTCAGTCGTGATTGTCGAGTGTATTAAACATGTGGATGACTATAACATAATTATAATTATGTTAATCTATACCAATATTATAAAATTGAAGAGTTTGTTTTTTTGGTTTGGATTTGAATTTTTTTTTGTATTTGATAGCACATTTCTTGAGGAAGGCGATAGGCTATAACATCACGATACGATACTTAGAAGGCGAATAAGAAAGAAAATGCGGGCGGGCGATAAGATGCGGGGATCGAATTATTTAATAATAGTATTATTACCGCAAATAAAATTTTATTTACGTTTATAATCTAAAATTTTTCTTTAAAAATTTTTATGATGATTGATTTTTAATTTTTTATTTAATTATATAATTAAATTTCATACAAAAATTATGTTAGTAGTGTCTTAAAGCCTATGTTAGGTTTAACTAGACACTAAGTTCTCGTAACAGCATTAAAACATGATGATCATGATGATAAGGTAGAATGAAGTATGAGATAGATCTGCGTTTGATGTGCAAAAGAGTAGTTCTTTCAGTTTCTTTAATTTTACTGCTATATAACACTAAAATAAGAAGACTCGATCGGGGGAATACTAATCATTCAAAGAGTGTCGACGTAGAAGCAGCAGTATTTGTACTTTGGGCTTCGTCTGTCCCTTAATTTTCCTCCTTCAACCACCAGTCATACCCCTGATATCATGGGGCAATGCACGGCAATGCCTCTGATGTTCCTAGTGATATGCTACGGTTTCCATTATAAAGAAAATTCGCCTATATATTAAAAAACTCATTGCATGCTCTCGAATAAGTTTGATGAATTATTTTTCCAAAAACAGTATTTATCTTTGTGTTTAGTATAAGTTTGAGACTATTGTATAATGTATATGATAATTATGTAAATAATTTACTTTTATACACACAAATATTTTTAATGTTTAACAAATCAAATATATTACCTGTTGTCAACAATTATGTGGTTAATAAGTGATAGAAGCAAAATCATTTTTGTTATTTATAACATAAAACTGAATAATGAAAGGTTAAATGTCGTCACGGTTGTGACGTTGTGGGTAGCCAGTCTGCCTTTAGCTTCGACGGTTTCGGGTTCGATTCCCGCTCGGGCAGATGTTTGTTAAAATTTCGGTTTCGGTCTGCCCGTTTGTCTGTGTGGGCCTCCCCACTGTGCTTCGGAGAGCACGTTAAGCTGTCGGTCCCGTTTGTTATTACATAACATCTGGTAATAATCGTTAACTCTTGATAAGTGAATTGCTCTTATCCAATGAGTTACTGGTTCGCCCTTAGGATTGCCGAGGTCAGATGGCAATCGTACCGTGTAAAAACTAGTAACCTGTCAAATCCGGAAAATAGTAATAAGCAGACCCTGGATAAATAAAATACCGGGAATAATGCTAGGGCGAAGAATGAAAGGTTTAATGTATTTTTGAACAATATTCGTAAAATAAAGAAGCAAAAAATGCATTAATAAAAAACTTACACCTCGTTTCCTTATTTTCACGCGTGACAAGATGTCTGGCTCATTTTGCGCCCGAAGAATCCGAATTGCGATTCGGAGGGGAAATGGTGTTCGCATTCTAGCCGCCATTCCGGGCGGGCGTGATTTATGCATTAGTTAAGTATATTTGGACGCAAATAAGCAATACCATGTCAACCCACACAATTGAAAAAACTGAGTTATATATGCAGAAGTGTTGGTAAATGGTTTAAAACTTCTAAAAAGCCATTTTTTAATCATGCAATTTATGTATTATGTTAAACGTTTTGGGTTATATTATATACGAAATATGCAGTTTGTATACTTATTTTTGTGAAAATAAGTAAAATAACTTACATAAATCTGAAATTGCCAAAAACTTGACCAACACATAAAAAAAATCATATAAAGCAAGTTGCTCAAAATTTTCAAACGCGTTTTTCTCGAAATGACATTCGTGTGGGTTGACATGGTATTGCTTATTTGCGTCCATTTATGAAATAATAGAAAATTATTTTGGTTTAAATTTTTAGAAAAAAAGTTTGCTTTTTACATGAAATCTTCGAAATTCAACCTCGATTTTAGCAATTTACAGAAAGGATTCTTTGCAATCTTCATCCTTTCTTTTTGTGTCTTTATTTTTTAATACCTCTGACACTGAATTGAGTTCAATGATTATTTTTGTAAGCATAAGCAATGATCTTATAATATTCGTGATGATTAGGTAAGGTTCAAATTTATCACTAAACCATTTTACACGCATTCTGGATTTATAACATATGTGCATAGCCTTAGTCATCGTCGTAAAGTGGCTTGTCTGTCGGTGTTTTATAGACTCTACTCTGGGGATTGTGCTGAGGAGCTCCATAATCTCATTCCGCCATCTCTCAATCATCTCTCAGCTTTCAATATCTTTTATAATGCGGACTGCCAGGGAGTGGTATGCTCTTCCGGCGTCTGTATTCCCGAACACATACAACCTGAACCTTTTCAAGGTGCGAGTCCATAGGCTTCTTATGAGTAAGCTCGCTCCACTGTAGACCTCATCTATACCTCCGCGCTCGATGGAGGTCAAGAGATTACCCATTTTTATATATCAAAATACTCAAATATTACTATGACGTCACTTATCCATAAGCTGATTGAGTACAAAGCTACAAAACCCTCTAACCGTACCGAGCAGTTTATGGATCTGCCTATGACTATTTCTCAACAATAAAACACTTAAATTTGCATATAATATAATAAGCCCTAAGAACTAGTAACCTGTCAAATCCGGATAAGAATAATAAGCAGACCCTGGGTACATAAAAATACCGGGAATAATGCTTGGATGAAGAAGATAATAAGCCCTAAGAAGGCTTTAATCTGATTAGTATATAAGGATTGTTTGTAGCTCAAATAGAACAAGCTTTTTGTAGTTTTCGAATACGCAAACATACCCGAGCCCTATTGTCAGGGTAAATAGGGGTAGTAATGTTTCATAAACATAGCTTGCTATGGTTTCTGATATGTAATACGCAATGGGATATTTAATGTTAGAATTATGTATAATCAGGTACATCAGTTTGCATTTTTTCAAATGGGTTTCTATATTCGACGATCGAGATTGCTTATAACTTTGTTTTTCGGAAACATTATAAGCTAAATCCTTCATTTACTTTATACTATGGATGGGCCCTTTCATACAAAAAGAATATGTGGTTGCGTTGGTATTGAATTTACGGAGGCGCACCAACGAGTCGATGTCATATGTCTCTATTATAGGCTGGTCTGCGGAACATGTGCATGGGCGTAGCCAGGATTTGGCCCAAGGGAGGGCAAAATCTTAGTTTAGGTCCTAGAGGGAGGCAAAATGACCATTCTCACCAATACTTATTGGTTAAACAGTTCAAAATGTATTAATATTCATCCATTTCTTAGTATTTTACAAAGTCCAGGGTGGGGTAGGTGCCTCCCCTTGCTTCTAACTCGCTATGCCCATGTATATGTATAGTAAGTCTAAAATCGTAAACCGATTTTAAGGACTTGTGCTGTAAATTAACAGATACTAATGATCATTGTTAAAACTAGCATCCGAGGAAGTCCTTTTGTATTTTGATATTATTTTATATAATTTTTTAATATTATTTTTGTTTTTATTAGTTTTGTAGTTTTTTTTCCCTCTTTATAACTTTAATTTGATTATTTTTTACTTTTGCTTCGTTGTGTTAACTATTCTATGTCTTATTGTTTATTATTATGTAATTTAACTAAAAATAAATAAATTAATTAAGATTGGTGATGCGTCGGAGATGATAAAAGCAACAAGGCAATGGGGATTTGGTCGTCTAGTATACCCATTGAATGTTTGCAATAAAATGATTTTTCGTTTTTACCTCGAAAAGGACATTTGTAAGTAGAAAATTCAGCCAGCTTATAAACAGTAGCATCTTGCGTGTAGCCAGGGCAATGGCGGCTAGTGCAGTTCGCCTTCTGTAACGCTATTAGCCGCCTTCACGTTTAGACAATACTTCCGCTTATCGTCAGGTGTAGCCCGGAGAGCATATGACTCTATCATGTGCTTATGCTAAATAAAATGAAATAGAAAAGCAGTTGGTTTTTGTTTTTAGGGTTGCGCACCTCAAAAGATAAAAAGGACCCCTTATGAGATCACTTTCTTGTCCGTTTGTCCGTCCGTGTGGCACTACCGATTTTGCCAAAAACGGGTGGACGTAGCAGGTTGCAAGCTATACCAGATACTGAGGTCGTTAGTCCATTTTAGGTGTATAAAAATCAAATTTCTAAGTCAACATGTAAGTAGATAATGGTACGGAATGATTAGTGCGAGAGTCCGACTCACACTTGCTCGATTTTTTTTTTTATTAAACAAGATAACTTTTTCTATGTCATGACGGTTGTATTGTTCAAACAAGCATAACACCGCAACCTATGAACAAAAATGCGATACTTGAAGTATCACAAGCGCGTTGCCAACGCAAGGAAAAGGATGGACGAGATGAGAAGGGAAAAAAAGGAAGGGAACAGAAGGAGTGGGAGATTGGGCCTCCGGCGCTCTCACTCATCGCACGAAACGCAACAGTACCTAAAATGATAGTGTCACTTGACGCCGATTTTCTGTGAGAGGGTAGTACTCCCTGGAGGAGTCGGCTTTTTGTGCTGAGAGAAACATGGCTCTACTACCGTAAAACTAACTTATAGAATTCATTTTTTAAGCTTCAAAATTAATAATTGAATCTATAATAGTTTACTAATACATCATAGTTTATTATTTTTGTTATGGTTATAGTTCTGTATATTTGTGTAATATTACAGTAGAAATAACCCCTCTTCTTGATAACCTTATAAATAAAGCCATATCTATTATTTTATAGATATTAGTTTTATAGTTTATTTTATGATTATGGAATTAGAAAACAACTTGAATTAAAGTTTTATATTATTACTAGATTAGGTAACCTGTAGTTTGAAAACAAACAATACGTGTAAAAGGATATAGCCAATACAAATGTCTTAAGTAGGAAGTGAATACGCGACTATTGCTGTTGATACAGATAAATTTTTGCCGTTAATACAGATTATTTTTAGGGTTCCGTAGCCAAATGGCAAAAACGGAACCCTTATAGTTTCGTCATGTCCGTCTGTCCGTCCGTCCATCTGTCCGTCTGTCCGTCCGTCCGTCCGTCCGTCCGTCCGTCCGTATGTCACAGTCATTTTACTCGGAGACCATTGGCTCTATCTTTACGAAATTTACTAAATAGGTGTATTCTATGAACCGCAGAACGATTTTGTAATAAAATCTTAAAATATATAAGAATTAAGGGTAGCAGTCCATACATGTAACTGAGGATTGAAAAAAAATTCAACGTATGACAACGTGTAAGATATCTTTGGACAAGTCTTTCAAAATGACAAGGAAGTTTTATTTTGGCTTTTTCATTAAGTCAGTAGTTATTGAGATATAAGCTCCTAAAGTCATAAAAATTGTGTCCCCCCTCTAACTTTTGAACTATGGGATTTAAAATCCTGGAAAAATTTGAGCTTATAGGACATCAAATAAAATTTCAACCACATTTAGTTTGAAGAAGATAGGTCTACAAATTTAAGAGATATATAAGTTTTTCCCATAACTTTGTTTTTCATATAACTTTTAATAATTACTATGAAATTACCAATTTAATTTTGCAGTCGATTTTAATTCCTTATTATTTTTAAAGGCCTTAAGATTCTTCATAACCAAGCTGCGGAACCCTTTAGTTTCAACTGTGCGTGGTCCACAACGCACTTGACTGCTAATTATTTACAGATTAATTACTGCCTTAAAGCTATCGTAAAAGAAATTTTAAACATTTAAAAGCACGGCTCAATTTTTATTTATTTCTTAGCATACGGTCCGCCTGATGTAAGCAGTCACCGTAACTTATGAACGCTTGTTATACTTGAAGTGTCACAAGGAATAGGAGAGAAGGAATAAGAAGGGATAGAGGAAAGGACGGGAGGAGGTGGGAGTTGGGGCCTCCAATGCTCTCACTCACCGCATGAAACGCAATAGTATCCTGTTACTTAACGCCGTTTTTCTGTGAGAGGAGAATATATCCCCGGTCGTTATGTGTGAATAAAAGTATCATATGAAATATATAAGCGATGACGTTGTGGCGCCGCGGTAGCGAACCTGCCTTAAGCGCCACAGGTCGCGGGTTAATTGCCGCTCGAGCACATATTTGTATTGACCATACAGAAATGTTTTCCGGTCTGAGTGTTTGTCCTTGTTATTGTCTATGTTTCCGGACCCCCAACACAGGATATAACTATCCTAATGGAGGCCGTTGAGTGTGTAGCCACAAGCCACGCTGCTTCATTGGTTGGTTTCTGTATACTAATTTCTTCTATTTTAATATTTTAATTTTGTTTCTAATAATAGAGAATCGTGATTGTACTAAAAAAATGTCAGTCTCGATCGCCTTAAGTGATTCTGACCTTTAGCTGCCATCGTCAGGAATATCTAAAAACGATCGAGATTTAGCAAAATAGATTTTAATTAAATTTTATACCAAATAATTGTCCAGTATAAATAAGATAAGGTTCACCGTTTTTTCACCGCTGTGGCGTTCTGTGTAACAAGTCTGCCTAAAGCCTCGCCGGTTGCGGGTTCGATTCCCGCTCGGAAACGTTAGCATTGTTCTTATAAATATCTGTTTCATTCTGGGCGTTTGTTCTTTTGGTCCCCCACCGTACCTCGGAGAGCACATTAAGCTGTCGGTCCCGGTTAACTCTTGATAAGTAAATTCATCTTATCCAAATGAGTTACTGGTTCGCTTTTAGGTAACGGAGGTCAGATGCCAATCGCTCCGTGTAAAAACTAGTAACCTGCTAAATCCGGATAAGAGTAATAAGCAGACCCTGTTAATAAACGCTAGTGTTCAATTGAATTGTATTGCTTGATTTTATTTTATAAATGTTGAGCGGCCCCATTAGGATATTGATATCCTGTGTCGGGGGTCCGGAAACATACAATGACAAGGACAAACATACCCATACCGGAAAACATGCCTGTATGGTCAATACAAACATCGGCTCCGAGTGGGCATGGAATCCGCGACCTGTGAGACTTAAGGTAGGTTCGCTACCGCTGCGCCACAACGTCGTCAATACACGTGTAGTAACGGGAATAATGCTAAGAAAAGGAAGAAATAAGAAAAGGTTCAATAATTTTCTGAAGGTCACTATCATTGTATGCGTAACATTATTCCGAATAAGGTTTGGCGTTCAATTTTTTTCGCCCAAATCCGATTCTTTGACATAAAGAATTTAATCAAATTCCAAGATACCCCGCCTATATCTACCTCTATTTTACTTATAAAATACGGTACAAAGTTACAATGAAATAGAATCTATATTATATACCAATATTATAAAACCAAAGAGTTTGTTTGTTAGGTTGAACACGTTCATCTTTGTAACTAATGATCGGATTTGAAAAAATCTTTTTGCATTTTGTAATACATTGTTTGAGGAAGGTTTTATATAACATTACGATACGATTCATACAAGCGGAGCAGTAAGAAAAAAAGAGCGATAAATGCGATACGATATTGTGAGGTTTTTTATATTATAAATTGGCAAACAAGCATACTGCCCACCTGATTTTAAGCGGCTACCGAAGCCTATGAGCACTTGCAACACCATTTGTAGATACTCACGCGTTGCCAACCTCGAGATATTGGTTCTTAAATCTCCTATTCCCAGTAATTTCACTAGCCTACAATGCCCTTCAAACAGGAACACAATAATGGCTAAGCACTAAGCGCATACTGTTTAGCGGTTGAATATTTAACACAGCGGTGGTACTTTCCCAGCTGGCCTCTTGCAATAATAGACCGGCCAGTGTGACTGATTGCACTGGTGAAATAATCTCTGCTGTGACAGAGATTATCCCAACAGCGGGCGATGGGGTCGTCACGTTCCGACGTCAGTCAACAGTTGAGTTGGTGGAACAGTAACACAATAATAAAGCGAAAGAATTGTTCGTTTGTGCTAAACTCAGCGCTACGACCATCGCGTGTATAATTTAGAATAACATATTAATCTGTATAATATTAATGATTATTTTGATTATTATTAATTTTGTTTCAGTGGTATTTAATTTCGTAAAATGATTTGTATGACTACCTACATTTATATTATTTGATTTTGTTATAAATAGTGATGCGTTTTAAATAATTCGTCATTATTATTGTGAAGTTTGAGCCGGGCGGTTACTCTGTCCGTCAAATAAATATTGTGAACCGAGTATCGTTCGCTTCTTTTGCTATCCTGACCCACCTTCTGTTTCATTTGTTTGTTAACTATGTGTCTCCAAACCGTGCGCATAGATGTATAGAATGAACTCTGTAATGGCTAAACATCACAATATGTTAATAGAAGGTATCTTTACTTTCAATAAGTATATTTCTTTAAAGTAGCTTTGGAAATTTCATTAATCTCTTAAGACTATAATGTGCTTCGATGTTGGGCGGTAGATATTATTTTACGTTAAAGTCACGATTTATTATATCAATGCTAACATCGGAGATTGAAATTCTACCAGAAAATCATATTTTCAAGTGTCTTTCTATTAAGGTATCAAAAGAATAGTTTTTTTTATTTAAGTTTATAATTTGACGGTTGGCAAACGAGCATACGGTCCGCCGTCTGCAGTCACCGGAACCTATGAACACTTGTGGTACTTGAAGTATCACATGCGCGTTGCCAACCCAAGGAACAGGAGGGAAGTGATGAGAAGGGAAAAAAGGAAGGGACCAGAGGGGGTGGGTGATTGGGCCTCCTGAGCTTTCACTCATCGCACGAAACGCAACAGTACCTACTATACTGATACTATTACCTTACGCCGATCTTCTGTGAGAGGGTAGGATTTCCCCGTTCGAACAGGCTCATTTATGCTTGGAGAAGCATGACTATACTATTTTATATGAATTTTATGACACAATATTTACACTCAATTGGATACAATAAGAACATGCGTCCGTTTAATTGACGGAAAATCTATTGAATGAAAAAAATAAACGTTTCCAGTAGCCAAAATGATCCTAATATATAATTACTAAGAAATCTCCTAATACCAGTGAACTTTTTTGGCAAGCATAAAAATTTAAAGAAAAAAAAATTCAAGTGAATCAATTTCGTAACGAATTAAATTGTCATTAAGTAAATAGCCGACATTTGAGCATTATCAGCATAATTTTTATAACTTTAGGAGCTAATATCTTATCAAATATAGACTTAATGAAAAAGTCTCAATCAAACCTCATTATTATTTTGAAAGACCTATTCAAAGATATCGCACACGTTGCCATACGTTGAATTTTACCATTAGTTTTTATATATTTTAGGATTTCATGATAAAATCGTGTATCGATTACATACAATACATATTTTTACTAAATTTCGTATAGATAGAGTCTCTGAGTAAAATGATTGTGACACACCGATGGACAGACATACGGATATGACGAAATTATAAGGATCCCGTTTTTGCCATTTGGCTAAACCTTTAAAAACGGAGTATAGGCTATAAAGAAGGAAACCGAAAATTTCATGAGGAGATAAACTATTTTGCTTAGTGTCAGAAGACTAATAAGATTTGCTTGAGTGATTAAGATATTTTATTTCTTGTTGTTGTACGGAGTTTTAAAAGCACGAGTCCAACTGGAACTTATAAAATTTTTGTATTTTTATTTTCAAATAAGAAATAAGAATGATGAATAGCTGTATTGAAAAGCTAAAAAAATCGCTCTAAGATATTTTACGTCGCGTATTTTTTGTCGCGCTTCAAATATTATACAAAATAATTTGTTCCCCGTAACTACGTCGCTGGCTTCTTTCATATTTACGAATACGATCTTATCTTTCAATTTTTATATATTTTATTTGTTAACTTGAAGAGTTGATGTTTCCATATACGTTTTTAAAATATTACATAGCAAAATGATTTTTTTATGTCAGACAAACAAACACGGGACAAACGGGCACGAGGGTCACTTGATGTTAAGCGATTACAGCCGCCCATGAACATCTGCAATACCAGAGGGCGTACCGATGTGTTGCCGACGTATTTTTAGAATACAATTGGTTATACACTGGCTGACCTCGAAACGCGGCTGACGAGCAGTCACTTCTCTCTTGAAAACTCAGATGTTCTTGCCCGGATTTGAACCCACGACCTTCGGTTAAAGTCTACGCTTTCGATCCATTGGGCCATCTCGGCTTAAAAGATTTGGAAATCATCGAATACTTGAAGAAAACAACAACAAAAACCAATTATTGTGCTCTTATTACATTATCATAATTATCATTAATATTATTATCTCTACATAATTTAAGAATAAATTATAACTACTCAATTTATGTTTGAATTGATATGAAATGGCATTGAATCGATTTATTACACACACATGCACGACCAAAAACACATACACATACAACAAGAGTATGTTTTTATTTACACATCGTACGACTAACATTGAAATATCTACGCGTTTTCTACGCAAAGGCACCGCCCACAGATTTATCGTCATAAGTGACGCAGAAGAATCCTTCAATGATATCTAATATTAAACGTTTATACATATCTAGAGCACTGTCAATTTGTCGTTATTATAATAAATGTTCAGTAGAGCTATGGTTAACTAAGTATAATTTAATGATTGTCTGTCAATATAATAGGCGATATAAATATACACGGTCCTGAATTACATTTATCAGCATCAACCAGCATTTAGCTGGATGGTTTTGGACACATTATGAGCAATCGTATGCTTACGCTTCCGTAAACACACTTTGACGACTGTTTAGTACTGTAACGTGTTATCGAGAGTTACACTTAAAGAATTTTAACCCAAAAAAATGCGATATCCGAATCGATGCTGAAATGAGAATTGACGGGAATGCATCTTCATACAAAATAGCTATTTCTTTAGTGATAATGCTGATCAATGCCAATATATGTAAGTGAGGCCTTCTGCAAGAAAAAGCATCACATAAAAGAAGACTGTTTTAATAACAATAACAATTTTAATCTCTAGGTATTAGTATACGTATAAAGTAGATTGAGGTTAAGTAGCACTAATTATGTTATCAAGAGGTCTTCTCTCTGTTCCTCATGCCTTGATCAGATAAGTTTCGGGCCAGTTACAAGTTATAGGTAATTTAATAAAAAAATTAGAATCGATCATAGCACAAAACATGTCCATTAAACTATGGTAAATTGAAAATAGATTTTAAATCTTTTAGTTTTTACTATATAAAATATCCTTTCGAAAAATGCTTTTATTTTAACTTTTTAAATATATTATGTAGTTAGTATTGAATTGTATTTAAGTTGTAATATTGGTTGTAAATAATAAAAATAACAGGTCAAAGGTAAATTCGAGCAGTTTTTCTAAAAGTAGTCGATCGCTTGATCCATTACATTCGCAGAGAGAAATGATCCTGTTATCCGATTCCATTAGGCGGATTGAATTTTATTCTCTATTTAAAAACCAAATTACTAATAAACTCTACTTTAAATTTCTGTAAACATTCCTTGAAATGTATTGTTAAACCCTATCCCAGGTCAAGAAAGGTTGTGTGAGGGGTGATCTTAATGACATTCGTTTGATTAATTTGTTTATTCAGTGAATGTAAAGTAATACCTAAATAAACTTAGCGACAATGTCTACATTTTATAGCACTCAAATTAATCTGTTTAGATTTTATCTTTTACTAACTTCTGAAAGCTGCTGCACCAGCGCTTAAATGATTTAAATTCAAGTCTATTTCATATTGTTTCGTCTTTTTTTTATGTTATAAGTTGGAAAACAAGCATACAATCCAGCTGATGGTAAGTGGTTGCCGTAGCTTATGAGCACTTGCAGCACCTTTAGTAGGTGCGTAGGTACTCACGCGTTGCCAACCTCGAGATATTGGATCTTAAATCTCCTCGGTACAGTAAATTCACTAGCCTACAGAGCCCTTCAAACCGGAACACAGTAATGCCTAAGCACTATTATTTGGCGGCAGAATATTTGACACTGCGGTGGTACATACCTAGCCGGCCTCTTGCAACAAATACCTACCACCAGTGTGACTGATTGCACTGGTGGAATGATCTCTGCTATGACAGAGGTTATCCCAACAGCGAGCGATGAGGTCGTTACATCCCGACGTCGGGAAAACCTATTAACAATTTGTAAATTTGTTTGATTGTTCATGGATCTATCTCCACTCCTAGAGGTCGTAGGGTGATGTTATATTGATTTCAAATGCCCTCAAAAAACAGGATATTGGCATGATCACGTTCGAACAAGTAAACATTTATCTAATAAAATTTCTAAAAGGTATTAGTTTGTATGTATCAAAATTTGTATTACACTCTTACTCGTAACGAACGTCTTTTGGTTCTAAGAAGCAATAGATCGGTAATGTCCTTTTGTCCTCTTTTGCTGATAAGGGTCTCTTATTCTTTTAAGCTACGCTGCCCTAAGAGTCCACGCGTTGAAAGCGTAATATATATCTTAGCAATAATATAATTTTCTGCAGAATGTTTTTTTCTTCATCGCAAACCACTGGACGAATTTAAAACAATTAATCAAATGCTTATAAAACTCAAAGATCTTAAAGTAAAAGCTAGCTTATGTCCCACTGTCGTCTCCTGTTAATGAGGAATTAGGAGTTTATCACACATCTCCGCTCCACTACGGATTGGCGGATTGTAGATGTCTTACAATTCTTCACGACATGCAAGTTTCCTAACGATATCTCTCCTCAGTGCAACGTTAGAGACGAATTTTAAAATTATAAATGAAATATGTACTTATAAAACTCAAGAGAGTTAGCCCGTACTTTAACCCTTGACAATTGGTCTACGTCAAGTCTACGTTTTCTATGCATTAAGCAAAAATTACTAATATACATGTATGGATAGGCACTATTGGTAAATAAATATAAGTGTTGGTTTAATTAAAGTTTAGATATCTCTCACGTAAAATTTAAAATATCATTACATTTCGTAAGCAATATTTGGAGACTTTAAAAATGCGTTTTTACAAGTAGGCAAAGTCACTTGAGTCGCTTGTCATTCTGAGGATAAATAAGGTTATTGAACTTTGTTTTGGATTTTTAGCATAGCGAACTTCGTTTTGTAATATGAGATCGCCGTCACAAAATACATAGTAAATACATTAGTTAGAATCGGTTCTAAAGTTCGACCATGTTAGAAATTATGTTTAAACATGCTTTAATAGAGTTTAAAATACTATTTTATACTGAATTTAATTTAAAGGTGATCCTTGGGGGTTTCTTTTTGTGTTGTCATGTTTGTTCATATGTTCAACATTTATTAATATATTCAGTTTTTTTAATGTTAAAGCGTCGGGTGCGATGATTTGATGATGAAAAAGTTATATAATAGAAAAGTATACTTATCGAATATAAACTATTGTAATTAGAAAAATGTTAGCAATTGTGCTTGAAATTTTTAAGCGAGGCTGTAACACGGCTTAAGACTTCATCGTTATTTTACGAGCGCTACAAACGCTTGTTAACTGATAGACTTATCCAACCAAGGAAACTTGTCTTCGCTGGCGAAGCCGGTTCTGCGTGGCTGTGCAAGATTTAGGTGCTTGATGTATGCCTAAGTTTTGTCAACTCCTTGCGTATAAATAGAAACCGGTCTTAGAGAATTCCGGTTGAAAATTTGCTTGAATGAAATAATGAGGTCGCCATATTTTTGGGGTGTATTATTAATTTAGTGCTCCCTACGGTGCGCACGTACCAGTACAGCCCGAACCCATGTACTACAAGAAACTATTTTGAAATACGAAGATCTTTGAATAATTACTTAAAGAAGTACGGTCAGTGTCCCAATTAACGTTGAAGTATTATCGCTAGTAATAAATCCGTTGGAAAACAAGAGTACACATGTACATAAAAACATGTTATCATGTTTCGGAAGGTCAAACTACGACCTGGGTGTGATATCATTTGTTTGTGTAAAGATTGGATGCATTTCGATCTGTTTTGTGGTTAACAAATGCGAATCTCTGTCAGATTTTTGCGAAATCTAGTTTTATATTTTTGCAAGTTTTAAACACCTGCAGGCTTACCATTAACTCTCATTGCGATTCAAATGTCGACCAAAAACTATATCATGACATATATGCGTCATGATCATATAAAATTTGAATGTCAGAATTGAACATCAAATTTAAGCCCCCGTGAGGGCTGCCCCCTTATCACGGCTGAGTCTCTTTACTCGACCCCCCCTCGCTCGGTGACGCTGTCAAGGCCAGTAGGGCCAAAAAAAATTAATTGGATTGACTTGGTCGTCATTTGAATCGCAAAAAGAGTTAATGGTAAGCCCTCTGAGACGGATCATTGCGTAGCGTAGACTTTCTTTACATTCCGTGGTTTATAGTTTGGAAAAGTACCACTTAGAGCAAACTTTCAAGTGGCTACTTAATTTGGGTTTCAAATTCTCGGCACTGCATTCTCAGAGGGGGAGTCGGGTGCAAACATGCCTACTTGAAATAATATTAGTATATATTTTTTCTTTTATTAATATGTAGTTTTTTTTTATAACACAATTTATAAAATATTATTTTTAAAATACGAGAAAAGAAGCAGATATAGTTCTTCATCCGATTTTATAACAATTAGTATCTAAAAATCATTTGATGGCAATTAATTATTTAGTTATAAATTATATCGTTTCCATAAAAAAACAACGGAGTAGCAATAAAACGTTATCAATAAAAAATATTGATAGTATTCATTGTAACTAACTAGCGAAGCTAATTAACGCCTTACAAAAAATTATTATGTTTAATAGATAACAAATTATGATGAACGAATATGTATATTACTAAACACAATTTAATGTCGCAAATAAGGTGGGAGAATTATTCCCTTTTCCATGTTTAAAAAAAGGTCCGAAAGAGCACATGTCTATCTTTTAAAGTTAACTCAATACAATTTTTTTCTGGTAATCACATTTGTTTTATAGCATCATGCTATGACACAGTAACCACAAACGCGGGCGAAACCGCGGGCACAGCTAATAACTTACAAATACAAAAAATTTTATTAAAATATAAATGGAATACGAAATAAGGAAAAATTAATTTATTTTATCGATTGAAAAAAGTTATTTGATCAAGGACTCAATTAAAAAAGGTCGAGTTTGAAAAAGTCCAGTACACGAGACTCCTTAATTACTACTATGATTGGCAAGATCAACTTCAATATTTGAAGTGTACGGATTTTTCAATGATACTTATACATTATAGGGATTCATATACAAAATAATAATATTAGTCTAGTCTAGTAATCACTACATACTATAAAACAAAGTCGCTTTCTCTGTCCCTATGTATGCTTAAATCTTTAAAACTACGCAACGGATTTTGATGCGGTTTTTTAATAGATAGAGTGATTGAAGAGGAAGGTTTATATGTATAATAACAATCAACAATTTTTTGAGGTTTCTATTGTGATGTCGTAAATAATTACATTTAACGAGTACGGGCCACGGGCATTCATGAATAAATCAAAACTACTGGATCGATTTTAATCATTTTTTCAGTGAATGACATAGGCTATATATTTTATACCCGTGCGAAGCTGGAGTGGGCCGCTAATTATTGATAAAATTAAATACATGCATATATATTTTCAAATACTGTTTTCAACAGTAAAATGCAAAAAATAAATGTAGAACATCTGCAGAATATATTCTTCAATAGTCGGGATTAAGTAAAACATCGGCACAGAGGGCCCCTACCTCTGAAAAAGAATTCATTTCTTGCTTTTAATTTTGAAGTCAGTATGTTTTTTTTTTTTTAATTATTGTTTATATACGAGTAACAGATAAGCAACTGTATTTTAAATATAATTTTAAACCGTATTTATAAAAGAATTTAAATAAGTAGTTAGAAGTTCGACATCATGAAATCGTGCTTTTCGGAGCAAATGGATAAGTGAAACCACATACAAATTGTGATAGGTGTGCCTATAACATTTGAATAGATCCGTCAATATGTCTAAGTGGGACTTGGACAATTGACGGATCTTGGATCATCAGATCCTGACCTAATTATAATGGCAGTAGTAGTCCCATTATATTGCAAAGTATACAAGCCGTCTCGGAGTAATCGAATGACATACATATAAAAATAGAGACGAATTGAGAACTTCCTCCTTTTTTGAGGTCGGTTATAGAAGCGAAGAAATAGAAGCCTTATTTTTTGGTTTACCAGTAGAAGATCAGAAGTACTACACTCACACTGAATGTAATGGAAATAATCATTTTTTTCTGATTGTGTATTGCTACCGGCCTTGACAACGACAACGTCACAGGCGGGGTGGCTGAATACTGAGATCCAACCGAGAAAAAGGGACAGTCTTCGCGGAGGCTCAAAGTTGATTTCGTCCATAGATTGACCCCCCGTGCCTGTTCCGTTTTAAATGCGTGTTAGCGACACAGGCAATAATTATCAAAATGGGTTTAAAGCAGAACTAAAACTCCTTTTCTCCTCTTCCTCTGATAATAAACACACATAGACAAAGTTACTATCACACTATTTTTTTCACCGATAAGATCAAATCGATTTTTTTTAGATTTATTTGTATTCCGTGTACCCCAATATTCAGTGTTCCATTTGATTTTCACAGACATTGGAAAATACGAAATGAGCTTTAGTCGTACCCTTTTCACTCTTTCTATGACAAGCAGTTTTGGCACTGTTGATATTGACCACATCAAATATAAAATCCCACTAACCCTTACTAAGGGTGCGATTTGTTGATAAATGTAGCTTTGTGTTTAAAGGTTTTGATTCTCGATTCGTAGGTATTTTCACTTTTATTACCTTCACTTGTAAAGTGAGTTCTTTTTCTTGGCATTATTTCTGGTACTATACGATAATACAATTTAAAAAGGATCTACTTATTACTCTTGTCCGGATTTGACAGGTCCCACAGGTGGTTAGTTAGTTAGGTAGTTTTTAAACAGAGCGACTTAGGGCCCTCCAACCTAAGACTCCGCAACACTAAGGGCGAACCAGTAATTCATTGGGAAGAACAATTTCCTTATCAAGAGTTAACGATTTGAGGTGGTTTATACCATAGATTATTATCAGATGTTATGTGATAACAACCGGGATCGACAGCTAACGTGGTCTCCGAGCTACGGTGGGGAGACCCACGAGGACAAACGCCCAGACCGAAACAGATATTTGCAAGATCAATGCAAACATCTGCCCGAGCGGGAATCGGGATTGCTATTCAGCGGGGGAATTCAGCTAGCATTTTTGACACCATTCCTCGTGGACATGATGTGTACAGTTGTAAATATTTGTAAATATAGTCAGTATTTAATTGTAATATGTTGTAATTTTTTTGCCTTACAAAATTTTTGTGGTAAACTATATAATGAGTAAAACAATTCTGTTTGTTTTGATACAGAATAAATTAAAAATATATTAGTTTTCAAAGCCTTAGTTTAATTATATATTTAAAAAAAAACTAAAAACGTTTCTATCAGACCCAATCTAATCAAGAAAATATTATTGTTTCGATTCAATAATAACTTTGCGAACTGTTTGTGAAATCAACGAGAATAAAATAACTATTCCTAATTTAAATATGTTCTAACTTTTTAATAAATAATCTGGAGCTTAACCTTTATGACAGACAGCTATATAAAAATATAAGATCTCATTAGTTGTGGAAAATAAAAAAAATAACAGCAAAACATAGTGTTGTCAACAACATGTTTTGACAGTGGCGATTTCCCGATAACGTTTAACACTAACGATGCTGGCTGACACAACTCGACATCTGCCCTTCAGGTCACGATGACCCTTTGCAATTGTAGACGATGTATGAGAGATAACGCGATTTGTTTAACGCGGGTTTATACTTTTTTTTTGTTAATTTTAATTAACAATTTAAATTATAAACTTCATTTTTCAAACTTATATTGCAAATGAAATGCTGATAGGCGAGATTATGCTCATCACGTGAGAACGAAAAGTCATTAGTCTAATGCGTTATAGTGGAATTAATGCAGTAGCTTTAAGAGTACGTTCACCTTTTTAACATCTTTCATTATATTGCCAAAATAAACTGGTATACACACTATACTCATATTTAATTAAAAAAACTAACAGCTTTATATACTTATATGCTCAAGGTACATACACGAAAAATTATGTCAACAATGCATCACGACTAATTGGCTCTTACAATAATATTGAGGGGTACTGTTCTATGTCCTTAAGGATAATAAAAAAAAGTTTATATTGAAAATTGATAAGACACTACCATAGAAATACAAAAAAAAAACCTGAAATAAATAGAAAAAAATTGTGCGGTCAAGGAGACTACGTCAGGAACGAAGTTCTTTACGTTTTTTCCTCAAATCCGAATGTAATTCAATCTGCATATTTCAATAGGTTAAATGATAAAAACAGACACGGACAGGGACAGAGAGAGAGAGAGAGAGTTTCGCACTCGCCTGCGCACTCACTTGCTCGCGTGCTCATTTGCTTGCAGTAGGCTCGATACCCACACGCACACATATACAGCATAAGCATAATCATTTTTATACGTGATGGTTTTTACTAAATCGTACTACCCGTAAGTCGCGTTAATGAACTTCGTTCCAAAAAGCTTGTAAAAAACGATACGCAAGTGAAATCGAAGGCACAGCTAATTTTTGATAATAATAGTTTCCTCCTTGTTGATAATTCAACAAGTTCGTAGTTCCCTTTAGATACCAATTCTTCATCCATTGTCAAAATACTTGAAGGCCGAGTGTCGGCTCCATTGTGCCAATAAAAGGGGATCTTTATCGATCACGGCCGATTTTACGTGTTTACATGTGTATGTTCTTTATTCAAGTATCGTATTATGGTATCTACTTATATTATTGGTATTGGTTTTGTATTCGTTGAAATTGAAATAACGGATAATTGAAACTTTAGCAATAAAATATATGTAGTTAACCATTGCTGTTTTCGGCATGAAGTATGTCTATTCGTTCGATGTACCCATCTATCTGGGAAAGAAAACTGGGTCATATGGTTGTTATAGCCATATCTACTACTACCTCCGATGGCGTCCTACTAAAACTCTATCGGTAACGCAACAAAGCACATCGCTCAGCTAAGCCAATCCCGGGAAGAGCCGTGTGCGTGAGGGCAACACCATCTTCATAATTCCACGCCTCTTGCTGCTTGACTGCCGTCTTTCTCTAGGCTGTTTGACGGACACACTGATAACCCTATCCGATTTGCCCACGACCTATGGTTATTTTATGTCATGACGATGTCAAGCATGCGGTTCGTCTGATGGTAAGCAGTCACTGCAACCTTTGAACATTTGCAATATTTGAATGTCACATGCGCGTTGCATACCCAAAGAATAGGAGGGAAGGTATGACAAGGGAAAAAAGAAAGACCGAGGGTGGGAGAGATTGGGCCTCCAGCACTCGTAAGAAACGCAACAGCACCGATATTGTCACTTCACGTCGATTTTCTGTTAGAGGCGACTTTTTCTTCGGCTAAGCCCATTTATGCTGGGAGAAGGATGGCTCTACTACAATTAAAATTGGTACGACGCCCTATTTGTAAAGCGTCAAATTAGAAAATTAAAGTATGCTTGAAAATGTGCGTCAACAGTTATTATTAAATGATTTTAATAATAAATCGGACTACTTAAATGCTTTTCAGAGTGCTGCAGAAACCCAAAAGACTACCCAAAATAACATGGGAAGGTATTTTACGTAACGATTCCAACCCAAAACTGTTGGTGTTAAAAACAAAACCATCGTTTTATTATATTTATCGTAATAATTCATGAATGCTTTACTAAAATGTCTAATAATTTTGACATTTCTTTGTCCAAACTTTGAATAAGTAATAGTTTCGAATCAATGTAACAAAACTATCGAAGTATTGGTATTATATCTATATCGATCCTTCAAGTAACAATGACCCGAGCCTCCAATTTATTTCAGCTGGGCAAGATCGTTTGCGATAAGTTCGATAAGCTATCGATAAATAATGTTAATGACATGTCTTATGGGGTAAGCCCTTGACTTCGACTAAGTATGTGCAACAAGGGTAAAAGGGTAGTTCTTTACCCTCGAAAAGAGAGATGCAAAATAAGTAATGTATTTATCTATATACATGTAGACAGAAACCGCAGTAAACAGAAGATTATTAATATCAAAACTATAAATTCCTATTTCTTTCGGTATTACTAACCCTTAGGCTTTTGTCCATCTGTTCTTCGGTATTTTTTGTTGTCGTTCATAGGACAACAGATAACTAATTATTTATTTATTTATTTATTTGTTTATTTGCAACATGAATACATGCAACCCTGTCTGGGCATGGCAAAAAATACATTAATTAATTTTATTCCTTATAATTAGAAACACATATAATTATATAATAATAAGTTATAGAATTTAATAATTTGAATGGCGTACCTGCTTTTAAATGGCAATATAAAAATATTTTTGATGGCTAAAAGCCTAACATTCAATTGTTGACTGTGTCTATTTTGACAATTGCTTATCTATGCTAAAAAAAACATATAACTTCCTCCCTAGCCAAGTAGTCCATAACAAAAACTAACAGTAAAGTTTTTTTCTTTATTATTAAAATTGTAGTGTCACTATTACTGAAAATATATTGTACATCGTGTGTAGTACATCGCCCTCCGTTAATAAATAAAAGCAGATGAAGTAAATGTGGATTTTTCATTTAGATCACAATACCTGCGTTTGTTATTTAAATGTTTGTTTTTTTTTTTAAATAGTTATAATTGAAAAATAATTCAAATGGAATTAGTCAAAATGAATTTAGATAATAATTTATATGACAATGTCATCAAGTAATTAATTGATTGAACAATAATCTATATAACAATTATAACTTGTAACTGCGGGCATTATAAGGGCTAATAATACAAGGCGGAACCAAAAGGGGTCATCACACACTTAATGTAGAAATATATGTGTTTTCTATATATCATCATATTATATCTAGTTATTTTTGTCAGATATTGAAGTCTAGATAAAAACGAGATATGTAATTTGAAACTTGTTGATTCGCGCGGCACCAAAGCGGCGAGTGGCTGCCCAAACATAATAGAAAAACAGTTGTGTTTAAAAGGTACACGGACTAAATTTTAGTTTATATTTTATTTAATTTAAATAAAATCATATTCAAATTAAACCAAGTTTTTGTCATCTTTTTAAATCTTATAAACTTTTATTTCGGCGTATTGAAGTTATATATTCAAATGATGATACTTTCTATAATTTATTTAAAACTAATAAACGGTACAAAACCACGTGGCATATTAAACTATACAAAGAAGCATATTTACAACACTTGATATTGCTCCTAGAACTTTATAATGAAGACAAGTTCAATACCTATTGTTACGGGCTAGGGTTATCGATAATTTGGAAATAAACACCTGATGGCTCCAAATAAGACTTTATTGGGATTTTCTACATCACACAACTGAACTTCAAAGATCACATGTCCAAATCATAAGTCAATCGTAGTCCAAAAGAATAGCCGAGGTCACTGGTTTCGAATCACTTGTATCGCTTTTAGTTTTTTCGCTCGTTTGCTCAAAACTGAATGACGCAGTCGACGCACCGGGCCGCTTATATAGAGCGGAACACAGGTTCGAGAAAATTCCGTCCACGAAATGTTATATGGCACTTTTCGAGAACACATCTTTCTAGAACCTAATCGAACGAAGCAAATAGACAGAAACGGTAGCAAGCGATTTTATAACCCAGTGATAGGGATCACCGTAACACTATGTTATATTTTCGATTTTATTCAAATTGTGTTCCAGCTTATCATGTATTATGAACGTAAATGTGCATTCTTATTCACGTATTCTAAAAAATTGCAGACTTTTTGAAAACCTTATTCTATGTTTAAGGTGTAAAATTCTAATATTAAGTTTAATCAATTGTTATCAGTCTGCTTAAATATACATTATCTAATAACTAAAATACCATTTGAGATTTAACTGTCAGCTCAAGAATGCTCCAGAATGTGATCTGCCTAATCAGAAATTATATCAACTAAATTAATATCACGAGCAATATTAAACAAACTTTATATTCCATAATTTCTCTAAGAATTTTCGTTGGAGAAATACCAGAGTGAAGCATTTTACTTATGCTTCTACTTTCCGGTATTAAAATCTTCAAAGAAATATTCGAGTTCGATATAATTTATAAAGGCTTAGTCACAAATGTTTATAAAATATAGAACGGCGTATAACATAATACACCGCTTACGTTAATGAACTTATTAAGCTGATTAAATTGATCGTACTATTTTTTGCCGCGAAATATACGTTTAAATATACGTGAGAGTTGAATATTAGACATAAAAATATCAAGGATTATTTTAATGACATATTAGAATTTCTATTTTTTGTTAAATCCTTTATTGACAGGTACTAAGGCCTACAGATAAAATACATATATGTATAGATTACAAGCTAGTATACATGCAAATTTAAAAAAATAATAATATATTACTATAAACTAAAACTTGTCAACTTGTGGCCAAAAGTCTGAAATGAAGAACATGGATTTGTGCTGAGCATTAAAATATATATAGGAGGAGATACGATTTGAAATTCGTAGTATAGCTCGACTCCAACCGCTGCAACTTCAAAACCGCTTCTTTCCAACACCTATTACATTTTAGAAGTGTATTCTCTCCTGATAGCTGTTGGGTCACTCGGGAGAGATACTGAAGCATAGTGGGTGCTGCACCTTGAAATTCATCAGCTGCAGGACTGGTACGGCGCTTATTGCGGTCACGTTGTGCTGAGCTTTTCTTGTTTGTTTATGGCCAGTCAGCAATAAGATATGTACTAATAAGATAATATACTCTGTATAATAAATTTATCATCAAACTTGATAAAAGGTTAATAACTCAATTTCTCTACATACCTATTATTGAAATCTTAAAGTTTCGTTTTTGTCACAAAGTTAATCGTCTAGAGTCTCTTTGACGAGTTTGCAGTAAGTAATCAAAAGGGAGGTTTAAAGTAAATTAAATATTCCGATTGGAATATTTAGTGAGGTTTACTGTGAGATTTTGAGAAATTGGATTTTAAAAGTTCATAATTAGGGACACAAATTGTACTTATGGATTTACAATTTTTCAAGGTCTAAGCTGTTTTTGCTGCCCTTACCTCTACAATTTCCATGTCCTAAATTGAAGGGCCGATTACTGGTGCAGTAATGGGCCCTTTAGTTTAGGACATGGAAATTGCAAGCAGTGAACTAGCTGTTTAATCTTGAATATGGAATTTTACTACTCGGAATCTACAAAGATAAGATAGAAAGGGGAAGTTATATATTCAAATGAAGATACAAATTTGTTGCAGATTTATATATATAAAACACCAGAAAACCGCCATCTAGAAATTATTGCTCTTTTGAGTAAAATATACTGAGATATTACCTATTTGTATCACTGTGACATACAACCGCCACACTGACAGTAATGTTAGTAATTGGTATTACTTTTAATTTTATTTCTTTTAGTTATAAGCCATATTTGTATTTTCTAAGATCGATGTATGTTTCAGTTTATACAAATAAATAGTTTATCTATCTATCTATTTTGATTTCTATGAGGTAGCAAAAAAAAAATTCAGTCCCGAAATTTGCCGCCCCTAAAAGTTGGCGCCCTTGGATCAAGTCTACTCAGCATGCTGGTAAATCGCCACTGTATGCAACATGGCCTTCTTGTTCTTATTACTGTCGCCTGCATTTCCCCGCTTCCCTGCTGCTGGGTCTGCTTTTTACACCAATTCGTACATTTCAAAATAGTTTCTGAACTTTTTATTCATAGCGATTTTCACATGAACCCCGCTACGCTCGACCATAATATTGGCTCATTTCATAAGATTGAATTACTTACCAAGATTTATATAATAATTACTGGGACCGACAGTTTAACAGTGGTGTTTGAAGCACGGTACACAGACCCACAAGTACATATAACACCTAGACCAATACAAAGTTTTGGCATCGCGACCATCGCCAAAAAAGGTTCAAATACAACTACGACAGATTGACTGACAACGTACCCGATATAATTTCATAATATATGTCGCATACCAGAAGTGAGGTTATTTAGAACAAATATGCAGAACCGCTGAACCTGTGTAGGTCATCGGTTCTGCTATGCTTTTAAACAAAATAATAACATAGCAATACGCTGAATATCACATTTTGATTTTAATTGTTATGAGATTAAATAAGGTAATTTGATACTAAATTTACACATATTTAAACAGGAAATTTTTAGGAATGAAAAACAAGTAAAATAATATTAAAATTTTTAATAAAAGTGACATAAAGACTACTTACAATGTTTGTGGCCGCAGACGTAGGAGCAAAATGAGTCCACAACACAAATCACTTGCTTTTAAAGGCGGAAGTTGATGTTACAACATATTTTAAAATAATCAAACAATAGTAAGCATTATCTAAACCTATCCCTTAAATTCGTTTTTGAATAATCTCAATATAAAACAAAATTTCAAAATTGCTTCGATTTTTAATCATTTTTTCGAAAATACAATTAAAGGCTGCCAGTGACATGATCAAATAATTCGTATTCGCGCCGACATATATATAATAAATAAAGCGTAAATGACCACCCATAAACGTATTTTAACATTTTTCTGTCATGACTTAATAATGTCTCCCGTGTTTTTGTCTTTTAAATGCTTTTATTATCTTATTTATCAGGGATTTCTAATTGTCTTTCAATGAATATTGTATGGATAATTAAACTTTAATGTGTAAGGATGATTACTGCATTAGTTTATAACCTGAAAACATAACCTGTATAATATTTCGGTTTTAATTTTCATTTGTTTTTAACGTCGATTCAAATTCTAATCAAGTCGAATCGTTTAATTCAGACTCATTACAATACCTCACACAATCATAATAAAACATATTTTACTTCTAGGTCATTCTTTCAAAAATAATATACTTCGAATAATAGAATATTCAATTTGTTACGTCCTTCATCCCTCAATTTACACCGCACGTGTCAAACACGTGAATCGTTTAAACTCCAGAAATCAGAAAGAGAGGTTTCAACCACATCATTCGAGCATTCAAAAATGTCTTATAACAATTATGTATTACATATAGGCTAAAATGTACAAACGACCCCAAAACAAACTCTTTTATTATGCTAATTATGTTTTGTATATGAGTTGTTTTAAGTATAAAAAATAAGAACGTTTTAGATACGCATAATAAGTATATTGTAAGTTCTCTAAGAGTTGTTAGTGACAAAAAATTAAAGGAGGTTACTTCTCGGTATCAAAATATTTATCAAGAAATATTCTTACAAGACACAACATAAGAGGCTTAGTCGTAAAATCGACTAACTTTTAATTTCAATAAAACATGAAAAGATGGATCTCATTATTTTCTTTTACTAAAATATGTGAAGTTAATCTTATTAGACAGTAGTATAGCTGTGTTCGCGACTTCGTCTGTGTTGACTTTAGAATTGGGTTTAGGCCTCAGGGAGAAATGATTTGAAAAATGTTCCTTAAGAGAAATCTATACTACGAACGACACCGTTGTGGTGTTGTGGGTAGCGAGTCTGCCTTTAGTCTCGACGGTTGCGGGTTCTATACACGCTCGGACAAATGTTTGTTAAAATTTCTGTTTCGGTCTGGGCGTCTGTACGTGTGGGTCTCCCCACCATGCCTCGGAGAGCACGTTAAGCTGTCGGTCCCGGTTGCCATCACATAACATCTGATAATAATCGTTAACTTTTTATAAGTAAATTGCTCTTATCCAATGAGTTACTGGTTCACCCTTAGGCTTGCGCAGGTCAGGTGGCAATCGCTCCGTGTAAAAACTAGTAACTTGTCAAATCTGGATAAGAGTAATAAGCAGAACCTGGGTAAATAAAATAGCGGGAATAATACTAGGACGAAGAATCTATAGTAAATTTCAAGTGGATACATTCTTGAATTTGTTTTTGATAATACCATAGAAATTTAAAATTATTCCGGGATAAAAAAAACTTTCTGATTTTACTGTTAAGTTTCATTAAAATCCGTTCAGTTGTTTTTGCGTGAATTACCATCTTCCGCAAAACATAACTTTATCTACATGGACTGTTTCTGTCGCAGAAAAATCTTTCTAGAAAAAAATATGTAAATAAGGAGCAGTTATGTAAGTCCTAGTTTCATCTCGAGCGATGTTTTTCTCATTAAATGTAATTTGTATTTGAATGTAAAATAACATCAAATAGTACTACATAATGAAAGTTAAATAATGAAATGGAAAAAGCAAGCGGTAAAAAAAGGTTTTATTTTATATATTTTACTTGTGCTTTACGAGAATTTGAAGTCAAGAGAATAAGGTATTGACAATATAAACTACCACACACGCACGCACACACACACACACACACAAACACACACACACACACACACACACACACACACACACACGCTACTTTACGCTACGCTCAAATATATTGCAATTTTGTGACTAACTTCGTTTCGTTGCGTTAATTTCGTAACGCACCTACGTAATTTACGAAGGCGGATCTTTTGACATTTTGTAAGTACCTACGGAAGGACTCGTTCATATAATTATAATAAGTCTATCGAATAAGGTGATCAATTTGTTAATACATCTCTTCTCTTGTAATTATAACAAAATATATATGAACAAGTTGACGTTTCTTCCTGAAATTAAGTAAAGTAAGAAGTCGTAGTCATTGGTCAATTTATTGATAAGAGCAATTTACTTATCAATAGTTAACGATTATTATCAGATGTTATGTGATAACAACCGGGACCGACAGCTTACCGTGCTTTCCGAGGCACGGTGGGGAGACCTACACGGACAAACGCCCAGACCGAAACAGAAATTTTAACAAAGATCTGCCCGAGCGGGAATCGAACCCGCAACCATCGAGACTAAAGACTCGCTACCCACAACGCCACAACGGTGTCAACGAGTTACTATAACTAGAACTATAAGTACAAATACCTCTTACTTATATATATTTATATATTTTATTTATAAATGTCACTCTGTCTGCGGCGTCAGCTTTATGTATATACCACGGAACGGATTTTGATGAAATACAAAACAATTTTTTATCGCGGATGAAAAGGCTTGGCGGTGGTGCAGCATGGGATGAACGTTTGTATGAGGAACCAATTATTTCTACATATCTATACATATATGTATTGCCTGATTAAAATCGTTATTCACGCAGCTGAAACTCGTGGCAAAAAGCATAGTCTTAATATATGGACGCAAAAAACCAATACCATGTTAACCCACAAAATTGACAAAACTGAGTTATATATGCAGAAGTGTTGGTAAATGGCTGAGGAACATTTTTCTTTAATATTTGTAGGGTTTTAACTTTTAAGCTTTAAAACTTCTAAAAAAGCTATTTTTAATCATGCAATTTATGTATTATGTTAAACGTTTTGGGTTATATTATATACGAAATATGCAGTTTGTATACTTATTTTTATGAAAATAAGTAAAATAACTTATATAAATCTGAAATTTCCAAAAACTTGCCCAATACATAACAAAAATTATATAAAGCAAGTTCTCCAAAATTTTCAAACGCGTTTTTCTCGAAATGGCATTCGTGTGGGTTGACATGGTATTGCTTATTTGCGTCCATATGATAGTAAGCAAATCAAAAATTTTGCAATCATTTTAAAGGTTGTTCTTTATAAAATATGAAAATAAATTATTTTTCAATGGCACAAGTGATATAATATACTACACTATCAAAGGATATAAAATGTGCTGAGAGGACGGATCAGTACTTGTCCGAAAGTAAGTTTGTTCAAACCCTTACAATCCTGTCACAGTCATCCGTCCCTTTTCCGAAAGTAAATAGTTCTGTTAAAAGGGCGATGATATGATTTAATAAAAAACGATCCGGCTCACTTTATACATTTCTTCGGTTTATAAAATTAAAAAAAAAACCCTTCATACTAAATTGTTGTTCAAATTATTTTTATCTAAAGTAAAAGTATCTGAGACATACTCGTTTTATCAAAAACATAAGGCTTAGTTGAAAATTTATCACATACGTCAAAGTATCTAAGAAACTTATTCAATTTTGAGCAAAACTATTAATTAATTACTATCAACAATTCGATTGACACTGCTATATTAAAGACTAGACTAGACTAGTTAACTAGTTACTAAAGTTAAATATACCGGGAATATACAAAATTTCATCTGGTACTTTTTTTTCTTTTTACGTCAGTAGAGCCATGCTTCTCTCAGAACAAAAGGGCCGGATCGACCGAAGAAGTACTACCCTCTCACAGAATATCGGCGTCAAGTAACAGTATCATTAGGTACGGTTGCGTTTGGTGCGATGAGTGAGAGCGCCGGAGGCCCAATATCCCACCCTCTCTGTTCCCTTCCTTTTTTTTCCTTCTCACCCCGTCGTTGTTATTTATATTTTAAACTAGCTGCACCCGCGGCTCCTTTCGCGGTCTGTATCGCACCAAATCCTAATTATTTCCCTAAAATAAAGGTAACCTAAGTTACTTTTTATAACATCAGCTATCTACCAGTGCAAGTCCCATTAAAATCGGCCAGCCGTTTTAAAGATTAGCCGGAACAAACGGAAAGACAGACAGAGAAAAATTTTAAAATTGTTTTTTCTATGTAGGTACCATATATACTTTCATATGCATTTAATGAAAAGCTGCTTATACTCCTCTCCTGTAAAAATATTTTTTTAATCATTTATTTATTATAGAGGGTTTTATCTATACAAGATAATGCCACCCTCGAGGTAAACTAACTAATAACAACTTATAATTTGCGACTTATACCTAACTTAACAAATTTATATAGCATTCTGGCTGCTCGCGATGATGGAGCAGCCAGAATACTATTATACAGTCCTATATCATACTTGTTATAATTAAATTTTAATAAAAAAAAAAATTAAAAGAAATTAATTTTAAAGACTTACCTTTGCTTTCACCAAAATGTTCCCTACCGTTCCCATGAATATCTTCAGCTCTGTAAGAAATACCATTTATTGCCACTTCACTACCGTCGTGATATAGCTGACTACATGTTCTTTTCGAAAATTTTTAATAATAGTGTTGACTGTCCCGAACTTTTAAGTAAAGTATATTTTAATGTTCCATATAAATCAATTCGCTTTAACCACCCTATAAAAGTGCCTAATGCTTCGTCCAAGTACAGACAAAATAGTTATTTAGTTCGAGCAAGTAGAAATTTCAATAATCTTTGTAAACAGTATGAAATGGACCCTTTTGTATTTAATATTGCATTGGCTAGGCAGCGCTTAAGCCTAAGCTTTTTCATTTAATTTGTTTTAAAATTAGTTAAATTTGTCTTGAAACACACAACTACATTTGTATAGTGTTTGTTGCTCTCGCCTAATTCGTTTAATCCGTTGTATATAAGCGAAAACTTGTTATTGGCTTACTGTTATCTAATTAAGTTAATATATACTATATGTTTTTATAGCTGTAAGTTTTCCATGTAATAAATAAATAAATAAATAAATAAATAAATAAATAAATAAAGACACATTGAAACAAATTAAAATATTACCAAGTCATTTTGGCTTAAGGGCGTTCTAAATAAACTATACATATACATACATAAAAAGCATTATCTTATTTCTGAAGTAGTTTGATAAAAAGCTACTCGTGGAATATTCATGCGTTATGTACAGAAAGAAAAAGTCAAAAAAGGTAAGTAAAGAACGACCTTCTTTCCCAGATATCATTATCATTCAGATAACTTTCGGATAAAGGACAAAGTAGTCTAGACTTTTACTTTTAATATGTAAATAAATGACAAATACTTATTTTTAATGGAAATTCATTATTATTTCAATTTAAGTAGTGATCTACTTATATTGTTAATGCTTAACTAAAATAAAATATTTTTTTGTAGTAACGTACGTAATTAGGTGTTTTACTTCAATTATAAACTGAGTACACACTTAATCGTAATCTATACATCTATACAAATAAATAAAATTTAAGTGTCTGTTCGTAATTCCAAATTAACAGCTTTTCACGAATGCATAAGAAAGTATTTCCGGTACTTAAATAAAAAAATAAGTTTTTAACATTTTTGACCGATTTTATCGGGACTTTCATTGGCAGATAGCCGATTTTATAAGGAGTAACTTAGGCTAATTTTGTTTTCGACAAAGAATTAGTGTTCCGTGGAATAAAGAAATAGGTTCCCCACGCGAGCGGAGCTGCGGGCCCAGCTAGTTATTAATATAATTTATAATATAAATACAAATCTTTAAGCGAATATTGTTTTTTTTAAGTAAATAAATAAACGCTACAAACTCAGCGGTGCTATTAAGAAAGTGATACCTACCAGTATTAGGGTAGTACCTGTGATGTCATATATATTTTTTTATGTTAGAAGTTGGCAAACAAGCATACGGCCCACCTGATGGTAAGTGGCTGCCGCAGCCTATGAGCGCCTGCAGCACCATTAGTAGGTGCCACTCTCGCGTTGCCAACCTCGAGATATTAGTTCTTAAATCTCGTTCGCCCAGTAATTTCACTAGCGTACAATGCCCTTCAAACCGGAACACAGTAGTGCCTAAGCACTACTATTTGGCGATAGAATATTGGACACTACGGTGGTACCTACTTAGCCGGCCTCTTGCAACAAAAGACCTACCACCAGTGTGACTGATTGCACTGGTGGAATAATCTCTGTTGTAACAGAGGTTATCCCAACAGCGGGCGATAGGGTCGTCACATCCCGACGCCTAGTATCATCATATCATCATGCATTTTGTCGACCAAAGGAACATGCGGAGAAAGAGGAGAAAAAGTTAATGTTAGGCGACATAAGATGTAGGAATTTGTACCTCTACCCCATTCATCGAACGGAACGCAAGAGTACCCAAACTGCTACTTCAAGTAAATATTATGTGTACTATTACTACTATAACTCTACTAAGTTAGCCCATTTATGCCGAAACACGGCAAAGGCTCTAATGGCATAATGCCTTAAGCTCAATTTGATATAGGTATTTATAAATATTATACAGACAGAACAATGTCCATTAAGACGACTTAGCGACATTCTTTGATGTTAATAATAGGTTTCAAGCCTTAATGAGATACAATTTTATCACATCAGCAAAAAAGAAATACATGAAAGCGCGCTTGTTAAAAACTAGCAACTGTCCACGGATTTGTCATCCAGCACACTTTTTTTTTCCATTTTATTCTTAAAGGACCAAATTTATAAATTCCTGATGATGATCACAGATGGCCAACGAAATAACATATTATTAATAAATATTTCACGGGTTGTTAATTTTGTGATACAATTAGGAATTAGGTAGCTTCTGTAATATGGTTGCTTAGCTATTATTCATAATTAAAAATATAAAATCAATAAATAAAAAACCGACTTAAAAAAACAATTTTTTTTCAGAAGTATGTGCTCACTGCTCAGTAAAATATCGATACACAACACATAGTACTTTTTTTAAATTTTTTCTTAGATATAATTTTTTCACTTGCGTATCTATAGTATAATGTAATCATTATTTATCAGTGATATAAAGTTACAAATATTATTATTTTTATACGATCATAAAACTTACTATAATAATTTATATATAATAAATAATAAGAACTAAAAAAAACGAAGAATATATAATTTTAAATGTAGCAGTTTAACTCTAGAAAGTTAAACTGCTTCGCAAAAATATTGAAATTTTTGTCTGTTTGTTACATGAAAATTGTTTTTTTCGGAGTGTCTATTGCTGTTGGCCCTAGTGGCCTTGACAGCGTCACCGGTGGGGGCCGGGTCTGGAGACCTCGGCCGGTAAAAGATGGACTGCCACGCGGGGCACAAGTTGAATCCGTCCCAAGGGCCCCTCCTGCGAGGTCGAGCCTAGGCTTGGGACGTCATCGGGAGGGAGACATGAAAATTGTTCGGTGCGATATACTTATACTACTCGAGACGTACAAACGATAGCGCGATTCAATCGACTACTAACGCCATCTAGTGCATTATACAAGCGACTATCAACTGACGTCTCATAAGTAATATTCTGTCCTGTCTGTTTCGCCGTACTTACGTCAGTTGCGGATTTATAAAATTTCAAGGTATGGGCTGGAAGGTTTTTACCGCCCTTGTCTTTACAATTGTCATGTCCTCGATTATTTTTACAATATAACAAAACATCAATTACTCTTTGGGAGTCAGCGAACTAGTTATTTTACTGTAGAATACGGAAGTTTGCTACTCGGCATGTACAATGACAAGTGAGAGAGGAAAGTTACCCAAACCAAAAATCTGCCGGCCTAGGCTGAAGCCTACTCACCTTGCTGGTAAATCCGCCACTGACTTGCGTGATTGAGTGCCTAACAAACATCAAAGCATACAAACTATGAAACTATACATTTACAAGTAATATTAGTAATGCTATATACCCGCGATCACTTCATACATATTATTTTGATGTCTAATATTTTATGCCTGTTACCTAAGTCATAGAATTAATCAATCTTGCAATAAATATTTTAACCGACTTCAAAAAAGACGAAGGATCTCAATTTGGATATTAATATTTTTTGTGTATTCTAAAGAGGTTTATCCGACATTTTTATTAGTTTGCTTTTAAAATCAAAGGAACTCGTCATGTATGCCATACGAGTAAATAAAATTGCATATTTCGCCTTTTGTGACTTTTTACCCAACTGTCGAGAAACGGTGACATAGGTTATTTTATTTCAATATGGTGCCCGTGGGAAAAAAGTATTCCCTAATAAATATTGCAATCCATACAGCGCCGAAATCTGATGATGGTTCCTTGTAGACAAAGACATTAAATGTATACTATATATCTTAAAATCTCTTTTCTTGTAGAACTTGACAAAATAAGACGAAAAATAAGAGTTTTTTAAAATATTGCTTGGTTTTCGAGAAATCGATGTTTAAATTTCGATTTTTTCCATTACAATTTTTTCTTATTTTTAGTATTTTTAATGCAGTCGGATTTTTTGTTTCATTTAATAACTTAAGCTTGTTGTATTAAAGTAATTTGACTAATTTAACTAAACAGCCGACTGTCTCAATGAATCTTTATAATAAAAATAAAAGTGACATTGTAAAGCATTCCGGGTGCAGGTAGTAGGTTAAAAATCTTTAATAATGTTTGACGATAATGAGGTTGTCTAAAGATATTTAAAGTACTTTAAGAGTTAAGGAAACACGAAAAATAGCTTTTGCAAACAACATTAGGTACTGAAAAGTAAATCAATAAGCTTTTAAGCAAATTGAGTTGAATAGTAAAATGAGCCGTTTCGCTCATAATTCTCAAATAATAAAACGCCTTCACAAATTTTATCTTTTGTTCAATCGGAAAACAGAAGCCGTAAACGTTATGGAATATAAGATACAGGTTGAAGTTTGTAAGAAAATTCTAGAAGCCGTTATTTATATTGAATATCCTTTTCTAAATTTACTTAGGGCGGTTCCAGACCAGCGTTTTCTTCTTCATATAGGAGCGTATAGGCGCGGCTTTTACCACGCAACACGTACTCGGTGTGGGCTGCACCTTTTACACGCCTGGGTCCCTGTATTCGCAAGCCCCGCTTGTAATAAGCTCGTATAGGCGCGTAATACAAAACACTACAAGTGTGCTACTGACATTCACAATTGAAGAGCGTATGCCCAAAACGACCGTATAAGCATATGTTTAAGAAAAAAAACGCTAATCTACATTCACCCTTAACAATGTGTTCTATTACCGTGTTCCCCTTTATTTGTTTTGCCTTTTATTATTATAACTTATAAAGAAGTCAAGTTATGATAATAAATTTTTATAATTTGAATTTTTTTGTAAAGCTTTGTAAACACTTCTAACGCTAAACGGGATATTAAAACAAATAGACGGCCTTATTATTAAGAGTGATATCTGCTTTTAGGGAAGTAAAATAAATTTCTTGAAGGCAAAGAGAGAACAATAAAAAGTATTGAAAATTAAATGTAATTTAGATAACATCCATCCTTATATAGTTCATAAAATAGTATAAGTGATTGAAAATAATATTTATAATGTATATCGTTAACAACAAGAAATAATTACCAATACAGTGCATTAGAGACCAAGCACACACACACACACACACACTCAGGAAGGAATCTTGTGGACTTTTAAAATAAAAACGAATTAAAACCGACCGCAAAAATAAGTTGGTAATTTCATAGAAATTATTATTAAAACAAAGTTATGGGAAATATTTATGTATTTCTAAAATTTTTAGACCTATCATATTCAAAATAAATCTGGTTAAAAGTCTTTTTGATGTTCTTCAAGCCCAATTTTTCCATTTAAAACTCATAGTTCAAAAGTTAGCTAGAGCCAATAGCTTCCGGCTAAAATGACTGTGATATATTCGGACAGACGGATATAAGAACAGATGGACATGACGAAATTATAAGAGTTCCGTTTTTGCCATTTGGCTACGGAACCCTAAAATTACTTAGTCGAAAAACGTCCAAATTGGCTTTTTAATAAGGTGTTTTAATGAGAAATTGCGATCGTTTCAAATAAGCATAATTTAATGAATTGGTTTTTTTAAATTAGGGTAGAGTAAGGTTTTATTAGGACATTTTGCATTTTCTAAAACAAAAGAAGGGCTATCTATTATAGTCGCTTATAAAGAAATGAATTTATCAAACAATCATTTTCTAAGAACCCTAAATCACTTCGGCCATTTTACGACCTAATGATTCTTCGTTCTATTATTATGGTTAGAGTCTTCATTTTATGTAATATATTTCCTTCAAAATAAACACTATGGCGTCTTTTTCGACTTATTACTTCCTCTGTCCATCGTCTGTTATAGTTCCTTAAATTTAAGTTGAACCAAAATGGCCGCTTCTGCGCAGGTACAATGATGGACAAAAATGTTAGTCAAAAATATTGATTTCGTCTTATTTAAATAGATTTTTTATAAAGTGAGAAAACGGAATTAAGTATATAATATACTTATCATTTCTTCTAAATTCAATGAATTATTTATTAATTTTCGTTATTAATTACTTAAATAGAATAAAACAAATAAATAGTATAGAAAAAAGGTACTTATATACAAAAAAAAATTATGTACGTTTTTAATCACTGTCACTTATTGGGATGACATCTTATCTTCTCAAATAAAATTAAATGTTTACACATCTGACAAAAATAAATTATATTAAAATTTAATATTTAATAATTTATTTTTAAAGAAATAAAACAACCGTGAGCAAGTGTACTAAACGCGGCCCCCTTCATACCGCATACGGTTGAGACCCAAAAACGTGCTACTGCGCATGGTTCAACTTACATTTAACAGACTAAACAATATACAATATGGTATAGTATAATCGTAGCATTGGTACAGTAACCGCTTAGCACCAGATGCTAAAATACATAGTGGTATTATTATTTTTTATTTTTTCTTTACCAACGAAACCTATATATATATTATACCTTACATACTTTATATATAATATGATATTTAAGTCGTCTTAAAATTAATCACCACAGTCTTTGGGACTTTTTTCATAACATTTTTCATTTAAAAAAATCGGTAAAACGATCGGTAGGCTAAGCAACTTTAGGCGCGGTCAGTCACTAGATGGGTGATCGCGTAGTGGTATTTGAACCGAGCGTCTCCGTGCTTCGGAGGGCACGTAAAAAGTCGGTCCCGGCTGTTGACAATTAGACAACTGTCGATAAGTCAAGTCAGAGGCCTACGGGCAACCTGAACAACTCTGACACTAGGTTGACCACTAACCAATCGATAAGAAGATTAAAAGAAATAAATAAAATATGTAATTTCAGATAGTTCAAAACAAAATTTGATTCTATAATACCGTAAATTGTTACAGAAAAGAATAATAGTCCTTTGTGTCGACATGATAAAGACGAAATAAGATCGTTCAATTTATTTTAATGATATCTTCGAAATCAGATGATTACGTTGTATTTTTCCGAGCAAAACGTTTTGTTACATAAAAGTCATAGAAATGCTGTAATATATAATAAAACAAAATGCTCCGCCGCATCAGTCTGTCTGTTTGCGATAAACTCAAAAACTATTGCAACCATTTTCATGCTATTTTCACCTATGGTTAGACTGGTTTCGGTTCTCGAGGAAGGTTTTACTATATAATTTGTCAAGTTTTTATATACATTGGTTAAACTATAATAATATTTGTTGAAGGTGTCGGGAAAAAAATAAGCCGTCTGGGAGCTTTCCAACGAAAACGTTGTCCAAACCCTTTGAGATATAACAAAATGTTATGTTATGGAATTGTGAATGTTATATAAGGCTACAAAAAACTCTGCGATGGCATATATGTATCCCTTAAGGATAACATACCCATATCCATTTTAATACTTTAAAAATTGGGAAATTATAAAGGTAATTGGTAAGCTATACTCGTATATTTACACAATTACGGTATTAACCTTTATCATTTTAAATAATATAAAGGCTTTAGGCATTTCATGCATATTATTTTACTCTGAAAACGTTATTCACGCGAGCGTAGCCGCCGGCAGATCAGGGCAGTGGGCCGGTCTATTATAATTTGTCCTTTTAAATTCTATCTCCTAAAAAAGATTTTATATTCTTTTTACATGACATTATCTCTCGTGATTAATGGGTGCTTTTCATTTCTTGCACTTTGTAATTATGCGATAAGCACGTGCTAGGACTTTTAGGAGCGATTATGATAACTGTAGCCTAAAGCTTCAGGAGTTAATTTATGACTGTAGCATTTAAACTCGAATATTATATTATTAATCGGTTGAAGGTTAAATAAAAAAGCATTCTTATAAATCATAAAGTGGCACGTGGTGTCAATCCACTCCCTGTTAGAAGTGGTTTGGTTTGGAGTTAAAAAAGTGTTGATAATTTAATTTTTTAGGTTTCCGCATAATTTGATCAATGGTAAAAAACGCATCGAGGACATATATACAAACATTATTTTTTCATTATATATGTAGAAGATTTATATTTTTATAATCAATTCAAATAGTATCATAAGCATCAATCTAATCAATCAGCAGTAATCTAATTTCTTTTTGAGTTTGTTCATATTTGTCAATCCCTTTTAATAGACCATATTCTATAAGTACTTTTTTTATTTCAGGTACAGGCACAGAACATTTGATCGAAAGAAAATGCTTTCCAGAATCAGTTGTCACGTATCAAACGAAACTCTTGAAGGTTTACAATAAAAGTGTAAGTTAGTTCCACAAAATGGATATGGAGGATAAGGTATCGGGGCCGGGTGGGGCGTCACAGAAAAACTGGACACATTTGAATACTAGTGATGAACTTCCGTTGGAAATGCGTTTTAACCATGGACACATGGTTTCTATAACAGTGTACAGTGTTTTGATGTTGGTATCCGCGACGGGGAACTTGACCGTGTTGATACAGTTGGTACAGAGAAGAAGAAGGGGTAGAGCAAGTAGACTTGATTTGCTTTTGATGCACCTGGCTGTTGCTGATCTTATGGTAAGGTGTTAATCTATTTATATGATAAACCAACAATTCAAATCATAACTGGACGCATATAAGCAATACCATGTCAAAGAGTTGGTAAATGGCTTAAGAACATTTTTCTTTAATATTTGTAGGGTATTAAGCTTTAAAACTTCTAAAAAAGCCATTTTTTAATCATGCAATTTATGTATTCTGTTAAACGTTTTGGGTTATATTATGTACGAAATATGCGGTTTGTATGCTTATTTTTGTGAAAATAAGTATAAATAACTTACATAAATCTGAAATTGCCAAAACTTGACCAATACATAAAAAATTTCATATAAAGCAAGTTGTTCAAAATTTTCAAACGCGTTTTTCTCGAAATGATATTCGTGTGGGTTGACATGGTATTGCTTATTTGCGTCCAACTTTTCACCAATTGTTTTACACCAAATATTAAAACATATTCAACATTCAAAAGTAACTGCGAAAATGGCATGCATTATAGTTGCATTTCCTCGCTGAATCGCAATCCCGATTTTTTGGGCGATAAATGAACCAGCCCTCTTTTCATCTGTAGAGGGAATAAGATGGTTTGTAAGCTCTTTTGAAAATTGTTTAGCACTAACGTTCCATGTTCCAAGATTATGTAGTTACTACTACAAACGGCACAAAAATGTATTTTTATAAGTATATTAGCATTGCTTTAAGGCATTACTAGTGTAGGGTACTTTCCTAACTAATAACTTTATTCTTGATAATGTCAAATCAAATCACGTGTTGTGATGGAATGAATTTATTTGCCATATACAGTGGTATTTATACAATTTTTTACAAATAGCCTTAACCAAAAAAATGACTACATTAAAATTAAAACTATTTTTGTAATTGATACACAAATAAGAATATCTACTTTTCGACCAATCATTGTTAGAGAATGAAAACTGAGTGAATGATAAAATTTTGAGAACGGAACAGGTGCGCGACATATATACTGTCCCTCTCGCACACTATAAATATATTTTTCCTGTTTAAATTAGCTTTATTTCTAGTGCGTCTTCTTTAATCGACGGCCGCGTGCATGTTATGTATGTAGATCGTACACTAGTATTCCTATTGCCCCTCCAAATAAGCTCATAGCTTGCGCTAGGAAGTGGGTACGTGTATAGCCCAATCGATCTCGCAACTCTCGCCCTAACAGAGACGAGTCGGCTCTACTACCGATGAGCTATTGAGGTCATTTGGAATAAGTGAAGGACAATTCACCTGCCTGGCAAGAGAGACCATAACATTCTAAAGAATCTATATTCCTTCCACATGCACATCTGATATTAAATTAATAAAATTGAATGTTAAGAAAAATCAATAAACCGTACAAAAAGGAATGAACCTGCGTTTACACTAACATTAACACATTTAAACAATCATACACATCCGAATCACAATCAAAAAGTTATATTGATTAAACTGCAACAGTGCGCGTGTCCAGGTGACGTTCCTGATGATGCCGTTGGAGATCGCGTGGGCGGGGACGGTGCAGTGGCTGGCCGGCGACCTCATGTGCCGGCTTATGATGTTCACACGCACCTTCGGCCTATACCTATCCAGCTTCGTGCTCATTTGCATCGCAATCGACAGGTAATTTTAATTATCTTAACTAATAAAATAAAAATTGGAATGTTTTTTATGACGCTTTCACACCAATTATGATACAGATACGACGGGATGGGATAGGTGTTCATATTTCATGTCATAAATGGTAGGTATGGTGGTTGTAAGCGACTTTTTGTTGCGAAAACAAAACTTGAAGAGTGTGAAATGAGGGATGAACAAAATGTACTTGCTTGTAACTATTCAAACAACTGTTGCATTTTTCAGTAAATATTGTGTTATAAATTTTTGAGGCAATTAAAAATTAAAAACATAAGTTTATTACCGCTACTAAACTAATTAAGCAGTCAAAAAGCGAGCCAATAAAAGACGCGATGAATTGAAAAGAAAAAAACTAATTTATCTTTTTCTAGAAGTGCCTTTCCTTAAGTCTGTTACAAACAATTAAGATGTAGCATTTATTTAAATTTATAAAATAAAGATTGTTTTTGTTCAACCTCTAAATTAATTAATTTGGGCTGTTTGTGAATAATAGGTGTTATTAAACTAAAATAATAAGCGGTTATTGCCTTTCTAAGCCTTTTTATATTCAAAAAATGCCATCGCTAAGTGAAAATCATGACAGAAGGTACGGAAAATCTATTTCCGCTTCAGTGGAATTCCAGAAAACTCAATGCCCAAAAGTAGTTTTTCCGATTTATCACTTCTCGGTCGAAAGGCATTAGTTTGATGTCGACAAACGATCGTATCGGATATCGGTTTTTCTAGAAAACAGTATAAATATTGAATGTAGTATATAAAATATTTTGATGTTTGGATGACACTTAGTGATGATGAAATTTAGCACACAGATATCCTATTATCTGGATTAACTCATACGATAATCTTTATCCCAAAAAAATGTTAGGTTCCTGTGGGACTATCTAAAAACATGGTACGTAACGTATTTAATTGATATTCGGTACAAATGTAACACACTATTTACCTACAAATCATTCATTTCTCACTAGAGACAGATCAAATCCCGAGCAAATGCTAGTATAAATTATATAATAAAAATGATAGTAGGCTTCTAATTTTAGCAACATAGCTAAACACAATGGTTTGAAATTGATTAAAATTCCTTTAGCTTTCATTTTATATTTACGCCGTACTTCTACGTAGATTACAGAATTTTATAACACCCCTCCGTACAGAAATACTAGAATTTAAATTCTTAAAATCAGTAACTAATTAGTGGAGTTTGAATAGAAATTTAAGAAAGTTTGTTTATACGCAAAAAATATCCTTAATTAAAAAAGGATCAGAAACTTTCCAATCTTTATCGCGATATCTTATTTTATTTTTTTATTTAATTCTTTACTTTCAGGCATCAAGGCCCATAGATAAAATACATACATATATAGATTATTACATTAAATACCTTACGGACTAACATACATATTATTCATATATAACATAGACTTACTTTACAAACAAGATATTAGAAGTTACAGAAGGCTATAAAAGTAAAACGGCTTCGGAAAAGTACCCGATCCTTGTTCCGAACAACAGCATCCAAAGTGCAGATAGCCTTAATGGTTGCCAACCTAAAGGAGACAACACTTCAGGAAGAAGAAGAAGAAGATGTTACAGATACTGCCAAATTGATGTAGAAGTTTTTTTTCGGAATGTGTATTGCTGTTGGTCCTACTGTCCTTGACAGCGTCACCGAGCGGGGGGCCGAGTACAGAGACTCAGCCGTGGTAAAGGGGTAGCCCTCACGGGGGCTCAAATTTGAATAAAAAAATAAAATATATAAAAATTCCGTCCTTAGGGTGCCTCCTGCGGATGTAGAAGTATTCTTACAACCTGGGGTCCTTCAAACGAGGCGTGAAGAGGCACCTTGCGGGTAGGCAGGGCGAGGATGGCTAGTACAGTTCGCCTTCTGCAACCATATTAGCCACCTTCGCGTGTGGACTCCACTTCCACTTACCATCAGGTGGAGTGGAGCTATTTGCCCTCCGGCGTTTATATAAAAAAAAAAAAGAAAAAAAGAAGTTGTAAGACTAATATGAAAGATGCCGGAACAGATTAAGAAAATTGCGAATACACTTTTAAAATTATACAAAAACTAAAAACGCCCACCGCGTTATTGTAATTGTTATGCCGGACGAACATCTAAAAGTTATTTTTCTACTCTGCTAATAGTTTATGTACAATCTACTACGATGTTTAAGGTGATACCTCATGTAAATCGTTTATTGATATATCCTATGTGTTAATCCTGGTGGTAAACTGTCTTTGTGCTAAATTTCATCGAGATCCGTTCAGCAGTTTTTCTGTGATTGAGTAACAACCATCCAAACATGCAAACATTCAATTATCATTTATGACTTCTGTTACAGATACTATGCGATTCTAAAACCACTTAACGTGACATGGGAGGCTCGGGTCCGACGAGCTCTGACCGTAGCCTGGGTATGCGCAGCTATCGCAAGCCTTCCCCAGAGCTTCATTTTCCACTTGGGACAGCATCCCGAAGTTAGAGGGTAAGTTTTGTAATAATAATTTAAAAAAAAAAAGAAAATTATACATAGACATATAAGACTTTTAAATACCTTTGTCTAAGAGAGCGTTTTAGTTTTAATATTGATGGGCTGGCCTGACCAAGGAAGTGCTGCCCTTACACGTTATGTTAGGAATTAAAATGATCATTTTGTTGCAACGCTAGTAATATTAGTAATATAGCAATGTACATAATATTATAATATTAACCTGTTAAAATCAGCGTTAGGTATGCCTGCCTAACAAATGCTGAATAGTACGCCATTTTGGAACACAGTACGGTGGTCAAACGTCGATTAAATGCGATTTTTTTAATTACTTTCGTTTACTTTTTCTTTTTTTTAACTTTTGTTTTATTGTTTTTTCACTTTAATTATTTAAAAAAAAAAGTATTTTTATTTTAAGTTGTTCATTTTTATATTTATTTGTTTTTGTTACATTATTATTTGTATTTGTGTTTTAAATATTTTGTACTCTGCTGTGTTCTAAATAAACTTGTTCTTTCTTTTTTTCCAATGTACGAGAATAGTACTTTCCCGGTCGAGCCGACCCATTTGTGCCGGAAGCAACATGCCCCTGCTATTACAATTCAACATACCTAACGCTTATAATATTAGTAGTTATTTTATGAAGTGATACAAAGAACGATAGTTTACTATATTTCTCATCTGGCATAATCCTAACCATTCGGGCACCTCGCCAAGTTGCCATCAATAACAGAATTTATCCAAGTGCCATAAATAAAGACAACATCCTTATCCTAATATGAGTCATGATGAACTAACTAATGCACAGATATACTGTAAAAACAGCATTATAAATATAAAGCTGTTGGGATAACCTCTGTCACAGCAGAGATTATTCCACCAGTGCAGTCAGTCACACTGGTGGTAGGTCTTTTGTTGCAAGAGGCCGGCTAGGTAGGTACCACCGCAGTGTCAAATATTCTGTTGCCAAATAGTAGTGCTTAGGCACTACTGTGTTCCGGTTTGAAGGGCACTGTACGCTAGTGAAATTACTGGGCAGACGAGATTTAAGAACCAATATCTCGAGGTTGGCAACGCGTGAGTGGCACCTACTAATGGTTCTGCAAGCGCTCATAGGCTACGGTAACCACTTACCATCAGGTGGGCCGTATGCTTGTTTGCCAACTTTTAACATAAAAAAAAAAAAAAATAAAGCTAGCTTAGATAAACAAATATATAAAAATCTTTAAAGATATTCGGCACAAATTATTATACATCTTCCCGCGACTTCGTCCGCGATGGCCTAAGAATTGACTTCAGAGAGAAATGGAAACTAATGTTCCATACGAAGCCTCAATAGATCACCGATGATGGGTGGACTCCGCTCCCTTAACGCGATAGTTGCGGGTTCGATCCTGACCCCCTTGGGCTATTGTCGTACCCACTCCTAGCGCAAGCTTCGAGCTTATTTGGAGGGCAATAGGAATATTAGTAGTACCTTGATAAAGGCATTGCTACATATCTATAACAAATTTCAAGTGATAACGTTTTTTGATAATTTCACAGAGAGTGTAAACTCTCTTTCACAGAGAGTGTTTTTACAGAATGTAAATTATCCTGTGTGAATAGAAACAATAAAAAATAACAACTGAATTAAGCTCACATTAAATAATACTTACTTTTAGGTACTACCAGTGCGTATCATACGGCTCACTGCCAACAGAAAACCATGAGTTCGCCTATTTCCTCCTTAACATGATGCTGATGTACGTCGCACCGCTGGTGTCCACGCTCTATTGCTCGTCCGCAGCTTTATTGGAAATTATTCGTCGAGCTAACACTTCCAATGGTAAGCATGCAATTAATTATTATCTTTTTCAACTGCTAATTTTTCTTTAACTGTACTTAATGAGTTTGTATCTTGGGCTGGTAAGATTAGACATTTTGATCTTGAAAGAAGCTGAAAATATTGAAATAGTAATTTGGAGAGGGGCGTATGTTATCGCAGTTTATCAACCAACTTCAAAAAGAAGGAGGTTCTCAATTGGATAAGTATTTTTTTATGTATCTACACCGATTATGCTGAGATTTTTTGATCAGATTTACGAGATTCTTCTTTAGTTTGATACGGAATAGTTGATATAGTCGGAAGTATTAAGTACTATCATTCGTAACTAAATGTGTAACTTAGTAATTCGTAACGTAGTATGAAATAAAATAATTTTTAAAAACGAAAAAATACCGAAAAAAAATTTTTTTTTCTAGAACAGAAGTCGGTGTAAAACGTCGCCACATATGGCACCGACTTGTGTTGTAAAAAATATTTATTTTTTTCTTTGTAGTTTTGACGCCGGTATTTTTTTCTAAAAATTATTTTTTTATACCTCTGTTTTTATTATATCAATATCAATTCAATTAATAACATTCAAATAATTTCATTCAAGAGTGAATTCATAAGTAACATAACGATATCGTGAGCTGATTCGGAAGTTATATGTGTTATTCCATGATGAAAACTTTGATAGCGCGATTCAGGATTGCATTGTGACGATCGTGTCGTTTTATCGCGTTGCGTTGTGTTGCATGTAGGTGTCTAGATTGAGCTTGAACACATTTACTAAATAAATATGATAGTAATATGAGAGTGTTGTTGTGTTTGAAAGTGTGTGAATACTATAGGTAGCGAACCAGCTTTAAGCGTCAGAGGTTCGGGTTCAATTCCCGCTCGGGGTGCATCTTTGTATTGACCATAAAGGCATGTGTTCCAGTCTGAGTGTGCTTGTGCTTGTCATTGTGTGTATATTACTCGACCCCCGACATATGATATTACTATCCGTTGAGTGTGTAGCACATTTAACAGTTTACTAAAAATTACATAATTTTATCTAACTGTCTCATAACTCTTACTAAAAATATAAATGCGAAAGTATAAGTAGAAATACAGCTACCAAACAAAACTTTTTGATGATTTTTACCGTAATGTTACCGAGTCGTCGATGCGAGAAAGACATTTTACTTAAGGCTCAAGTAAATAAGTGCTTCGGGTACGCAAGAATATATTTTTTAAATTTTATCTAACGTTTCATGAAACACACAAAAATGTTTATTATTCATTATGTTTCTTCCTCGAAAGTTTTTCATGTTATAACTAACTGCCAAGATTATGAAAATAAAATATGTAATTAAGTCTGAATTTCTATTTCATCGAAATTGTGTTTTTTTTATGTTAGAAGTTGGCAAACAGGCATACAGCCCACCTGATGGTTAGTGGTAATAATGTTAAAATATAATACGTATAATAATAAATAATAATGATAATAATCACTTTCTTTCTTAAGAGGTGCTGTAGTACAAATTAATGAGCTATTTATAGTATAAATAAACACAAGAGTGTAGTGTACACTACAGTAAAAGGAGGTACTGTCCTCTTAGATAGGCTATGGAATAACCTGTAGTAATAAATTTTCTTTTCATAAAATTATGTAGGATTAGGAATGGAAAAGGGAAGTTCTGTAATATCGGAATTTCCTCGATAGCACCCGTGTACACAAAACGACTTTATTAAAACCTGCCCCACGTACGACGCTGTCAAATTCTGAAAGGAACCGCTGATTATATCGATCACCATGTGAGGGTGTTGACATCGTCTATTTAACTTTAACCTTTACAAATATTGAAAAAAGCATCTTTATTTTCGCTAAGCTAAAAAATAATGAAGCTTTTTTAAAAATAATGTTACGTGCTGTGATTTGAGGATTTGGATTAAAACAACTGAATGCTCTTAGTGAGAATTTTAATGAGATCTTCAAGGTTACGGAACAGATCTTCCAAATTACAGGTTAATCGTAGTCCAGAATGATAGCCGAGGTCACTAGGTTTCGAACTTGGTCACTTGTATCGATAGTTTCTTCGCTCGTTCCTCAGGACTGAATGACGCAATTGATTTTTTTTTTCGAAGTGTCTGTTACTGTTGGCCCTAGTGGCCTTGACAGCGTTACCGGTGGGGGGCCGGGTCAGGAGAACTCAACCGGTATAAGATTGACAGCCCGCGCGGGGCTCAAGTTGAATCCGTCCCAAGAACCCCTCTTTTGAGGTCGAGCCTAGGCTTGGGACGTCACCGGGGAGTTGTGAGTCGCCGGGCCGCTTATATAGGGCGGAATACAGATTCGAGAGAGTTCAATTTATAGAATGTTATACGGTATGATTCGAGAATTCAACTTTCTAGAACGTACGCGTTATGAAGGAAAGCGACAGAGAGAGTAAAGAGCCATTTGGAGACATATTTCACTAGTAACACGTTTCTCCGTAACAATAATAGTAAAAAAGGTATAATTTAAATTAAAAACCCTTAATTTAAAGCACTCCGTTCTACTCGTAAATCAGATCATCTCATAATTGATATTAAGAATACTAAAACAAATTTACAATTTCTATAATTGTTGTTTAATTTACAAAAATAACTTATTTTCAAACTATTTCATACTTTGAGAGGATTATAAGGAATTATTTTTAAAAATTCGGCAGCTTTTTTATTTTGCCAGTTTTAGTCTTAATATATCTCCGTCTAATTCGTATTAAAATATGTTATTTCGATGCGTAGTAGGAATAATATTAAATCTGTTAGGTATTACTTTTCAACGCGTCACATATCAGCACGTACTAAATTGATATGAATATGTTAAAGGAATAGATTAATAACTTAAGCCTTAGAGTGTTTCTGAATCAATTATTATAATTTATTGATGAGAGCGATTTAAAAAATACAAGGTTTTTATGTATAGTATCTACATCGTGTTTTTCTAATACTAATTTTGTAGAAGATTTTTGACAACTCTATATTTTTCTTTAAATATGAAACTAAACTATATAATAAAGATATATATGACATGAAACTAAAAGAAAACTTTATGATGACGTAATCACCGTCTTTGAGTTTATTTTTCGTTTTTGATTTTATAAAATCTTTAAGATAACATCGGAACAAATATCCTTCAAAATGTATATGCTGTTTTGATAATTGTTATCTTGATGCTTCACCCTACAGTTTTTTAACATGGTGCGCTATTATTGATAATAATATGTAGTTTTTTTTTGTAATTCAATCTATTTTCATATTATGATGCAAAGGCACACACGATAATGCCTGAATACGATTCACTAACACTAGTAATTAAATACTTTGGTTTTGTTAAAATCGATATCATTAACCTGATTATTATAGACGTATGCCATAAAAATGTAACACTTATAATAAATGTTTTCACCATATCGATATATTTTCAACTTCCGAAGCTAAGCTAAAAAAATTATTATTAGATAAAAACTAATTTTAAATGTTCCTATCAATTATTGTTGTTTATTAAATTTTTACTTATATATATATTTGCTTATTGTGCAATTCGTTCTGCTCTTTACTATGTATAATTTTTAGTGGAAACTTAATTGGTTTATGTAATAGTTTTTCTTCTTTCAATTTTATGTATTAGAGTACTGTTTGTGTCCCATTAACAAATAAATAAATAAATAAAAATACACATAGTATAGATATATGAGATATTAATTCTATGTTTCAGACAAGATGCGTCGAAGTGGTGTTGGTATTCTGGGACGAGCAAGGTCAAGGACCCTTAAGATGTCAGTAACAATCGTTCTAGTCTTCTTCGCTTGCTGGTCACCATACTACTGCTATTGTATATGGTGAGTTTATCTCAACTTAATTATTCTAAATCGGTTTGACCGGGGAAGTGCTGTGAGAGGTCAAAGAATATCGGCGTAAAATATAAGTATCAGTTGCTTTTCACGCGATAAGTAATAAGGGCCGGAGATCCAGTCTCCCACCCCCTCCGTTCCTTTCGCCCTCTCTCCTATCTCTTGGGTTGGCAACGCGGATGGGATACTTCAAGTGTTATAAGTGTTCATAGTTTGCGGTGACTGCTTACCATCCGGCGGGCCATATGCTTGCTGGCCAACCGTCATGACATAAAAAAATAATATTATCAACTATGTGTCAAATTACTGAAGTATCCATGCTAATATTAGCAATTAGAAAGTAACTCTGTGTTGTCTGGTTTAGTTCTTCGCGCCTAAATTACTAAACCAAACCATACATATTTTGATCGAATAGGGCTGGAAGATATCTACGAAAGAGAGAGATTGGGTACTTTTAACCCAATTTTTTTTTTGTTGTTTATTTCAGAAAACATATTATTGCATACTTGAGTTACTTGGTTTCCCAAGAATCGCATAAAACAGGAAAAGTGGAAAGACATAACAAATTATGTCCTTTTCTAAATAAATATTTCATATGACAAATAATCTAAAGATGTATGCCGAAAAAACCTGGCAATGTGGGAATAAAAAACCTTCATATCTCATTTAGAATTTCATCAACCGCTATAATTATAACGTGCTCTTTAATATTTAAGGTATTGGATAGACAAAGACTCCGTGAAGGAAATGGATCCAGCTTTTCAAAAGGCAATGTGGCTGCTCTCTTGCACAAACTCCTGCGCAAACCCAATCGTTTATGGAGTTTTCAACAGAAACCGCTGGACATGGCGTTCGGGACACGTGAGTAAGACTACAAAAATATATTATTCTTCGTATCATTGGTCCCTGTATTTACCCAGGGTCTGCTTAAACTCTTATCCGGGCTAGACAGAGATTGCCATCTTACCTCAGCAACCCTACGGGCAAACCAGTAACTCGTTGAATAATTTTTTTTTTTATCCAGATATATTTAAATTTCACGTCGACTAAACCGCGGGCACAAGCTAGTCTTTACTGAATTTCTCATCGTTGTAATATATATGTAAATAAATAAATAAACGCTACATACTCAACGGCCCCCATTAAGATAGTGATACCCTGTGTCGGGATCCGGAAACACAGACAAGGACAAGGAAAAACACACCCAGACCGGAACATTTACCTGCATGGTAAATACAAACATCTGCTCCGAGCGGGAATCGAACACGCGACCTGTGGCGCTTTAGGCAGGTTCGTAGTGAACTAAGTGTAGTGCCTAAAGCGCCACAGGTCGCGTGTCGCAACTTTGCGCCAAAACGTCGTTAATGTCGTGTATAACAAACGTTATATGTATGAAGTTGAGCTGTTATCGGGGCAAATGGGCCGGCCGCGGCCGCTTAGGTACTTCTCTTGCAGCAGCAAAATGGTAAAATGTTGCATTTCGATGAGCAAGGGGAAGCCCAAAACCCTTCGTTCTCCTCCCTTTCCCTTTTTCTTCGTTTCCACCATACAACCCAAGCAAGTAAACGCTACACACTCAACGGCCCCCATTAGGATAGTGATATCCTGTGTCGGGGGTCCGGAAACATTCACAATGACAAGGACAAATACACCCAGACCGGAAAATATGCTTGCATGGTCAATACAAACATATTATGCTCCGAGCGGGAATCGAACCCGCGACCTGTGGCGTTTAAGGCAGGTTCGCTACCGCTGCGCCACAACGTCGTCAAAAAGTAAAGTATTTAAATATACGTGTGACATAACTGGTATTGAAGTTATTCATTATGACAACTTATCATGGCGGCGTAAAGTTGCTTATTGTCATCGTGATGTAAGAAATGACTGGTGGTAGGTAGGTTGGTTGCAAGAGGCTACCACAGTGTTAGTTATTCTACCAAAAAGCAGTATACTGTGTTTCGATTTGAAGGACGCTGTAGCTAGTGAAATTACTGGGCAGAGTAGTTTTAAGAACTAATATCTCGAGGTTGGCGAAGGGCGAGTGACACCTACCAATGTATGGTGTTGCAGGTTCTCATAGATTACGAAAACCGCTAACAATCAGGTGGGTTGTATGCATACTTGCCAACTTAGTAACATAAATAAAATGTTTCGTTTTCAGAATGCGCGATGTCGAAACGGCTGGAGAAGAGGTTCGAGATTCCCCCACGGCGACTCTATGGAAATATCTGCAGCTACTCTAGCCAGAGCGAGGTGTTCACTCCAAAGCGACCGGCACAGTAGACGAGACTCGGCATTCGGATTACATAACGGCTCCCAGAAGCACATAAATAATAACAACATTAACGGAAGCGTTTAAAAATAAGATACCGTTTGTGTTAATCTTGGACACAAACATGGGCGTATGCTGAGAGATCAAAAAAATAGCAGAACTTAATTTTAAGCTGATCTATAATTTTTTTTATTACATATAACAATATATTACAATTCAAAACTAACTATATTTACAAAGATTTAGAATCATGTCCATCATGGTGGCAAGAATGTTAGTTGCATTGCCCAGCACAGTCACAATTCTAGATAAATGGAATCATGTCTATATAATGTGTTAAAATTGGAAATTGTGAAAAAAATTACATAAATAATAAGATCAGCTGATCGGTAATATTGTATGGAAGGACTTTATTTACAATTTCCTTTTATTACATTTACATAGTCATGTTAACATGGAATTTTTCGGCTTGTAAGGGTTTTTACCGAACCACTTTTATTTACAACAATTACAAATAAAGTAGGTTCATTGAAAGTACTGCAGCCAGCGCCCTCTAACACCGCCGCGCTCGATTGCAACGAACCATAGGTAAAGCCGCCTCTATTTACCCGTCTGACCCATTTGAAGAGTAGTGTTTTTTAAGCGGCTATTTCTTTAGTGCAATTGTTGCTTAAACTTCATGGATTTGACTGAGAAATTGCCCTCTAAATTGCAGTCCTTTATGAACAAATCAGTTACTAATGAGTATAGAGTTACATAACGAGGTTACAGTAAATTAACGACAATTATCAGATGTTAAAGGTTAACCTTATACTTTCTACCATAGCAGAGCAATAAATAAATTAAAAGAAAATAATAGCATAACAATAAGTTTAAAAATAAGCCTGTGGTGTTGTACATAAATACAATAAAAAAACCCTATACCTTGAAGATGGTAATAAGAATGACGTTGGGGAGATACAGACGGACCTTTTAAGGCACTTCTTTTACTATTTTGCCTCTTCGTACGCCCATAGCTTTTTCCAAAGTTACTTTACATATTTTTTAATATGTAATTGTGAATATATATGAAATATAAATGTATTGTATTTTAAATTTGCATAACTTTCTCTCTAAAAGGATCATCCATAAATTATGTCACACGAATGTCATAATTTTTTACTGCGCCCCTGTTCTTGTCACAGATGAGGTCAGAGTTCTCCTCCCCTCTCTTATTAATGTAAATTACATATAATTTTCTAAATTTTACATCTAGAAATTATTTGAACTTATATTAAATTATTTTAACACGAAAGTTCCGAAATTAATTAGTGAAATAAAATTTGTCACAAAATGGCCGAACCCTCTTTATGTGTGACGTAATTTAGGGATGGCCCCAAATGTTATTTATACATGTATAAAAGAGAGCTTTAAAATTCTTTATACATATCTATATCGTAGTTAATAAGATAATAATTCATGTCTATAGTAAGTTATTGCGTTATATTTTTGTATATAGTTGTTAATATTTTCGATTTGTGATAAGGATGGTGTGGAGTGTTTAGCTATATGTTTAGGGGAGCGTTGAAGGAGCGCAGCGTAGCTTCTTCACAGCTTTCCAAATGTATGTACGTCTTGGAAAACAATGTAAAGTTTTTTATTCTTAGAAAATGCACTGCGCTGCGGTCCATCAAGTATAAGCCTCGTAACCACAGATTTAGAGTAGGCTAGATACCGCATGGTCATTAAATAGTATGAAAACCGAGCGTGTCACTTTTTTATACCTACGATGACGTCACCCCAGCCATTTAATATAAGCCTCAATAGCTAAACGTTCGAAGGGCCGACTGCGCTGCGTTAACTGCGCTCCTAGCGCAAGCTTCGAGCTTATTTGGAGGGACACTAGGAATATTAGTAATGCCTTGAAAAAACATTGCTCGTATTCTTTAAAAAGTTGAGTTGAAATTTTTTAAAATATTGGATTTTGGATATATTGTTATTTTAAAATATATTAATAACATTAATATCAAAGTAGAGTAGCACGTCATGTTTGTACATAGCACAAACTTCGGACACGCTTGGTCGGGCGCATGCCGTATCCAGCCTGCTCTAAATCTGTGCTCATAACACTAAAAGTTTATATATACATATTTGATAATTCAAATGTCTTATTTAAGTACTAAAATTATTCAGTCATTCCTTTTTAGATTATATTACAAAGATACTCATTTTTCTTTAAAACATTCCTATTATGTTTTTATTTTGAACATTAAAAATTAATGCAACGACGAAAATATTGTTTCGTAATGATTAGAATTATTAATGTTTAATTATTCAATGATATATTTTAATGTTTACGTTGGCTGTGAAGCGATAGAGACTCAGTTCAATAGAATGTATCAATTATAGAGCAACGTGCAAGATTCATTAATAAAATATAAAAATGCATGACTTTTTTTTATTCCCGCTTCCTGAAATTAGCGAAGTATATTCTTGACAGAGCCTTTCTTTTTTTAAAATGTTAGTCATTATTTAGTTGTTATGCCTGAGACTAAAAATATATATTTATTGGAAACAATCGTACGATCCGCCTAGTGGTAAACGATCACTTTAGAGCCCCACCCGGTGACATTGTCAAGGCCAGTAAGGCCAACAACAATACACATTTAAAAAAATAAGATCACGTTAGTGTATATATTATATACCCTTACAACACTAGAAGAACCTATCAAGAGCGTGTAGTCGACATATTTTTTTATTTATTTCATGACGGTTGGCAAATAAGCATACGGTCAGTCTGATGGTAAGCCGTCACCACAACTTATGAACGCTTGCGATATTTAAAATATCAAATGCGCTTTGCTAACCCAATCGATAGGAGGGATGCGATAAGAAAGAAAAAAAGAAAGGGAGAGATATTATATACAACATTGTAGTGATAGACACATGTCATGCAGTAACATTACTGCAATGTCAATAAATATATAATGATTATTTAATTAATTAATTTTAGTACTTGGTAGTTGTATTATTAATTGGCAATTTGTATTATTGTATTTTAAAACAATTATAATTTTATTATTTCAATTTCATATTATTTAATTTTCCAATTTATATTAATGAATTATTAAAATTATTTTTTTTATTTAAAATTTTTAATATCTTAGATTGTTTATTTTAATTTATACCTTATTTGTACAGTAAATACTAAGGAAGAGGGTGAGAGATTAGGCCTCCAAGGCTCTCACTCCTGGCACGAAACACAACAGTACACTATTACTTTACGCCAACTTTCTTTGAGAGGACAGTACATGGAAATAAATAAAGAAAGTTTACTACAGCAAGTATTTATTAAAACAATATTTCAAAGATAGAATTCAGATGGATGAATAAAATTATATAAAAATCTTTAAATATTTATATTGAACTTCGGAAACAGTAACATACAGAATAGTCAGTTTTTGGCAATGCGAATTAAAAAAAACATAAAATCTGTAAAAGAGAAAATAATATATACAAATATAAAGATACACTCATAAAATCATTCCATTTATAAGTATTTTTATACAATAACCATTGACTCGACAACTAACTTTTCTAAATCTTTATATATGCACGATTACAATTATAATATCACTATAAATAATAAAATCCGATAATTACTAAATCAATTTTTATTTAATCAGAATAAACATTTACTTAAATCTAATTTTTGGCCATTTTTGATGATATTTTTCTTTTATTTTCAGAAACAAAATAAACAATAATTTTTGTAACAATAGTTATAACAAAAAACGTCAACATTACAGACGCTGTTTTTAAATCGTTCTTAACGATCACAAATAAATAAAACAAAACAAACACTAAGTGTCATTAGATTCCACACAATAAGTTATGTTAATTAACTGGAATGCAACAGCATTATGACTGATCACTAAACACTATTTTACACATACTTATAATATGGCACATACATTAATTTCCCCGCTCGGATTTGACGCTGTCAAGGCCGATAGGGCCAACAATAATACACACTCAGAAAAAAAATTGGGAAACGTTTACGTAAAATGTAATAATTTAAACCTAATTTCAACAGATAAGAAAAATAAGATTCTTTTCATATAAACTTATCCTTTCTTGTCGACTTACGTAAGATAAATGAGTTTTTTGCAAACATTTTAAAGTATGTTATGAAGACTTAGAAAAAATCTTACGTAATACATGGTCGGTCCATTATTACATATAGAACAATACTATTCATACAGTCATACAAAAATAGATGGATAGACCCTAGCTAAATATGTAAAAAAATCAGATACAGTAAAGTTGTAAAATGTGCTAAAATACAAGAATTCGGTAAACTAGAAGATTGATCCACTATTTTTCCTATATTAGAAAGTACTCTAGTAAATCTCACCCAAAAATTTATTACATTTCGAAAATTCTAACAACGTACATGAGGAAATATGTTTTGGAGCCATTAACTTAAAAATTGAATTGAGTTAATTAATTATCAATTCAATTAATTTCTTAGGTTAATGGCTTCCAGTTAGAAATGAAAATAATGTAAAATAATTATATCTTTTAAAGTAACCGAGTATTAAAGGCATACTCGTACGTAATACAAAAAGTCAGATAACGAGTGGTCTCCATGTTATATATAGCGACTACTTTTTGAAATTACAGATTTTTTATTTACTAAAAAATATTGTCACTAGCGTTGCCGTAAATTAACATTGTGTGTGTGAGTGTAAAATGCAAATGTATTTGTCAGTTACTCATACATTGACACTTCTTAATGTCAAACGGATACACTAGAATAGAATTTAATAAGAATATGAGAATGGCTTTTATTATGGCCATTATTCCTCAATTGGCAAATCATATCAAAAAAATGTCTTAAAACCCGTTCCACGACGCCTCAAAATATTTTTAAAGGTAACATAAAATGATTTTGAGAATTCATGAAATAGTTTTTAAGTACTGTCAATATCGATATTTATTATACTGTGTTTCAAATAAAAATAGGACTGAAAAATCCGCCATCTTATACCGGAATGGTCAACAACTTCAGGTGTTTTAGTACAATGTGCAAAAATGACAACGATTTGATTGTCAGTATGAAGTTCGCCGCGAGTCCAGTCCTATTCTTATTTGAAGCGCACTATATATTGGCACATTTCGAACACACTGATACAATTTAATTCCATCTAAGCCTTAGTTTGAAACTCTTATTGTAATAAATATTTCAAACAAACTTTATTTTTGCTAACAAGTCTACACATTAAATATTAATAATAATAATGATATGGAATTACCGATATCGAAATGATACTAAAAAGTACTTATTTTAGTATTTTCAAAATTATTTTTATTTGCTTCTAAAATACCATAGTATAGGGAATAAAAACGGTGTTTAACATTACAACTCAATAAATTAATTACAACGTAAATAATTCACACTAATTAAACGTTATTGTCCTGACACGAAATAACGTTTATTGAACACAGAACGCTTAACCACTATAATGTTTAGTGTTAACCTTTTACCTAAAGATACACACATTAATTGTGCAATACTACCCTTTATCTATCTCTTTCCAACATACGTTAATAGATAAGGATGACATCCATATTCTGTTAAACGGTGAGCTCACAGATTAATAAAAGGAATAAAATGAACAGTTGTTATTTAATTATGACATCATTATATATTTTATATGACTCTTCTGTTTTCCTATTCTATATATGTAAATTAAAAAAAAAACGTAAAGTAGTATATCGTAGCATTATTTATTGGTTAGCCCGCATTGCAAGTACGTTCAATGTTCTCCCTTTTCTAATTCGGTAAGTTCGTGCGCTGGTGCATGTTCTCTGTCGTTCTGCAGCGCGCGCGTCTTGTCAATGTCACCTTGTGATAGAGATGTCACTATTATGGCGCCAAGTGCATCGCAAACAACGTTGATTGTTGTACGGAATCGATCACTAAAATAAAAGATTACAATAATTATAAATTTCACAATATAATATTAACATCGCATTTTTGTTGCAACAATAAAAAACTAAATAAGCCAATCAGCCAGACAGCTATAATGTGTAAAATCTGACATTTTGCCTTGGCAACATTAACATTATATACTAGAAAAGCACGCGGTCTTCGGTCAAATCAAATCGCTTCCCTGACTTCCGTCCCTTTTCACAAAATCCCTTCAACAGATTGCAGGAAAGCGAAGAAAAAGATTTTATAAATCAAGTAAGTATTATTTGCAATACTAACAGTAAAAATTCTATTATTAAAATAGTCCTTAGCGAATTGGTATAAGAAAGTACGCGCACAAACTCATTAGAACGGGTTTCAACAGTGTGATCATCGTATATCTTATATTTTAAGGATCCTGAAACTCGCTTTTACCTTTGTCTATTTATATAATATTCAAACTATCAAGCCCATAGTCAAATAACGAATTTTAAATTATCAATTAAAGTTAAATGACTTACAGTAACCAGTCGACCGCGAGGATGAGGGATACGTCCTCTGCGGGCAAGTTTACGGTATCCAATACCATCACCATAGTTACCAATCCCGCTTGAGGGATACCTGCTGCGCCTATACTAGCCGCTGTAGCCGTTACACTGGGTAATTAAGAGCCATATTAAAGAATAATTTCGTAGCCGTGTCAAATTCTCAATTTTTTCAATCAAAAAATCATAGTTTTATTTGGAATTGTTTGTATTATAACTTAAGTGCAGAAGACGCACCTGGCATCAAATACCAATAGAAAGACTGTTGTTCTAATAAACGCTCGGTTGGGATTGGATTTATTTGTATTTATTGCATACTCTTGATACTACATTTACTAAATAAACTCACCTCACAGCCACAATTTTTCCAAACGACATGTCGACTTTTCTCAACTGAGCAATAAATATAGCTGCCACGGCCTCATAAAGTGCAGTTCCATCCATATTAATTGTGGCGCCGATGGGAATCACAAATCGAGTAATACGCGGGTCGAGACCCATGTCGTCACAACAACCAATTGTTATAGGCATTGTAGCTGAACTGAAAATAATACAGAAGTTTATGAAATATTTTGAGTAAGATCAACAGCCTAAGATTCAGTATAGATCGACAAGTCGTACATCGTGCACAGCAAATTATATTTAATATTTACATATGCTTTAACAAACTGAAAGACAAAAATATGCCAATATTTAAGAGCTACATATAGAATCATACATTAATACTGCCGAATTTTCAGTTTCCTATTTATCTGAATCATCAATTTGAAGCAAAATTATGTACTAATATTTGGACGCAAATAAGCAATACCATGTCAACCCACACGAATGTCATTTCGAGAAAAACGCGTTTGAAAATATTGAACAACTTGCTTTATATTAACTTTTTTTTTTATATATTGGTCAAGTTTTGGCAATTTCAGATTTATGTAAGTTATTTTACTTATTTTCACAAAAAATAAGTATACAAACTGCATATTTCGTATATAATATAACTCAAAACGTTTAAAAATACATAAATTGTATGATTGAAAAAATGGCTTTTTAGAAGTTTTAAAGCTTAAAACCCTACAAATATTAAAGAAAAATGTTCTTCAGCCATTTACCAACACTTCTGCATATAATAACTCAGTTTTTTCAATTTTGTGGGTTGACATGGTATTATTTATTTGCGTCCATTTATGAATGCTTACCTTGAGGCTGTACCAAAAGCCGTCGCCATAACTTGACCCATTTTAGCGATGTACCGACATGGTAGTTTCTTGGTGGCCAAGATGAAAAGAATACTTAAAGTTCCAAAACCATGAAGGAATAGACCCAACAGGACGGTCATGAAGTAAAGGCCTAACCGACCGACTAAATCTGCAAAAGAGTCTATCTCCATAATCTTCGCCGTGACCAAGAAGAAGACACCGAGAGGTGAAAGCCTGAAAACGATATTTACTAAATTAATCTTTTCATATTAAAGACGTAGGTTTTAGCTTTGACGTCTATCATATAAATATCTTTTTCGGTCTGGGGTTTGCACTTGTAGCTTTGCACACAGTGCCGCGTCGGGGAGCAAGCACGTTAAGCTGTCGGTCCCGATTATTATCACGTAACATCTTATAATAATCGTGAACTCTTAATAGGCATTTTTTTATCAAAACTCCTGTCAAATCAAAGTTATATATTTTTAAATAAAACATTAAAATTATAATTCTATTATAGAATGTATTTTAGCTGCAGGTAGGAGCTAGTTTTTTTTACGTAATTTTGGCATTATGTTCGAATAAACGCTAAAAGTACATGATACTCATCAGATAGGTCAATTTCATCAATTAGGTCTGTAAAAATAAATTTCTCACCAAATAACCCATCCAGTAATAATCATCATGGCTTCCGAAAAAGCGTGGAAGAAGTCCTGAAGCGGTCGACTCTGGTCCCCCATTTTACCAAGCGTAATACCTAGGACGATACTAAAGCATACAAGCCCAAGTACATTGCTGCCACTCTGATAGTCACCCTCTATCTTGTAAGTCTCTAGGTGACCTGAAATGTTATTTAATACAAATAAATAACGCTAGTCTTTTATGGTCGAATGCCATGGTCTCTTTTAATCTTAATTTCTATATTTAAATGACAAGTATCACTTTTTATTTTATCTAATTCCATGGACTTGAATAAAATTTTCTGTACATTTCTGAATTTTATAAAAATTTGCGTGTCTTTAAAAATAATAAATTAAATACGTTTTTATCATTGTTTAGTTATATCTGTGCCTGTTTTTTGTGCACGCATCCTGCAAAATTACTAAGTTATAAGCAAAAAGTAAAAATGATAAAGCATACTTTTGATCCCTGACACGAGGGATAAAAATATGGTTACTAGTTTACCGGAAGGTAGAGTGAGTTAATTAGTGTCATCTTGCCGGGAGAGAGTCGGGAACATTTATCTCTCGTACCAGGAAGTACGTAGTAAAAAAATGAATTATTATATAGCTCACCTTTGATTGTGTTGTTGTCGTTCGGATCATAAACCAGACGTGTCCGGTAAGAGGCAATCGTTGCTTGGGCTATGTTCTCCGGGAATACGTTCCTGAGAAAATGTATTACAACTTATTAAGCACACGTGACGTAGCAGGGACAATTTTTTCCTATTCTTACCAATAAGTTAGGATAAATCTGTCGCGTGTCGGAAGACTGGACAACCACGCATAAACACAAGCACAGAGTCCTATTAATATTAACCATTTCTGACAATACTTCCAATGGTTACAGGAGCCAGGACGATCACTTGATGGTGATTTTGTACTAGGCGATGTTTTGTCTACGAACTCTCTGTTTTAGGCTACATATTTTTTCTGCCCAAACACGTTGGGGTTATGGGTACCTACCCATCGAATAAAAGCTAAAGGAGACCCTGGTATACAAAGAATATTCGTAAGTAGCTACAATTACTTATACTATTTTGTAAATTGTATAAGCAGTGCAAAAGCGACGTCACTTAATATCATATATAATATGTCTAAACTACGATAACATGGCGCACCCCTCCAGATTACTGTTTCAATGTGTGTAATCATATTCTTACAAAAGAGTATGTATGTAGGTGTAAGTATTCGTTTTCAGTAGCAAGCTATCAGATTTGTTGGTCAACCAATCATATGCAGCCGACCGCGCAAGACAACACACCTGTCATTTTTATAGAATACGTCAGTGCAGCTCCATATTGCTAATTGGACGCAAATATGCAATACTATGTCAACCCACAAGAATGTCATTTCGAGAAAAACGCGTTTGAAAATTTTGAACAACTTGCTTTATATGAATTTTTTAATGTATTGGTCAAGTTTTTGGCAATTTCCGATTTATGTAAGTTATTTTACTTATTTCCACAAAAAATAAGTATCCAAACTGCATATTTCGAATATAATATAACCCAAAACGTTTAAGATAATACATAAATTGCATGATTAAAAAATTGCTTTTTAGAAGTTTTAAAGCTTAAAACCCTACAAATATTAAAGAAAAATGTTCTTCAGACATTTACCAATACTTCTGCATATATAACTCAGTTTTTTCAATTTTGTGGGTTGATATGGTATTGCTTATTTGCGTCCAATTATGAGTGATCAATTACGCCATTTGAAGCGCTTATCGCAAAATTATTCCGATCAATCTATGTCTTCCTCAAATATCCTGATTAGACAGGCTGTTATCTATAAAGACAGAAATGACAAACCGACTAAAGTAAGGCGTCCTAAGCACGTCCTACAAAACCCTGACGATAAGATCACATTTGGCAATGGTCCATACACTGCTCAAACACGCAAACAACACCATCCTCACCGGCGAAGACGAGGCCCCTTGTTCCACACGTCACGACGCGCTCAAAACGTCGGGTGAGTCCATCGACTAGAATGCGCTCGGAGCGTTTCCTCCATTCCTTAGCCGTGGCTCGGCCTCGCAGGAGGCACCTTAAGGACGGAATCGAATTTGAAATCCCACGGGGCTGTTTTTTCCATGGCTGGGTCTCAGTACTGGGCTCCTCCACCCGGTATAAGGCGCGTGGGGCCAGCAGCAATACATATTCAGAAAATAGAAAAAGATCAATGATGCCACTAGTCGAGCAACAAATTCATGATTTTTTTTTGTTAGACGGCCGTATCAGTACGCACACAGTGACACTTTCTCTACTACATTCAAACGTTTTGAATTTTGGAGGGGCGCGCCGTGTTATCATAGTTATCTATACTGGTATTAGACAAACACTTGAGATCTTCAACGCAAGATGATTGCACGCAAATTTAATGTATATTACGAGCTAGTAAGGGGGTGCCATAATTGAATCTCGTTCAATCTTTAAACTTGTCTCGGGTCGGCACTGGGTCGGATCGATTTTGTTATTTATATGTGGTTATTTCTAATGTTTGTTTATTAGCACATGAACTTTATCTTTAAGTCGATCACAAACAAGACAAGGTCGCCCTGAAATTTCTTTTATAATTTTTTTATTAAAATTATATTTCCTTGTGAAATTTTCCATAGGCATATAAATTTTTTACTTTCTCTTTGATAACATATGTGATTCTCACTTTTTTATAATGATCTCTAGGACGTTATAGGGTATAGCTCCATTTCCCGAATTTCCCGAACTGTTTAAGGCAAATTGTTCTTTGGTAGGTTTGCTGTAGGTTCTTGGTTAAAATATGGTGATTATTAATTTAATACAAAATCTTGTGTATCTATAATTATAAATAATAAAAAAAAATAGATATAGCCCCTGAGTTTGTTTTCCGGTTCTTCTCAGGTAGAGGTTTTATTTTGGAGCCGGTGGAGAAATCTGACTTTCAACAAATAAGTGTTATGTATTTTATGTTGAATAAAAATATTTGATTTGATTTGATATATCAATAAAAATCCTGACATGTTGGTGCCTGTAAAAAATTAAATATTAAGAGTTTTAACTATTCATTAATCTGTTTTGTTTGTTTTTATAATAAAATATAGTGAAACTATAATGCAACTGAAATTGTAAAGTAATTTTTATAACCGCACATAAGATATCAAGATTTAAGATCGATTTATTACAGTCCCAGAGCGAGTGCTCGATCGAATGACCTATGTCACCTGCCAGATTGACTGTCGGTTCAGTCATTAGTTGTTATGCTTTATTGATAATGCAGTAGGGTTATGCACCAGTAGTTCAATCAATAAGCAGATTAGATAGATTTTGAAAAATCTATATCGTAAAAATGGTGAATCATGATAATATTTGATTCTTTCTTGACTGCTCTTTCCTCTGCCTCACCCTTTAGGATAGCGTTGTCTGTGTGCTACAAAGCCATAAAAGCTTATAGGATATAAAACTCTAAAATATAAGTACAATTTCATTCCAAACATTGCAAATTGTTTTCGGTTTTTCAAACTACAACACAGTTAAAAAAACTAATTCTAAGAATAAAACGATGTAGATAAATTGATGGAATTGATAGAAGCTTTTACTGGTGATAGACCTTTCATTGCAAGAAGCCGGCTAGGTATGTACCACTGCAGTATCAAATATTCTACCGCAAAGCAGTAGTGTAGATTCAAAGCCTGTGTTTGATGTGTGTCTGTGTGTTTCGGTTTAAAGAACATTGTAGCTAGTAGGCAAAGGAGATGTAAGAACTAATATCTCAAGTTTGGCAAACAATGTATGATGCTGCAAGCGCTCATAACCTACGACAACCGTTTACCATCAGGTGGGTCGTATGCTTGCTTGCTGTCTTATAAACGATTCCAAATAGCAGAGTGTTATAGAACAATCGGAATTAAAGGGCTCTGTGTCATCAGCTGAGCGTACGAAAATTTTAATGGCAATTGATATGACAGCCCTACAAACGGTATCTAGGGCGCAATATAAATAGCGCGAGTTGATGAAGACTGACTAGGAGGGAACCAACGCGCGCGCCGCTTCTCTTGACAATTGACAATTACGAATAATCTTCGCGCGAACATTGGCGCCTTGATTGGTGAAGATTACATTTCGGATAACCTTTTCATTTAGTTATATTTTGATTGCGTAATAGAAATTTGGCTATTTTCTTAATTTAGGTTTAATTTTAGGTACTAATATTTCTTGACTTGTGTAGCGTTGATTAGAATAATAAATGTTTGTTTTGTTAGTATAAAAATTGAATTTTAGCTACTGAATCTTTAAATCAAAATTCAAGGATTATTATGAATAACAAAAAAGTGTGGTTATCGAAATTATAACAAGCTATAAAAATGTTTGTTCATAATATTAAAAGTTTTTTAGATCATTTTAATAACAACTAAGTACATGAATAGTAAATGAGGGAATAGGCATCCTGTAGGCATTCCACCTTAGACTTTATCATCACTGTACATCAGGTATGATGACAGTCAAGAGCCAGACTATATATTTAAAAAAACCTTTTAAAAGATGCTTCTGCCTTTTTAACAACAATCAAAGTAGATATTTAAATGGACATATAATAGAAAATTATAGATTTCCTTTCTTATAAAATGTTTATGAGACTAAGTTAGTTAGTTCGTTAGCAAGCCCACGATCCACCTGATGGTAAGCGGTTGTAGTAGCCTATAAGGGCTTGCAAAACCATACATTTATTACCAACCCACGTTACCAACCCCGAAATATTGGTTCTTAAATCTCCTTTGCCCGTGAATTTCACTAAGTACAATGTCCTTCAAACCAAACCACGGTACACTGCTTTACGGTAGAATAACTGGCCTACCACTATCAAATTCTTAATTTAAACAAATTTACATAAATTCCACATATACTTTCGTGACCTTCACTTAACAATGTTAGGTTCATCTTGTACCTATAAAATCTAGTGCAACTAATTTAATGCACTAGGAATAGATTAAAAGCCAGTTTAGATGTCAGGTATAAATTAAAAGAACAATCTAGGCGTCCATCCAACTATCAACTATTAGGCTCTTGGGACATTCCACTTTAAGTCGGATGTGTCAACGTCTTGTTCCACCAGTTATTTACAAATTACTTTACAATTGCTTATAATTTACGAGAGAAGTTATATTCCTAGTCATTGCTTCTATAATTTTTAACATATCAAACTGTATTTTCGAATAACAACAATCAAAAAATATATGACCCACGTTTAGTAATTTACGGCGTTACACAAACAGTTACAATTAATGAAGAAAATTAACAACGGGCACAGTTTTAGTGCTCTATATTGTTGCAATGTATGTAATACAGAATTTGTTACAGAATAAATTGTCAACGATAACATTTTAATTCTATTACAAATTGTTTTGATAGTTATTTTTAAGCCAAAACCTATTGGTTAGCACAAATCAATAATTATTATTAATTACGAACGAACGTATCCATCCTGAACGAGTTGAAGATTATCCACCACTTGCCTTCAACGAATACTCGCGTACTTTGGCCACATAGCTAGGAGAGAGGGAGACTGCCACGAGAAGCTCGTGATAGCTGGCCAAGTACAAGGCAAAAGACCGCGAGGACGCTCTCCAACACGGTGGTCTGATCAAATTCGCAAACTATCCGGGGTGTCGCTTAACATTGCTTTAAGACAGGCTCCAGACCGGGATAAATGGAGAAATATGATCAACACCTGTACGCTGGCTCCAAGCAGACACGACCCTCAGTCATGTGGATTCAACTTAGAAGGTGAAGATTAATAATTGGTCTATATATTTCATGACAGTTGGCAAACAAGTATACGGTCCGACTGATGGTAAGCAGTCACCCCAACTTATGGACGCTTGCAATACTTGAAGTATCATATGCGCGTTGCCAACCCAAGGAACAAGAGGGAAGGGATGAGAAGGGAAAAAAGAAGGAAACAGAGGGGGTCGGATTGTGGCCACAGCGCTCTCGCTCATCACACGAAACGCAACAGTACCTACTGATACTATTACTTTACGCCGATTTTCCGTGACAGGGTAGTACTTCTGTGCTGGGAAGAGCGTGACTGTAGCACTGCTGAAATATACTATACTTACCAACTTTGTTACAGTTTAATTAATTAAATTTATTTAATCAACGTAGCTGCTAAAATTATTAACCGTTTTGACGAATTTCGCCCGGATGGTAGAATTAACACTTCCATTAAGCCAATCATTTAGCGAGGGCGCGTAAACGTTGTATGATATTACATCCGAGTATTTAAAACGCCTCGTTAACAATATATTCAATGCAAAACTATCTGGCCATATGATATTCCCTTAGATTAATTAAAGGGTTTCTATGATTAAGAATGACAAATGATTCACGATCACTTGTAAATCATTTACACAAAGAACAAGAACATTAAATATAAACACAATTTTTTTTGCATCTTTAAATTAAAAAGACTTCATCACTTGTATGTACTCAACTTCATAATTTGTATGTAAAGATATATAGTAATAGTTTAGCTGCGACCGTGGTTCCGTTCGCGTGGTGTACCGATTTTTCTTTATTGCACGGAACCGTATTTTTTCTAAAATGAAAGTAGTCTAAGTAACATAAGCTATCTGCCAGTGAAAGTCCCGTCTAGTCCAGCCGTTTCTGAGATTCGTTGGAAGAAACAGACAGACAGACATAATTTTTTTTTAAATATTTTTCATGTAAATACGGTATATACTCGTACTTTCATATGCTTTTCGTGAAAATTTGGAATTACAAACAGACACTTCAGATTTATATTTATATAGATATAGATTACCTTATCAAATCCAACAGAGTATCCGAAGTGAGTGTGTCCTTTGAGATAACTTTTTTGGCGACGTTATCCAGGTCGGCGTAGCTGGATGAACTCTTGCCGGGCTTGATTGTGGTGACTAGAGCTATGCCAAGCATCACGGCACATATTGTAGTCGTCATGTAGTAGATGATGGCTCGGAGACCCACTCTGTGTACGATATAAAAGGTATATCAAATAAATTTAAACAAGCAATATTGTTTTTGAGATGTATAATTACTTTGAGAAGTACTCTACCATCTATGTATATTGTTATTGACATTAATCTGAAATGAGTTTAAAACTTTAATATGTCTCCTTTCGTTCACAAATATGGTCTCTTACAACTTGCTTCGAATAAGATAATTTTAGTTATTACTGATCCGTCCACTATGAGATTACATAATCTAGATCGGGTTCCACTATGGCACTGACCAAAAGTATATTAAGTAGATATTATTATATCTTTAAAATATCATTATCTAAAATGATATTCCAGATCACCACACAGAATATCGTTATGAAGGAGCACTGTCCGTACGATTTAGACTAATTTGTTTAGCTTCTTATTTGGATTAATAATGGACGCAAATAAGCAATACCATGTCAACCCAACGAATGTCATTTTGAGAAAAACGCGTGTGGAAATTTTGAACAGCTTCCTTTATTTGATTTTTTTTATGTATTGGTCAAGTTTTTAGCAATTTAGCATTTGGCACAAAAAATAAGTATATAAACTACATTTTTCGTATATAATATAACCCAAAATGTTTAAAAATACATAAATTTCATGATTGAAAAAATGGCTTTTTAGAAGTTTTAAAGCTTAAAACCCTCCAAATATTTAAGAAAAATGTTCTTCAGCCATTTACCAACACTTCTACATATATAACTCAGTTTTTTAAATTTTGTGGGTTGACATGGTATTGTTTATTTGCGTCCATATATAGATTACTTTTATCCTGGAAAAATGGGTTCCTTGGATGCTTGGGATCATCAAAACACTACAAAACGCGAGCAAAGCCGTGGGCACGTCTAGTAAAAAATAACTTACTTGCCAGATAGACTGAGATCAAGAGAGCCTATCGCAGATACGATCGACGAAACTAATAAAGGCACTATCAAACATTTTAACATCCTGAGGAACAGTTCGCCAGGATACTGGAAGTACATCACGTCTCGTTTCGTCCATTGTACACCAGATGCTCTCAAGCCCCATCCGAGCGTTGTTCCTGCGACAACACCGATCACGGTAAGTATGGTAAGCAGGTTCTCGCGAACAAAGACGAGGCAGCCATTTCGTCTAATTTGTAGCGGCATCTTGACAGGACACCGTCGTTTCTGGAAAGAAAATATATAATATTAGTTTTATTAAAACTTCCAATTTTATTAACTTACTTGGAATTATTTGTAATAGGGTTTTGTTAAGGCTTTTCTAGTCTCAATAATCCTTTAATTCCGAACACAGCAAGGTTCAACCATTCATTGCTAGAATAACCTAGTGAATTTATTACGTTTAAATTATTGCCTTACGTTAGAAATGCTGCCCTATAAAAGTTACTTAGGTAATTTACTATGTTTTTAAAGTTATAAAAATAAGAAAAATTATATTAATTTAATCAGTTTTACCAAAAAAACAATAATCATTATAACATCGCTAAATAGGCAATATAATATATTTAATTTTTTCCGTAATATTATGCGTATAAATTTAAACTATATTTATATAAAAACATATTTCAAAACGAAACATAATCAAGATACCAGTCAAAATAAAAAATATATTAAGAAATAAAAAAATATCCTATATCTATATAGATACATATGTCATATGTCGCGGCTTCGGGATGTGACGACTTATCGTTCACTGTTGGGATAACCTCTGTAACAGCAGAGATTATTCCAACAGTGCAATCAGTCACACTGGTGGTAGGCCTTTTGTTGCAAGAGGCCGGCTAGGTAGGTACCACTGCAGTGTCCAATATTCACAATACGAAATTGTAAATACTAATCAGGATCAGCTCATACCACAACATCGTCGGCTTCAACACAACCGAAATGTGACAGTATAGAGGCGAACTTAAAACGGTCTGCTTTAATCTATAGACACATATAATGTAGTTGTGGCGTTTGTGGGTAGCGAGTCTGCCTTTAGTCTCGACGGTTGCGGGTTCGATTCCCGCTCGGGCAGATGTTTGTTTAAATTTCTGTCTCGATCTGGGCGTTTGTCCGTGTGGGTCTCCCCACCGTGCCTCGGAGAGCACGTTAAGTTGTCGGTCCCGGTTATTATCAATAACATCTGATAATAATCGTTAACTCTTGATAAGTAAATTGCTCATATCCAATGAGTTACTGGTTCACCCTTAGGGTTGCGGAGGTCAGATGGCAATCGCTCTGTGTAAAAACTAGTAACCTGTCAAATCCGGATATGAGTAATAAGCAGACCCTGGGTACATAAAAATACCGGGAATAATGCTAGGATGAAGAAGACACATATAATGTAGTTCCATATAATATCAAAAAACTCAGCTAAGTGTGCACTTTTATTTTTAGGGTTCCGTAGCCAAATGGCAAAAACGGAACCCTTATAGTTTCGTCATGTCCGTCTGTCCGTCCGTCCGTTCGTATGTCACAGTCACTTTACTCGGAGACCATTGGCTTAATCTATACGAAATTCACTAAATAGGTGTATTCTATGAACCAAATGTTGTTGAGATATTAGTTCCTAAAGTCGTAAAAATTGTGTCCGCCAGGTAACTTTTAAAATTCTGGAAAAATTTGAGCTTGTAGAATACCACATAAACTTTTATCCACATTTGGTTTGAAGAAGATAGGTCAACAAAATTTTGAGATATATAAGTTGTTCCCATAATTTTGTTTTTCATATTACTTTTAATAATTACTATGAATTTACCAACTTATTTTGCTGTCGATTTTAATTCTTTATTATTTTTAAAGTCCTTAAGATTCTTCATAACCCAGCTGCGGAACCCTTTAGTTTCAACTGTGCGTGGTGCACAACGCACTTGACTGGTTTTTGATATTAATGCTTTTTTTTTACCTAGCAGGCCTATAGCAACAAAAGAGCTATCACCAGTGTGATTGCACTGGTGGAATAATCTCTGCTGTGACAGGGGTTATCCCAACAGTGGGCGATGAGGCCGTCACATCCCGACGCCGTAAAGAAGTACTCTCCAAGTAAACGGAATTGGAGAAAATTGTGGGTAGACACTAATTATAAAGCTTAGCATCGCAAAATATGTAGGTATTCCTCAAAAGTTTTTATTAATATTTTTAGGCTTACATATTTTAGGCATTATTATTCTATTTTAGTTTTTTTAGATTAACAAGAAAACATTTAAAAATAAACCCATGTTTATTAACGCTTTCACTAATAATTAATTATAGCCAAATTAAATGTGAATACTTGGCACATGTCACTTGGCAAACCATGCGTGCGATTAGTATTATAACAGTACAGAATGTATAACACGACATCTTATTTTATCAAAGTTCAAGAGATCTTTAAATTCATACAGAATACGCACGAAAATATATGTAATTTAACAATCTTTAGGTATAAAGTATATTCTTCGGCGACGGGACGTGACGACCCCATCGCAAGCTTATGGGATAATCTCTGTCATAGCAGAGATTATACCACCTGTACAATAAGTCACACTGGTGGTAGGCCTTTTGTGTCAAATATTCCGACCACCGCAGTGTCAAATATTCTACCAAAAAGTAGTAGCGTCTTTGCCATTACTGTGTTTCGGTTTTAAGGACTCTGTAGGCTATTGAAATTACTGGGCAAAAGAGATTTAAGAACTAATCTTGAGGTTAGCAACGTGTGAGTGACACCTACAAATGGTGTTGCAAACTTTCATAACCTACGACAACCGCTTACCACCAAGAAGGCCGTATACTTACGTGCCAACTTAGTACCATAAAAAAAAACAAATATTTTAGTTAAAAGTTTCCTTTCACAAACGATATGAAATCTTGCAAATTATAATAATAGGAAAGATTGTCAGAAAATAGTTAAGCGAAGCGAAGCGAAGCGAAGCGAAGCGAAAATTGCACAATGGTCAAGCTTAAGGAGGGCTGTAGAACACCCGCACGCTGTGAAATGTAATGTCGAGGATTGAAAGCTGACAGCCAATTTTCAGTAATCAAAAAGCCCGGAAAAAAGAAAAATTATATAAGGGAAATAAGGAAAACTATAAAATAATATTATAAAAATTTAAATAATCATAAAAAAAGGTTTAATTTAATGTTTTCATGAATCTTAAACTGGATTGATTAAAGAAACGATCTGCAAAATAAATGAAGGCCACAAAGTCTATTACTTTCATAATGGGACATGTAATAATTGTTTCTACTTTTTAAATAATGTATTAATTATGTTTTACGAAGCCTGGCAGGTGAACACCATACAGTTATTATATTATGTCTCTATATTTACGTGTTTACCAAAACTTGAACGGAATAAATTATGACAACGGCTAATCTGATTTGATGTGTTAGTTTATTCCAACATCTGTTTCATGCTTGACATGTTTTCAAAGTTAACATTGGTTATCTGTAAAATAAAATTATTAAAAGAACTTTGCGTGTTACTGCTTTTACTAAACAAAGCATTCGAATCAAAGGGTTTTTTTTTTATTTTTTCAGAAAAAGTACAGAATTTCGATCAGAAAAGCGCCGATCACACGTGGGATACAACGCGTACGCGCCCCGCGCGGATGTGATCGCGGAAATCTTTATTTAGTATCGCATTCAGCTCTCCCCTCGCTCACACGCACCGCAATCCGCCTAACGACGTACCTGGCTGGAAATGTACACTCGTGACATTATTTTATTAATGGGATGACGAAATCTAAAACAAATGACAAATTACATCAAGGCTTTTTACTTGCGAAGCCTTATGATGTATAATTATTTAGGTCATGTTGAATTATTTAATATTTAATTTATTTATTTATCTCAAGTCATTTTTGAAGTTTACTGTTCATATAAAGCCCCTGGTATGAAATTTTTATGACCATTGAAATTTTTGTAAAAGCGTTAGTTATAAGTGTCATGAAAAGAGATTAACACAAAAGAGTTTTTCTTATATATATTATTTCTGTTTTGTAAACTATTTACGTTTCTTAAAATCTATCTTATAAAAATTATAATACTTTTATATATTTCTACGTCTTATAATAAAAAATCGTATGTTTAACGTCTTAGGTCGTCTCTGTAGCAGTGCAATGATCTTGCAACTTGACCGGTGCTCCTGACATTGTCAAGTCAAGACAGAAGCTAATAACGTGTAATAGCTAGCCTACACGTGCACAGTAATGTGTCTTATAAATATCGTTCGAATCACAGATGATTAATATAAATTTAAAATGAGTTTGACATCGTTTTATATTTAGGTAAGCTGTATAATATTGTAACATTGGGACAAGTCGTTTGTAAACAAGCGCTTGTAAAGAGAAACATATTTTCTATGTTAAAGCCGCTTTTCCTCGTAGTATTACGTTTTACGTTTTAAAAAATGAAAAACTCGTACATATCGTAAGCCTTTGCAAAAAAAAACCTTCATGTACTTATTTTTAATAAAACAACGTATGTATAATACTTCTTAAGCTAGTGTTACTCCTAGATCCAGAAATACAGGCAACTAGTACAGGAGCTAGGTTTCATCTATTTGTTGATTTGTATGTTGTACCCTAATAAAGATTTTTAAAAACATGACATTTTTTTATTAAGGCATGACCACAATACCTACGTTCTCTATATATTTATTCTAGTAATAAAAATGTGGACGAATTAAGTAATCCACAGTACTTTTCACAACGAGGTACTTTCATGGGCGAAAGTGAAATTTTGACACTTATCATTCCTGTTGCACTAATGAGAGCGCTGGCACGTGTGTCGGCATTAATGTATACTGGCTCATTAGATCGGAGTTCAGACGCCTTTTGTTTGAAATATTTATATTTAAATAGAACACAGTATAAGAATACACTAACGGCATTTTAAAGTCTCGTGTTTTTGTACTAATTTTATCAATCGAGTCTAGTTGGTTAGTTTTCAACTCAGCTGTATTATAGAGCATAAGGCCAAGATGACAAACAAGTAAATGGCTTATCTGATGTAAATCAGTTACTATTTTCATAATTTTACAGAAGTAAAGCCAAGCTTCTCCCAACACAAACGGGCCGGCTCGACCAAGGAATTACTACCCTCTTTACAGAAAATCGGCATAAAGTAACTGTACTGTTGCGTTTTGTGCGATGAGTTAGAGCGCCGGAGGCCCAATCTCCCACACCTCTATTCCCTTCCTTTTTTCCTTTGCCTTCTTGTTCCTTAGGTGGGCAATACGCATGTGATACTTCAAATATCGCAAGCGTCCATATGCCACCTGACATTGCGGCGACTGCTTATTAGACGGACCATATGCTTATTTGCAAACCGTCATGATATAAAGAACTTAAATAAACTATCCTCCCACCTGACAGGAGAAGTAAGCTGACCTGACCTGACCTGTTAGGAGAAGTAAGAGAAGGGAACGGAAAGGAATCTGGATTTCCAGCATTTACACTAATCGGAAACACAACAAAGTAAAATATAACGAAAATTGTACTTATACGTCGGTATGTTGTAAGTGTATGCGATAGAGTTGGTCCAATCATACAGGAAACACCTAAAATACTACTTGTTAGACAAAGTCTTAATTTATTTGACTTTATTGTGGCAATAGTTAACTAATAAAAAAATCAAATTTTAACATAACAAGAGATATGTTATACTCAAATATATTGCCCAATTACCAGTGGGTAGTTACTACAGGGTAGTTTAGGCAGGATGATTATTTACGTGCTCGGCAAATTTTGTTCAGCCCCAAAACAAAAAAAAAAAGGGAGGAGGTCTGAGCTATGCGCAAAAATGTTACAAAACTAAACATAAAACCACGATTGGTCTCTATACCCCTTGGTCGCACCAATTGCCAGGTCCCATTGTCATTCTAAGTCCTTTAAGAAAACGTAAAAAATTCCATAAAAAGGGTCCAGTTATTTAGGGGGAATTAAATGACAAACACACAAAACGCGACACCCTCAAGAGCCCTTCCCTAACCTTAGGTTGGCTGATCGGGGGGAAGCACAACCGCACAAATATCTGTCCCCAAGATATTCGAAGCTGGAGCAAAGCATTTGTTATTTGGGTTCCGTAGCCAAATGGCAAAAACGGAACCCTTATAGTTTCGTCATGTCCGTCTGTCCGTCCGTCTGTCCGTCTGTCCGCCCGTCCGTATGTCACAGTCATTTTACTCGGAGGCCATTGGCTCTATCCACACGAAATTGACTAAATAGGTGTATTCTATGAACCGCACAACGATTCTGTAATGAAATATTAAAATATATAAGAATTAAGGGTCCATACATCCCCCCCCTCTAACTTTTGAACTATGGGGTGTAAAATTCTGGAAAAATTTGAGCTTGTAGGACATCAAATGAAATTTCAACCACATTTCGTTTGAAGAAGATAGGTCTAAAAATTTAGAAGATATATAAGCTTTTCCCATAACTTTGTTTTTCATATTACTTTTAATAATTACTATGAAATTACCAACTTATTTTTGCGGTCGATTTTAATTCATTATTATTTTTGAAGTGTATTAGATTCTTCACAACGAAGCTGCGGAACCCTTTAGTTTCAACTGTGCGTGATCCACAACGCACTTGACTGGTAATTATTGTCTAGATACACAAGGTGTTGCAGGTTTCTGAATCATATTCTCGAGTTATTATAAACCTAACTATAGTAATATACGTATTTACAATTTATTTATGCACGTAATGACATTTTATAAATTGTTGTAATTTGCAATCAATCATTTATGCAATACAATTTCTGTCAGTAGGACATACATACATATATGTAGCAGTGTTGTGTCATTAAATTGTTTTAAAATGATTATTCTGTGAGATAGGAAATAGAATTTATCAAAATAAAAAAATATAATGTAAAGATGACGTTGTGGTGCAGCGGTAGCGAACCTGCCTTAAACGCCACAGATCGCGGGTTCGATTCCTACCGGAGCATGATATGTTTGTATTGACCATGCAAGCATATTTTTCGGTCTGGGTGTGTTTGTCCTTGTCATTGTGTATTTTTCCGGACCCCCGACACAGGATATATATATCCTAATGGGGGCCGTTGAGTGTGTAAAAAAAGAAGATGTTATATCGAATTGTTTGATTGGTTTCCCTACATCATTACTCTGTTACAGTAGTTTTGGAAATAAGAACATATGAAGAATATATGAAATTTGTTACTAAGCGTTAACATTAGGTGACCATTAGGTGTATTTATCTGTGTCGAGAATTCGGAAACCCACAAACACAAAATATACACAAGGAAATAAATTTCTGTATGGTCAAAAGATACTAATCTTGTTCTTCCTAGCATCAACTCGGTATTTTGCCCATTGTTATCCAGATTTGACAGGTTACTAGTGCTTACACAGAGCGATTGCCATGTGTCCTCCACAACCCTAAAGGCGAATCAGAAACTCATTGAATTAGCCTTTAAGTCTAAGAAGAGACTTTGTCTATTTATGCGTATTCAACTGCTTGTACAATGGGATATGTTCCAAAGAATTGTTTGATATGATGCCTACAGCGACTTTCCACCGTAGCACCGCTCGCCATCGGCAGGGTATTCACATCGCCATCGCGAACAGTGTGGTTCCAAAGGAATATCCTTCCGCGAACCCTCCGGCTGTGGAATGAGCTCCATGCTGAGGTTTTCCTAATACGCTACAGTATGGGGTTCTTTAAGGGTAGGTTGAAAAAGTTTGTAATGGGTCGGCAACACGCATGCGATATCTCTGGGGTTGCAGGCGTTCATAGGCTGCAGTGACCGCCAAGCCAGCAAGCGGACCGTACGCTAGTTTGCCACCATCGTTGTAAAAAAAAATTAACAAATTCCCTATAAAGAGTGCTTTCGGCGCTTGACTTTAGGTGACCTGGTCAAATCTATTCATTTAGTCTCTATCCAAGTTTGCTAATTTATGACCTCTAGCAATTTTACTAACTCTACTAAAAACCGTAATGAGTCCGTTCATTGGTCGCCATACAGATGTAATACACTCGTACTTCTTGAAGTTAGCTACTTATAATTCTGTAAATAAATCGATTCTACTCGAAACACGTTGGAGCGAGGTTTTATAAGTATAATCCTCGATGTAGGCCGATACCTATTCTTAATGCCGATCGAAAAGGGGACGAGTGGGTATAAAAGAGCTTTTATCCCGTATTCATCTAGATTTGAATATTCTGACATTGAATGTCTGGCTTGAATGACATTGAATAGGTGTTGTATTGCACGTATTATAAACTATTATTATATCCATATGTAGTAAAGAATAAGTACCATGTCTTTAGAAAATTTCTTTAGAAGAACAAAAACGGCACAGTCGATTAAGATGAGAAAATATTACATTTTAACTAGATTTAACTAGTCAAATACTAGACTTTAAATCTTTCCAAGCATATGACTTACTTCTTCTTGACTTCCTTCACTAAAAGTATTTTACCGGTGCCCTATAAAATTCAGCTGCTTGCCAAATGTTATAAAACTAATATTATCAATTGAAAGAAAGTAACGAGGTCAAATTTAAAAACCACTTCCAAATTTATTGACTAAAAATTTAATTTTTATATGCTCGTACGTGGCATATGATACTTGTAAAAATTTACTATTCTTCAATTATAATCATTTGCTTAAGATCTGATTACCTCTCATGACGTCCTGTTTAGATTTTCTACGTAGATTTCTTACATTATTATTTTTTCATGTAGATTAGTAGATAGAAGGGTAGTAGAGACCGTTAAGAAAAGGTAACCTAAATTTACGTTAGTATAAGTAATGAAGGTCCCCTCAAGCTCTCTTAAGTGAGTGGATTTCCTCAGAAGCACCTTATTACAGTTTAATTCGTCGTTAAGGGCTATACAAAAGAACACGGAACATTAAGGAATTATAGCATTTAACGCAACACAAAGAGAACTATTTCGCTATAGCAGTACAGAATATTGAACGAAGGTCACGATAAGTGGGTCTTATTCAGTAAGTGACAAAAATGCAAGAAATATAAGAATTTGAAAATTGAAATTTTTAATACATAATTCTTGCTACAATGGAATTTTAATAAAGTGTCAAAATATGGACATTAGTCTGAAACAAATAATTTTAGTTTTAAAATTGATATATGCTTATTATAAATTTTACAGTTATAAATTTTAATAACTTTTTTATTTTTATCGAAGCCGTGGAGAGTATGTTCAATATGTTGACACATTTTAGTGCAGCATAAACAATAAAATAGTTCACAGAGACAGTTTAATACTCAATCTCTATTGAAATGTTTGTTAATTAAAGAAACTAGCTCTCTGATTTTAGTTTGATGACGAATCACTATATATATTTTACTTCACTTTACATGTGACAGAGATTGTGTGTTTATGTAAGCTTGTAAGTTTCACGGGGAAAACAGCAAAGTCCTAATCAACGGCCTCCCCATGACCGTAGCGAGGAAGGAGCAAAGGGGGACAGTTGGCCTTCCCTGGACCTTGCTAAATACACAAACATAATGCAATTTGAATTTTTCAACTAATAACTATTGAAAGAAATAGTCATTTTGCACACCTCTGGGCCCTATATTAAGATTTTTGCCACCCCTAGGCCAAATGCTGGCTACGCCCATGGGCCCAGCTCTTGAGCACTACCTTCTCAAAGACACAATGATAGAGGTACGATCATAATAGGTATACTTAAGATATTGCATAAGCATAATGCAAACAACTGCAATATATCGTATGTAAATATAATTCTCAACAAACTTCCTTCTTATTAAAATTTAATTAATTAAAATGCTTAGCAATAAATCGTTGTTAAACGTGCAGTATTAATCCCACGCAAGGATTATTATTCTTGTATTATAAATAGAATAGAATATAATTATTATTAGCATAATATAATCTTATATTCAATTGGATTTTAAAGATTTTACATCTATACGATGTTTAACGTAACGCGATCAAAAACGATGTTTGCGATCCTAAATCACGCTATCAAAGTTTTCTTCACGAATAAAGATATATACAACTTCACTGACCTAAAATCACACCTGTACAAGGGACAAAAGGAGGCTTTCTTAGTCTTGGTGGCACGTCACGTAGGTGTGCTTCCAAATTAAAACATATATTTTGTGAGTTTAATTATAATTATGAATATTATAGAATTATTTCTACGTTAGATTTTATTTTTATGTACCTGTGAACCTACTCTGATAATTTTTTTATCACTACATAGTATAAAACAAAGTCGCTTTCTCTGTCCCTATATCCCTATGTATGCTTAAATCTCTAAAACTACGCAACGGATTTTGATGCGGTTCTTTTTAATGGATAGAGTGATTGAAGAGGAAGGTTTATATGTACAATAACATCCATTAAATAGTGGAGAACTAATGTTATTTTAATGGGAACTGTTTTACTCTAAATTTAACGCGTGCGGGCCACGGGCAGTTATGAATAAATCAAAACTACTGGATCGATTTTAATCAGTTTTTCAGTGAATGACATAGGCTATGTATTTTAAACCCGCGCGAAGCCGGGGCGGGCCGCTAGTGTCCTATATAATGTTTTGACTTGAGAGTTAAGTTAGTGAGTAACGCTATTACAGTATATTCATTTTTTATGTAACTTTTGGTTACTTTCTGCAACTTTTTACCGAGTTTTTATTAATGGTTTTTGTCTGTTTTTTTAGTGTATATTATGTGTATGTGAATTTTAAACGTAAAATATTCTTAAAGGTGACTCCAGAGGCTACTCTGCGTTTAAAGAATTTTAAATATTCGCTATATTTATCTCAGAAACGAACGTAAGATTCCAAGTATCGATTACAAACGAGATCTTAACGTGCATGCATATGCATGCTTGAGTCATAATGCGCATGACTTAAGACATCGCGGCTTCACATACTATTTTAGGGGAGGACATTTTATTTTATTATATTTTAAGGTTACATATAGCAGCGGACGTTATCAGTTTTCAATAATATATGTTCCTGATTCTAAGCCATGTGTCTTTACGTCCGTCTGTCTGTTTTTTTTTTTTATGTGTGAGGAGGCAAACGGGTGGGAAGCTCACATGATGTTAAGCGATCACCGCCGCCCATGAACATCTGCAACACCAGAAGGCATGCAGGTGCGTTGCCAACCTTTAAGGAAAGAATACGCTCTTCTCTTGAAGGTTCCTAAGTAGTATCGGTTCGGAAAGACCGCTGGTGGAAGTTGATTCTACAGAGTGGTTTTGTGAAGCAACTTGTTTAATGACAATCAATCAATAATTTTTAAGAAAGTTTTTAAAAGAAAATAAAAACAAAAGTTTTGTTAATGGAATAACTTTTTTTAAACTCCACTCTTAGAAACTTGCTATTCTTTACTAAGACTTCAACGCGCTAAGTCGCATATTTCACAACATATCAGCACAAGCATAATTATGTTTGTGTACGATTTTCAAGGCATATTATAAAAGACAATAAAAGTAATGTATTTTAAATTTCAATCCAACTATGAGCAAACAACGTTAACATTTAGGGGGAAGGGGAACTAAATCGAATAAATAAAATGCGAGATTAAGCCTCCGGCGCTCCTACTTATCATGTCTACTGATACTGTTATTTAACACTGATTTGCTTCGACAGGGTAGTACTTTCCCGGTCGAGCCGGAGCATTTGTGCTGGAAGGAGCATGGCTCTACTACTACTTCTTCGAACATACACGCCAGAAACAGCAAGGGTCTACTAGTTTTAAGTTGTAATCTGTTTCTCTTATTAACGGTATTTGATATAATAGAAAAACCTAATTTTCTTTCTTTTATAGGCTAAATTGACAGCTAGAATGTAATAATATATTCACAACCTACACCTTATTTCTTGAGTACCGTATTATACGATTTAAGTGTAATATTTTTAATAAAAATTTGCCCCATAATGTCATTCTTCATTTTATTAAAGGGTATGTTTTTATATAATATACAGCTCTACCATCTCTTTTTTTTCCCTAAAGTATATATAAAATAATAATTATACCTGATATTTTTATTATTAGTTATTCTTTTTTTTAATTACAAACAATATTAAAATATATTTATAATTCAATTCTAATTATATTTACAAATAATTAAAACTGTACCAATCATGTCCACGGGGAATAGTGGCAAGAATGCTAGCTGCATTGCTCCGGTGAATCACAATCCCGATTCTTTGGGCGAAAAATTAACCAGCCCGCCTGTCACCACTTTGTTTGTTAAGATTTTATTGTTTGTTAAAGTTAAAAACCTTAGACAGTTTCGCACAATGTACATTATTACGTTTCGTACGTTTGTAGGTTTTATGACTCTGGGATAAAAAGATAAAAATAAATGCTGCATTCATAAAAGTGTATAAACAGTAATCATAACAAGGCGTGCCGAATGCAATTTGCGTAACTAGTTCTTCCGGTGAACCGATGTGAAGTTAGCATCGGAGATACGGCATTATCCTAACAATAATTTATAAACCTACTATCTATACCAAATTTAAAAAGCTGACGTGTTTGTTTGTTTTGTTGAAACCGCTAATCTCTGGAACTATTGCTCGGTTTTTGAAAAATTTTTTTGCATTTGATAGCACATTTCTTGAGAGACACCGTTGTGGCTTATTGGTAGCGACGCGACCCTGCCTGTAGACTCGACGGTTGCGGGTTGATTTTCCACTCAGGCAGATGGTTGAATTCTTGTCGGTCCCTCCACCGTACCTCGGAGAGCACGTTAAGCTGTCGGTCCCGGTTGCTATCATATAACATCTGATAATAATCGTTAACTCTTGATAAGTAATTGATAAGCTTATATCCAATGAGTTACTGGTTCGCCTTTAGGGCTGCGGAGATCAGGTTGCAACCACTCTGCGTAAAAACTAGTAACCCATCAAATCCAGACAATAGTATTTAGCAGACCTTGCGTAGAAAAAAAAATCATGCTAAGAAGAAGAGCAGATTTTTTTGAGGAAGGCTATATATAGGCTCTATAACACGTTACTACAAACAAGCAAAAACGCTTATCTGATTTGGATGAAAATTGGCACAGATATAAACTGTTACCTGGATAGTCAAAAAACGAACTACAAAATTGGAGTTTCGATAAGATGGACCTTATGGAATCTATACTTATTATACAATCTATAATTATTATACCCCTTAAATTATATAAATATCGAGCCTTTTCGAGCCTACATCGATGAATGAATTTAAAATCAGTAATTTTGATAAAGATATATATATATATATAAATATATACATATGAGAGTTAGGACAAAACTTAAACTTGACCAAGGAGTAGTAAATATACAGTCTATCTTTTAAGGTTGCAGGCTGAAATTCGGGCCTGGAACTCTTAGTTTCTTTATGGTGTTGGAAGGAAGTAGTGGAAGTGGAAAACATCATATCTAATTAACATGTACCTATTTATATATATCTCCTCTTCATACTATTTTCTTATTACAATAAACTAGCTGTTACTTATCTATTGTGATGTATGTGATGTTAATGAGATTTTTTAATAAGAAACTATTGAAACCATTATTACTAGAACTCTGCTAAGATTACTACTATATAGCTTACCCATTTTGGAAAAATATATATATAAAAGGTAATTTATAAGTATTAAATTAACGTCGGTAAAATTGATCAAAATATATTATAAAGAAAATATAGATTTCCTGAAGAATATATGATATTGATACAATTAATTCCGCGTAAAATCATAATTGTATTCAAATCTTTTATTTTATTGTTTTTCGTTTATAATTCTAATATTTAGCATCTGCCAACAATTTATATAATCGTCATCAACAAACAATACGATTCATTAAATTTTTTACAAAATTTTCAAAGAATAATGAAACAATCAAAAATATTGTGCACATAATTATTTCGTAAAAAATATATGTCAATCTGTTTTCATTTTCTTCGAAATTAATAAAACTATGTACATTTATCAACTCACCGTTGAAAATAATGAGCGGGAATTCTTATATCACTGTATCGCGAACATCCACTGCACAACTTGTAACCGAGTTACATCGAGCGACACGTGCTCACTTCGGGATCGCCGGGATCCGACTGAGAATTGAGATCACTGAGCTGAGCCACTCCGTCTGGACATCCTCGAATCCTCAGAGGCTGGGTTGGGGGACGGGAGGGGAGCGGGGAGATTGATCTGCGACTCGGCTTCCGGCGACGTTTCATGTCCTGAATGAAAGGCCTCGTGTGGTACGTCCTACGCGTGTAGTATTCGTAGTTCATTCGAGTGGCGAAATGTACTTATGTAAATATCACTTGCAATAGTGAGTACTATTGGGTATTATAGTATATAGGTACAATACACCGTTTATAGAAACAAAAGGTACTATATCAATTAAACTAATTAATAACAACAACAATAACTAACTAACAATAAGGAATATTACTTATTCTGTGCTGTTATGTTTATATCGAAACTTATAAACCTATCGATATAAATTACCTATTAACAAAGTTAGTCCAAAAATGTAACCCGATTTGCTCGGTCCAATAAAATTATAAGTTTGCATGAAATTAAAATAATTATTGCTAATTAAAGGTCGCAGTTACATATAATAAAGTTCAGTAATCTATTAGATAATTATAATAAGAATTTAAATTTCTGTATGTTTCACATGAAGAATAAATTGGTGTATTCTTACTACATACGTGGGGCAGCTATGTGGTCATAGGCGTATTGAGGTAGGGGCAGAGGAGGGCAACTGGACCTTTTCTTTCAACTTTGGGAAACGCATTTACGCGCACCGCTACAAGTAGCGGTAGTGTGGGACTTGCCGCTCCCTAATCGAGCTAAATAATGCCCAATAAAACCTAACGAACCACTTTGCGCCATAGTAGGTACCCAAGGGTTCGTTTGCGCAATCAACCGCGACATTCTCCACCGAGACTAACTTTTTAATGAGTTTGTTTCCCTCTTCGACCGACCGTCGTTATTTTTTTAAAGAGACTTTCTTCCTCTGCCGACTGACCGAGGCTGGAGGTTCCGGTTAAAAACACCGGTGTTGCAGGAGTCGCTTATTGTTCATTCCGGTAAACAGCCCCCTACAGCTACTGAGCACGACAACCCCAGAATTTTACCCCTGTGGTTGGGGTTTGGCAACTAGACCTGTACTAACCTCAACATTGGGTTATTCTAGTCAATATAATGCATATATATATATATTTTTAATAGTTTTGACTAAACACAATCCAAGTTTACCACACAATAATGTTGACAAAATACAAATGAAAAATTTGGCGTATAGTATACTCATTTTTAAGTACTATCAATTATAATAATTATTTTATGAATTATAAAGTGTCTCGCAATTAAAGGCCAACTCAGAAAGCAATTAAATAAATTAATAGTTACACTGAGCTTACTTTTTAATTAGGTACCTCCTACGTCGTAGACGCCGCGCCGTAGCAAAGAATAGTGAAGTCTCACAAGCACACTAGTACGTTGTCAGATTATGGTATACTCAAGGTTCTATATGAACTTGCAAAACGGATAATGAATTTTGACCGTAAACAGAGAAAGAGATTAGGTATCTGTTTACGGTTTTGACACTATTTTATTCTTTATAATTATTTATATATAATAATAATAATCAATTGACCCCAAAAACAAAATATAGGGTCAATCAAAAAAAAATATCAAAGATTCGTTATTTTCAAAAGTTTTATTTGTTTTTCACAACACAAATGGGCCTGGGACCTGTAAACTCTCACTAAAAATCGGCGTAAAGTAACAGTAGCATTGCGTTTCGTGACGAGTGATGAGTGAGAGCGCTTGAAAACCAATCTCCCAACCCTCTGTTCACTTCCTTTAAACCCTTCACATCCCTTCTGTCCTAACCCTTGGGTTGGCAGAACGCTCGTGATACTTCAAGTATCGCAAGCGTTCATAGGTTGCGATGATTGCTTACTATCAGTTGGAATGTATGCTAAAATAAATTGTAACTTATTCATTATTTTTTACACATCATTATTTAAACATAATTTTAATACTTGGCATGAAATTTTTATAAAATATTTTTTAACAGCCTCGTTCCAAATACATGCAATAGGATAGCTGAGTCCACGGATTAAAATAATTAACGTATAATGACTGCGACCTCCAACAATTGCGACATCCGATGCAATTCATTATGTTGTGACGGATATAATTTATATAATGAAATGCTATGTCAAATGTTTCCTGAAATATGGAAAATTTTGGAGAAATAACCTCGTATTTTACTATAAAGATTATAATTCCTGCTTAGTCGAAGCCACTAAAATAATGTTGACGCAAAACAATTGTAGTAGAACCATTCTCCTCCCCGCTCAAATGGACTGGATCGACCGGGGAAGTACTCTCACAGAAAATAGGCGTAAAGTAACAGTATCAGTAGGTACAGTTGCGTTTCTTTCGATGAGTGAATGCGGTGGAGGCTCAATCCCCCAACCCTTCTCTAATGCCTCTCTGTTACGGGGGCTACAGGAGACTATGTCGGACTTGTATAGACAAATACCCCACGGTATTGGTTAGTCTCAGTACAGTCTCAGTCTCTCTGCCTGCAGTCCTGTTGGCGATGCTAGGCGAGGAATAAAAATAGAGCATATCCTCGGATCACGGGCGTGCATGGTGGGAATATTCTTAGTCCATACTAAGCAATTACGAGTAGCATGACAGTAGGCGTGGTTCGAGGTTACGAGGGAAGCGCATAGGAAGTATCGCTCCGCCATTCCGAAACTCAACATCGCCAGCCACGTTCTTTCGTCGTCGTCTGAGTTTGGCAGGTCCCATGGGTGCCCTCTACGGGTACCTTTCACACGCACCGGGATGGACCATGATGGCCCATGGACTTCTACAGAGCACCCATGTCGTGTTAAAAGTGCGGCATCTGCTATTGAAAAATTAAACTTTATACTTTGGAGTAAACAGTTATCTGGATTATGGGAGGACATCGCATTCTTATCGAATAAGATAGATGTAAATGACACATAGATGTAAAATGACCTAATTTGCGATCTCAATGATTATAAAAAAAATAAAAATCTCTGATCACTGTTTTCATATTTATAATATTTATCCACATGTTTCTAGTTTCTACATTATCAATAGGTGGTTTAGTTTCATGAAAGAGCGAATTATATATTTATTTATTTAATTTTTCAAATTTAAACTGAGCTTTATTGACTGTGTTGACTATCATTCTCCAGTCCTTTTATTATTTTATTGTCATTAGTTATTTGCATACAATTAAAAATTGTTTTTAATGATGTCAAAGAAGCATAACTTCTGACGCGCGTACGTACGCGCACCCATTTTTTAATTATTTAACTGATACCTATTTAATCTTCTTATTAGAAATTATCAATTTATTGCTACACGGAAGTCCAAAGATATTATCTAAAGATCATTAAAGTAAATTTTTGTGAATAGCAAACTTGCTATAAGTCAACGTCAGAAGTCGACAGATGTCGCTTTATAGTTTGACAACCGACAAGTCGAACCAAAGTCGAACTTAAATAGTAAATAGGCTAAAATGCCAAATAACAACCAATAAAAAATATTACCTATAAACTAAACCAAGCAAGAAATACAACCGACTAATATAAATATAATAGAATAATTTTTACTATTGAATAGAACGCGAGCCGAAAGATAAACCTACCAGTGCCCAGTGCCAAAACAACTTGTTATAAACAAAGAACGAAGATAAATTCATCAATCATCAAGATTTTTTAATAATTTAGTCATAAGCCATAATTTGACATAATGTCGAAAAGAGAACTTTGGGGTTATTATGAAGATGACAATAATGAAACAATATTACAAACAGTGAATTTTAATCCTATCATCGAGCTAGGGATGCAAAACATACCTGAAATACCTATAACAGTCAAGTCATCCCCCATTGAATTACCAAAACCTAATTTGATCACACATACTATACAACTGCATGCATATTCAAGGCAATTATCTGCAATCATAGACCAGACTGAAAATGCTTTGTATGAAGGTGCAAGAATAGATGCCTTGAGCTTACCAAGTATGCCACCAGAACCAGATTTAAAAATAGAACACAAAGCAACACCACCTATTAACTTCTTACCAAAACAGTATTGTGACTTTTCTCTTGGAAAAGGACCTGTGATATTCCCTTTTACTCCTGAAAGCCATAAACGAGCACTACGACATTGTGCCGCAATAGCCATAGGTCATGTCGGATTTGCCGCAAGTACTAACACAGCTTTAAATTCAGTTGCAGATTCTTTAGATATTTACATGACAAATATGTGTAAATTAATGAGAACTGTAGTTGATAGAGAAGCCAGTGGTCTTAATTCTGGCTTTCCAGATGTAATATCCAAAGTGTTTGCTGAACTAAATATTGGGAACATTTGTGATTTCTTTGAAAACCGGGTAGTGAGATATCATCAAAAATTAAAACCAATGTGAAGAGTTAAAAAATCATTGTGAGGCATTGGCTATAGGTGATATTGCACCCCAACTAAAACTTGAAGAAGTACCAGAGTTGCATTTTCCAGCAGCTCTAGATGGTGCCTTCACACCATCACTTGAACCCGGATTTCAAATGTTGCACAGTCTTGAACAGGAACAACTGCAAGGTCTTGAATTGTTAGATGCAGTGACAGATGATATTAAAGTAGAACCTATGGAATTTCCTCAATCCGAAACTGTAAAATTGCCAACTTTATCTCCTAATGCTAAGAAAAAAAGAAAATAAATGGTCTTTCTTAAAAAAAAATTGTTTCTTAATTTATTTCCTTAGAGTCTATATCTGTGGCTGAATAAATAGCTGCACCAACCAGCATACCCAAGATTTCATAAAATTGATTTTATAGTTGATTATGAATTTCTATTTATATCTAATAGACAAGGTTAACATCAACACATAAGGTATATAACAACACAAAAATATTCAACATAACACAACTATATACTTACCACACTTGTTTATTTATTCAAAAAAATATTACCCACACAACTCACTCCTTAATTACAGTAGATAAAAAAACACATAAATATCATACCAGTTATAAAAACAATATAGATTTACCAAAACCCCAAACAAATTATGCTAAAAATAATATAATATAAAGTTTGCGGGAGCTAAGTTACATAATAGTTTACCTATACATGTTAAAAGAACATATAAACTCAATATATTTAAGAAAAAAATTGAAAGCCCACATTCAAGTTTTGTGCTACAGAAAAATTATCTCTATAATAAAAAAAAGATGTTAATAAAGAAAAATGTCTAAACCTACATAATAAATATAATAATTATATAAAATTTTACTTAAAGTTTATAATGTATTGTTACTTAAAGTTTATAATATATAAATAAATTTGTTATATGTTATAAATAAATTTGTTATTGTATACATAAGCTGTTTCCAGTGTTTCGATTTCTTGTTAGTCTTACTTTTAACAAATTCTCTGTTAAGTGAATGTTTTATGTAATGTTCTTTTAGAGAAAAATAAAGATTCTTAAACCTAAAATTATTTTGTTTAATGAAAATAAATCACAAACATAAGCCTGATAAAAAATAATATAATTTAAAATATATAATGTTAATTTCGTAATACTGATTTTAACATTTTTATTAATAATTTATCTATAGAATTATAAAAGAAAAATTTTATAACAATATTGACTGAACCTAAAATGAAAAATAGGAGGAGAGAAATGAGGGGGTGGTTTAATAAAACACTTAAAAACATAGCACCAAATAATAATTTAATTGTACCAAAAATTATTTTACAAACACCAGATTAAGTAGTGCCTCGTTTAGATTTTAATTTCATTATATACATTTAAAATAACCTATATTGATCCAGACAAGAAGTTGCTACTTGTAAAATTAAGCGGTCAATAGATCAATTCTTAAAATACTATACATTAAGATGTATTGGTCATATCCTAATAAAATCTTAAATCAAATTTTTAAAATCTGACACAATGATGATGAACTTAAATAATAGTTAATGACTTATAAGGTTGCAACTTAAGAATATGGAATAAAGAAACTTGCCCATAATAAACTAATATATGTTATTTCAGATAACAAATTGCGGTGGTTTACTTTATTATGTAAAAACAAAAACAATAGGAACCTTAAAAAGTTTTCGTCACAGCACTTAAAATTATTTCATTGTGTGTCCATAATACCCTAATAGATTTAAAATAATGACTAAAAATATGGAAACAGATTAAAGTTTTCTTCAATGACATGATGGAGATGACAAAATATATTCCCTAAAAGTTACATCTAACAGTTTATCAATATATTCACTCTCAATCATTCTGTTACAAAAAAAAAACAAAATAACCCTTTACATCAAAAAGTATTCCTGATAAGGCACATCTGGTTACTAAAGATTCATGCATTCATACCTCAAACATATTTTTTAATATATTTTCATGTCAAATGAAAATGGAGGCTTTACAATGTTATGAAAATTATGTCTAAAATCATGACAGGACTGTACATACTCGTTTACAACCTTGCTAGCTAATCCATTTCTCTTACTTCTTCTCTGGTGGAGTTGTCCTCTTTCTTTTGAACAGCAAGATATGAGGTTCTGTAAATATTTTAACAATGACAATTATATAATTGATAGCAACATTTACATTTAACATATCTAAACTTTGAAAGAAAGTTTTTTTTTTATTTCATGGCGGTTGCCAAAACAAGCATACGGACTGCCTGATGGTGAGCAGTGAACTCAACCTATAAATGCTTGTAATACATAAAGTATCACATATGCATTTGCCAACCTAAGGGATAGGAGCGAAAATGGAAGGGAACAGAGGATGAAAAATTGGGCATCTGGCACTCTCACTCATCTCAGGAAAACGCAACAGTACTCTTACTTTACATTTCTGTGAGAGGGTAATATTTACCCGGTTGAGCCGACCTGTTTGTGCTAGGACCACTGAAAAACACCAGTGCAGCATTTCTCAAAGTATGTGAGGTTATGTATTCTTACTGGTAGGTCGCAAGCAAATATTGGGTGGGCCCTGGAAAATAGGACAACTCCGACTAACAGACAGGTCAGATGGTTAACAACTAGGAGTGGGAATTTCCACTATATGAGGGAATGGAGAGATTTAAGGAATACAAGACCACCGTCCAACTAATATCTCAAGCAGATAAAGAGCTCATAGAAGATATGTAAATGAAAATGAGTATCAATCTCAATGAAATTACTAAGGCTGACACACATCCTTCTTGGTTTGCTACTTGTGTGATAATATGAAAGTACTGCTTCCCTTCAGTACCTATGTGACACAGGGTTTTTATTAATTAGTTTTAAAGCTAAACACTGAAAAATACTAACACATTGGGAATAAAAGTTACTGAAATTAAAATTGATGAAAATTAGAAAATGCATTCAGTTTATAATAAAAAATAGCACTTCTTGCCACGGACTAGTCAAGACACACTACTTGGAAACCACTGCAGCAGCATTTCGTTCCTTTCTGCTAGCTGATATGACTGATGGTTGACACTCAAATGCTACTTATAATTTATAAATAAAAACTACACACTCAACGGCCCCAATTAGTATAGCTATATAATGTATTTACATAATAAAATATTTATGCTCAGACAAAAACATTCACAAAACAATACAGTGATCTTACAGAATTTCTTGTTTTTAATTTCGAATTATACTTTAGTAGTTTAGTACATTTCAATACCCATTTTGTTTTCTTTTTACCATAATGACTACATCGTTATTCAAATAGAATAATTAATAAAAAAAATACAATTCTATTTTTATAGCAAATACTGACCAGGTTGATGTGTCATGTAGTGCACCCATCCTTGGCTTTGTTGTACACCGATACCACGCCACTCCTGTTCGGACATGAGATGATTCTTCGGCACCAATTTCACCATTTCCTTTGGTAGAACCACATGCCTGAAACATTATGAATATATATTATAAAACACATTATTATGTTGCTTATAAGAAATATCAATACTGCAAAGAAACTAATTTTGAATACGAAAAACATTGTTGACTAAAATTAATATTACTGTATGAAGTAAAACTAGTATAAATAACTCTGTATATTTTACCAAAATTATTTATTAAGCCACACTATTGTACAAATGTTATTCTTAAATTTAAACTCACCTGTACTCATGTTCTTCGTCATGATATTTTTCGGAATAGTAAATATCTCTCGACATTTTCGTCTTAAACAAAGAATATTATTTTATATAACTTTCAACTTATGCTTGAAATTAGATTATTCCTTTCTTTATTTAAATAATTCACAACTCAGATGTAAGACAATAACTTCACAAAGAAAATTCAAAACGACTCACGGACTCAAGCTCAAAAAATAAAAACGTTAACGAATTTTAAAATTCGAATACATTCAAATGTTGCCAGAACCGCCGCAAATCTGAAACTGTGATTACACATAGGGGACAAAAATGCATAATGGTATGACTTCAGTAAAATGAGTAATTTAATATCAATTAATATTGTGGTGTAATTAGATTTATACATATTAAATTATATAATACATATAAAATTTTGTTATAGCAATAATTTGATTTGGATCAATAAAAAAACTTTCTTAATAACGTGTATTATACTAATTTATGAATTAGAAATAATACATAATAATTATAAGCCGATGGAATGTTTAAAAAAAATTATAGTCGACTTCGACCATAAATAAACAATTTTGATAAGACTGAAGTATCCTATATTCAACAAAACAGAATCGCCTAAAGATTCGTTGGACCGACTATATTAAATTGTTATTTTTGAGTCAGCTAAAAGCTTCTCTTTCTACGGCTAAAAGCTATATTAATAACTAGTTTATGTCCATGGCTTTACGAGCGTTAAATTATGATATTGCGTACTTGTCAGATTTATAAACATCGATATTCCATCTCTATGCAGATTTGTATTGATAATAATTTGCTATTGTAGTTTGCCAGATTATTCGGCACTGCCGATACCACAGAGCAAATAATATATATATATACGATAATCTGGCTATATATCGGCAGGTAACCACTCTACTCCAAGGGATCAAAAAGTAAGGGTGCCTACACTAGGTATGTGTATTTGGGTCAATTTTAGTGATCTAGATCATTACTGAACCATTTATAAAATGACCCGGTTCAAACGACCCGTTCAAACGAACCATTGGTTCGGTTCGCGACCCGTGTAACATCAGAGAGCAATTAGCTCAGTAAATTAAACAAATACTTAAAGAATTCAATACTTATATGGTTCACATTCTTGGACTCACAAACATTGATGTCTTGGATATATAATATGTCATTATTTTGAGGGTTCCGTAACCAAATTACAAAACGGAATCTTTATATTAGAGTTCCGAATTTATAATTAATTTCATCATGTTCGTCTGTCCGTCCGTATGTAACAGTAATTTTCCTCCGCAACTATCAGCTCAATTTATACGAAATTTAGTAAATAAGTGTATCCTATGAACCACAATATAATTTTGTCGTAAAGTTTTTTGAAATTGAAATTTCAGCGAATAGAAAAATAAAGGCGGTTTTGGATGGGTCCTTAAAAATAGTAATAAGGAGGTTTGATTTCAACTTTTTTAATTAAGTCCTACTGACTTAAGACTTATTTTTGTAGAGACATTAGCTACTATATGGATGCAAATAAGCAATACCATGTCAACCCACAAAATTGAAAAAACCGAGTTATATATGCAGACGTGTTGGTAAATGACTGAAGAACATTTTCTTTAATATTTGTAGAGTTGTAAGCTTTAAAACTTTCTGAAAATAGCCATTTTTGATCATGCAATTTATGTATTATGTTAAACGTTGTGGGTTATATTAACATGGTATTGCTTATTTGCGTCCATATATAGATATGAGTCATAAAATTTTCGAACCCACGACCTGTGGTATTTCAATTTATAATAGTAGACTGCTACTTATTATTTAAGCCAACAAATTATGTTGTATTATATTATTATCTACTTTTTGGAACAAAAAACCACAAATTCATAAAATAAAAATATAATAAAAATTTCTTTCTATACAATCTTATTTACAAAAATACAATATAGAATCGCCTTTCAAAATTTCCAATATTTATACAAATTGTAACGGTTAATAAAACTCTATATCGTCACGCGCGATAGCTATTAAATTATTAAAATTGAAAATAATATATATTTTTTAACAAATGTTGTTCCAAGGGAATACAATTTCAAGGTCACAAAACGAAATTTTTCGTGGAATTTTCGCACTATTGAGAAGAGGACGTGCAATCCTATATCTTACTCGCTCTTACCATTGCGACTGCGTTAACTTGATAGCTTCAACAATTATTAAATTAAGTACATATTAGATAATTTCATGTTTTAATAAAATGACTTTTATAATACAAAATACAAATAGGGAAAAAGTAAACTGAAGAAATATAATATATATATATATATATATATGCCATAGGTACAGTACATTTTGACCTCTTTTTGTAATATATTAATGAAACTATAAAAGTTAAATAGTTGTAATTAACTAAGCATTACTTACTTTAAAATATAAATTATTATCTGGATTAACACATATAATACTTTTATCCTGGACTTTTTATTTAAATACATTTCAAATTTCAATAAAACCTATTTTGCACATCTCTGCTAAAAATTATTATGAATCAATTAGTACTATGAAAAAAATTCACAAATAAAACACAAAATCGTAGCAAATAATTCCATGAACGCACTTAATAAAAATGAGTAAATATAATAGAGGTATTTTAAGAATAAGAAGATTCATTTCATTAATGTTAAATAAACTCGTATTTTACAACCACACGATTTTGTTCAATTTTCAATACCTCATATAACAACGAAAATATGTTCGAGAAAGGGCTAGCATTGAAGAGAGATATTTTTTTAGGGTCTATCGTGTTTATCAAAATTATAATTATTTAGATACGAATAACATAATGTTGATAATTATATGAATAATATTTTACAACGCCATCTATTAGCAGCTTTAGTTTAGCTTTACTTTCTGAGTCAATAAAAGTATTATTACACGCCAATAGATGTCAGGAAGAGTCTAATTTTTTTAGCCTAATTGTTATGAAACAAAATTGCTTTCCATCTGTTAGCAATTCTGTTTTATATGAATGTAATTTAATATTTAAATTTAATAATTAAATAACCAGATTTAATATTTAAATAATTAATTTCATAAATTGATTATTTAAATAATCAGAGGAAACCGGTCATCACCGAAAAAGGCTTCGGCTCATACGGGTCGGGTCGGGTCGCATCGGCTCGCGCATCACTCGTTCTGCCTCGCTCAATAGCTCACGGTGAACGAACGAATCATTTTTGACGTAATGATCCAATGGGTCGCGCGGCTCGTACGACCCGGTTCATTTGATTCGTTCAATCACGAACGACACATGCCTAGCCTACACACTTAAAATCAATGTATCTAACGGAAAAAGATGTTTTCCTTATAAAAATAAAGAAATTATTTAAAATAAACGAAGAATTCAATACTATTTACTTTATTTTAATTTCGTTTTTATGCTCCTTTTCGTGTTTAGCTAGATCGTTCTTGCGCACAAATTTTGAAGGGCACCGAGTGCATATTAAATAATTTTTCTTCACAATGTGAATATTTCGTGTGTCGTTTTAAATTTGAAGCACGTGAAAATCTAATGCCACATATACAGCAAACGTGCATTTTTTCCCCACTGTGCGTCATCAAATGTTGCTTCAAGTCACTTCGAGTAATAAAGGCCCGATTACATGTGTCACATTCATATTTTTTTTCGCCAGTGTGCCTTCTGAAATAAAAAAATCAAGAAAAACAGCAATGAGTAATAGATAGCTCTGTTAAGAATTAAGTTAATTTCACAAATTGCACTAACCTGACATGATATTGTAAATGTCCCACTGTACGAAAGCTACGAGGACACAAAACACATTTGTAAGGAGTTTGACCTGTGTGCTTACGTTTATGTGCCGTTAAACCTGATGACTGTGCAAATGACTCCCCACATGTGGTACAAGTAAATGGTTTTTCACCCTGGTAAAACAAAACAACAAAAATTGCTTAGTATATAAGGAGAATAGAACAGGAATAATCATTTGTAATTAATAATAAAATAATATTTTTATTTTGACGTTTTAATAATGCAAAATAATTTGACCACGGTTGTGGTATACTCATAGCAATCATGCTTTCAGCGTCAACAGTCGCGGGTTCGATTACCGCTTGGAGCAAATGTTTGTTATTAATATCTGTTTCGATATGGGCTTTAGTTGTTATCATAACATCTGATAATAATCGTTAACTCTTCACAGGTAATTTGCTCTTATCCAATGAGTTACTGGTTAGCCCTTAGGGTTGAGGAGGATACTTGGCAATCGCTCTGGGTAAAAACAATCTGGATATCTTGTCAAATCCGGATAAGAGAAATAAGCAGACCCTGGGCAAAATATCAGGATAATGCAAGGAAGAAGGAAAAGAACGGGAGTAATAATATTATAGGTTATATCCATTACTGCAAATATAAAAAAAATTACCATAAAACAAGGAGTTATTGAATATTATTGTTACTATCTTTTTGAAAAATAATTTAAAAAAGGTTTTTGTTCAGTGTTACCAAGTCACACAAACACCTGTTGAAAGAGATAAATATTGTTTTTTTTTTAAACATGGCTCGAAACAATTGATCATGTGTAATGGTGGTCTCATGATTTTTTTTCTTATTTTAATTTGAGGAAATTCCTGGGAGATTTATGATATAAACACATTTTAGAATCATATTTATTGCATATCTGATGGTTCTTAGCAAAAATAAATTTTCCACCACTAGTCAAATAAATTTTTCTCAAATACTAGGTTTAGCCAAACTTTTTTTTATTAAGCTTTTATGTATTTTAATTATAAAAATGATATAGAAAAATTGAAATGCATCAACAAAACTAATTTCAAATATGATTATTATTAAACTACTTACTGTATGTATTCGTAAATGCACATTCAGGTTCTGCGCTAGTGAGAATGTTTTCTTGCAATACTGACACGAATATGGTTTTTCTCCCGTGTGAGTTGACAAGTGAGTTTTTAACCTGAAGCTGAAAATGTCATTTATTATAAACTCTTTTATTATATCATATGTATTATTAATGTTATTATTACCTGGATGACATTATTTTTCCACATGTAAAACACTGCCTTTTCTGAGCCATTTTTTCACAAATAATTAAATTACTATTATCATTTGAGATATCATTGTATTGTTCTGTTTTAATCACAACAGTTTCTTCTTTTTCATTTTCATATATAGGAGATAGATTTCGAAACTGTTCATTATTAAATTCGTTTTCGAAATTTTCTTTAAATTTTTTATTCGTTTTTATTGTCAAATCATTTCTCAGTTCATTATCCGACTTTTCACAAAGTTTAATAAAATCTATACAATTTTCTAACTTTCTATTACAACTTTTACATATTGAATTAGGAAGTCCGTCGTTTGGATAAATCTACAAAACATTTAAAAAAAGTAAAAGAATTTTTTGTGAACATAAAACAAATTTAAAAAATCAGATTGAAAACCTACTTGAACTTTTGTTAGAGACATTATTTTATTAGATATCATTTCTGAATCTGCATAATTAAAGATATTCATCATTAAATTTGTGCTCGTTAGACAAACTCTACATTTATTAACATTCATTCTGATAATTTAAAAAATATCACGTAAACTTGAAATTTTACAAAACAAAATAAACAAGACCAGTTAGTCTAAACTTAATTATTAATATGATGTTTTGACATATTTTGATAAAGTCAAAGTGAAGTTAAGTGTTCACTGTTCACGTTCAGGGAATTTATCGCAGAGTAAGCAAGATATGGAGTCAACCAATTTTCATATAAAAATTGTAGTATCTATATTAAATTTTATTTTTATGGATGTTTTTTTTCTTTATTAACAACAAATATTTCAATCAATCTAACAAATCATGTCCACAGGGAATGGAATGATGGCAAGAAATCAAGAATGCTAGCTGGATTTCCCCACGGAATCCCAATCCCGTTTCTTTGGACAAAGAGAATGAACCAGCCCGTCTGTTACCTTTCAAGAAACCTTTGAGTTTATAACTTTATATTTAGTTTAATATTACCGCCATCTATTAAGATTAGACGTCGATTAATAGTGTGTGTAGATACAACTTTGTAAGAACGTTAATAGTTGGGCAGAAGTTGGCGATCCCTACGCCAAGTGAAAAAAAATTAATGTCGATATTTTTAATTATATCGATTTTTATCGAGTGCCTAGATACATGTACGTAGATATTTTATTTAATTGGACATTTGCGTGTTTATTAACTTTTTTATACATCAAAGCAAAATTGTCCTTCAACTACTCCAGGATTATTATTAAATTATTCTGTATATATCATTTAATATATTTTCAGCACCAAATCAGGTTTGTATTTGTTACTGAAATCGAATTTGATATTTATTTCTCAAACTAATTAATATCGATAAATAAATACATTTATGGAGATTGAAAATGTCGACGATATTTATCGTTTTTTAAATTTCGATACTTCAATATATCGATTATTTTTGCCCAAGCCTACTGAAAGTGAAAGGGTCAATGACATGGCAGTGCTACTGTGATAAATTGTTAATCAGAAATCTGAATACATGATAAATCTATGTCAGAACTATTTCAAATTATTATAACATAAATATGTCGGCATCACTAAAATTATATCATTTTCCAATAAGTGCCCCTTCTCGCGGAGCTGTTCTAGCTGCTAAAGTCATAGGAGTCCCAGTTGAAATTATTATTTTAGATTTGATAAAAAGGGAACAGTTCAATGAAAACTTTATTAAAATAAACCCCCAACATTGTGTTCCCACGCTCGATGACGATGGTTTCGTCATATGGGAGAGTCGAGCTATTGCTTGCTATTTAGCTGATAAATATGGAAAAAACGATAATTTTTATCCAAAAGACTTGCAAAAACGCGCTGTTGTGAATCAAAGATTATATTTCGATAGTTCTTTCTTATATCCCAGGATAAGAGCTATATGCGTAAGTTTAAATTTATTAATTATAAAAATAAACAATAATTCGTTTTTTTTTCGGAATGTGTATTGTTGTTGGACCTACTGGCCTTGTCAGCGTCACAAAGCGAAGGGCGGATTACAAAGATCCGTCCGTGAACATGGGTCAGTCATCATGGGGTCTCAAATTTCTCCTGCAAGGCCCCTACAATTAGTTGTGTAGTGTTGGTTTTATCTTAGAAATTATATAGAGGTGTGTAATTTAATATTCAAATTTTCAGTATCCTATCATCTATGATGGTGTGACAGAAATAAGTGAAAAATTAAAAGAAGATCTAAATGCTACTTTGGGTTTCTTAAATCAGTTCCTAGAAGGAAATAAGTGGGTTGCTGGAGAACACTTGACAATAGGAGATACTGCAATTCTTGCATCACTGACTTCAATACTTGTAAGTTAATACAATTTCATATGTTTATTATACTAGCCATAATATGTCAAATAAATAAAAATCTTTTATTTCAATTTTAGGAAGTTGGCTGGGAAATTACAAATTTCCCCAATATAATAAGGTGGATGGAAAATTGCAAATCAATACCTGGTTATGAAGAAAATCAAGAAGGTGCTAGAAGCTTTGGAGCTATTGTCAAGAAAAACTTAAATTAGTTTACAAATATATTTAATAAACTTTACACATACTTTTATATTATATACTTAAAATTAATTATTTTGTATCAATCAGAAAATAAAAATATTTTTCTATTTATAAAACTTTAAGACTAATTGCTGCTCATTTCTTACTCGCCTTGTTATTATAGTTTCAGACTTGTAACCTTGTTTAGTCATGATTTGAATAACTTCAAGTGGAATGTTTTCTTCAATAAGCAGGAGGTAAAACGTGCCATCCGGCGCAAGAATCTTTGGTATAACATTCAAAAGCCTATCTGTTACCTCCCTGCCCTTGACACCACCTGCCCAACTTGCATCAATACCACAACCCCCACATTCTGAAGAATTGGTAACAACATAGGGTGGATTAAATATTATAATATCAAATTTGCCATCAACAAAGCAAGAAACCAGATCCATATTAACAGAATCAAATAATATTTTATTATGTTTAGCAGTACTCTGTGACATGACACAGGCTTTAAAGTTGATATCTGTACTGATACAAAATGTTTTTGGTAAAGCCATTCCTAATGCCGTTATAACAACCCCACTTCCTGAACCAATTTCTAAACAAAATTGTGGGTTTTTATCTTTTAAGTAGGAAAGATCTTTTTCCAATGCATCAATTAAAAGAAAGCTGTCTTCTGCTGGTTCATAAACATGATCAAAATCAGCTTTGTTAATATGGTTTTGATATGGTGTCTCCATTTTAGTTTATACTTCCTCGCTCTGAGACTGCAGTGCTAGTGCTTTGTTCCGGCTCCTGTTGTGATATTTCAGTAACTGCTGTGCGTACACTCTTTTCTTTATTAATCATACGTCGGATTTCGTTAAGTCTATCCTAAAATATAAAAATATCTGATGTTTACTTTTCTTACGTATTACTACATTAAAATATACTGTTAAAGATTGTAAGTGTTTTTTATTAAGTTATTAAGATATTATATGTTTGTCCAGACTAAACGCTGAAAAAGTAGGATGCATTTTCACCAGCGAAAAACATTTGAAGCCACAATAGCTCAACGGTAGAAGGGCCAAATCTGCTCTGTTAATGTGAGAGACGCGGTTTCGATCCTGAACCCCTTGGGCTATTGTTTTACCCATTCCTAGTGCAAGTTTCGAGGTTATTTGGAGGGACAGTAAGAATATTATTAATACCATGAAATAGCATTGTTCTTAAAAAAAAGGTGATATCTAGAGTAACATAAGCTATTTTTAATTCAGAAAAATGTTTGGGTTTCAAGCACAGAATTAATAAATTTTTTTCAAACACCTTTATTATAAAATAAAGTTTATTACTTACTTGAGAAGCTTGTAAGACATTAAGTACAACAGTGACTTTATGTTTGCAAGCTATCAGTTTCTTGACATAAGGATCTAAATCTGGATGATTATTTAGAGCCTCTCTAACCTTTACCAACTCTTCATTTAATGACTCAATCTGTTGTTTCAATTCCAATTGGGAAATTCTAAGTAAAAGATAAAAATGTATGAGCATTATTATGGTTTGGTGCAAATATATAGTCATATATATATCTCAAATTGATGAAAATTCTTATTGTTAAAAATTCAGAACCATAAAGCTTCAATACTTGAATATTCGTTATGTACAAAGCCGGACAACGTGTGGGTCACGAAAGAGAAAAAATACCTAGTAATTCTAACACGATCGTCGAGTTGGTCTACAGTAGGTTTAAGTAGACCTAACAGACCCTCGGCAAGAGTATCTCTTGTTGGATTGTCACACAAGTTGCCAGTGTTTTCATCTGCCGATGTTGTAGTGCTTTCCGTGTCGTCCATTTCGTGACGATATAACTTCAATTACATTATTATTTTAAGGCTTTTTTATAGCTAAACAATTTTTTTTCTATTTGACTTTACAAAAACAGATATGGTGCTTAAAAATTTTAGAAGTTGATAAGTTTGTTCTTACTCCTTTGAGAAAAATTTGAGACTTTTGACAGTTGAGTCGAGTTGTCAGTTGAGGGCTACAACTTGCGATTTGTCACTTTGATTTAGTCCACAGGGCAAAGAGTAAATCAATGGTCCAGTTCAAGAAATCCCTAAGTCCGTTTTTTTTCCTTTTGAGAAAAAGTGCATTAATATGTTTTACTTCGCCTTTTTTTGCTTTTGAAATAAATTTGTGATATCCAAATGTAGGTCCTAAAGTCTTTTTTCCCATAGGCTTAAAATAAATATGTCTTTTTAAAATTTGTTGAAGAAAATCGGAAAAATGTTGCGGAAAAAACGTGGACTTAGGGACTTTATGATGGACTTAGTGACTTTCTTAAAAAAATAGAGGGACTTAGGGACTTATTAGGCTTTTTTGCAAAACAGGTAGGCACAACTACATAGACATGGATTGTACACACAAGCAACGTTTTTTGTGTCGGGAGGTAAACATGACAGATATGATGATACCAACTCGGAAAAAAATATTTACCCTTAAACTGCTGTCAAAACCCCTTGAAACCGCTCAACTATTTGGAAATATCTCAAACAAACATACAACAATTAGGCATATATTATAACATAAAGCTGCTGAAATAATATGAAAGCGTCTTTTAACACACGATGTCTATAAGTGTCTCCAGAATCTTCCAGATAATTACTTATCAATGCTGATAGATATAATTCAGACCATAAGGCTTTATATGTATATTCCTTACTTGGTATTATCTGACTTTCTTCAAATAAGTGTTATGCTTTTTATGTTGAATAAAAATATTTGATTTTATTTGATTGAACAATATAAAAATATAAAATCCGAAGTCACTTTTTTTTCATCCTAAATTTAGGGGAAAACATCTGAGTTGGGAACACTGGTTTTTGAACATTGATTTAACATTTTGAACTACATAGAGCTATAAAGTAATTAAGTTTATGGCTGTACCTAGAGAGTGCATAGCTTGTTTTTAAGTTTCAACTATCATAATAAATATTGTACAATATTATAAATTAATTATATTTATTCATAAAGATTAAAAAGAGTATCAAAATATTATAATGCTTACATGAAATAATTATAGCTACGGGATAGCCTACTCAATTCATTATACGTGTATATAGATACATATAGATATTACTTAAAAAAATATTATTTTAACGGAGACAACCACCGACTGAAACGTGCTGACAGACTGCGATTTTTGAGAAAGACGTTCATGACGGTTGTGAGAGTTGACGAGTTCTACTGAATTCTATTCTTTGATTGAATTCATAATTCTATGTTGTATAAAAACTATGGGGATCATAGAGATTAAAAACTACGGAAATGATAACTAACTCGAAATAATGGGTATCAAGGTCAATGCCAAAATTTGACTCGAAATGGCTACAAGAAATGATAAATGTTCTGAAAATCGGTTAAATGCATATAGTTTCTATTAATCGAATCTTATACATTTCTAAAACAATTTAAAATATAATCATTATTACTAATTCCAAACAAAAGATTTTATTATATTTTCCTTCATATATTTTTAATGTTTATTAAATGGCTTATTTATATTGTTAGTGTTGGCCAAAGTTATTTACCCAATTAAAGAAAATAAAATGAAATAGTTAAGTAAGCTGCAGTGAGTTCTATTTTAGAATGAGCATCTAAAGCAGCTCCGAGGGGCTCTTTTTAAATTTGGCTAGAGAAGAGGAGGAAGGCAGTGTAAGGTGAGCGTTGATGCATATCAGAAAAGAGGTCTCCTTAAACCTACAACCGGGTCGCAGGAAATGCTTGGAGTTTCTCCCACAACCACACGATGAATAACGCAACTCTATGTTTATTACTTCTGTCTTTTTATGTAATATTTGTTGATTAAAAATTTTCTGTAGAGGAATATAGCATCTCCATATTTTTTATACTCTTTGATGGCGACGATGGATTTGACTTATGACTTATGAAACTGATGAGACTAGACTAGACTTGTGGACTTAGGTACTTCTTAAAACTTGAGGATAAAACATCTTTAAAAGTACGACGTAGAAATAAGTTAGAAATTAACCGATTAGACTGAACGATAGATAATGAGATTCTGTTTATTTTGGTGTTATTAGTGCATAAAGTCCCTAAGTGGACTTAGGGACTTCTTGAAATGGGTCATCCAAATAAGTAAGAGCACAGCGCAAAAAGTTCTAATATTAAGGCTGGCACCGACTACAGGAGTAACGCGTCGAATCGAAGTAAGTCGCATTTATTTCTAGTGCGTCCATCTCTCTAGCGTCGAATCGAATTGTTCACCACCACCTTGATGTCGATTTTTTTTAAATTAGATTAATTTTTTTTTTCAATTTCATCAAATTAGATTATTTTTATTTCAAATACTTTTTGATGAAGAGGAGAATAGTTAAAGGAAACGGTATGCTCTCAAATACTGGGTAAACGACATTAATATGAAAAGAAATAACTATGTCGAATTTCATCATTTATACCCAGATCTAAAAGGGAAAAATGTTAATTGTTAAATATTTTGCATATTTTTGTTTACCCTATCTCAGGTTTCCTAGACTAGACTAGAAAAATAACACACTCTATTTTTTATTGAACTGCCATCATGAGCCTTCTTTCAGTAGTGTTTCTCCCATGACTATGACATTTTTCAGTTTCTAAAGGATAGGCGGCGATACCAAAATAGGACATGGTTGTCTGCTGAAAAGATGTCCCATTTTATTTTTTTTGCGACAATTGTTATTGAAAAAAAAATGCGTTATTTTAATAAGTCGTTTTATTAACTATTAATCTACGTTATTTATACTAAATAAAAACTTAATTATAAGTGAATTTACAAAATATTGGCTATTGGTTCTTGTATTATAAATTCTAATAAATATATTGAGCAACTATGTGAAATTATAATTAAGTATATCAGTTCTGAAAGTATGAAACCTCTAAATCTAATGGTAGAATATATATAATAAATTACATTACAGTATTAATAAATAGCAATTATCTAGAACATAATATATTATATTATTTGTTTTTAACTACGTATAGTTTAATTATATTTGATTGACACGCCATCTCGTACTATCATGTTGGTATTCAGTGTGCTTAAGTTTTAAACGTATTTGCTTACAAACGTTTTTTGCTAAAATTGCGATTAATAAATTTAATCAATGGTCTAAATTTTATCACTACATATTGACGCACTTATGACATAGCTACTAATTTCAATAAGAAAACAAAGTGATGTCACAAAGAATCCATTATCAAGCGCATTTGCTCCTTAACATGAGCTTCCATATCTGCGAAATCTCTTAAAACTTCTTCAATCATTTCCACAAACATTGTAGGCCACTGCAACTCTAGTGTGCGCAGACGGATAGCAGCACCACAGGCCAATTCAATAGCGTGAGATAACTCTCCACGACCACGAACTCTCCAACTCATATCCTCCTATTCAAAGAATATTATAACATATGATTGTTTAAATTTGCAACAGATTGTTTCAAGAATTTGTTAACATAAACTATTTAAATATTTAATCAAATATACTATGATAAAATGTGCAGTATTTAAATTAAGATTTATTACACGATTTACCTGAGAAACATGACTTTTTTTGTACTGTAGAGCCTCTTTAGCAATGACGTCACGTAATGCTGGATCAGCTCCTCTCAACCAAGCTTTTGCACTGACGGTGCAATTTCCACTTTTACCTAGTCTAGCTAGTAATGGTTGCAATGGAGCGTCAGGAAGTGCACGGAGAACTATTTCACTTAATCCATTGTATGTCTGGTTAGCAAATTTTAATTCTTCATCTGTAACCTGTAAACAATTGAATTTTTAAAATATTTAGGATAAAATTTTATCAATTTTTAATCAAATCATATTCGTAGCTGTAACTTACCGGTTCATCATTGATTTCTTTTAGTCCCCAATGAGCAAGTCTATACACAGCATACTCTCGCCAATTTTTGACACATACAGGATTGCCTTCTGGCATTACAGTAAGGCCTATTAGTCCTCTCAATTCTGCTAAGGCATGTAATTGTCCTAGATATTGTAGACCTGTTGCACGAACCGATATGTGAGTAACGTTAGGAAATCTGTAATGAACAAATAAACAACTGTTTAGGAAAAACGATTTAATTTTATTTCAACTTCTATACAGTATAAGAGTAATACAAAACCTACTTTGTCTTTAATTCAGGTAATGACTGTGCAACAGCGTTAAAATGAACGTAGTGGAACGCTGCTCGTGTTACTGATCGTGCTCGCTCCCACTCCCAGTCACGTGCTAAACGACGTACGGCACCAGCACCCCATGCACTTATTAAGCCATCACTTACTTCAACTAAATAATCGACACCTTGCTCCCTATCTTTAGAAAGAGGAATTTGCTTAGGAACAGGTTCAGAGGATTTTAAGCTTGCTAAATTCTTACTAGGCTTAACTTTAGCCGTTGAAGCTCGATGTGCAGAAGAAGCCCTTTCATTTCTTCTCGTTATTGTAGCACTACGAATATTTCGATTATTTAATCTACTGTTTAAAGAACCTTGTCTCCTTAAGCATTTGCTATTGCTATCACTCCCTGAGGTTGACGATGTTGCGACTGAACCTACATTTGTATTACTAGAAATATTACTAGCATTTTCACTAATATCAGAATTTTTTGAATTGCTCTTTATCCTTCGACTTTCTGGGTCACAAACGGACTTAGAGCGCATTGTACTAAATTTTTCTCGTTTTCTTAAGACAGTAGGAGTTCTTCGGAATTGCCTTTTGCTATTATCATCCTCACTGTCACTGGTCGAGGAAGGTAATGAACTAAATGAAGAATCACCTACTGGTTCAACGCTGGAAATACTTTCCCATCGTTTTAGTACAGGCTCGGAACTATCAGATAGCTTAACATTTTCTAATGAAGATATTATTGGCAATAGAATTGGCGGTAATCTTAAATCACTACTGGTGGATGTTGAATGGGAAGCATCCGTATCTTGTGAAACACTCCTTTCAGAAAAATTTACACGTCTGTCTGAAGTCTTACGAGCAGTCGCGCTCTTTTGTAATTTGCGTAAGGACTGTGGTTTTAAATTACTATTATTAGAAACGGTTTTTGTATTTGTCTCACTATTGCTAACTTTACAGTTTGAATCATCTCTATCTATATGCCTTGTAGATGCTATTAAATCAGGGATAACAGCAGATTCAACTGTTTGGGTTCCATCATTGTGAGTTATTGCTGTCGAAGAACTTTGTACTTCGAATTCCTTTTCAATATCGACTTGCTTAACAGGGCTCGTGCTACTTACGAAACATTTATTTTCTGATCTGAAAGTAATTAACAGTAAGACACACAAAATAAATAAATAATAATAAAAATGTTTCGTATAAAATAAAACATCACAAACCTAAGCAATTCCCAATTAGTCCTTGCGTTATGAATTATTTGATCACGACGAGCGGCTTGTTGTGCTGAACCACTTAGTGCACAATACGCAGCGTGCGCTGCTTCTTTGTTATCCCGCCATGCCATTGCAGCCCTACGAACCTATACATCGGTACATTAACATTTTATTTGCAAATTAATCATCAGTGATTTATATTGTGGCGAGTTATTATCAACTTAAATTATCTAGTTTTAATAATGGCACTTACTTGTTCACTAACGTGCATATTAGTCAGAGTGACGAGATTAGGTAGATAAGATACTAAAAAAGGAGTGCAATCACCACCTAATGCTACTGGATTTCCATCTAATGATACCTCCGTCATTGTTGTAGCTTCCGCTAGAGATGCAACATCTTCTATGCTAAATAGAAAAACTTGCTTTCGTTAATAATATATATATTTATAATATTTGAAAAATGAGAGCTAAAAAAATTACCTTTGCAGATCATTATTTCCAAGATACAATTTTTGTAACTTAATTGTATTTTGAAAGCCTTGTAATTTTTTTAGACGATTTCGCTTTAAATTTAATTCTCTCAATGATACGAGACCCTGAAGGTCTGTCTGCCCTATATATTTAATTTGATTGCCTGCCAAATTGAGAACTTTGAGTTCGCTTTGATTACACAAACCTCCGACTTTAGCTATCCTATTTCCGTGTAAGTCTAATACTTCTAACTTTAAAAGATTCGACAATCCTTCGATCCTCCTAATTCTGAAAAAATCTATTATTGTTACGATTGATCCATCAAAAATACATAGTGTAGCAAATTATATAGTATTTCAAAAATATACCTGTTTTTACCCATTAAAAGTACTCGCAGACTAAAAAGTCTTTCTAAAGACGAAATTTTATCTATTTGATTATCATATACATCGAGAAATACGAGTTTACTCAAATCAAGCGGAGATAGACCCGACAAAGTGTTTATTAGGTTGTGTTGGAGTGATAACAATCGCAATCCTGGCTCTCCGACTATATTCGGTATCGATGAAAGTCCCCGTCTGAAAATTGTATTACTTTTTAATGTCAAGATTTGTAATCGAAAGTTGAATTAAAATATTTTTATTATACCTGTCAAGACTAATTCTATCAGGTAGACGATCTTTTTCTTGTGGTGTCCGCGATAGCTGTACCTTACCTTCACCGACAGCTTGTAAACTAACCGCATCATCTTTAATATCTTCTTTAAACACAAAATGATTCCTGTTAATTTGAAAATATTTTATAATACACAGATATTTTTTTATACACTAGCCGCTTGAAATTATTGAAGACTTAAGTTGAGATTCAAATAAAATTTTTGTAGCCCGATAGCGCATTGTGTTAGCATTTATGGATTTAAAAAATATGTCCAAAAACGTTTATGATCCACGATGAAGGATTAATATTATGCCATTAATATAAAGCCTTCAAAAATGTTCACCCATTAACGCGAGTGTTGAGGGATCGCAAGCTACAACATTATTTGGAGGGCCAATAGGAGTATTAGTAGACTTAAAAACTTTTAAAACGGACGCACTAAATGGGATACTGTTAAAAAGTTTAAAGCTTTACTAATTTGTAAAATAATCAGTAATTTTTAACTGATTTTGAGCACAATATAATAGTAGCAGAGCCGTTTAGATCGGATGAAAAGTCTTGGAACTACACTAATAGTAAGTTAACTACTTTCCATCCAAATCCTTTGATTAGACATGCTTGTATCTACACAGACCGATGTAACCAACCGACAAAAGTAAGGCGTCCTAAGCACGTCCTGCAATACCTTGACGATAGGATTACATTAGAAAATGCCCCTTACACAGCGCAGACACGCACACAACACCGTCCTCGCCGGCGAGGACGAGGTCCTTTGTTTCGCACGTCGCGTCGCGCTCACACCATCGGGTGAGTCTATCGTAAAGAATGCGCTCGGAGCGCTGCCTCAATCTCCAATGACGTCCTTAGCCGTGGTTCGGCTTCGCAGGAGACACCCTAAGGACGGAATCAAATTTGAGCCCCGAGGGCTGCCCCTTTATTACGACTGAGTCTCTGTACTCAGCCCCCGGGGACGCTGTCTAGGTCAGTACGCCCAACAGCAATACACATTCCAAAAAAAAAATACTAATAGTTTTATTTTAAATGATTCATATGAAATATTTAATGACTTGTTAAAATAGTAGTTTCGGTTTTTACTTCACTTCCTTTTCCGATTAGCAAAAGAAGAAGAATAACAAAATATAAGCTTTTTTTAAAAGACCCAAAATTAATAATTACCCAGACAATGAACTATTAGAACGTAGTAATGTCGTGCGAGGATCCGCCAAAGCAGGTCGTATTTGAAGAAATTGTCTTCCATCGCCACCAGCTCCGGGTTCAACTCGAGGTCCGGTGACATCAAGTGACTGTGCAGATTTTCCTCTAGCTCTAAAAGCCGTTTTCCTTACCTTAAATAGCAGAAATATTAAGAATCAATGTGACATCACTAAACCCAAAAGCATTTTTTAATATAAAATATAAATTAAATATATATACATTTCCACGATTGTATGTGATAGGCATTAGTTAGCAATATATTTAATAACAATATAAAATGTGTTGTTCAATTGGCCCCCTTTCATATTACATTTTTTATGATAATAAATTCGTCTAAAAGGCAGTTTTGGTCCATTTTATCAGAATTAAAAACTGTTGCTAAGCAACCAGTCAAAAATACACTCGATATTATTATTATCTATGAGTGAAACTAAATAAATCTATGATCTCAATAAATTTGTTCAAACAGCACTGCCGAAAAAGTAGGAAAAGTTTAAAAATCGTACCCTTTGAGTCTTGGCCGTACAATGTGTTTGTTGTATCTTGTTTTAATTTTTTTCGAAGAAAAAAACGCTAATGTGAATTCGATTCAACACGCCAATCGACTACGAGATATGTTAAAAATGAATGTATTTATTAATATAAATTGATACAGCTTGTCGTTTTTTTTTTTCGTCGTCCACTTAGTCACGTCAACTTGACATCTTAGTCTGGGCTGTAGAGCTAGTGTAGCATGAAGAGTTTTTTTCACAGCCTTGTCAGTCGTACGTCCTACATAAGATTCCCCACATATCATCTGGCAAGTGGCAACACTGAGTTTAAAATTTCAAACATTATGAATTAAAGTCATTAATTATTATTATGAATTAAGATTTTTAAAACTGATTGGAATTTCTTTTTATAGATCACTTAAAAAATTAAGTATAATTTAGTTTATTTACATAAAAGTAGCGTATTTATGTATGTGTTAAGTTCTTTGTTCTGCACTGGCACTCAAAGCCATAAGTTCAGATAGAAGAGGAAAAGAAAAATAATATGAATGTAGCAACTGTCGCGTTTGATTGATTATTTCTACGCTTAGATTTTATGAGTTCCAAAATATAATTAATGCGCAAAATTTTGCAATCAATTACTTCACTAAAATCTTTAAGTAATATTCGAAACCTTCTATCTATATCAACGCCTTTTGGTCTAAAAATGGTGCGATATTTTCCGAATCCCTATGAAGATTACAAATCGGGAGCTAGTTTGATTATCAATAAAGATGAAATAATCACTCAAATAAATGAACATATTAGTAACATAACGAAGCGCTTACAGCCTGCTCATAAAAATGTGGAAGGCGGATTATACGTGGGAGTTACCGGTGTGTCGTTTATGTTTTACTATTTATCAAGAAATTCGCTATTATCGCAAAGTAAGGCCAATTATATTGAAAAAGGGTTAGAGTATCTGGCCCCAGCACTACAAGTGTCGGCCGGTGATAAGACCTCGTTTCTACTTGGAGATGCTGGCACATATGCATTAGCAACTGTTTTGAAGAAGGAAATAGGAGATGAGAAATTTACAGAAAGCTTGAAATTGTATAAATCCTTGTATAACCACTATTTAAATCCCAAGTTCCTAAAATGTGGTGGCGATGAATTATTTGTCGGCCGAACTGGATATTTAGCTGGGGCCCTGTGGATTAGCCGAGAACTTCAATCACCGATCTTTACAAACATTGAATTGTATAAAATCTGTGATGTTATTGTTGCATCTGGCCGAGAGTACTCAAAGAAACACAAAAGTCCATGTCCCTTAATGTTTCACTATTACAACACCGAGTATTTAGGTGCAGCCCATGGTGTCAGTTTTATTTTGCAGATGCTACTATCAGTACCTGGATACCTTGAATATAATCAATCAGCTGCTCAGGATATAAAGACATCGGCACTATTTATCACCTCTTTACAAACTGAAGAGGGTAACTGGCCTTGCTGTATGGAGGAAATAGGTTTGTCGGAACACAAGTTGATTCACTGGTGCCATGGAGCTCCTGGTACTATTTATTTAATGGGAAAGTCTTATTTGGTATTTAACGATCAAAGATTTTTAAATGCGTGTATAAAGGCTGGAGAAGTAGTTTGGAATAAGGGCTTGCTACGCAAGGGACCTGGTATATGTCATGGCATTGCTGGTAATGGCTATGTTTTTCTACTCCTTTATAGATTGACCGGAGAAGAGAAATATCTCTATAGAGCAAAGCTCTTTGCCGACTTTATGAATACTGATGAATTCTTAAGAGATGCAAGGCTGCCTGATAATCCTGAAAGTCTCTATGAGGGAACTGCAGGAACTGTTTGTTTTTTGGCTGACCTTTTAGTACCAGATAAAGCTGAATTTCCTTTTCAAGATGTTTTCTCAACATATGTTTATTAATTTAAATTATTTTATTAAAACAAAGTATATAAAAGCTTAATTTATGTTTCCATAACAATATATTTGAAATTCCTGATTTTGTTTGTGTACAGTTCAATATAATAAATAAATAAAATTTAATGCTATGCATTATTTTATTTATAAAGTACATTTGATTTTAGACTAATATAATGGGTATATTATACAGGCCCTAACTTTGTCTTGATAACTTTAGCAAGAATTTTGGTACAAATTATGTATAACATAATAAATATATAATGTTAGATACATTATTTCAAAAATTATATCACTACATAGTTGACGACGTTGTGGCGCAGTGGTAGCGAACCTGCCTTAAACGCCACAGGTCGCGGGTTCGATTCCCGCTCGGAGCACAATATGTTTGTATTGACCATGCAAGCATATTTTCCGGTCTGGGTGTATTTGTCCTTGTCCTTGTATATGTTTCCGGACCCCCGGCACAGGATATCATTGTCCTAATGGGGGCCGTTGAGTGTGCAGCGTTTAACTTTAACTTTAAACATAGTATAAAACAAAGTCGCTTTCTCTGTCCCTATGTATGCTTAAATCTGTAAAACTACACAACTTTTGATGCGGGTTTTTTAATAGAGTGATTGAAGAGGAAGGTTTATATGTAACAACATAACATCCATTAAATAGTGGACAAAAAACGAAAGTTTTTTTGAGGTTTCTAGTGTGATGTCGTAAATGTAATTAACATTTAACTAGTGCGGGCCACGGGCAGTAATGAATACAAAACTACTGGATCGATTTTAATAATTTTTTCAGTGAATGACATGGGGTATCTATTTTATACCCGTGCGAAGCCGGAGAGGGCCGCTAGTATAATTATATATCATGAAGGTAAATAAAATATGAGTCTAGCTTATTGTAGCCTATACAATATTATCTTGCAGTATCATCATGCTGTGCCAATTAAAGTAAGATTTATTCTACTCATTACTCTAGCTGCAGATCCTGTATCTGTCATCGAAGTACACCTTCAGGTCAGGCCAACAAGTTCGGTGGTAAGGCCTTAGAGTAACTTACAAAACAAGACCAAACACGACGGACGTAGCATTACTCTAGCTGCAGATCCTGTATCTGTCATCTATTTTTCGTCAAATACGTAAACGCGCCCTTAAATTATGAAATAGTAATACTACCGGTTTAAATCAAACTAATTTCCTTGAAACGAACTTACAGTTTAATTTCATTAAAACAAAACCTGTTTATCAGACTATCATTACATGATTATGAACAGAATTTCTAATTTTCTGCTGACAGTAATGACTCTCCAGTGCAATTTTCTTGTCAGTTATCATTCGATAAAATGTCGTTTTCTACATTCATCCATTATCTTCAACGTAGCACGGCCTTTACAATGATTATTACACCGATTTTTTTTATTTTAAATATTTTCTTAGTTTCGGCTTCTGTTTTTATAGATATTTTTAAGTTGAAATATGTAGAAAGTGTTATTCTTTTCTATTGCCAAAATCATAATATACAGTTACAAAAGACTTTTAATGCAAATAACATAAAAGTTACAAGTGTGAAAACAAATTTTAATTTTTCTGATATCGGGTATTTTGATCATTCAAAGTTGGGCCTAATGTTGGATACGTCTTGCCAATCTTGGGATCAAATTTTCGAAAATATTGATCCACGAATGTTGAAAATATCCCATACATGGTTGATAAGCACTGCTGATGTCACTGCTACTGCTAATACTCTGTCAAAATTTCCAATAGAAATTAATTCTGATTTTATTCTCATCTCGAGCAATAATCAAAGTAATATCTACTATCTATATGAAGTTTATAATCAAGGATTTTATACAAACGGTTCTCTTGTTGTTAACTATATGGGATATTGGGATGTAAAGTTATCTATCAATAACGATCCCAGGGCAAATCTGACAGGAGTTGTATTAAAATGCCCTGTAGTATTACTTGATCCAATAGTCAACCAAACTTTTGAACATTATTTAGAATACACAAAACCAGGAGTCCTAGTTGACTCACTGCATAAACTGAAGTTTTATACTTTATTAAAATACCTACAAAATATATACAATTTTAGGTAAACGTGTTGCCTTCATGTATATTATCAGGTACTAATACAATACTAATTTGACTCTTTTTCTAAGATATACCCTGCAAAGGACCAATTCATGGGGTTATTTACATAACGGCAGTTTCGATGGTGTTGTTGGGGCGCTGCAGAGACGTGAAGCAGACATTGGGGAACGCCTCTCTTTTCAGGTCGGACAGGGCAAAGTTAATTGACTATGTAGCACCGACTTGGCAATCAAGGTACTTCAGCAGCACGACAAAATGTTATGACATTTTTGTTTTTAGCTATTACTGGAATAATATTTTTTATAGGCCCTGTTTTATTCTCCGTCATCCTAAATATCCTGGCGGTTTCTATTCCATATTCACTCGTCCCTTGACCGCTGCTGTTTGGTATTGCATTTTAGCCGTACTGACCCTATCCAGTTTAATAGTATGCATCATGCTTAAGATTAAAGCCCTTAAGACACCTGGCGACGATAAGGACTCCTCCTCTTCTATGGCTTTCTTGTTTATATTCAGCGCTATTAGTCAGCAAGGTAATATAATTATTTTGATTTATAGGGAATTTATATTTCACATTGTAGGTGTGTTGGTACATTTTTTTGTTTTTGTTGTAGGTACTACTTTAACCAGAGGTTCTACATCATTGAAAATCGTTATCTTCGTGACTTTTGTCTTTACACTAACATTGTATCAGTATTATAACGCTACAGTGGTGTCAACATTACTCCGAGAGCCTCCTAAAAGCATTAGAAACCTTAAAGATCTGCTAAATAGCAATCTCAAAGCAGGAGTAGAAGACGTATTATATAACAAAGACTTTTTCAAGGTCTGGTAGTTATTTTTTAAAGTACCTACCAGGTACCAATATATTTTTTTAAATAACTAAATCTGTTACAGCGGACAACTGACCTGGTAGCTTTAAAACTATACTATAAAAAGATTGTTACAAGTCGTCACTACAATTTCTTTAATCCTGAATACGGTATGCAGTTGGTAAAGCGTGGTGGGTTCGCTTTTCATGTGGATAGCATAACCGCTTACCGCATAATGAGGAAGACTTTTAGCGAAAGGGAGATATGCGATGCACATGAGATACATTTATATCCTCCACAAAATATGGCGGCGGTTCTACAAAAGGGCTCACCTTATAGAGAGCATGTTACTGTTGGGTAAGGAATAAGAATAACCTATAAATCAAATTATTAGCTTCTGTCAGCAGCTTCATAACTTATTCAGCTGGACAAAGATTTTAATACAAACTGAATCCTATTGCAACCCATCAGGGGTCAAGAAAATGTTAAAACACGAGTTTCTGTGTCTTAAATTTGTCGCCAAAAACATGTTTCTAGTTTCAAAAATGACGGAAACCCCATATAAACTCTCAAACCCTTTGTCACAAAGGGTTGATTTTCGAAAAATCCTTTCTTAGTGTTCAAAAGCTGTTAAAAAATTCACCTTTCTAGGTCCAAGGGCTTAGGATGGGGCATTGATATGTCATTTAGATCTTCTACTTTTAGATATATACATTTAACTATATTTAAAATCGTTTTTCATTATACTTATATCGTTGCAGAATACGGAAAATATTCGAATCGGGTCTCATGCACAGATTGAAGTCAATTTGGGATGAGCCCAAACCGCCGTGTGTCCGAACTCCAGACAGCAGTATTTTCTCTGTCACACTGCGCGAATTCTCAATGGCTCTGGTCATGCTATCTATCGGAATATTGATAGCTGTAATTATTTTATTCTGTGAAATCCTTATATATAGATTTAAGGAAAAACATCTAGAATTTGTTAATTAGAGTTTTCAAGTTTTAGTCTATAGCACTAATGTAACGGACTCGTTGGTGCCTCTTCGTAAATTCAACACCAATGCAATGGAACGAAGTTAGTCACACGTTAATTCCATTCGAAAGAGTTATAATTTGCATGACATAACCGAATGAAGTTAGAGCGCGCTGGTGTTGAATTTATATGGTTAAGTCTATGTGCAATTGTGCATATCCATATTTTTAGTCTGTGTCATTATGAGACATGAACGCCCTCGTTTTATTATTTGTCTAATAATTTTCCCTAAAAATAAAACTTATATTAATCATATTTTCCTTATTATTATACTTGACGAAATATAAAATGGACGCCATCAACTTGTTAACTGAGATTGCGCCACTGGGGTGGGGCCAAACGGAAAGGCAAAGACAGAAAGAAGTATAATTAAAGAGGAAAAGACAGAAAAAAGGAAACGGAAACAATGGTATAAACTCGTTAAATTTATATTAATTATGTAGGCTTCGAATAACGATTCAGATTTATATGTGATGAAATAAAAACAACAATAATTTAGCCATCTGGTTATTTATTTGAGTACACAACGTTCTTCAATACACTTAAAATCACCTTAAAATCACGTGATTCAGTGAAAAATTACAAAGTTCAAAATTCTGTAGACGCTCTCACACACATTGCTTTGAAAACGCTTTGTACAGTTACTCGCTAATCCGCAAATACTTCCTGATGTAGCAAAATATTGGGTTAACCTATTATCATAATATAATAACTAGGCGATAATTGAAAGATATTTAAAAATTAGGAAACCCTTTTTTTCTCTATTTCATTTTAATCTGTGATATAAAATAAACGATACATTTTTTTTGGAAAGTATTATGCATAGAACAATAATTTATTAATTCGGCAGATTCATGATAGAAGCAGGGGTCAAGGGGCTAAAAAAAGACGTTTTCCAATAGACTTATTACATAATGTAGACAAGCCCGTTTAGACAGACATAAGTCCAAAGACTCGCTGGTGCTTCTTTGCAAGTAAGTCCAAAGACTCGCTGTTGCTTCTTTGCAAGTAAGTCCAGACTCGCTGGTGCTCCTTTGCAAGTAAGTCCAAATAGTCCCTGGTGCTCCTTTGCAATTAAGTCCAAATACTTGCTGGTGCTCCTTTGAAAATTCAACCCAACGATACGAAGTTAGTCACACGCTAACTTTTTTCGACTATGTGCGAAGCTTGTGACTAACTTCGTTTCTTCATTCGGTTATGTTGCAAGCTTGTGACTAGCTTCGTTAAGTTGCTTTGTTTTTGAATTCACAAACGATCACCAGAGAGTCTATAGACATTTTCTCTATGGAAGGGCCTGTATATAATATAGGAAGTCAAGCGTTTTCTGTTTAAAAATATTTCAAGAAATGAAGATAATACATTTACTTAGAATTACATACATACATTATTATGATATCAATATGCATAGACTTCATTGAACTATGGACTGCCTCATTCATACAGATAATATGTTCAAATTCAATACCAGCGCAACGGAACGAAATTAGCTATAAGCAACATAACCGAACGTGGGACTTTGTTTTTTTTTTTGCTTTGGTGTTGAATTTACAAAGAATCACCAGCGAATCTTGGATATTTTATCTGTATGGGTGGGTCAGTCAATATTATATATAGTCTGTGCCAATATCAATTTTTACGTAATAAGATACAGCCTAAATTTAAGAGTTATACATATTTTTATAATTTTACCGATTCATTTGGAAATAGTCTCCTAATAACAGGATAAGTATAATTCATTATGAAGAAAGTTTCAATATGAAGAATTATACTGCACTTTAAACCGATAATATCTTGAGGTATAACAATTCCACCGGGAATTGTTTACGAAGAACTGTTTATTATTTACACAGTATTTGGAATAACGTCCACATCCGCGGCACGATACTAGTTCCACGCATAGAACATATTACGAAACTCCATATTATTATTAATTTTTATCTAATTACGGAACACTTTTTTTTTAATTATTCGTATTTGGAGTACATCAATAAAGAAACCAAAAATATATTTTGCAAATCAAATCTATTATCTTTGTCTACAATAAATTAATTTTAAGATCTAAGAGATTTTATAATTGAGGCCGCCTCATTTATGCACAAAATATTAATACTAGGGGTGTGCGAATATCCTTCGAATCGAATATCAATACTCGAATCGAATTATTCGAAAAATTTCGAATAATTTGCGAATTAATAAAATATCTCTGGATTTTCAATTGATTGATTGAAAAAATTATCACCCGATTCATTATCGTATTTATTATTTAAACAAAAATTTGTAGCAAATTTTCAAATGTTGTACTTTTCATAATACTATATTTGCTACGATATAATTTATACGAATAATTCGTAAGTTTGAATTATTCGCACACCTCTAATAAATACACATTTTCAAATCGACCATTACTTATATTTTGTACAAAGGAATTTGAAACGGTACACATTTTTATTAATTAAAATTAATGATGTCAATTCCACATACAAAATTAATCTGAAGAATTATTAATTTTAATTAAAAAAATAAACTCGGACACAGATAAAAGAAGGCTATAGTAATCACAAATTTAATAAAATAAATTGGTCATCATATTAGGTGAAATGTGGGTAGATTTTTGTCCCCGGTTCAGATGTGAAACATATTAATTCAGCGGCAGTCATCTTTTCACATTCACCGTTCCTCCAGCATGACCGTCTCTTGCGGGTATAGCTTGAGGGCCTTCAGTGTACTGCTGTGAGATTCCATTGTGAGCTGAAGAAATATACACTAAGTTTATTTTTCTTATTGATACCGGTGATAGGCCTATTGCACGAGGTCGGTTAGGTAGGTACCACTACAGTGTCAGTTATTCTACCGCCAAGCAATAGACTGTGTTCTGGTTTGAAGAGCACTGTAGGTTAGGAAATTACCGGGCAAAGGAGATTTAAGAACTAATATCTCGAGATTGATAATCATACCTGCCTTAGCGCCACAGGTCACGGGTTCGAGTCTCGCTCAGAACAGATTTTAGTATTAACTACACAGGCTTGTATTCTGGTCTGGGTGTATTTGTGCTGACCATATTTCCATCCTAATGGCGGCTTTTGAGTGTGTAGCGTTTACTTATTTATTATTATTTATTTTTACTTATATATAAGTATACTCACGTCTCTTCTAGGCCAGCTAGCTATGACCTTGTAATTTTCTTTAGGGTAACCTTTCGACGCGAGGAAGTCTAATAAAGCCTGTAAAAAGACGTAATATATAAACAACGATCTTATCGAAACGTCTCCTAATTCGCGTGTATAGACGAACTATAGAACAAAATCTTTATACGGGATTATAATTGAGACATTAGCTGAAAACTCGTAACAAGATCAAAACATTTACTAGTGTATAGGTTAACTACAATAATATGGCGCCCTTCCAAAATTCAAAACGTTTGAATGGATTTGTGATAGTCTCGCAATGGATGTGTTCGAAATGGCCATCGAATATTACGCTTCATCCTAGCATTCTTCCCGGTATTTAACCATGGTCTGATTATTACTCTTGTTTTGATTTGACGGGTTACTAGTTTTTACACAGAGCGATTGCCATCTGAGCTTCGCAATCCAAAATTCGAACTAGTAACTTATTGGATAAGAGCGAATTATCTATCAAGAGAATCTATTAATGATTATTATCAGATGTTATGATAACAACGTTAGCGTGCTCTCCGAGGCACGGTGGGGAGACCTACAAAGACCAAAGTTCAGAGCGACGAAGTATCAGTACTCTCCTAACCCTTCCCTTTTTCTCTTGTCATCCCTTCCATCCTGTTGTTGGGTTGGCAACGTGATACTTGAAGTATCGCCAGCACTCATAGGTTGCGTTGACTGTTTACCATCAGGTTGACTGTGTGCTTGTTTGATAAAAAAATAAAATCGTACGGCAAGCGTGTCGTGCGCGTGGAAGCGGCGCTCGAGGCAGGCGTGGTGCGGCGGCGGCAGGCGCACGCGCACGCGCGCCACCGCGTCCGCGCCCGCGCCCTCCGCCGGCTCCGCGGGCACGCGCGCCGCCGCGCCCGCGCACAGCGCCTGCGACACACGCACACACATCGAACAACTCGTATTGATTGATGGTAGGTAGCAAACCTGGCTTAAGCATACGAGCATACGTTTGTATTGCCCATACAGCCATGTGTTCCGGTCTGGCTGTACTTGTCCTTCTCATTGTGTATGAAACCGGACCCTCGATACAAGATATAACTATCCTAATGGGGGCCGATGAGTGTGTAGTGTTTATTTATTATTATTGTTCTTAAGAGAACAGTAAGAAAAAAAAGGTCAAGGAACGCTTGTGTGGTATCATAAAATTAGTGAATACCGTGAGGACACCACACCTTGGGAATGAGCCAGTCAATCCACGTTTTCGGTGATTATATAATGTAAACTAATTTCACATTAGAAAAATATATTGTTACGGGCTGGGGTTTGCGAATTTGGAAATAAATTAATTTTAAAAATGTGTGTGCTCCCCCCCTGGGAGTCGTCCCAAGTCCGACACTGCTGCTATCTTGATAATAGCTGATAAGTCATATCAGAGGCTTATATGAGGTTGGCCACTGACCACACGACAAGATGAAGATATGTGAAATTTAAAAAAAATATGAAAAATTAAGTTGAAATTCTGTTAAAATATTATAATTAATTGAACAGTACAAAACCGCTTACCGCTTTTCTGGCTTCCTCCAAAATTCTTTCTGTTTCAGCTCTCTCCAGCTCTTGTTTAGTTTGTAGTTCTTGTTGTTTCTTTATTTCTTCTTTCGCTCTGTAAAGTTTAATTTTATTTTTAAATATACCCTTTTTTATTTATTACATGCAAATGGCAGTTTCTCCATTACATAATAGAACTCTCATATCTAAATGCAGTAAATAAAAACCCTGAAGAAATAAGTGGCTAAGCCAGATTCCCATCTTTTCTACATTCCCATGCAAAATTTTTGACGCGAGGTTTTTGGGTAATTGAGTAACAAGCATCCATACATCGTTTCAGGCGTCGGGACGTGACGACCCCATCGCTCGCTGCTGGGATAATCTCTGTCGCAGCAGAAATTATTCCACCAGTGCAATCAGTCACACTGGTGGTAGGTCTTTTGTTGCAAGAGACTGGCTAGGTAAGTACAACCGCAGTGTCAAATATTCTACCCCAAAGAAGTCGTGTCTTTGGCTTTACTGTGTTCCGGTTTGAAGGGCACTAGTGATATTACTGGGCAAAGGAGATTTAAGAACCAATATCTTGGAGGGTGGCAATGCGTGAGTGGCATCTACTAATGGTATGTCATATTATACGCTGTATGCTTGCTTGCCAACGTAGTAACATAAAAAAAAGAAAAGAGGTGTATGTGCGATTCACACATGATAGAAGCGAAACTTTAGTCAATCGACAAAAAAATTAGATGAATATATGTAACACGATATAAAAATATTCACAAACACTGTTAAATAATAACACACCACGCTGACTTGAAACTTAAAAGCTGTAATACGCAACCGCATACATATATATGTATATATATATATATATATATATTTATATATACATACAGACTGACATTTGCTCTCTCGCTCTGGCTCAGTAAACCTTGGCGCAAAGAGGTGAGACCGATACTATTAAATAGTATGTATATTTCTGTCTCATTCCTCCTACAAATTTTTGTATTTGTGTCTCTTACCAGTCGTTTTTTCCGTTGCACGATTTCAAATCGCAACGATTCTAAAGAAGTTTCACTTCAAAAACATACAAACTTTCACATTTATTATATTAGTAGGTTTGAACTAATTTCCTCACCTGTCCGCTTCTAAACTGCGCTGATACGCCTCATCCTGCTCGAGCTTGACGCGCTGTCTCGCGTCTCTCTCCCTCTCCACGCGCGCGTCCTCCTCGCGCTGCGCCGCGAATCTCTCCAACGCTTCGACCAGACCGCCGACCAGCTCCGATACTCCGACATTGCCTGTGTCGAGATTAATACAATAACAATTATTCGTGAAGGACGTGTTTTTTTTAGCAATAATAGGACAAATGGACGCAAATAAGCAATACCATGTCAACCCACAAAATTGAAAAAACTGAGTTATATATGCAAAAGTGTTGGTAAATGGTTGAAGAACATTTTTCTTTAATATTTTTAGAGTTTTAAGCTTTAAAACTTCTAAAAAAGCCATTTTTAATCATGCAATTTATGTGTTATGTTAAACGTTTTGGGTAATATTATATACCTACGAAATATGCAGTTTGTATACTTATTTTATGTGAAAATAAGTAAAATAACTTACATACATCTTCAAATTGCCAAAAACTTGACCAATATATTAAAAAAAAACATATACAGCAAGTTCTTCAAAATTTTCAAACGCATTTTTCTCGAAATGACATTCGTGAGGGTTGACATGGTATTGGCAGGAAATAACATACCAATAAACTAAAAAAACACTTAAAAATATTAAATCTTGAACATTATATTTTAATATAGTCGATATCTATTATATCGACTGTATAATGTAATAACAAAAGAAAATAATATTAGCAGTGTTTTTTCAAGTCTTGAAGAACCCTCTCTAAATAACCCAAACTCCAAACTAACCCTCCAAATAAGCTCGTAGCTTGTGTTAGGAGTGAGTGTGACAATAGCCCAAGGGGATCAGGGTCGCAACTCTCGCATTAACTGAGTTGGCCCTTCTACCATTGAACTATTAAGCTGCACTCACAAGCACGCACTTGCGTATACACACGCACAGATGTGCGTGTACACACGCGTCAACTGCAACCCACCGTTAATGACGGAGTATATCTCGGTGTTGGAGCGCACGCGCATGATGATGAGCAGCGCCGGCAGACGCTCCACGGGGATGCTGCGGATCGTCATGCTGGCGACCGGCCCCAGCGCGCTCGCAATCGATGTCAGCAACCTGGACATTTTAAACATTATTTTTCCACATTGCACAGAAGTTCCTTAATTTATAATGATAGTATTTTAAATTATTTTATAACTATGAAGTTTTATTATTGACACAATCAAATAGTTTTTCCAAAAAATAAAAATAACATAAAAAATGTCATTGTTATGATACGCGCGACGTTATTAGAGATGCCAAGACTTAATATATTTTTAAAACTTTAAAATCCAAAATTCATATTAATATTATATATATCACAAATACACACGCACACACACACACACACACACACACACACACACACACACACACACACATATGCACACACAAACACGCACATGTTGATTAAAATATCATTATAGTTCACTTCCTAATAATTAATATGTTAACTTCATAATAAATTTAAGTAAGCTAAACATAATTGTAATAGCAAACATAATTGACTATATATGTTCATCTTTCTAGGAGAGCACTGTTGCCTGTAATACAGGGTTGACCTAGTTCAGGGACAGTAGTATTTGATATGTACCTTAACTTAGTTGTGTTTCTTTTTAATTACGTTGCTATGTATAAGTAAAACTATAAACTTTTTCTTGGATCAATAAACATTATTATTTTATAAAATTTAAGAAAAAATATATATTTACTGGGTAATACAGATATTAAGATAATAAAGGCTAATACAGGTATTAACAATTTTGTAAAATTTTGACAAGTAGTCCATTATATTCATTAATCTTTTTGTTATTATTGTAGTCACAAGTTTTTGAATAGAAGACACTACAATAATTTAGCCATATTACGTATTAATTAATTAATCACTTTATTATTTAGAAAATGACATCCAATAGTAATCAAATTCCACAAAGTTTTAAAATTGTTTATACTCACATATTATTATTATTTGGGTCAGTGAGATCCCACCCGTATAGCACGAAGTTGGCAGCGAGTGTTTGTAAGACGGTTTCACAACCAAGTAGTTGAGCGCAGAACACATTGGACAGTACCGATTGTTCGTGATGTAAGTACACCCCTAAAAGCTTCCTCTGTGAACAAAACATTTTTTGTGTTAGGATCGAGCCAGACGACCGTTGTGACGTGTTGGTAGTGAGCCTGCCTAAGTCTCAACAGTCGCGGGTTCTATTTCCTATCGAGGCAGATTTTGTATTGATTTTATAAATATCTGTCTCGGTCTGTAAGTTTGTCTTTGTGGGTCTCCCCACTGTGCCTCGAAGATAGGTAATTTTGCTCTTATTCAAAGAGTTACTGGTTCGCCCTTCGGGTTGCGTAGGTCAGATAGCAATCACTCTGTATAAAAACTAGTTTACCCTGCCAAATCCCTGGTAAGAATAAATAATAAGCTGACCTTGATAAGATACTGGAATGAATGCTAGGAAGAAGATTTGTAAGTAATAGAGCTATGCTTCTCACGGTATAAATGGGAACCTTGGCCCTTAACGGGGAAACACCCTTTCACAGAGAATCGGCGTAAAGTAACAGTATCAGTATTGCGTTTCGTGCGATGAGTGAGAGCGCCGGAGGCCCAAACTCCCACCCCCTCCGTTCCCTTCGCATCCGTGTTCTCCTATATCTTGGGTTAGCAACGCACATGTACTTCAACTTTTGCAAGAGTTCATATGTTCAGTCACAGTCATTTTATTTGGAGACTATTGGCTCTATCTACATAGAATTTTTCCTTTTTAAACTATCCAAAGTCAAAAATATCGCCAAAATTTTTTACATTTTAATTTTACGACCATATCATATTCTACGTCATAGATATCTCAAATAATGTTGTACCTCTTTAGCAGGCTTTAGACAGGACTCTTTGATGGCGTCCTGCAAGGTTCCCTCGAAGAAGTTTGGCGTGTTGGGACCGTAGCGAGCTCGAAACCGCTGAGCGAACTCTATGCAACCCAGCGCTTCGTCCTCCACGTTTTCTGACACTAGAAATTAAGATTATAATTATTTGTTATTTGACTTGTGTGTTTCAATTTGTGATAGGGTAGTGTAAATTAACATTTTGTTTAGTAACAATAATAAAATAATTTTTGTTTTTATGCAGAATGGTTGTCACCGAATTTTGTAAAGATTCCGAAATTTTATTGAAAAAATACTGTATTAAATTTAAAATTATTAAGCAGCATTGTATTATATATGGCACTCTGTGTACGGAACCCAAAAAAAAATCCTTAATTTTAGACCTTAATGTGACGTCATAGGGTTACTTTTAGCTATAGACGGAGTCGAACTTACTGAGTGGCTGTAGTTGTTCAGACGGCACGTCGACGAACATGTCGTCTTCCGTAGGGAAACTGTCTTCAACCTCTTCAACAGAACTGTTTTCACTATCCGAACTTTCGACTATTATCTGAAAAAATACAAATATATACATTATTATCCTTTATAAAAAATATATACATTAATGTATATATTTTTTATAAAGGATATTAGCATTTTCTTTTAATTTTCTTAAATTTTGACTCGAAAAAATGGCTACTAATAACTTTAACGGCGGCTCCAGCGAGCGCTTCCAAGCTATACACAGAACTTAGACCTTCGGGAGATGAAACAACTATACCAATCTATCTGTGTGCAGAACTTCATCCAAATTCAAACCATTCATTTTTTTTTTCGGAATGTGTATTGCTATTGGCCCTACTGGCCTTGACAGCGTCACCAGCCGGGGGCGCGGGGCGGGTGTAGTACAGAGACTCAGCCGTGATAAAGGAGCAGCCCTCACGGGGATTCAAATTTGATTCCGTCCTTAGGGTGCCTCCTGCGAAGCCGAACCACGGCGGCGGACGTCATCGGAGATGGAGGCAGCGCTCCGAGCGCATTCTATACGATAGACTCCAAATACATTCAGTTATTATCTTATTCTTCGTCCTAGCATTATTCCCGGCACTACTATTATTCTCGGATTCACGCCCGGATTTGACAGGTTACTGGTTTCTACACAGAGCGATTGCCATCTGACCTCCGCAACCCAAAGGGCGAATCAGTAACTCATTGAATAAGAGCAATTTACTTATCAAGAGTTCAACAGTATGTTATCAGATGTTATGTGATAGCAACCGGGACACACAGCTTAACATGCTCTCCGAGGCACGGTGGGGTGACCCACATGACCCCCATTCAGTTATAATATTAAATATGATTTACATTACAGATATAAATATAAATGTAAGACTCACTCTCTTGTATTCTCTCTGTTTGCTCGGTGCACGTTTGACTGTTAGGTCGTGTTGAGGCAAGTCAAGTCCCACCATGGCTAGTACTGTGTCGTCCAGTCCTGTCACGGTGGGCCACCCCGTCCATACCTGGGAAGAAATAGAAGAATATTTCTGAAGCCTGCATATGTGATAGCCCTGGGTTTTTTTAATATGGCTAAGTTGGCAAGCAAGCATACAACCCACCTGATGGTAAGCGATTGTTATTGTTTCCTTTATGAGTTGTAGGGACTTTTCATATTTCGTTCCTCCACACTAGCTACAGTGTCATTCAAACCGAAACACACTATACTACTTTAATGACAAAGTTCAAACATCTGACTCAAGCGGGAACCTGCGACCGCCGAGCCTCAAAGCAAAGCTCGCTACCAGCACGCCACAACGGTCATTAAAAGTGCCCCATAGATATTATATAAAAACTTTTATTTCTTGTATGCATCACTACATAGTACAAAACAAAGTCGCTTTCTCTGTCCCTATGTATGCTTAAATCTTTAAAACTACGCCACGGATTTTGATACGGTTTTTTAATAGATAGAGTGATTGAAGAGGAAGGTTTATATGTATAAATATAGTGGAGAAAAAAAAATATTTTGAGGTTTCTAATGTGATGTCGTAAATAATTACATTTAACGCGTGCGGTCCACGGGCAGTAATGAATAAATCAAAACTAATGGATCGATTTTAATCATTTTTCAGTAAATGACATTCGTATGGGTTGACATGGTATTGCTTATTTGCGTCCATTTCTGAAGCCTGCATATGTGATACCCTGGGTTTTTTTATATGGCTAAGTTGGCAAGCAAGCATACAACCCACCTGATGGTAAGCGATTGTCATTGTTTCCTTTATGAGTTGTAGGAACGTAATTAATTGCAGTAGGATGTGTGTGTTTCTCTGTCTGTGTGTGTGTGTGTATCGACCCTCCTACAACGAACGACTAACCGACACAATTTTTTTTTCATCACAACTTACCTGATATCTTACGGGTATGTCTGTGAGTGAATAGAGATCGTTTTTGACTTCTTGAACTGTCTTAGTGCCGGGATATTTCAATGTGTATTCTCTTTCGTCGTGTTTTACTCTTAGTATATACGTCGTTGTTAATCTTTCCGCCACCCTGTTGACAAAAAAAAATTAAGTTTATTATGATTTATCTAAATTAAAAATTTGACCTCAAGGTATACGGTCCACCTGAAGGTAAGCAGTCACTACATCTATGAACTTTGTCAATACTTGAAGTATCACATTTGCATTGCCAACCCAAGGGATAGGAGGGAAGGGATGTGAAGGGAAAATAAAAGGTGGGAGATTGGGCCTCCGGAGCCCTTGAGATGCTGGTGTTTAATTTTTAATGTAACCCTTTAGATGCTTATTGCGGTCACATTTAAAAATATTTTTGTAATTCCTGTAGGACATAGTGCTTATTTAAGATCTTGCACATTTCAATCAAGTCTTCACGATCCCTACGATCTTTGAGAGTGGTAAATTTCAGAGCATTAAGTCGTTCTAAATATAAATAAATAAACGTTGCACACCGTTGTGGCGTTGTGGGTAGCGAGTCTGCCTTAAGCCTCGACGGTTGCGGGTTCGATTCCCGCTCGGAGCAGATGTTTGTATTATTCGTACAGGCATGTTTTCCGGTCTGGTTGTGTTTGTCCTTGTCATTGTGAATGTTTCCGGACCCCCGACACAGGATATAATTATCCTAATGGGGGCCGTTGAGTGTGTAGCGTTTATTTATTTATTTATTTATTTACACTCAACGTCCCATTATCCATTAGGATAGTGATATCCTGTATCCGAAAACACACACAATAACAAGGACAAACATCCAGACCGGAACATATGCCTGAATGGTCAATACAAACTGCTCCGAGCGGGAATCAAACGAAGAAATAATAACTCACTCATCGTCTTCCGTCGACCGTTCAGCTGCTTTAAGTCGTAAAACCGTGTTCCGAGCCAGGCCGAGGCTCGACAGCGCCGCCGAGGCCGTCGCCCGCGAGCCGCCCAGACCCGATATCTGCTGCCGGCACACCGGCACACCGCATACTAACTCTAATCGCTTCTTGAGATCACCTGTTGGATTTAAAACTTTATAAGGATCTGTCGTGTGAAATGATACATCAAGCATGGCGTAGCAAAATTGCAAATTATAACGTAACCACCAACAAAAAAATGTTATTAATTTTTTGTTGGGGATCATTTTGCATTAGGAGTTGTTAAAAATATGTAATCCACCATTTTGAAAAAACAAAAGAAAACCCGTTTTTGCGTCTCAGGTTAAAAACTCGCCGTTTTCGATAAACGCTAAGGGTCCTGAACTATAATAAGACACATTTCTAATATATAAAATTGATCTATTTTATATATTAGAAATGAATAAATATAAAAAGAATTATCTGTCAGTTTTTTCCGGCTGTCAGTGTGCTTCTGAAAAAGCTGGATCGATTTTAATGAGATTTTCACTGGCTGATATTAAAAGCAGCCTTAGCTTTAATTTGGGATTACAGAAAATCTAAACTAGTTATTAATAAAGAAGTGCGTATTGTTTTCTAAACTTTCTAGAAGGGCTTTGAAAGGCTAAAAATGTTGCTTACGATGACGATCCAAATGAAATATATTGTATATTATTTAACACTACACTACGAGGAGTCGAGAGTTCGAAAGCATTAAACAGTCGCTCACTGACTCGCAACTAATAGTGGTATTAAAGGCCAAAAGTCGTCAAATAAATAAAAAGTATATACTTATATAAATATAAACCACATTCAGTATTTCTTTAAAAGTTTCCTTTAATGAAACCTTAGTAAATGAAAATTGCGTAAATAGCTCTGAAGCACAAAAAATGTATTTTTAGCTGCGTTTCACAACAATATAATTAACATAAACAAGGCTAGGTGTGTCAACATCTGTTAATTGACGGAATTTTCCTAAACCCAGTCTATTCGCCAAATTTGCAATACGACTGCCCTATTATAGGATATTATAGGATTTAATACTTTTTACTGTAGTAGTAGTCATGTTTCTTCCAGCATAAATGGGTCAGCGTGATACCAGGAGGTACCTTCTCACAGAAAATCGGCGTAAAGTAACAGAGCAATTTTGCGTTTCGTGCAAAGAGTGAGATCGCTGAAGGCCCTTTCTCCCGCCACCCCCTGTCCCCTTCCTTTTTCCCTTCTTATCCCTTCCCTCCTGTCCCTTGGACATGCAACGCGCAGGGGATTCAAGTATCGTAAGCGTATGTTTTTAAAATTAAATTACAACAAACTTAGGACCGTGTAAACAATGCGTTCTCGAAAGCGATACATTTGTAAAGCTTCCCTTCCTTTTTTCCCTTTTTATCCCTTCCTTCCTATCTCTTGAATTCACATTGAATTCGCATGTGATATTTAATTATCATAAGCGTGTATTTTTTAAATGAAATGACAACAAACTTAGGACCATATAAACAATGCGTTCTCGAAAGGGATAAATTTGTAAAGCTTCAATAAATAAGTTTTTGATATTAAAAAAAAATAATTAAAAAGTAGCTAATATAAAATGGTAAAGTATTAGATTTTTTAAATGAAATGATGTTTGGCAAACAAGTCAAGCTGGCCTATTTATGTTGGACGAAAAATGGCTCTACTACATTTGTGTTGTGGTGACATGGGCTATTCTTCTTATTGAGTTGTTAGTGGCCAACCTAGTATCAGAGTTGCTCAGGTCGCCCGTATAGGCCACTGACTTGACTAATCGACTGTTATCAAATTGATAACAGCCGGGACCGATTTTTACGTCCTCCGAAACACGGAGACGCTCAGTTGAAATACCACTATGCGGTCATCCATCTAGTGACTGATCGCGCCTAAAGTTGAGACGCTCATAGCCGGGTGCACTTACTGATCAGTAAACGATCGGTGAGTAAAGCGACATAGGCTATTGAAAATGAAGTTAATGAAAGTATTGTTTATGGTTATTATGGCGACAGAGAGATGTATTTAGTTTTTTAACACATTGTACTAAATAAGATAACACTTACCAACAGTTGCGGAACCAGACATTTTGATCTCATGTATTTTGTTATTATAATGAACTTGTAATTCTACTAGGTCAATAAAATTATTTCTAGGGGATGACGTTGAAGCTTGATTACTATCTTCCCGATCTGTAAAGAGAATAATAATATTAATCATTATGAAATTAATTATCCCAATGTATCAGAAAGAAATATGTAAACGCTACACACTCAACGGCCCCCATTATGACAGTTATATCATGTGTCGGAGGTCCTGAAACATACATGGACAACCACCCACAACCCACCGTTACTCGGACCATACAGGCCGGAAAACATGCCTGTATGGTCCGAGTAGCGGTGGGGACATCACCACCCATAAGAGCAAACACCCAGACCGGAACAGATATTTGTAACAATAAAACTGGTCAAGTGTGAGTCGGACTCACGCACGAAGGGTTCCCTACCATTATCTATAAAAACCAGCAAAAAATCATGTCTGTTGTATGGAAGCACCCTTAAATATTTGTATTATTATATTATATGAATATATAACTAAATGTTCTGTGAATACTTTAAGCGTCTATCTGAATATTCTAGCAAAAGTCGCGTTTATTGTATGAAATCTCCTTAAATATTTATTTTTGTTAGAGTGGCAACAGTAGTGGCAACAACAGGCAACGGACGTATCGCGGAGTCTTAGTAATAGGATCCCGTTTGAATCCTAAAAAAACTGGTGCCATCGAGGATCAAAGCACGCTCCCTATCAGCGCGGTACAAAGGCCGTTACTAGTTTCCTATCTATATGTAATAATAATTCGTAATAATATTTTGCTTATAGCCTGCCGTCATCACTGATAATAATCAACTATCTATGTTAATGGCTACATCTATGTTAGAGGTTAAATGAGAAATCAATTTCAAAGTTAAAGATTTCCACTTAAAGCAATATAAGGCTTGCGCCTACTGTGCTACATGTAAAATATGTATTTGTTGATATAACACCCATCATAGCCAGTAGGGCCGACAAAAATACGCATTCAGAAAATAAAACCAATGCTGATGAAGAATTGACATATAACTCTGTTTTGTTCTATTATTAGTATTTACTATGTTGCATATCAAAGTTAATTATATATTATAAATGCTACACACTCAACAGCCCCCATTATTTGGTATATCCTGTGTCGGGGGTCCGGAAACATAAACAATGAGAAGAACAAATAAGTAGCTTATTACTTATCTGAACAATATCCTAAAATATTTATGCATATGAAAAGTCATTAAAAGTACTTTTAATGACACTTTAAACCACTATAGTTGGGGAAAGTATGAAGAAAATGGTTATCTATAAGTTCCTCACACCAAATTACTGATTCAACACATTAAATCAAAATTAGATTATACTGCAATAGCAAATTAAACAACAAATTAGACACCCTTATGGCGTTGTGGGTAGCAAGTCTGCCTTTAGACTTGACGGTTGTGGGTTTGATTCCTGCTCAGGCAGAAATTTTCATCAATCTTACAAATATCCGTTTTGGTCTGTTGTTAAGTTAAGCTGTTGGTCCCGGTTGTTATCACATAACATCTGATAATAATTTTTAACTCTTGATAAGTAAATTTCTCTTATCCAATGAGTTACTGGTTCATCTTCAGGGTTGCGAGAGCAGATGGCCATAGCTGTGTGTAAAACTAGTAACCTATCAAATCCGCACAAGAGTAATAAGCAGACCCTGGGTAAATACTCGTATAATACTTGGAATAATGCTAAGACAAAGAAGAAGCAAATTACAAAATTTACAAGAATTCACAATGAACTAAACTCACCAGGTGGGTGTGTTTTTGGAGTTATCACAGATATATCATCATCTATCATCTCAACATCATGGGTGTCATTCGACTGAGATGCTGAACTGTTACCATCCTGTGGCAATACTCTATTGATCGCTGACTGTGAATAAAAAGATTTATACATTTATATTAACCTTAACGGTGGACATGGAATCTCAGAGGCCCTGTTCTAAGAAATACGCAAAAAGTTACTTCCCGCTTCCCCAAACACAGAGTGGCTCAGTAGGGAATTCCATTCACATCAGTAAGGAAATAAATAATAAATAAATGGTACACACTCAACAGCCTCATGATGAGGATAGTGATTGGGGGTCTGGTCACATGCAATAATATGATATTTGCTAAATCACCCAGAACAGAAAAACATACAAAACCAAGCACACCCAGACAGAGCATATGGGCTGCATGGTCAATATAAACATCTGCTCCGAGCAGACATATGACGTTTAAGGCAGGTTCAGTACCGCTATGCTACAACGTCATCCAACCAATGTAGGAGTTAAGTTATCAACTTCAAATATGATTTTTAAAATTTGGCTTTGGGTCTGTGAGACCATGTCTACATTTTTCATACAAAATTGATTAGTGTCATAAAATGTAAGCTTTGTGTTCATTTGTTCCTAAACAGAAAAAAATCGTCGTTTTGATATCTTGAATATGTCACAGTGCTACTATAATAAAGTATTATAGCTCAACAAAAGGTAGGGTCAATAAGAAGGACAAAAGAGCTTTCATGTAGGGACAAATAAGAAAATGCCCTGAGGTAGTGTTTTATAGAATCCTAAAAAGTATAATTTTTGCAGTAATAAAGCCATGCTCATTCCAGCACAAATGGGCCAGCTAGACCAGGGAAATACAACCCTCTCATAACATAAAATTGGCATAAAGTAACAGTATCAGTAGGTACTGTTGCATTTTATGTGATTAGTGAGAGCACTGGAGGCCGAATCTCCCTACCTCTCTATTCATTTCCTTATTTCATCTCTTCCCTCCTATTCATTGGGTTGACAACACGCAAAGGATACTTCAAATATCACAAGCATTCAAAGGTTACGGTGATTGTTTACCATCAGGCAGACCATATGCTTGTTTGCCAACCGTCACGAAATAAAAAAAAACCTGTATTTTAGAAATGTTGATTATAACCAAGATCAAACGCGATCATAGAATAAGATTCATCGAACATTGGGTAGCTATTGCCAGTAGTTACTTACTTCTTGGGCTAAGAACTTTATTCTATTTAGCAACAGGTATTAGGATAAATTTCAATGTATAATTTCTTTGTTACTCACACAAACAGTTCTCTTGATTTGATAAATTTTTAATATATGAGGGTGAAATTGAAGTAAAATTATTAAAAAAATATTGTGTAAATCTACTTACAAGTAAGTCCCAATTCGATTCTTCTAAGTGAAATATCGCTTCAGCAACATCTTCAATATTTGTGATTCCCTGTTGAAGGAAATTTATATATTGTTAACTTTCCTTGGACAAAGGATTATGGAATTATATTATACTATGAAGGTTGTAATAGGCTAATATAGAACTATAGGAAATCCAGATTCACCTTGGAAATAATGATAATACGACGTAAATTTTAAAACATAATACAAAGAATGATTTTAAGGAATAAAGAAAATCATTGTTACACAGTGAAATGGCGGCCATTATTAAGAAAAACAATAGAAAATATTATACAGCGTTTTATTTAACGCTGATAATAACAATTGAATTTCGCGATAGACGTAGTACAAAGAGATAAAGGAGAATTAACAGTCACTGTTTTTGTGTTTCACATAACCTGACCATTTTCTAAACTAAACACAACGTCACAACACCTATATTACTAGTAATAATTTTTATAACATTTACCTGGAAATTTGCAAGAATTTCTTCTCTGTTTTCAGCCATTCTGATATTATTGAGCTCAAAAATACTATCCTTCTAAAAGTATGACATTTAGTATTGCAGACAAATCTCACTCAAACATTGACTAAATGACTACAGACAAGGAGTTCAGTGCTGCCATTTATAGCGCTTTTTGTTGTATCATGTTGGACTGTAGTCTTTCAAGTTCATTTAAAAAAAATCTACTTATAAGAAATTAAGAATCATAATTTTCATTCACGTTTGTTGATATTTCATACGTATACGTTTGTAATTAACATTAAAAAAATACGATATAAAATAAGCGAAGCTTCTTTAAATTATTCGACAATCGACAATTTCTTAGTATTCAGTAATCAGAATTGTGAAATTTTATAGATATTAATTATTATACTATTATTAATTTTAAAAATCACTGATTTCATAACATTTTATACAATGGTGTTATTTCCCAGTCAATTGATACTGGCCTTTAAATTTTAGCCACTTTCTGTCACTTAACAGTCTAGTCCTCTATGTCTATGCCTTTATGTAATGATTGTAATGGATCAAAAATCTAACGCATTTATTAAATCGATAGAAAATATAGAGTTATGTTTTTTATGGTATTTATTTTTAGCCTAATTAACGCCTTCTTCATATTAAAAGAAAAAAAATAATATGGGTCGAGAAAATAATTATTATTTGAAAAATATGAAAAATCAAGCATGCAATAATCGAATAGTTCGTATGAGTATCGAATAAAATTGTATGAGTATCTCATATACTCATACAATTTTATTCCTTATAATTATGTGATATGAAAGCTTCAAATCGAATTATCTTAAAATATGGTTAAAATTTTAGGGAGGTGTTTATAACTATGCACGACAAAAAAGTTGCTAATTTTTATCCAGTTTGAAATAATCACTACATAGTATAAAACAAAGTCGCTTTCTCTGTCCCTTTGTATGCTTAAATCTTTAAAACTACGCAACTGATTTTGATGCGGTTTTTATTAATAGATAGAGTGATTGAAGAGGAAGGTTTATATGTATAAAAATAGTGGAGAAAAAAAATAATTTTTGAGGTTTCTAATGTGATGTTGTAAATCATTAAATTTAACGCGTGCAGGCCACGGGCAGTAATGAATAAATCAAAACTACTGGATCGATTTTAATCATTTTTCCAGTGAATGACATAGGTTTTATTTTTTATACCCGTGCGAAGCCGGAGCGGGCCGCTAGTATCTTTATAAAATATATCAGATCGGATGATTTGAATAGTAGTAATACCTATTTTAAAGTATTCCTGGGTTTAAGGTTAAATAAGTTTTTTTTTATTGAATTTTAAATTATTTTATTTATTATTTTTTTCACTATTTTATAAATCCCCCATGAAAAAGGAACAGCCCTCACAGGGCGGCCAATTGAATTCCATACTTCGCAGGTGCTTCCTGCGAAGCCGAACTACGGCTAAGAATGTCATCGGAGATGGAGGCAGAGCGTATTCTACTCGATGGACTCACCCAACGGCGTGAGGACGACGCGACGTGCGAAACAAAGGACCTCGTTCTCGCCGGCGAAGACGATGTTCTGTGCGTGTCTATGCTGTGTCCTTACACATGCCCCTTGGCATTGCCTAATGTAATGCTAACGTCAGGTCTTGCAGGAAGTGCTTAGGACGTCTGACTTTAGTCGGTTGGTTCCATCTATCCGCATAGATACAAGCCTGTCTAATCAGAGGGTTCTGATAGAAAATAGTTTGATTGAAATATTTTTGCAAAAGCGCTTCACATGTTTGGGAATGGAATCGATTTCAGAGTCTCTATGGTGACAAACGTTGCGTACGTACCACGGACACCCCGTGGCCTCGAGTAAGAAACGGTTTTTATATATCTCTCTGCATCCCAAAGGGCAAACCAGTAAATAACTTATTGCATAAGAGCAAATTATCTATCAACAGTTACCGATTATTAATACATGTTAAGCTAACAACCGACTGACAGTGTGACGTGCTCTTTGAGACGCCGAAGACCGAATCAGATTATAACAACATCTTTTCCGAGCGGGAATCGAAACCGCGACGGTCGAGGTTCAAAACAGGCTCGCTACCAGCCGCGCCACAATGGTGGTCAACGCCACGACACGCCTTAATCAGATGAAACTCCTTACAGTTCACCTAGCCAAGTACGATGTATTTTGCGTCTGTAATTAAAGAGAATACAGTCATGTTTCACACTTCACACGCTGGGTCCATGGTAGTAGAGAACAGATTATAGAACGCATGATATAGTTATACGGTTATACTCGACGGATGCAGTCGAGTATGCGCGTAAGCACTTCGCGCACGCGCACTCGCTACGAAAAGCTCGATCAACAACGATATTGTACTCGAACTGTGATTAATTGAGTGAATCAGTGGTTTTGTTTCTTTTTATTCTTTTATTTTAATTTAGGATTAAGGTAATTATTAAAGAGCATTTTAAATATAATTGTTATCAATTTATATAAAGCGAAAATTTGTTTTTTATAGTATACATATTTATATCTAGTTTTTAGCGTGTGCTTATTTTTCTATATCTTTAATTAAAACAAGCAGTATAGATTCGTTACTTGATATCCGAATTTAATTAATGAAGAGATGATGAACTCACAGCGGCGCAATGAATATGTAATTTTTTAAATTTATTTTATTTGAGAATTGACGTTTTTAGCTAAATAATATTTAATTGCCAAGAAGATATCAAGCATTGTGTTACCGGATCATAAAAAATATTTTATATTATTATATATTTAGTAGCTTGTATAAATATCCTACGATTTTATCTTATTTTTTAATTTTCAAATTGTGATGAAATAATTAAAATCATATAAATAATAAATAATAATGAACTCTAAGAAAAAATAACAATACCCCTTTATATGAAAATATCAATCTGGTAAATATGATTATTGAAATAAAAAAATATATAATCAACAACTTTATCAAAATATATGCATATAATGTATGAATAGCTAAAATTATGATATATAAATTATGTTTTTCAGGACAATGTGCACTTTATTGATTTTATTAACATGTTAACATGTTTTAAGTTTCCTTTATGTATTTTATTTATCGATTTCACAGGTAATATGGCTTCCTTTGCCATATGGAAGCAAGTCCTACTGCTTCTCATATCCACATCCGCCTCATACTCCCTCGTATTAGACGAAGGTTAGTACACATTGATGGTTAGTTTTTTTTTTAAATAAGTGGTACTATGCGATTTTAGCTTAAGTAAGACTATATATCGAGATGAGAATGATATGAAATTTTATGAGTAAAAGAATTATCAAAATTCTGCCGTATAACTTTATACTTTTTAAAGTTAGCTCAAATAATATAGTTACCAACTTTTTATCAAAAGACCAGTAGCATCAAAAGCTGAACAAAGGAAAGGAGGAAAGGAGAGGTGGGAGATTGGGCCTCCTACGCTCTAACTCATCGAATGAACTGCTACAGTCCGAATACTATTACTTCACGTCGATACTTTGTGAGATGGTAGTATTCATGTCAAAAATATATGTAAGAAATTCTGAGTCATATACTATTATTTATTCCCAATCACCGGTAGAGCAGCGTAGAGAATTAAATTCTTAGTTCTGGCGCAACAAGAAGTGTTTCTTAGCCCAGCTCTTCGAAAAAGGCGGATTTTTATTTCCTTATAAATAATTTCGTTCAATATAAATATCGCATTGTTTCGTAGCTACTTAGGCTGAATTTTAAACAACTCTTGTGTGTTAAAATAATAAAAATGCTTCATATCTACGGTGTTAAATTTGTATTTGGAACGTCTTTATTTAAAAATGGCAGCTAACAAGCCCTAAGGAACTATTTGCGTAGTCATTAGTGAAGCAGGAGACGCGTGAAATATAAAAAGAAAAAGAATATGGTAGTTCGCAGATAATTAACGAAGCGGAAGTTCTGAAATATAAAAATATGAGCGGCATTTACAGATATTTTTCCTGCAAATCGATGAGCTTTCATCTTCATAAATAGTCTCTTTGTTCTTATAACTATGCATATGAACGTATAAAATAAACAGTTACAAAATATAATGTTGTTCTAAATAATATGGTTTTATTCTGATTCAAAAGATGGAATTATATGTTTTGTAAGATCCAAAATGTGTTTTTGGGTCTTACAAAACATATTAGGTATTGTTGCAAGTAGAGTTGCCACCTTTTTTTCTTGGAATTAAAGTACATTGGTGATTACAGGTAGGAAAAAAAGTATATAGGGTAAAACCTGCAGTAACTGGCCATTTAAGGACATTGGCTACTTTAAATTGTTACAGTTCTAATTTCCATAATTCAAATTATACTTGTATGCTAACGTCGAATAGAGAAAACAAATAACTTAAAATGTTATTATAAAGTACGGGTGGCAACCCTAGTTACAAGACTAGGTGCATGTACACTCTAAAACTAAAAAAATGCATCGAAAAGGAGGAATTAACTCTGTGTCATATTATTTATAGGGTGAGCTGACTATTCATTAGTTTTATACTAGCATCTGCCCGCAGCGTCGCCCGCGTTAATAACGTTTGGCAATAAGGCACCATTATTGCCTTCCAACTAAATGATTCCCGATACAAAATATCACCCTATATTTCGTCTCTTAACGATTTTTCCTTTGAAAAAAATTGTAAGAAATTCTGAGTCATATACACATAATAATTATTTATCTCCAATCTCCAGTAGAGCAGCGTGGAGTGGAGTGGCCTTTCTTATCCAATTTCCCATTTATTAGTATACCATAATTTTTCTTCTTTTCAGCATTATTCGCGGTATTTTTATTTACCCAGGGTCTGCTTAGACCCACAAAGGCAATGCCCAGACCGAAACAGATATTTCTAACATGAATGCAAACATCTGCCCGAGTGCCCGAGAGTAACCATCGAGGCTAAATGCAGACTAGCTACCCACAACGCCAAAACGGTGTTATCTATACCATAATTCATCAAATTTATTATTATTATTATAAGTCATTGATATCGAAATTCAAATCCCATTTTTCGTTTTTTGTCTATCCCACAGAAACCTGTAATTTTTTCGGGATAAAAAGTTTCTTATGAGGCAATACAGATAACAACCTACATGTGTGCTAAATGTCATCCAAATTCGTTCAGTCGTTTTTGCGTGATTAAATAACAAACATGCAAACATACAAACTTTCACATTTATATATTAAATAGAATTAGCCTGAAGTTTCTTGTCGGATTTGATGTATTTCTTGGTTAGTCCTATTTTTTCTAGAGGCGACTCAATCAAATCAACCTTGTCCTAACTACCGTTTCTAATCTATCTGTTACACTTAGTTGGGACATATTCTGATCATAGGTCGAGTTTTTGTACATACTTGTACTGTAGAAATTCTTTAGTAAAAATAGATACATCAATAGAGTTTATGGATATTATAATCTATAGACTTATTACGATGTTATTAATTATAGAAAATGTAGAGTAGGTAGATAGTGAAAGATATTATGTGGTAAGAATACATAAATTTTTTTTTTTAAAGAATATTAGCAATGCTTTTTCAAGGCATTACTAATATTCCTATTGCCCCAAATAAGCTCGAAGCTTGCGCTAGGAGTGGGTACGACAATAGCCCAAGGGGTCAGGATCGAACCCTCGACTCTCGCGTTAATGGAGCGAAGTCGGCCCTTCTACCGTTGAGCCATTGAGGCTTTAACCATTATTAAGGTATTTTTTAATTAAATTTTAGTCGTGGTAAAGCCATTCACTCTTCCCAGCACAAATGGGCCGCTTCGACCGGAAGTACTAAACTCTTACAGAAAATTTCATGTAAACATGTACTTTAAAATAATTTTTAAATTTAGTATTTAAAATTTTTTTGTGCTGATGTACCGATTTTTTTTTACTGCACGGCACCCTAATTATTTTTCTAAAATAAAAGTAGCCTAAGTTACTCCTTATAACATCAGCTATCTGCTAGTGGAAGTCTTGGTAAAATCGGTTCAGCCTTTGAAGACACACACAAAAACTAACAAAAATATATGTTTTTTTAATTTAAGTACCGTATATACTTATCCATTTAGTGAAAACCTGTTAATATGGAATTACAAACAGACACTCCAATTTTATTTATTTGTATAGATGTAATGGTATATCGTACAGAATTTCAATGGTCGATCAGTCCGTGACAGAAGTCAGTGGGTCATGGAGCAGATGTCGTGGTGGCCATATCTGGCGATACTTGCGCAAGCGGTTGTGAACTTGAGCTTACATGAATCAGAATTCAAAGAAATGCACAATATTTTTGCGGTAACCGCATTTTTTTTCTTAATTCTTACCTTAAAATGATGTCAGATGATGGTTTTATGCAATGGTGATTAATTTTCAGTGAATAAGTAAGCTAAGGTTATGTATGACATAATATATAAAATGTAACATGATTTAATATAATAAAATGAAAGCATGAAGGTACTTATACAAATAGTTTTTACGGTTACGTGCTCAAAGGTGCCAACCGAACCCTATTCGTGATCAATTGCCTTTACAACTCAACGAAAATAAACGGACTTCTAATTTTTATTTTGGGCATACTTGAAAGATTATGTCATTCTTCGGATGTGGAAGAATGTTATTGAAGAATCGCCGCACAGATATAGGCAACGAATACATATAATAAGCAATAAAATAACAATTTACAAACAACCATCCGTGTTAATACATAAAACTGGTTAAGTTGTATTTATACAAAATATTTATTATTTCAATTAAATTTTGCTGTATACATTGATGTCTATTTCATTTATCTTTTCAAATATTAATGAAATTAACAGACACTTTAAAGTATGATAGATTTAATGCTAATGATAATAATTATTCTACCATGTGTGATGTGTCTATGATTAATTAGACAAATGTATGTTTAAGTACTTATTACTTAAAATCATTAAACATATGTGGTACTATAGTTATATGGATACATGTATCACACAAAAAAAACGGAGATATGTGTGTAAAAAAAAACAGAAAAATAGCCTTTCATAGGGATATTTTTATGAGTCAAAGTTAATAATAAATTGAGTATTCGCTATATTGCAAAAATAAATTGATTGATTGATTTTCTTAAAGATAAAAAAATAAAACGAATATTCGTATGACTAATTTTTATAAGTTTACGCGTATATCTTGTACACATCTTATATACATCATGTATGAGATCACACATTTTATCAATAATAGAAACAACAACAACAAAAAAAAATCAAAAAAATGTTCAAAATATAAATAAAAAATGCGACATTCTCAACAACAAAGCATAAAAAACAAACATTGTCATTTAAATTTCTCTACAAGAGTCCTATAATATTCAAGAGTAGAAAAATTGTTGTAACAAATAGAACCTTATTAACATAGAATTATTATATATAGACATGCCCTTTCGTACTAACAAAATGTCCAAAGATTCTTTCCAAATGGTCCTTCGTAAATTCGCACTAACCCAACGACACGAAGTTACTTGCAAGTTTGCAACACAATTAATCGAATTTAGCGTGTGACTAACTTAGTTTCTTTAAATTTTCGGTGGTGCGAATCTCTGAACATTTTTTCTTTGTGGAAGTTTATGGTAAGTCAATTTTATATATATATATATATATATAAATAGAGACGCATACAGGATACCTATTAAATGAGTTGTTTCTAAGTTAAAGACGTAGGTACAATGCAACTGGTGGCAATGACATCAGCTCAATTTATTGCGGTCGACACCCACGCCACGGCATCGCAGCTGAGAATTGCCTGCGAAAGTTATAAATATATTAATACGATAATGGACATATTCTATTACTGTTAATTTTCCTTAGTTATTGAATTATAATAATCAAAATATGCAACTGTGTATATCGCCAAATATTCTTGCTAGATTCGAGTTGTTTTTCTTGTCCATAACTTTTTTTTCTTCAACAGAATGATATTAAGGGCTCCTATACATATTAATATTATATAATATATGTATAAAACTCACGCATCATGTTATTCGTTGTGATGAGCTCCAAAAAATACTTATCCGATTTTACGTCCTTTTGTTTTAAATATGTGTGATTGTGGAGCATCCAATAAGCCATTTTCGCGATTATCACGTCACAACATTTCTGAAAGTCGATGACAATCATAATAAAGCAACGTTTAAATAATTATTATTTTGAGAAATTTTAAATACTTTATCGGCGTCGGGATGTGAGGACCCCATCGCCCGCTGTTGGGACAATCTCTGTCACAGCAGAGATTATTCCACCTGAGCAATCAGTCACACTGCTGGTAGGTCTTTTGTTGCAAGAGGCCGGCTAGGTAGGTACCACCGCAGTGTCAATTATTATGCCGCCAAATAGTAGTGCTTAGGCATTACTGTGTTCCGGTTTGAATGGCACTGTACAGCAGTGAAATTACTTCCCAGAGGAGCCAATATCTCGAGGTTGGCAACGCGTGAGTGGCACCTACTTATGGTGATGCAAGCGCTCATAGAGCTACTGCAACCACTTACCATCAGGTGGGCCGTATGCTTGTTTGCCAACTTTTAACATAAAAAAAATACTTATCTCAGCTCACATTTATAGTTTATACAAATATACCTATCGTCCTGTAAGAAAAATGAGCATAACTATTTTAATGAAGTTATTATTCTTAATATAATTAAGTAATAGAGCCGTGCTTCTCTTAGCACAAACGGCCCGGTTTGACCGGAGAAGTATACCCTCTCACAGAAAATCGGGGTAGAGTAACAGTATCAGTTCGTACTGTTGCGTTTCGTGCGATGAGTAAGAGTGCTGAGGCTCAATTTCCCACCCTATCTGTTTGCCTTCTAATTCTTTCCCTACCTCCTTCCTTTCCCTCACCCCTTGGGTTGGCAATGTGCATGTGATACTTCCAGTATCGAAAGCGTTTATAGGTTGTGGTTACCATCAGGCGAACCGTATACTTGTTTGCCAACGGTCATGAAATAAAAAAACAATGTCCTTTAAGTGTGGTTGTATAGTTAATGTCTGATTCAATGTTTTTAAAATAGGTTAAGTACTAGGTCGATCTTGATAAAGTCCATTAGTTTCTTACTAATGTATTCCATGAAGGTTATAATTTACGTTTCCATTGAAGCACCCACGTTGGGTTTCATTCAGACAGCGTGAGCTCGAGTCGATGACAATCTTTCTATTTTTCTAACGCAATGTTTCTCAGTTGTACTTGTACCCTTACGGGTAAGAAAAGTTGATACAATGGTTATATGCGAGAATCTCTTCACTATGACAATTTAATCAATACAAACCAAATGACAAAATATATTTTTAATCGATTAGTGTAAATATGCATTAAGTATTATACCGAACACCGAGTGCTGCTTCTTCTACTTCCAGCAGCTCACCAATAAGCAAATAAATTAATTCAGAGCAATAAAAACGTGCACATTTTTCACATTTATTATCATTCCTGCTATTGATAAAGGGTACGAGAGTTTGAAGTCTTTCTTGAGGTGATAAGCAGGGAAAACGAATTGGTAAAATTAATTGGGAATCATTTAGAAAGCGGTCAGCTAATGTACCTATAAAAATAAATAAAATAAAAGTGTTTGTTTCTAATGTTACAATAACAGCTTTATATGCATATAAATGTATAAAAGGACATATGAAGATCTATTTTTGAACTTATACTTCTTTTGGCGCGTTAGGGAAAAATGATGAGAGTAAATTTTTACGATGCGCGCTCACACCTTCACAAAAAACCGACACCCTGAAGTTAGCTATAGTCTACATTTTTATTTATATTTAAATAAACTTTATTTAACTAGATAATGCGTTATGCGTTAATAAAACTTTCAATGTATTAAATACCTTTTTTCTATTGTTAGTGTCGTTTTTCTACAAACGTAGAATAAGGCGAAAGATAAAATTTTTGAAAAGATTTTTATCTTGTTACGCCAAAGAAGTATAACTTCTAACGCGTGTACATAAGTACACACACACTTTTTTTTAATTTTGTCCATCTGTCTTCGAAAGGGCTGACATATATCAGATCACTAATAATGTTTGATGAATATATAATAACACGTCCTCCAAAGTTAGTGAAAAATTAGACTAATTTTCAAAGCATTAAAATTTTTATTATCATTGTGTTCATCGATTTACGTCTAAATGATGTATCAATACATCTTTGTGTTTCAAAGGTCATAATTAACTTATAATTTCAAGCGTTACGTAACATCATTGTTCTAAAAGAAAAAAGAATTTAACGACTTGAACCATTAACATTAGCTATAGGAAACTTACTTTATTGTCAAGGAGAATTGTATTTTGATAGTCATTATAATCAATATTCTTAATATATATAAATCATGTCACGTTGTTTGTACGCGATGGACTCCTAAACTACTGAACCAATTTTAATAAAATCTTGCACACTGTGTGCAGTTTCATCCAACTTGAAAGATAGGATAATTTATATATCAATTTATAATCGAAATATTATTTTATTGCAAATTATTTGCTTATTAACAAAAGGTCATGATTATTTCTGTTAGTTTAGTTAGAAGTTCGTATGGAAAAAATGTATTATTTAATGTTTTTATACAGGTAGATAGTTTATAAGTGGAAGAACCAAGAACGGAATTAAAACTCCCACGGTAACGGGATAAACGGAATAATTTACTATGCACCTGGACGAAGTCGGGGCGGGTCGCTCGTAATATATAAAAAGAGAAAACCTGACTCTGCTTTAACGTCCAGCCTAAATCCTTGGACCAAGAAAGCTGAATTTTTTCACAGGTGTTGGTTTTAATACGTAAACGGACTATGCATGATTTTTGTGATAGGCCTTTGATTAGTACTCTACTAGAAGTTGTCTCATAGATTGTTATACGTAATATAAATTTCTTTCTACCTGTCTTTCAATGCTTTATTAACATTAAAACTATATATAAAATTATATACATGTAAATAGAACCTGCCTGCCACAGGTTCGATTCCCACTCGGAGCGGTTGTATTAACCATACAGGCAAGTGTTCCGGTCTGGGTATGTTTGCTCGTGTCCTTGTTTGCGGACAAAGGATATCACTATCCTTTGTCCAGTGGAGGCCATTGAATGTGTAACGTTTATTTATATACATAATCATGTCACATTACCAAAAACGTCAAAATCAGTGGTTAAACTAGGTATAGTTACTTACGACTTAACTTGTTTGACTGTATTAGGCTAACAAGTCCCACGTTATTATAATTTCAGCCCACAGCCTGTTGTTGCTGGCTATATTTGATCGTACTCGGTATTACATAACGCTATCTTTGCCATGGAATCGTAAGCTTTTTTCATTGTAATTATAAACAAAAAACATACCAGGTGTAACATGTGGTCTTATATTTGTGTAAGTGCAACATCCTGATATGTTATCCGGTTCAAAATTAGGATTAAGTTAATAAAATTAACTAATTAACGTATTAGATACTACACAGTTACTTTGATATTAAATAACTTTTTGTCCTACCTCGATGAAAAGCTTTTGTCAAGTTTGTTTGTACGAGGAAGAAAAGTGCCCGGTTTTCCCCGGCAAGATGACACTAATAGAATCAAATAAATTATTCCCCAGTAACTTAACCAGCGTACGTTTATGAAGGACCCGTCATACACATACGCTGGTCAGCTAACAATAATATTTTTATTATATTATATTATATTATAATAAGGATCAAATCGAACTTTTGGAAGAAACTTAGGACATTGCCAGCCGCTATTGTCGCGAATAATCGACTCATCTAGGAAGACTCAGCTTACATTTTAATAAAATGTCGTTTTATCCGTGTTCTTTAGCGTGAGCCTAGGTTCATGTCTCTCGATTATTGCTTCCCATTTTTTTGAAGTTCCTTATTTTTTTAAGAAAAACTATTATTGGAAGCTCTTTATCAACTCATCTAATTTGTACCTAAGTATATTTTTCGATTTACAAAAAATAAATAAAAATACCGAGCAAAGCTTGGTCATCTAGGTACTAATGCAACAATAGTGTAGTTAAGAACAAATAAAAATATTTAATTTATATAAAGCATGCTTCTGTTTAAATTCTAAAATGATTGTATTTCTGAACTGAACACTTCTATATGAGAAATAAATTTCCTTAAAACCGAATTCAAAGCCTTCACGAGGCCCACGAGTAAACAGTTTTTAAAAATAAATCACTGTATGGAAGTGAAAGAGTCTCGAACGAAATTGAATTAATCCCAGAGTGCGGCATCTCAAGCGTTTAATCCTAGCTGTACACGCTATAATCAGTACGACAGGAGCAGGAAGGCCTTACTCGGCACGCTTTTTGCCCCCCTCACCGTTATGAGAGCATCAATGGCGTTGTAATTATATTTGCGCTGTATTTCTCAACGAGATATTGACTACGAACGATGTAATATAAATTAAGTTATATACAATAATTACATAGATTTTACATAGATTTTGAATCAACTCAACGGCCTCTATAATAACGATAGTTACCTTATATCCTGCGTCGGGGTCCGGAAACATACATATAATGACAAGGACAAACACACCCAGATAAGAACACATGCCAGTATGGTCAAGACAAACATCTGGAAACCAAACGCGTGACCAGTGGCACATAAGGCAAATTATATATAATTATATTAGATAAATTATTACATTATTAGACCGGTTGCATTTTATTTTCCTTACAAATCTGAAAACATCTTCAAACAACGTTCCACCTGTATCTCGAACTAAATATATAACATTTCAAGCGCTTGTTTTCTTGTTAGTTGAACTAATTCGAACCGAACAAGAATACTACAAGTAAGTTGACTCAAACACGTGCTTTGTGTCACTCTGGTTAAGAATAACTTCGGATTAGGGCTGCCAACGCTTCTTCGCGAAAATATAGTATTTTACAAAACAAGCAAAAATATTGTCACCTTTACAAATATGAAAAAAAAAAACAATTAAAATTCAAATCACAACCTTAATCAAATAAAAATTTATAAATAAATAAAATTAAATTAAAGAAAACTTAAATTTCTCTGAATATGTCCTTTCTGCGAATACCTGAGTTCTTTTGGAGATACATTTTTGTAGTAATCAAAGGCAAAGGCGCACTCGTTTTTTTTTAATAAGGATTTGTTGTTTAGATTACGGTTGTATTTTGGTGTGTTTTATAATATTGTAACGGTTTATTTATCGTTGGATGAATATCGTCACTAGTTCACATTATATCGACTAATTGTTTGTTTTATGCAACTAAGTTAGCAAACCACGACGAGGACCTGATGCTAAGCGGTTGTCGTAGCCTATTAACGCTTGCAACACCCTACATTTGTAGGTGTCACTCGCGTGTTGTCAACCTCGAGATATTGGTTCTTAAATCTCCTTTGCCCAGTAATTTCACTAGCTACATTGTACTTCAAACCGAAACACAGTATACTGCTTTCAGGTAGAACTGATACTGTGGTGGTACCTACCTAGCCGGCCTCGAACTTAAAGCCACTGTTAAATGTATTGTGACGAAATTTTTTCGTTGAACGAATATCACATTTGGTTATTGAATCGTGACGACATATTATCGGGTTATGGCAATTGCCTTGGCGTTTGCACATCAGTCACCTCTACGTTTTTTACTTGTATATCGATAAATTTGTAACAGCAACGATATATAGTCGTAACAGCGACACACGACTTGGAGTGACGATTCGGTGTGACATCTTTTTTGTCGTATCTCTATACATCTACACAAATAAATAAAATTGTAGTGTTTGTTTGTATTAGAAACTAACAGCTTTTCACTAAATGCATATGAAATTATATAACTAATATGACAGATAGCTATAAGTTATAAGTTATAAGTTATAAGAGTAACTTAGATTACTATTGTTTTAGAAAAAGAATTAGTGAGCGGAGTTGCGGGCGCATATTTATATATAAATATATTTAGTATCCCGAAGCTTTCTAGGGAACATGAACATATTCTGGAAACAAAGCATAGTTTATAAATATATAACAAAAATTAAGAGACTCATTTTCTATAGAGAAACCAACAAATATTAAATATAGGTCTATATCATTTTTATTTGCAATGCGTAAAAATACTTTTTTTGCGGTTTTTATGAGTTATAAGAACTAAAATAATATACTTAGATTTTTTAAAGTACGCCCTTTATCCATAGAGGGTATTTAATTAAAGTATTTTATTAGAATTATGTAGTTTCGGTGGCCAGCTGTGATCATCATCAGACATTCCACATCGCCAAATGCAAAATAATTCCAGAGGAAAAGTTACTTTAAAAAATGTTTTATTTCAATAAAACTGCCTAAAAATTCTTCATCTCTGGTATGCTTTTTCCCAAGGGACTGGCTAGATGCGATAGGTACCACTGCAGAGTCAGATATTCTACAGCAAAGCAGTAGTGTGTTTCATATTACAGTGTTTCGGTTTGAAGGACACTAGGTAGTGAAATTGCTTACCATCAAGTGGGCCCTATGCCTCCTTGCCAACTTACACATAAAAAAATTACCTTGAAAGTCTTCATACACAAGTAGTGAAAACACATTACAAAGTTAGCAAACGACTTTTAGTTCTTATTTTAGGAGCCGTTAAGATTAAACTTGTGGACGACGCGCACTTACGTTTATAGTTCTTTCTCACTTAGTTCCAAGTTAAGAGTCACGCAAGTGCTTTTAGAATCTTGTAGACTAGCTCTCCTTTACTTTCATCAAGTTTATTTAAAAAGGATTCCCATTTAAGTTTTTAAAAGCATAAATTATTCATTATTCAAGTGACACCTACTCAAGCATTTTTTGACAGAATTCCAAAAAGGAGGAGGTTCTCAATTCGACTGTATTTTTTATGTTTGATACCCCAGAACTTTTGACTTGGTGAACCGATTTTCATGATTCTTTTTTATTTGAAAGTTGGTGCTTCCCGTGTGGCTTCTATTTCAATTTAGTCCAGTTCTGACAATGGCATGAGAAAACCATTTAAGTCCTATTTTTTTGTTTTGAAGTCAGAATTTTTTTCTAATAATTATATTATATTATTTTATAAATTTATAGACGGTTGTATCTGTAACATAATTAAAGGTATCACCGGTTTGGAAAGTGAATAAAGCTGCTCTGCTTTATGGCTTAGATAGGCATAGATTTTACCCAAATGCTTTCAACGCTGTTCGTCCGTCCGTCTGTCATCGGGCTGTATCTGCATGCTGTATTTCATGAAGCGTAATGGGTAGAGAGTTCAAGTTGTCACAGAATGTGTATTTCTGTTGCCACTACAAAAACCGATACTAATAAAAATTAAAATAAGTCCCTTTAAATACAAAAAAACAATTTTATGATGATGTGATGTCCTGTGTATTTTTATAGATTGTGTATTTCTGTGGTTTATAATATTATATAGGAGTCCCCATTACAAGAAAGTTCTTATTTTTATTCTACTACCTGAACGTACTGAACCTATTGTGCGAGTCCGATACGCATGTGGGCGGTTTTTTAAAACCAACAATAAAAATTAAACTTTGTTTTTGAAATTTCGATTTCAAACAATTTTTACTAACAAACAAAATTTACTTGGTAACATCACATCAGTACAGTAATAAGATATGATTTAATTATCTCTTACAACTTGGTTCAGTAGGTTGAAGTACGCTTATCTACAATTCACAAATTCTATACATTATCTGAATGAACTCTGACATCGGTTACAATTTCTTCGTCGATTCACTTACTATTGATAATATTTAGATTTTGTATTCTTATATTTACGATTCTTGTTATAAATATCTATGTTCATATAACATATCTTGTTTTATTTGACTCTATTGTGGCGCAACGGTAGCGAACCTGCCTTAAGTTTTGTTTGTATTGACCATACAGCCATGTTTTCCTGTCTGGGTGTGTTTATCCTTGTCATTGTGTATGTTTCCGAACCCCCAACACAGGATATAACTATCTTAATGGGGGCCGTTGAGTGCGCTACACATTTATTTATCTATAAGGTCATTAATTTATTATGTACAGTATATATTGTTAGATAATTGTAGGAACCGTTACCTTATTTTAAGAAAGTTTACCGTTACCTTAAAACAGGCTTATGAGAAATCTAATATTAAACATTTCGCAATTCCTTTGTTAGATAATTTAGATGATTTATTAATGAAACAACTAAATATATTTAAAATTTCAGAAGCAACAAACGATGTCATAGCTGCAGCTTCAGCATCTGAAGATGGTCAAGTAGCTGTTTTAGTCAGAGGTCCTTCTATCATTGAATCAAGTCGTGAAGAACTACTGTACGCGAAAGGGGCAGAAGATCATTCGATCTCACTCTTTTATAATAGCAAAAACAATAAAGGTAAAATTGAAATGATAAAAAAAAATTGATGGGAAAAATTGGCGGATATTTTATATTGACGTTAAATTAGTTAATGAAGCTAAGTGTACATATGTTTTAAATTTAATACTGTAACAATTTTTCGTATTTGTCTTTCAGTTTTCCTTGAAAGCCTAAACGGAGGTCATATTAAGTCTACATCATGGAGTTTAAGTTCAAAGCTACAAGGGTCACTCCTCTTAGTGGTAACACACTCTAAAGTGAAGATAATTGTAAGCTGCAAGCACTTGCACTGGCACACTTTATCTGGTAGACATGACGTATTAAAATTGTTGGCCAATCAAAAACTAAAATTGGTAAGTTTCAGTTTCTTATTGTAATGCTATTTAGACTTATAGAATGCCCCAATAGTTAGAAAACGTAAAATTTAACCTTTGAAAGTCGCGGATTCAAATCAGGACAGCCACCTTTGAGTTTCAAATTTATCTCGTGCTTAACGGTGGAGGAAAACATCTCGCGGAAAACTACATGCCGTAGAAGGTATACATACCGTATAAGAATAGCAGACATGTAAAATTCTAGTGGTCCCAAGCTGGAGATATCATCTTAAAAAAGGTCGGAAACGATCCTGCCCTCTGGTATTGCAAATGTTCGTGGGCGGTGGTAATCACTTAGCATCAGTTGAGCGTTCTGCCCCTTTTGTTCCCTCTAGCATGAAAATCAGATATATTGGTAATTGTAAAATTGCTTAACAGTATCATGAAGAAAATGCACCAGTGGAGGTGTATGGTAGTGAAAAGTCTGCTCTAGATTCCATTGGCTGTTACCACCAAGATATACTTAGACCGCCCAGTTTAGTCACAGTAGATTCAGATGTTGAAGAAGTAAAAGATTTCATAAAGAAGGAAGAAAGAATGAAGTACGAAGACGAAATGCAAGGGGATGACCCAAGAAACAATTACGTCGATCCAAATATTTATCCAACACTACCGCAGCCAACAACACCTGCGACAGTAAGAGGAGATATTCCTGCTACGGATATAGAATCTTGCGATGGTAAGTTTTTTTTATTGCATGACGGCTGGCAAAAAGTATATGGTCCGCCTGATGGTAAACATTCACCGCAACCTGTGAACGCTTGCGATACTTGAAGTATGACATGCGCATTGGCAAAATAGAAGAGATGAGGATGAAGAAAAAAAGGAAGAGCAGAAACAGAGGGACGGGGAGATTGGGCCTCCGGCGCTCTCACTCATCGCACGAAACGCAGCAGTACTTACTACTCACTGTTACTTTACGTCGATTTTGTGTGAGAGGGTATTACTTCACCGGTCAAGCCGGCCCATTTGTGCTTGGTGGAGCATGGCTCTGCCACCGGTAATATGCTATTAGGATTTCATGCTATTAGAAAACAATAAAATGAGCATTATTTTTATTATTGCTTTTTTACACACAAGAAAATTCCAGTTGTGACGTCATAATATGGCACCAGGCCGGTCCACTTCTTATTTTAATCACATTTAAAATATATCATATGAACACAAGATGGAAAAACTTGCACCTTTCGAAAAAATGGAACAAGCTCGTTAATATTATTTTAATTTGAAGGAAGTGACTATTAGCACAGTGATGGCTGTTGCTTTTTTGTAATATTGTAAAAGCTTTGAAGTATCTATAAAGTTTATTATTGTTGTAGATGAGGTGATTCGTCAACTGAAACTCCTACGTCAAACGATAGAGATACTACGTCATGAGTTGGCTGATCAGAGAGGCAATATCGACAATCTACGGAATCAACTTCGTCTCTGTTGTAATCGCGTACCTCAACCTCAACCTGAACGATGCACGAGTTCCTCGTGTTATCCCGGTTATTGACATTTGTATTAATATCAATTTACACATTCGTGTTCAATCTAACTTTATTAGTGTTTCTTCTGTCGCTAGCTTTATCAAAATAACGTATTGTAATTTCTGGACCTATGGGCTTACCATTACTCATATTGCGATTGAAATGACGACCTAAGCTTAGCTTCAGCACTATTTCGTTCATGACCTATAATCGCACATTTAGAACGAAAACGACGTAACTCAAAAAGCAATTTTTGGGAATCAACAAAATAAGTTTTAAAATATTGACACTTTCACAATCTTTCGTATATTATATTTTCTTGGTTATTTACGTGAGTTATTTACGCACGAATATGGTTATATTTGGACTGTTGTTACATTGAGAATTTCGTTTTAAGTCTATAACTAATTTTTTTTTTAATTAAGGCGTTTTCGTTCTAAAGGTTCTCGATTATATTTATATGCCATGCTCATACAAAATCTGAAGGTCAGAATTGATTTGGTTTATTTTGATCGTCATTTGAATCGCAATAAATATTACCAATATTACAATTACCATAAAGTTAATGGTAAACCCTCAGGTATTCATTCTACCTTATTTTTCAATTTAAAGCTTTTTAAATTTAATTTTTTAATTTAGTTAGTTGTGCAATAGGCAAATCGTGTATTAATATTAGTTTTAGGAGTTAAAGGTAAATCAAGCAACGTTTCGTGTGGGTTTGATTAAATTTTACGTGATATAGACGCGTTTTATTTTCCAATCCAAATCCCTTTATGTTAAATATACCTCGGATTATTCATGACAGAGTTTCAAGTTTCACCCACGTTCATTTGATTTCGAGTTGCTTGATTAGCCTTGGCAGAGCCTTTTATAGAAGCTCATGATAAATTATTTAAATTTAATGCGTACTATTTGCATAACAATATTCATAAGAAAATTTAACAGTGGGAATACTGGAAACTCTGTTTTAGATCTTGTTATTCCAAGAACTTTAAAAAAAATAGCGATTACGTTATAAACAATATAAGGCAATTCATTACAGAGATTTTAAATGCAATTTTTGTAACTTTAAAATGACACTCTAAAAAAAATTTTTAAAGTTAAGAAATTTGTTTCGTCCATAAATAATAACATATAGACCGTAGACTTATCTTCCATAATAAGAAAATTCAAAAGATTCGCTGTTAGTCTTTTGTAAATTCGCACTAACGCACGATACGAAGTTAGTCACAAACTTGCAACGTAATCGAAGAAAGTTAGCGTGTGACTAACTTCGTTTCCTTGCTTTAATTCGAATTTACAAAAGAGCACCGGTGAATGTATATACATTTTATCGATATGGAAAAGCCGGGCCTTAGTTTATAGCTTATAGACAGGTATTTTTATTAAGATATTAAACAGGCGTGGAATGTCGTAACACGGCTAGTGGTGTGGAGTGCGGCTCGTGCCCGCAAGGGATGGAGGGTGACGGGAGACACTGCAGAGCCATAACTTGCGATCGGAGACCTTGTTCCCAGGGTAAGAGTAATTATTAGGTATAGATTTGAAAGCTAACTGCTACGCCTACGCTGTACGTTCGCTCATCTGTCAGAGGGATGTATCCCACGGACCTTAATACAACAAATAAAAAAAATAAAAATTAAATTAAAAACTAAAAAAAAGTGATTAAGAAATTAAAGGGGTTCCCATACAAGAAACTTGATATTCTGTGGTGGTCAGAACCCTCATGTGCGAGTCCGACATTTTCGATTTCACGGGAGACCATTGTCACTAATAATATACTTAATAGCTTAACGTTCGCACTTAAAAAGTGTATTCAGAAAATAAATCTTTTCGTAACTAATGTTTTAGTTGAATACTGTATCGACTCTGAACAAGGATTTCGGTGTGAAAGATGCCCAGGGAGGCAGACCAGTGACGGCCAAACCTGTCGTTCAGGCTGCAGTTCAAATCCGTGCTTTGGAGGACGTAAGTGGAACATAATATAATCATTGTGTTATGATAGTAGGTATGTACTTTTAAAAAAATCAAATCAAATAAAATCTTATTTCAAATCTCCAAAATATATGTACTCTCTAATTCATACTTTAAGTAGCAAAAGTATGATATATATGAATCTAAAAAAGCTATTTGAGTGTTGAATTTCAGCCCAATCCGTGAAGCCGTTTATGCGTGATTGAGTAACAAACATCTTAACAAAATTGCAGTATACGTTTTTTTATTAATCCAATCATGAAAAAGTATCCAATGTCTTAAGCCAGGTAAAGTCTACGTGTGTGCGTGATTCATTCAAAAGTATTAGTGTAAAACAATGAGAGATGCATTTACATTGAAATAACAATATGTTGGTTAAAACGCAAGCATAAGTCTTTTGGCTCCATCCAGACAATTAAAACCAAAATTAAGAGTAAACAATATGTCTGTCAATCCACACATCTCTATAATAAATTAAACAACAGGGTAGACATTTATCCCCTTCTAGAAACCAAACTAAAACGTGTTTTAACAGAAACTCTACTGACATTCAACTATGACGAGACTGAACAATTGGTAAATAATTAATTAACCATAACACACACGCGCGCGTTGACACACACACATACGCACGCACGCACGCACTATGTATAATTTTGTTTTAATAACTAAATATAGATATATAAAATAGATAACTTTAATTTTGTATAGAATCTTTGTTTTGTTTTTGACCATTGTTGACTCTGTTATAGTCTCGATGGAAGAGTGGGGCACCTAGTAATACGGGAATAAACTAGTAGGTACAGGGGCCCTTGCAACAAGTGTGTAATTAATATGTTACCAATGAAAGATTTTTTTTTAAAATTTTATTTTGTTTCATTAGATGTATATTGTTACGGGCTGGGGTTCGTAGATTTGGAAACAAACACCTGATGGCTCTAAATAAGACTTTATTAAGATCTAGATTACACAACGGAACTTCACAAATCACAGGTCCAAAACACAGGTCAATCACAGTCCGTAGGAATAGCCGAGGTCACTAATTATCGCACTTGTTCACTGGTATCCCTTGTAGTTTCTTCGCTCGTAGCTCAGAATTGAATGACTCAGTCGACACGGCGAGCCGCTTATATAACGCGGAACACGGGATCGAGAAAGTTCCGTCCGCGAAACTACTACACGTTTCGAGAATACATCTTTCTAGAACCCACGCGACGTAGAGTAGTTGGAAGTAAACAAAGAGAGTAGCATGCGATTTTGAACCTTATTCCCTTGTGATAAAGTTCTCCGTACCAATATCATAATCAATAGCTTCATATCAAATCCCCTCAATAAGTCCAGACTCCAGACTCCCTTGGGCTATTGTAGTAACAACCCTAGTGCAAACTACAAGCCTATTTGGAGAGACAATAAGGATATTAGTAATTACTTGGAAAATAATTGCTAATATTAAAAAAACGGTAAAAATTAAATTTCTCTTAAATATATTACAGGTGTTCCGTGTCTAGATTTGCCTGATGGTAGATACCGTTGTGGGTCATGTCCTGCTGGTTACACTGGTAATGGAGAAGAGTGCGTCAGGCTTTCCTGTCGTCCGGACTCGTGTTTCCAAGGTAATTTTAGTGTTGTTCATCAAAGAAAAATTTTTGTTTAAAGTAAGCAACTTTTATTGTATACTACACTGTAACGCACAATGACAGGCACGAAAACAGAACCAGACCAGAACACATGCCTGTATGGTCAATACCAACATCTGACCCGAGCGGGAATCGCACCTGTAATGCAATTTTGTATTCGCCTCTTTATTAAAATTGCACATTGCTTATTAACTGCCTATAAACATGTTTCAAATTGACATAAAAAATAAACTATGAAATAATGTATATTATTCGTTAGAGGAATATTTTTCCGATAAAAATGCTAGCGACTCTTAATATTACTGTATCTCATTCAAGAATCGAATTTTATAGCAAATAATACAATTGTATACAACATATATTTGAAAAGAGCAATTATCGAGTTTCTTGTCGGAAGAGTCAACCTTCCGAACCGTCGGTAAAATAAAATTGAAGAGTCTGTTTGTAATTCCAAATTAACAGCTTTTTACTAAATTTATATGCAAGTGTATACTGTTCTTACATAAAAAAACAATTAAAAAAATTGTCTGTTTGTTTGCCCGGAACTAGCTAATTATGAAAATACAAGACTAATTTGAAAGGGGCTTTCACTAGTAGTTAGCTGATTTTATAAGGAGTAACTTAGGCATCTGTTTATTTTATATATTACAGGTGTTCAGTGTCTGGATTTACCTGATGGGAGATACCGTTGCGGATCATGTCCTGCTGGTTACACTGGTAATGGAGAAGAGTGCGTCAGGTTAGGCTGTCGTCCAGACTCATGCTTCCAAGGTAAGATATTTTTAAGCAGGTAATTATAATTGTACACTATACTGTAACGCACATTGACAGACACTGTGGCGTTGTGGGTAGCAAGTCTGCCTTTAGTCTCGACGGTTGCGGGTTCCATTAACGCTCGGACAGATGTTTGTTAAAATGTCTGTCTCGGTATGGGCGTTTGTCCGTGGGTCTCCCCACCGTGCCTCGGAGAGCGCGTTAAGCTGTCGGTCCCGGTTGTTATCACATAACATCTGATAATAATCGTAAACTCTTAATAAGTAAATTGCTCTTATCCAATGAGTTACAATCGCTCCGTGTAAAATTTAGTAACCTGTGAAATTCGTATAAGAGTAATAAGCAGACCCTGGATAAAATAAAATACCGGGAATAATGCTAGGACGAAGACTGTAACGCACAATGAGAATCACAAACACAGAACCATTGACCTGTGGCCCTTAAGGCAGTAGTCATTAATATTACTCTTACATAACACAATCTATACAAATAAATAAAATTCAAATGTTCATTTGTAATTCAAAATTAAAGCTTTTCACTAAATGCATATGAAAGTATATACGGTACTTACTTAAAAAAATCAATTTAAAAAAATTGTCGGTTTATCTGTCTGTTTGTTCCGGCTAATCTCTGAAAAAACTGGACCGATTTTAATAGGGCTTTCGCTGGCAGATAGCTGGTGTTATAAGGAGTATCTTAGGCTACTTTTTAAATTTCAAAATTTCTTTGATATATTACAGGTGTTCAGTGTCTAGATTTGCCTGATGGTAGATACCGTTGTGGATCATGCCCTGCTGGATACACTGGGAATGGAGAAGAGTGCGTCAGGCTAGCCTGTCGTCCGGACTCGTGTTTCCAAGGTTAAATTGTCATTGTACACTCAATGTCTGTGTATAATTGTATTAGGCCGATACACGATATTAATTTTGTGTTGGTAGGGCGGAAACACGCAATGACACGCAAGGACGACGTTGTGGCGCAGCGGTAGCGAACCTGCCTTAAACGTCACAGGTCGCGGGTTCGATTCCCGCTCGGAGCATAATATGTTTGTATTGACCGCGAAAGCATATTTTCCGGTCTGGGTGTATTTGTCCTTGTCATTGTGAATGTTTTCGGACCCCCGACACAGGATATCACTATCTTAATGGGGGCCATTGAGTGTGTAGCGTTTATTTATTTATTAATGACAACACGGGAACACGTGTCTGTATCGTCAATACATACATCTGCCCCTTGCGGAAATTGAACCCGTGATCTAAAGGCACCTAATTCATTAATATTACTAATATCACAATTACATAAATTTACGCGGTCTAAAGATATAAGTTTTTTTAATTGGAAGCCTCAATAGCTCAATGGTAGAAGGACCGACTTCGCTCCATTAACGCGACAGTCGCGGGTTCGATCCTGACCTACTGGGGCTATTGTCGTACCCACTCCTAGCGCAAGCTTCGAGCTTATTTGGAGGGGCAATAGGAACATAGGAACATAGTAATGCCTTGAAAAAGCATTGCACATATTCTTTCAAAATAAATCTTTGATGTGGTCTATATGCTGTATTCTTCTTTATTAAAAAATAAATAAACCACCTAAGTAGGGAGATGGCAAAGGCATATGTCATAACTCACAGCTAAATTGAAAGGCGGACGACGTCACACAGAAATATTTTTTCAAAACATCACCAATACATTGCAGGTGTAGAATGCCGAGAGACATCTGCAGGTCCTCATTGTGGGCCCTGTCCTAGCGGCTATTTAGGCGACGGACGACGATGCCAGGACATTTGTGAAGCGAGACGTCCTTGTGGTGAGAGAAGGTGTACACCTACTTCAAGCAGTCCATTTTATCAGTGCGAAGGATGTCCTAATGGGTACGAATGGAATGGTAAGAATAATCTTCTTCTTCTTTGCTTTTCGTTGGCAAACACCTATATTATTGTGGCTCAAAACGCAGCCACATTGACTGCGTTGTCGGAAGCTGCCATCAGGTCTTCCCGCCTGCAGGTGTTAGGGCACGTAGGGCACGATATAAGGTGGGACATCATTTGCTTTACACCGCACAAACAGTCTGGGTTGTTACCATCCGTTAATATCCACCTGAACATATTGTCCTTGCTTAGGCCAATCTGGGTCCGAAGTCTGTTTAGGGAATTCCAGACCTGCCATGGCAAATTATGCCCATGTGGAAGACTCTCGGAAGGTGACACAAATGGTTTTGGCAGGGAAACACTGTCCCGAAGTCAATGGATCGTAAGAATAATAATGAGTATGAAGTAGCTATCTTAATAAATTACTTTAGAATCTTGAGATACATGAAATTTAAAAGAAATCGTGAGAAAATAATTCTTGAAGTTAAATAGTTTTACAATATATAGGTACATTCATTCATAATAATAGCATAGTATTAGTAATGTATTTAAAACCATGCCTGTGGTTTTATCAATATTCATTTTGAATCAAACTAAGCTAAGGATAGCCTGGAGCCTTTAAGAATTTCATCGAAGTAGGTTAATATTATGAACAACTTATTGTAACCATTAACCATTTACTAGATAACACAATAAATTGCACAGCACTGTAACTACTATGTCGGATTTCAACGATTTGTCCTTTTATATGCATTAGGACAATAATTTTCTGTATGTTGAAATATTGAAGTAAACATCATTGTGACGCACCGTTAGAATAACATCCTTTTCAAATATTGTCTTTCTAATCCAACGTATTAACTATTAAATAGGTTCTATACTTCGTCATGCGCCAACATATTTATATATTTAACTGTGTAAAGTAGCACTACCTACCCTCTCTTTGCTCATTTCATCTGAAACCGGGTTGTCTGGAAGAGATCGCTACGTAGCAATAAGATCGCCTACCTGTACATACTTACTTATAACAAGTTATTCTAACTCATGCTGTATGCAAAAGTGGTGTAGGTACAATAAAGTATATTCTATTTTATTCGATTCACGTTTAGAAATTAAACATTTTGAAACGCATTTTATTATTAAGTTTATATGTAGAAATGACAATAGTCTTACAAACTACAAGATATTATAAAGTTTTTATTACAAAAGTGGTACATAGTCATCGGGTCTCGAAGAGCACGTTAAGCTGTCCGGTCCGGTTTTTAGCACCCTTATCCAAAAAGTTCCTGGTTCGCCATTAAGGCTGCAGAGATCAGATGGTAATCACTCTGTGTAATAACTAGTAATTCGCAGTGGCGGATTTACCACCAGGCTGAGTAGGCTTGAGCTTAGGGCGGCAAATTTGGGGACCGATTTTATTTTTTCTGCTACCTCGTAGAAATCAAAAAAATGTCTGCATGACGGTCTTCAGATGTTTTATAGGTAGAAATCTGTAAAAAAATTGCCGATGACTTTCTCCTCTTACTTGTCACTGTACATTCCAAGTATCAAACTTCCGTATTCTAAACAGCTACTTCGTCGCCCCCCAACCAGTAATCGGCCTTTTGTGGGATTGTAAAAGAAATCTAAAACATGACAACTAGAGGCAAGGGTGGCAAGAACCTTATAGCCTATACCTTGAAAATTTGTAAATCCGCCAGTGGTAATCCGTCAAATGATAATAAGGAGATCCTTGGTAAATACCAGGAATAATGCTAAGAAGAAGAGTAATTTATATCTGTATTCACAAATCAGGATAGTAGTATTCAAAAGTGCTTAAAAGCCTATTTGAATAAAGAATATTTTGAGTTTGAGTTTGAGTATTTTAGCCAATATATTTGGTAAACAGCAAGAGTCTACTACAAAAAATCCAAAAAAATATTAATGTTTATTATTTTACAGGATATACATGTGTTGATATGGACGAATGTGACCTGATACGTCCGTGTGACGAGTTAGTTTCCTGCAAGAACATAGATGGTGGGTTCATATGCGGTGGGTGTCCGCCGGGTTACGTGGGCAGCTCGGGGTGGAGCGGGGCAGGAGATGAGCGCCGGAGAGAGGCCTGCACTGATGTGGACGAGTGCTCGCAGGGCAGAGATGTATGCTCTAGGGGACGACTGTGCGTTAATACCCCGGTTAGTATAATAGAAGTAGAAATATCTATTAATATACAATTTCTGGGCCTCTTAAAGAATAAGGCTTAGGGCTTAATTGACCATGCTATTCCACTACGGATTGATACTCAGGTGGTGGCTGTTCAGGTGACTTGATATATCCATAATCATGGGATCATCTGTAGTTGCTTGGACCTTGTTAAATACTGATAAAATTCACAAATATCATTTATGTTGAACTACTAAAATAATAAATTTTCAAGAAATTAGAATTTTAAATAAATAAACGTTACATACTGAACTGGCCCCTATTAGGATAGTTATTTCCTGTGAGGTTCCGGAGACATACTTAATGACAAGGGAAATACACCAAGACCGAAAAACATGTCTGTATGGTCAATACAAACATATGCTCTAAGCATGCAATTACCGCTGCGATAGAAAGTCGTCTTTTGGCCTCCCCTTGGTCAAATGCTGATCACCCATGTTTTGATGTCCTATTTATCGTTATCGATCTAAGGTTTATTCATTCTGATGTTTTTGCTATACAAGGGATCGTACACATGTGTGCCGTGTGGTGGACACTACTACATGAACACGTCGCGTCCATGCATAGAGGTAGATGACCTCCGCGTTGAGCGCTGTGATCCAGCGCGCTGTCGTCAATACAATGCGGTTTGCAGCTTCGGTCTCAACTGTGTCTGTGCGGTAAGTTACCAGAAATAGCAATGTACAAGAATATTTAAAAACAAAATTAAATATACTTTCTTCACTTCATGACCGTTGGGAAACAAGCCTACGGTCCGCCTGATGGTAAGCAGTCATCGCAACCTACAAACGCTTATATACTTGAAAGATAGCAGAGAGAGAGAAAGAGAGAGAGAGAGAGAAGGAGAGAGAGAAAGAGAGAGAGAGACAGAGAGAGAGAGATTAGACTTCTGATCGCACGAAACGCAACAGTACTATGTTACTTTACGGCGATTTTCTGTGAAAGACTTTTCCAATCGAGCCGGCCCATTCGCGATGGGAGGAGCATGGCTCCACTACTAGAAAATACTATGTTTTAAAAAGCCAACTAAAAATTAATAACATTTCGAAAGTTGATTGATGTAATATTGTCTGTCTTGTATCAGCTGTTCACGAAATATGAAGAATTTGAACTATTTAGCGCTCTGATGTTTTCTATAGATTAGGTATTATTGAAATGGAAATAAAAATAAAAGACAATAACAATAGATGTTCTTCATCTTATCGAGTGGTCAGTGGCCAACCTAGTGTAAGAGTTGTTTAGGTCGCCCGTATAGGCCTCTGACTTGACTTCTCGACTATTGTCAAATTGATAGCAGCCGGGAATGTCTTTTCACGTACCCTCCGAAACAAGGACATGATCACCCATCTACTGATTTACCACGCCTAAAGTTGAAATAGACATTGACAATAAAATATCATCATTTTGTAAATAAAGGCTTTGTGAGTGAAAGTGGTTTCAATTGAAATTCGGTTCTCTTGAGTTTTTATCACTCAAAAAGGTTGTCACGTGTATATTTCAGACGGGTTGGGCAGGTAATGGCACTGTTTGCGGACCAGATAGTGATTTAGACGGTTACCCAGACAATCAGCTAGCGTGCTCAGAGTTACATTGTAAAGCTGACAACTGTCCACAAGTATCTAACTCCGGGCAAGAAGACGCTGATAAAGATGGTTACGGTGATTCCTGTGATCCTGATGCTGATGACGATGGCATTCCTAATATACCCGTAAGTATTATATATCTAATTGGATCTTCTTTTTCCTAGCATTATTCTCAGTATTTTTAGGGTATGCTTATCTGGATCGTATCCGGATTCGACAAGATTATATCTAGTTTTTACACAGAGCAATGGCCATCTGACCTCCGCAACCCTAAAGGCAAACCAGTAACTCATTGGATAACGGCAAATTACCTATCATGAGTTAACTATTATTATTACATATTATGTGACAATAACCCGATTATTGTACTGTCAGCTTAACGTGCCGTCCGAGGCACTTTGTGATGGAGGGATGACCGAAACAGATGATTGTAAAATCAATACAAATATCTGCCCCGAGCAGAAATCGAACCCACAACCTTCGAGACAAAAGGCCCACTACCGGTATGCCACAACGTTCCTCTCATATGTAATCTTAAATATAGAAATAGAATTTTAATTTTAGTAAGTTTATATAATAAAGTATGTGATCTTTAAAATTAATCTAAGGCAATTTGCTGTACACTTGTACTCCTGCAAACTTTATATTTTTTTCATCTTGGTGTCTTCGTACTTGCGAAAGTAGAATGTGATCTCTTCTGACTTCTCTTGTGACTACTTCGGCTTTTTCGCACATGTTGTATTTTGGGTACATTTTAAAATTGAGTTTGTTGTGAGTTTTTTTTTTACAAATCTATTGTTTTAATTGAAAGTATACAATCCGTCTTTTTAGGATAACTGTCCACTTATACAAAACCCGGATCAGCTAGATCGGGATGAAGACAGGAGCGACAAACGCGGAGATGCTTGTGATAATTGTCCTAGACGTTTCAACCCGGGCCAGGAAGACACGGATCGGGACGGAATTGGAGACGCTTGCGATCCTGATATGGATGACGATGGTAAAAAGTATTTGAAACCTTCAGTAAATGCACATTCTGTGGTTGTAAAGAAACCCGTTCTCTGCTCTTAAAATAGCCACAATTTTACACTATTCATAATTTCGTATATGATTCTTGGGACCGGGAATTTATGAAAGTTTATTGTAAACTTTTTATTTATAATAATGAAACCGATGAGAAATTCAAGTCACATTAATATATTAGTTATTAATTTTTAAATTTTATTAGGAAAAAAGATATTGATTGAATAACTGTAAATTAAAAAAAAAAGCAGTTACATAGTATCAACCCACAGAATCAGCTTGAAGTATTAATCTATGTACAGCTGCGATTCAAATTTTATTACCAGACCCTCAAATCCCCATCTTTTATGCTCCTGTACATTTAACATGAATAACAATGAACCCTTCAGGTATCCCAAATGAACGCGACAACTGCCCACGCACGCACAACCCTCAACAGGAAGATATGGACGGTGACTCAGTAGGAGATTATTGTGACAACTGCCCGAGGGTACGGAACCCGTCACAAGATGACGCGGATATGGACAGCGTTGGTGATGCTTGTGACAGCGATGTCGATCGCGATCAGTAAGTAAAATAGAAACTTCTTAACGAACAACCGCTCTTGCCGTAATCAATGGTCGGTCAGCGATCATCGGACTAAGCAGAGTTTGGGCGTGTCAAGTTTATGTATGAGTGCTCATGATAGGCAGTGTGAGCGTTTCCATGTTTCAAAATGCACTTAAGAAGTAGGTCCAGGTTTGTTTTATCAAGATGAAAGACAACAAGTCAAATCGGAGTTCTGATTAATACATACACTATGTTGGCCACCTTTTATAAAGAATATTAGCAATGCTTTTTCAGGACATTACTAATAATTCTGTGTCCCCTCCACCTAATCGGATCGAACCTGCAACTCATGTATTACAAGTCGGGCATTCTACCGTTAAGCAATAAAGGCTTAAATGTAGAAATATGTGTACAATATTTGTTTGGTTAAAATTTTTAAGGCGAAATTTTTATTTTTTTGTAATAAAAATTTAAAAACTTTTTCATATTTTTTCAAAACATTTCTGATTTATAGATCAGAAGTAAATTTAGCTAGTATTTAGTAATCTGAACATTCACGATTAAAAATAACCAAGCGAGACTTATGTTGGTTGCTCTTTAAATCATATTAATCAGTATTTTTTTACAGGGACGGTATCCAAGACGGATTAGACAACTGTCCTAACTTAGCTAACAGTGATCAGCAAGATGTTGACAATGATGGCAAGGGAGATGCTTGTGACGATGATATTGATGGCGATAATATTCCAAATTTAGAGGATAATTGTCCTTTAGTATATAATCCTGATCAGGCAGATGCTAATGGTATTTTTATGAACATTCTTTTGGAATTATAGAAAATAACAGTAGAGCCATGCCCTCCCATAGCTAGCTCATAGCTAAACCACGTAGAGTAACAGTTAGTAGGTACTGTTGCGTTTCGTGCGATGAGTTGTAGCGCCGTAGGCCTAATCTCCCACCCACTTGGTTTTTGTCCTTTTTCCCTTATCATACCTTCCTCTATTACTTAGGTAGGCAACCTACACGTGATACTTTAAGTCAAATGAAGTAGTGTAACATTTTTTCTAATAAATAAATTATAAATAGGGATTACATAAAATACAGTGTAATATACAATCAGAAATATGGACACCGTTGTGGCGTTGTCTGTAGCGAGATTAAAGGCGGACCTATAGTCTCGACGGTTGCGGGTTCGATTCCTGCTCGGGCAGATGTTTGTTATAAATATCTGTTTCTGTCTGGGCGTTTGTCCTTGTGGGTGCCCATCGTGCCTCCCCATCGTGCCTCGGAGAGCACGTTAAGCTTTCGGTCCCGGTTGTTATCACATAACATCTGATAATAATCGTTAACTCTTTGTAGGTAACTTGCTGTTATCCAATGAGATATTAGTTCGCCCTTAGTAACTTGGCAAATCCGGATGAGAGTAATAAGCAGACCCTCGGTAAATAAAATACCGGGAATAATGCAAGGATGAACAAGACAATATCAGAAATATATTTAAATATGTTTTATTTTTAATTTCAGGCGACAGCATAGGCAACGTTTGTGATAACGACTTCGATGGAGACAATGTGACTAATGCGATGGACAACTGTCCCAATAATTCAAAGATATACAGCACTGATTTTAGGTAATTAAAATTTTCAAAGATGAGCACTCACTACCACTACTTAATTACTTTAGTTATATTAATCAGATAGGGCCAATTTTTTCCCAGTTGCAATAAAAATAAAACCAAACTCAACGGTCCCTATTATAATAAGAATATCCTGTATTCTGTATAGGTCCGGAAACACACACAATGAAAAGCACAAACACAACTGTATTGTTAATACGAAAACCTGTACCGATAGGGAATCGAACTCGCGACCCCCCGCGAGGGCTGTCCTTTTCTAATGTCTCTGTACTCGGCCACCCCCACCCGGTGACGCTAACAAGGCCAGTAGGGCCAACAGCCTTTAGCGGTTAAGGCACGTTGGCTACTGCTGCGCCCCAACGTCGTCAGAAATTAATTGTGTCTTTTAAAATAATTTCTAACATAGAAATCTAACTAAAGCTATCATAGCTATTATAAGCAGTAAATTAATAAGATGACAAACGTCTGAGTTCTTTATGTACCGAATTCATTGGTGAACAATAGCTTTTAACCAATTTCCTTTGTAGAATAGGAGACCGTTTGTTTTAAAAAATGTTATGAAGTTTTTTTAAATATTAAAATTGTATTTATTATTCAGGAGCTACATGACAGTACGATTAGATCCTGAAGGTACATCACAGCAAGACCCTAACTGGGAAATAACCAACGAGGGTGCGGAAATCCTGCAAACTCTGAATTCTGACCCTGGACTTGCTGTAGGTTTTGAGAGCTTTGGGGGTGTTGACTTTGAAGGAACTCTATATGTTAATACTCAGATCGATGATGATTATGTTGGATTTATATTTGGGTGAGTTTTTTATTTATCGTAAATGGTGGTAGCGCATTAAATTGATCTCATGCAAAATGAATGGCTAAATCTGGGTATTTTTGTCCAAGGTCTGCTTTGACAGGTAACTAGATTTTACACAGAGCGATTGCCATCTGATAATGTTATGGTAACGTGTTCTCCCAAACCTAATGAACCACTATGCAGATTAAAACTTTCGTTCTTTTTGTTTTTGTATTCTCCTGTTTAAAAAAAAACATTTAATTCATCATCATAACTTCTCCATCCTAGCATTATTCCCGGTATTTTATGTAACCCAGGGTCTGCTTATTACTCTTATCCGGATTTGACAGGTTACTAGTTTTTACACGGAGCGATTGCCATCTGACCCCGCAACCCTAAGGGCGAACCAGTAACTCATTGGATAAGAGCAATTCACTTATCAAGAGTAAACGGTTATTATAAGATGTTATTGATAATAACCGGGACCGACAGCTTAACGTGCTCTCCGAGGCACGATGGGGAGATCCACACGGACAAACGCCCAGACCGAGACAGAAATTTTAACAAACATCTGCCCGAGCGGGAATCGAACCCGCAACCGTCGAGACTAAAGGCAGAGATTCCTCATCATAACTGTCTTCGCAAAATTATTCTTTTTCTTCCTTATAATGTACGAAACACTCTAATTTTGATAGTTGATCCTCTTCGCAAGCCTTTACCTGCAAAAGGTTATACAGCAGTAAACCATTTGCTTTAAACAAAGGATTATTAATAAATTGAGATAACTACTGGGAATGATATTGGTACATGCTCTTCGAGGCATAGTAATGAGCCCCATATTACCATGGCTATAATAAAATTAAACACACAATCAAAGGCCTTAAAAAATTTCGCGCCATATTCGTTATTATTAAAATATTCCAATTGTAATGAGATATTAAAATAAGTATTTATCAAATAATAGTTATCAAAACAACAAACGATTCTACTCTGTGATGTGGAAGAAGAACACACAGACATATTGGCAGACAACACCATTCAGGGCCGTGGCTGAACCTGGTATACAACTCAAGCTGGTCAACTCAAAGACTGGACCGGGAAAGATCTTACGAAACGCCCTCTGGAACACAGCATCTACTCCCGATCAAGTAACAATCATATTTTTACTTATTACGTCCTTCCACTGACGTGGCGCGCGGATTACTAACGAAAAATATAATTAAAATGATTATTCAGTTGCAACGCTGTTTAAAGTACATAATATTATAATATTAATTTGTCACTGCCCGACACACGTAATGGCTACCATAGAAAATCAGTGTTGGGTATGTTTACCCAACAAATGCTGAATGGTAGCCATTTTGGAACACAGCACGGTAGTATTTTATTTTTAATAGTTTATTTTTACTTTTTTTTTTTTTTTTTTTTTAATTATTTTATATCTTTTGTTATTTTTTTCGTTCATTTTTATTATTATTAGTTTTTTTTTATATTTGTATTTTTTTTGTTTTAAATTGTACTCTGCTGTGTTTCGAATAAACTTGTTCTTTCTTTCTTTCTTTCTTCTTTCTTTCAATACAGACCAGAAATTCTCCCTCTCTCTTGCTCCTTTTTCCTTAAATTGGCTATGTCCCTCTTTTTCTCTCCTAACTTTAGTGTTGCAATATACATTTAATATTATGGCAAGCGTTGAAAGGACTTCAGTAACCGCTTACCATTGAAAAGGTCGTACGCTTGTTTACCACTATCATGGTAAAAAGAACGAATGTTAATAATTATAGTTGGAAATTTGAAGCGCGATAGTGCGTAGTGTTTGCAAAAGAGAAACAAAATGTACCTCTTTACATTTTGTTAAATGAGTACTACAGTTTATTATATGTCTATGTTTAGTTAAATAAAGTTAGTGAATGAAACAATATTCGATAATCCCTTAATTAATTTAACCACAATTTTCAGGTAACACTGCTTTGGAAAGATCCACGTAATGTTGGTTGGCGTGAGAGGACTGCTTACCGCTGGAGATTACTCCATCGTCCGAAAATCGGTCTCATTCGTCTGAAAATTTACGAAAATAACCGTCTAGTCGCTGATTCCGGTAATGTGTACGACTTCACTTTGAAGGGAGGTCGTCTCGGCGTCTTCTGCTTCTCCCAGGAAATGATCATTTGGTCTAATCTCTTATACAGATGCAATGGTAAGAATTTTAAGATATATTTTGTTACATTTAACAATTTAGTATAATGATAGCTGTGCCATTTTAAACGAATTAATATTTGGATAGCGTTTCATAACCCACGTTACCACGTTGCCACTATATAATTAGTTAGTTTCACATTCACCAGATTAGGAAAGGATAATAGGAAAGGTTCAAAAATCATAAAAGTATACCAAGTCCCTATAGGGAGCGTGAAATTAAATAGCTTATAATTTAGTTTAGGTACTTAATAAACTTATGCAAAAATAAATTCTCAAAACTGACTGAATGTTCCTGAGTCTTACGTTTTTATAAATGCACATATAAAAAGTTTTTAATTGCTATACTTAGTTATTTCTTCAAAGAATACTTAATAATAATATAGTTAAATTCGGTTTTCGACTCCTTATATTATAATAGTCTTGTCTGCGGTCTTGCCAAAAAAACATTCGGCAGTTACGAAGGCATCGACTCGATTTTTATCAATTCGTCTGCGGTCCAGATAAGTTATTTTAAGCGTGATTTGTTTCTAGCAAGATAGAACAATTTTTTTTTACCAATTTTGTTATAACTCCCATTTGTTCACATATTTTCTAATTTTTTACATATTTAATATAGTAAGTAATGCCTCTTTTGTTAAGGTGATCTGGGCACATTGCTGATAGTTAAGTAAAGCATTTCGCATCGTAGAATACATGAACTATAAAATACTATATTGTTTCAGATAAAATTCCAACTAACATTGTGTCGGAGCTTCCACCGAGGTTACTTAAGAAATTAGATGTGGACCACGATTTTGTTTATTTGTAGAATAAAACTAGATGATTACTTGTACGGAAAATGTTTTTCAACATTTAAATAGTACTAATTTTAAAGTAATAGTTGAGAAATTTTACTTTTATAACTAAAAATTATCCTCATATAAGTTTATTGTTTGTTTTAAATTATAACGTCATGATAAATTGTTATTTATCAATTAAAATATTAATATATGACGATGTAATGATGATGATATACGAAATCTGTAAGTGTGAATAAGTTTTATTATTAAGAATAAATAGTTATGTATTATAATTATAATTTTATGACAAAAATGTATTTTATTATAGTATAAATCGATGCCATAAACCAAAATCCAGTCCAGATTACGCGTTGAATGGTTCCAGAACAAGAAACTGCTATAAGAATTAAAGGTTCATAACACGAATATAATCGACACATACAATTATATAGGTAGGTACTAAAATATTTTTATGGAAAGTAATTTTCAATAATTACTAATAGAATTTATTCAGAATTTTCAACAACAGTGTTTTAAAGTTAGGGGGGCACAATGACCATTCTCACCAGTAGTTATTGGTTAAGCAGTTCAAAATGCATTATATACGTCCAATACTTATTATTTTACAAGGTTCAGGGTGACGCAACTGCCCTGCCTGCCTCGCTACGCCCAAGAAAGTGAAGCGTATCAAACATTAATTTAAAAAAAGGCATTATAACTCAATTTAATTCCTAGGTTAATGGCTTTCAGTTGTACCAATTTTACACAGATTACTTCGCAAATGTCACGTAGAATGGAGTTAGTAATAAATGTTTACAACTTTTAGAGACCTAAAGATATCAATGTATATTTTAAGATGTACAATGAATTTTTTTAAGTCATCGTCTACAATATACTTAGCACGCTGATATTTTTATCCCAAGTACTTAATTGCTTTATTAACTTAAACGTATTCATCTATTTCATGTTTTAAATAAAATGTAGCCGAAAATACACTTGAAATAAACAAACAAAAAAACAAACCAATAAATAAAAAAAATACACCCTCAACGACCCACATCAGGATATATCCTGTGTCGGGGGTTCGGAAACATACACAATGACAAGGACAAATAGACCGGAAAACATGCCTGTATGGTCAATACAAACATCTGCTCCTAGCGGGAATCGAACCCGGACCCTGTGCACTTTGGCAGGTTCGCTACCTCTGCGCCACAACGTCGTGAATAAAAGCAATTTTGAAGCCTGAGCGAGTAGAACCGATATGAACACGAAGCTAAGACACTTAGTATGTATTGCCCGAACAACTATCAACCATTTCTTTTATTACTTTACTGTCCCCAACAGGATAAGAGTTAATAGCCAGAATTGAGTACCAAGTACGTACATAAAATCTTAAGGGTATTTTAATAGTTTCTTTAGATAATCGTTACATTTATGTGGTCTTTTAAAAGTGTTCGAAAAGTAGGACTTTTGTATGGTTGAACATATTTTTGAACACAATAAGCCGATTGCAGTGTTTATTTTTTTATAAAAAGCGTTTATTCGTCGTTTACATTTATTGCCTAACGTCTTCTTATTCATCCTAGCATTATTCCCGGTATTTTTACTTACCCAGGGTCTGCTTATTACTCTTATCCGGAGCCATCTGACCTCAGCAGCCGTAAGGGCGAACCAGTAACTCAATGGATAAGAGCATATTACCTATCACGAGTTAACGATTATTATTAGAAGTTATGATTACAACTCTCCGGTACGGTGGGGAGACCAAAGAACAGACGCCCATACCGAAACAGATATTTGTAAGATCTATACAAACATCTGACTGGGCGGGAAGCGCTACTAATACGCTACAAAGGTGTCAAATTTATTGTCTAAGGTGTTTAAGCTTAGGTTTTCTATAAAATGGACCAATTCGAATTCCGCATAGTAAGTTTATTTAAATAAAACGACAGTATTATCACAAATATAATATTTATTGTATCAATTTTTACGCAACACATACAACTTACTATCACTCTGAAGATTGATCTATTAAGACATCCCAATAAGGACAGATAATTTAAAATAGCTTATAATATAAAACATCGTGCTAAAAGCAAAATTTATTTAATTCAATAAAATGTTAAGATATAAACTTGTGCTCTTCGTTAAGCGTTTCAATCTTCCAAATATTGGCGAGGCAATGATATTTATTGATATTACATAGAATTGATTTATTTTTTATCGTAAATAAGATTAACTTGATAAATAAATTACTTTTATAGTGTAGAAGGTTGTGTAAAAGCAATAAATTATATTTTCTCATCGCCAAGTAAATCGGAATAATAACCAGTGGCAGATTTATAAAATTTTCAAGGCAAAGGCTTTGAGGTTTTTGCCACCCTTGCCTCTGGTTGATAGTGGGAAGAAGGAAATACATTTTCTACAATATCGCTTTTTTCACCCACACAAAGTGTTCAGAGGGCGCAGAGGTTGATTACTGGTTGGGAGGCACGAACTAGCTCTAGAATAATGGAAGCTTGCTACTCAAAATGTAGCGACTAGTGAAAGGAGAAAGTTATCGGAAAAATTTTTGTACCTGTAAAACATCAAAAAACCGTTATGCAGAAATGTTTTTGATTTCTATGAGGTAGCAAAAAAAATTCGGTCCCAAAATGTGCCGCCCTAGGCTCAAGCCTACTCAGCCTGCTGATAAATCAGCCACTGATAATGACCCATAGATGATGAAAGCAAAGGCCCTATCATCCATCAATCACTCCATTTGGTATAAAACAACGCTTCCACATTTACATATTATTTATTTACATACAACTTACTATAAGCTAAATTTATTATAAAATATACTTAAGACGAAATCGGACGCATCCGGCTAATTTCAAAATTGAATAAAATTGCAATAAATACTTCATTTTTCCCATAGACTTATTGTATATGGACATGCCCTACCTTACTAACAAAATTTCCAAAGAAATGGTGCTCAGTTAGTCACAATCTTACAATATGAAGTTAGCGTCACAAACTTGAAACATAATCGAATACAGTTAGCCTGTAACTAGCTTCATTTCGTGCAAATTTACGAAGCCAATTAATCTTTAAAACCCAGCGAATCTTTGGATATTTTTTCTGTATGGACGAGCCGATCCTTAGTTTAGTAAGTCTATGGTTTTTACTAATTTCTCACGCTAAACGGACTAGTTTTAATTATTGCATATAATTTTATTAGGTTTTTGTACATATTGGTGTTCATTCGCTTTAAATTACGTAGAAAAAGATAACTTATTATTTGATTCGGCTTTTAATCGATATTATTTATTTTTTTATTTACGATTTCATTTTACAGTTTTAAAATATAATACGTAATTAAAAGGAACATGCTATAATAATGTTAGTAAAACTATTGCCACTTCTATTAAGTTTTGAAATTAAAATTACTTTTATAAATAAAAGATAAAAAGGCGACTATGAATGACTTAAAAAAACAAATAAGTTATTAATAATTGTATAATGAATCGAGATATTTCGAATCGAGTCTATGATCGAATCTATATGTTCAATGCATAATCGCCCACTTAAAATATGCTATACGTAGTATGGAAACGGGTTTCATCTAAATTTGTACGCTGTCTTAACAACAAAAGTTATTGGTCAATGTAAAAAAATACTTCATAACGAATATACAAATTTAATTAATTCAATTAGTCTCGTCAACATTTATATACAAAAGATGATAATTCTGATCAGCTAATTGTAAACTTGCACAAAATATTTGGTATAATTGAACACATTGTGATGAAGTTTATTTATGGAGGGAAAAATAATCGTTAGGCTCTATGGTTTAGTTTAAAAGATATTATTTGCTGAACAAATTTTAAAAAGTCCATGGTTTGTAATGCACTTTTTCCGGAAAGTAAATACCCGTCATTGACTATATACTATGGACGGGCCTTTTCTAAATTCTTCAGCTTCTTCCTTGGTGGCCCTTCGCACATTCGCTTAGGTGAAGGGGCACCGACAAGTTGGACATTTTGTCTATAGGTAAGGGCCGGTCCATAGTATATAGTCTATACCGTCATTAAATTTTTTAAAATATATATAATATAAAATTATTTTCAACATTGATAAATAAGTACATTTGTTACATATTTTCGATTTCTTCTAAAGATAAATTTAAGTATTTGTTTTAGCTTTTGATAAGTTTAAAATGATTATGTATAGAAAGAATTGCACAATATTTTTTAATCTGTACAGATTTTTTCGATATGTCAAGTATAAAGATTTAAGTACATTATTAAATACAGTATAAGATTTTCGAAAAAGTGCTAAGTTTAAAAAGCGTTAAGTAAATATGTTTTAGAATGAAAAATTTCGTTTCTTATATTTCTACGTACGAGTTTAAGTATATACAGCCTAAAGGGTAGTTTGCACAAATTGGATAACGTCACTTTATCTAAATTAATAAATCACAATCGCATGCAAAGTTATTTTTTTCTTACCCCTACTTATATATCATTGATAATCCGTATTCTATTCTATTCTTGTATTATTTACACTTGTGAGCACTTAATATTGTATTGTCATTGTCTAGATAACATCCTATTCTGTACAAGAGTTAAAAGCCATAGGACATAATAAAATGTCGATTCGTTTCAAGTTTCAATTTTATAAAAGAAAACCATTATGTTTTATAGGAGAAAATTCTTTGATGTCAAGCTTATTGTATGTCTATCTTTAGGGTTAAGACAATAAAAGTGAAATAAAGATACTGTTTAGAAATCAATTTAAAAGAAAATAAATAATTAAAAAAGCCTCAAATATTTATACATCAAAATAAATATTTTTAAATTTTCGTTTATGGTTTAGATATAATATCTTTATTGTTTTATATGTATAAAACTATATATAATTAAATTTATTAATAAAATAAATAAAATTTAAATTAAATAAAATATGCATTATATAATTATGAATAGGACTGTCTGAATTATAATACCACTTTCGTTTAACCAATACAAAAGTTATATAATATTATGAGATTAAAATCTTAAGAAAAGAAAGTAGGTAGTTAAATTGAACAAGCTTGCTAATCTTCGCGAGAATAGAGAAATTAAATTAAGCATTGAATTTATTTGACTCTACAGAAAATTTCCAGACTATGCTCAAATGATAGAGACGGCAAAAAGAATTTTAATTTAAAAGCAATAAGAATCAATTTCGTTATTTCTTTAGCAGGTTCAGTACTTTTCTCACTTTGTAAACTCGAGAATGAAATAAAAATTTGATCAGATAGTCCTCGTCTCGCTTATTTACTCTCATTTATTCAATTTTTAGTTTAGATACATTTAGAAATGAAAGGCAATATAATTTAATTTTTGAATGGAATCTCAACAAAAATTGATTTGCTCACAAATTCCTATTAAAAACGACCATAGACAATAATTCAATTTTCTCTTGACACCAAAGATTTCCTTACAAAATAATTTAATTTTTATTAAAACATTTTAAAGATTTGTTGTTGCATAAAATAACTTTGCATATTACTTTTAGTGTTAAATAATTTATTGGTATTATTTTAAGTTTCGTAATAAATATATATTATTATGATTACTCGTATATTACATAATATATGATATGGTTACAAAAGAATATGTTGTTTTAGTCGATTTGTTGTAAACGTTGGTTCTATTTGTGAATGTCAGACGTTTCAATAGTTTTTCTAAACGTAAAAGCGGATTTTCACGATAAAATAAATGCTAGCTGTCAAGTTGACAGATCTCAAACGCCATTTTGAAGCCGTTTGCGAATATAAACATGTATTTTCTTTTACTCCATTGAAAGAATAAAATTTTTATTTACGTTTGTAAATTGAAAATTGTGTTGACAGTTGTCACTCTTATTTTTGCTTTTTTCAAGAAATTAAAATTAAAATTTATTTGTTGCGTCAATTTGCTAAAAAGTTTTAAATCAAATGAGGCGCGATTTCTGGAATACCGCGATGTCGTAGCATTAATTATGAAAAAGGCTCACAAAATTTCCTTAACAATAAGTTATAAAGGATATTTTGTTATTTTAATTATTCTCTTAAGTACTTTTAACGGTTCAAAATTCAACATTTCGTTATACGAGGGATTTTAACAATACGATCAACATTATTTATAGACAAACTTCTTTAAAATTGCTATTTTAACCGCTCTGCAATTAACTAATACTTTTTACAATTCCCTTAGGAATTACGACCATTAAAGCCGAGATTTATTATATTTCATAATTAATTTTTTTCGAATTAAGTAAATTATTCATAAGTACTTATTGCAATAAGTTTTTGGTTATGACGCCATTGCTACATTTATCTTGATAAACATTTTGGTCGTTCAATAGGCTACGTTCGTTCGTTACTTCTTACGTTCAATACTGTGTTGTTACCTGAAATGAAATTGGTGTTAAATATATATAAAAATGTCACGGCCCAAATAAAAGATAATGACATTTGAAAATGGAAGTTAACTTAAAATAACAATTGCAAATATTGCAATGATAATGGTCGATGGTCATAAAGATCAATCGAGATAAACATGAAAGTATAATATTTTATATTTCTATGGAGATAAATAAGAATGGATATGTTTTTGCGCTTGTAACCATAGACTGGCCCTTCTTATTAATTCTGAAATAAGAAAAGTAATAAAGTAAGTCTATTATTATTGTATAATACACTGGCCATGCCATTTTGAGTGTACATTTACGAACGTTCGTTTTAAGATAATTGTTTTATTAAATCTGTGTTTGTATTATTTAGAGATATGTGCATATTTGGATTTTGTCCTCCGTTCCAGTTGTTATCACAGTTCAAAACTAATTTTGAGTTATATTAAAAAAGTACTGGTGTTCACTGTAACGTTTGTGAAAATAATCGGAAAAATTTAAGTATTTGGATTTTTATGGATCAAATATAAATAAAACTTCGAACTATAAGAATAAATTTGAAATTTGATGATTATTTATTGTCCTGCATGCGTAGGCATATAACGTCAGTGTAATTTCAATTTTATTATCATGAGAGTTTTATTTCTATTTGTTCTATAAAAACCCCTGTCATGCCGTGCCTCCAATGACCGCAGGGCCTAATGGTATAATAATATTATATATTTTTACTTTTGTTGACATATTGTCCGGCTATGGCTGGTAATGTAAAATTTGGAGTAGAAATATGTCCTAAAACCCTAAGAAACATTTTCTTACCCAATCCTAGCACATTGTTTCAGGTCTAGCGGGCTGCGGCGCGGGGGCTGGTTGGGGCTGCTCCGCGGAGCGCTGTCTCGGCAGCTGTGACGAGTCCAACACTATGGACGGCCTCGGGGGCAGGTTCTCGCTCACCATGTGCGAGAGGGACAGTTCGCTTGACGCGTTCGTGTCACCTGCATACGTACAAAAACCTTAACAACCCTTGTCAACTACTTAGAATATAAGTGACCTTCCTAATGGTAGGACAGGTTCTTTTCATAAGACTTTCGGTCAAAATTACTGATGGAAATTCCTATCCAGGCAGATTTAATTAATTATTTGAGACGCTCGTAACCGAGTGCACCCACTAATCGGTACACGATCGGTAGGTAAAGAACTTTAGGCGCGGTCAGTTGCTAGATGGGTGATCGCAAAGTGGTATTTCAACCGAGCGTCTCCGTGCTTCGGAGAGCACGTAAAATGTAGGTCCCGGCTGTTGACAATTTGACAAAGGTCGATAAGTCAAGTCAGAGGCCTACGGGCGACCTGAACAACTCTGACACTAGGTTGACCACTCGATAAGATTAGGAGATTATTTATTTTATCTTTTAACAATTTCGTTAAGTTATTTCTGAATCAATTTGTATGCTAAAATTATATAATTTATGGAAACCTATATATTACAATCATTATCGCTCGCATGAAACCGCCCAAGGGACGCGTGCGGGATATGTTTGTATATACAGCGGACATGAACGATATTTCTCCGTGTTTGGATAGCGACAATACTACTTAACGTATTCTCTGAGGCAAACCTAACTACGTGCTCCGTTTAGGTAGGAATTATTCATGAATTATATAAACAGCGCTTTATTAATGGTAAGCCTTTTATTGCACGAGGTCGGCTACGTAAGGACCACTACAGTGTCAGTTATTCTACCGTAAAGCGTGTTTCGGTTTGAAGGACACTGTAGCTAGTGAAATTACTGCAAAGTAGATTTAAGAACCAATACCTCGAGGTTGGCAACGCGTTTGTTACACCTACAAATGTATGATGTTGCAAGCGCTCATAGGCTACGACAACTATTTACCATCATGTGGGTCGTATGCTTGCCTACCAAATGGAAAGCATAAAAAAGCCCTTTGAAACAAAATCGGCTCAGCTATTTGAGAGCTATGATGCCACCGACAGACATACATACACATATACATACACATATACATATATAAACAAGTAAAACTCAAAAGCATAACCAAGTGTTAGCGTAGCGTTACAAGAATTAAACAAGTTCACCGGCGTCGGGATGTGAAGACCCCATCGCCCGCTGTTGGGATAACCTCTGTCACAACAGAGATTATTCGACCAGTGCAATCAGTCACACTGGTTGTAGGTCTTTGTTGCAAGAGGCCGGCTAGGTAGGTACCACCGCAGTGTCAAATATTCCACCGCAAGGCACTAGTACGTTTTGTATTACTGTGTTTCGGTTTGAGAGACACTGTAGCTAGTGAAATTACTGGGCAAAGGAGATTTAAGAACCAATATCTCGAGGTTGTCAACGCGTGAGTGGCACCTAATAATGGTGTTGCAAGAGTTCATAGGCTACAACAACCACTTACCATCAGGTAGGTAGTATGCTTGCCAACTTAATAACTTTAAAAATCTATTCACCTGAAGGTTGCCTAGGTACTGGTAAAAGCACTTCTCCACAAACGTCATCGCCCAACAGCGGCTGTAATGGCGAAGGTAGCTCGCGACTGTCGATAGCTGACGATCTTCGTAGCGAATGCCTGTAAAATAAACGTGTTGAAAACGGGTTCCGTACCGCCGTAGGTTAAAAATATCAAGTTTTTTTTTAATGTTATTTGATATTGTAGCGGCCATAGAAATGAAAAAATCTGTAATAATTCTACTATATATCTATAACAGTTCTTGAGAAACAGCAAAAAACGCCAAAAATTTCGTCTTTCTTGTATTATTTTAATTTCTTTCTTTTATTTGATTTTTAGTATTTGTTGTTGTAGGGACAACATGCACAATTTGCGTTATCTGTATCTTTATTACTAGCGTGATCCCATAAACCAAATGGTTAAGTTCCGGCTGTGACGTCACTAGAACCAATCTAGTTCAGAAAACAGTTTCTAGGGTAGACAATGGAATATAAATAAATAAATAAGCGCTACACACTCAACGACCCCATTAGGATAGTTACATCCTGTGTCAGGGGTCCGGAAACATACACAATGCAAGGACAAACACACCGAGACGGGAAAACATGGCTTATGGTCAATTAAAACATCTGTTCCGAGCGGGAATCGAAGCCGCGGCAACATCGTCTATATTTAACTAAATATATAATTAAATTCTTGTTAAATCCTCTACCTCTGGTGCGGTAGCCTCCTGTCGGTAACGGTGAGCAGCGTGGTCGATCGCTGCGGCTCTTCAGCGCTGGTGTTGACACAAACGCTGATGCTGACCGCGCTCACTCCTCCCCCGACCTCGCCCTCCCCTTCTCCGCCTTCCTCCTCCTCGTATCTGCCCAGGACAGACTCCATTTCTAGGCTACAGTTCAGATAGTCCCCATGTATTGTCCCGTAGAGTATCATTGTTATTGTGTTAGTTAATAAAGAATGTGTATATTTTGATTTGTATTAGTTTAGTTTGTGGCGTGAGTGCTTTGGAGTTTTAATGTTATGTAACCCATTACCAACTATTTCGAAACCTCCAAATAATTTGATTTACAATTTTTTTCAAAATGGTTAAAGAAAATATTGTATACGAAATTAGATGTATTTTTATTGGGACACATCGAAATAAGCTGACATCAATGACCCATGTTAATCGTTAATTTTGAAATTTACTAATAAAACAAATAAAACATTATAAGGCCTGAATAACATTTAGCTGAATGTTTTTGGACACGCTTATGAGCATCGCATGCTTATGCATCCCTAAGCACGCTTACGCATACGTACGCATGCTTCAGCATACTTTCACGGCTGTGTAGTACTGCAACGTGTTATATCGAGTGTTACACTTATAACCATTTAAAACAGAAACATTCGAATGCGAATCGATGCTGAAATGAGAATTGATGCGTTCATACAAATAGCTATTGTCTATAGAGAGAATAGTGATCGGTGCTGATATATGTAATTCAGGCCTAAAGGAACTATAATTTTTCTCAAATATGTTTTTGACTAAATCACAAAAATTAAATCTGTCTAAAAAAAGCCAATTTACTAGAAAAAATCATAGAAAAAATTTACAAGTATTGCGAAATAAAGTATGAAAAGAGTAACTATCTATATTCTTGTCGGTTCTGCTCTGTAGAATCAACCTTCCGAACCGTTGGTAGCGTTTGACGATTCAAAATTACTTTTTAAAAGTCTTCAACTTGAATGAAAATAATTTTGATATAGAGTTAATATCATGAAATATGTTACGAAAGAAACGTCAAAAAGGTTATCTATATCATAATGTATCTGCTATTCATGCAAAGGATATTGCTTGACTTACCGACGCTGAATCAAATTCTCCATAATATTATAATCGTCCTCCTCAGCGCCCCGTAAATGTTCCTTTTCCATGAAAAGTGCGAATTCAGGGTTGGACATTTCGCTTGCGTGTCTTCTACGAGTTGGCGACGATGCTCGACCGGGCGATAGCAGACGGGTAGTTATTGGCGTCCTAGGATAGATAAAGATAGATCAAATCCAATGTCAAAATTGTTATTTTATTTTTGATACGGAATCTAAAAGGATTCATTAAAAAAATTGCGTGCCAGTGCCCAGTGGGTGTCAAACTCGCCCATAAAGGATTCCGTACCATGGTATAATAAAATGTCAAGTTTCTTGTACGTTAAATTGGATCTGTTTTTATTTATTTTAGTGGCCTTAGGAATACAAAATCTATGAAAAGAAAACACATGTACTTATATAAAAACATATATCCCCTTAAAATAAAAATTCGTTTACGTTATTTTCATATTAAAACCTAACAAGAGAAGTTAAAAGAAATAAACCATATCAGCATATACATAACTTTGAACATAAATTATCAAACCTCAATTCAGTTCATAAATCATACGATAGCACCGTAGAAAGAGAAAGAAGATAGAAGGAACGTTAGATAAAAACCTCGTGCCAATATTTTACGTATTATACGTGTGCGTAATGTCAAATTACTTATATAATTGACAGTCACTACTGGGTAAAAACATGCCATCATTGACATTTAAGAAATAAAAAGTTGCCGAACCTATATCTATTTCTTTACTGGTATTAGTGCTCCGTGCCACAGATTAAGATAATAACAATATCTCCTTTGAGATAACGTTACAAGAGCGGCAACATGGTATGGCACCGTCCATGATATTCTTAGTTAGTAAATTTATTCGATGCTTTACTCAGACTGGCACAAATTTGTACCAGCTACTTTCGCTAAAACACTATTAAAAGAACGTACCGTGGTGTATGTGGCGGCGAGAACAGCCCATACACAGTTTCCAGCTCATCCGTGATGCTGGTGTACTCATGCATGGCCAGTAGGAGAGATCTCGGTGCACCGCCCACGCGCGTCCTACCGGACGGTATGCCGGCTGCACCGCCAGTCGCCTCCCAACCTGATCGACGGTCTTATGTTTAAGTGTCATACGGTTTTGTAAACTTGTTTTATTTGTACGAAAATGCTTAGCAAATATTAAAAAAACTGTTTAAATTTAATAGCCAGAAAGTTTTTTTTCATGACGGTTGGCAAACAAGCATACGGTCCGTCTGATGGCAAGCAGTCACCGCAACCTATGTACGCTTGCGATACTTGAAGTATCACAAGCGCGTTGCCTACCCGAGGAATAGTAGGGAAAAGGTGAGACGGGAAAGAGGGGGTGGGAGATTTGGGATCGATGAAAATATTAATAACTATAAAGCAAACTGCAAAACCGACAATGTGGCCGGTTCGGACAAGTCAGTCAGTAGGACCCTGGGAAACACTGACAGGGAAGTATTTCCTCTCATTCCTCCTGTTTTTGTTTTCCTCTCAAAGTATTTCTATAATTTCTTCATATTATTCTAGATTAGTTTACTGGGAAATTGGTGAGGTAATTTATAATTTTTCATATTACTTTGCACTTCAACTTTGTACTTTCTTTTAATGAAAATATACTTTTCGAAAATTCGTTGTTTAAGTGAAAAAGTTTCACAATGTCGACAAAATTATGAACCGTTAAGAGGTATGAACAAGTGTAACATTTTAGCTTTTTTATTTTTCTTTAAAATTTAAACCTGAAATTTTATATTTTATGAGACGATTTTGAAAATGTTTAAAAAACGTTTCAATATAACTGTTAGGTTGGGTCTGCCTCGATAGTGCAATGCATTAAATATGTTTGCACAAGCATATACAGGCCATATCTTCGGGCGATATCGGCGTCGGGATGTGATGACCCCATCGCCCGCTGTTGGGATAACCTCTGTATACAACAGAGATTATTCCACCAGTGCAATCAGTCGACACTGGTGGTAGGTCTTTTGTTGCAAGAGGCCGGCTAGGTAGGTACCACCGCAGTGTCAAATATTCTGCCGCCAAATAGTAGTGCTTAAGCATTACTGTGTTCCGGTTTGGCAGTGCACTGTACGCTAGTGAAATTACTGGGCAGACGAGATTTAAGAACTAATATCTCGAGGTTGGCAACGCGTGAGTGGCATCTACTAATGGTGCTACAAGCGCTCGTAGGCTACGGCAACCACTTATTCAGATGGCAATCGCTCTGTGTAAAAACTAGTAACCTGTCAAATCCGGATAAGAGTAATAAGCAGACCCTGGGTAAAATAAAATACCGGAAATAATGCTCGGATGAAGAAGAGGCAGTCGTAACATATTCTACAAATTATTTCTGATGATTCACTATAATCATCAGAAATAATTTCAGGCAAATAAAACAGAAGACTCGACCATGAATGATTATTCATATCATAATATACCAATATAACAAAAACACAAAAACAAGTCGAACGAACACACACACAAACATAGACACACATATCATTTACTAGGATAATAATTGAGGCCGGATTTAAGGGAGGGCAAGCAGGGCGACAGCCCCGGGGCCTCTACAAAAGAGGGGCCCCACAATAGACTTTGGAAAAAATCTTATAAATTGTGACAGGAAGCACTAGTAAACATTTTTGGGTTCCGTAGCCAAATGGCAAAAACCCTTATAGTTTCGTCATGTCCGTCTGTCCGTCCGTCCGTATGTCACAGTCATTCTATCTATACGAAATTTACTAAATGGGTGTATTCTATGAACCGCACAACGATTCAGTAGTGAAATCCTAAAATATATAATAATTAACTCCATACATGTAACTGAAAGTTGAAAAACAAAATTTCAACGTATGTCAACGTGTGAGATATCTTTGGATAGGTCTTTCCGATTCCGATTATATTTATATAAATAATAATAATAATAATCACTTTATTTCATAAATTTTAATAATGTTTGTTAGATACTAAAAGAATCAACTTGGTTATTTGGGAAATAATTTGAGGCCAAGGGGCCTCCACACCTCTAAGGGGCCTTTCTGCCCCGAGGAACCTAGTCCTCTAAATCCATCCCTGACTGAATAACTTTCATATACACATCCTTTGATGAGTTATAAAGAATCAATAATAAATCCGGTCATGATATCCTAGCAACTTACCTGTTACAGAATTTTGCAAAGAACTAGCATCTACAGCAGAGTTATCAGGCTCGGAATGTGTCTGACTGTGCTGCCGTCTTGGAGCTAGATGTTGTGCGGAATGGTGACCACCCATACCACAGTCATTACCACCTTCTGAACGCCTGCAGGAAAAACGACATTGAAGACAATTGCACAGATTTGCTTAACTCCAGTGTTTTGTGAGTTTTTGTGATATCTAAAAGATTGTCGTTAGATGTGTATTGGATACTTACCAGGTAAATAAATATTGTTTAGTGATATTTTTTAAATATTATATTGCATAATATAATTCAGCTCTTTAATTATTATGGTAATTATTCTTACCTTAAAATATATTTAAAAAATCTACATACAAGTTAATTAATTTAGAAAATACAATTGGAAAAACTTATATTACACGTGAAGTAGAACATTAAATAATAGTTTTGGAGAAGAAATTGATAGATAATTAAGATAGAATTAGTGTGATAAATAGCTATTTCATAAAGGCATTCAATAAGTTTTAAATACTTATTTAAATTCAAAACAAATTTTTATTAAGATTTCTTTTTAATTACAAGTATAGCAAAATACGAAATGTATGTGTTTTAATTTAACGCCAAACGCTAATAATGTAAACGTGACAAATACCATAGATAATATTTGTATGTGTGAGTGACTATAAACAAAAAGTGCGAGTGTTTATGTGACATATATATGTGAGCGAGTTTAAGCTACTCGTAATATTACATTTGACATTAAAAAAGGCGCTACAGCTACATCGCTATAATTATAAGCTAAGCCATTCGCCATACGACCTTACTGATTTGACTTACTGTTTCCACAATCGTCTCCTAACAGATGCAAGATAGTAACAAAAAAAATTAAATTAAAAAATCATGAAGATGAGGAATTTCGGTAACGCGGAAAGAAACGCGGTGTCTGCCAATTCTGTGAGTGATCATAAAAATAATAGTCTGATGTTGGGGAAAACTAATATAAATAAAATAAAAATTCTAACATGCTACATAAAACTATATGGATGGTACTAATTCCTATAAAGCAATCACTTGTGCTTAAATGTTCTAATTTATTATTGATTGTGTGAAGACAATCATTTTGATATTATAATCAAATTCCATTTTTTCAACGTTTAATGACTTGGCCTTTTCTAAAGTAGAGAATAATTTCTTTGGACTTTAAATATAATCAATGATTTTATTAAAGTGAGTAGCGTCTACCGTTGGAACACTAGTGTCAGTTAACTCACCGTCTCGTGTTGGCGGTACGTCTAGTACCGGCCGATGTAGTCCGTGGACGGAGACTGTGTACATCAGATGGTGCCTCACGTACTTCTGGTAAGAACGCGTCGTCTGCCATCGACGGCACTGTATAAAGAGTAAAGACAAGAAATTGAGATGTTAATTGAAGATCTTTTTGATTGAGGAATGCTTTTGTCATTTTTACAAGACGGTTGGAAAATTAGCATCCGGTCAGCCTGATGGTAAGCAGTCACTGTAACCTATGAACGCGCGTGATACTTGAAGTATCACGCGCGTTGCCAACTCGAGGAATAGGAGGGAAGGGAAGAGAGGGGGTGGTAGATTGTGCTTCTGTCGCTCTCATTTATCGCACGAAACGCAACAGTACCCTGTTACTTAACGCCGATTTTCTGTGAGAGAGTACAACTTCTCCGGTCGAGCCGGCCCATTTGAGCTTGGAGAAACATGGCTCTAGTACTTTTTTCATCCTAGCATTATTCCCGGTATTTTTATGTACCCAGGGTCTGCTTATTACTCTTATCCGGATTTGACAGGTTACTAGTTTTTACACAGAGCGATTGCCATCTGACCTCCGCAACCCTAAGGGCGAACCAGTAACTCATTGGATAAGAGCAATTTACTTATCAAGAGTTAACGATTATTATCAGATGTTATTGATAATAACCGGGACCGACAGCTTAACGTGCTCTCCGAGGCACGGTGGGGAGACCCACACGGACAAACGCCCAGACCGAGACAGAAATTTTTAACAAACATCTGCCCGAGCGGGAATCGAACCCGCAACCGTCGAGACTAAAGGCAGACTCGCTACCCACAACGCCACAACGGTGTCAAGTCAATGGCTCTAGTACTACAGAAAGTAAAATATCATAAAAGTACCAATCGTTTGAAAAAGACCACTTAATGCATATTACGCTAATTTGATAATTGAGTGTTAAGCTAATAACGTAATTTTTTTTAACAACAATTTTGCGTCTTTACCTTTCTTCTCATCACTTGGTTCAGTTCGATTACTGTCTGATGATCTCTGACGCGCCGGTGTGACCGGTGCAGTTGCTCTGACGACTGTTACATCTGGCCCAGCGACGCTACCCGCTGATGAGGTCGATATGGAGTCGGCTTCTGGTTCCTTTTCAACGACCTCCACTCCCGACTGAGGTAGCTCGTCCTAATTTTATGATTTATTATGATTTTGGTGTAAAAGTCTTCTTACGGTGAAATAAAAATTACGAAATAATTAAAATACAACATAAATAACTAGCGTTTAAAGTACATGAAAGTTTAACAAACATTTTGGGCCAACACACGAGCTATACATTAATGTTTTGCAATTTATTAAATTTTAATGTCATGCGATATGAGACCTATATACTTAGCTATATTTCGTGATTTAGAATCACGTAAATTCAAATTGTATTTAAAAATTACAATTTGAATTTAGGTGTAGTGAAAAATGGTATGTTTATGAAACAACTGGGTATATTACTGTAAACATCGATATACACATTGGGTATACTGACCTATTGAAAGGGCAATGTGCAGCTGTGTTTTGATGCAAAAATAAAATACACGAGAAATAAAAAAAAGCAAAAAGGTTTTATATCTAATGCAAAAAAACAACATAAATTGGTGCCGTCTCACCCGACACAAAGTGTTTTCGTTTTGATGTGTTTTTCGATTTTACTCTTAAACTAATCAATTGGATTAAAAAATAATCGTAATATAAACAACCTAATTGTTTTTTTTTTTAAATATAAAACTGAAATTGACACCCAATTTACCTTCTGCTTCAGCGAAAGTTTTATAGAGAAATTGGGTAGAAGACCGCGTTATATTATCGTATGGAATAGCTTACTTCGGAATGTTTTGAGGTGTGTTCGTCTTCCTCTTGCACGGGGCGGACCACGAAGCGCGCGACTCCTGTGTCACTGTCCGACAGCACCTGCCGTCCCCGACAATTTAACGGCACATCCAGAGCGCGATTTGTGATATGTTTTCGGAGTTAAAAATATTGATGTAATTAAAAAAAAACTAAAATCTCTCGATTATATTTGTTTTTTCATTGTCTCTTTTATTTACGAAAAAAAAAATAAGATAGGTTGCCTTCGATATTAAATTAAGTTACTGTGGTCGAAGATGATCTTCCAGACTTGGAACACTGAATAGAGCCCAAATTGAGGTAAAATATCATTTAGCTATAAAAGCAGAGATTCACAGATGATTTTTTACAAGGTTTTTACGAAATGAATTATTTTGAAACATTAAATATTTTCTAAGATCTTGTAATATCTTAAGAACAAAAGATTCTTTCATGCGATGTCCAGACAATGGAATTTTAAGTGAAAAAAGAGCCTTCATGCGATAATTTCTATTTTAATTAAAACGCCATTGAATGCGGTTCTTTAAAATTATTTTGGTGCCTTGTCAACAAGTAAAGAAATTCTGGTGAACCATGGAAGGATTTTTAATATTTTGACACCACGAAACGCTGAAAAAATGTTGTTTTTTTCTTATTTTACCAAACATTATGAAGAAAAAATAAATCGGTAGTAATTTCACGTTCTTTATTTGACAAATATTTGTTCCTCCGGATAACAGATCACAAAGGGCGCAAAAGCACACGCAATTACACAAAATAACATTCAAAATGCATGATTAAATAAACAAAGATAATTCTGGTATAATATTCAAACACGTAATGTAGGAAATTAGGACGAATTAGCAATATACACAGAACATCAATAGTGTTAATAATGAAACATGCTTTACGGCAAACAATAATAAATCATTAATAATACTTGTGACATTGAAACATTCAACATAGGGATGTAATGTGTTAATTTATTTTAATTAACTTAAAGTATGTCATTTTATACGAAGTTAAACTATATTTTTTGTTTCCATGAACCTATATATATAAAAGGCAAAAAAGACCTGACGGACTTCAATTTAAACGCCCATCCTAAACACTTGGACTTAGAGAGCTGAATATTTATACAGGTTGTAGCGACATCTACACGCAACATGACGTAACGCGATAGAAAGACAAGATTGTCACAATGTCATATCAAGCTACAACGACACCTACAGAGCATACTACGCAACGATATGGACGACCACCGAACGTCACGATCCTAAATCGCGCTATCAAAGTTTCCTACCCACTTGAGGTATATATACAACTTTCCAACGTAAGTCGTTGGGCTTCGGCCCAGGGCTTTGATCCGCCAGGCAATATCGCCCGCCTGGTCGGAGGACCCTCCTTAGTGTTGGAGGGACATTCCACACGTCGTCATACCTCCACACAGGTGTTATTTTTAAACCGCAAAGGAGCATGGATAAGAACGGATTTTTTCTAAATTCAAATCTTAAGGGGGTGAAAGAGGGGTTGAAGTTTGTATGGAAATCACGCGTCATTTTTAAAACTAAAAGTTTTGAAATTAAAAGTTAGAGATGTATAAACATGTATTTTGCCGTTTCCTAGTATTCTACGCCTGAAGAGGTCAAAAAGGGGTTTGAAAGTTTTTATGGGAGGTCAGTCATTTTTGTGTAAGCTATAATTATGTTAAAATAAATATAGTCGCTCATTTGATAATATTATTTTATGCTGTTAATAGAAATATTCAAAACCATGGGGGTCAATAGTGGGTGGGTGTAAGTGCTTAAAAGGTTTGACAAAATGATCGTAGGGCATTCTGGGTGTATCTACCGTTGAAGACACATCTCTACCGGCGTCGGGATGTGACGACCCCATCGCCCGCTGTTGGGATAACCTCTGTCACAGCAGAGATTATTCCACCAGTGCAATCAGTCATACTGGTGGTAGGTCTTTTGTTGCAAGAGGCCGGCTAGATAGGTACCATCGCAGTGTCAAATATTCTGCCGCCAAAAAGTAGTGCTTAGGCATTACTGTGTTCCAGTTTGAAGGGCACTGTACGCTAGTGAAATTACTGGGCGGACGAGATTTAATAACAAATATCTCGAGGTTGGCAACGCGTGAGTGGAACCTACTAATGGTGCTGCAAGCGCTCTTAAGCGCCCACTTACCATCAGGAGGGCCGTATGCTTGTTTGCCAACTTGTAACATAAAAAATCTCAAGGTAAGATTATAAAGATGTTATTATGTTCCTATTGTTTATTGTTGGTTCAGGGTCATGTTTTGCTAATCATTATTTTGTCTATTAAAGTTTGTTAGGAAAAATTGTATTGGTTTTATTTGTTTTTCGCTATAAAGTAGCAGTATTAGCTTTACATATTTAAAGACTTAAAAAGGGTTAACATTTGGAACTACGAGTAGAATCACGAAATTTTCCCATTCGGTAAACAATTAAAAATCAAGAAACAAGTGTTTTTACATTTTTCAAAATTCTACCCCTGGAGGGTTAGTACGGGAAATATGGGTACCAAGTTTATTAAAACCGTTATTTATGCGGGCGAATCCGCTGGCAAAAGCTAGTGAAAGTAAAATGTGAATGTGTTCAGATTTTAACTCGCTTATTTTTTTAGCTTTATTAATTAAAGGCATTTAAAGCTACAATTTTAAAGCAAGCATCCAATAGCTTATCAATCATGAAGATCTTAGACTTTGACATTACAAATTAGTCTCAGTTAAAGGAGTAATTTGTGTTTTATCGTCTTACACAAAATATACGACATAGTTGTGTCGAAATACTCTTTCGACGCCATTTTAAGTAGCGCTCCAATATTTGACAGTAGGTTAAAAGGCGCTAAATGGTGTCCAAATTAACAGCATTCAAAGAATTGAGAAAAAAAAACATACGTTTAATAAATAAATTATTAATGTTTTTCATAGACAATTTGAGTGTAGTGCTAGTTTTTGTTTAAAACTAATTGAATTAGTCTTTCCATACCTCTACACTCCATAATTACCACAGACATTACTTTACACAGATAACTAAAACCACTTGTACAACATTTACCATAGACTACAAATATCTTCCATTCGCTCACCTCGGATCTGTCACTGGCTGTTCTTAGTCTTGCACCAGCTGTCTGGAAGGTAGGTGGTGGTGGTCCTAATGTATCTGTTGAGCCCCGATTGACTAGAGATGGATGTGTTGCCATAAACCGATGTATCACAGCCAAGTGGTTCATAGTCTGTTCCGCTACATCTTCCAGCTTACGTAACCTAAATTCTACACTCTGGAAGAAATATTGACCGTTACATATTTGAATATAATCATAGATTTGTATATACTATGGACCGGCCCATTGAACAGACCTAATGTGGCAGACCCGTTGAGGCCCTTTTTGGGAACTTAATTAATTATTCATATTATGCTAATTTGAAAAATGAATTTATATTTGTATAAAATATGATATATAGTACTTTGAAGCCAGATAAAGAAATTTTAACAAAATTAATCCTAAACCCCTACAAATTTAAGAAAAAATCATTCAGTATAAGAGCAAAATGAATAAAATTCTCGTAATTTTTCTCACATCTGGCATAGAGGAGGGTCAACGTACATTGACAAGGGATTGAGTTAAGGAGTTGTGAAATATTGTTTCAAAGGAATGGATTATTGGAAATGGACTTTGCTTTTACGAGTATTTTTTTGTAAATAAAGCGAAGTCTTATAGTTTTTTAATGTCAATAAGTTGGCAAGCGAGCATACGACCCATAATGAGCGGTTGTCGTAGCCAATGAGCGCTTGCAACACCATATATTCGTAGGTGTCGACCTCGAAATGTTGGTTCTAAAATCTCCTTTGACCAGTAATTTCACTAGCTACATTGTCCTGCAAACCAAAATACATTATGCTGCTTTACCGTAGAATAACTGGCACTGCTGAGGTACCTATCTCGCCGGCATCGCGCAATAAAAGGCAGCGTTGTCGAAATAATCTCAAAAGAATGCGAATTGCGAAAATGCGCAATTTAATTAAAACGATAGTTCAAGCTTGAAGTTTTAAAGTTAATTAACTATAGTGGCCTGATAACTTTCCCACTAAAGTCTTGATTTACATTAATTGCTGTATATTTTTAATAAAGCTAAAAAGGATTTTTTATTAAATTCCGTTTTATTTTAAAATATCTGTTACCATTCCGTCATGTATACGATGTTTTTTTTTTATGTCAAAGAGTACTTCTAAATTAGGTCTCTAAACGTATATACATTTATATAACTTTATTCCTTAGGCGGTGGAAATCAATTCTTAGTAAAACAGTAATACATAAGTCTTATTAAAACAGTAATACATATTACTAATGAGAGGAGTTGAGCTTTGAACATACCTGTATGGACTGTATTTGACAATTGGCTTTTTGATTTAAGTCTTCCATTTTTGTTGTGATGTGTTCAACTCTATCCGTTGTATTTCTCACTCTCTCTTCAATTGAATTAGATAATTTTACTTCCTGAAATTAAACAGCAGAAATTAGAAATCTAAAACATAATATATGAGGAATTCGATTTTCAATAGAACGATAACTTACTTGTTCCCTAAAATAACCTTCGACACATTCTTCCTCAAAATCATACAACCTCTCCATATCTTCCTTCTCCAAGAATAGTTTCAAGCCGTTATCGTATTGAAATCTCTTGTGGGAGACATTTCTCGTCACCCATTTACACGTAGCGTATATATGGCAAAATATTATTAACGGTGGTGGCAAAACTGGCTTCTGTTCGTACTCCATAACCACAGTGAATCTTTGGAACATCCATACCTAGCCATCATTAATAAATTGTATTAGAAACCTCAAATATATTTAATGAAAATTTTGGATTATTTCTTAAATAATAATCTTTATTTTTTATAATATTATAGATGATCATATATTCCGAAATAAGTTGTCATTTGTCAGAAGCAAGTAATAGCATAGGACCCTAGCAGACATGCTACTTTTAGCCGCAGCGATCGCTGCTTGATTTACTAGAGCTACTTTACAATGCAGCGGCTAACCACTAGGCCTCAATATTTCATACATTCAAGTGCTGTCACATAATATGAATAGCAGCTAATCGCAAAAATATGTCGCATTAATGCAATTGCTAAAACTCGCGCTCAGTATCACTATAAAACTCGCAAAGTCGCGAAATCGTGTTTCATCGACAACGCGAATCGCTGATGCTAGTATCACGTTTGCTAAGGCCCATAGTGATTGAAATTTGACCATAATAATAGCTGAAAATTTAAAAGTTTTTGTACTGATAATATAGAAGTTCGTCAATATTTACTACTAAAAGATCGACGAACAGATAAGAAAAGGGTACTGAACTGTTAGACAAATATCTAATACATCAAAACTGGAATTGAAATGAAATTGAGAAATGATCATCTATACAATAAAGGCCTATAACATACAGCAGAAAGCACTTTAGTCAAAGTATGCTTTATTGGTCGTATGTCACGTTTTATGGTTTCGGGAACAACGGCTCTGGGGTCAGCAAACGTATTATAATTTGCACAGAAATTTATATAACTTCTCTGATATATTACAGACACATTCATGCAGGCGTGTGTTTCAGAATTGACTTCTATTTTCCGAGTAAAAAAGAGAATTTTCTTGAAAAATTATCCACTGAACAGAAATAATACTGCAGTGTCATATCCCGTAATAGCTGTACAAATTTTACATGAAACCTATGTGTTAAAAAGCAGGTATATATTTTTATCTCGCAAGGATGAATTAACAGATTGGAAGGGGGCTTAAAACATTTTATTATTTATTCATCATTCAATAATATTATTTTACGAGTAAGGCCGCCTGTAGAAGCTAGTTGTAAAACTAATAATCAAAGAAAATATTTCTTTTAATTTTATTATTTCGTATGTAAGATTGAATATTGCAACAATAGTGGTAACATTTCATATAATATAAAAGTCAATTTTGAAACAAACGCAACAATAAAACAAAAGAACAAAATAAAAAAAAAGCAAAACAAAAACCTGATGCGAGACTTCATTGACTTCGTTAAAGATATTGTTAAAGACGGCGATAAGGAGGTTTATAAGGAGTATATTGGCGACGAGCAGGTATATCGTCATCGCTATGGGTGTGATCCAGCGTCCTGTCACGCACTTATGGTCGCCGATACCGAAACCGCATTCGGGATCGATGTCGGGAGCGAACACCTCGCCGTACAACATGAAGTACGGTTGGAAGAATATCTACAAATAATGCATTTAACTAAATGGTGATCAAATAAAATAACATAAATAAATCTAGCATTGTACATCCCTAATAATAACGAGAACATTAGATAACTAAACTAAACTAGATAACATGGACTAACTACAAAATGCCCTACACCCTAAACCAACCAACGTAATCAAATCTCGCAACAGGCAACTAAAAACATCGATAAATCATAAACTTTGCGGGTCATATAGTGATTATCTAATATTGGATTATTTCTATAATAGCATACATATATTTACATGATATGACGTTATTTTACAGTAATTTATTTCAAAAGGATATTTCAGCATTACACATAGAGTTAAAATGTGTTTCAAATAAGAATAGGAATGAAAAGCCCGCCATCTTGAACCGGGTTGGTCAACAACTTTTTTATTACAATGGGCAAAAAAATTCAACAACGAACATATTGTATACAAACGTATCTTAGAAAAAACTTTTACCATAAATGGACGCAAATAAGCAATACCATGTCAACCCACAAAATTGAAAAAAAAAAAACTGAGTTATATATGCAGAAGTGTTGGTAAATAGCTAAATTTTTCTTTAATATTTGTAGGGTTTTAAGCTTTAAAACATTTTTCTTTAATATTTGTAGGGTTTTAAGCTTTAAAACTTCTAAAAAGCCATTTTTAATCATGCAATTTATGTATTATGTTAAACGTTTTGGGTTATATTATATACGAAATATGCAGTTTGTATACTTATTCGTTTGTGAAAATAAGTAAAATAACTAACATAAATCTGAAATTGCCAAAAACTTGACCAATACATAAAAAAATCATATAAAGCAAGTTGTTCAAAAGTTTCAAATGCGTTTTTCTCGAAATTACATTTGTGTGAGTTGACATGGTATTGCTTATTTGCGTCCAAATAGCATATGCTTTGGTATTTGTGCTAACGATATTTTACTTTGTTGTCAATAGTTCAAGATGGCGGATTTTTCAGTCCTATTCTTATTTTAAACGCATTATAAGTTGTTAATGTCGTTGCCAAATGATAAAAAATTTCACAATACGACCCGCAAAAATTAAAAAAAAATCAATTTGCAAAATAATACAATACTACGAGACAACAACGTTTCAATATTCGTGAACCTGATGCGATACTCCGTTAACTTCGATGAATATATTGTTAAATACGGCTATAAGAAGGTTGACTAGTAATATGTTAGCGATGAGCAAGTATATGCTCATAACGACTGGGGGCACCCAGTGGCCTACACGGCACTCCTCTAGGCCTGGTAGCCCGCAAGGTGGCGCCATCTGTTCGGCGAAAACTTCCCCGTACAGCATGAAGTACGGTTGGAAGAAAACCTGGAATTGTTAGTATTGATGGAAATTTCTAGAATGATTCTATAACATGTTATCATTTCTGACTAGTGAAGCTACGGTGTATTACGCATCACTATCGCAATTTCTAATATTGTTTGTTGTAAATATCTGTTTCGGTCCTCGGAGTGTACTTTAAGATGTCATACCCGGTTGTTATTAATTAACATCTGATAATAATCATTAAAACTTCATAGGTAATTTGCTCTTATCCAATGAGTAACTGGTTCGCCCTAAAAATTGCAGAGATCAGACGGCAATCGCTCTGTGTAAAAGAAGTAAACGGACAAAATTCCGTATTACGAGTGGTAAACTATTTTTTTAATAATAAAAACTAATGTAATTTTTTTACTGTCTGTACAATTCTCTGAGGTGCGGGAGGGCTTGAGCTGTTAAGTGAAAAATTCAAAATCGATTTCTAGAGGCAGAATGATAGTGAAGCTTCTAAAATAATTGAAAATGCTGATTTCGAGACTTGTATAAGATTTCTGAAATGTATATTGAATATTTTAATTTGAAAAGTTAATCAAAGATAAGTTTTATATTAGTTTGTTAATTTTCTTTAATTTATTTCGCTTCAAATAAAAACCTGACAAAGAGTACAATTCATTCAGACGTTGCAAATGAATGGTAATATTTCAAATGTTTTTGAAATGAAATCAACAATTAATTTACCATAAAATTTACAAGAATCAAGACTTATATTATAAATGTGAATGTAACTCTAGCTTTCAGTTAAACTGTTGCACGTAAAGGACATTACTTTTTGACACAGAAACAAAATTTGAACACGGTGAAATTGCAGATGATAGTTGATATGGAGACCAAATACCCTTATTGTCTCCACGCAGCGAAGCCGCGGGTAAAAGCTAGTTAACATACGTATTATGTAAGAAATTATTTCTGCCTTCAGTGTGAAGCCTTTTCACTAACGATAATAGCTAAAACCATCATAAGAAATCAATATTGGACTGTAAGTACAGTTCATAAATGAGACAGACTCGTCGCTAAATCGAACATCACCGCAACGGAACGAAGTTAGTTACACGCTCGCTTCATTCAATTTTCGGTTATGATTTCGACTACATAGCCGAATGAAGTTAGCATGCGTTGGTGTTGAATTTACAAAGGAGCACCAACGAGTCTATGACGTTATCTATAAAACGGTCTGTCCTTAGTAACTCAAAGATTATTTGTTATAAAATAACACTTACCCCTCTAATTAAATACCAACTAGCTTCTTTATCCGGATACAAAATGGCCTGTCTGGCCACACCGAAAGACATGAGCACAACCAGTAAGAGCACCACAAAGTATATCATATTCTTAACCATTTTACCCATCATTGTGACTAGAGGACCTACAATAAGAAAAATTTTGTATGAAGGCGAGTAAAAATTTTGTATGAAGGCGAGTAAAAATTTTGTATGAAGGCGAGTAAAAATTTTGTATGAAGGCGAGTAAAAATTTTGTATGAAGGCGAGTAAATTTCTTATTATGACATTTTTGAAGAAAAACTGTGAAGGGTGTCCTAATCCGTTAATTCAAAATAATATCTGTTCCCTTCCTTTTTTTTCCCTTCTCATCCCGTCCTTGCTGTTCCTTGGGTTGGCAACGCGCTTGTGATACTTCAAGTATCGCAAGCGTACATAGGTTGCGGTGACTGCTTACCATCAGGACCGTATGCATGTTTGCCAACCGTCATGACATAAAAAAAAATCTTAACATACCTAAGTACTTATTAACTCCCAATATATTCAATATCCGGAGGTACCAGTAGATGATATCGACGCAATAGATAACCCGGCCGACGTCCATGGAGACGGCGCGCAGCCGCAGCGTGAGACCCACGAGGAAGAATATAATGAAACCCGCATCGTACGTGTTCCACATATTCCACGCCCACACGCTGAACTTATGTCTAAGTAGGTTTAAATAGAGTACATTATTAGCTAAATAGACGCTACACACTCAAAGGCTCCCATTAGGATATATCTTTTGTCGGGGTCCGAAAACATACACACATATACCTGTATGGGTAATACAAACATATGTTCTGATCGGGAATCGAGCCCGAGACCTGCGACGTTTAAAAAAGAATCGCTACCGCTGCGCCACAATTATCAAAATTCGTCAGATGTAAATGATACTTTTTCGTATTGAATAGACTTTACATCAAGGGAGATTAAGTATAGTCTCCAGGGTTAGACAACAGCACTACTCAAACTATAAAAGCAAATTTACAGTATTCCAATAGTTTTTGTAGCTTTCTGTTAAAGTTTTCGTTAAAATTGTAGTCTTTTCTTAAACAATCCAATTACCCTTTGTGTAAAAGAGTACGTCGACACGACTTATCTTAATTTAGTGCTTTGAAACAGGACTTTGTTGATAGTGAATGATAGTTCTCAAACTAGAACTCTCAGAGTTTGTGATAGTTTTAAAGCAATCCCATTATCACAATGGTATTACTATAATACTGAATATGTATTTATTTTTTTATTATGTATTTATATTTTTACCTCGCTGTACATCAGCTTTGGGAGTCACTTCGTGAAAAGGGACGGAAGTTTATAACAGGAAGCCGAAGAAACTCGATATTTGATTTGACCAATAAGCACGCGAAGTTTTAGTTATATATTATAATGTGATTTTTCTTACTAAGCAATTCTTCTTCCAGCACTAAGGGAAGTACTACCTTTTCACAGAAAATTGGCGTACAGTAACAGAGTTCTATTGCGTTTCGTGCTGATGATGTTGAGTGGGAGTGCCGGAGACGAAATCTCCTACCCCACTCTGCTTCCTTTATCTTTTTCATTCCCATCGGTTCCCTCCTATCCCTTGGATAGGCAACGCGCATGTGATACTTCAAATATCGCCAGCATTCATAAGTGGTGATGACTGCTTACCATTAGGCGGACCAACAAAAATACATTATATGCTATTACTATAAGGCCTTTATTTATTTTTCATTTATTAATATAGCTAGATTTTTGAGTAATCTCAAAATGTAATTAATATATTAAATGACAAAATTAAATTGTTAAATAGCTCACCTAATAGCAACAGGCTCGGACGTAACAATTTCTCTTATCTTCTCACATAAAAACGTAAGTATATAACATATGGAGTATATCTCCGGCCAAGATGGCGTCGGGTCCATCTTGACTAATACTGTATAAGTGAACATCAGTAGGAACAATATGTAGGCGATCTGTAAACAAATAAATCATATAGAAACAAGGCGGAATAAAAGTGAATAATACTAACTCCAAATGACAATAGCTTTATTCTTTGTTTGTTTCGGGACGAGGACGTGACGACCCCTTCGTCCACTGTTGGGATAATGTCTGTTACAGCAGACTGGGGGAGGTCTTTTATTGCAAAAGGCCGATTTGCTATGTGCCACCGCAGTGTCAAATATTCTACCACAAAGCAATGTCTTTGGCATTACTGTGTTTCGGTTTGAAGGGCACTGTTAGGTAGTGAAATTACTGGGCAAATGAGATTTAAGAACCAATATCTCTAGGTTAGCAACGTGTGAGTGACGCCTCCAAATGGTGTTGCTTGCGGCAACCGCTTACCATCACTGGTGGATGTATGCTTGCTTGCCACCTTAATAATAAAAAAATTTCAAATTTTGTGACCTTGTTTTGACCATTTTGATTTCGTTAGATAGGCTGTTCCCATGATAATAAAGCAATTTTTCATTTTATTATGTTTTCATTAGGGTTTGTTGAGCCAATCTTTTGACATTATACATAGACTACTAATATATAAAATACGTTGAAAAGTTCAACTTTAAGCGAGAGCGATTTATATACATACTTGTTATATAATCATAGAAAATTATACTAATTCAGATATATTTGAGTTATTGTGTTTTATTTGTATTTATGATTAAAATCGTTCGCCTTTAATCTTGTTATATTTAGGTAACGATCATTATCGTAGCATTTATTGTAATGTCATTAACTTAAATGCCATTGGTAAAATAAAACCACGCCTCGTTAAGTACTTTGTAAATTAAGTGAGGGATATTTTTAAAAAGACTTTTATAACCTACATAGTATACTATAGATAAGTATCTACAGTCTACTATAGGCAAGTGTCTATAGTTTACTATAGACAAGTGTATATAGCTTAATATAGACAAGTGTCTATAGTTCAGTAGTATCAAAGGTATGACTGCCAACAACAATAATTGCAGTAAATATCTTTCTTTTTAATCTTCAAATTAACTGCAGTAAAATGTTTTCGCTCTTTGATTATTGTAAATGTTTATGTTATTTGAATAAGTTTTAATAATAAATGATATATAACAATTTATTTGTAAAACACGTTCAATCAGATTGTATTCTATTTAACGACGAATTATTTGTGTTGTTAAATTTATAACTAAATATATTGCCGTTTAATATGGGGTGGACTGGAGTGGTATGGGGTGGGATGGGGTTATTGAATAGCGAAAGGAACTTTCCACATCCACGACATCTCTTAATTTTTGTTCTATTTTAGGAAACAATGAGACAAGGTCTATTAATCCATTAATGAGCAAAAAACAATAAAACTAATAGATATGTAAAAAGGTTAGCTGCGAGATTATAATTAATTTTTAGCACCAATACTAAAAGGCCAATTGAATATATTATAATGTATCCTATTGAATATATTATAATGTATCCTAAGTATAATTCAATATTATAATGTATCCGGGTCTAAGTTTAAGGTAGATGCATTTTGATTTGTATTATTATTTTTATTATTTTCATATGTAGAGCGACATAATTTCTTTTAAGTGATTAAGCTCTTTAAATAAAGAGTCAAAAAAAGTCAACGAATATTTCGTATAGAGTAGTTTCGAGATATATTTACAGACTAAATAATTAAAGTATGTATAAGAAAACTAAAAAGTAAATGCTGTGTATTGATTATCACTTAGTAAATCTTTAATGACCAATCGTATTTAGGTCAAATAGTCGACTGTTAGAGTCATTAAAGGAATATTAGGCGTGACATTTTGAAACAAATGAAGCTCGTTTGTATTTTTTATTTGAGCACATCAAACTGTAGCAGCTTTATATTTTTACTAGCTTCTGCCTGCAGCTTCGCCCGCGTGAATAACGATTTTAATAAAAAAATTTAACCCCATTCATACTTAAGAGTTGGAATTTTAGACCTCGATAAAATATATGTTTCTTCACCTGTAAAATTTAACCTAAAAATAAAATTTCATGCGTCTGGTTTCAAAAATGACTGACTTACATACAAACTTCGACCGCCTTTTCACCCCTTAGAGATAGAATTTTGAAAAATGCTTTCTTAGTGCTTGCTAACATTTTAATAACAATACTTGTAAAAATATTCCGCTGAATAGGTCAAAGAGTTTAAGGCTGAACGTTTATTTGTCAGTCAAGTCTTCTCCTTTTATGTAGTAGTAGAGCCATAATTCTCCCAGCACAAATGGGCCGGCTCGAACGAGGACCTACTACTCCTCTCACAGAAAATCGGCATAAAGAAATAAAGCGCTGTTGCGTTTCTGCGAGTGAGAGCGCCGGTGGCTCAATCTCTCATCCTCTATGTCCCCTTAATTTTTCCCTTATCATCCCTTCCCTCTTATTCCTTAGGTTGTCAACGCGCGTGTGATATTTCAAGTATTACAAGTGTATAGGTTGCGGTATCTGCTTACCATCAGGCGGACCGTATGTTTGTTTGCCAACCGTCATGAAATAAAAAAAGCGGATACTGTAATCGTTTATACAATAATCGTAAAACTATCTATTAACGTTACACGAAATTTCAAATGATAAGCATCGTACCTTTTACAATAATGGGACTTTTATTAAAAATGGTAACCATAAATTAATTCTTATCTCTATTCTACTCATAATGTTTACTACATTGGCCTATTTTGTAAGGGACCTTAATAATTGTAATTGTCTCATTATTCAAAAGAAAATAATGTAGGTAAACGTAATGTTCTTGTCTTGTTCATTATTTTACGTAAATTTACCGCGCTTTTCCTGTTACGAATTGCGCACATATTTTATTATTTTTTTATTTTTAGGCTCCCCTGAAAACTTGCGCTTTGGCTTGACAGCAGCTTGTAGAAGGCCTAAATTTGGTGACGTGATATATTTTACATCAGAATTAAAGTGCAAATACGTATTTTGACAATCCTACAGGAAACTAATCATTTTTCGGAAAAAGTGTCTTATGAGCACTTGCTTGAGTTTTTATTATTACTGTGTATTTATGCCGATTTTGGTTGAAATCTTTTATTCCATTTTAAAGCCCAAAACAAATATAATTATTTTTTTCCCCTATTAATATATGTGTATCAAAGTCACTCACCGAATCCGCCCAAAATTTTGTAATCGGCGCCGTGAAGAACTCATAAATTTTCTTCCTCAGCCTTAGAGGTCTCATCCTCTTGTCTTCGGGCACGTGGTATTCCGGCAGATCCCTGTACGTTGGGTCCCAACCAATTTTACCTACTTTCCCGTTCTGATCGACCCTGGTTTCACATTCGGCCCCTGAGCCAATCAATGCCTGCATGAGTGTAAAGAAAATCGTATAAACGTTATCACGACGTGTTCAATAGATCTTGGGGGCTACCATGAACTTTTAGTATACAATTCTATTGCGATCTAATTCAGTTCAGGTCATGTTCATGGTGATGTAATTCCTATTAACTTAATAACATTTATCTAAGGTAGGATGTCATGGTGCGAACTATGACATTGCGATGTGGCTTAGATTAGGTAGTCATTTGAATCGCAATAAGAGTTCATGGTAGAGCCCCAAGTTAATACTTTAAATTTGTTTATGTGAAGTTGAAATATGATCAAAGATAAAATTAGTAGAAGAAGCAATGATATAACAGTTTTGGTAAACAGATAATTGTTTCTGATTAAACACAGGCATATAATGCAAATATCAATTCTACATATAAGAATAGATAATTTTGACTAAGTAATTAATAAAATATATCATAAAATATGTTAAAAGTTTAACAATAATAATATTTAGTTATACAAAGAATAAATTAATAAAAAGCCTAAGCAACAATAGCTAAATATCTCAGGAAAAAATCATGAATAAAAAAAAACTTTCGTAAATAGTGAATTTTTATTAAACGTGAACAAAATGTGCTCCTTGAAATTATAACTTAAATATCAATAGCAATAGACATCCTGTTGAGTTTAAAAGCATTTAAATGTATGGAAACAGCTTATACTATGCACAACATTTTATTTTGCAGTCTAATAAAAGAGGAGAAACAAATGTAGCGCCATTTTTATGTGTTATCTTTTTCAATATCTTCAACAGACTACAAAAGATACTTTTAAAGATAAAAGAAAACGATTATTGGTATGTGTGTCGCATTGTAACGTTATTTACGTATGTACGAGTATATACAATGACCTCACAATGTTAAATGAAGTAGATAACATGGAATGTTTTAAAGGGAAAATATAAGCATTTTTTAAACGATGTCATAAAATTAATATATGTATTTGTTATATATATTCTTCATATCATAATTTATATATTTATTTGCATTATAAAAAATGTTATTATGTAACTGTACTGGTAGAAGGATGATTTCAATTAAGCTGGTATTTTTTTTTTTGTAAAAATTATGATATGGGTATGCTTCCTTGGTAGTTCCCTATAATTTTTATGGTAATCTGATCAAATACTTCAGAGATAAAGAACGAAACTTCCCAACCATTTCATTCATATTTTTTTGTGTACCTGTGCTTTAGAAGATTAAAACACGTTATTTTTTATTATTATGGCAATACTGACGGCAAATACAGATAAAATATGCGAAACCGTTCAAAATCAAACCTAAATAATACCAGTTGCTTAAAATGATAGAAAAATGCTTTAGCGTAAATTGCACTTTAAAACAAATAAATCGGAGTGCAAAGCTGCAAAATCAACTTGCGTTTGCAATGCGTTCATTTCATAATATTTTCTTGTACCTGTGTACTTTTAACTTGCTGTCCCGAAGGCATTTTCTTCTTTATAGAAAGAGTACTCCGTTTCACCACCCCGATCTAACCATGGAACATTTATAACAATTTTGATATTATGTATATCAATCTTGTGACAGTGTAAAATTAATTAAGTTAAGGAATTACTGAATTGTTGAAAAATAATAGTTTACTTAATAGTAATTTTTAATTATTATTTTCTTAAGTTAAAAAAAATAAATAAAAGTTTGCGTTCAACTGTCCTTTATCTAGCATTTCTAGGTATTTGTATTTTCTGTTAAAGGTGCAAAATACTAAAGTGCGCTATTTCAGTAAGCCAACCGATACCTGTGTGCTATTCAGCTGTCCGGGGGGTACTATCTTCTTAATAGAAAGATTCCGTTCTTTCACAGCCCCCATCTAAGTATAGTAATATATTTTGCATTTTATAATACTATTTGTGATAAGGCTTAAGAAATGAAAACTCAAAGCGCATGTACTACGTGTAAAATTTTATATAAAATATTTTTAATCTGTGATTGAAATACGTCAAATATGGCGCCATTTGTCACTTCAGATGACATCTAAATTAAAATTGAATTAAGTTTTTCGTTATTTTTACAGGACTGGCTTGGAAGGGGAGTAATGTTTTTGAGTGAGTGAATTTCAATTTATTTTGCGCGTTCTCAAATGGCTTGATGGATTGAGACAAATGAGGTATCTTTAGATTCGTCCTAACCGTTTAGTAATACCGATCAATACTCAAACATCACTCAAATATGTAAGACCATCTTAATTATTCGTGAAGTTATGAGTTATGTTTTGATATTTTGAGACGTAGTAAGCAACGGTCAATAATAGGGTTTTAAATTTGAAAACAGTAAAAATTTCGTTATAAAAAATCAATACAGTTTAGTATTAGTTAAGTATGCAAAAAAAATCTTCGTATTATGGATCGCCATAAATTATGTAATATGTAAGATTTTACTGGAAATTTAGTATTCGATCGATAGGCTGATTGTCAAGTTGAATTTACGAAGGATCACCAGCGATTCTATGCCATTTTGTTTTTATGGTTTACGACCAATGTCTATATATAGTAAATCTATGGACACTAATTATTGCCACCATTACTGGAATGGCGATTGAATGTTTTTTTTTTCTATAACAAATTATTTATTTACAAAACTTTAATTGAATTGAAAAAGATTTAAATATACGATTTTATTTTATCTGTATAAACGCTGACTAAAATATTTAACGAAATTCGTGGAACTTACAGCGAAGTTATTACACGAATATTTTGTTTCTTGTATTATTTTTCTTTGCCTTGAATTCCGACTAAAAGTACTTTGGTATGCAAAAAGTTTTAGTATATTTCGCCTTAAATGCACTCTGGTGTAGAGGCAAGAAAATGAAAACATCTTGAGTCATGGAACACTGAAATCATTTTGATATTTGAAATTGCGTTTGAAAACGCTTACGTCATTTTACAAAGTGTATATTATACATATAAAGTATCAAGTAGGTTTTTAAATGAACTTCGTATTTATCAGTTTTATGAATATGTTGATGATAAAAATGAAAACCAAACCTTATTAAGTTATTGTTAGTACACTATACATTTAAATTTTTACGGTTTTTGTTTTACAAGTGCTATGGAGGCATGCAATTTGATATTAGAGAAACATTTAATTTTGATAATTTTTTACATGTAGTTGTAACATGTACCTAAATGGTAATCACTATCTGTGTCCAAAGGTTTTCGAATGAGCCAATCCCCTCCCCTTCCCTCTACTGACCACCCCCGCACTCTTCTAGAAGATGCCCTCTCTTCTAGAAGATGCGCTCTCTTCTAGAAGAATGCGGGATGCAGTTAGAAATGGGTGGAGTTTCTTAGTCAAAGGTTTTGCGCACGGATAGTGTATACATATGAAGCGCAATGGTAAGCAACTAAACATGAAACGTTACCTCAGCGTCCGTAGGGTCTCTGGTGCTTCGATCGTCCTCCATGCTCTCGTTTTCAAGATGCTCCTCCTCAGTCTGGGGCATCAGCTGCAGTTCCTCCTTCGACTTGAACTCCAGTTGCAGAATGTACAGCGGACACAGCAGGCTCAGAATTACCTTTGACATCACGACAAAGCCGATGTGGCAAACGAAACGCTGCTCGATCGATGCTAACTATCACTTCGACTTAAGCATCACATGCTACAATAACGTTTAACTAATCGAAAATGTCCGACGTCGATTATGCTATATTGTACTTTATAATAATTGTAATAAGTATCAAAAATCTTTGCAAAAAAACTCTGAATAATCGGCGTCATTAGCATGCTTTACAAGCGACTCATTGACACACAGACATCTATCGATATCGTTCCGTTACGATCGATATGTTATTCTCTAAGACTACTACGTGCCAATACAAGTCTGTGCGTTAATAAGATGAAAGAAAGATTCGTGAGGATATTACTGTGGGATCTTACTTTGAGATTGGTGTTCTTTCGTGTTCTGAGACCTCCCATCCATAGGTCGGCGAGAATGATCTGTGAGCAAGGGTGAGCAAGTAACGCGCGATGGTTGGCGGCGACGGCGAGGCTCAAGCATGTCTGTCCAGACCAGTTCTGAAGCTCACATGTCAACAGTTGCTGAGCTTGATCGTCGTCTTGGCGGTAGCAATAGTCTAACAATTCGAGCGCTGAAAAGAAAATAATAAATTCAAAATCATTATAAACGCATAGACACTATATACTATAGAAAGAACCTGACCATATACAATAGTGACAAAATATCAGGTCTCATTGGTGCTCTTTCGTAAATTGAACATCAACCCAACTAAGTTAAGCTAGTCACAAGCTTGCAACACAATCAAATAAAGTTATTAAGCGTATTCGTTCCGTCATCTGTCTTCAGTATCAGGCCGGCAGATTTGTTGGTCAACGAATAATAACTAGCCGAACTCTAAGGCAATAAAAGTGTCATTTTCATAGAGTGCAGCGCCATACTAGTAATCACTAGTCAAGCAACAGATCTTTCTTGACTTTGTTGTCGAGTGTTGTGAGACTTTCACAAATACATTAAAACGTTTAGGAATTTGTAGGTGCGCGCCATATTTCCTCATGTGTATTGCTGTTGGCCCTACTGGACTTCACAGCGACTCGGCCGTGGAAAAGAGACTGCTCTCAAGAGAACTCAACTTTGAAATTTGATTCCGTCCTTAGCGGGTCTCCTGCGAGGCCAAACCACTGCTAAGGACGTCATCGGAGATGGAGGCAGCGCTCCGAGCGCATTCTATATGATGGAAAATAAGCTACGGTGACCACTTCTTTCTTCCTCGCGGGCTCTCTTTCCCGCTTTTAGTCCCAACTGGACTATTGTGTTTGAGGTAAAGGTGAGGGGTAGGGGCAGTGCGTACAGCCATACCAGTTCCCGCCCGAAACCAAGAGCATCCTTCGACTCTCCCAGTTATCATTGAACATTAGGCTGGTGTAAATAGTTTCTAAAAATTACCTTTGGTTTCAAATTCCTTGCCATAATGCCTCAGCTCTTCGTATACTTCGGTCTCCATATCATCTTCAGCCGCTTCATGAGCCATCGCCTTGTAAAGTTTACAGGCGACAAGAGACTTAGCCAGCGCTTCTTCCCCGTGAGTCCACATTAGTAGCGCCATCTGGTGCCGCTTTGTCAATACTGCCCACATCTATTGAAGATTTTAAAATTTTCTTTATTGACGACGTTGTGGTGCAGCGGTAGCGAACCTGACTTAAACGCCGCAGGTTGCGGGTTCGATTCCCAGCATAGGATAGGAGCATAATATGTTTGTATTGTCCATGCAAGCATATTTTCCGGTCTGGGTGTATTTGTCCTTATCATTGTGAATGTTTCCGGACCCCCGACACAGGATATTACTATTCTAATGGGGGCCGTTGAGTGTGCAGCGTTTATTCATTATTATTTATTTATTTTAAAAAAAGCTTTAAATTTTTTTTTATAATTTGGAAGTTGCCTTATATATTGATGATGTTTTCATGAAGTATTTGTTATTTATCTTCAGGTCAATTACCTATCGATTTTTTTGTTGTATCTAGCCGTATTAATTCAAATATGTGATGCAACAGATTTTTAAACTGCCTTATTGAATAACCTACTGACTACACATGTAAGACAACCAGGTTCGAACTGTTAATTTGTTCATACTTTCATGTTGTTAATATGCCATTGTGTTTAAGTCTCAACAGCTCAACGGTAGAAGGGGCGACTGCGCTCCGTTAATGCGAGAGACGCGGGTTCGATCGTGACTCCCTTGGGCTATTGTCGTACCCACTCCTAGCACAAGTTTCGAGCTTATTTGGATGGGCAATAGGAATATTAGTAAAGCCTTGTTGTCGATAGCATCTAGGACGCATCTAACATTACACTGCAAATAAAGATGACTTACCAAGAGTTCATTAAAAGGATAGTCAAATAGTGCCATTTCGGTGGTGACAGGCATGAAGCCGGTGATGAGTGAGAGACCGCCAGCATTGTGTCGAGTGAAAGATGCGCTGTTGCGATGAACGTTGACACTTTTGTTCATCACCTTCGCGTATATCGGACGGAACTTGCGACGGGTGTAGTAGCATCTAAGGTTAAAATTGGAAATAGATTTTTTATGTCATTAAGTTGGCAAGCAAGCATACGACCCATCTGATGGTAAATGGTTGTCGTAGCCTATGAGCGCTTGAGCACGCACCATAGATTTGTAGGGATGTCACTCGTTGCCAACCTCGAGATATAGGTTCTCAAATCTCCTTTGCCCAGTAATTTCACTAGCTACAGTGTCCTTCAAACCGTAACACAGTATACTGCTTTACGGTAGAATAACTGACACTGCGGTGGTATCTACATAGCCGGTCTCTTGCAATTAAAAACCTACCACCACCATAGATATTTCGAAATTCTTCATTCATAGCTACACGATTGTCTCTTTAATTATTTGCATGGAATTAATATCGACTACCGTACAACAAGAAGGATCACTTCTCATTTATTGTGAAATAAATTTATACTTTACGCCTAGACTTATAAGTTCAAATTTTATTATCTCATATAAATAAGAAAACGCTTCTCTCTCTCTCATATAAATTATTATAATTTATATAAATTGAAGCCTTTTATTAGTATAAAATATATAAAAATATTTATATAGTTATTTTTTATGCGTCAGCTTGTAAAGTCGTTGTCACGTTCCGATTTATAGCCTTGAGTAATGTTAAACGATTTTATTTCGCATTTCAAAACATTCAGTAATTTAATTATATTTCTTGTACAAGTTTTAACAGTTCTTTTTATGTTAAAAATGGAAGATGAAGCTTCATATAAAAGTTTAATATGGCGCTTGCCATGGAGCATCTCAGAATAGTTGATGCTGCGATCGTAAAAACAGGCGCATGGATATCTACGGCTGTGAATAGATACGGCGGGTAGATTTCCCTGCAGTCGAATTATTCCCGCTATACATCCGCAAGACGACTGATTAAATTTCAGACTTCGCATTCAAACTTTTATATTTTCATTTACTAGCGACCGCGGCTCCGCTCGCGTGGTGTACCGATTTTTATTTACTTCGCGGAACCTAAAGTAGCTCAGTTACTCCTTATAACATTAGCTATGTGCCAGTGTGAAAATCGGTCCAGTCGTTTAAATCTGGAGCAAACAGAGAGACAGACAGATAAAAATTTTAAAAATTGTTTTTTTTTATGTAAATACAATATATATTTTTATGGACATGTATTGTAAAGCTGTTTTGAATTACAAATAGACAGACGGATTGTGATTCGTACAATATAAACATATATGATATTTTTATCAGGAAAAATCCTTTTACGCCTACCCCGCTGAACCTATTTTGAAGAACTTTAGTCGCAAAGGAAAATTTTCTATGTCAGTAAAGGTAAACGCTAGTAGTTTATATTTTAGATCTAGTGAAATTAGGCTATAATTTAGTATTTATGAATAGCTTATAAATTGCGGCAGCTCAGACACATAATCCAATATCAATTCATCATCATCAAATTTCATCATCAAGTATAAAAATGGAAGGCCGTAAAGTTAAAAGATAAAGTAATTGAAGAACAAGACTTAATCCCTGTCCAAATCAATCAACTATCTGTCGTTTTCCAAGTTTTATTTAATCCCTAAGAACGTTATATCGAAGTGAGCTCTCGTTCCTTTGTAACACACACAAAGGGGTCCTATCTATCACTGACAGTGCGAGTCGGCTCATGAAAATGCGATTTCAAAGCAATAAATAAACTCGCCTGATGTCTGTTTACACAACCCACTGGTTTCGTCCATTTGTTTAACGAATTCCCGAAATGACTAAACGTCACGTAATATTTTACGTGAAGGTGCTTTCTATAGTCTTCGTTCTAGCATTATTCCCGGTATTTTATTTACCCAGGGTCTGCTTATAATTACTCTTATCCGGATTTGACAGGTTACTAGTTTTTACACAGAGCGATTGCCACCTGACCTGCGCAACCCTAAGGGCGAACCAGCACCTCATTGGATACGTGCAATTTACTTATCAAGAGTTAACGATTAGTATCAGATGTTATGTGATAACAACCGGGACCGAGAGCTTAACGTGCTCTCCGAGGCACGGTGGGGAGGTGGTGGAGACCCACTCGGACAACCGCCCAGGCCGATACAGATATTTATAACAAACATCTACCCAAGCGGGAATCGAACCCGCAACCGTCGAGACTAAAGGCAGACTGGGTACCCACGACGTTAGAACGGTGTCAAGGTGCTGTGCAAGATAGTGATGTATCCTAAAAGTAGTGAACAAGAGCGACCTATATGATGGAAAGCATTTACCGTAGCCTATACTATCAGTTATACGAGAAGCATCAACGTGTGTTATCACCTAAAAGTTAGGAGGAGAAAATAAATTCCTCATCAAACAAATTGAAAAAATATTAAATTATGTTACTTCCGAAAAAAAGATAATAATATTTTATTAGTAGTAGTAAAACCATACTCCTCTCAGCAGAAATAGGCCAATTAGATCGGGGCAGAACACTCTTACAGAAAATAAGTATGAGAGAGATCGCCGGAAGCCCAATCTCCCACCCATTCTGTTGTTCCCTTGGGTTGGCGCATGTCATACTTCAAGTATCAAAATACTTGCGAAGGTTAAATGGCAAATTTTCTGAGTACCAACCAGTTTTTCATCCAGATTTGAGTAACGATTACAAAATGCTGGAAAAAAACAGGAATTAATATAAACTTAAAACTATGAAAATGAATAAAGCAACTCACCTATAAGCACCTCCCATTAACTTATTAATAACGAGTCCAATGTCATGCAGGGTATACACGTAGCCTCTCGGCAGATGAGGTCTCACATCTCTCAGGATGTATCTCAAGGTATTGCTGGGACCACTTTTTGTGTTGTAGAGTTCTTCGAGACGAGGTATCGTGAGAAACTTCCTCATTGATACGCCGTTCTCGAGGAGTAGCTTAACGAAATCTATACGATCGTGTTCAAGTGCTTGCATCATTGCTTCGTCGAGGGCACCTGTGAAAAAAGATTAGTTGGCATAAATGGTTCGTAGAGAAGTTCAATTAATGATACATATTATTAGCCTTTGTTATCTGTTAGATGAAGAAGTATTTTAGTACTAAACAGTTAGAAATTATTTAAAAAGTGTTTTCGCATGACCCCAGACTGTCCGAAATACGTGTGCAACAAAGATCTTCAAAGAGATTAACCGATTGGGTTCCAAAGCATTGAATATACTGTGACTAAACGGGCTTGTATTTTACAGACAGAGATGACAAACCGACTAAAGTTAGGAGTTCTTATAAATCTTGTAAGAAGAAGACCCTGGCGATACGATTCCATTAAACCATGCCCTAGACACATAGCGACGCACACTGTTATGTGCACACCTCATCGCCGGCGAAGGCGAGGTCTCTTATCTCTTTCGCGAGTCCAAACGTGCTCAAAGATGAGTCCATCGGGTAGAATGAGCTCAGAGTGTTTCCTGGATTGCCGATGACGTCATATGCCGTGGTTCAACCTCATCCTCACGCTATGGACGTAGTGCAACTTTACAACGTAGACCCCACGAAGGCTCTCTTTTATTTACAGCCACGTATCACTACCACTTGGACACGTAGGCTTTTCTACACAGTGATGATATCTAGGCCAGTTTTTTTAGTCTAAATCTACTATAACGACACGGCAGCAATATTTTTATTACCTAGTCTTTAAACCTTAGTGACTCGGCTATTATTTTTAATGACCTCCTTAAGCCAATTAACCCTTTATTAACCTTAACAAATACTTTCAAAGAATCTATTTCTAAAACGGCGTTTCTTAACGACCTTAGAATTGAGTAGAAACTTTTTTATTACATTTTTTAATCTTAATTCTTTCGTTTTTATCCAACATAGATAGAAATACATTATACCACATAATACGAACGTAAATAATATTAAAAATTACAATCTTGATAAATCGTCGCCTAACTATTATCTATTGTTACTCCTACTTTAGTTCTCTCAACAAAGACTTACGTATTTAAAATGCAAAGAAAAGATTTCGAGAATAAAGAATACATAATGTGAATAAAGGGTATAAAAAGGCTATAAATAAGGATATAAAATACCATCATCACCTAAGCTCTATTCAATCTAATTTTGGAAAATAAAATTTATAAAACCAACGTATGGTAGCCAGCTGGTTGGTTGGTTACAAAAAATTAAGTAGATAGACCATGGGAGCGCTATACAAAAGCTTAATACAAATTTCAGTTATCAAATATTCAGAAAAAGAGAAACCAATTATTTCAAATTTTCCCTATAAAACACAAATTGCTATCCATTATCCCAAATTGAAATAAAATATTGTTATATTTTGAATAAATAATTAATTAAAACAATATAAATGTACCAGTTTTTGTTTTTAAAAGAATATCAGCATTGCTTTTTCAAGGCATTGCGTTAGAAGTGGCTAGGACAATAGCCCAAGGTGGGTCAGGATTGAACCCACAACTCTCGCGTTAGCGGACTGGAGTCGGGCGTTTTACCGCTACTACCGTTATTGCTACCGTGTTATTGAAGAATAATATAATTTAATTTTGGTTATAAGGTTTAATTTTGGAGCCGGTGGTAGAATCTTGACTTTCAACAAATAAGGTTGAATAAAAATATTTGATTTTGATTTTAATGAAATATGTACTCCATTAATATTTAAACCTGTACAAATAAATAGCCAGGTGCGTGTTGGATTGTTTTTTTTGGACGGTATTGTAACGATACACTTTTAAGTTTGGGCTTTGTATTGCTTTATAAATAAGCCTTGCTAGTGAACCACATTTTTGATAACGTAATAATGATCCACTTAGACGTTACGATTTCAAAGATAAAGTCCCAAGAAAGAAACACAGATAGTCAAACAGATATACGGTTTGAGATAAGTAGCAAATTTCCACTGTCACCCTTTTATATGGAATCCTAAAATTTAACAACAATACGGAAATTCTAATTGAGTTTTCTTTGTTTTTTTTTTCAAGAAACTTTTTCTATATTCTTTAACGTCATGTTTTCAAAAGATATTAATACTTTTTAAATTACATCTTTAATGAGAATTCTTTAATTTAAAGTGGAAAGAATGGCATCGAAGACCTGACCTGACCAGCGTTATTTCGAGAGTATAATATGATCATTCGCGCTTACACACGCGCTTCATGGCGCGCTTTAAAACGCTATTGCTTATTACTATTTAAAAACTATTACGCTCATATGAAATACTGGTCTGAAACCGCCAGAAATTTTGATCAATTAACTTAATTTAAAAACTAAAAATATTTTATATCTGTTCAGTTTTCATGGGCATTGGATTATTTTGTAAAAAATCTTCTCGTCTCATTGTATACGCATTGAGTAGAGTTATCTACGAGGAATTTTCCAAGAATTTTCTTCGAAAGTAATATTATAAGATATTCTCATAATCTTGTTCATTCGATACTCAACTGGACATTTTCCTTTGACTAATATTACCCTTCGTTATTTCCATTTCATTACTTTTAAACAAAGACTTACGGGTTTGTTCTTTATATTTTGTGATATTCTATATAATATATTTTTGTATGGAGGGGTCTCGGGAACTACTCAACTACTGAGTCTTTACCAACAGAAAGCTCCATAACAACAGAGGATATAGTACACCGTTGGATTTACCAGCAGGCTAAGTAGGCTTGAGCCTAGGGCGGCAGATTTTTTGTGCGGCAAATTTGGAGACCGAATTTTTTTTGGCTACCTCATAGAAATCAAAAAGATGACTGCATGACGGTTTTCTGGTGTTTCGCATGTAGAAATCTGCAAAAAATTTGCCGATGACTTTCTCCGCTCACGTGTCGTCATTACCAGTAACAAACTTCCGTATTCTAGAGTAAAACAGCTAGTTCCCACCCCCTAACTAGTAATCGGCCATTTGTTGAATTGTAAAATTAATCTAGGACATGGCAACTGTAGAGACAAGGGCGGCAAAAACCTTACAGCCTATACCCCGAAAATTTGTGAATCCGCCTCTGGTTGTATCTCTGTTTCTTATTTCCAACATAAAGTCCGTCCGTAGTGGTACTGAGCCATTAGTGATGATAGTCGGAGGACTAGATTCTGGCTCGGCCAAAAGTCAGGCAAGGTCTCCCCACCACGCCTTAGAAAAGCAAATGTGTAGCCTCAATAGCTCAACGGTAGAAGGGCCGACTTCGCTCCGTTAACGCGAGAGTCGAGGGTTCGATCCTGACCCCCTTGGGCTATTGTCGTATCCACTCCTAGCGCAAGCTTCGAGCTTAATTGGAGGGGCAATAGGAATATTAGTAATGCCTTGAAAAAGCATTGCTAATTTTTTCTTTAAAAAATTCTTTCTTTAAAAAAAAAATGTTTTTGGTCTGGATTATACAAAACATAATTCAAAAATCCAGTACATTTCTCAGAAAAAATAAACGAAACGCCCGTTTATTTTACAGATTATCTCCGAAAAACTACGAGTAATGGAATGTTTTATATATTATAGTGCCCTATAAATTACAGTGCCCGTGAACGAAACTGTTACCGAAACAGCAGTTAAGTTAAAGTTTAACGTAGAACACCTGTATTCAAAATTAAAGTTACCACCGACATCCTGACAACTTTAAGGATAACTAACAGCCAAACATGTTACAACTAACTTTACAAATAATATTAATATTCACAGAGTACGGTTAGGTTAGATAATATTTTTTTTTATGACTTTGTGGATGTATTTGTTTTTCACCGAGGTAACTCTAAGTCGATGAAAAACTTAAGAAGAGACTGCTCGTCAACTGCGTTTTAAGATCATCGTATACCCAATTACATATTGCGGGTAGGGCAGGGCATGGGAGGTAGTGCTTCCACTTACTAACAGATGGAGTAGAGTCATCTGCCCCGGGCTATTTAAAAAAAGTCAAATTAATCCAAATTCATAGACAAAAACAATGAGAGATTATCCACCGCAACTTACCACTCGTAACAGGCGCAAATTTAAGACCTACCACCGCCATAGGATCATCAGGATTGGTGGATATACATGTCTTAGAATTTCTTCTACAGCATTCAGGTTTTCTCACGATGTTTTCCTCCATCGTTAAGCACGAGGTAAATTCGAAACACAAATTATTAAGCACTTGTAAACTCTGCGGTGCCTCTCGGATTTAAAAACCGCGAACTCGAAAACCACGAACTTCGGTTATAGTCTTATGTTCTCCACTGCGACATCTCAGCATTAATTCCAAATCCTCTCCCGTTGTCCCTTTGGTCAACTTTATTACTGGATCGTTACACTACTGATTACGCGTTCGGCCACGGTGACCACTTACCATCATTAAACTTCTTCTTCGTCCTAGCATTATTCCCGGTATTTTATTTTACCTGGGGTCTACTTATTACTCTTATCCGGATTTGATAGGTTACTAGTTTTTACACGGAGCGATTGCCATCTGACCTCCGCAACCCTAAGGGCGAACCAGTAATTCATTAGATAAGAGCAATTTACTTATCAAGAGTAACGATTATTATCTGGTTGTAAGTGATAACAATCGGGACCGACAACGAGCTTAACGTGCTCTACAAAGCACGGTGGGGAGGCCCACATGGACAAACGACCAGACCAAGACAGAAATTTTAACAAACAGGCAGACTCGCAACCCCCAACGCCACAACGGTGTCGCTTACCATCATTAAACTATTAACTAAATATTTTACATTAAAAATTTAAAATCGTTCAGTCAGTTCCGTTATTCAAATTTTATATTTCCTTATTTGAATTCAGTACAATATATATTCGTATCTGATACGTGTTATTTCGCTCGCTAAAAAGGTTTTGATATTTATTACTCAATCACAATTGTAACGGATAACTCAATTCCAATTTAATTTCGCTGAAAGAATAAATAAATCCAATAATATCGAGTCGAATTTGTGAGAGTGATTTATTTGTAATTTATTAAGATACTCGTTGCTCTGAGAACAGACCGATCGTTAGGTTTGAGTAATCTTTACATGGTTAATTTTTTTACGGATTTTTTAGAAAAGTGAGATTACCTTCAAGGTCGGGCGACCAGATCATGGCTTCTAAATTTATTATTATTTTTCAATACGAATATTTTTTACGGTTACTGCAGAATAAGCTTCGAAAAACTATGTGTCAACTAAACTTCACCTTTTATTAGTGCGCAACCACATACACAGTTGCTGATTGTAAACGATTCATAAGTTTTTAGTGAAACCGATAAGAGTATCGTTAAAAGGTTTCTGGTGTGCTGATTAAGAAAATGGCCACTCAAAATTCAAGACAGTCGTCAATTTTTGACAATCGTGTTTCTTTTGTTTTTATATAAAATACTATACATACTACATTGCTAGGGTTAACGTTGACAATAGTTGAAAGATTAATATATATTTACAATAAGTCGTTCAATAGTAAAACCAGCAATAACAAGGCTCTACAGCTCAAAAATAAAATATCAACATTTGAGGAAATTGGTTATAATCTAACCTGGTGGCCACTCCTGTCCGTAGACAAAGATCTCTGACCTCGCAATGTCGACCCTGTTCCACGTCAGCGCCAAGGATAGCTGTTCGCTGGGCGACAAGTGTTGAGCACGGAACAACGCTGTTAAGATTACTTGATCCAGCTCCTGGATTTCACCACCTTCCGCTCGCTCTTGTATTCTGAAGACTGTGATCTGAGAAACAAACATAACAATTAATATCGAGTGAAGGTAATCTTGCTGTTAATCGTCTCAGGAAAGTATTCTCCCTCTCAAGGTGTATCAATGTGAATTAAGTCAAACTTAAACAAGTGGTAGGCCGTGTATTGCAAGAGGTCGGCTAGGTAGGTACCACCGAAGTGTCAATTATAGTACCGCAAAGCTGTATACTGTAATTCGGTTTGAAGGACAATGGCTAGTGAAACTATAAAGAGATTTAAGAAACAATATCCCACAAAAATTACTGTAGGGTGTTGCAAGCACTCATGGGCTACGACAACCGCTTAACATCAGGTGGGTCGTATATTTGCCAATTTAGCCCCTTAAAAATCATAAAATAGGACTTTAAGCACTTTTGAATCGTCAAGTTATGTACAGTCTGTTGTGTCCGTCTAAGTGAAGCTACCTCTGATCCGGAAGATAGATAATCAGAGAAGAACCGTCAAGAAACTCTACATGCCCATGCCACATTAACTGCAATATATTGACTAATGGAATAATAAGCTTCATTAGGTAAACAATGTTCAATATAAGATTTAAATTTCAAAGGTTAAAAGTAACGGTATTAATAAACTTTGCACACTCAACGGCCCCCATTAGGATAGTAATATCCTGTGTCGGGGGTCCGGAAACATTCACAATGACAAAGACAAATACACCCAGACCGGAAAATATGCTTGCATGGTCATTACAAACATATTATGCTCCGAGCGGGAATCGAACCCGCGACCTGTGGCGTTTAAGGCAGGTTCGCTACCGCTGCGCCACAACGTCGTCAAAATTATTGCAGTTCATTCGACTTGTACCGGAAGCCTCAACTCCCACCTCTATTCCTCCTTCCCTTGTGGGCTATCATCTTCAAATGTGATAGCAAAACACTGCTCCTATGGCTTTAAGTTAATCCAGGCTACGGAGATCGCTTACGATCAAATGAGACAAAAGCTGATTTTTCTAAAGAAAACTCCGTTTCTCAAAGAAATAAATAATCAAAATAATATAAAATCGTATATTACAAATACCTCAAGAGTCTATTCCAAGCAGAGATTCAGTAACATAATTAACTTCAAAAGAAAAAAAAAATTGATTACGCTTCAGTAGCACGTCTTATTATTTTTCTATCTCAATTATTCTCAGACCTGCTATTGTACTCTTGGATTGGCACTAGATGAGGGTAAGCAGATAAGTAAGATATCTTTATACAATATCACGGTTCGTATTTCATTAGTTCCACTCGACTCAGCGAATGAAAACTACTGAGCGGACGTATCTATTTGCAACGTTGAAACTAAATGTATTTTTGTTTTTTATTTCTAGAAGGATTTTATGTGTGACTACCGTTCCGGTGTGTTGGTGGCGAGCCTGCCTTTAGCTTCTGGATGGTTTTTCTTTATTCTGCAAAAGCTATCGATAATCCAACAACCTTAAGCTTTTATAACATAAAAATTGTGTAACGATTAAGTTTAAGTTCATTGATAGTACGATTTAATAATTAATAATAATACACTTTATTTGCACACCAATATAACCAACACAGATAATTTAACAAGAAATAAAACGGTAGCACAAAAGGCGGTCTTATCGCTAAGGCAGCGATCTCTTCCAGACAACCTTTGGATAGAGGACATGATAATGAATAATAAGCGGTGGAGGAGGTATACAGTGGCACTAACAAGCTGAAATTGAATAATGATATAAATAATAATATACATAATTACATAAATATATACATATATTATACATAAATAAAATAAAATACATATGTTAGACATAAATAAAATAACATAATATACATATATGTACCATGTACAGGGAGAAATATAAAACAATTAGATACAAATACATACTTAAATATATAAAACAAGTACAAAATATATAAAAACGACAGGTGGAAAAAAGAATTACATAATTATAAAGACGAGTAATACGATTTCAATAGTTTTTTTAAAAGTAAAAACAGATTTAACAGTAAAATTTAACAGTAACAGATTTAACAGTAACAGATTTAAAAGTAAAAACAGATTTAACAGTAAAAACAATAATTATATGCATGGTGTCCAATATTTTTGAATACAATATTAATTAAACTTGTTCTATGTTCTTAAAGGAATATAAAACCAAATAATTAAACGTTGCCTATAATTGATCTGCAAATGTCTGTTCCGAGCAGGAATCGAACCCGCGACCTGTGGTGCTTAAGGCAGGCTTGCTACCGCTACGCCACAATGTGGTCAGAAGCCAGGTTGCTGTATAATTTAGTCAAGGTAAGAATTAAACGTTTCATGTAATCTAGTTTCACTGTGGGGGTGACATATTCTATAATAGAATAAACCATTGAAGTACAAAATTAAAAAAATACCAGACAAGTGCGTTATGGACCACGCACAGTCGAAACTAAAGGGTTCCGCAGCTTCATGATGAGGAATCTTACGGACTTTAACAATAATAACGAATTCAAATCGACCGTAAAACAAGTTGGTAATTTCATAGTAATTATTAAAAGTAATATGAAAAACGAAGTTATGGGAAAAACTTATATATTTCTAAAATTAGTAAGCCGATCTTCTTCAAAATAAATGTGGTTGAAATTTCTATTGAAGTTCTACAACCTCAATTTTTTTTTGATTTTTAAATCCATTAGTTCAAAAGTTAGAGCAATTTATATGACTTTACGAACTAATATCTCAACAATTACTGACTTAATGAAAAAAGTGCAAATCAAACCTCGTTATGATTTTGTAAAACCTATTCAATGATACCTCACACTTTCCCAGAGCCTGTAGTTTCCGAGTAAAATGACTGTGACATACTGACGGAAGGACAGACGGACATGACGAAATTATAAGGGTTAGGTTTTTGCCATTTGGCTACGGAACCCTAAAAAAGGTCGTTTTGGTTAAATATTATTTCATTTTAACATCTTTCATTTTGAACATCTCAATCATCAATCGGATTCTTATTGTTGTCACATTCTTTCTTTTATTTCATCTCCGAATTATTCGTTTCGGAATTTCGTTTGAATACAATTCGTTGGATTTCATTAAAGCGTTCGATACTGTTTGTCTTTCGTCTCCAGCGAACACTCGCATTCCTTCATACGATATTTGCTAATGATAAATAAAACCCAAATCAAAAACTGATTAGTTTTTCAATATTTGTACATTTCAACGTATAAAAGTATGATGACTTAAGAATTATTTATCATAACTTCATTTCACGAATAATTTTCTGTAAACGTTGCGTTATTGTAAAGTAAATGAAAATAAAATACGGTTGTTTGCTAAAATAACTAATTCAAAGTGAAAAGAGCTTCACTGAATTGTTTATAACCTACGTTTATTTGAGTTGGTTGGTGAATTTATTTCTAATATCATTAAGGTTAATAATCACGTATTAGACGGGTATCACGGTTTGATGTAGAATTATTATCATTACAACATCATCCTAACAAAATCAATCCGTGTTTCCCGCTCACATCCTGTATAGCTTACTGATATGCATAATTAAAGATACAGTCTTATGGATCCTTTATGAAACTTTCAACCTCTCATGCACCCCCTAAAAAGCCGTGTCTACTATTATGCGTGTTTACGTTATAAAAATAACACCTGTGAAAAAGTTCAGCTTTCTACGCCCAAAGGTTTAGGTTGGGCGTTGATATGTATGCCAGAAAAGTCTTCTCCTTTTATATGTATAAGGAGAAGACAGAAGATATAGATAGACTAGCTTCTGCCAGTGGCTTCGCCCGCGTGAATACGTCGTCAGTGTAAAATCGCACTGACGGTGTATACTGAATATCACGGCTTAGTTATAGGATCCTTTTGGTAGCCTTTGGGCACGGAATAAAAAAGCTTAAATACAATAAAATAAAACATCACAATACTAAAATAACAACTGTATAACGACATCACAGAACAAAATAACGAATCCCTCTTGAACTTTACCCGTTGTTATAACAGCAAATATTGAACGTCGACCCCTCTCGGAAGCTGTAATAGGAAAAATCTCTAGCACATTCAATCTCAAAGATTCGAATTGTATATAGGATGCATCTACAACGGTAAAGAGCAGTACTTTAGGTGCCGCTGATAAAGTGAATCCTATAAAGTTTCATAAGGATTAAATTGGCGATTACTTTAAGCTAACAAACACACAATCACATACACATGAACGCACGCACGCATATACATAATATATCAAACATATTTGTCAAAATTATTTCTCAACGTTTACAATGTTCATTACATTATTTGATAGATATTAAAGGTCTGCGAATATTTCGAACTACGAATTATTCGATCCGAATCGAATATTAATATTCGATTAGAAACTCGAATCGAATAATTCGAAAGTTCCCGAATAATTCGAAAATTTTCGAATATTTTGATTTTTTTTCGAATAATTCGTTTTTTTTTTGTTTCGAATGGAATATTAATATTATATTATGTAGTAAAAATTCGAATTATTCGTAAACTATTAAATTATTAGTGAATTTTTTTTTCGGGTTTCTTACGTTCAATATTCAAATATGAATTTAACAGTCTATAAAATTTTATTCAAACCATGAAATATAGTAATAATAAATAATAATAAATGCTACACACTCAACGGCCCCAATTAGGATAATTATATCCTGTGTCGGGGGTCCGGAAACATTCAGAATGACAAGGACAAACACACCCAGACCGGAAACCTACTGACATATTACAGAGATCTTTTATTAATTCGCGAATTATTTGAAAGTTTTCAAATTATTCGAAAATTTGCGAAATATTCCAAGTTTTTCGAATTATTCTGGAACTTTCGAATTATTCGTGGAATATAATCGAATCGAATATTGATATTCGATTCGGTTCGATTCGAACGATATTCGCACACCCCTAATAGATATGTAAAACAAAATAATTGTAGATTATTAAATAATTTAACAACGAATTCAATAATTTGTCACTTCTGTTTACAATTAGATCCAGTGAGGGTACGCTGTTATCGGGTCCCAGATTTTTTTTCGGGGCAGGACACGTTAGTAATAAATAAAAGTTTGAAAAAAAATTGTAATTCAGCGGGGACATGCAGCTAGCATTCTTGCCAATATTCTCCGTTGACATGATTTGTACAGTTTTAATTAATTGTAAATATAGTTAGTATTGAATTGTAAATATGTTGTAATATAGTTTATATTATTAAAAAAAAAAACAAAAATGTTTGTGTGTTTTTTTACACACATTATACACTCATTTCATTAATTACGAGTCAAAAATACATCTTTAAAAGCTAATAAATACTTTTTAAGTCAAATTCATAATGGGTTACTAAGTATTGTTAAACGCAAAACCTTTGATGAAACATCGGTCCAATAGTTCTAAAAACAAAGACATAAAATCCGTTAATATATATATTGAAGATCAGATGCAAATCCTTTTCTGGATATCTTTGATATGCAGAAACTTATTCCAGTTTTACAAATATGAAGACGTTTGAAGCACAGCCGATGCAAACCAATGAGGAATTCAGATTTGAGCTCCATTTGCTCAGAACAAATATTGAAATGTCACGAACTATCAGGAGATGTAAAAGGGAAAATTTTCAGCACTTTCAATCAAAAGTTTTGTAACGAAAATCTGCGAAACAACTATGACGTCACAAAGTCTACTTTTTATTGTGTCGAATTTTCGAACAGGGTTAGAAAGATGAGGCAAATTGAATGCACATCACTGTTCAAAGTAGTCTGTGTCGTACCCTCCCCCCCTCTAACTTTTGAACTATGGGTTTTAAAATTCTGGAAAAATTTGAGCTTGTAGAATACCACATGAAGTTTCATACCGCATGAAGGTTTGAAGAAAATAGGTCAACAAAATTTTGAGATATATAAATTGTTCCCATAACACTGTTTTTCATATAACTTTTAATAATTACTATTAAATTACCAACTTATTTTTGCAGTCGATTTTAATTCGTTATTATTTTTAAAGGCCTTAAGATTCTTCATAACCAAGCTGCGGAACTCTTTAGTTTCAACTGTGCGTGGTCCACAACGCACTTGACTGCTAATTTTTTTCTTTTCTTATCTTTCCTTTGATAGGAAACGCGTATGCGTATGCGTTGCGGTGACCATCATGCTTACCATTAGGCATACCGTATGCTTGTTTGTAGTCATGATATAAAAAAAAGTATTTAACTTAAACATAGAGTCGTTAGCATTTCCATATGTGAAGATATCTTATTACTAAGTCTCCGCTGCTTGTCCGGGTCCTTAAGCCTACTTTTCACTATGTAATGTAGTACATACTAATCTAAACATATATGTCATATCCCACATTTAGCCTTTACACTGTGAAATAATAAATAAACGCTACACACTCAACGGCTCCCAATGAGATAGTTATATCCTGTGTCGGGGGTCTGGAAACATACTGTTACGGAGAACCTTATCACCGGGTCATAAGGTTCAAAATCGCTTGCTACTCTCTCTGTTTATTTCCTTGACGACTCGTGGGTTCGAAAAAGAGGTGTTCTCGAAAGATATAGTATAGCGATCCGCGGACGGAACTTTCTCGGACCCGTGTTCCGCGTTATATAAGCGGCCTGGCCCGCGCGGCCTGACTGAGTCATTCAGTTCTGAGCAACAAGCGAAGAAACTACAAGTGATACCAGTGAACAAGTGCGATAATTAGTGACCTCGGCTATTCTTTTGGACTGTGATTGACCTGTGGTTTGTGAAGATCTGTTGTGTAATCTAGATCTCAATAAAGTCTTATTTAGAGCCATCAGGTATTTGTTTCCAAATCTGCGAACCCCAGCCCGTAACAATACACAATGACAAGGACAAACACACCCAGATCGGGAAAAATGCCTGTATAGTAAATACAAACATCTGCTCCGAGTGGGAATCGAACCCGCGGCCTGTGGCGCTTAAGGCAGGATTACTACCGCTGCACCAGAACCACGTCACAATATATCTTTTGCGGGAAACGGTTGGACGAGAGCTAAAATATATTATGTTTGTTGGAATATCGCTGTGTCGATAGGAAAAATATTTATAGGTTCAAGACGTAAATTGAATTATACCTCAGTGTAAACAGTCCCTTTTAAAAGTATGGTAAACGATATGAATTTACGTCCAGAGATGTAATATAATATATTACATTCTATCCCATAGTGAAAGGTCAGCTTTACAAGAAAATGGTTTACTATGAATATACTATGCTTTCCGTACTATGGATTCCGTCCATTTATAATAAGTACCGGAAAGTTAGCGAGTTAAGAAATTCACAGAATATCTGTAATTGTAAATAACCATACCAATAATCTGGACAAAAAAGCCGCATTAATTGTTATTTCACAGACCTCGCTGTAAATCAAAATCCAATCAAAATATACACTACGCCACAATGATAAATTGAACCTACCCACCTCCAAAATAAAGATGCATTCTACTAGCACTTACGTAATGTCGATAAAAATCTACAACAATCTACCCAATACCATTAAAGAAGAAACTAAACACCATACATTCTCAAATAAACTAAGGAAACTATTATTATCTAAATGTTACTACAGTATTAATGAATATTTAAATGATAAATAAATTAAAAACATTAAAATAATACAATTAAAAATATAAATATATACATATACAAATAATAATAATAATGTCAGTCTTCCTCTCTCCTACTTTGCTGTGCCCGACAGGGTCCACAATGTATATCTATTCTGTATCTATGATCATATAACAACATACTATATATTGTGGAATGCAACTAAATAAATAAATAAATAAATAAATAAATAAATAAATAAATAAATAAATAAATAAATAAATAAATAAATAAATAAATAAATAAATAAATAAATAAATAAATAAATAAATAAATAAATAAATAAATAAATAAATAAATAAATAAATAAATAAATAAATAAATAAATAAATAAATAAATAAATAAATAAATAAATAAATAAATAAATAAATAAATAAATAAATAAATAAATAAATAAATAAATAAATAAATAAATAAATAAATAAATAAATGGAAGCCTTAGTGCTCAAGTTTGTCTAGCACTTAGACGGTTCTATTGAATGATTATGATATCGCGTGATGACCCTGGGCCATTTACGTTAATTTATGTATTCACTATATGGCCACAATAATAAACATCATCGCTACATAGTATAAAACTAAGTCGCTTTCTCTGTCCCTATATATGCTTATATCTTTAAAACTACGCAACAGATTTTGATGCGGTTTTTTTTAGTAGATAGAGTGATTGAAGAGGAAGGTTTATATGTATAATAACATCTATTAAATAATGGAGAAAGAAAAATTCGAGGTTTCTAATGTGATGTCGTAAATAATTACATTAAACGTGTGCGGGCCACCGGCAGTAATGAACAAATCAAAACTACTGGATCGAGTTTAATCATTTTTCCAGTGAATGCTATATATTTTATACCCGTGCGAAGCCGGAGCGGACCGCTAGTAATAAGTAAACGTAAACGTCAGATTTAAAACAAATATTTCGAGGTTGGCAAAGCGTAGCTGACCCTGCAAATGGTATTGTAAGCGCTCATAGGCTACGATGGGCCGTATGCTTGCTGGCCAACTTAGTATATGCCAACGCCTTCGCCCGCGTGAAAATCGATTTTAATACAAACTCTGAATCCATTCCCAGTAACCAACAGTAACTTTTCATAACCCTTTTTTTCGCATTAAAAGGTAGCCTATGTCTTTTCTCAGACTCTAGACTCTCTAATCTGTATACCAAATGTCATTTAAATCGGTTCAGTAGTTTTGGCGTGAAAGCGCGACAGACTTACTTTCACATTTATAATACTAAGTAAGGATTATAAAGAATTAAAACACAAAAAAACTGATGGTGTGTCGAGAGAACGAAACACAAACAGTATACGAAAAAGCTTTAATAAAAGTTACAATAATTAAATCAAAGACACATTCGGCTGTTTCAAATTATATGACTAATGAAAAATTTAGATTAATGAATTCACGGAATCACTTTTGATGATTTATACTAACTAGCGTTTAATAATTTTAATACTGGGAATTGGTGAATAGGAGACTTAAAGACAGGAATTTACAATCAAAACTATTTTCAACGATATCAAAGCTTATTTTAATATTATTAGATATTACTTTTGAAATAGACGACGACGATTACGGTGTGTTGGTAGCGAGGCTGCCTTTAGCCTCAACGGTCGCGAATTGGATTCCCGCTCGGGGCAGATTTTCGAATTCATCTGACAAGGATCTGTTTCGGTCTAGGCGTTTGTCCTTGTGGGTCTCCTCGCCGTGACTCGGAGACCACGTTAAGCAATCCTTTACTGGTTCGCCGTTAGAGTTGCGGAGGTCAGATGGAAATCGCTCTGAATAAAAACTAGTAGCCTTGCAAATCCGGATAAAGAGTCATAAGCAGACCCTGGGTAAATACCGGGAATAATGATAAGAAGAAAACAATTACTCAGGTTTGTATGAAAGGTAGGTTAATATAATATATGCGATCAACGAAATTGCAATTCTTTTATATCAATTTTATATTATTATATCTATTTATCTATGGCTCCTAAGTTACTACTTAGTAAGATTTTATTTCAAACTTTTAAATATAATTAAAAATGTTACTCCGACGCGTGACGGTACTATTTTTAAACATTTTACTAAACATATTCTTTAATTAATTTAGGTAACTGATGATTCCAACACAGTATACTGAACAGACATAACTGAAACAATTCTATTTATTTCGCATTTAATATTTTTTTTTAAGACATAGCTCGATTTATTAAAAAAGAAATACATTTGACGTTCATATTTCATTTAATGAGATTGTTATTTCATAATAAATGGAGACAAAGAAAACAAGACATCCTCTTAAACTACATCCTGAACTCAAGATGAAAAGTCTTGAAAATCTCTTAGAAGATGTAACAGAAAAACCTCAAGCACATAAAATAACAAGCGTAAAATTTCGAACTGGAAATATAGAAAAGAAAAACATTAAATTAATGTAAAATATTTTATAAAATAAACTAGTGGGTCGAGCAGACGTTGTTCTGCCCCAAAAAAATCTGGGACCGAGAGCAGCTACCCTTAACTGACACTATGCCCCAAATTAAAATCAGGGACATCGGGTCCCACAGCGCAGTAGCATCCCCCGAGTCTAATTATTAACAGAAGTGACACCGGTGAAAATTATTACTAAATTACTAATATCGTTATTAAAGAATAGGGAATGATGGTAGAGGGGTGAAAATTTAGGGTTATATTCACTTTTTAATGCTAAATCATGAAAAAATTTAAATAAAAGTTTTGCTCAAAAAAATGGCATGGCCCTTAACATTTAGGGCTATGAAAAATGTATGTTGACAGATTCTCAGACCTATCCGATACGCACACAAGATTTCATAAAAATCGGTCGAGCCGCGTTCGAGAAGTTTGGTAAATGAGAAAAACAGAAAATTAAAAATAAATAAAATTCAAAAATAAATAGGGTTCCCGTACAAGAAATTTGATATTATTGATATTTTTTGCTGCATCTTATAAAACGAAATAGTTTTAATAGATTGTCTAATTTTATGGTCGCTGTAATAACTAATAAAACTGTGTATTTTATTTAAAAAATATAAAAGTAAGTAGAAAGTCCTTATACAAGAAAGTTGATATTTTAATTTTACGGTGACTCGGAGCCCTTAATGTGCGAGTAATTGTAATATATTGTGTCATTCTGTTTTTGTTATAATTTTAAAAGAATATACGTTATATTCTTTTAAAATATTATGTAATAATATTAGTTTCATTCCTTTTCATATTATGAAGTTATTAACAAAAGTATAAAAACAAAGCAACGAAAAACTCTTAATATCTTTTAGAGCTTACAACAATATTGAAACGACGTGACCCAACATAAAATGTAATAGAAAATTCTGGAATACTTTCATTTACAATATTTTGGACCGTATTATGAAACTGTAATAGAAATATATACTATAAACTCTGTAGCAAAGTTTTAATAGAAAAAGAGCACTTTTTACATTTACATTTTTCTTTTATCGAGTAGCCAACCTAGTGTCAAAGTCGTTCAGGTCGAACGAATAGGCCTCTGAGTTGACTTATCGACTTTTGTCAAATTGATAACAGCCGGGTCAGATCTTTTACGTTCCCTCCGAAGCACGGAGACGCTCACTTAAAATGCCACTATGCGATCACCCATATAGTGACTGACCGAGCTTAAAGTTGCTTAACTCACCGATCGTTTACCGACCAGTGAACACACCCGGCTATGAGCGTCTCAATTTAACATTCGACCATAGTACATGTCGTCATTACTTTATGATTTTTTTAACCACATTATTACCACATTATTTTTTAATTTCATGACGTTTGGCAATTAAGGATTGTAAGCAGTTACCGCAACCTTGACCACTTGCGATACATGAAGTATCACCTGAGCATTGCTAACCGATGGGACAGAGGGAAGGGATTAGCAAAGAAAAAAGAAGAAGAGGGGATGGGAGATTGGGCCTCAAGCGGTCGCACGAAACGCAATAGTAATTTGTTACTTTACGCTGATTTTCTGTGAGAGGGTAGTAATTCCTCTTCAAGCCAGCACATTTATGCTAGGACAAACTACTGTTTCCTTTTTACTAAGACTACTACTAAATATATTTGTTAGACGCATAGACATATCTGTAGAACTCTTATACATCTATTTACCTATGAACTTTAATTTGCCTTCTTTTTCCAAGCATTATTCCCGCTATCTATCCAGGGTTTGCTTGTTACTCTTATGCGGATTTAACAGGTTTTTCATTTTTGTGTCTAACCTATGCAACCCCAAAGACGAACCAGTAACTAATTGTTTTACAGCAAATTACCTATCAAGAGTTAAAGATTATTATTAGATGTTATGATAAGAACCGGAACCGATTAGCGTGCTATCCGAGGCACAGTGGGGACACCCACAATGACAAACGCCAAGAAGGAAACAAATATTTATAACAAATATCTGCTCCGAGCGGGAATCATACCAGCAAACTTCGAGGCTCAAAACTGTCTCGCAACGAGGACGCCACAACAGTCGTCACAAACTGAAACTTAAGACTCAACGTTGTCTCGAATCATACATATAAGCTAAATGAATGTAAATGAATTTTTTTTTTTATGTTAGAAGTTGGCAAACAAGCATACGGCCCACCTGATGGTAAGTGGCTGCCGCAGCCTATGAGCGCTTGCAGCACCATTAGTAGGTGCCACTCGCGCGTTGCCAACCTCGAGATATTAGCTCTTAAATCTCGTTCGTCCAGTAATTTCACTAGCGTACAATGCCCTTCAAACCGGAACACAGTAGTGCCTAAGCACTACTATTTGGCGGCAGAATATTGGACACTGCGGCCTACCAAGCCGGCCTCTTGCAACAAAAGACCTACCACCAGTGTGACTGATTGCACTGGTGGAATAATCTCTGTTGTGACAGAGGTTATCCCAACAGCGGGCGATGGGGTCGTAAATGAATTATTGAAATATTATCTTGAATCATACTTTAAGTTAAATGAATGTAAATGAATGAATAAAAATAATTTTATTAACGTTGTTAGGCTATATCAATTACAGCCCTATTATGAACTGTGGCCAGCCCAAACTTTGCGAAGGTCATGCGATATTTTGTTTGATGTCACTTCAATTTGCTTTCATGAAATGAGATTTATTTGCGACGACGAACTTAATTGAAATAACCGGCCTGGAAAATTGATCGCTTTATTATATTTGTACGTACCCAGTAAATAAAAGACTTTAATAGAAATCTTAATGTCATTGTTAATAAAGATTATGATTGCGCAAATTCGGTAATCTATTACCAATTAAACTATAATATTGAACACTTCAGAATAGTTTTTTTAAGTCATCTTCTATATTTTCTTCTTTAAAGCTTTCTCTGTATCATGCAGGTAGGAAGGTCTTGTTTTTAGGAACTCTTAACTTTTATGTAAAAGGCTTTGTCCTGAATGACTGACGGGTCAACTCACAGCCTAAACTGATCCGTACAGATTTGAAAGTTGGAGGGTTTTATCTTTGTATGACGTAGGCATCCGATAAGAAGCATTTTCCGAAATTCTACTTCTAAAGGGTTGAAAACGGGGGGCAAAGTTTGTATGGGACAGCGCGATTCTTTTGTTCAATCTACTTTAAATTTAGCATACACCTTTTTTAAAAGAATTGATGGAAGACGTGTTTCGTATTTTATTAAAATTCATCTCCTAACGGAGTTAAAAACGGGTAGAAAATTATTTTGCTTCGAAGTTAATATCAATAATCTTTAGTGCTTTTGATTTAAATTACATTTTATTTAAATTATTAAAACTATCGTGAGACATAATTAACTTAATGTAGAATTTAAACGGCTAACACTCACGTTCAACCGGTTTAAGTACCGACTAGTTTCGGACTCATCGGAGGTCCTTCATCAGGGTGAGTGGGCTACGTTCGCGGTCGCAACCCGTCTCGTAATCGTACATTTTATTTGATATATTGCATATCAACGTCTAGCCGAAACTTGATATATTTATTTTCTAATTTCACAGGTGTTGTTTTTAAAACGTAAACAAGCACAAGGAAACAATGTTTCGCAATTCAACCAAATATAATCAAAAAGGTAAAAAGGATTTGTAGACGCATGAAACGCTGTTTTTTGGCGAACAATTAAGACATGTTTAACTTTTTCTGAAATTCTACAATTGAAGAAGTGAAATTAAGGTTCGAAGTTTGTATTAAAATCGTAATTCACGCAGGCGAAGCCGCTGGCAGAGGCTCGTTATTTATATAAGAATTATATAATGATGAAATTTGAATATTATTTAAGAACGCCATCTACTGAAATAGCTTTAGTTTAGCTTGCTAGTTTTCTTGCTGGGTCGTTAATGCAATAATAGTACCATCAGTGGCCAAAAGATGCTAGAGCTATATTTTCTTGAACCGGAGTATTCATAGGACTGAAATGGATAAAACGATATCTTCTAAAAAGGAATCCTATCTAGATCAAATTATCGCCCCCGAAACCCTTAGCATACTACATTCATTACGTGTTCCCTCCTTCTTACAATCTGGGCTCCTTCAAACTAGGCGTGAAGAGGCATCTTGCGGGTAGGCAGGGCAAGGGTGGCTAACATGGTTGCATTCCGCAACTCTGTTAGCCGCCTTCGCGTTTGGACTTTATTTCCACTTACCATCAGGTGGAGTAGAGTCATCTGCCCTACTTTCCAAATAAAAAAAATTTAAAAAAAATTTCATGAATATCGTTAGAGCCGTTTCCGAGATCCAGATTATATATACAATACATACAAGAATTGCCAGTGTAAAGGTATTATATAGATTAATTTGCCTGTCATCTATTACACAAATCCAATAATATCCTATTAATATCTGACCCCGGCCTCTGGGGTTTAATACTAACAAAATATCTCAATTATAATAATAATAATAATAATAAAAACACTTTATTGTACACCAAAACAAAACAGAAAGACATACAGACACGGAGAGAAAGGAAAAATATGTACAAGTGGCGGTCTTATCGCTAACAAGCGATCTCTTCCAGACAACCAAGTAACATTGCGTAAAAGTCATAAATATCAGAGTAATAGGGTGGTAAGAAGGTGTACATAGAATATATAGATTGTAAAGAAGTGATACAACCATATTAATTAAAATATACAATTTATACATATGAAATAAATAAGTTAATATAATATACATATAATACTATATATATATATATATATATATATATATATATATAGAAGGCATATATTTACATATTATATATATCTATATATACTTTATGAGTAAATAAATAAATATAAAAAATATATATAATAAAACGACAGATCGAACAGGACAATTTTATAAAGACAAGTAATGTAATTTTAATAATCTTTTAAAAGTAGAAATAGTTTTTGCACGTCTTATACATAGCGGTAAAGAGTTCCACAGTCGAACAGATTGTACAGTAAAAGAGTTTGTATAAAAAGAAATAGAAGAGTTTGTATAAGAAGAAGAATGAGAAGGGACTTTAAGGGTGAGCAGTTCTTGGGAACGGAGATTACGATTATGAGTGTCTTTAAGAAACTCAAAACGTTCTTTGAGATAAAAAGGAGTGTTAGGATGGAAAAGAGTACAGTATAGAAGAGAAAGAATGTGAGTATTCCTGCGAAGACGGATTGGTAGCCACTCGAGCTTTTTACGGAAGTCAGAAATGTGGTCATATTTGCGAAGTCCAAATATAAACCTAATGCAAAGATTTTGAATACGCTCGAGTTTGTCCAACTGGCCTTCTCTGAGATCCAGGTAACATGTATCAGCATAATCAAGAATTGGTAGTAGGATAGATTGTGCTAACGCAATTTTGGTAGGAATTGGCAGAACGGTACGCAGACGCCGGATGGATCCAATAGAAGCGAACATTTTCCTGCTTACCTCACTAAGCTGAGGAGCCCAGGAAAGAGTTTGGTCAAAAATGATACCTAAATTTTTCACGTCATCACTATAAGGAATTAAAATGTTATTATAAATAATTGGAGATAAAAGTGAAAAATTTATTCTTGAGATCATTTTAGTGCTACCCATAACAATAGCTTGACTTTTAATGGGGTTTACTTTAATGCCAAAAGAGTTACTCCAAATTAAAAATTTTGTTTAAACTGAATTTATTTCAGTGATAACGCGTGGAAGGTCTTCTAATTTGGCTTGTGCGTATATTTGGAGATCGTCAGCATACAAGTGGTAGAGAGAAGAAATGTTTTGAGTAATGGAATTGATAAAAATTGAAAAGAGGAGTGGCGATAAAACGCCTCCTTGAGGTACACCGGCATATAATATCCTCCAATCAGAATAAGAGTCCTGCACTCGAATCCTTTGGCGGCGGCCATATAAATAGCTCTGAAACCAGTCATTAACTGATGGAGATATATTAAGAGAGATTAAAATAGCCAGTAATATGTCAAAATTCACAGTGTTAAAGGCGTTACTGAAATCCAGCAAGGTTAACACTGTGACTTCCTGGTTATCCATAGCCAATCTGATGTCATCGGTAATTTTGACAAGTGCAGTAGCCGTACTATGACCGGATCGGAAGCCAGATTGATTAGGATTTAAAAGATTGTTTTTACACAGGTAGGAGTTGAGCTGGAGATATACAAGACGCTCAAGGACTTTAGAAAGGAAGGGAAGGATAGAAATAGGGCGATAGTCACTTAAAGAAGAAGGATTCACTTTCTTGGGAAGAGGAATTATTTGGGCCTCTTTCCAAGAAGAGGGAAAAGTACAGGAAGTTACTGAATTATTAAAAATACATGTTATGACAGGGACCAGGTACTCGATGATAGGGATAATCATTTTACGGCTAATACAGTCAGAACCAATAGCATCAGAATTTATAGCTAATATATTCTGTCTTAATATCACATTCAGTAAAATGGACTAAATGAAAAGATGAGGACAAAAGTGGAGTGGATATAGCAGAAATTTGATTTACTGTTTGAGATTTTATTGTACTATCTAAAGAGTCAGAAGGAGTGAAGTGCTTGTTAAGTTTGTTAAGATCTAGATTGAGAGGGTTGACATGTGATTTTGCTTTTCCAACTCCAAGCGACTTCAGAAATGTCCATACTTTTGACGAGTCACCGTTTTCAAGTATGGATTTATGAATATGCCGTCTATGTGTATCTCTACACAGCTTGTTGCAACGATTTCTTAGTTTTTTATAATTTTCCTTATTATGCTCCGAAGGATTAGCTCTGTACTTCAATTTAGCACGATTGCGTTTTTCTTGAAGACTTTTAATTTCAGGAGTAATCCAAGGCGCAGGAAGATGTTTGATACGCACACGTTGAATAGGAGCATGTACGTCGTATAGTTGTGTCAAAAGTGAATTAAACATTTCAACTTGATCGTCAACTGAGTTTCTGTTCAGAATTTCCAACCAATCAATATTAGAGGCATCCTGGCGCAGTCGTTCAAGATTCATACCGGCAAAATTGCGTTGCAGAAGGATTCTATCCTAAATTGTATTGTAAACTTGATTACGCTATCGTGTTTCATTTCTGTAATTACAGTTTATCATTAATATTGTAACAGAGAACCTTATTACTACGGACATAAGGTTTGAAATCGCACTCTACTCTCTCGGAATATTTCCTTAGTAACGTTCTAGTTTTAAATATTTTCTCGAAAAATATCATATAACATTCTGTGGATGGAAGTTTCTCGACCCCATGCTCCGCGGTATATAAGCGGCCGGCGAGTTGACTGAGCCTGAGCCATTGAGCGAAGAAACTACAATCGATACAAATCAAATGCGAAACCTAGTGACCTCAGCTATCCTTGTAGACTACTATTGACCTTGCAAGTTACCATTAAAGTCTTACTTAGAGTGATCGACCTGGATCCAAAGTACCTGGTTTATTCCAAATAAGCGAACCCCAGCACGTAACTATACAAAGTTTAATTTTTTTAATGAGCTTTTACGAGAACTACTGGTAACCATAAGCATGAATCAATCAATAAATATACTGAAAAAAGGTTGTAAAAAATAAGTGTCAAGAAAATTCTTACCAAGTTTTTTTTCCTCGTACACTGTAAAAGTTCACCGTATAAGCACTCAGCTTGTTGCGACCCCACTTCAAATGTCTTCTGGATGGTGCCGATTAAGTAATCCCGCATTGACTCTAACACAGTCTGCTCGCCAGTCTCAGATGCGTACCTACGAACATATATTTTTTTAAAAAGAATAGTAGCATTTATTTTTTTCAAGGAATTACTAATATTCTTAATGCCCAAGGGGGTCAGGATCGAACTCTCGACTCTCGTGTTAACGGAGCGGAGTGTCGGCTCTTCTACCGTTGAGCTATTGAAGCTTCTCATTTATATTAAACCAAATAAGGATTCACCTGACAATGAGCAATTCGGCGTAGAAAGTATTTAACGTAGCCAGATGAATCGCGTGTTACTTAATAATATAACGAGAGATACGAGACGGAAAAACTGGTCATAGGGGAGAGGAGAGGGAGTGGTAGGAAGAGGGTGAGAGGAGGCGAAAATTTAGTAATACGGTTTCTCGCACGAAAAACCACATAATGCACGTATATACTTGATGAGAAGTTATTTCTCCGATTGAGTCGCGATTATAATAATGCAGTAATGAAAGGTTCAAAGTTAGAAATACTTTACGATGAAAGTTTGTTAGTTCAATGTTTTAGTGTCGTATAACTTTGATGTAGAGATTTACCACAGTCATGTTCAACGAGAGGTTGTTTGGAAGCTTCGTTTCATATTTCAAAGAACAGTTTTCTCAAAGGCAAAATTTTTCATACACGAGTAGGCTTCATAAGCTCTATGAAATCAGTTTTATTTTAAAAAATAAAACTTTTATCTTGCAGTCTTTATCATTAAATATTTGTTGGAACCTAGTTGTTTGGAAGCAGTTACCATAACTTATGTTAATAGTAACAACAACGGCATCGATGTACTTTGTCTCTTGAACAGAAGAGGAGGGGGAAGCAAGTGGACAGGAAAGGGAAGATAGGGAATGGGAATTTCAATTTTCGGTGCTCTTAATGACTGATTAAAGAATACATCGTGATAAAATGCAGGTTGCGTGTCATGAAAGAAATTTAAAGACTTGATTTAAGAGGCTAGGTAGCCGGCTACCACCGTACATTGGTTAAAAACTAGTTTCGAGGTCAGCCAGGAACCAGTAGTATCCTGGTGTTGTTGTCCTCTGGCGTTGCAGATGTTCACGGGCAGCGGTAATCGTTTAACATCAGGTGAGCCTAGCGCCCGTTTGCCCCCTCTTTCATAAAAAAACCGTATTATTTTCTGCTTAACATACATTCCTACATTAATTTTTAATTATTTTAAAATTAATATTAATTATCAATATTTGGTAGACATCGAAAAGAACTTCGTTCCTACCACATATTCCCAAAGATACTTCTTTTTTTATGTAGCTTGGTATTACATTATATCAAGAACTTTAAAATATTAAAACAATAATATAAATTCAAATATTATTCAATTCAAATATATATAGTAAAATGAATATTCACTACTATTTACTTGTGCACAAAAGCAATTAGGTCAGCCGCTCTGCCGCTTCCATCGCAAACGACGACTGGCACAGGTGGGTTGTCAGTTACGTATTCCAACACCGCTCTCACGGTGTTCGTTCCACCTTCTATCACGAGGCACACGACCGGCGTTGATGAATGCGTGTCTGCAACGAAGTAAATAGACTTTAGTTTACATTATTAATAAATATAAAAAGAGAAGACCTTACTGAACTCATCAACGCCCACCCTAAACTCTAGGACTCTTTTGAATAAATAATAATAATAAATAAATAAAAACACCATAAGTTGTAAAAACGTTGTTTTTAAAACCTAAACTAGCGCACTAATATAGCATTTTTCGAAGTTCAGCTCATAAGGGGTCATTAAAAGTTTTTGTGAAACTCCGTCATTTTTCAAGCTAGAAGCATAGAAACTTTGTTAAGAGGAACAATTAAAGATATACAAACACGTATTATAGCATTTTCTAAAATCCCACCACTGAGGGGTTGAAATGAAGGTTCTATGTTGGTATTGAAATCGCTTTCCACGTGAGGAAACTGCTGGAAGCTAATATTCCAATAAAGTTGCGAAAGATACTATAAACGACAAGTGTGACTAGGTTTTCCTATCGTTATTCTATTTAACACAAGATTTATAGCACAGATTCGAGTTAGGTAAGCGGGTAAAGCCGGCTCAACTCAGCTTAAAACATACTAAGCTCGTGACTGTCTTTTAAGCTAAATAAATCTATACGATATCAATTTTTCTCTTATTTCAGAAACTTAAAATCATACAACGTGTATGGTTATATTGAACGTTATGTTTAAAACGATTTACGAATAACTTAGAATAGGTACAATTTATTCTATAATTTTTTTTTATTTATTTCATATAATTAGCCTTTTACTACTTTCGATTATTTTCGAAAAATTCATCGCTTATTTAGTAAAGTAATCCTTTATTTATGCGGGGTCTGTTTACTTAAAGAACGAAATAAAAGCCATTGCTTCGTCGAAATTCACATGGTAGAAGTAGTCTGTCAAGCGGCGGAAATGAATGACATATTTATTGATGCATCCATCAAAAAATTGCCTATCAGCGTTATGTAGATTTTCGAGATTGAGCGTGATTATACATTTTCTCAATAATTATTTAAAGGGCACTAACCCTACTTCTATCTACACGTAAGGCGGTATTTCTGAGATTCCTAATATTAACATTCTATATAAAGTAATGTATAACTAATTGTTAGATCCAAAGATCTTTCGGCGTATTTCAAGAGTAGCCTTTATATTCTCACTTCTAGACATATTTGATTTATGAATCCCCATTTCACCCCTTTAGGTGTGGAATTTTAGTATATGCTAAATCACGTATTTCTTTATTTTTAATTTTTCGCCAAAAAAGTTTTATGCCTAAAGTTTAAAAAATTACGGAGATCTCATACAAACTTTAAACCCCTTTTTTAACAACTTAAGAGTTGAATTCCGAAAAATCCTATCTTCGTTTACGATATGAAAACAACACCTGAAATATTCAGCGTTTTAGGTCCAAGGCCGGGCGCTGATATATCAATGCTAAAACACGTGTTTCTTTATTTTTAATTTTTCGCCAAAAAAGTTTTATGCTTGAAGTTTCAAAAATAACGGAAGTCTCATACAAACTTTAAACCCTTTTTTTACCAACTTAAAAAATCAAAATCAAAGGAAAAATCTTGTCTTCGTTTACGATATGAAAACTACACCTGAAAAATTTAAGCCTTTTAGGTCCAAGGCCGGGCGCTAATATGTCAGTAGTCTTCTCCTTTTATATATGTATAATTATAGATAACTTTATTATCCGCATAAAAAATGTGTTGCTGATATTTATATAGACAGTTTCTTTCTTAAATGAAAATTGACAGACATAACTGTCTGTAAACAGCATCTAAAAGGTAATCCACTTTGAAATGTATAAGAATTCGATTTCATTGTCAATCGTAAAGCAAGATGTAAAAACTACACATTTTACGACATTAAGCGTGGAAGGCGACGTAAAAAAGGCCAGCAGGTGCTAAAACATCATTGACATTTTTATTGGGTCTACAACGTTCGTTTTATCACTTGTCTTACAAGATGTATACAATTTTAGGGACAGTGAAAAATAGCTTTAAAAGTTACCGAAGAGATCCAGAGAGCGCAGGATTTCATTTGTTGTTCTGAACAAGGTCTAAGACCTTGTGTTTGAGGACAAAGTCAATGTAACAATAATCCGACTCCACTCCATTAACGCGAGAGTCATGAGTCTGATCCTGACCCCCTTGGGCTATTATTGTACCCACTCCTAGCACAAGCTTCGATCTTATTTGGAGAGGGAATATTAATATTAGTAATGCCGTAAAGCATTTCTAATATTTAAAAAAAAAACTTATGCGCTTCATTGACCTTGTTACGTGCACTCATTCCAACGTTCCCGCATAATCCGGACGCAAAAAGGCGTCTCTAGTATCTCGATTCGCGCGTAATCCCCTTTTGGACAAAATGTTATCTATAGATTATTTTCCTTTATGTGGGAACAAAAACCGTGACGTAGAGTGTGCTCGCTACGCAGTTAAAAAACCTGATAGCAATACATACATTACGTAGCCACGGGTAAAACTTATTATTAAGACAAGAAACTTTTACTATTTCGTAAGAAACTTTTAATTTTAAATTTGCCGTAACTAAGCCGTATTGTATATGTCGCTGCGCCGATTCATCACTTAATTAAATAAGCATAGATAAGTCATAAAATCATTACGTAAATTCTTATTGTGAATTTACTTCATCGACATTAGTAATAAAAGCCTTATATTTAAGAATAAATAAATCCAGATTAAAATTTGATCATGCCACTGGCAGCCTTTAATTGTATTTTCGAAAAAATTGTTTAAAAATCGAATCAATTTTGAAATATTGTTTTGTAATAAGATTATTCAAAAACGAATGTAAGGAATAGGCTTAGATAATGGTTACTATTGTTTGGTTATTTTTAAAATATGTTATAACATTAACTTCCGTTGAACGCCTTTAAAAGCAAGTGATTTGTTTTGTGAATTCACTTTGCTCCTGCGTCTTCGGCCACAAACTCTGTAAATAATCTTTATGTGACTTTTATTAAAAATTGTAATATTATTTTACTTGTTTTTCATTCCTAAAATTTTATTGTTTAAATATGTGTAAATTTAGTATCAAATTACCTTACTTAATCTCATAATAATTAAATCAAAATGTGATATGCAACGTATTGCTATTATTGTGTTTAAAAGCATAGCAGAACCGATGACCTACATAGGTTTAGCGGTTCTCTATATTTTTTTTAAATAACCTCACTTCTGGTATGCGACATATATTACAGTTGATAATATACATTTTTCCTTTTTAATTAGAATTTTTGTTCAGCTATTTTAGTACATATAAGTATTATAATTGTTATTGGAGCGCGCGTTGCGATATTGATTTTTTAACATTATTTTCGGTATTTTCCTAGGGTCTTTTTATACACCTCCGCAACCCTAACGGGGATCCAGTAACTTATTGGATAAGAGCAAATTACCTATCAAGAGTTAACGATTATTATCAGGTGTTATGATAACAATCGAGACCGACGCCTTAAAGTGCTCTCTGAGGCACGGTGGGGAGACTTACAAGGACAGTCACCCAGACCTAAACTGATATTTATAAAAGAAATCGATCCTGCGACCCTTGAGGCTTAAAGCAGGCTCACTACCAGCACGCCACAACGGTTGTTCTTTTTTTTACAATATAAACATTTAAGGGATTTAACAATTTTGCCGCGACAAAACAAGAAGCTATTTATTTGACTTTTATATCAATGATTTTGGTCGCTATGCCTAAAAACTTGGAACTATGCAGGAAGCCTTACAATAATATATCGTCGAGCATTAGAAATGTCCATACAGATATATTGGGTTTGGTAATGGTTATTCTTCTTTGCGTCTTTGTTTTCGGAACCCAACTCGATATAACTATCCTAAAGCAAACTTTAGTGTGTAGCGTTTATTTATTGCTCGGAGGGAGTGATTAAAGAATTTTAATTTCAATAATAAAATATTCTTCATACACACGGTTGATATTTTAGCAATTTCGTCTCACAATGGCCTGTCCATTTTTATGGTTATTAAGGAATAATGTGCCTATCCCGAAACCCTTACTTCCTGTACCCGGTATCTATTTTTAAATCACTATAAAACACGTCCATTAAATCTGTTGCAGGGAGTTATGAACCTTCATTATTTCATACGTTGTTAAAGCTGACTTCGGTATATCATGCCAGTGTCTGTGAAAATTGTTTAATATTTTTTTCGACGTTGTGAATTTTCGATAAAAATTCTTTCGCCAATATTTATGACATGTACACGAAAAACGATAGATTCGGGCAATAAATCCAAACTCGATTATTGGACGGCGTTTCGTTAGGCACTTTAATGTTATATATTTTGTTGATGAGATGAGATGATTAAAGGTTGACGAAGTGGTCACTTGCGAAGGGTATTCGATTCCTGTTCATGACATTAGTGGTGAACAGTTGGGCTCTGCAAATTTATGGTGGTGGTATTTTTAACGGGGTAGTTCACTGGTATTCTACGATTGTTTTCTTATTATTCAATAGCATCCGCCCGCTTCGGCCGCGTGAATAACGTTTTACTACAACTATATCTAACAATAGTTCCCGATACAAATTTTCATACCCTATGTTAATGTTTTTTGGTTCTTGTCCAAAATCCCATATATTTCTATACCAAAATTCTTTAAAATCATTTCAGCGATTTAGCCGAAAAAGTATAGATTTACATATTTTATGGTATAATATTAGATTGAATAATAATTAGTCTGGATTCCATAAGACCAATTTTATTGAATCATTTTTACCTAATATTTTTCTGTGAAAAAAAAAGGTTTCTATACATAAATGTCCAGGTAACAATCGATATCTGTGCCAAATTTCATTAAAATCTGTTCAGCCGTTTTTTCGTGATTGAGTAACAAGTAGGATTATTTGGATATAGTAACACAATACGAATTTTAAATTAAACTAAAACATTTTTTTCCCACCACTTTTTCATATAAATCATCCTGAATCTAATAAAAGTTAGGTCCAGTAAAACCTAATAATCTGACAATGTTGTAGATTTAGGCGCTATTTTCAATAAACTTATCTAAAGTTGCCATGAAAAAGTGATAGAAGGTGTAAACAAAAAAATAATCCTCGTCTGAGCATTAAAACAAGCGCGAGCATTGTATCGAGCGGGACCGGTATATTGTTGGCAAAGAAAGATAGAATGACGGGAAAGGGGATTTAGCGGGTAGAGAGGGGGGAACCACCCAACACGTTCAGTGACCTGCGCGCCGCGCCGCTCGATGTACGCCAGTAAAATGGCGGAGAGCAGCAACGTCGTATTCCCGCGTAAATTACTAAAAAAGTTCATCATAATGTACAGAGAATTCAACTGTTTGTGGGATAGGAAATGCGCTACATATAAACATAGGAAGAAACGACACGATGCTGTGACAAAATTGACTGAATTAGTACAAAAGTACGATTCAACAGCGACCAGAGTTCACGTGCTTAGGAAGATCGAAAGTTTACGAGCTTGTGTCCGGCGAGAATTTAAGAAGGTTCAAGACAGCCGAATACAGGCGACCAACCCTGATGAGATATACACACCGCATCTTTGGTACTACGATATGCTCTCGTTCGTTTTCGGTGAAGATTGTTCTGATTTTAAAGATAAACCAGAATCACCGGACCCGGTAAGGGAGGGTTTAATCATCAACATTATTATTAGTATACATATAATATAATAAAGTTCCCCTGTCTGTCCACGATAAACTCAAAAACTAGGTACTGAACGAATTATCACGTGGTTTTCACCCGTAGACAGAGTGATTCATGAATACGGTTTCATGTATTTTGAGATAGTCGAGCTAATACAGTAACCCTTATATCCCTTGAGATATATAGGTTTAGCGTTAGCATGAAATTACATTTTCTTTTATAATCCTATAACAATTCTAAACGGTAGCCATGGAGGCTACAAACCCTAACAACAAACCCTTAGTTATATACAAGTTATATGTTATAAAATAAATAAAAATAAACGCTACACACTCAACGGCCCCCATTAGGGTAATTATATCCTGTGTCGGGGGTCTGGAAACATTCACAATGACAAGGACAAACACAACCAGACCGGAAAACATGGCTGTACGATTAATACAAACATCTGCTCCGAGCGGGAATCGAACCCGCAACCGTCGAGGCTTAAGGCAGACTCGCTACCCACAACGCCACAACGGTGTCAAAATGTACACAAAAATAATATATATCCAGCAAAATAATATGCACCCCGTATTATTCGCGTAAAACTGTAGGTAATATCCGATCACTGCATCCAATTTGAAGAGTTTTATTCTTATGAACTTTCATCATAATATCTATATCAGAGCACAAAATAAGATTACCCTACCGTACAAAAAGATAATCGGTTCGTGAGAACGAAGATAATCCAAATAAAAAAAAATACAACTTTTTAAAGTCAACTTAATGTGATACTCACAAGGGTGCAATTTCTGCGCTGCGATGTACTTTTCCAGTTTACGCCGTAAAACAATTTCAGCGCCATAACGTCCGACTGAGCCGTTATCGACGAGTAGGAAGTATGCGTGCCGGTTGTTCAGGACTGCTAACTTTGATCTGGAACAATTAGATAGATTGTTTTAAATTGTAGTCAAGTACAGGTCAGGAAGTAATACTTATAGTACATATTTTTATTTAGAGTTCGCAGTCTCATGATTATTTACTTTTTTTATGTCTTGAGGGTTGCCAAACAAGCATACGATCCACCTGATGGTAAGCAGTCACCGCAACCTATGGACACAACCCAACCCAAGGAACAGGAGGGACGGGATGAGAAGGAAAAAAAGGAAGGGAACATCTCATCGCACGAAACACAACAGTACCTAATGATACTGTTGTTTGACGTCGATTTTCTATGTGTTTTCTGAAGCATGGCTACATACTACTACCGTGTTTAGTTTAATATAATATGTATGTACTATTAAAACAAAGTAAAATATGTGCAAGTGTCTTCTATGAACAGTACACTGAACGGCATCAGGATAGCGTTCTTCGAAGGCCAGTAAATAATATTTGAAAATCTTTATCAAATTATTTTACTTTTAATTCGACAACTCTGTTATTTATTGTAAAAAACGGGTTTCTTTTATTTTAATTAATCGCTAAATAACAAAAAATCTTACTTCTAATTTAAAAAATGACGGGCTTTTAACTCTCTTTTCACCCTCTTAAGGGTTGAATTTCTAAAAATTCGTAGTTCTCGTTTAACGTTTTAAAAGTCAGGCAGGTATTTGTATCTTTCTGATATATATACAAGCTTTCCGATTTTCTAACAACATTCACCATCCATCACAATTGGCGACATAAATTAATTAAATCCACCGTAGGTTAGTCAGTGAATCAAGACGCAGCACCACCGCAACATTTAATTAGTCGTTACATCAACTTCAACGCTTCGTTTAACGGTATACGAAACTTTATTAATTAGCTTTCGTATCACAGTAATTTTTATATAATTAGTGAAACGCAATCCATACTTATATTATAAATGCGAAGGTAACTGTGTCTTTCTTTACGTGGCTAAGTTGGCAAGCAAGCATACGACCCACCTGATGGTAAGCGGTTGTCGTAGCCTATGAGCGGTTGCAACACCATACTTTTGTAGGTATTACTCACGCATTGCCAACCTCAAGATACTGGTTCTTAAATCTCCTTTGACCAGTAACTTCATTAGCTACATTGTTCTTCTAAATGAAACACAGTATAATGGTGGTACCTGTTTGGCCGGACTAGCGCAATAAAGGGCTTACCGCCATTAATGAACCGCTCTTTATATAATTCATGAATAATTCCCACCTAAACGGAGCACGTAGTTAGGTTTGCCTCAGAGAATACGTTAAGTAGTATTGTCGTTATCGACACACGAACAAATATCGTTCGTGACCGCTGTATATACTAACACATCCCGCACGCGTCCCTTGGGCGATGTTATGAGAGCGATATTGATTGTATAAGTTTCCATAAATTATATAATTTTAGCATAGAAATTGAATATGGCCGCAGCAACAACTTAATAATAAAACGAAATTATTAAATGATAAAATAAATAATGAAATCTGCCCAGACCGTCTTTGCCAACATTTCTTCTCAAAAATATAGTAATTACAAAAAGGCAAAAAAAAAACTATAGCACACTTTAAAAACATATTATATTAATTTGTGAAAAAAAATTGAAATTGAAATCGCAGGCAGCCTTTATTATTTGGAAACTATCACCCGATCGAAGCGGACGAGTGTCGTACCCTAAATTTCGCTATTATTATTCGCTTATTATTTCAAGGACAGTGCCGAGACACTACTGTTTACATAACACAAACTGTCCCCGTTTCGTTAAACAAACAACCGAACGCTTTCGCTTTAATATATTTATAAAGGAAATTATGAAAGCAGCCGGCTGTCTCGAACTTACTGCATCTTATCGCCCGCCTGCACTTTCTTTCTGCTTGCTCCTAAGTATCATAATTATAATGATGTTATCAAGGCTATATATACCTTTGTTAAGAAATATGCTATCAAACATAGAGGCCTACGGGCGACCTGAACAACTCTGACACTAGGTTGGCCACTAACCACTCGATAAGAAGAAGAACCTCTGTGACGTGGACGATAACATTCTTCAAACAATTCAACGCTAAAAGTCTTGATTTCCTTTTTCTACAAACGATGAGAAGTTTTATCAAAGAATGTATGTGCGTGGGTGTTATTTTCTCTTAAGTACGGATACTTTAAGATAACTTATAAAAGCATGCATTACGTTGCGGAAAGCCCGTATAAAGAAATAAAATTGCTTCGTAATCCGCCTTAAAAAAGGGTAATCTATATGCAAATGTTTTTATAACGCGAAAAATATAAAGTATGTTTTAACGGCTTAGGTGTCAATGAAATAAAAAAAACATAAAACATCGGTGTTAGGTATAACTAAAACCAAAACGAGGTTTATAATTGAAATTGCATTTACACAAGCGGATTAACTTCTAAAGCCCATTGAATATTTGCAACCACATCTATACATACGATTAAAATTAAACCTCCTATTTTTAACCTGTTTTTAAGGAGCTATTTCCGCATGCCTTTCACTATAGCGTACGAATCAATCTTGGAAATCTTCTAGGATAAGGATCCTATATATCCTAATATCCTATTCTAGATATCCTACAAGGTTCCAAGGTTATTTATATCCTAGCAATTTATAGAATTTCTTGTGTAAATAAATTATATAGTTGAAATAAGGAGAAACACTTTGTAAATATAATTTATTTCTCTTCCTATTCTTGTTTAGTAGCTAAGAAGAAAAGGCGAAGCGGTAGCGAACCTGCCTTGAGCGACGACTGTCGTTTGTTGCCCACCGGAGGAAATGTTTGTATTAATTTCCTGTCTGGGCGGTTGTGCTTTGTATGTGTTCCGGACACAAGATATCATAATAAGAGGACGCCGAGCGTAGTTTTTTATTATTTTACATTAAAACGCATTGACTTCTATAAACCAAGAACCAGCCGTTCTATACGAAGAAAATGTTATGTGTTGTAGTCAAAGTTAGTCTCAGGCTTGTAATGTTCACTAAGTAAATAAAATATGCTTTCTGATTATACTCGGCGACATAGTATAAGCAACTAAAGCACGTCCGCACTCGGTCACGGTTGGAGCACGACTGACGGCGTGCGGCTCGGGCGCATACATTACAACGCTAACTTTATTCGATTATGTTGCAAGCTTGTTACTTACTTCGTTTTGTTGTGTCGTTGTTTAATTTACGAAAGAGAACCAGCGAGTCTGGCATTTGGTTTGTACGTTTGTATTTATTTAAGGAATCAGAAGAAGACTTCGGTACAGTAGAACATGACGAATCGTTCGAGCCCACAATCGTCACCTTTTCAGATTACACGGTGACATCAAACATGGAAGACAACGTTTCTCAGATACAGAAGCAATATACATTCGAAGAAGACAAATCTAAGAGACACTGCACTGAGGTTGACGACGAATATGACGCTATTGGTAATTTCTTTGACTTATCAACACACCTGGCAAACAAGCATACGGTCCGCCTAATGGTAAGCAGTCACCGCAACATATGAACGCGCGAAATACTTGAAGTAGTGCGCGTTACCAACCCAAGGGATGAGAAGGGAAAGAAAGAAGGGTGCAGAGGGGGTAGGAGAATGGGTCTCTAGTGCTCTCACTCATCGGACAAAACGCAACAGTACTCTGTTCTTTGACGCCGATTTTCCGTGAGAGAAGCACGGATTTACCACTACTAAAAGCTGTTATTACAAACAGACACCTCAATTTTATTCATTTGTATGAATTTAAATTAAATGCAGGCTGTTTACTCGCATACTAGTTACACATTTAAGTAAATTTTAAAAATAATTTTATCAGCACGTTTCGTAGCGAGCAAAGCACTTCTTACGAAAGGTAATTTTCAATTTGAAAAGATTTCCTATTACGTTTTCTATTTCCCATCTAATACCGCTCGCTCTCCGTGATACTGCATGAATCAACGGTAATAACGTACCTAGTCTTAGAAGCTTATTATTGAGTATTTATGAATAGAGCAATTTATTGTTACGTGGTGGGGTTCAAAGATTTGGATGACTCTAAGTAAGACTTTATAGAGATTTTCAGATTACAGCGCAAAACGTCTAGATCACAGGTTAATAGCAGTCCATAAGGATAGCCGAGGCCACTAGGTTTCGCACTTGAGCCCTTGTATCGCTTGTAGTTTCTTCGCTGTCGCTCAGAACTGAATGCTGCACTCGACGCGCCGGCCCGCTTATATAGCGCGGAGCAGGAGTTCGAGAAAGTGCTATTCATGGAATGATATACGGCACTTTTTGAGAACACATTTTTCTAGAACCTACGTGTTACGAATGAAAGAGACAGAGAGAGTTGTGAGCGATTTCGAATCTTATACCGCTGGGAATAAGGTTCTCCGTAATAAAACGTTAAATGGCTATTTTCATTTCTGTTCCAATACAAAATTTATTGGAAGAAAAACAACCAATTGCAATCCCGAGAGGGTTACTAAAAGAAGTGATGAATACTGAGAACGGCCTTTACTACCAATAAATAAGTTAGATAATCGGATGGAATTTCTATATAGCTTCTTAAATAGTTGAAATGATGGAAAGGTACTTTCTTTAGACTCACTCATGCTATTTATTACAGAAAATTTGACAGAAATTTTATTGCTTTTGAGAATTCTTAAACTATCCTAAAAAGTATAAGTGCAGGTGCTTTGTTTTTTTTTTAAAAAAACGGTCACAGGACATACGTACCAATAATTTCAATATATCGATATATTTTTATCACTTGCCCATCCCTATCTGAGAATAAATCTATAACCTTCTACCTCCTAACATTATACCTGGTATTTACCCAGAATCTGCTAAAACTTTTATTCTGATTTGACGGGTTATTAGTTTTTACACAGAGCGATTGCCATCTGACCTCCGCAACCCAAAGGACGACCTAGTATCTTATCGTATAAGAGCAAATTACCTATCAGATGTTATGGGAACAATCGTGACCGACAGGTTAAATGCTGTCCGAGAAACAATGGGGAGGTCCACAAAGAAAAACGCCCAGACCGAAGCAGATATTACCTACAGGAAATCGAACAGCAAGCCACAACGGTCGTCAAGACAATATGTCTATAACCATACGTCGATATTCAGTGTGCGGGTTGTATTTCCACTTCGGACACGCTCATTTGTACTAAAAAATTAACAATCTACTAATTCTTTATGTTACTAAAAGGCTACAGTTCTTCTTTTGTTTGTAGGTATAAACGTAGCAGCCAAGCTCCGTGGTCTACCTTCAAATATGAGGATATTGGCAGAGAAGCTGATCAACGATGTCCTGTATCAGGCTCAAATGAACGCTCTCAACTCATCAACACTTATTACTACGCCAGACCCGTTCAAACAAGATGTGATATTATAAATACATATGGTTTCTTATAAGAAAATATTATGTGACTAGGTTTAATATTTGGACGCAAATAAGCAATACCATGTCAACCCACAAAATTGAAAAAACTGAGTTATATATGCAGAAGTGTTGGTAAATGGCTGAAGAACATTTTTCTTTAATATTTGTAGGGTTGTAAGCTTTAAAACTTCTAAAAAGCCATTTTTTAACCATGCAATTTATGTATTATGTTAAACGTTTTGGGTTATGTTATATACGAAATATGCAGTTTGTATACTTATGTTTTGTGAAAATAAGTAAAATAACTTACATAAATCTGAAATTGCCAAAAACTTGACCAATACATTAAAAAAATATCATATAGAGCAAGTTGTTCAAAATTTTCAAACGCGTTTTTCTCGAAATGACATTCGTGTGGTTTGATATGGTATTGCTTATTTGCGTCCATTTATAAGTCCTGTAGTTGCAATACCATGCTGCTCCTAGCACAAATGGGCCGGCTCGAACATGAAGTACAACCCTCACAAAGAAAATCGGCGAAAAGTAACACAGTACTGTTGCGTTTCGTGAGATGAGCAAGAGCGCCAGAGGCCCAATCTCCCACCACCTCTATTCCCTTCTCATACCTTCCATCCTAACTGTCGGGTTGGCAACATGTGATAATTCAAGTATCGCGCGCTCATAGTTTACGGTGACTGCATAGCATCAGGTGGATCGTATGCTATTGTTTGCCAATCAGCTTGACTTAAAAAAAGATTGTTTGTTCACAAAGTTGTAATTTTAATAAACGTTTACTGGACTCCATGAAATATTTTATTTCAACGAGGTATCTTTATATTTAAGTGATTGCCAATATATTTTTGGTATAGTTTTAGATCTGTAAATGAGAAATAAATTCCTGACAATTGCTTTTATCGTTTGTATTTGCCTAAGTTTTTGTTTTCGAGAATTATGCGGGTAGTGATTAAAAATATCTAATCAGGATTTATAACGCATACCCAAAATTTTTTTCATGCTTATCGATCGACTAGTAACGTATCGAAGCTTAGACAAGTTCTATTAACCACTGCGTTAATAAAGGCGGTGTCAAGGATTGGTGAAGGTCAAACAGTTCGAGCCTTACTAGATCAGGGTTCTCAAGCCTGTTTTATAACAGAGGCGACAGTTCAATATTTAGGTTAGAAAAACTTTATTTATGTTAATTTTTAATATATATATATATATATATATATATATATATATATATATATATATATATATTTATATATATATATACTTACTACTATAGGGGTCAATGGCAACAAATATTTCACTCCTTAGACGTACTGCTTTCTGTCTGCTTGTAACGGGCAGGTATCGTTCTGTTACAGACTCCAGTAACAGTTCGAATGTACTTGCCAGAGGCAAAAACTATAACTTTTTCTATTATTTCCATACCCAAGGAAGGTTATCTTAGGGAAATTTAAAAATGTATGGAAGTCTGACATAGAAAAATTATAAATTTATATCAAAAATGCTAAAAAACTGTTTTAATATGCTTCTTACACATAAAATTCAATATTGGTAAGTGAAAAGGTATTTAATTAAATTTAAATTCATAATCCTAAATTTTTATGACCACAAAATTCACATTGTGGGTATCAAAACCACGCACCAGTAATTAATTTATAAACTATTAAAGTTGGTCAGCGGCATAATTTAGTGCATTCAGTTATATAATATGCCGAGGTTTTTGTGTATTTTAGTCATGCGAGCATATCGTATCTAAATTTTATATGGAACAACGCGATTCCTTGGTCCAATCTACTTCAAATTTAGCAAAAGCATTTTTGAACAGAATTGATAGAAGACATGTTTCATATTTTATTGTAATTCATTCCCTAATGAGATTTAAAAAGGGTACAAATTTATTTTAGCTGTGATTTGCTTCGAAATTGATATAAATACTACTTAGTGCTTTTGATTTAAATGACATTTTATTTTGTTACATGTTTGAAAACTTATTCCGAAATTATCTATACATATAAAAGCAGAAGACCTAGACTTTTTCTGTTTTTTTGTTACAGATGTTGCTTAATAAAGAAACACGTGTTGTAACATTTTCTTAAATTCCATGCCCTGTCTTATACTTCATAAAAGGGACAAAAACACTTCAAAATGTCGTCGATTCTCCTACCTTAATGCAAACGTAGTCCAAACGATCATAGGCATTGCATGTCTTGTTTTTATAAACTACTAGCTTCGACGACGTTGTGGCGTAGCGGTAGCGAACCTGACTTTAGTGCTACGGGTAGCGGGTTCAATTCCCGTTCAGAGCAAAAGTTTGTATTAGCCATACACGCATGTGTTCTGGTCTGGGTGTTTGTTTTTGTCCGTTTGTGTCTCCGGAACTCCGACACATGATGTTATTATGCTAATGGAGGCTGTGGAGTGTGTAGCGTTTATTTTTGTTTCTGCCCGCGGGCGAAACCGAAAACATATGTAATTAAATATAAAAATAATCGGTTCTCCATACAAACATTCGTCTCCCATTTAACCCCCTTTAAGTTTTGCCCATCTTTATCTATATTAACGTTACAAACAAACCTACTTCTGCATTTATAATATGTATTGAGTCAGCATTTACCTCGGCGAAGCTATCGCATGATAGGGCACGTCGCGCCCTCTTCCTATAAGCTCGTTAGCGCCTTCCACGATGCCCCAAGGCGCTATTCCTATGCTGACGACACGACCCGCCCGCTGAGAGCGCTCCAGTTGAAGTGCGTCCCCGACTTGACGTGTGACACCTGTTGAAAGCAATAAAAACCTGCATCAGTTTGGAAACGTGTTTCATAAAAACAAATTAATCAATATAAAAAAACGAATCAATATATAAAGTAGTCGTGGTCTATGAGCGTTTGCCACACCATTATTTGGTCACTCATGCAATGCCAATATCGAAATATTGCTCTTGAAATCTCTTTAGCTCAGTAATTTCACTACCTGCAACCCAAACACAGTAATGCAAACATATTGCTTTGCGGTGGAATATCTGACACTCCGGATTTACCTACTTAGCTGGCTGCTACCACTAAGCCATTACCAGTCTTACCATAACCGTTTTACCATCAGTAAACCATTCACATATATAATTTATCTTTTACTTAGCAGATCATTGTGTAAAAACCGACTTTAAAAATATAATGCGAATTTGGTGATAATATGGTAGAGTTTACCTAATAAATAGTAGACAATATGCTATAAAGTGGCTACGAGCTTTAAACGACCGTTTTGGCGTGTTGGTAGCTACCCTACCTTTAGTTCCGACGGTCGCGGGGTCGATTCCCGCTTAGGGCGGATATTGGTTTCGATCTTATATATATTTGTCGGTCTGGGCGTTTGTGGGTTTGTTCATTGTGGGTCTCACTATCGTGCTTCGGATAGCACGTTAAGCTATTGGTCCCGGTTATTGTCATAATATCAGATAATAATCTTTAAGTCTTCATAGGTAATTTCCAAACCCATATCCAATGAGTTACTGGTTCACCCTTAGAGTTGCGGAGGTCAGATGGGCAAAATAACGGGATTAATGCCATATGTAATCTTAATATTTTGCATTATTTTTTTAAGCTCAGATCAACGCAACAAATACAACAAATTGAATATAAATTTTAAAGTATTATTGTTAAAGTTATCGGGCTTTGATCCCTCTGAGAGTTCAAATCGATTCTGCAGTGTTCGCAACAACTGATTTGATACTACAATTTTAAAACAGTTTTATATTACTTTAGTTGAGATTGTACATTTTCACTTCTTAATATAACTATAAACTTGCAGTAGTGTTGATTTTTTTAAAAAGGAAATTGAATTATGAAATGGTTATTCAAATTCACCGGTTATTAAGCTTGGCTGCTTGTAATTTACGAAAACGAAGACATAATACTTGGCAATGTGAAGCTACGACGGCCAAGTTTGGCTGACAATGCACAATTCTTACAGTCTACACTTTTTATGAAACGACATTTTGAGAATAAAATATATTTTACACAAGCAAAAGCTTATCTTAATTATAAATTCATACATACAGTCTCACGTCGATGTGTGTGAGTGAAGGGTTCACTATCTATAGCATAAACCTTCTAAGGTTTACATAGTTCTGATTTAAAGATACCTGACTGCCATACGCTGAATTTTTTTTTAAATCAGTTACGTGTATTTCACTAAAAATTCTGTAGCGGTTCATAGAATAGACCTATTTATTAAATTTCGTATAGATAGAGCCAATTGTCTCCGAGTAATATTTTGACAGACTGCCATGACGAAATTATAAGTATTTCGTTTCGCAATTTGGCTACGAAACCCTATTGCTCTGAACTCTGAAAAATTCCGAGAAGATGCTAGGAAGAAAAAGAAGAACTTGAATACCTGTATTGGTCCCTCCAGTAAATATCCAAGCTCCGGTAGTCTTCGCAGCCTTCAGTAATCCTTTCCTTAGCACCTTCTTAAGTTTGGGTTGGAGATCAAAGTTAGCCTTCCCTCCTTGTATAGTAATGAGGAGTTTCGGTCTATCCAAAGCCCATTCTCTCGTCAATAATTGAACTATTAGATCTGGTCGGGTGTCGTGTGAGAGGCGGACGTACTATAATAAAAATAAATTTAAATTAATATAAGTCGATAAAAAAACTCGACAACCGTTGTTGCGTGCTGGTAGCGAGCCTGTATTAGTCTCGATTCCCGCTCTGGGCAGATTTGTATTGATGTTATAAATATTTGTCACCGTCTGGCTTTGTCCTTATGGGTCTGCCTCTGAGAGCTCGTTAAGCTGTCGGTCCCGGCTGTTATCATAACATCTGATAGTAATCGTTAATGTCTCTTCTCGTATTGATAGGTAATGGTATTGGTACGCCCTTTGGGTTGCGGAGGTCAGTTCAGTGCCAGTCAGGCAATCTCTGTATAAACTCTAGTAACAAACAAACTAGTAAAAACTAGTAACCCGTCAATTCAAGATTAGATTATAGGCAGACCCTGGGTAGTACCCGGAACAGTGGTAGAAAGATAGAGTGAAAGGATATTGAGGTATCATATTTTTCATTAAAGTAATATTGTTACGGAGAACCTTATCACCGGGTCATAGGGTTCAAAATCACTTGCTACTCTCTCTCTGTTTATTTCGTTAACGTCGCGCGGGTTCTAGGAAGATGTATTCTCGAAACATCTAGTATAGCGTTCCGCGGATGGAACTTTCTCGAACCCGTGTTCCGCGTTATATAAGCGGCCCGGCGCGTCGACCGAGTCATTCAGTTCTGAGCAACGAGCGAAGAAACTACAAGGGATACCAGTGAACAAGTGCGATATTAGTGACCTCGGCTATTCTTTTGGACTGCGATTGACCTGTGATTTGTGAAGTTCTGTTGTGTAATCTAGATTTCAATAAAGTCTTATTTAGAGCCATCAGGTATTTATTTCAAAATTTGCGAACTCCAGCCCGTAACAACATCTAAGTTATTGCAAATCACGTACTTGTGCTTTCGTCGGATGCGGTCCTCCCTGGAACTCGACAGTACCGTATGCGTCAGTAGGAGCTGCCTGGGTATGCCGGGTTGGTACCCAAGCCTCCCCAGGACCCGCGGTAGGAATGTTCGCTCCATGAGCTGTCTTGCTAAGACCACACCAGCATCTGTGAAAAAGATGGTAAATTATATATACTATAAATAAATAATCTGAAATGTAAGTAATTAGGTCTGATTAAAAAGTGGGGAGTGAGGGTTGGAGGGTGAAAAACAAACGACCTATTCAAATACCAAGAAAAATCGTTGAAATCGGTCGAGCCATTTCGGAGTAGTGTAACCATAAACACTGTGATAAGAGATTTTTATATACTAGCTTCGGCCGCAGCTCGCGCGGTGTATCGATGTTTCTTTATTGCACGTTTATACTTTCATAAGCATTTAGTTAAAAGCTTTAAATTTGTAATTACAAACATACACTTCAATTTTATTTATTTGTATACATTAGACATACATATACATTAGACAGACATACATATCTTTTTTCTTATATATGCGTAGAAATAAAAAAGAAAGAGGATTTTGGTCATATGATATATATGATCTTTTGGTTTAGTTTTCGATTGTTTCCGACAAAATACTTTCAAACAATCAGCAAACAGATTAAGTAATTTATTTATTGATGATAGATTAATACTTGTAAATACTTTTGTATAAAATAACAATATTATGCTAAAAATAGATTTAGTGTTACACAGTTGTCGAAGAATAAGCAAAATTTAATTTAAAAAGTGTTCATGGCACACACAAATGCTTTATTTGCCATAAGAATAATATTCCACAAGTAAAATGAAGCCAACTTTCTCTACCTTTTAACTTGATTTGTTTGCTCTTAGACCATTCGTTCTAGGTAATTGTGGGCTAAATGTAATTTTACTTCAAGTTTCTTTCTACGAATACTTTTTTGTAAGAACCCCAGAAGATTAGTTTAGGTTCTAGGTAATCTTGAGTAGGAACCATATTAAAAGGCAGAAACATATTTCAGTATAGTGTCAGACTACAAAAAATGAGTGTAGCTAATCTTTATATTTGTCTTCTCCATTCTTCGTGACATTGGCAAAGTAATATGTGTTTCATTTCTGATATCATAAGAATTATTTTTACACATAGGGAATGAATACGAGGACGAAATATATTTTAAGTAAAAGAAAGAAAATGACAAAATCCAATCTTTATCTAAAAAGGAAAAGAGTTTAACGAAAGAGAAGAAATTTTAGGATATCAGATCAGAAAGTTTTGGTACGTTCGACCATTCTGTACGACCCTAAAGTTACATTAAAAAAACTGGTAATAATTCGGCATTAAATGTACTTGACATTGTTAAAGTAGGTTTTAAGATTGTCGGAATTTTAACTTTATTCTAGCAGCTGGTTGAAATGAACAAGCCGAATGAAAACTCATTAATTTGGCTCAAAGAAAACTTTATAGAAATCAAAAAACAAATTTTTACTGTCAATTTTTTTGACAGGTTTGTATACTATAGTTTTCGACGACAATATTAAATAAATCTATATAAAATTACTAGTTTTTTTTCTGGATAACATTAGGTATGGAAAATGAAAATCCGAAAAAACATGACCTTTCAACAAGCAAGAAAGACAGTCGAAGTAACAATTCAACTGACGATAGCAGAGGCGATCAAGTAAAACATAGGGACATATCAGAATCTGATTCATATACTACGAGAAGTAGCTTAAATAAGACTGGTATAGTGCCAATAATACCTGTAAGCTTGACTATGAAGAAAACTAAAAGACAAGTTAAAAAGAAGGGAACACAACAATTGAAAGGGAGAGTTAAGAAGCGAGATCGTCCTTCAAAAAAACGCCAACGCAGGGCGGTAAAGGGTAAACCCAAAGTCAAACAACAAAAGAAAGAGAAAGACATATCTGTCTCGACTATTTTCACACGATTATCCTCGAGTGGATATCGAACTCCTGGTTGTGATCATTGCGGACACCGCTGCTGTCGAAGAAGGTAGTTGCTTCTAAAATATTGTTTTGTTTTTGAATGTTATTTATTTAAAATTAAAGTTTGATGATTTTATGAGTTTTGTTTCATTTGATATCGTAAGAATTATTTTGTCAGATACGGAAGGAATGTGAGGAAGAGATATATACGAAATGTGAGAGACAAAATTAGAAAATCTAATCGTTATGTAAAAAGGAAAAGAGTTTATAATAAAAGGGAAGAAATTTTAAGGATATCAGGTCAGAATGCTTTGCTACGAGTTCTGTTCGACCTTCAAGTTAGATGAATAAAACTGTTAATAATATAGCACAAGTACATTGTTAACGTAGTTTTTAAGATGGTCTGAATTTTAAATTGACTAGCAGCTGGTTAAATTTATTTTTTTAACTGATTCCAATGCGTAATTAGAAATTACAGTTCTCTTACTGTTTAAACTCATGTGAATCTTAGTATAAAAGTATAAAATTAGTAGTGTGCATACTAAAACATTATAATTTATGTTTTAAATTAAATAAAACTTATTTTTCAATACAAAGAAGGATATCAAGCTGGATCTCGAAGCAATATGTTGTCGCCTCTGTTTATCTCAAGTAATTCTGCACCTGATGCAAATGAACGCCCATCAGTCATGTATTGCGAGGTGAATTGATTTTCTACTATCCCTTAATCAGAGCAACCCTACACATAACAACTGGAATTTTGATCCAGATATTACAAGGAAGTACATTTCATCAAGGAACATTTATAAGTCTAAAAATAATTTATAAATCGCTATACTATCTACTAATTAATTTATTTCCATTAAGTAAATGCTAAACTAGAAGGTTTTAGGAAGTAGACTCTCTGATCGTATTTATAAGGTAGTTATTCTGTGGCAGAACGACCTCATGAAATATAGAATTTTAATAAAAACATTTTATTATCATCTGGATTTTATAGCTCCCGAGAGAGCTTGGTATACAGTGAGGGATTAATATGGGCGTCTATAAAAGAAATTATAGCGATTTTGCTTTCGAATAAAATTAACATTTGCCTTCTTAGCATGATTAACAATTTGAATAACAAAAGCGTTTTATACACTGAGTTCTTTTAATGGTAAATTTTTAGTGAATAATATATTTGATAGCTCTTGATAATTTTTTAAAGAATTCTTGGTTTAACGACCGCTACGACTACATCATCTGACGTATAACCCAGTATAATATAATCTTTCTTTATATAGGATTCTGTGGTATATTTTATAGACCGTAAAGATATTTGTTTCAGACCGGGTGGTTGTGTTCGTGTTTTCGGATCATACACAAGATACAATTATCATAATGCTAGCGATTGAGTTTGTGCCTTTTATAATAAAAACATGTAAGAGATTTTTTTCGGAATGTGTATTGTTGTTGGCTTTGATGGCCTTGGTAGCGTCATTGGGGCCGAGTGCTGACACCCGGCCGTAAAATGGGACAACCTTCACTGGAGATCAAAATTGATTCCATCTTTAAGGTGTCCCCTGCGAGGCCGCTCTAACCGCATTCTACACGATGGACTCACCTGACAGCGGTTACGGGTTGCGACGGTGTTGTGTGCGTGTCTGTGCTGTGCCGTGTCATATTGTCAGGGTTTTGCAGCACGTGCTTAGGACGTCTGACTTTGGTCGGCTGGTGACAAGCTATTATCGATATAACCCTGTCTAATACTCTTATTAGGATTCGGATGGAAATATTTAAGAAATCTTTTTTATTTAGATAACCCCAGAAATGATTTACGATTCTCTGAGGCAGCTCACGATGTGGAGACAGGATGTTCCAACGAATTCTATATTGGAATATATCATTGTTAGTAATATTGACATAGAATATATAGTAATATTACAGTATATATACAGAAATTTTCACTAAGACGTATTAAAATAATTATTACCGGCCAAGTGCGTGGTGGACTACGGAGTGGAAACTAAGCGGTTCTACAGCTAGGTGAGGAATAATCCTTATCTTTAGAACTTTGAGTATTAATGAATTAAAATCAACCGCAAAAATAAGTTGGTAATTTCTTAGTAATTACTGAAAATGCTATGAAAAACAAGTATATGGTGAAAAATTCTACATCTCTAAAATTACTTAACGTATCTTTTCCAAATTTGCAGAATTTTAAAATCACATAGTTCAAATGCTAGTGGTTTTTCACATTTGGTTCAGTTCATTTGTTAGCTATTGTATGGACAGTGAATGCATTTATGCGTGAAATAGCTCTGCTCAAGATATTATTATAATATTTTAACGAAGAACCTTATCACCGGGGTATAAGGTTTAAAATCGCTTGCTACCCTTTCTGTTTATTTACTTCTTACGCATAGATTCTAGTAGGATGTGTTCTTGAAAATGCCGCATAACATTCCGACGACGGAACTTTCTCGAATCCGTATTCCGCACTATACAACGACTGATTCATTTAGTTCTGAGCAAGAAGCGAAGAAACTACAAGCGATACAAGTGAAAAAGTGCGATAATTAGTGACCTTGGCCATTATTTTGGACTACGATTAATTAACCTGTGATTTAGACCGGTGATCTAGAAGATCTCATTAGTCTCATTTAGAGCCATCAGGTATTTATTAGAAATCCGCTAACCCCAGCCCGTAACAATAATTGTGTAGAAATAAATTAATTTTGATTAAAATATGTATTCCACTTAAAGTTTAAAATTCAAATGAAGAAATTAACGAAACGAATTTACTTAAGTCTTTTTAGTCATAAAATATTCATTCATAATTATTTAATTACAACTTTTTAAACTCTCGACTGAATAGCTAATTAGCATTTAATTGAAACGTTTTCAACTCCTTGGCATAAACGTGATTTCAGTTTCAAATTTAATGAGGTATTTTGTATTAATACTTCGTTTTGAATACTTCATAAATCCATTTTGCGATTATTATTGAGAATTCCCTTCAAGTAATATTTGCGTAATAATTTTAGACTTAAGATATTCAATATTAAATTATAATTTTTAAATAGAGTTCTCTGATTGATTATATTTCTAACCCATAAATTGTCCATATTCTTATCGGGTTTATTGCTAAGTTTTTAACGCTAGTTATTTACCATCACTTTTCGCTTAATTTAGAAGATTTCTTATTCTTTCTTATATTAAAAAAAGTTTTTTTAGTAGTAATCCCAGTAGTAGGAATCCCTTTTTAAGTCATTGCTAATACTCCTATTATCTCTACAAATAAGGTAGTAACTTGCGCTAGGAGTGGGCACGACAATTGCTCAAGGAGGTCAAGATCGAACCCGCAACTCCTTCTTTAGCGGAATTGAGTCGACCCTTTAACCGTTGAGCTATTGAGGCTTCTATGATTCATTTAATACTAAATTGATTACACTATTTTTTATTTACAGAGAAATTACCCAGTAAACAAGGATAAAGAAGAATTGCTGATTGACCTCTCGGAGAAACTGACAATTGCTGCTATTGTGGGTCAGTACAGTTGTAAATATATTTACACATACATTAATGAATTGGAAAATTGGTAAATGTGCGATAATATAGTGCCTACTACCAGTCACACAAAAGTATCAATACTTTTGCATTCCGTGCGATGAGTGGGAGCGTCGGAGGCCCAATCTCACAACCCCTTTGTTCCCTTCTCAGTCCTCTCCTCCTATCCCTTGGGTTGGCAACGCGCATGTCATACTTAAGTAATTATCGCAAGCATTCATAGATTACGATGGCTGCTTACCAATAGGTAGACCGTATGCTTGTTTGCCAATCACCATAACATAAAAAAAAAAAATTGTTGTTATGTCATTTTAGGTTATCTAAAATGGCATAACACGTATTTATTAAGATTTAACCATAAAGGTAGTAATAGATTATTTGCTCTTATCCACTGAGTTCCTGTTTCACCTTATAAAATTGTGGAGATAAGATGACAATCTCTCTGTATAAAATCAGTAACACATCAAATCATGATTATAATAATAAGCTGACCTCAGGGAAATGTATCGGAAAGAAGGATTACGTGAACTGTCACGTCAGTAATATGCCACTATTAACATAAATAGCATTACTTTAATTAATTATGAAAGTTAAAGGGAAGAGAATTTTCTAATTGAAAACGATGTCTTACGTTAATCAGTTGCTTAGTCATGTGTAAGCTCTCAAATTAATCAGTGGTGACCCTTGTTAGCTAAGTAACAAAATGGCGCCTATGTATCATTTTGAGCTCGGGATAATAGTTAAAGCTAGTCTTGAGTATTGGTTGCTTTGTTGTGTTAACATTTTGATATGAAACAACGTAAACAATTATCTAGAGTTTCAGGTTTTGCCAATCGGTTTAAAAGTAACAGGGTACTGTTGCGTTTCGTGCGATTAATGAGAGGGCCGCAGACCCAATCTCCAACCACTCAGTTCCTTTCATCTTTTTTTTTTTTTATTTGGAAAGTAGGGCAGATGACTCTACTCCACCTGATGGTAAGTGGAAATAAAGTCCAAACGCGAAGGCGGCTAACAGAGTTGCGGAATGCAACCGTGTTAGCCACCCTTGCCCTGCCTACCCGCAAGATGCCTCTTCACGCCTCGTTTGAAGGAGCCCAGATTGTATGGAGGGAACACGTGAGCCGGTAATGAGTTCCACTTTTTGGAAGTACGACAAAGAAAAGAATTGGCAAACTTCTTTGTTCGCGAAGGAATTGATGCCACAGTTAGACGGTGACATCGGAGACCGGCACGCGTAGTTCTTGTTAGGAAAGGGGAGGGAGGAATGATGGAGAATAATTTTATTCCTATCCCTGCCCTCCTATCCCTTGGTTAGGTATCGCGCATGTGATACTTCAAGTATATCGCGCGTGTATAGGTTACAGAGACTGCTTATCATCAGGCAGACCGTATGATAGTTGCGGCCGCCATGAGATAAAAAAAAAACTTGAGAGGTGTCAAGGGACACCCGGAGGGAACGAAGTTCCTTTCGATTAATTAGTGAAGGAATTGTAATAAAATTTTATTTTTTTAAGTTATAATAATATTTTTTTATTATTAACATTATTTATTATTTACAAAAAACCTGTATGAATCAAACCATAGAAATGAAAATATCTGGCTTGCTTTCTATAAGAGAGAGAGACAGACAGAGAAACATGCGACGCCGCACAGCTTACAATAGCTTACTATAGCAAAAGTGTCGTGACAACTTTTCGTAAGAATTTTTCCGTCTAGCCCCCTTTCACAACGCGCGATAAGGAACTTCGTTCCAAAAATCTCAACATTAAAAAATTCGACAAACTGGCCGTACTTTCAATAATCTTTACATCAACGCTCGAGTCAGTCAGAGACAATTCACAGTGGTTGTTCGAACAGCACAAAAGAGAAGACGATTTGAAACCTCACTGTACGTATATTTATGTTAGATTTAAATTACTTATTAGTCTTTCTAGGCTAGATCGTAGTATAAATGAAGTGTCTTTAAATAGCTAAAGGACACGTCATTAAAGCAAAAAAAAAAAACTGTACGTACAATATACCGTTGAGTGTGCAGCGTTTATTTATTTATTTAAAATATACGCCCACAGCATTTCTGAGACTAGTAGCAGAGACCAGCATCTTTAGATTAATCTAACTCGATATTATACGCACAAGATAAATAATGAAGTCATTTGACGTTTCACATCAGCGTTACAGTTTCCGTTCACAATTAGAGCAGCAATCGTCCGAAAATTGACGTGGTTGAACTGAATTCTCATTAATATTTTTGCAATATATTTGTTTATCTTACTTTCTTAGAGATCATATATTATATACATATTATATCATATATCATATCTTACTTACAAAACATCACTTAGTACGATGCGACGTACCGTATATAATAGCGACCGCTTAGTGCGACATCGTTTAAAATTATACTTTTTTTTAGTATTTGCACCAAATTAAATTATCTATCAACAGTTAAAGATAATTATCAAATGCCCAGACCGAAACAAATATAACATCTGCTCCGAGCGGGAATCGAGCCCTCGACCGTCAAGGCTCAAAGCAAGCTATCTACTAGCTAATAATAATAAATAATAATAAAATAATTTCTTTTCAAAGGTATAATAGCACGCACATCGAGCGACACATGGGGTTTCAGCCACGCATTCCAAAAGCGAAGACTTGCAAGAAACCACGTAACGCTCTTCTGGAAAACCTATGCAGATACCCTTAGACCTGTGGCTAAGAAAACCATCAATGTAAATCTTCCATTAGTACAATGTTTTTGTTCTCCATAAGCTTGTGTCTTCATCCTAGCATTATTCCCGGTATTTTATGTACCCAGGGTCTGCTTATTACTTTTATCCGGATTTGACAGGTTACTAGTTTTTACACGGAGCGATTGCCATCTGACCTCCGCAACTCTAAGGGCGAACCAGTAACTCATTGGATAAGAGCAATTTACTTATCAAGAGTTAACGATTATTATCAGATGTTTTTGATAATAGCCGGGGCCGACAGCTTAACGTGCTCTCCGAGGCACGGTGGGGAGACCCACACGGACAAACGCCCAGACCGAGACAAAAATTTAACAAACATCTACCCGAGCGGGAATCGAACCCGCAACCGTCGAGACCAAAGGCAGACTCGCTACCCACGACGCCACAACGGTGTCAATCCAGTCTCCATAAGCTTGTGTATTTGTAGAAATGGAACGGCTCGACCGGGAGAAGTACTACTCTCATACAGAAGATCGGCGTAAAGTAACAGTTCATTTATCTTTCCAGCCTGTATCTTTTCTCATCCTTTAGGTTAGCAAAGCGCATGATACTTGAAGTATCGCTAGTGTTACAGGTTGCTGTTACTGCTTACCATCAGGAGGATCTTATGCTTGGTTGCCAATCGTCATAGCATAAAAAAGTCATTTAGCTATGACAGGTTACTAGTTATTATACAGAATACTGTCAATTTATCAGTATAACTCGACGACCTTAACAGACAACACCCAAAATTAAATAGATCATTCCATTGTAAAATGCAGTTCCACTGAGAAATAACACCCCAAATATATTCAGGGAATAGTATAAGTATGTCATAATGTATACACATAATATTAAATCAATTAGAATAAATCAACAGTTTCCCCAACCGGAGACCGCAGGCTTGATTTCGCTACAGTTTACATTGAAACCTATTTAATTCCCAAGGGAATTATTCCTCTAGGGATTAAATTTTCAATAACCCTTTTATAGGATAGCCTATATTATTGCGATATTATCTAATGCTAAAGCCTTCAGACCTACTGGTATTAGCTGTAGGTTGTTGTATCTAACAATAATCTCGTAATGTAAATATTTATTAAAATAAAATAATAGTTTTTCTCATAGAAGAAATAAAAAAACCGGGGTTTTTAATGCCTAAAAACTCGGATAAAAGGACATTTTCTAAAAATGAATCTGTTCGGTATGCGAGGTCAAGTGAAACGATCGCTAGTTGACAACGCACCGCTTTTTTGTATGAACAATCATCTAGCGGTGGGCGCAGCTACACACACATGTATATGTATACATTATGCACCTACATACGATACACTCCTCCCCCTAGTAACAGAATCCTAACTAGATTTATTTGTCGCCCCTGAAATCCGTCCATACAAAATTTCATAAAAATTGTTAGACCCGTTTCCGAGATTCAGATTATGTATAATATACAAGAACTGCTCGTTTAAAGGTATTAGATAGATCTATATTATGTACTTTTACTTTCAGAAAATTCAAGAGCAAGATAAAAAGAAAACTTCTCAAGATCAAAAAAATATGAAAGAAACAAAATTAAACACAATTACGATATATAACGAAGAATATATATAAATCTGTATGTGCTAAAATTAAACTTTATAAGTAACTAATAAGATGTTTAATTAAACTCTTATTTTATTTAAAAAATTTATAACAGAATTAATTATGAAGTCTCAATAACTCAACGGTAGAAGCGCCGCCTTCGATCGCTTAACGTGAGTCGAGGGTTCGTTTCTAACCCCCTTGGGCTGTTGTCTTACCCACTCCTAGAGCAAATATCGAGCTTTTTTGGGTAGGAATATTATTAATGCCTTGAAAAATCATTGCTAATAGTCTTTATATAAATAAAAAAAAATTTAAGCAGAAATAAAATATATTTTAAAATACAACAAAATCGCTCGAAGTTTTGTATTTTTTCCGCAATAATCACACCTCAACCGCTCATTACATGGTCTGTGAAAATATACATTTCGTACAGAAAAATAAAACTGGTTTAAATTTCAAAGTGAATAAATTTAAGCGAAACATTTAAATAAGGTGCTCTTTTTACTAAAAACATAATTAAAATATCTAGGTTTTTTTTATTTCATGATGATTGGCAAACCAGCATATGGTCCGCCTGATGAGTTACCGCAACTTATGAATTCTTGCGATACTTGAATTATAACATAATTTAAAAACGTTGCCAACGAAAGGGATAGGAGGAAGGGGAAGACAAGGGGAAAAAAAGGAAACAGATGGGTGGGAAAATGGGCCTCCGGTGCTCTCGCTCATCGCACGAAACACAATAGTACAGTTACTTTAATACTTCCCGGACCATTTGTGCGGGGAGGACCACGGATCTAATGCTAATAATGTGTTTTTTTTGTCGTATGTATCTTGCTTTTATAACCGACGGTATTTTTTATTTAATTTTTATTTTCTTTCCAACGCTTTAATATCTAACGTTAACGTACCGTAAACTTCTCACAAATTTACGTCCCGTTTACGTTCCCAGTTAAATAATGAGAAATTCTAACGATGCAAAACGACGAGTAATTTATCTATATTACTATTCCTGTCTGAGGACGTCGACGGGGATTTTAGACAATAATGGGCACTTATCTTTAGAGGAGTACGTTGTTCTAGTTTTGTTACAAATGTATTAACTATTTTAGTTATTCATTTATGTTTGGGTATTGTCGAAATGAATACAATAATTGAAATACTAATAGAACTTGAGCTTGAACGGTAAAGTACAAATCCCATCATAGTCAAAGCGGGGACCGTATGAAAATGGTGGTCATCCTAAACAAGCAGAAAAATATATTTATCGGTTTCCTGGAGTCTAGTTAAATATGAAACCATTAATTTGAAACTTGACTAAATTTTTTTAACTTGATAGCTTATATTTAATACAAAATAAAATTGCTTGTCTGGCATCCTTATTTTTGGCACACCTGTTTGCCAGAGCACCCCGAAAATATTGATCACAATGATAAATTGTCTTTATAAGGTATAAACAAAATCTAACGTATAATTTTTGTTCTAAATTCCTCTTTTGAATATTACTTAATTAAAACCTTGCTAGAACAAGATTAAGAAGATGCAGGAACTATAAACATTACTTTATTCTTTATGTTGTTAATTTTTAAATGTCTTAATTATTACTTATAACTAGCTATGCCTGGGTTCCCTACAAATGTATGTTGTTGCAAGCGCTCATAGGCTACGATCACCACATACCATCTGGTGGGTTGTATGCTTGCGTGCCAACTTGGTAACAAAAATACATAGTTACTTTCGCATTTATAATATTAGTAGGGATTGCGTTTCACTAATTGTTGTGGCGTTGTGGCGTTGTGGGTAGCGAGTCTGCCTTAAGCCTCGACGGTTGCGGGTTCGATTCCCGCTCGGAGCAGATGTTTGTATTAATCGTACAGGCATGTTTTCCGGTCTGGTTGTGTTTGTCCTTGTCATTGTGAATGTTTCCGGACCCCCGACACAGGATATAATTATCCTAATGGGGGCCGTTGAGTGTGTAGGCGTTAAAAATGATAAATATATTTGTAGGATATTTGTATTTAATTTGTATCTGTTGAACTCAATGTCTCCCAGGATTTCTGGTAGAGATCTCTTGTTAGAGACAAGTTGTCTTTTATACCATTATAATGTGTGGCCTCTGTTTTTAACTGTATTTTTCTTTTTGGTGCATAAATAAACAAAAGTTACAATGATACGAAAGCTAATTAATGAAGTTTCGTATAAGGTTAAACGAAGCGTTGAAGTTGATGTAACGACTAATTGAATGTTGCGGTGGTGCTGCGTCTTGAATCACTAACTAACCTACGGGGGATTTAATTAATTCATGTTGCCAATTCTGATGGATGAACTCGGAAAGCTTGTATATATATAAGAAAGATACAAATATCTGCCTGACTTTTAAAAGGTAAACGAGAACTACGAATTTTTAGAAATTCAACCCTTAAGAGGGTGATTTTTTTTTCGGAATGTGTATTGCTGTTGGCCCTACTGGCCTTGACAGCGTCACCGGGCGGGGGGCCGAGCACTGAGACTCAGCCGTGATAAAGGGACAGCCCTCACGGGGGCCCAAATTTGATTCCGTCCTTAGGGTGCCTCCTGCGAAGCCGAAGGCTAAGGACGTCATCGGAGATGGCGGCAGCGCTCCGAGCGCATTCTATACGATAGACTCACCCGACGGTGTGAGCGCGACGCGACGTGCGAAACAAAGGACCTCGTCCTCGCCGGCGAGGACGGTGTTGTGTGCGTGTCTGTGCTGTGTAAGGGTAAGAGGGTGAAAAGCGAGAGTGTAGAGATAGAGAAAGTTTGTATGGAAGTCTGTCATTTTTAAATTAGAAGCAAGAAATTGGTCGAACAATTAAAAGTAAAGAAACCCGTTTTAACATTTACTAAAATTCCTCCCTAAAGGGGTAAAAGAGGATTGAAAATGTATATGGGAAATCCGTCATTTTGAAACTAGAAGTAAAAACTTTGTCTTTTGGCGAAGAGTTAGAGATAAAAAAAACACTTACTCACGCGGGCGAAGCCGCTGGCAGAAGCTAGTATTTGACTATAGCTTGTGGGATTAGCATGAAGTTGCGATATTAATATCTTATAACTAAAATATGATATATGATCGTAAGTAGATGATTTGTTTGAGTTTCATATTATTAACAAATTATTTGATTTGGTGAGGGATAAAAAATTTGAAATTCCATTTTCCCATGTACTCGTTATATGCTCAAAAGTGACGGCATAAAGTTGAGAGTTATTTTGAATATATCAGCAGCCCCCTTAACGTAATTAAATGGGTCATTTCACATGTAAATTGTTGCCATTGGCCTGTCACATCAGATAATAAATAAGCATGTCACAAGTATGTATATCCTATCGAACAAAAAATAATTTTGAACAAAAAAAAATCGCTTGACAGATACCGTTCTCTTATTTGAAGTCGGATTAAAATAACTTTTTCATTTTCGTCAGTTTCAGGCGTCTGTCCGTTTTTTTCACTCCATTCATTATGATTATCAGAACGTACTAAGGGTGCGTTTTTTTATATTAAATGGGCGTGTCGGCTTAACGGCTCTCGAGACTATTCCTAATGCTCGAGGTATTTTTTTAATAAGTTTTATGTAAATTTTTGAAGTTACTTACACATGCTCATCTTTAGCGCTGGGCACAAAGCATTTACAGTCTCTCTTCTGAAAGGTGCTCTCGATCCAACTGCGTGTTGTCTTCTGTAACAAATGAAATTTTTAAATTAATAAGAGAGAATAAATATGACGCTTATGTAGCTGTAAATAGCTGTTGAAGAACACGCTAATCTTACTACGTTAAAAGTAGGGTTGTTAAAATTCAAAATACGAATAATGAATAAACTGAAAAATCACACCCAAGATACACCATCATTATTGGATCGTCATCGGATGTTTCAAATTACATACAAACCAAAATCACAACGCAATAGCCAGAACCATATGAGCTCTTTTGATTTGGAATGTGTATTGTTGTGGGCCCTTTGGCCTAGACAGCGTCAGTTAAAGTATTGAGTCCCGTTCGTGAAAAATGAACGGCCTTTACGGGGCTGAAAAAGAAGGTTGACTCTTGCATGGCCGAACCACGGCTAATGATTAATAATTACTTCGCGAATAAAGAAGTTTGCCAATTCTTTTCTTTGCCGTACTTCCAAAAAGTGGAACTCATTCCCGGCTCACGTGTTCCCTCCTTCCCACAATCTGGGCTCCTTCAAACGAGGCGTGAAGAGGCATCTTGCGGTTAGGCAGGACAAGGGTGGCTACCACGGTTGCATTCCGCAACTCTGTTAGCCGCCCTCGCGTTTGGACTTTAATTCCAGTTGAGTCACATGCCCTACCTTCTAAATAAAAAAAAAAAATGACGAAATCGGAAATTAAGGCAGAACTCCGACCGCATTATACACGATGTACTAACCCGACGATATGAGTTAGCCCTGATGTACGAAATGCCCCATAGACTCAAAGTTTACTCAACTCAAACTTATGTTAAAAAAAATTCAGATACTAAATAAATAGCCGTTTTTGACGCTATCTGATGATATTTCTTGCACTCCCATAAAAAAGCTATAACGCTTATCATTTCAATTCTATTCAAGACAAGACAGTGCTTTACAACCTGGAAGACCCAAGAACCCAATATAGTAGTAATGAAATCTTTACAGTACATTTCTCGAACAATAAAATGGCTCGTAAATTCTCCACATTACAGATTGAAATAAGACTACGATTCGTTTAGATAATTTTTGGAGACGTTTTGAATATTTGTTTGTAAAAAGGTTTTTATGTTAGTTATAAGTACCATTTAGTGTGCAGTAAAACCGCATGTGATATTATAAATCCATTTATTTTAGTACTACCGTCCAACACATAAAGCTATTTTATTACTAAGCGTGTGGATTTTCTATTCTTTTTAAATTTATGTAGAAATTTTAAATTTGTTTTTAATTTAATCATAACATATAGCTTCGAGGTTTGTGACTTATTCACTCCTAAGGATAAGGATTCTGGAGTATTAAAGGCGTCGGGATGTGACGACCCCATCGCCCGCTGTTGGGATAACCTCTGTCACAGCAGAGATTATTCCACCAGTGCAATCAGTCACACTGGTGGTAGGTCTTTTGTTGCAAGAGGCCGGCTAGGTAGGTACCACCGCAGTGTCCAATATTCTGCCGCCAAATAGTAGTGTTTAGGCATTACTGTGTTCCGGTTTGAAGGGCATTGTACGCTAGTGAAATTACTGGGCGAACGAGATTTAAGAACTAATATCTCGAGGTTGGCAACGCGTGAGTGGCACCTACTAATGGTGCTGCAAGCGCTCATAGGCTGCGGCAGCCACTTACCATCAGGTGGGCCGTATGCTTGTTTGCCAACTTCTAACATAAAAAAAAAAATCTTCCCCAAATATGTATAGTAAATAATTTTCGGATTTATAATTACAGCTGTTGGGATAATCTCTGTTACAACAGAGATTATTCCAATCAGTCCCACTGGAGGTAGGTCTTTTGTTGCAAGAGGCCACAGTACCACCGCTATGTCAAATATTCTACAGCTAAGCAGTAGTTAGTATCTTTGGCTTTACCGTGTTTCGGTTTGCATGGCAATGCAAGGTAGTGAAATTACTGCGCAAAGACAAACAACAAATATTTCGAGGTTGGCAACGCGAGAGTAACACCTAAAAATGGTTTTGCAAGGCCTCATAGGCTACGGCAACCGCTTACTATCAGGTAGGTCGTATGCTTGCTTGCCAACTTAGTAATATAAAAAAAATATTTATACATATGTGCTGTAGTGTGATCTATTGAATTACCTGTTTTCGCAGAGCAGATAAATCCATACATTTCTCATATCCACTCAATTGGACAATTGGTCACCCAAGCAGACCCTTTTGTAATTCCTGACCTGGTCTTCTTCTTTTTTTTCATAGCATTAATCCCGGTATTTATCCAGGGTCTATTAGACTCTTATTTGGATTTTTGACAGATTACTAGTTTTTACATAGACCGATTGTCATGTAACCTTCGCGACCCTAAAGCCGAACCAATAACCCATTGATAAGAGCGAATTACGTATTAAGGATTATAATCAGATGTCTTCAATTCAAATGAAAACTTGGTATTTATACAATACCAATGAATTAACTCTCTCCGACCTCTCGCAATAGGCTTTGTAACGACGAAATTTGGTTTCACGATCTCATTAGGATGGAAAGGATGGTTTGAAATTTGGGATCAGTTATTTCAGTAACATTATACTTGTTTATTAAATAAATTATCCGATTAACTATATTATGGCTGTATTTAAAGGTTGACTAGTCTGCTGTATTGTATTGGACTGATATTCAAATGTGTTATTAAATTTCATTATTTTTGAATAATTTTGTGCAATTTATAAGCGCCTGTGTAATAAAAAACTATTTAAATGATTATTTACTAAATCTAACTGATTAGATAAAACTAGAAACGCTTTTAATAGGCTGTAATAAAATGGAATATTGGATAGCAATGTTTTGTAAAAATATTATCCTTTAATACCTTCCGACCTAACTTAAGTAAATGCTACGAGTTGGCACGACAATAGCCCAAAATGTTTCTACTTTTTAAGTTCGTACTACGGCTACTAACAAGATTATGACGCGCCTGATGGTAAGCCAGTAACTTCAGTTACATCTTATTTCACAATGTAGTGTTACATTATTATAGTCAATCAAAGAGACAGGACATACGATGGAGGGTCAAGAAAACGCTGAGGACAGAAGGGATTGAAAATTGACTTTTGGCGTTTTGTTCCGTCAAACTAAAACCCTAGTTTACTTTGCTTTTGTGGCGAAATCAAGAAAATAATACTTTATATAAAAAACGTTTTACGATTACAATAATTAAATTTTGATAATAAAAGATGATATTATTTATATTAATGTAATTACAAATATGAAATATATGTTAAGTAGTTATTTTACCTTTTTGTGCACTAGTAGCCTTTCCAAAAATAAGATATGTTATAAATAAAGGTTGCCTGTAAGAGATCACTTTAAGTGATAAGGCCGCCCTTGTACCATCTTTGTCAAAGTAATATATGTATTATGGTGTATTTTCTCTTGTGTGTACAATAAAGAATTTAAATAAATAAAATAAATAAATATTTTTCGTATATTAATTACTTTAGAATTTTTGTACAAAATTTAGGCATACAAAATCAAGATGTGTCGCAGGACGCGCGGTAGGAACGAAGTTATTTCATTTCATTGGCCACAATCACTTTCATTCATCACCCTTTGCCAATCCTTGCCACCCCACGCCAAAAAAAAAAATATGACGCCAGGTAATGCTTTCTCTCAACGCTTTCTGATAACGTTTTTTTTTTCGTTCAAAAGTTATACTCAAAATGCAAAAAAACTATTCGATGGAACGAAATGTATTTATTTTGTGTACAGTTAACCTTTCGAGTCATTTAGACGACATTGTGGCGCAGCGGTAGCGAACCTGCCTTAAACGCCACAGGTCGCGGGTTCGATTCCCGCTCGGGGCATAATATGTTTGTATTGACCATGCAAGCATATTTTCCGGTCTGGGTGTATTTGTCCTTGTCATTGTGAATGTTTCCGGACCCCCGACACAGGATATCACTATCCTAATGGGGGCCGTTGAGTGTGTAGCGTTTATTTTTTATTTAGACAACATTATGTATGTCGAACATAAACAGACCCGCGCCAGACGCTGCGGCAGTTTGCATGGGAATTGCTACACTCGTTTGGTATTCTGTCTCGGCACGGGGCCAAATAACTGTGTTTAATAAACCCGAAACTAGATAAAGAATAAATTATTTACAGACTCCGCATTTATTACAGAAAAATCAGACGTAAAAGCTGTTTTAGATATAGAGGAAAACTTTTCGTGTCGGTTGGCAAACAAGCATACGGTCCGCCTGATGGTACTGTTAGGTTATAGTCAAAATTAAATTATTTGTTTTTATTTTTTATAACTTATAGTTCAAATGAAATTAGTTTCTGTTTTGTTTTTTTTGTTTAGTCTCTGTTTTGATTATTCATAGAAGTGGGGGTTGACTATAAAAACGAATGCTTGGTCATTGAAAGGGTCAGTCGTTGTGAAGAGTGTTTGCTGTGAGTTAAAATAAAGTCAGTGTCGGTGGATTTGAGTTTCTTTTATACACCTACCCTTACGATATAGTAAGACGCAGTTTCATTTGGAGTCTTCGTCTTACAGTACGCAGTCACCGCAACCTAAATAAACGCTTGAAATACTTAAAGTATCACATGCGCATTGCCAATCCAAGCGTCGGGATGTGACGATTCCATCGCCCGCGGATGGGATAACCTCTGTCACAGCAGAGATTATAGCACCAGTGCAATCAGTCACATTGGTGGTAGGTCTTTTGATGTAAGAGGCCGGCTAGGTTGGTACCACCGCAGTGTCGAATATTCTGCCACCAAATAAATAATGCTTAGGCATTACTGTGTTCCGGTTTGAAGGGCATTGTAGGCTAGTGTAATTACTGGATAGAGGAGATTTAAGAACTAATATCTCGAGGTTGGCAACGCGTGAGTGGCACCTATTAATGGTGCTGCAAGCGCTTATAGGCTACGGTAACCACTTAGGATCAGGTGGGCCGTATGCTTGCTTGCCAACGGGTAGCATAAAAAAAGTAGGAGGTAAGAGAGTATACTGTACCGATTTTCTGTGAGAGGGTAGTACTTCCTCCGTCGAGTCGGCACATTTGTGCTGGGAAAAGCATGGCTCTAATACTAATACATTGTTCTAATGGATATTGGACCAAAATTACATGGTTTACAGGAAAGGATAAAAATAAATTTTCTTTCTTTGAGATTTTATCCATCAATCTTGATAAACTATCTATCTAGTTTTTCCGGAATTTTAAGAATTTTAAATTTTATTCTTTTGTGACTAATTTTATAAAGCCTTTTCATTGCGTATTTTCTTCGCTAATGTAATTATATTTCAGTCTTACTCAAATGTAATATTTAAAGCATAAACCGGATTGTTTATCGTAGCTTAGCTGTTTGTTTTTCTTATTCACGTGGCACATAAGTAACAAGTAAATATTAAATAAAATACGCCCATGTGTCGTAAACTCCAGATGTACTGTTCTTTATGTACATTTCACATACGAGTATAATAAGCTAATTCTAAAACTAGCTGTGCCCCCGGCTCCACTGACGTTGTCTGCAAAATTATTGTTTAGTACTTTTTTAAATTCGCAGAACCCCAATTATTGCTAAAATAAAAGCAGCCTAAGTTACTCATTATAGCATTAACATTCTACCAGAGGTAGTCCAGATAAAATGGATCCTGTCGTTTCGGAGATTAGCCGGATCAAACAGACGGAAAGATAGACAAAGCTAATCTAATAACATTCTATGAGGTTAGGGAAAATTGTATTAAACAAAGTATTTTTTGTATTTCAATTGCTGTAAAAAAATATTTGTAAATAAATTATAATTTACTCAAGATGTACTAAAGTCTTTATATAATGAAATGGGAAATTAATTTGTCAGTTTCAGAAATTATTTCGACTTGTCAAAAGCAAGTCTCAATGAATAGAGTAATTGGAGCACGTTTGGACTGTGCTAATTTGACGCAGTTTAATAAATATATGTTTCGTTGCATAATTGATAACGCACAGTGTTCATTTGCAAACACGTTTGGAAACAAATGGCTTTATGTTGTGTATAGAAAATTCATCCTTTGTGTGGTACTGGCCTACTCTGTATAAGAATTATTCATGTCACTTTTAGAGGCCATTGATTTAACTTTTTATACCTGATTGATAGCATTTACATTAAAAAAATTTAGCTCCAAGCAAGTTTTTAAAGTCTTTACAATCCCCTCAAAAGATGATAAGGAATGCTGTGACAGAAGGAGGGCTGATTCATTTTTCGCCCAAAGAATCGGAATTGCAATTCAGCAGGGAAATGAAGCTAAAATTTTTGCCGACATTCCTTTTGGACTTTATATTTGTTAAGCTAGATGCTGACGTGAAATAACGCGTTATTAACATTGATTTAAAAATAAAAGTAACTTATCATCTGATGATTATTAATTTTAATAATTTTATGAAATCAGGATCGCTGTAACCATTTCCTAACCTAAACCTAATCTAACCAAAACAGAATACTTATTTATATCTTATGTTCCTCATAAGTTTGCTGAATAATATTTTAATTACCGCAAGTGACGCAGTGGAAGCAATATTTAAGGTTTAATGTCAAATGAAAGCCCAAAACCGTTTTAAAACGGGATAAGACTTTATTACTCAAGAGCTGGTGGTTTATTTTAATTAGTCTCATTTACATGCGTTGTTCTACCTCAAGTATATCGCAAAATTATGGTATTAAGTTTTATTTTTATTTGTCAGCATCACTTTTGATTGAGAATAAAGTTTTATATTTACCTTAACTTCTTGTTAGCATTCCCGGTATTTAGAGTCAGCTTACTCAACACACGCGCGACAAACAAAACGTTGGGAAATTGATTTTAAAAAAATGCTGATACCGAATGTGTAAGAACTGCGAAAGACAGGGAAAAATCGAAATCTTTATAAGAGATCGTCAGTGATAAAAAAAGGTATTGGTAAATTTAAAACTAATTTAATTTTTATCTTATTACTGTTATCCGGATTTGACGAGTTACTATTTTTTACATAGAGCGATCGCCCTCTAACCTTTACAATCCTAGGGGCGAACCACTCATTAGATTCAAGCGAATTAGCTATCAAGAGTTAACGATTTTTTTTAGCTGTTACGTGATAGCAACTAAAACCGACAGCTTAACGGGCTCTGCGAGGCAAAATTTTTTTTTTTATGCTGATAATGACGTGCCCTTTAATTATTTAAAGACACTTCATTGATACTACGATCTAGCCTAGAAAGACTAATAAGTAATTTAAATCTAACATAAATTGCTAAGTAGAGTAAAACTAAGAATGTGTCCATCAACACTTTTCTTACTGTCTCTATTACGGGGAAGGCACTTTGTTTTTGCGTCTTTATATAAATGTAGCACTCACTAAACTATCATTTACACTATATTAATACACTAACTCAAAAGGTTTTGTTCTTTTAAGTCTTCTCACTATGTCCGTGTTGTCGAGGAGCTGATAGCCTCGACGTTCACATGATGATGAAGTCTTTTTTGGTGAGCTTCTGCAGTTTTTTTGACTATATTTGCGACAGGGTCTATGTTGAGGTCCCGATGAAGGTCGTCATTTCTTACGTACCAGGGTGCATTTACAATGCCCCGAAAAACTTTGTTCTGGAATCTTTGTATGACTTTTGTATGACTTTGTTTGGTGCAGCCCCAAAGCTGAATTCCATAAGTCCATACGGGCATAAGGACTTGTTTATACAAAAGTATTTTGTTGTGCACTGATAACGCAGAATACTTTCCGAGTAGCCAGTACATCTTCTTGTAGCGAAGCTCTAATTCATCGCGTTTTTTCTTTTTTGTATATTATTGATTAATTTGTGTGAGTTTTGTATAACGGAAGAGATAAGAGAGGATATTAACTTGGTAGTCAATAAAATTATTTCTCAAGCCGTTGTGGCGCAGCTTCAACGTTACGCTTCGCTTTCCAAGAAAATATATGAGATAACGTTTACTGCAACCTACGAACATACTACGCACAAATACCCAATTAATGAAGTCAATGTCACGAGCTTAAACTCAACGTGGGCAGTGGGATAATTCGAAACTATGCTACACTAGTTGCATATAGTTAATAGTCGTGTATTATGTGTACTGCACTGGAAACGCAGACCCATATTGTTAAGCAAACGAATCCGTTAAAATGCGTCGTATGGCAGTGCACAACGTGCGCCGCAGTGCGACGTCGGCCTTATATTCAGACGACAGACGACGAAAACCTTTGTATAAGCTTATAATTTCGGGTGAACGTAGATTAATACCTTTCACATCGCTATTACTTAGCATTTCCGATCATATCATAATACAGTGAAAGGAGATATTGATATTAAATTAAAATGTCACAGATTAAATTTTGATTGATGTTTAATAAAATAGGATAACGTTTATTCTAGAGACGAAGGTAATGGGAAATAATCAACTTAATAATCTGATACTGAACTGAACTAAAAACAACTAATTTATTAGCGTTCATATAAATAAGAATGATTAAGAAATAACATGCAGCTACAGCTTCGTGTAGCACGTGTCGTATGTCTAAGAGTTTCGTAGCTGTGCTACAGAAGAAATAATGGAACTGACGTAGCGGTGCTACAAGATTAATATTTCGTGTTAAAAACAGGAACGCAACGATGTATGAAATTAAAAATGAGAGAGAGACAACGCTGAAGGAGAGAAAATGGGGTTGAAAATTTGTTCCAAAGTCTGTAATTTTTTAATCTAGAAGCATGATACTTCGTTATTCGGTGAACAAATAAAAATAAGGAAATACGTGTTTTTGCATTTTCTAAAACTCTTTAAGGGTAAAATATGTGTTCAAATTTTATAATAAAATCGTTATTCACTTTTGAGAAAAGTCGCTGGCAGAAGCTAGTGAAAAGTAGAAATTAACGAGAAAAACAACTTCAAAATAAAACAAAACATTTATTAATAAGTTTAAATTAATAAAGAAATTGAATCTCGAAAGAACAAAAAGGTAGTCTAGATTGAAAATTATTTTAATTTACGAATTCTTTTCTAGCCTTCAGGCACCAGGGGTCAACAGTGATTATGGCTTTTGTTTGATTTTAGATTGCTTTAATTTAAAGAATATTTGACAAGCTTTATAGCAGTTTTATTTTGTTCGCGTTTTTGAGATAAGCATCAAATATTGTTTTATTTGAATATGTTGCTTAAGTTAAACATTGTAATATTAAGAGATCTTGTAATTCTTATTTCCCCAAAAATAAATAATGAGGTATTTTTAATTTAGTCTTCATGTTTATAACTCAATCTATTAACTAATTCCAAGATGCTAGAAGACTAAGTTATTTTCGAGATACACTGCGCACTAGGTTCGTTCGTTACCGGACGAATAATCTGGATATCATAAAAAGTTATAAATATAATCTTCTACATTATATTTATTTCTTCTTTACTATATTTATTTTAACTTTTATAAATCTTCAGTTATCTACTAAAGTACACCGATAAAAACTTTCAGCGTATATAAAAACTGATTGGTAAGTTTCATACAAAATTTTACCGCAACCAGTTCTTGAATAAATCATTCTCCACCACTTGAAATAGCAGTTTTAAATTCTGAATTTAGATATAAATTGAGTTTATGAGTACAAGCTTTAATAGTAACGGGAGCTAAATATCCTTTATAACATGTATGTATTCCATATTTCTAACAATATTCTAACAAATGTAAAGCATAAGACGAATTAAAAAGACAAATTATGCGATTGAAAACATGAAGGTGAGTGACCTGAATTTGAAATGCATATAAATTATAAGAAAAAAAAAAAAAAAAACAGAATAAAACATTTTAATGCTGACTAAAAAGATTTTAGCGCAAAGTTGTTAGATTTGCAATATCAAGCTTCGTAGCGCACGTAGAGGGTAACATTTCGTACGAGATTCAAACTAGTTCTACGTTGTTAATATATTGCATCTGTATATGTAACTTAAGCATGAAAGTAACACAATATACTAGTAAATATTTTCAACGTTATTATATGCAATCAAAAGTTTTAGAATATGAAATTTATTTATTTATTTTAATTTCATTCATTAATAGTTTCTTCACTTAATTTCATTCAATCATCTTTGTTTTCTGTTTGTATTTAAAGAGATGACTGAATTGTAATGTCGTCTATTGCCTCTACATATTTAACCTCGAGTGTAGGTGTGATCCGTTGCGTGCATGTGACCTTAATTATGATTACCCTATTATTATATGAAACTATTAATTTTCAACATTTAATTTAAAGAATATGATAAAAAAATATCTAATTTTTTATTACTATTTGATTTAATACACTTACATGAGTACAATGATCACTTAAATAAATTAGTCTCTAAAGTAATAATTATATTATTAAGTTTAACGCGCCTGCAGTGCGATTCTAAATGCAGAACTTTGTCGCATTAAGGACAACAAACATACTCTCAGCGCTCAAACAAAACTGGTATCTATTTTTAACGTATTAGGTTTCACAATCCTGTCGGTTGATTTGAAATGCTTACACAGATTTTAACTTGCGACAGTTGTATATTATTCAAAGTGCCTCGGATGTTACCCTCTTGCTGAACTAACATTTCGTATATATACTGGGATTACTGGGCTCACTTTTTTATTCCTATGCAATTTAACATTTTATACTTTTTTAAGCGAAGATAGCTCAAAATTGACATATAAAATGGTATATAGAATAATCATATGCCTTAGAAATGTAAAGAAAAACGTATAATATAAAATACCTTGTCATTCTTGTTTCAGATCGCAACAGGCATAAGTTACAATCTAGTTGTTGTAAGTGAAGGGTTGTAAGTGTTCGTAGGCTATGGTAACCATCAGAGAGACCAAACGTACATATGAATGGAAGGGAAGTAATGAGAAGAGAAAAAAGTAAGAGTACAGAGAGGGTGGGAGTTTGGGCCTCTGGCACTCTTACTCATCTCATAAAACTCAATAGTACCTATTAATACTGTTACTTTACGCCGATTTTGAGTGAGAGGGTAGTACTTCCCCAGTCGAGCTAGCCCATTTGTGCTGGGAAAAGAATAGCTCTACTACACTAAACTAAAAACAACAAAACATTTTTGTATAAGATGAATATTAATAGTGAAAGTGTGTTTAGCGCGATGAGGTTGGACAAACTTACTTACTTGACTTACTCCGTCTGGATTAAGCACTTAAATTTTTAGAGAACCTTCACCGCTGACTAGACTTTCTAAAATTTATTTGTCACTTAGTTTCGTTGAAAAAGGTTTAAAGCAACAGGTCGCTGAGGCTTTAGAGGTCGTGTACTCGACCGTTAAATGTTTCAGGAGTTTTGTTATTTTAGGCTTAAAAGAATTCGTGTTAGGTAATATTTTCATTTTTTATTTTAATTAGAATGTATTTTTATCGTATACGATTTATTGTGTTCGTTAACACTAAAAATATTACGAGTGTGTTGCTAAACCTAAAATACTTTTGATGCCATTCCACCCTATTCTTGAAGAGTTATTTAGGAAAGCCTCACCAATATAATAGCTTCTCATGTTTTCTACGACTTCATTTGAAGTTGAAATTTTATTAATAAATTTATTATAAAAATATTTATTTTCTATGACCTCTTGATCCAACTTTATGTGACAATTTTATTTAATAATAACAAAAAATAAGAATGTGGCACCAAAACTTTTTTCAAATTTAAGTCTTTTGAGTTTACTTATTCGTTTGAACTTTTTATATAGTTCACAGTCATTATTTTACATACTGTTGTAAACATTTCTAGTAGCGTTTCAGAATTTTGAAACAATATTTCAAGCTTTCATGTCACACGCATTCGCTGAAAAACCAGTATTAATTTAGTTCTTACAAAATAACTGGCTCTGTTTTCACAAAAGGCTTTGTAGCGGTGAAATAAATATTAATTATATACACAAGTGACGCAAATGGACTACAACTTAAAAATTAATTTTAAAACGGTTTAAAATTTCAGAAGAGCAGGAAGTTTATTTTCATTGGCTTTATTCATGATTTTGTTCTCACAAATATATCCCAAAATTAATAAATATACGATTGGTAGGTTAGTTAACTTTAGGCGCAATCAGTCCCTAGATGTGATCCTATAGTGGTATTCCAACTAAGCATCTTCGTGTTTGAAAGGGTACGTAAAAAATCAGTCTCGGTTGTTGTCAATTGATAGTCGATATCGACAAGTCAAGTCAGAGGCCTACGGGCGACCTGAACAACTCTAACTCTGAACTTCTTATCTAGTGGTCGGGCACTAACCACTAGATAAGAAGAAGCTAGCTAAGGCGTCGGGAAGTGACGACCCCATCGCCCGCTGTTGAGATAACCTCTGTCACAACAGAGATTATTCCACCAGTGCAATCAGTCACACTGGTGGTAGGTCTTTTGTTGCAAGAGGCCGGCTAGGTAGGTACCACCGCAGTGTCCAATATTCTGCCACCAAATAGTAGTGCTTAGGCACTACTGTGTTCCAGTTTGAAGGGCATTGTATGCTAGTGAAATTACTGGGCGAACGAGATTTAAGAACTAATATCTCGAGGTTGGCAACGCGCGAGCGGCACCTACTAATGGTGCTGCAAGCGCTCATAGGCTGCGGCAGCCACTTACCATCAGGTGGGCCGTATGCTTGTTTGCCAACTTCTAACATAAAAAAAAAAGCTAAAGAAGAAGAAGCTTACATAGTTTTATCACAGTCCAAGTTTTTCAATTTATTCATTCTCCGATGACACAACCAAAATCAAATTGAAATACCATTATTACTTGTCGACTGCCATCCGAAGAAACCAGACAAATGTGGTCTGTTTGATTTAACGCTGTACTTAGCATTGAAATGTTTAACCTCGTTTCAAATAAGCCACATGTTGTATCATTGGACGTGTACATCTTTGACATAGTATAAAAATCTCATTATACTTTTGAAACAATGTAAAACGGTAACCGTAATTTTAAACTATATATATGTATATACCGACACCGTTGTGGCGTTGTGGGTGGGTAGTCTGCCTTTAGTCTCGACGGTTGCGGGTTCGATTCCCGCTCGGGAAGATGTTTGTTAAAATTTCTGTTTCGGTCTGGGCGTTTATCCATGTGGCTCCCCACCGTGCCTCAGAGAGCACATTAAGCTGTCGGTCTCGGTTGTTATCATATCACATCTGACAATAATCGCTAACTCTTGATAAGTAAATTGCGTGCATCAAAATGACTGTAAAAAGTGGAAGATCGCAATAAAAATTCACCAGCTTTTAGTACCTATTTATTACTCTTATTTAAATACTTTAAAGCTTTCTTATTCGGGAACTATAAATCTTCGGTCATCTTGATGACCGAATGACTAACCATTTTAAAATTTTTTTTGTATGTTGATAATAATCCACATTATTTTATGTGAAGTATAAGATGGAGATAAAAAAGTATCGCCAAATGACAAATACATTTTTTTAATAAATTACGATCATGTCTATCCTTATGTTATTTTAGACGCTAACTTTATTTATTATTATTAGAACAATATAAATACTATGGTCTATACTGATTCTTTATGTGTATTGCTGTTGGCTCTACTGGCCTTGACAACGTCACCGGGTGCTACGTAATGAAATTCATGGGTGCCTCCTGCGACACAAATCACGGCTGATTACGTCCTCGGATATCATTAATTCGAATTTGGTAATTTTTATTTAAAACATTTAAATTATTGAAGCAATTTAAAATTATATCGATGAATAAGGAGTAATTTTGTGTAGATTCCCAATGCCGATAATACTTCGTAGCACGTGTAGACAGGCTACGTGACCCGTAGCTGCGCTACGGGTTTATAATTTAATCTGCTTATTTGTATGTAAGCTAACATGTAGCTATTAATAAAGATACAATATAACTTTGTGAAATTTAAAAGGTAACCTAAAATCTAGTTAAATGAGTATAGTTTTATATTGATACTAGCGGGCACGGCAGACGTTATTTTGCACTGAAAATAAAATAGAAAAACCCGGTACCAGTTACAGAACCACCTACCGAGTTTGTTTGTGAATCTAAACCATTATATATTAATATTATATATTCGCGAATCGACTGTGAACACACAAAACAAAATAATCAAAATCAGTCCAGCCGTTTAGGAGGAGTTCAGTCATATACAAACATACAGAAGCATCTGCTCCGAGCGTGAATCAAACCCGCGACCTGTGGCGCTTAAGGCGGCCTCGCTACCGCTGTGCCACAACGTCTTCAAGATTAAGCACCACAGTGATAAAAGTATGGGTATAAAAGTAAGTATTTATACCGTATTAGCGTAATTGTAACATACGTCATATAAATTAGGCAGTTGATGTTAGCGGGCTGTTTTATTTACAAAGATTAATTATTAAGTATATCAAACATACCGGTTTTCAAATTTGCGTTTACAAAAGCCCTTAAATGTGAATTCTGCCCATGGCGACTCCCATTGTTCGTCCTCTGGAGGGTCATTTACATAGCCTGAATTATATATGTATTTGTGTGTTGGGTAAAACACATGTGTCCTTGATACATTTACGAGTTTTGTAAATAACATGTTTTGTTCTGTGATAAAATTTTTCATGTATAATTTAGTGTTCTTTTTATCAGAAAATGGAAAAAGAATTCGGTATAAAAATGAGTTATTATTTCAAAAATTTTAAATAAATTTATTAAAATAAATTTAAATTCAATTCTAAGCTAGTAACTACTCAAAATTGTAGACGTGGACTCATAAACTGGTGGTAGACTAGATAGGTATCACCGCAGTGTCAGTGTTTCTACCGTCAAACAGTATACTTTGTTTCGGTTTGAAGAACATTTTAGCTAGTGAAATTACTGGGCAAAAGAGATCTAAGAAACAATAACAGAGATTGGCAACGCCTAAGTGATACCTACAAATGTCACCATACATAACATGCGCGCGCTCATAGGCTTCGGTAACCAATTGACATCAGGTGTGTCGTATGCTTGCTTGGCAACTTAATCACATTTAAAAAAACAAAAAGTTAATTCATCTATGAAGCCTTACAATATCAGCGTATCTGCAATGTAATTAAATGGAAAATGTTGTCGCATCGAAGACAAGAAACGCATTCCCAATGTTCAAACCAAAATCTAATTTAAGTCTAAAGCATTACATATCAAAATTCTGTGAGTTGATTTTCGAGTGTTTACACAAATTTTAACTTGCTACAGTTGTATATTATTCACAGTGGCTCGGATGTTGCCCTCTTGCTGAACTAACATACTATTTATGCTTGTAGTATCGAGCGTATTTCTCTGAATTAATATTTTAATATCTACCTTAGAAGAGTTAAACTATTTGCATAGAAAGTTCTCTTCGGATTGGAGACGCTTGGTTAAAGTTGGGGCAGATACGAACTCCCCATAATAAACTTAGATAATAGGTCTTTTTTTCAAGGTAGATGCACCACCGTAACAGTATGCTGCATGTCGGACTGAAGGGCACTGTAGCTAGTAAAAATTACTGGGCAAAGAAGATTTAAAAACCCATATCTCGAGGTTGGCAACGCGTAAGTGACACCTATACAAAATGTATGGTGTTGCAAGCGTTTTATGTGTTTGCTTCTCCGTATTGGATTAGTGTATAAGTAAACCTGGATGAAATACTACGAATAATGCTAAGAAGAAGAAGACGTAACGATATAACATTTAAGAACTCCATAAAAAATCCTTACTTATCTTTCTTTTCCTTTAAAATATTTATTAAATCTTTACTGCTGACATGAGAACCTCTAATTTTCAGAGTTTATTTATACCTTGAATTTCGTCATAAAAAGGTTAAAAGCAACAGGTTGCCAAGTCTTTAGAGGTCGTGTGCTGGACCGTTACCTACTTCAGGGGCATTTGTTATTTTAGGACGGAAAGAATTCATGTTGGGTTACCATTTTCACCTACTTTGTTTATCACAATATAAAGGATATTGCTTTATTTTTGTTTCTAGGTTTATTTGTAGTTCATTTATGGTGAAAGTAAAACACGTTTTTGCTTACAGATAGTTTTTTTTTTTTTTAATTTTATTACACGACTCTCGCTTTGACGGAACGGAGTCGGCCCTTCTACCGTTGAGCTATTGAGGATCAAGGGTAGAAGTGTACTTTGTACTTAGTACTACAAGTCGCGCGAGCGAGTGCGGTGCGAGCATTAGTGTCGTTTCATCACTTCACTTTCCTTTGCTGTATAATGCTTATAAATATCAAGAGCGGAACAAGCGCGCGTAGTATGTAATGTGAAACTTCGACATTGCCGTGGTCTGCATATGTAGTATTGATAGCGTAGGTAGGTAAAATCTAGCGAGATCTTGTAAGCGACATTATTATTGACATAGTAGCTCAAAAATGCGGGCATAGAAACGAAATTTAAGAGGAAACGAGAATTGGGAATAGGAAAATGAATTTCGCTCATAGAACGCAAACAATGCATTTTACTTAAAAAAAAATACTATGTCTCAATCCTAAATGGATTACATTAAAAATAAGGTATAAAATACGACAGGAAATATATGGCTATAAAGTTATGAACAGGAGAAATATGCTGGTAGTAAATCATAATATCTCTGAGACGTGTGCTTAGCTCTCGTTATGATCTTACACGCCTCACTTGTCGTATTATACACGAATAATACAGTGAAATATTTAAAAAAAAACACATTTTTAAAGCCTGGTTATATCTGTGTATATATCGCAAATACATTACATGAATTGATACTCGTATTATAAAAGATTAAATATCTCAAGGTCGGAAGGAATTTACTTGTAATTTATTTAGTAATTTCAAAATATTTTATATGTATAAATTCTTTTTTGCCTTAAAGGTTGACAACGCAGATGCATGCACTCCGTTGTTGCAGATGTTCTTAGGCGGCGGTGATCGCTTAACATCAGGTGAACCCTGTCCGTTTCTCCCTCTTACATAAAAATACATCCAGACCGGAACACACGTAAAAGTTAAAACGGCACGTGACGAAGTATAAAACCTATTGAATACGTTGGATTAGAAAGACACGATTTGAAAAATATGTCATTCTAACGGAGCGTCACATTGATGGTTAGTTAAATAATTCATCAAACAGAATTTTTTTGTCGCACCGCATATAAAAGATGACACCGTTGTGGCGTTGTGGGTAGCGAGTCTGCCTTGAGCCTCGACGGTTGCGGGTTCGATTCCCGCTCGGAGCAGATGTTTGTGTTAATCGTACAGGCATGTTTTTCGGTCTGGTTGTGTTTGTCCTTGTCATTGTGAATGTTTCCGGACCCCGACACAGGATATAATTATCCTAAAGGTGGCCGTTGAGTGTGTAGCGTTTATTTATTTATTTATTTAAATCCGACGTAGTTACAGTGCTGTGCAATTTGTTGTGTTATCTAGTAAAGGGATTAAAAGCATTGTTGGTTACAATAACTTGTTCATAATATTAACCTACTTGGACGAAATTGATAAAGGCTTATACCGTTTATGTAATACTTAAAAATATTTTTATAAATTATATGCACCTCTAATACCTAGTGTTACGTGTTCTTGTAATCGGTTTTCGCTAAGAGTTTAAACTTAAACAGTTTCAAATAACATTCAGTTTTATTGACAACTAGCGACCCGCTTCGGCTTCGCACGGGTATAAAATATATAGCCATTGTCGTTCACTGAAAATATGATATTTTTTCTCTTGTTTTATCGGATGTTTTGTTTATCGGATGTTATTATACATATAAACCATCATCTTCAATCACTCTATCTATTAAAAAAACCGCATCAAAATCCGTTAAGCATACATAGGGATATAGGGACAGAGAAAGCGACTTTGTTTTATACTATGTAGTGAAGATTTCATTGTTTGTATTGTAATATTATTTTAGAGAACACTATCTCCTTCCTCGTATTATTCACAGTATATACTCAGGGTCTTCTTATTACATTTATCTGGATTTCACAGGTCACAAGTTTTTAGACAGCGATTGCCATTGATTCTCACATTCATTTTCATCAAACACAGCTAAGAACACTGCCGAAAAGAAATCAAAATCAAAATGGGTTCATCTATTTGGAAGCTATGATGCCACAGACATACACACACACACACACAAACACGTCAAACTTATAACCCCCCATCGTTTTTGCGTCGGATTAAACAATAAATGTTAAATATTTTTTATGATAATACTGTTAATATAACCTTTGTCCCTACAGTAACAAAATAACAAAATAAAATTGTTCTCTCTGAATTCGTTTACCCTAAAGACATAAATCTGGAAAGCGAAATTACCACAAAAGCAAAGTCACTTAAATTCTTCAAGTACCAAACAAAAGGATTCGTTATATCTCGTATCTTGCTATATACAATTTTACCTTGGAACTTTAAGAAAGGTACAAATCTACTTAGTTTTCTTCCTAGAAATATTCCCAGTTCTCAACTAGAATCAGCTTTTTACTCTTACGGGTGGGTTCGACAGGTTACTAATTTTTACACGGAGCGATTGCCACCTGACCTCCGCAACCCTAAGGACGAACCAATAACTCATTGGATAAGAGCAATTTACTTATCAAGAGTAAACGATTAATATCAGAGTAATGTGATGTGGAATCGAACCCCCAACCATTGAGGCTAAAGGCAGCCTCGCTACCAACACGCGACAAAGCTCGTCTGCAAATCTTGCTATTCGTCCTAGCATTTTTCCGGGTATTTTATTTAATATAGGGTCTGCTTATTACTCTTATCCGGATTTGACAGGTTACTAGTTTTTACACGGAGCGATTGCCATCTGACCTCCGCAGTCCTAAGGGTGAACCAGTAACTCATTGGTTAAGAGAAAATTACTTATCTAGAGTTGACAATTATTATCAGATGTGATGTGATAACAACTGGGACCGACAGCTTAATGTGCTCTCCGAGGCACGATGGGGAGACCCACAAGGACAAACGCCCATACCGAAACAGATGTTTGTAACATAAATACAAACATCCATCCCGTAAAGGAATCGAATCCACAACATTTGAGATTAGAGGCAGCTTCGCTACCAACACGCCACAACGGTGGTCTGCAAATCTTACTAGCAACAAGAATTATTTTTAACGTGCCGAAACTTGGGCTCGTAAATCATTTCGTAATGCAAAAGCGTTGTTTCTCGTGAATATGCCGAAACGCAACAGTACTTATACTACATTTTCACGTGAATATTCTGTAATGCTTAGATAGAGTTAGTTTTCTGTTGAGCTGTGCCTTAAGCCTTAACAGGAAGGCTCTAAATACTAAACACATAATAATACAATTTTTTTTATTTTACGACGGTTGGGAAACAAGTATATGGTCTGCCTGAAAATAAGCAGTCACTACAACCTATGAACGCGCAATGCTTGAAGCATCACATGCGAGTTGCCAACTCAAGGGATGGGAAAGAAGGGATATGAATGGGAGATTGGGCCTCCGGCGCTCTCACTCGTCACACGAAACGCAACAGTACTCTTGCCCATTTGTGCTGGAAAAGCAAGGCTCTATTACTATGGTGAATTATGCTATTATGTACTAAGAATCGTTTGATCTAAGTTTTGCTGATTACATTTATATTTTTTATATACTAGTTTCTGCCCGCGTCTTCAACTATTTTTAGTGCAGAACCCTTATTACAATATATAGAGCCCATTGGTTCCCAATACAATCTTTCATTATATAAAAGCCTTTTTTTTCGGAACCAAAAGTGCCTGTCTTTTCCCAAGTTCTAAAATTGAGTATAAAAATATACTATATTTTTATACTCAATTTCGTCAAAAAGATTTAGTGGTTTAAGCATGAAATCGTGACAGACAGAGTTACTCTCGCATTTATAATATTAGTAGGGAATATAATAGGCATTCAAACGAAAACAGAAAAACGACACCATCTTATGTGGAAAGTTTGTTTCGAAAAACTTTTGCGATATTGACTTAAGTATTATTACACTTTCTTTGTCTTCGTAAGGGAGAGCCTCCTGAGGCCTTTAAATCTTAGACTCGTATCATAATACCAAATATAATGTTAGACTAACTTTTAGTTAAATTATGAAAGATTTGCTCTGAATTTTTTCATAAAAGGAGCTTTATGAATGGAAAATCTAAAGTATCTGAATGCTGAATTAATTAATTACTTAATATGTGGATATGATTTAAATATTTCACGGACGATAAGACTACCCACAGAACCCCACTACTAAGCCTCAGTTATCTGTCCGTCCGTCCTTTCATTCGCCTGTCAGCGGGCTGTATCTCACGAACCGTAATAGGCTTTACCTATAGTAGTATAGCAGTATAGTAGTATGTACTGTTCTGTAGGATATGTATATCTGTTGCGGCTGCAAAAAAAAAAAAAATAGGGTTCCCACACAACTTAATAGTTTTACTCTATAGTGGTACGAAACCTTTTACGTGTGAGACCGACACGCACTTGACCAGTTTTCTATATTTTTAATTTCATTTCAGATATAACATCAACAGTAATTACGATAATGATATTGTTGGTTTCGGAAAACGCTGTGTTAAATGATATTTAAAAACGTTTTCAGTTTATGAAATTCTAAAATAATGGTTTCATTTATAATACCGGGTTACATGATCCCACAATGGTGTTAATTTACTAATGCGGTTTAAATTATTATAGAACTTTAGGTAGAACAAAAAATAAGTGAAACACGCCTTTGAGCGCAAAGAACTCTGCGATATTGAACCTTAAAAAACTGTCAAGGAATGGTGTAAGAGAAAAAAATAGTTTGTCATAGTCTTTACATACATGTTATAACATTTTGAACTGATGTCTGTACGTACAGATTCATGACAAAACATGTTTTGAGTCTAGTTACGTAATGCTACAGCCGCCGGATGCAAAAGAAACTCCATTTTACTTAAATTAAATTTTATTATTAAAAGAATACATTTTTAACCTAACTAGCCTAGTGATTCCCGGTCGAAGTGGGACCAAAGAATGCTTTCTCACGGCCCGCACCCGGCGGGTGTCGGTTCCTCCTTTTGAGGCTTGCGACGCTGACACGGCGGTTCATATTTCTTATGTGGAAATATGGACTTATGCACTCTAGGCGATTTATGTAGAATTGGTATACGTAACTGTCTATAGCAAATTTGTTTGAATACAAACTATTCCGAACAGGGGCCATAAGCAAGTGGCATTCGCTCCGTGTCCATTCCATTCCGCTTAGCAATACGCTTGTGATGTCAATCGAAAACGATAGGTCACGTGATTTTTCGAAAGCTTATGCTATAAATAAATAAATAAACACTGCACACTCAACGGCTCCCATTAGGATAGGAAACACACACAAGGACATGTATGGTCAATACTCAATACAAACATTATGCTCCGAGCAAGTTCGCCACCGCTGCTCCACGTCGTAAAAATGTATGGAACATTTCGGAATTATGTAATATCGTGTTCGATAATAAAAATGTGACTTTGTCTTTGTTTTATCCGGTGAAGGTGTAGCTTAACTTGCACTACGGTAGATACAATCGGTAAGAGAGATTACGAATATATAAAAAAATAAAAAAATAAACGCTACACACTACAATATATAAAAAAAAAAAATAAACGCTACAAAGGCGTCGGGATGTGACGACCCCATCGCCCGCTGTTGGGATAACCTCTGTCACAACAGAGATTATTCCACCAGTGCAATCAGTCACACTGGTGGTAGGTCTTTTGTTGCAAGATGCCGGCTAGGTAGGTACCGCCGCAGTGTCCAATATTCTGCCGCCAAATAGTAGTGCTTAGGTTCTACTGTGTTCCGGTTTGAAGGGCATTGTACGCTAGTGAAATTACTGGGCGAACGAGATTTAAAAACTAATATCTCGAGGTTGGCAATGCGTGAGTGGCACCTACTAATGGTGCTGCAAGCGCTCATAGGCTGCGGCAGCCACTTACCATCAGGTGGGCCGTATGCTTGTTTGCCAACTTCTAACATAAAAAAAAAAAAACTCAACGGCCCCCATTAGGATATTGATATCCTGTGTCGGGGTCCGGAAACATACACAATGACAAGGACAAATACACCCAGACCGGAAAATATGCTTGCAAGGTCAATACAAACATATTATGTTCCGAGCGGGAATCGAACCCGCGACCTGTGGCGTTTAAGGCAGGTTCGCTACCGCTGCGCCAAAACGTCGTCAAATATATATATAACACTACGTTCTGGCGCAGAAACCCACAACTTGTGGCGCTGCGCACGGTATACGTCATTTCGTTACGCTACAGTGGTACCGAACCTACCGATCGTAGGTCGATTCCCGCTCGGAGCGGATGTTTGTATTGACCATACACAGATGTTTTCCGGTCTTGGTGTGTTTGTCCTTGTCATTGTGTATGTTTTCAGACACACGATTTACATAACTATCTCAATTGGGCCATTGCGCAAGCGTGTAGCTTGTATTATTACTATTTACAAAAATCTATTGTTATCAAAAAACTCTTAGTATTTCACGATTATATCTATCTTGAAGATAGCTCAAATTTCGAAAACCTAATTTTCCATTTACATCCAATGTCCGATTTAACCTTTCACATTTATTATATTGCGCTTTTCAGTCTTAACTTCTCAAACATAATAAGGTCCTAAGGGAAATTATTACTTCTATATCGGTTTTTGGTGTAATTACCGAATAGCTCATTTTAATAACATAACATAACATAAACGCTATACACACTCAACGGCGCCAATTAAATCCTGTGTCGGAGGTCCGGAACATACACAATGACCAGGACAAACAGACCCAGACCGGAAAACATGCCTGTATGGTCAATGCAAACATCTGCTCCGAGCGGGAATCGAACCGGCGACCTGTGGCGCTTAAGGCAGATTCGCTACCGCTATCCCACATTTTTAATAATTAAAGCAAAGCGTTTTGACTATATTCATATTGCACATTACTTTGATGTTATTAGTATTCCATTACATGAAAGCTATATAGGGATATACTACGCTTAATAAAAGGAGATTGATAGAGCAGTCAATCAGACATTTTAGACTTCATCTCCCATCCCTTTCTATCCCTCTAGTTCAGGTAGAGGACGCATCATGATCTTGCTGGTTTCATTGTTAAGATTGGCTGCGGCACTTACTTTTAACCAAACTGTAGCTTTATTTATAATAAATCCAAATATTTTAATACAACAATGATCACTATACACTCAATGGCCTTAATTAGGATAGTAATATCCTGTATCGGGACTACGGAAACATACCCAACCGCCTACACGGAAACACGTGCCATGGTCAAAACAAACATCTACCCCGAAGCAATAAACTTCATTAATCGCTATATAAAGCAATTTCGCTTAATAACATGTACAGTTTTTAATCAACAGTCTACAACAAACAATCTTCCGTTGTTATCTTCTATTACAAAAGACATTTAATAATTATAAACTTAGCTAATATTTCAGATTCTTTTCGAAGATTGGTGTCAGAATAACGTTTTTTTATTAAAAGCTTTTATTAGCCTTGCAAGCCTAATTTGACGCTCTTCCAGGCGTTCAATTGAGTTGAAAGGATGTAGTTGTATTTTATTTAGTAATAAATTGATGGGTTGATACAATTAAAAAAAAATTTTTTTCCTCTTTTATTTAGAGCATTTAAATAAAAGTTTATTAAAAAAAATGTTTCTTTAACTATTAATTTATTTTTATACGAGAAAGAACAAAAATGCATATTTGTAATAGTAGAGCCATGTTCCTCCTCCTCTTCCGCCTCCTCTTAAAGACAATCAGCGTTAAGTAACTTCACTAATGAGGAATGTTGCGTTTCGTGTGATGAGTGAGCACGAAAGCCCAGTCTCCGACCCCGCTGTTGCCTTCCATTGTTACCTTCTAATCCTTTCCCTCCTATACCTTGGGTTGCCAACGGACATGTGATACTTCAAGTATCACAAGTATTCATAGCTAGCGGTCACTGCTTACCATCAGGCGGATCGTTTTGACATAATAATGTATCCAGCATATTTCACTAGCATGATTATGATAAATGAAATGTTAGATACATTTAAAAGGATATTAAACAGTTCTTTGTGAATCGTTAAAAACATAAACATACTTCAATTCGCATTTCCAATTGCTTACGATATCCTTATCATTATTCAAAATTATTGTCGTATTTGAGACAGATCATTAATCATTTGCTTATGATTAGATATTATCTTCGAGAATGCTCAAGATCGAACAAGGGAGTAAGCAATATTCCGGCAATAAGATAAATGATGCCTTGAGAGTTTCAAGATTGCAATAAGGGATTTGGTAAAAATATGAAGACCCCTTTTCTAATGTGACTTTGTCCTGACAGTGAGCGTTTGCAACATCTATACATGTACATTGTGCAGGTATCACGCACGCGTTGCCAACCTCGAGATATTGGTCGAGGCGGTTTAAAGGCGTCGGGATGTGACGACCCCATCGCCCGCTGTTGGGATAACCTCTGTCACAGCAGAGATTATTCCACCAGTGCAATCAGTCACACTGGTGGTAGGTCTTTTTGTTGCAAGAGGCCGGCTAGGTAGGTACCACCGCAGTGTCCAATATTCTGCCGCCAAATAGTAGTGCTTAGGCACTACTGTGTTCGGTTTGAAGGGCATTGTACGCGAGTGAAATTACTGGGCGAACGAGATTTAAGAACTAATATCTCGAGGTGGGCAACGCGCGAGTGGCACCTACTAATGGTGCTGCAAGCGCTCATAGGCTACGGCAGCCACTTACCATCAGGTGGGCCGTATGCTTGTTTGCCAACTTCTAACATAAAAAAAAAAAAAAAAAATTGGTTCTTAAATCTTCTTTACCTAGTAATTTCACTATTGTAGTGTCCTTCTAACCGAAACACTGATAGCTGACACTGCGGTGGTACCTATCTAGCCTGCCTCATGCAATAAAAGGCTTACCACCCTTTAAATTTTGTCTTAAGTTCAGGGAAAGAAAGCGAGAAATAAGTAATTTTTAATTAATCACTATTATATTGAAATTAATTATATACTATACACTGATTTGATGTCATTGGTGTGATGGTTTCTCGTGCTACAATTCGATCTCGTTCGATCTTGTATAAACTTAACTATGGAGTGTGACTATATTTCTTATATCTATACGACCTTCATATTGAATTCTATTATGCGCATATTTTCTTATTGCTGTATTAACATATGGATCCCCAGTTCTAATGATACAGACCCCAGCAGGGTCAGGGTCGGCGTAAACGAAATAATATTCAGTGACGTTAGGGCAGTTACAGACAGACAGTCCTAAGCGCGTTTCATTTGTTGACGAGGTTGAGGCGAAGCGTAAGCGAATCTGCCTTAAGCGCCACTTGTCGCGGGTTCGTTTACCGCACGGAGCAGATGATTGTATTGACCATACAGGCATGTTTTCCGGTCTGCATGTGTTTGTCGCTGTCGTTGTGTATGTGTCTGTACCCCCGACACAGAATATCACAATCCTAATTGGGGCCGTTGAGTGTGTAGCATTTATTATTTATTTATTAAACGCTTCAAAACGTAGTAGGTTGTTTCAGGCGTATACGCTCGAGGCGGTGATGGCGAATTATTAAAGCACCTTATATTACTGTTTATACAGGCTTATAAGCATGTTAAGGCTCGTACGAGTTAGGCGTGCGGTAAAAGTCTTGCATATACGCGCTTTAAAAACGAGATCGCAGAAAACTTTCAGAAACTTTCTATTTACAAACAAAAAAGTGAGCGTAATCCTTTAAAGTTTAATAAAAATATTAGATTTTCATTTTGAGGTATAAATACGCTCGTCTGAAGCCACCCATAGTTATTACATACACAGGTAGGTTGTCATAATGTGTCTCCCTATAATACCTCAGCAACAACGGTCTCTTATTACGATATTCTTGATCAAGAGATTATTGCGTTGCAAAATGTTATGTTATTAGGGTTCGTCCTGCCCGTTTATCCGTAATAACATTACAACCTCTTTACTCTGACAATATTTAACAATACAGAATTTTGAGCTACGAACTAAAAAATCAATTTTGTTAAATTATTGTTTTATGAGATTAGAGTATTGAATGTACTATTGTTAGCAATGTCTTTATTAAATTTTTATGTTACGAACACTAATCAATATAACTTATTTATACGGGACATATATACATAAATAGGATGACGTTGTGGCGCAGCGCAGCCTGCCTTAGGTCGCAGGTTCGATTCCCGATTGGAGCATAATATGTTTGTATTGACCATTCAAGCATATTTTTCGGTCTAGGTGTATTTGTCCATGTCTTTGTATGTGTTTCCGGACCCCCGACACAGGATACCACTATCCTAATGGAGGCCGTTGAGTGTGCAGCGTTTATTTATTTACATATACGGTTCGCAACCCCCGCATGTAACCAATCAACGCTATACTACTTCGAAGATCCCATAAACTTAATACTATGCTATAAATTAACTTGTGCCATTTAGCCTTTAACATCGAACGAAGTCTGCGAGTCTAGACATGAATGTCCTACGGGTAAATTCGATTTTCCCATCCATTTTAATATTACCACTTAAGATTATATTCTTAGTTTATATTTTCAGGCTTACAAGGGTATATAATTTTGTACTCATTATATTGAGCATGTTTTATTATTAAGTACCTGGGTGACCGAGCTTTGCTCGGTATACTTTATTTTTGGTAAATCTTGTTTTTTGGCAATTATAATTATTTAGATACGAATTACATAATGACGACATATGAATAATATTTTTTTAATGTTAGAAGTTGGCAAACAAGCATACGGCCCACCTGATGGTAAGTGGCTGCCGCAGTCTATGAGCGCTTGCAGCACCATTAGTAGGTGCCACTCACGCGTTGCCAACCTCGAGATATTAGTTCTTAAATCTCGTTCGCCCAGTAATTTCACTAGCGTACAATGCCCTTCAAACCGGAACCCAGTAGTGCCTAAGCACTACTATTTGGCAACAGAATATTGGACACTGCGGTGGTACCTACCTAGCCGGCCTCTTGCAACAAAAGACCTACCACCAGTGTGACTGATTGCACTGGTGGAATAATCTCTGTTGTGACAGAGGTTATCCCAACAGCGGGCGATGGTGTCGTCACATCCCGACGCCTTTAAAACGCCATCTACTGAAGTAGCTTTAGTTTATCTTGCTAGTTGACTTACTGGGTCGTTAAATCCAATATTATTATTATTACACGCCAATAGATGTCAGGAAGAGTCATATATCCTCGAAATGGAGTTTTCATTGCCTGAAAACATGGACAAAACCACATTTTCTAAAAATATATCCTAGCTACATCGATTTATGGCTCTCGAGAACGCCTACATACTAAATTTCATGATAATCGGTGGAGCTTCTTCCGAGATCCCAATTATATATATATATATATATATATATGTACAAGAATTGCTCGTTTAAAGGTATTAGATATTTGACGAAATAGCGATAGAAATTGTAGGTACCTTTAATATTTCCCAAACACCTTGATCTCATTCTTTTTTTTCATCCCCTCCTACCCCTTGGGTTTACAATGCGCACGTGATACTTCAAGTATCTTTTTTGCCAAGGTATGTTTGACTAATAGTAAAATCCAGGAGTACAAATTGGAATTATAAGTATCACAGGCGTCGCGAGCAAGACAAGACTAATTTCGTTACATTGGTGTTGAATTTACGAAAGTGCACCAATAAATCTGTGACGTTTTGTCTGTATAAAAGGGCCGCTCCATAGTATATAGTAATATTATGAACGTTCCATATGTATGCTCATTGTAACGTTGTGTTTTATTTTGTATCTTCTCTATATGAAGTTTGCTTTAAAATAAGAGCAGGGTTCATTTCGACATCAATATAAATTACATTTACCAGCATTTTTTTTTAATTTTTGTTAGTAAGTTGGCAAGAATGCATACGGCCCACCTGATGGTAAGCGGTTGCCGTAGCCTGTCAGCGCGCGCAACACCATTAATAGGTACCACTCACGCGTTGCCAACCTCGAGATATTGGTTCTTAAATTTCTTTTGCCCAGTAATTTCACTAACCTACAGTGCTCTTCAAACCGGAACACAGTAACGCATAAGACACTACTGTTTGGCGGTAGAATATTTGACACTGCGGTGGTTCCTACCTAGATATTTGCAACAAAAGACCTGCCACCAGTGGCATAATAAAACTGTATCTATCTTCCTATAAAGAACCCAGTTTCAACTAAAATTACAGCACTCAACCTAAATATTACTCATTTTCTCAGTGCACGTATTCAGAGCGTTTCATTCCAGCGTCTACCTCACTTAACACTTGAGTGACAGATTAATTGCACAGCTTCCCTGTACCTGCTGAGCGAACGAAGACGTGACTATACACAGCTACTGATATATTTGTTAAATTTAGCGGAATTAAGTCAGTGATGATGAATTAATTTTTATTACTTATCTTACTTCTAAGGTATGAAATTCTCGTGTCGCGCTGTTTGTTGCCGAACTCCTCCGAAACGGCTCGCCTGATTTTTATGAAATTTTGTGTACATATCGGGTAGGTCTGAGAATCGGTTAGTATTTATTTTTCATACCCCTAAATGTTAGCATGTACAAATTCAATTTTAGAAACGAAATTCGGTACTTAATGTTTCTTTCTTGTGTAGTCATTGACCTTAATAAGTCGGGTTTATGAATGAACATTTCAATGAATTACGATTATACAGGCCTCAGAATTACGATTTCATACATGTTTAGGGAGCTTGAGATTACTTTATAGTTTTTTTTTGTTTTTACGATGGTGACAGGCAAGCTATTTATGTTGATGACAGGGCTTGAAAGGCCCACTTGGCTAGCTACCACCGTACTACAGTGAATCTGTGCTGCACTCCAATTGTGCATAATTTCGGGCTAAGCTTCGTGTATGCTGCAGTACCGAGAAACATGAAACCACGTTGTTAAAGAAACGAACCCACGCAGCTACTCATATAATGCGTCGCGGAGTCGTCCACAGAGTAGGTCGTAGTGGGCCAGCGGCTTAAAACTTTGACAAATGACACAGCAATGGCACAATAAATAGTATGTCTTATAATGATATCTGAAGTACTTACTCCATATCTGTGGTAGCACAGTATAATGAAAACCTTTTTCATTCTAGTTTCATGTTTCAAAATATAATTGTTGTATAAACTTTTCCATGAAATTAAATATTTATTAAGTTTTCCGCGTGTAGCATGCAATATTAACACGGCCAGTTTACAAGTATTGTGTGCAAGTAGGTCGACTGTTGTGCCATTTTTATGGTGTTATTATCGTCTGTAGTGATAAGTAGGTACAAATAATAGGCTCATATTGAATATAGTCATTTACCGTTTCGAAATTACTTTAAAACGTTTTGCGTACCAAGATAGTCCCATCACTATCTTCAAAATTTGGCTAGCAACTTATATTAATTTACTTTTAGTATACGACTTCATTTTTCTTCAAGGCATATTTGTATTGATCACACATGTATCGCCGACGTTGTAACGCAGCGATAGCAATCCTGCCTTAAGCGCCACAGATCGCGGGTTCGATTCCCGTTCGGAGGATACGTTAGTATTGACCAGACAGGCAGTTTTTCCAGTCTGGGTCTATTTGTTCTTGTCCTTATGTATGTTTCCGGACCCCAAACACAGGATATAAGTATCCTAATTGGGGCCGTTGAGTATGTAGCATCTATTTTTTTATTTATTTACACATATAAGTACGGTTAAGATCTCGTTCTCATAAGTCTGTTAACTGAACCGTGTCCATTACATTTAAGCCACAGTTTTCAACTGTTATCTGATAATATATATTTTTAAAATTAGCAATGCTTTTTCAAGTAATTACATTGACTCTCAAAATAAGCTCGTATCTTGCGCTAGGAGTGCGTAAGACAATAGCCACGAGACGCACCAGTACTGATACTGTGAGAGGGTAGTGCAACCCCGGTCGAGCCAGCCCATTTGTGTTTGAAAATCGGCGTAAAGTAACAGTATCAATAGGTATGTACTGTTGCGTTTGGTGGGATGAGTGAGAGCGTCGGAGGCCCTATCTCCCACCCCTTCTGTTCCCTTCCTTTTTTCCCTTCTAATCCCTCCCTTCCTATCTCTTAGGTTGGCTACGCGCATGTCACACTTCAAGTATCGCGCGCCTTCATAGGTTGCAGTAAGTGCTAACTATCAGGCGAACCGTATGCTTGTTTGCCAACCGTTACAACAATAAATTAAATGTACAAATACACAACAAAAAACCGTTACAACAATAAATTAAATGTATATATATATATATATTTCTAGTTTCTAAAACAATTTCGGCTATCAAATTCGCGATTGTTTCGATGTCCCTATAGCCCTTAAAGTACTAACTAGTAAAGTTGAACATGACGTCTAGATCAAACTTTACTATGAACTAGTTAGTCAACTCGCTAATGAACAAGGGTTAAAGGGAAATCCCTTTGGGGCTAACCTATGTACATTATATTAACAATATTCGCAGTTCCGTCCGCATAGACAAAGGATTACTAAGTCATGTATAATCTCTATTTCTACTATAATCGCTTCATTTTATAGAAATGTAAAGTCATATTGTCTTTTTACAAATAAATCATTCATTCATGTCGAAGTTGTGGCGCAGTGGTAGCGAACCTGCCTTTAGTGCCACAGAGCAGATGTTTGTATCGACCATACAGGCATGTGTCCGGTCTGAGTGTGTGTTGTCCTTGTCATTGTGTATGTTTCTGGACCCCCGACACAATATATAACTATCCTAATGGGGGCCGTTGGGTGTGTAGTGTTTATTTATAAACAAAGGAGAACTGAATAATCTAATTGTAGTAGTGTATTAAGTGTAGACTACACTGTAGTATATTGAAGTGTAGCACGCACTACGGTACATTTTACGAAAGTAGAGCCATATTTCTCTCAGCTCAAAAGGGCCGGCTCGATCGGGGAAGTACTACCCTGTCACAAAATATCGGCGTTAAGTAACAGTATCATTAGGTATTGTCTCTGTTTCGTGCGATGAGCGCGCCAGAGGCCCAAACTCTCACCCCCTCCGTTCCCTTCTCATCCCGTCCCTCCTGTTCCTTGGGTTGGCAAAGCGCTTGTGATACTTCGAGTATCGCAAGCGTTAATAGGTTGCGATGACTGCTTACCATCAGGCGGACCGTATGCTTGTTTGCCAACCGTCATGACAATAAAAATTAGCACTTCATAGAGATACAATTCAGCGTTACCTTTCTGCGTTTGATGTAAGAATTATACCGACAATTTGCAGGGTTCGTAAAACGACAGAATTTAGTCGAAGCAGAAAGTACTTTGTAGCTTGTACCTGTTGCGTGTTTGAATACTCCTAGAGAATGTTGCACCTTAGTCTTTTTGTAGAGTTGTTCATAAAGTGAAAGAAAAATTGAGGCTACGACGCGACCGCTTGAGAAATTGTGGCTGAGTGAGAATTTCTAATAAAAAGTTTTGTATATTATGTGGTTTTCTTTATTTAGGTATATGGAATACTATTCTGAAGTAAATTCAAAAGGGGGGAGGTTCTCAAATTATGCTTAGTTGAATCAAACTTGATTATTAGAAAAACGTATCAGAGCTATCTTTAGCGAATTTGAGTCCTTTAACGGCGTCAGGATGTGACGACCCCATCGCTCGCTGATGGGATAACCTCTGTCACAGCAGAGATTATTCCACCAGTGCAAACAGTCACACTTGTGGTAGGTCTTTTGTCGCCGGCTAGGTAGGTAACATCTCAGTGTCAAATATTCTGCCGCCAAATAGTAGTGCTTAAGCATTACTGTGTTCCGGTTTGAAGGGCACTGTACGCTAGTGAAATTACTGGGCAGAGGAGATTTAAGAACTAATATCTCGAGGTTGGCAACGCGTGAGTGGCACCTATCAAAATCAAAATCAAAATTATTTTTATTCAAGTAGACTTTTAAAAAGTACTTTTGAATAGTCAAACGCTACCGACGGTTCGGAAGGTTGATTCTATCGAGAAGAACCGACAAGAAACTCGACAGTTACTCTTTTCAAATATATGTTTTTACAATTGTATTCTTTCATATAAAATTTGACCTACTTATGGTGCTCTTAGGCTACGGCAACCACTTACCATCAGGTGGGCCGTATGCTTGTTTGCCAACTTGTAACATAAAAAAAAAGTGCGCGCGTACAAAGTACACATGTCAGAAGTGAAACTTCTTTGGCGAACTAATTTTTAAGTCTTGTTTATATTTATACAAATCTAAAACTAATTAATCACGCAATTTTATTTATAAAATTTATTTATCAATTTAACTCACTGTTTACGAACTGTATACGTACTAATGGGAAAGGGCGAGCGTATTGCTCGTCCTTTCTCACTCTTTCTCAATCGGTTTTCATCGCCCATCCTCTTCTTCGTCACGAACGCTGCATGCTGCGTGACGCGTTTCATCCGTAAAAAAATTTACCCTCATGCGCCTAAAGAAGTTTCACTTCAAAAAGTCCTAGCAGTAATCCCGGTATTATACCCAGGGTCTGCTTATTACTCTCTCCCGGATTTGACAGGTTCACAGAGCGATTGCAATCTGACGTCCGCAACCCAAAGGGCGATCCGGTAACTCATTGGGTAAGAGCAAATTACCTACCGAGAGTTACCGATATTATCAGATGTTATGATGACAACCGGGACCGACAGCTTAACGTGCTCTCCGAGGCACGTGGGGACACCCACAATGATAAACGGCCAGACCGAAACAAGGTATTTATAAAATCAATAAAAATATCTCTCCGAGCGGGAATCGAACTCGTGACCGTCGGGACTCTAGGCATGCTCGCTACCAACACGCCACATCGGTCGTCAATGTCTTTTCCAATGTTGACTCAGCAGTATTTTATCGCTTAATCTCATGGCTCTGCAATGCAGGGAGCAACCCAACCTTTTCCTAAATGGCTCCGGTGACCTCAGTTCGAAATTATAAGACTAATACTTTTGTTTTACGAAAAATGTTACTTAAACACATATTGTTATGTTTTATTTTCTTTGTTTTAATATTAACCCATTCCCTGCCGCTTCAAAAATATGTAGTTTAGACACATGCCGTCTTAGCTAGGACAAAACAACAACACGTAAACTCTCCGTTCATTTTGTTATTATTTGCCATAGATTTCTGAGCTTCAATTGAGCCGCCGATGGGCGGCGTCGTATGTGAGTAGATATTTTGGCCGCCGATGGGCGCCGCCTGCATTGAGTTATATCAGAGTCTATTAATTTTATTTATTACTAGTTGCGCCCACGGCTCCGCTCACGCTATAATACGTTAAAATCGGTCTAGCCATTTCATTGACTAACCGGCACCTGCAGAAAAAAAAAAATTAAAAATTTTTTTTTTATGTAAGTACCATATATACTGAAAGTAAAATATGTGTATAGTATTTGTATGTATATGCATTTTGTGAAAAGCTGTTAATTTGGAATTACAAACAGACAAATTTATTTATTATTATTATAGATTTCGTAGAAGCGAAACAATTATTCGGAATTATTTAACGATCCCCGATAGTACTAAAAGGCACGCACACGTACAGTATGTAATGGCAAGCAGCAAATGGTGTGATATATTTGCTCTATAAATAGGGTTGTCACCGATAGACTTCTATAAGAATTCAAAAAAGATTGCACACTCAAACACTGCACACTCAACGGCCCCCATTAGGATAGTAATATCCTGTGTCGGGGTCCGGAAACATTCACAATGACAAGGACAAATACACCCAGACCAGAAAATATGCTTGCATGGTCAATACAAACATATTAGGCTCCGAGCAGGAATCGAACCCGCGACCTGTGGCGTTTAAGGCAGGTTCGCTACCGCTGCGCTACAACGTCGTCAAAAAAAAGACGTTTCATATTGATAGTGTATTCTTTTTTTTATTTTGTATTGCCCGCGCCCGTGTCGATATAGATATTCCAAATGTATATTTTTTTAATTTTTAAAAATAAACCCATACATGTTCATAAAGATCTAATATTATCTGAAATAGAGAATGAAAGTCGTTAAAAGAGGTCATCAACTTCAAATTTTATTGTACTGTTATTATTCGTTGGCAGATAAAGGTCATTGGTTTCAAAACAGTAAAATTATAGAATTATACTTTTTAGGGTTCCGTAGCCAAATGTCAAAAGATTTTATAGTAATTATTGAAAGTAATATGAAAAACAAAATTCTGGGAACAACTTATCTTCTTCAAACCAAATGTGGCTGAAAGTTCATTTGATATTTTACAACCTCAATTTTTTCTAGAATTTTAAATCCCATAGTTCAAAAGTTAGAGGGGGACACAATTTTTATGACTTTAGAAGCTTATATCTCAACAACTACTGAGTTAATGAAAATCAAACCTCCTTATTATTTTGAAAGATCTATCCAAAGATGTCTCTCATGTTGTGTTGAAATATTTTTGATCTCTCAGTTACATGTATGGACTGCTACCCCTAATTTTTATATATTTTAAGATTTCATTACAAAATCGTGGTGCGGTTCCTAGAATAAATACATCTATTTACTAAATTTGGTATAGATAGAGCCAACAGTCTGCGAGTAAAATGATTGTGACATACGGACGGACCGAAGACGGATCCATGACGAAACTATAAAGGTTCCGTTTTTGCCATTTGGCTACGGAGCCCTAAAAAGTTTAAGACTATTGTTATAATATTATTATGACGTATAAAAGCTCTTTTAATTTCATGACGGTTGGCAAACAAGCATACGATCCGCCTGATGGTAAGCAACCGCAATCTATTAATGGTTGCGATATTGAAGTATCATATTCGTGTTGCTGCATAATCCAAGGGATAGGAGGGAAGGGATAACAGAAAATAGAAGGATGCAGAAGGGGTGGGAGATTGGGCCTCCAGTGCTCCCACTCATCGTACGAAACGCAACAGTACTCTGTTATTTCATGCCGATTTTCTATGAGAGCATAGTTTCCCTGGTCGAGCCGGCCCATTTGTGCTGGGAGAAGCCTGGCCCTACTCTAAAAAATACATAAAATAGTAAAATAAAAATAAATATGCAAGATATTACTTTATTGACAACCCTATATATAATAAAGGATTACGTGCCAGAATCTTCACGAAGATAACTTTTCCCGAAACAATGATATCGGATAATCCGTTATCGGATAATTTATCGTACCCATATATTATTAGGCAGCTCCCTAAGTTTTTATTAAAATAATATCTACTAGCTTTTGCCAGCGCAGCGGCTTCGTCTGCCTGAATAACGATTTTAATACAAATTTTGTACCCTCATTTCACCTCTAGAGCAGAATTAAAAAATGTTTAAACACATGTTTCTTCGCTTTTAATTGTTCGGCCAAAAAACAAAGTTACGTATTTCGTTTCTTGTGAAAGAGACGGACATCCCATACAAACTTTCAACCCCCTTTTCACCCCTTTATGTATTGATTTGGGAAAAATTCTATCTTAGTACTTTATTTCGTTTTAAAATCAGGCCTTGTAAAAAAAATCAACTTTCTAGGTGCAAGGGTTTAGGCTGGGCGTTGATACGTGTCAATCAGGTTTCCTCTTTTAGGTCTTCACTCTAGAAGTAAGATAATTAATATTGTTAAAATTGATTGCTTAATAATCAACTGGTTTAGTTATTATATCAAGTACTAGATGAGCCCACTCCACTCGCGTGGTGGTACACCTTTCTTTATTTAACGGTACCCTAATACTTTTTCTAAAATAAAAGTAGCCTAAGTTACTCCTTGTAACATCAGCTATCTGCCAGTGAAAGTCCTGTTAAAATAAGAAGTCCCAGAATTACAATAAGAAGCCCGTAAAAAAAGAATTACATTTGTAAAAACAACACAATAGTTTTAAGTTTTTTTTTTAAAAGTAATAATAAAAAGCTTAAATCCCCAACCAATGAAATTAAAACGATGTTTAGCGAAAAATCTAAAAATTATGATGTTTAAGAAGAGAAAAAAGGAAGGAACAGAGGGGGTGGGAGATTGGGCCTCCTTACTCATCACACGAAACGCAACACTACCTACTGATACTGTTACTTTAAAGCGATTTTTTGTGAGAGGGTGGTACTTTCTCAGTCGAACCAGCCGTATGTGCTCGGAGAAGCATGGCTCTACTACTTTTTAGTAACTTTAGTATAGTTTACTTTAGTAGTAACTAAAGGTATATGTCATACAAATATTATTATTTGGTTTGATGCGGCTTAGATGGTGGTACGTTTTTCTTCTGACACATGCATAAATTCGTTAGTTTACCATCTGCAGTTTAGTTCTATTTTAATTCCAAATAACAAGTATCATAAAATTTCAACTATGCAGAGAAAAAGTATGACTACTAAAATTAGGGCAGAATAAAATATGATCTTGGTCGTTAAATAAATTGTCCTATTGTGCAACAATAAATTGATCCACACTACAGCATAGGCTACCTGATATATTTTATTATCGAACTTTCTAGAAGGTTTACAAACAGATGCGTCATTCACACTCAATTAACGTAGAGACTTGTATAGGTTATTTTTACGCCAATGGCGAGACCCTTTTACGCGCTATTGAATATTAAATGGAGCAGAAAGTATCACAACATATTGCTTCTGCGCGTAAATATTTATATTTTATTCATCGATAAGCCCGTAACATGGATAAATTGCGTGGAATATGCATATCTTATCCCTATGGGCATCATTTTTGTTTCTATGTGACTAAGTTGGCAACCAAGCATATGATCCACCTGATGGTAAGCGATTGTCGTAGCCAATGAGCGCTTCTAACACCATTAGACGCAAAGACATTTGTAGGTGTCTTTCACACGTTGCCAAAGTCGAGATATAGCTTCCTCAGTTTTTATTATATTTGATATCGGTTGGCAAATAAGAAATACGATCCGCCGGATGGTAAGCAGTCACTGCAATCTATGAATGTTTGCGATACTTGAAGTATCACATGCCCGTTGCCAACCCAAGGAACAAGAGAGGGATGAGAAGGGAAAAAAGGAAGGAACAGAGGGGTTGGAAGATTGGGCCTACAGCGCTTTCACTCATCGCACGAAACGCAACAGTACTGGTACTTTATGCAGATTTTCTGTGAGAGGGTATTACTGGGAAAAGCATGGCTCCACTAGCTACAGTGTCCTTCAAATCGAAACAGAGTAAACCGCTTTGCGGTAGAATAATGACATTGTCCTACCTAGCGAGCCTAACGCAATATATGACACGCATACTGATATATGACTTTATTTAATTTACAATTGAAATGTAAAGACATTTACTAAAGGTTAAAATCTCCGTCACCACAAGGCCTTCCATTTTATCTCAATACATAAAAAAGTATCATTGTAATATTGGTTCTCGCTCTACACATTCGGCTCTATCCATTGCACTTACTACATAAAAGAACAAGCACTAGCAAAAAGATATTTTTTTTAGATTTCAATTTTAAGCCGATTCTCCGTCTCGATATCTCCGTCAGTTGATTTTGATTTGTTTTTTTTTTGTTTGAAGGGGTATACTTTCTAAGTAGTCTCGTTTAAATTTGGCTAGGATGGGATCTTCGAGAAATTAAACTCTTCAAATTTCATATGCGTATTACGTTTTAGATTTGAAGCCGGTATTTTTTTTATTTCTTCTAAGATTACTCAAAATCTCGCATGTCAACTTATCCCCATACCAATAAAACTGTCAATCGGAAAATTCATTTACGCGCACTTAACTACTTCTACTTAGCTACTTCTAAGCGCATAAACACACAGAAAGCAAATAAATACATATAAGATAACTTCTAGTACTATTACTATTATTTTTAAGGATGAAAATTTATTGTATAACAAAATATATTTATTCCAGAGACTTTTTCCATTTAAACAACCTGCGGACACGAGACCGGCGAGGGCCGAGCGAGAGTGCGACAGGCAGCGGGCGGCGACGAACGCACTCGCACCGATATCTTAAGGGCATGTATAAAAGCGGTAAGCCAGTGGCTCTAGAAATTTGTGACGCAATCAAAGTTACGAAATTAAACTAGGTTTTTCCAGTCACTTCTACGCCGCTTTGGCCACTATCCCGCCCGTACATCGCCCAATTACCCCGTTGTTCTTTCGCCCGTTTCGTAAGCGTTTCTATCAAACTTATAACTCAAAATATTTTTAGTCACATAGGCGTTTAGACACTTTTTTCTATAGTATATAATAAATGCAACACACTCAATGGCCACCTTTAGGTTGATTATATCCTGTGTCGACCGGAACACATGCGTATAGGGGTGTGATATGGTGGAACCCGAGACCTTTGGTGCTTCCGGCAGGCTCGGTACCTCTGCGCCATAACATTTGTTGTATATCGCTGCCATATCGCTGCCGCCCCGCGACCGCCGTCGCCGGTCTCTTGGCCGCAGGCTCATAATTTGAATATTATTCACAGGGCGGCAGTAAATGTTTTAAAGCTGTCATTCCCTTATCAGTATGTTTTTCTTTACCCTTTTTTTAAAGCAAAGTTTGTCCTCATAAAACACATGATGTCGTAAAAAAGCTGTGTGGTTTTAGGCAACCACGACGCAAGTGAAACATTCTTTTTTTATATTATTCGATTTAGAGTAATAAAGCAAACACAAAAACAAAATATATATATAATTATATAAAGAAATAAATATAAAAAAATGAGAAAAACACGCAAACATGCATGCGAACAAACATACATACACAAAAATAGTAAAAAGTCAAATTAAAATAAATGAAGTCTCCGCGGCCGGCTATAGTCCGACGTGCTAGAGACAAACGAAAAATTTGTGGCGTTCACTTTAAAAAGTGTATTCTTGGTAATATAATAATATTGTAAGTGTAAGTATGAATGACTAATGAATGAAATATTATGTGAATCTTTGATTTTTTCGTATTTATTTTATGTCTAGAAAATTGCTTACGACTACAACTTTTTAGGTATATTAAATACTAGCAGCTGCTCACGCCTTCGCCCCCGTTGAGAAATGCTTCCAGAGAAAAATGAATCATTTGTAAGTAAATGGACGCAAATAAGCAATACCATGTCAACCCACAAAATTGAACAAATTGAGTTATATATGCAGAAGTGCTGGTAAATGGCTAAAGAACATTTTTCTTTAATATTTGTAGGTTTGTAATCTTTAAAACTTCTAAAAAGCCATTTTTAATAATGCAATTTATGTATTATGTTAAACGTTTTGGGTTATATTATATACGAAATATGCAGTTTGTATACTTATTTTTTGTGAAAATAAGTAAAATCTGAAATTGCCAAACACTTGACCAATACATATAAAAAAATCATATAAAGCAAGTTGTTCAAAATTTTCAAACGCGTTTTTCTCGAAATGACATTCGTGTGGGTTGACATGGTATTGCTTATTTGCGTCCAAATAATGTTCTATAAGACGCATCTATACCGAATTTCAATTCAATACACCTTGCTGCATGTTGTTCGATAATTTAGGGATAAAAATCCTATTTGTTAAACCAAGTAAAAATATATATCTGTTCGAAATTTCATCCAAATTTGTTCAACTATTTTATTTGAATAAAAAACATCCAAACATAAAAACTTTCGCGTAAATAATATTATTAATTAAGGATAAAGTCAATCATAAGCTCCGTGTTTTTGATTTAATACACTAATAGTTATTTTAAGTAATAAATTAGTCGGTTTAATATCATCTGCGTGCAAGTGACCTAGTTCGTAATATGGGGCTTTTTGTCATACTAATGCAAATGGCCGACCGAGGGATCAACAAGCTAATATATTGGTTCGAAAATAATGCTAAGTCTGCGAATTTATAATAAGGCTGTATATTATAATACAGCATAAGGGTGAAGGTTTCATCCTTCGGAACTCTCACTCATTGCATCAACCGTAGTTATGTTTTAAGCGCGTACTTTTATATGTGAAATTGACCGGGGACGTACTACCCTCGCACAGGAAATCGGCAAAAAGTAACAGCATCAGGTACTATTGCGTTTCGTGCAATGAGTGACAGTGATACTGAAGTATCGCAAACGTTCATAGGTTGCGGCGTCTGCTTACCATCAGGCGTACCGCATGCTTGTTTGCCCACCGACTAGAAAAAAAATTGTAATGGATTATGTTCAGTTCAATTCACTACAACCGATTTATTAGTTTAAAAGTTAATATATTACGCGTCGGCTTAGTTTTTAGTTTATTAAATACGCTGCATACTGATCTTTGTAGATTTTTAATTAAGATTGTACGCAACATTTTTATTTAAGAAATAATCATAAGTTAACTTACGGCTGCGCCAAAGTTAAATAGCTAAAGCCTCTTAACAAATAAAGAATAAAAATAAAATTACGCAAAAGCATAACAGGATTCCAAAGATTTACGTTTGTAAATGCGTAAAACAAATATCGAAAACCGTATTTCGAGCACGGTCGAACTTTTAAAACATAATTAACTTTTGTTAGTTTAGTAAATTCACAGCTGAAGCGACCCCAAATTAAGCTGTTAGGGCGAAAACAATAATAACACTTTATTACAAATGAAACTGGAGAAATTCAATTAAATTCATTCAGTACGTTCTTCACGTATTTAGGAATTTTAGCCGAGATCAAAGGGGAAAAGGTTCCTTTTCAATATATACAATATATATGTTCAGTTAACAGTTCAGCTAAAAATTAGTTCATAAATCATCAAATTTAGATTGTTATTGTAAAATTAACGTTAAACAGCGTGTAATTGTTAATGTTATTATAATTTCAATCTCTAACCTAAAAACTTGTGAACATTTGCACCGTTGTGTTCGAGCCGTCGCCCGTCGTACAGTACGGACCTATCTAGGCCGTCGTTACGCTGCCCGTTGAAATAAACAAAGTGTACCCACATACTGAATTTTCCTTTGGAGGACCCGAATACGAGATGCAGTAACCGAATGTGACGTCAGGGAATGCTGATGTCATGCATTTTAAAAAGATGACAGGATCTCTTCCTCCGTCATATATATGTCGGAGAATCCGCGTGCGTGCGATATGCGTGGTTGATGTTCGTGTCTGCCTTAATAATTTTATCAATGCCTCAGTCGCCATAGGCGCTGCCTCGAAAAACATCATCCATGATCCCTTAAATAAAAACGTACCATCACAGATACGACAGATAACAATAGCAACCAGCTCTACTTTATATTCTTAATATAAATCTCTACAACAATGCTACAACCTCTTTTATCAATATTGTAATTTGATATTAAAAATAAATAAATTTTTTTACTGTTCACTTCATGGATACTTTGTAAGTGGTAGTAGAGCCATGCTCGTAGTACACTCTCACAGAAAATAGGCGTTACAGTACCAGTAATTTTGTGTTTCGTGCAATGAATAAGAGCGCTGGAGGCACAATCTTGCATCCCCCCTGTTGCCTTAATTTTTTCCCTTCTAATCTCTTACCTCCTAAGGTTAGGAACGCACATGATACCCAAACTACCGCAAGCGTTCATAGGTTGCGGTGACTGGTTACCATCAGCTGGCCTTAAAAGTCAAAGTCCGCGACAGCATATATCCTTTAAGGTTAACTCACTCTAATCAAATTAGTGCTATAGCTCACGCTACGACACAGCAACCACATAGGCGGGTGAAACCACGGGCACAGCTAGTTTTAATATAAAGCATGAGATGTCAACATTAACCTAAAAATTTACTCCACAATATAAATTCTACATTATTTTCCAGCCAACGTGTGAAATGTTTTAAAATATAATGTATATTTTATATTAAATTAACCCTGTTAGCGTGCAGCCGGGTCATAAACGTCGTGCTAATTAATATCCGAGGTTCCCCTTCGTTTAACTTTTGAAACTTTTCATGCGGGTTCAGACTTTATTCATTTCTAAAAAGCAAATTCTTGTGACATAAAAAGTTCGTAGCACTTGTAGAGCCATTGTAGCAAAGTGTAAAAACGCAAGCAAAATTTCTTACATTGTAAACTTTACATTATTATGTATATGGCTACCCATTTGAGTCACGTGATGCGGTCAGAGATACAAAAGAATAAATATATATTATATACGGGTACCATAAAGGTGGCAAGCGCACGTCTCATCTGATGGTAAGTACAGGGACGCTTAAAGCATAAACATATATGCCTACCACCTAACCAAGGGACGGAAAAGACAAAGAAGGAAAAAAAACACCACAAGTGGGTGGGAATTTGGTACTCCCAAGCTCACACTAATAAGTACAAATGCTGCTACATTATGTCGTTATTCTTTTTGAGTAGTTATTATAATGTATAGTCAATATTTCGGCTCTATATATTCTAAATATTATTATTTTTACTCAATATTTATTTGCAAATACCTTTTTAAAATAGACTTTAAATCTCGCTTGCTTAAAACCAAGACGCAACCAAAAATAAATCTAGCAACAATTTAAATATGCCCCAATAGCACTAAGGTAGAAGACTTGTAATGCGACAGATGCAGGTTTGATCCTGACCCCCTTGGGCTGTTGTCAGATCCACTCCTGGCAAAAGCTACACGCTTAGTTGAATGGGAAATAGAAATATTAGTAATGACCATAAAAAGCATTGCTAATATCCTTTTTTAATATAACTCTGCAGGCTAGTAAGGAACGTATCCTAGTGCAGTGCATCATAACTGTGTTTTGGAATACGATATAGATATACCGCAACCGCAACCTGTGAACGCTTGCTATAATTGTAGTTTCACATGCGCGTTTTCAACCCAAGGAATGTATGAAATAAAATGTAAAGAGGAAAGGAACAGAAAGAGTGGGAGACTGGGCTTCCGGCACATCGCACGAAACGCAACATTACTTACTGATTTTCTTACTTGAAAACAACTTTTGTGAGAAAAAGAAGGAAAGAGTACTTCCCTCTTTGACTCTACTACTACTATAAAATAAAATTGCAGTGTTTTATTTTAGTCTGTAATCTTTTTGTCGGGTAGTAGAACTTAAGTTTAAAAGCAAATAGAAGTTTCGGGAAGCAAAATCGTAGATTTAAAACAGTACTCAAAAATATTTTACAAGAGTAGCGTTATACAAATGTACATAAATATTTCACAAGGGTTTTGCCTGTTTGTTGACCGTTAAATTTAACGTTCGAGTTTGGTAAACACCACGTTTCATACATCGCAAAGGCCTTCGACAAAGTTTGGCATAACGGTTTAATTTATAAGCTGTATCGTCTTGGATTGCCAGACAGACTCGTGCTTATCATACGAGACTACTTGTCGAATCGCACGGTTCGTTTTCGAGTAGAGGGTACTTTGTCATCCCCTCGTCCCATCAAGGCAGGAGTCCTCAGGGCTCCGTACTAGCTCCCATCCTATTTTCTCTTTATATAAATGACATTCCGAGACCGACCAAAAGTGTTCATCTAGTACTCTTCGCGGATGACACCGCTCTTTACACGACCTCTGTATCAGTTTCCGCCCTTACCAGGCGTCTCCAATCTGCAGCCAATGCCCTAGGAAAATGGTTTAAATCTTGGAGGATTGAAGTCAATCCCGAGAAAAGCGTAGGTGTCCTTTTTAACAAACCCCGCATTAGGACTTACTGGCGATCCAGTCCACCTGGAGTTATCACCTTGTTCGATCATCCCATCCCATGGAAAGATAAAACCAAATATATAGGCGTCATACTCGACAACAGACTCACCTTTGAAGCTCATATCCGCAAGGCACGTGATAAAGCAGCGTTCGTTTTGGGAAGATTGTATGCGATGTTGGGCAGGCGGAGTAAACTGTCCCTTAGAAATAAGGTGACATTATACAAGACTTTGAAATCGATTCGATCCCAAAACATTTGAAGCGCTTATCGCAAAACTATTTCGATCAAACTACTTTCCATCCAAATCTTTTGATTAGACATGCTTGTATCTACACAGACCGATGTAACCAACCGACAAAAGTAAGGCGTCCTAAGCACGTCTTGCAAGACCCTGACGATAGGATTACATTAGAAAATGCCCCTTACACAGCACAGACACGCACACAACACCGTCCTCGCCGGGGAGGACGAGGTCCTTTATTTCGCACGTCGCGTCGCGCTCACACCGTCGGGTGAGTCTATCGTATAGAATGCGCTCGGAGCGCTGTCTCCATCTCCGATGACGTCCTTAGCCGTGGTTCGGCTTCGCAGGAGGTACCCTAAGGACGAAATCAAAGTTAAGCCCCCGTGAGGGCTGTCCCTTTATCACGGCTGAGTCTCAGTACTCGGCCCCACCGCCCGGTGACGCTGTCAAGGCCAGTAGGGCCAACAGCAAAACACATTCCGAAAAAAAAAAAAACGTTTCATACATTTTAAAAATAAGAGTTTCGTATCGAAGTAATGCGTAATTTATGTGTGTGTGTGAAGTAAACGAGCTTAGATCCTATGTTAAATAGTCTAAGCTTTTTGTAGAATACTTTAACAAAATTTATTTATTATATTTGTTGAATAGGAAAAAGAATTTTATTCCTACCGCGTGTCCGGTGAACCATTAGTTTTTTTTTCTACTCTTTGCCATCATCATCTTCATCCGTCCTTATTGGGACCATATGTATTGGTGACTGTTTTAGTGATTTGGGATATACGTCTGTAGTGTTCTCTCAGGTGACTGACGTATCCAATCTTTGTAGTAAATGTTCTGCTACATATATTGAACGTCAGTACTACTCTAACAAAATATTAACATATGGCCGCAGGTAGTCGGTCCTTTAGCATCACATTTGGCGTTTTTTTTGCCATATATACATATTAAAATTCCTAAATATATATATCTGCGACATCTACATGCATCACGACGTAACTCGATGGAAAGACAAGATTGTCACATTTCACATCAAGCTACAGCGACACCTACAGGGTATATACGCAACGATATGGACGACCAACGAACGTCACGATCCTAAATCGCGCTATCAGAGTTTCCTACGTTCACTACCTATATATACAACTTTCCAACATAAGTCGTTGGGCTTCGGCCCAGGGCTTCGACCCGCCAGGCAATATCACCATCCTGGTCGGAGGATCCTCCCGTTGTGTTGGAGACATTTCTCTCACATCGTACCCTCCACAATTACCTTCGTATAGATAAAACAAGGTTGGTAACAATTATATAAATAACATCCGGGACTGAGCGTTTCTAATTAACGTTAAAATTTTAGTCACATACATTATTCCCTGTCTCAATTAACTGTTGCGTTAACAACTTTGTAGCACCTTGTAATATTCAAATTTCACACTTACACTTGAAGAAATAGACGCTATATTCCCTTGAATTTCTTTTAGCTTGTTACGCGTAGATTCCGCGGGCTTAGCAATAACGAAAACGGTATAATAACTAATGAATAATACAAATAAGCTAATGAATGTTACAATTATATGCTTATCGGCGAAGGAAAACATCGTTAGGAAATCTGTACGTCGTAGAAGAAATTCTATGACATGAACCTATCCATCAATCTTATCGGAGTAAATATTTAAAAAAATAGTTTTCTAGTCAAATATTTGTTCTATTTAATTTACAATTAGTTTATTTGAGATTCATAAGTGTATTCAATATACTGTAGTAAGAATCGATTCGATATATGTTTAGATGGTTTTGCCGGCGTCGGGATGTGACGACCCCATCGCCCGCTGTTGGGATGACCTCTGTCACAGCAGAGATTATTCCACCAGTGCAATCAGTCACACTGGTGGTAGGTCTTTTGTTGCAAGAGGCCGGCTAGGTAGGTACCACCGCAGTGTCCAATATTCTGCCGCCAAATAGTAGTGCTTAGGCACTACTGTGTTCCGGTTTGAAGGGCATTGTACGCTAGTGAAATTACTGGGCGAACGAGATTTAAGAACTAATATCTCGAAGTTGGCAACGCGCGAGTGGCACCTACTAATGGTGCTGCAAGCGCTCATAGGCTGCGGCAGCCACTTACCATCAGGTGGGCCGTATGCTTGTTTGCCAACTTCTAACATAAAAAAAAAAAAAAAAATCTTTTTTTTACGGAATGGTTGGCGTCACCGAACTTGGGCTTGATTATAGAGACCCAGCCGTGAAAAAGTGACAGCCCCCACGGATATTACTGTGAAGGTCTCGTTACGGGCTTTCTATAGAAATGATCCTATAAAGTAAGGTCTTTGATTTTACAACACGACTACATTAATCTTCTCTTAAAGATTTTTATTTCATGACGGTTAGCTAGTAAGCACAGCCGCTTGATGGTAAGCAGTCACTGCAACTTATGAACGCTTGCGATGCTTGAATTATCACATGCGCGTTGCCGGTTGGCAAAGAACAGGATGGAAGGGATGAAGGGAAAAAACAAAAGGAACAGCTGGGGTGGGAGATTTGGCCTCTAGTGCTCTCAATCATCGCACGAAACGCAACAGTACCTACTGATACTCTTACTTTACGCTGAATTTCAGTGAGAGGGTAGTACTTCCCCGCTCAAGCCGGCCCATCTGTGCTGGGAGCTGGCTCTATAATTTAATACAATGTAATTCTTTAAAGAAATTTATAAGAAGAAATACGATAAAAATTAATTTTATCGGTGCTTGACGTTTCGGTCAGGTTGCACTGATCGTGGTGACAAGCAGGCTGGCTCAGCGAAGGTAATTTTTACGCGTAAATTGCCGAAAAGTATTAATTAATATGAACATGAAATGCGATAGTTTAAAATTTAATAAATACCATATAGTAAGAATATCGTATTAATATTAATACCTATATAATTAAAAAAGTATTTTAATAAAATACATCACACTGTTGTACTACAGACTAAGAATTTACTTTATCTTATAATATCTTCCAAAGAAGTAAAAAGTACGCTTCTTAATAAAGTTGTTAAGTTTCACCAAACAATCTAAGTTTGCGGTGAGCCAACTTTTATAAGCTTCATAATTCCGTCTAGACGTTGTAGTTTTAAATTATCATAAATTGTCACACCATCTCTTATGATTTTGTGGGTTCGTAAAACCAACGACTTCTTCTTCCATATAAGAAGCATACTAGATATCAACAATTCAATACTAACAATTTTTACTAAAAATTAAAACTCTACAAATAATGTCCACGGGGAATCGTGGAAAGAATGTTAGCCGCATTTCCCCGTTCAATAGCAAATTCTTTGTGCGAAAAATCGACCAATCCTCCTATTACCTCTGGAGGCAATGAGTCGCAGTGTAAAATAAAAAAGTGTCTGTGTACTGATATAGACGCGTTAGAAGTTATACTTCTTTGGCGTAACAAGATAAAAAATTTCAAAATGTTTATCTTTCGCCCTATTCTACGTTTGTAAAAACCACACGAACAATAGAAAAAGGTATTTAATACATTGAAAGTTTTATTATAACGCATTATCTAGTTAAATAAAGTTTATTTAAGTGGCAACTACAAATGAATGGTGTTACGACACACGACAGCCACTTACCATCATGCTGTGTGGTGGGTGGTTCGTATAATTAAATAATAAATCGGCAACTTATTTAAAAGCCGGCCAATTGCGATATAGATATATATATAAATATACATCCTAACCCTCTTATATATATATATAGGGTATAAGAGAGTTACATAAATCACATAAAAAGAATCATTAAAAGAGCAAAAACTTAACTTCTCTCCTCCGCATTCTATCTGAAATTTATTGTGAAGTTACAACTATGTATTTAACATTTATTAACATTTCTTTTACCTAGTTGTAGAAGTTTCACAAATTTACTTAATACGTTTAAACATAAGCAAAAAAGCATAGCTCATACACTGATTTAAGTAAGTAATAACCAATTCATTTATGATTTGATTCCATAATCTATTAATCGAGTCATCAACATCGATTTTAAATGCGAATTAAGCACCACAAAGCGATATTGGAATCGCAATGATAATAATTGGAGTGGAGTTATGGACTGATAACATCTCTTTAAAGGCATTTATAATTTACCAGGAACACCAGATAACATTTATGATACGACGACGTTGTGGCGCAGCGGTAGCAAACCTGCCTTAAAGGCCACAGATCGCGGGTTCGATTCCCGTTCAAATTAGATGTTTGTATTTGACCATACAGGCATATTTTTCGGTCTGGGTGTGTTTGTCCTTATCATTGTGAATGTTTTCGGACCCCCGACTCAGGATATAACTATCCTAATGGGGGCCGTTGAGTGTGTAGCGTTTATTTATATTTAAAAAATTATGCTACATAAGCTTGCAACACAATCGAGTGAAATTAACGTATAACTAACTTCGTTTAGTTGCGTTAATGTTAAGTTTACGAAGGAGCACCAGCGGGTCTTTGGACATTTTCCCTGTATACAAAGGCGTGTCTATTAAGTTTTAAAATACCGAAATAAACTAAATTGACCGAAAATATAATTTTAGCTTATTCATTCACATAGGCATTTAAAACAATTGCTGTGGTCAATACATAATAATAATAAATTAATAAATATCATACTCTCGGTAGGATTGGATTACGACACAAGCTCTCAGAATGTAGCCAAACTTGGGACCTCGCAGGGTCCATTTTTACAGCTCATTCTTTATAATCCAATCAAATCAAATATTTTATTCAATGTAAAAAAGCATACATACCACTTATTTGTTGAAACCCAGAGCTAGATCTACCACAGGCACCAAAATTAAACATACTGAACGCTTATATATACTGAACGCTGAGAAGCCTGGAGAGATCGTCTCATTTCCAATGTACCACACATTCTAAATGTACTCACGAATATAATAGTGTTACGGAGGACCTTATCACAGGGGTATAAGGTTTAAAATCGCTTGCTACTCTCTTTGTTTATTTCCTCGACCGTCGCGCAGGTTCGAGAAATATGTATTCTCGAAACATGTAGTATAGTGTTCCGCGGGCCGAACTTTCTCGAACCCGTGTTTCGCGTTATATAAGCGGCCCGACGCGTCGACTTAGTCATTCAGTTCTGAGCAACAAGCGAAGAAACTACAAGTGATACCAGTGAACAAGTGCAATAATTAGTGACCTCGGCTATTCTTTTGGACTGTGATTGACTCGTGATTTGGACCTATGATTTGTGAAGTTGTGTTGTGTAATCTAGATCTCAATAAAGTCTTATTTAGAGCCATCAGGTGTTTGTTTCCAAATCTGCGAACCCCGGCCCGTAACAATAATAACCTTTTTTTTTTTTTTTTTTTTTTTTTTTTTTTTTTATGTTAAAAGTTGGCAAACAAGCATACGGCCCACCTGATGGTAAGTGGCTGCCGCAGCCTATGAGCGCTTGCAGCACCATTAGTAGGTGCCACTCGCGCGTTGCCAACCTCGAGATATAAGTTCTTAAATCTCGTTCGCCCAGTAATTTCACTAGCGTACAATGCCCTTCAAACCGGAACACAGTAGTGCCTAAGCACTACTATTTGGCGGCAGAATATTGGACACTGCGGTGGTACCTACCTAGCCGGCCTCTTGCAACAAAAGACCTACCATCAGTATATCTATACTGTGTTCTAACGGTAGTAGAGCCATACTTCTCTCAAAGAAAATCGGCGTAAAGTAACAGTATCCGTACGTACTGCTGCGTTTCGTGCGATGGGTGAGAGCGCTGGAGGCCTAATCTCCCACCCCCTCTGTTCCCTTCCTTTTTCCCTTCTCATCCCTTCCCTCCTTTTTCTTGGGTTGGCAACTCGCATGTGATACTTCTAGTATCGCAAGCGTTCATAGGTTGCGGTTTACCATCAGGCGGACCGGATATTGTATACTATTTTAAAGAATGAATGATCCAATATAAGTGATGTTACTTCAAGTTATAAGCAATAATAATAACATAATCTTAGAAAATGAAATAGGAGAACTGAGATGGCCCATTAAATTTGTAGGCCAAATATGTTCACGACCGTGAAAAAAATAGAATTCAGTTTCAAATCGAAATCAAGAAGGTTCTTGGCCGATTTTGGAGGTTGTAGATTCCACGTATACGACTTTTCGATAAGAGCTTAGCAAATCAGGGCACTACCTTAACGAGTTCTATTAATTAGCTGTTGTTGTTTTCTTTAACTATTGGCGTACTTATCACTACATAGTATAAAACAAAGTCGCTTTCTCTGTTCCTATGTATGCTTAAATCTTTAAAACTACGCAACGGATTTTGATGCGTTTTTTTAATAGATAGAGTGATTGAAGAGGTAGGTTTATATGTATAAATATAGTAGAGAAAAAAAAATTTTGAGGTGTCGTAAATAATTACATTTAACGCGTGCGGGCCACGGGCAGTAATGAATAAATCGAAACTACTGGATCGATTTTAATCATTTTTTCAGTGATATATATATAGGCTATGTATTTTATACCTTTGCCAAGTCGGAGCAGGCCGCTAGTAAAGAAATATATTCCTATTTAGTTCGCAATGCGCTTTGTTAAAACAAGTAACCTCTCTATTATTTGAAGATCTGGGTTAGAATAATAACTGGGCCTTGGAGAATACTAGGAAAATTTTATACAAATAGAATTTTACTACGTAAACAAAGTACTCACAGTCTTGTGGAATCCTTTTCTTTGTTCGTTTATTGCGGACTCCGAACAGGTTGAACATAATTTGACGGGACATTCACTGGTAGATAGCTGATGTTATAAGAAGTAATATAGCCTGAGTTACTCTTTACATTTATATTATATTAAAATAAGAATTAGGGTTCAATGTCTGCGTTGTTCAGGTCGCCCGTATAGGCCTCTGACTTGACTTATCGACTATCATCAAATTTATCAGCCGGGGCCGACTTTTTACGCACCCTCCGAAGCACGGAGAGGCTCAGTTGAAATACCACTATGGGATCACCCATCTATTGACTGATCGCGCATAAAGTTGCTTAGCCAACCGATCAGTGAGTGCAACCGGCTACGAACGTCCCTTAAGTCAGTACAATAAAAATACAATAATTCTGTAGGGCACACCATCGGAGCCGCGGACATCTATGAATGATAAAAAGTAATGCCCCATTTACAGCAACAATACACAATAAACATATACATAAAAATATTGGTGTAAGAAAATAAGATATTGATAGTCATTAATATAGAATAATATTTTATTTATTGTCAAAAGGGTTGAGATATACAATTCGAGAATATTCTAGAACATTGTTATTGTATAAAAACGATATTCTTTTACGAGAGTCAATATATTGGGAATAAACGTTAACATGTTTTTGTACCATGTTATATATTTTTAACATGATTGCCTTGGAGCGAGTAAGGGGTTAGTGAATAATGTACATATTTTACATGTGTATCGAGAAGTATCGTTTCCACTATATCTAAAAGACGTATTAACAATTTTTGAAGTAATAACTTCTTTACCCGCCTTAAGCGCATATCAGTAGGAGCAAAACTTATGATTTCCCGTCATCGATATGCTGGTGACGTCAGACTGTCACACTGGCAACGAGCAGCGGCATTTATATATGGACGCAAATAAGCAATACCATGTCAACCCACACGAATGTCATTTCGAGAAAAACGCGTTTGAAAATTTTGAACAACTATTGGTCAAGTTTTTGGCAATTTCAGATTTATGTAAGTTATTTTACTTATTTTCACAAAAAATAAGTATACAAACTGCATATTTCGTATATAATATAACCCAAAACGTTTAACATAATACATAAATTGCTTGATTAAAAAATGGCTTTTTTAGAAGTTTTAAAGCTTAAAACCCTACAAATATTAAAGAAAAATGTTCTTCAGCCATTTACCAACACTTCTGCATGTATAACTCAGTTTTTTGAATTTTGTGGGTTGACATGGTATTGCTTATTTGCGTCCATATTTAAAACCACGCCTGTGGTTTTATCAGTATTTATTTTGAATCAAACTAAGCTAAGGATAGCATTAATCCTTTATCAATTCAATCCAAGCACGTTAACTTTATGAACAATTTATTGTAACCAACAATGCTTGTAATCCTTACTAGATAACACAATAAATTTCACAGCACTTTAACTATTACGTCGGATTTCAACGATTCGTCCTTTTATATGCGGTACTACAATAATTTTCTGCATGGTGAAATATTGAAGTAAGTCCACCACGCACATCCATTCATTCACGCTTCGTTAGAATGACATCTTTTTCAAATATTATCTTTCTAACTCAATGTATTAAATAGGTTCTATACTTCGTCACGCGCCAACATAATTATGTGTATATATATATATATATATATGTGTGAGAGTTTGTATGATTTATTTATTTTTAATATCATGTTACAATATAGATAAAGGTGTTGTAGTCGGTGATATAAAGTATTCGGCTTTTGACATTCGTTGTATCTGTCATGGCGCGTTTTTATACAATGGATCATGGATGGTCGATTTTCGAGGCAACGCTAGAGGCTACTGACGCACTGAATGATAAAATTATCATGGCATATATAAACATCAACCACGCATATCAGAATCTAGAGGATTCTGCTACATATACAGTGAAGTAGTACATGTATATACTAATACACTGTATATATTTCACTGTATTATCTACGTGTTGGACTCTTTGTTCATTCTAAAATTAATTTAAAGGATTTTTGTTATAAGTATTCATTTGCATTAGGTAAAAAGCTTTTATTTTGATATAGCCTTTCTCGTTTGATAGCTTCTACCAATTTGGAAGGTAGATGCAGAGAAGAATCGACAAGAAAAAACATTAATTTCATGCTAAATTATCTGCATATATGAATATAATTTGGATCCAATAATATCCTAATAAACCAATTAATACCTAAGACTGACGCTTTGAACCGGTGAAAATGGTCGATATTGTATAAACAGCTTAAGATTTTGATATGGAGCGTTCCGTGGGGGCATACAAGTTTATTAATTGATCAAACTCCACAACTGAATACAAATGAGTACACTTAGGAACTTGATAATTGAGTACTAAAATATAATAGGACAAAGATTTCTAATTTGTTAATGATGAGATGATATTATTGTATGGCAACATACATATACGACGTTGTGGCGCAGCGGTAGCGAACCTGCCTTAAACGCCACAGGTCGCGGGTTCGATTCCCGCTCGGAGCATAATATGTTTGTATTGACCATGCAAGCATATTTTCCGGTCTGGGTGTATTTGTCTTTGTCATTGTGAATGTTTCCGGACCCCCGACACAGGATATAACTATCCTAATGGGGGCCGTTGAGTGTGCAGTGTTTATTTATTTATTATTATTTATTTATTTATATAATAATTAAAATACTTTAGTGTCGTGCAATAGCAAAACTTACATTACATCTCACAGCTTTTTGTGACGCTGTCGAAGCCCTAGGGCCAGCAGCAATCAAATCAACAAGAGAAAACGAAATTGGCACTACCTAGTGTAGAAGTGCCGTTGACTTTATAGATTGTTTACCTTTTTGTATTTATTTTCAAATAATTCCGTTGTATTGCCTTCGAATGTGAATAAGAGAGGAGGAAAGAAGAGTAAAAGGAGATAGGAAAGGGAGAATTTTGGGCCTCCGAAGGTTTACTCATTCTGTCACTATACAAAATATGGGCAATAAGTGTCTTCTTTTTATCGTATTTAATTAAAGTTGTTTACACTATTATGTTAAATGTATATTATGTATTGAATACCTAGTTAGACTTATAAACGGATTGTTATATAAGTTGTTACAGATATTCTAGTTTCAAAAATAACTATCAGAAAATCAACTGAGCCAATTACATGCAGACGTCTGCCGGGCTAACTAGTTATTACATAAATTAATACTAAAATGATACACAAAAAATCACAAAATATAGATCTCATACCATTTGGCATATTTTCCTCCGAAGATATCGTCTTAGACCCTAATAATTTTGAAGATTGACCCTTCCGCCATGGGTGTTCTTAACAATCTACTCCAGAATTTATTATGAAACCCCAAGGGCTCTATTCTGACTAACATTGGTAGAAATTCTATAAATTTAACCATAGGCTATCTATATTTGATGGTATTTCATGAATAACATAGAATGTATTTGTGTAGTTTTTAGCTTAGTATAACGGGAGTCGTATTCGCGTATACTACTCACTCACTAGTCGTACTGGCTCGACAAGTCACTATATGTAAGCACTAACGTCACGTTGTAATGACTGACCTCCGACGTTTACCCCCATCATACCATGAGCACGAGACAATGTACGACGAGCGATTCGCACCATTGGCGTTGAAGAGGTCTCCAACATCCTAGAATCTCTTCAACTGCGTCGTGAGATTGCCGCTCTATGCGCCTTCTACTGAATGTATCACGGCGAGTGTTCAGAAGAATTATTCTCCATCAAACCTCCCTTCCCTTTCCTTACAAGAACTACGCGTGCCGGTCTCCGATGTCACCGTCTAACTGTGGCATCAATTCCTTCGCGAACAAAGAAGTTTGCCAGTTCCTTTCTTTGTCGTACTTCCAAAAAGTGGAACTCATTACCTAGTACCTAGTCACGTGTTCCCTCCTTCCTACAATCTGGGCTCCTTCAAACGAGGCGTGAGAAGATGCCTCATCTTGCGGGTAGGCAGGGCAAGGGTGGCTAACACGGTCGCATTCCGCAATTCTGTTGGCCGCCTTCGCGTTTGGACTTTATTTCCACTTACCATCAGGTGGAGTAGAGTCATCTGCCCTAATTTCCAAATTAAAAAAATAAATAAAATAAAATAAATAAACGCTACACACTCAACGGCCCCCATTAGGATAATTATATCCTGTGTCGGGGGTCCGGAAACATTCACAATGACAAGGACAAACACAACCAGACCGGAAAACATGCCTGTACGAATAATACAAACATCTGCTCCGAGCGGGAATCGAACCCGCAACTGTCGAGGCTTAAGGCAGACTCGCTACCCACAACGCCACAACGGTGTCAAAAAAAGGACATATGTCTATGATTATTGATTGATTGATTGACATTATCAAATGCAAGTACTACCCTCTCACAGATAAATATTCGATGTAAAGTAAAAGTATCAGTACTTATACATTTCGTGCGATGAGTGAGAACGTTGGAGGACCACCCCGTCTGTTCCCTTTCGTCTATCCCTATTCATCCTTTCCTTTAGTATGACAAGCGCTCCTAGGCAGCGGTGACTGCTTAACATCAGGCGAACCGTATGCTTGTTTGCCGTCATGACAATAAAATAACTAATTGGTTTATAAAACAAGGAATGTACCCAAATATATCACAAGGCTACAAAATATAAATATTTTCGTTTAATAAAGTTTTTAATTCGTTCTTATTGTGTAGGTGTATAGGATTTTTGAACTATAACCTGCTTTATATCGAGATAACAAAGGTTTTCTGTTCCATTTGCTTAAAATATTGCTCCTCAGTGAATACACGCGGGAATATATGTCTGTGCAGGAAAACTTGTACCCTCCATTTTCTAGTATAAAACGGTTTTGTATTATGAAAAACCAGTTTTATTTTGCTAACTGTAGCATTCGGTATAAGCTTAATAATTTTATGAAAATATAAAATAATTCAAGTACTGTTGAATAAGACTAAACCATCTGTAAAAATATTTCAAATATAATACGTCTACATATAATTACCCTGGTAAAATATTATTGACTCCTAAAAAAGTTATGCTAAGATAGGATTTTAGTTTCGACCGTTTTTTTTTCTGTATGTGTATTGCTGTTGGCCCTACTGGCCTTGCGAGCGTCACGGTGCGTGCCAATCTTCATCTGTGGCTTGTATTATTCTTAGGCAGGTCATCTATAAAAACTCATATTAGATACATCGAAAAGCCACTGTCTTTAATGCTTTAAGCACTATCCTAACTAATATTATGTATAATAAATGTATAAGTAAGTAAATGTTTGTTTGATTTTTTGTGGCGCTAAATTGCTGAAACCATAATTAATTTAAGTATACACGAGTTTTCTTTACTGCACGGAGCTCTAACTCTTCTTCTAAATAAAATGAGCCTAAATTACTCCTTAAAGTGAAAACAGTGAAGTCCAGTACAGTGAAAGTCCTGTTTTGTGTATTACGGAAAGAACTGAAGTATTACATATAGTTACGTGAAACTAGCTTAACGTAAGCCAATTATAAAGTGTTCGGATGCAGTTATCCGAATTACCGCAGAAATACACGATCACAAGCTGTTGAAAAACACTGCGCTAAATTGATTTGTGATGTTTGGGATAATTTCGTAATAAATCCTGCTAACCAGAATTCGCAATACAAACTGCATTACGAGCTAAGTTTTTTAAGCATAACTTGTTAGATTTTAATAAATTGATATAGCTGACAAAAAGACTGGTTACATAGACATAATAATTAATAACTTAATAATACCAATCAAGTGCGTTATGGACCACGCACAGTTGAAACTAAAGGGTTCCGCAGCTTGGTTATGAAGAATCTTAAGAACTTTAAAAACAATAACGAATTAAAATCGATCGCAAAAATAAGTTAATAATAGCATAGTTACAAATTTGTAGATCTATCTTCTTCAAACCAAATGTGGTTGGAATTTTAGAAGTGGACTGTGACATACGGACGGATGAACGGACACACGGACAGACTGACAGACGGACAGACTGACATAACAAAACTATAGGTTCTGTTTTTGCTATTTGTCTACGGAACCCTAAAAACGATGTCACCTACATGTACAATGTACATATGTAAGGCTCGCATTTATACCTAATAATTCTAGTCATACGAAAACTAGCCTTGCCTAAGCTCTTATATATTAGTGACAAAAAACTTCCCCATAAAAACATTCAGCTTGAAACTTTGCACGCGAAGCTCAAAAATTGTAACATTTCAATGGACTAAGAGCTATAAACACTAGAAATGACACAGATAATAAGTCATTTAAATGGAATGGAAGTGTTAGGATGTAGACCCTCTTTGAAACAGGAACTTCTGTCGGTATTAAGCAAAGTGCTCCGTCGCTTGGAATAATGTCATAAACGAACTAAATAAAATGTTAACTGTTTTGAGTAGTTAAATTGTAATAGCGACATTGAACAGTTAGCTTTTCGCGGTACATCTTGATTTATAAGGGTTACGTTTTACTATCATAGAATTCGACCATTGACAATTTAATTATACAAAAGAACGAATGTTTGTTTAATGTGATTTTTTTGCATAACAAAAACTTGCCATTGAAAATCAGTTGTGAGTTGCTTACGAGTACTGAAAAAACTGAGTTATATATGCAGAAGTGTTGGTAAATGGCTGAAGAACATTTTTCTTAATATTTGTAGAGTGTTAAGCTTAAAAACTTCTTAAAAAGCCATTTTTTAATCATTCAATTTATGTATTATGTTAAACGTTTTGGGTTATGTTGTACACGAAATATGCAGTTTGTATACTTATTTCTTGTGTAAATAAGTAAAATAACTTACATAAATCTGAAATTGCTAAAAACTTGAGCAATACATAAAAAAATCATATAAAGCAAGTTGTTCAAAATTTTCAAACGCGTTTTTCTCGAAATGACATTCGTGTGGGTTGACATGGTATTGCTTATTTGCGTCCATATATATCTAATGATACATTAAAATATTGTAGCCGTATATTTTGTTTTGCTACTTTTTATTTTCTTTACTAACTTATATGTTAATTTTAAATGTTGCTTTTTATTTATTTAGTTTCATTTGTTTTATGTGTATGGTTTAATGTTTTTGATTGATTTACTTTTAAGATCGGTGGTTTGCTCCAAATAAATGATTCTTTCTTTCTTTCATTTGCCAACGGCATAGTTATATTATATGTCGGATGTCCGTAAACATACATACCCAGTGCGGAAAACATGCCTGTATGGTCAATACAATCATCTGTTCCGACTGGGAATCAAGCCGCTACCGCTGCTACACAACGTCCCGTAATATAAGTAATTGTATACTAAATAACATTCCAAATCGTTTTTGTAGTTTTTTTGTATACCGATTATAACTTCAGGAAGAATAAAAACAATGAATGCCAGCAACGTCACTAGCAAATTTAAATACTAAAGAAATTGTAATTAATTGAAATTAGTACAAGGTTCCCGGAGAAATGAAGATATTAATCAACTTTAGTTTCCTTTGCGTGATTTGAGAGATTAAATGTAAATTGCTCGAATGACTACACAAGGATTTCGAAAGAGTATAAAATAAAGAAAAAAATGACAATTATTGCAGTAACAATAAGATCTTCGTACAGTTTTGTTGTATTGCGATAATACTTGAAGTTACAAGTAAGTTACTTACGATAAATACTTCTCCACGGCTTCACTTACCTGTAAAAAACAATTATAATACTTATTATTAAAATATTATTACAAAGAATTGTATATAATAAGTATTGCTCCAAATAAAGTTAAAACATTTTGTTTTTTTGCATAATGCTATATATTATATTAAGTTGATTTTTTTTTTTTTTTTTTTTTTTTTATTTATTGACCAAAACAAGAATAACAATACATATAACAACTTATGCCTATCCGACTTAAACCTAATTTGGTTTTAATGTGGATAGTGAGTTCCATGCAACAAAAATATTCCAAGTTAATATTATAATTATTTCAATCAAACACTTAGGTTTAATACATTATATTGGATCCCGCTGGTGCCTATAATACAGGTAATCCTAATATAGGCACCAGAGACTCACTGCAACTTGATTTTTTTTTATCTGCATCTTGTATACAATAAGATCCTTTTATATATGCATTTAATTTTTTATTTATTTATAATAAAGTTTGATTTTATTTTATTTGTAAGGTTCCGTAGCCAAATGGCAAAAACGGAACCCTTATAATTTCGTCAAGTCCGTCCGTCCGTCGGTATGTCACAGTCATTTTACTCGGCGACTGTGGGCTCTGTCTATACGAAATTTAGTAAATAGGCGTATTCTAGCTGCGGAACCCTTTAGTTACAAATGTGCGTGGTCCACAACGCACTTCACTGATATTTTTTTATTTTAGAATGAAACTCTTGTTATTTACTACCGCCCTGGTAGCGCTGTTCGTGACTATCGATGCACAGCAAGAACGATTTAACTCTGTGAATATTGAAGAGGTATTATCGAACAAGAGGCTTCTCGCAGCTTACATCAAATGCATGCTGGAGAAAGGCAGATGCACGCCAGAGGGCAAGGAATTGAAATGTAAGCTTTATTCCTTATGAGTAAATCTCCTTATAATTGCTGTTATCCTGGTACAGCTTTACCTACTCCGATCGTTTTAGCAGTTTTAGTCATGTCATTGTGATGATGTTTTGTTTTGATATGCATCCGGCCGCGTGGTGCCGCGGCAGCAAAAGATTCGGCTGGACTTCCGAATTTTCAACAATTGTCTATTTATTTTAATGAATTAACACGAAATATTATACGAATAAATCTTCCTGATGATGACTGTATCTATGTCTATCGGTAGCTTTTTTATTGATTTTTGACCATGTTTGGTGTTAATTTTTAAAATTAAATTAATTTTAGGAATAAACAAATTAAAACAAACCTGTTATACAATACAACGTAACAATCAGCCATAAAAAAAATAAAAATAATAACGAGCCTTTTTAAAAATGCAAAGCTTATTTTGTTATACAAACATGGCCGTCCAAACCCCAGTTATAAAATATCATAAAGAAATACAGTCAGTCACTTTTATTTTAAATATTCTAATTTCAAAATTTCAGCACACATCGGTAACGCGTTACAAAATGGCTGCGACAGTTGCACAGAGGCACAAAAAGACAATGTGCGGAAGGTAATTAGACATCTGGTTAGAAACGAACAGAATTACTGGAACCAACTCGTTGAGAAATACGATTCTGAGGGAATCTATTCCGAAAAGTACGAAAACGAATTGAACTCTCTATAATATTTTCAGATTTGAATACGGAACCATGTTTGCTATGTCTTCGCTTACCGCATTTTTTTTTGTATTTACCGTATTTTCTCATCGTTTAGGAAGTAACATCGCTAAATTTTCGACACAACATAAAGGGATAAAACGTTAAGTTTAACGTTAACAGAACGATTTTTGGATAATATTATTGAACCCTTTTAATAGCGTTGATTTATATATTACGTAGTACTGGTGCGGTACTCACTTAACAATGACGCCATTTAAAACGCTTCGGTTGCATTATTAAATGAAAGTCAGTAGTTAAGTTGTCAGCACAAACATGTTACATTTTGTTGTGAACGGTTGCACCAGCTACGATTAAAACCGTAATAAATGAGAATTATGACATTTGATATCAATCACACGAGTCGTACGACATGTATATACAAACATATCCTAGAAATGACTTTTGTCGTTTGAGTAATAGTTCCGAGACCACAGCCAGAAAGGAGGTAACTGGCGCGTAGACGCACATATTTAATACTAATATTCTTAGTTTCTTTATAGTCATAATTAATTGATATTTGTGTGTCAATCAATTATGCTTCTTCAAGTCATTACTAAAATTCCTATTACTCGTCCAAATAAATTCCTACCTTGCGCTAGAATTGACTACGACAATAGCCCAAGTTGGTCCTAGCTTCAGCCATTTACAGGTTTTAATAAAGCACTTAATTACATCGTAAGTTAACCTACTGCCCATTTAAAAGTCCAACATCCTTATTATAAGTACCAAGATTAATGCTTACGCCTCGATTACAATTTTCACTGTATTTTTATTCCATAGACCATCGTAACCAGATACTACCTATACAGACAAACCCACAAACTTATATTGTATTATGTAAGGTATTTTATAAAAATTATCACGTTCAATTCCCGCTCGGAGTGGATCTGTGTATTGATCATGCAGGCACGTGTTCCGGTCTTGGTGTGTTTGCCCTTGTTCTTGTGTGTAGCGTTACCCGCGACACATGACGTCGCTATTCTAATAAAGGACCGTTGAGTGTGTAGTGTTTATAATATTATTTATTCGGGTAATGCTTTTATGTTTTTGATGTTTTTCATGTAAATATTAATGACGAATGTTCGATGTATGAGTGTAACTAATTTATTTGTACTTATAGTATTTGATTTGTTGTAAATTATTTTTGAATTGAATAAATGTTAAGCTTTCATTGAAATAAGGTTTTATTAAATCCTCCTCATTTATATACATTTGACTACTATTAATACCGCGTGAGCTTCAGAATTGGGTGACGAAAATGAAAAATATGTGAATTATAATGAAAAATGTATGATTAATCTATTTAAAAAGCTATTGGTGTGACAAATTCCATTCAATCCTTTTAGCCGTTTTGACATGATGAAGTAACAAACTCGAACATACTTTTTTTTTTTAAATAAACGCTTCACACTCAACGGCCCCCATTACGATAGTAATATCCTGTGTCGGGGGTCCGAAAACATTCACAACCGAAAACATTGACAAAGACAAATACACCCAGACCGGAAAATTTGCTTGCATGGTCAATACAAACATATTATGCTCCGAGCGGGAATCGAACCCGCGACCTGTGGCGTTTAAGGCAGGTTCGCTACCACTGCGCCACAACGTCGTCGTCGTCTTAAAACTATAATTTTGAACATACGCGAAAAAAGAATACGGCAACACCTGAGCTTAAGCAGAAGAAGACTAGCAGGCTCGGTAGACGTCCTGCCCGAAATCTGTGACCCGATAGCAACGCCCACTGAGTCGTGAACAGAAGTGACACCGGTGAAAATTATGGAATTACTAACATCGCTAATGAAATATAGGGGTTGATGGTAGAAGAAAATTTAAGTTTGTATGTATTTTTAATGCTACATCATTTTTTTTTTAAATCCAAAAATAAAACATTTGGGATGAACCGCCCATGACATGGTAACTAAAATTTTGAAACGACAATTTTATATATTATGTTAAACAACTACATCCTATTTATTTTATTATTTAATTAAATTATTACAGTTCAAGTTAAAATTTATACTACCAAAAACACGAAAGAAAATAAATATGTAAAATCACACAGTAACATTTAACGCGTGTCTGTAACAAAGCAACGACGTAAAAGAAAAGCAAAAGACTTTCTAAGCGTTTATTCTAATTTTCTACATCGGGAAAACTTTCTTATTTAAGTTGGAACAATGTTTCAGATCTGATAACAATTTCCTTTCAGCAACTTTTTAAATGTTTGTCTCTTCCTATTACTTTACAAGAAGACGCCAGAACAGAGAGAAAAGTTCTGTGTTAATTATTAATGCTTACAAGTTTTTAAATATCATAATAAAAGCCTCAATAGCTCGGTAAGGGCCAACTCCAGTCTAGTGAAATTACTTGGCAAAGGAGATTTAAGTCTCGGGTTGGCAACGCGTGAGTCGTACCTCGTGAGTCGTGAGTTGTATCTACCTACCTGACAACCGCTTACCATCAGGTGGGCCATGTACTTGCTTGCCAACTTGTAACATAAAAAAAAATCAAACAAACTCTCATACAGTATCAAGTATTAATTAAAATTATGTTAATTAAAGTCTTCCATGTCGATAGGCATGCGACTCAAAGTCAAAATTCAGTGAACGCAGCCACGTGTAATCACTAGTGTATTTAACCTAGCATGTTGTAATGAAATCACTTTTCGCTGACACGTTTTCTAACCTAATTATAAAAATATAAATGACCATTATTTTCCATTGTTCTCTTACACGCAAACTCGTGGAAATTATGTGGGTGTGATATTGTTTTTTAATCTTAATTACTATTTTTGTTTGTTTGTAATTTTTTAAATGTGGTAAAAGGTTGGTTACGTTTTGAAATACGGCATTAGGTCTTTGCTTTTTAAGTTTTAAAATGATTGATCTTTAAGGACTTTGTCTTTACGAGACGTATACATTTTTTATGTCACGACGGTTAGCAAACAAGAATACGGTCCGCCTGGTGGTAAACAGTCACCGCAACTTATTAGCGCTTGTGATACTATAAGTATCACATGCGCTTTGCCAACATAAGGGATAGGAGGGAAAGTATAAAAAGGGGAAAAAGGAAGGAAGAAGAGGGGGTGAGAGGTTGGATCTCCAGCGCTCTTACTCATCACACAAAACGCAACAGAACTCTGTTACCTCACGCCCATTTTCTGTGAGAGTGTAGTACTTGGGTAGTGCTGGAAGTGGCATGGCTCTACTACTAAGACGTAATAATTATGTGAGTAAATACATCACACAAATATGTAAGCATATAATGGATGCAAATAAGCAATACCATGTCAACCCCCAAAATTGAAAAAACTGAGTTATATATGCAGAAGTGTTGGTAAATACCTGAAGAACATTTTTCTTTAATATTTATAGGGCTTTAAGCTTAAAAACTTCTAAAAAAGGCAATTTTTAAACATACAATTTATATATTATTTTAAACGTTTTGTGTTATATTATATACGAAATATGCAGTTTGTATGCTTATTTTATGTGAAAATAAGTAAAATAACTTACATAAATCTTAAAATTGCCAAAAACATGACCAATACATTAAAAAAATCATATAAAGCTAGTTGTTCAAACCTCTCAAACGCGTTTTTCTCGAAATGACATTCATGTGGGTTGACATGGTATTGCTTATTTGCGTCCATATGTGTAGCTCTGGTCGCGTGTAGTGGCTTAGCTCAAAGCTTCATATAAGCTAATGTGACCACGACAGCTATTAACTTCATAGTAATACCCGGCCGGTCGTAAATTTAACTTAACCGCTATTTTTACAGCGTAATTATGAGCGTATTTAAAATACATATTATACTAAACAAAGGATGGGTTTACATTTTTATTTTTATTTATTGTCATATTAATAAGTACATCACATACAACATGAATACCTAATTATATTTGTACTAGCTTCTGTCAGCGGCATCACCCGCGTGATTAACGTTTTTAATACAAACTCTGCACAAAACCTACCAACCCTTAAAAATTTGGAATGTCATATTTACTTACTTTGTATAATAAAATCGCCTATGTCTTTTCTCAGACTCTAGACTATCTGTGTAACAAATTTTATTTAGATCGTTTCAGTAGTTTTGGCGTGAAAGCGCGACAGACAGACAGAGACAGCGTTACTTTCGCATTTATAATATTAAGGATTCTATCGAACCAATATCTGAAAATCATCGAAAATATTCATACAATATGGTCAGGGAACCTGATAAATATAAGAGGGCGAAACTGCAACCTGAAGCGATCCACTTATGTATATAAGAGTATATGTATGTAATAAGAACAATGAAAAATGTACAAAAATTATTATTACATAATGAAATCTTTAGATCTTACTTTTTATCTGTAACCAATGACAGTCAAGAGTTACGTAATAAAATTAAAATGGTTCTTTGTTCCGCAATGGAAATGCAATAAAATAGCATCTCGCCAAGTTAAGTGATTTGGAAATTTCAAAGTCAAAGTGCAGGAGAAAAACTTTTTTACTTGAGTTTCTATATCCATTTTTAAAGAAATACCAGATATAAAAAGTTCAATTTCTATTTGAAAGATAGTTATATTTGGTACAGGTTTAAAAAGTCAACTCTCAAGCCACTAAATGTTTTATCTACATCACCTCACAACGTTTATTTGGCATGGGAGTAGCAAAAAAGCATAAGGCCTGTCCAAAAGAAAACAGTTGACATTTCTAGAAAAGGTAGCAAGAAGAATGGTGAGTAGACTCATTATTGAAAACCTACTACTTCTACTTCTGTGAGAGACATGAAAGTATGTGGTGTTAACTGTCTGTCGGAACGTCACTCTCAAACATCAGAAGCGGACACAGGTATTTTTCTCTACCGCAATATTTGTCTAGTTAATATCGAATAATATTCAAGTACCACCGTTTGATTGTAAATTACATGAATATTTAACTACGTCTGACTCTAAGTAATCTTTTTAGAGTAAAAGATTAAGTAAAATAATCTTTGTTATAAAAGCAGTTTAGAAGAGTCAGACGTAGTTAAATATTCGATGTCATCTACATAATTATAAGCATACGATAATCTTAAATACAGGTGTTAATATGTTCGATAAACGGATCGTAAATTAATCAAATCAATTGTTCGCAATTTCTTGTCGCCTCGGATTTGTATCGCCTTTAGCTTAGAATGTATCGCGTTTCGATCAGCCTTTAAAGGAGTCCAATGCATGTTGCAACATTTATCAAATAAATTTTCGGACACAAGCATTTACATAGCGTTCATTTTACATATAAAAATGAAAAATATGACTTGTTAATTTTACAGGACTTAGTATTCTCGAATTTATTAAAGGGATGTTTTTCTGTTTTATTCTTTTAAAGCTCCGCACTTAAAGGATGCCAACGGAACCCTACTATCACGACCAAAAAATAATAATAAAAGAGATTGAATTTATTAAATATTTATTTCTTCAAACCGTTTTAGTGTTAACTTGGAACAAACAAAACAAGGTATTTTGTTTCTGTATTGATCCCGGATGAAAAGGCTCGTGCCGTTGTATGTCAAATAAACCTGCCTATCGAACACAAAGTGGTTTAATGTTACAGCCTGCGGCTTGTTTTATTAAACCGGAAACGATCCTCCGAACCGTAAAGGTTCTGTGAAATTTTAACGAATATAAAATTATTTATCATATCATGTTTCAATTTTTTACTGTTTTTTATATCATGATGTCTGGAAAACGAGCATATGCTCCGCCTGATGGTATGCAGTCATCGCAGCATATGAACGCACGCGATACTTGAAGTATCACATGCCCGTTGCCAACCCAAGGGATAGCGGGGATGGGATAAGAAGGGGTAAAAGGGAGGGAACAAAGGGGGTGCGAGATTAGACTTCCGGCGCTCTCACTCACTGCACAAAACGCAATAGTACTGTTACCTTGCGGCGATTTCTATGAGAGTGTAGTACATCGTCAGTCGAGCCAGCCCATTTGTGGTGGGAAGAACATGGCACTACTACTCATTTTCAATGGTTATGCTTTTTTGTACACTACCATAGATTACCATACCAAGCTTCCGGTTGTTTGGTGAAAAATACAACCGTAGTCAAGTTCACAGAAGCACCTTATTTCACGGGCGGGTCTCAGTATTCGCTCGGAGACGATGTCTAGGCCATTAGAGTTAACAGCAACACACAGTAAAAACACGACAGTACGCAACATATGTGATAGTTACCTAATTGTTTATTTAGTGAATCACGACCGTCTGTAATATTAATTAACTAATATCCAAATCAATTAATTCGTATTCAGATCAATTAATTGGAGCGGTTCAATATTAAAGGGATAATTTGTCAATAGCATCAAGCACGCTCTATTTACATTGGTAATTCTCACTGCTGTATAGAAGACCGTTGCCGGATATTGCTAAGGGATATTCTAAATATGATTCCTTATTCCCTAACTAGAAGTGCCTACTACTACCACTGTGTATGATACTTTTGCTAGTTCTTCTCGAGGTTAGTGGCCAACCTAGTGTCAGAGTTGTTGTTTGCCAACCGAAAATCTGTTGTGCGCAGTGTATTTTTTTGTTTGCTGTGCATTACCTATATCTTATCTTTATTTAGGTTTAAATAAAGTTTTGCCAAATAAGTACAGCAATACTTATTCTTTTAATTTTAATACCAAAACCATGATATCATCATTAGAACTTCTAATATATAATTCATGAGATGACGTGATAATTTTAGAGCACTTCTCTTGTGAAAATGAAAAACACCAGACTTTTAATTCTGAAAGACTTAAAAAATAAAAGTTAATAAATAAAAATATTTTAGACTCTTAATGCGCAATTATGCATATAATGAATACTTTTGGAATTCATCGTTTCGTTATATAAAGAAAAGAAGTAAGGATTAGTACTTGTGGCAATTGGCCTTTATATTAACCAAACAAGCGTACGACCCTCTTAATGGCAAGCAGTTACTATAAACTACACTTGCAACACCAGTAATATAACACGGGTGTTATAGGAGGGGAGTAAGGGGAGATCTTTATTCGGAACTCTGCAGTAGCCGGGATACTTCAGATATTCAGTATGATCCATATTATTTGTTGTGGCGTGCTGGTAACGAGCATGCTTTGAGCCTGGACGGTCGGAGCAGATGTGTGTTATAGATAACGGTATGGACGTTTGTTTTTATGGGTCTCCCCACCGTGCCTCGGGGAGCACGTTAAGCTATCGGTCCCGGTTGTTATCATAATATCTGATAATATCGTTATCTATTCACAGGAAATTTGCTCTTATCCATATACTGAGTTATGAGGCTTGCTTGGGTTGTGAAGGTCAGATGGCAATTGCTCTGTGTAAAAACTAGTAGCCTGTGAAATCAAGAAAAGAGTATAAGCCGACCCCGGGTAAATAGCGGGAATAATGCTAGGACGAAGAAGGTAATTTGCTCTTATCCAATGAGTTACTGGTTCACTCTTTGGGTTGCGGTGGTCAAGTGGGAATCGCCCTGTGTAAAAACTAGTAGCCCATCCAATCAGGATAAGAATGTAAGCACACCCCGGGTAAATAGCGAAAATAATGCTAAGCAGAAGAATATTTACAACAAGAAAATAATTAAAACAAATATACTGACATTAAATATTTATTTGTTATTCCACTAAAGCGCGATAAATGGGTATACCTTCGAAGAGAATTAAACTTCTTGTAAGCGAAAATAACGAAGTCCATCGTGAGCGTGACGCGGCAGGCAGAGGGATTAATAAAATTAGGCTCATCCTAAAGACTCTTTCACACGGAGAAACTTATTTTCTTTTTTATTTCATGACGGTTGGCAAACAAGCATACGGTCCGCCTGATGGTAAGCAGTCACCGCAGTGAACGCTCGCGACACTTGAATTATTACATACGTGTTGACAACTCAAGGAAAAGTAAGGGAATAGAAGTGGGAGATTGGAACTTAGCGCTCTCACTCATCCCACGAAACACAACACTACCTATTGATAGTGTTACTTTACACCGATTTTCTGTGAGAAGAACTTTATGCAGGGAGTAGTATAGCTCTCCTACCGTCTGTCGGACATCAAAAAAATTTTAATCCGAATTACTTCACATGCTCCTCCATTCATTAAACCTTATAAATATTCATCAATTCTGAAAGGATTTTTATAAATAATACGTATTAAAGTATATAGACACCGTTGTGGCGTTGTGGGTAGCGAGTCTGCCTTAAGCCTCGACGGTTGCGGGTTCGATTCCCGCTCGGAGCAGATGTTTGTATTAATCGTACAGGCATGTTTTCCGGTCTGGTTGTGTTTGTCCTTGTCATTGTGAATGTTTCCGGACCCCCGACACAGGATATAATTATCCTAATGGGGGCCGTTGAGTGTGTAGCGTTTATTTATTTATTTATTTATAAAGTAAAGAAACAGTACTATTGATTTTCATGCGATGAGAGAGAGCGTCGGAGGCCCAATCTACCACTTCCCTTCCTTTTGTCCCTTCTCATTCCTGCCCTAATTTTCTTGGGTTGACAGCGCGCATGTGACTTCAAGTGTGGCGCGCAATTATAAGTTACGGTGACTGCTGACCATCAGGTGGACCGTATGCTCGTTTGCCAACAAATATTATAATTACAAACTTGTCAACATAGTCTCATAAAAAACAAAACATTTGTTGTACGATTACCCACTACGAACAAAAAATTTCTGAAGATAGCAACAAAAAACCATTTTTTCCTACATTCAGTGCATGTTATGAAGCCTCAATAGCCCAACGGTGGAAAGGCCGACTTCGCTCCGTTATCGCGAGAGTCGCGCGTTCGATCCTGACCCCCTTGGGCTGTTGACGTAACCACTCCTAGCGCAAGCTCGAGCTTATTTGGAGAGGCAAAAGGAATATTAGTAATGCCTTGAAATAAATTTCTTTATAATAAAAATAAATTAAAAAAATGTTTGTGACTGATTCTAAAACAATTCAAATGTCCTAATAAACTTTCAAATAACAAACCAATGCTATAATTATTCTTTAACAACTCACAAAATTTGAAGAGATAAATCTATAAACTAAAAGGAACCAAAGTCCAACAAAACAATTTTCTCTCCTACATTATCATTTGTAGTACAATTTGTCAGCAGCGCCGCCGACACGCGTACAGATGTTTTGATCAAAGTATACTTGTTAACTTTGAAGTTCCATTTCAATAAGGTTTTCTTTATCTTCATATAATTTCATTTCAGATTTTTGAAGTAAAACTTCTTTACGCACGCTTAACTTGGGGAGTTAGTGTGATCGAGCGAAGCGAACGGAAGTCGAGAGGAAGATATAAATAGAGAGAGAGAGTTACGTTATGTAAGTATATTAATTACTCTAGGGGCAAGAGAGAGGTGCGAGCACACAATGTCTTTCTCGCTTCACTGTGGTTACGTTTCGTATCTACCGATGATGAAAATAATGGAAAAAAAATATAAATGATTAATTTATCAATGAAAACCCATAATAAATTTCAATATTTATAAAAAATTATTATATGTATTATACACATATATAGAAAATTTAATTGGCTACAAAAATTTACTTCAGTCCTGTGGTCAAAAGTACACTCATTTTTTTTGCGTATGATTTTATTAGGATAATGCGACTTGAATGGACGATCAAGTACTTTCCAGACCTGTCCTTTGACTTTGTCTAGAGATGTGGGATCAATCTACATCTTCTAAAGCCACTCGAACTATAAGGAATGTTCCGAGAAATTAATCCTGGCCTCTAAATTTCACAATCGGACATCGTGTCAAAATTCTAAATATCATACACAAAGACCTCGATTTTCAAGCGTTTTTTTGACTCCAAAAACTAATCGAATGTTAAAATAAGCTGTCACCGGCAGTTTTGTCCCTCTTTCGAAAAAAATTGAAGATCAATAAAAAAACTTACGTCAACTTGGCAAGAAAGTTAAACGACTTAAGTTACGATTTGGCAAGGAGTCTTGACTAGTAATTTTGTTTCAACGGTTATCGTCGAGTCGAGTAAGCGATTTTGTAATGGATACAATTTCTTCAAGATTTTTTCTGTCTGGGTAAGTTTTATTTTATTGATTCTATTTTTGACAAAAATTTTATTTAATACAGTGGGCCCGGCAGACGTTGTACTGCCTCGAATAAAAAAACTGAGCCCCGATATCAGCGCCCCTTAACTGAGTTTAATGTGAACAGTGACATCAGTGATCACTGGGATCGTGAAAAAAAACTACAAAACACATGCTACATACAGCTAGAAGATAATGGAAATTCGACGCACACCAAGATTTGAATTTAGTCTGATCCCTTAAAAATATTTAAGTCATGATATAAATATACCATTCTACATAATGTTCCAGCTATCGCTCTATACGTAAGGGTCAATTAATACTGGCCAGGGAATGCAAGGTGGTTTAATGTTGAAGCCCGGCTTCTCCGGGGCTTGCATAATTAAACCGGAAACGACCTCTGAACCGCAGAAGGAAAATTCTTTTGTAAAATTTAACGAATATTAAATTATTTGTCGGATGTACCTTGCGTTTCAAAATAAGGATGATTTTGACGACATTGTCGCGCAGCCGTAGCTAACCTACCTTAAGGGCCGGTCGCGAGTTCGATTCACACTCGGAGCAGATGTTTGTATTGACCATATAGGCATGTTGTCCTTGTCATGGTGTATGTTTCCGGACCCCGACACAGGATATAACCATCGTAATGGGAGCCGATGAGTGTGTAGTGTTTATTATTTACTATTATTATATCGATTGAAGTGTGTATTATTTCGAATACATGTGTATTTGCGTGTGTGTGTGTGTGTGTGTGTGTGTGTGTGTGTGTGTGTTTATGTATATGGTATTACAATATAACATGTAAAATAAATGGCCTGACAACCTAGTATTAAGGATTTAACTTGTCAAACAAGAATAAAACTCGTACAAAATGTTTTTTATGCGACGAGGTTGGCAAGCAAGCATATGACCCACATGATGGCAAATGGTTGTCGTATCCTATGAGCACTATCATACATTCTAAGTGTCAGTTACTCGTTATCAACCTCTTTGTCAAGATATTCGATCTTAAATCTCCTTTGTCCAGTAATTTCAGTAGCTACAGTGTCCTTCAAACCAAAACACAAAAATCCACTGCTTTGCTGTAGAATATCTGACACCTTTGTGGTAGGTGTCACTCACGCGTTGTCAATCTCATTTTCAAGAAATTGGATCTTAAATCAGGAATAAAGAGATTCCAGTAATTCCACTAGCTACACTGTCCTTCAAACCAAACCCGATATATATATTTTTTATGTTAGAAGTTGGCAAACAAGCATACGGCCCACCTGATGGTAAGTGGTTGCCGTAGCCTATGAGCGCTTGCAGCACTATTTTAGTAGGTGCCACTCACGCGTTGCCAACCTCGAGATATGCGTTATAAATATCTGTTTCGGTCTGGGCGTTTGTTCTTTTGGGTCACCCGACCGTGTGTCAGAGAACACGTAAAGTGGTCGTTTCCGGTTATTATAATACAAATAATACATCTGATAATAATCGTTAACTCTTGATAGGTAATTTTCCAGTGAGCTACTGGTAAGTACTGGGAATAATGCTAGGAAGAAGGCTTAAGTTTACAAGCATTTAAATGTATCGTGGAAAACAGTTGAACATTTAACAATAAAGGGTCCTTTAAGAATCTAAATTAATTGTACTAATTACGCTAATGACTGTGTATTGTAGTGTAACGTTTTTATATTACCACTACGAGTCTTAAGTACACTTAATTGTTTTTATTTGGCAAATATTAACAAAAAACATTCTTATTATTAATAATGAAACACAAGTAAAATATTAGTATATCTAAATATATCTATACATATACATACACACACTACATACAAATAAATAAAATATATGTGTATGTATGTAATAAAAGTATAAATTAAAATTCCGTGCAACAAAGAAAAATCGAAACATTCACCGTGCGTAGTCGCGGGCGCACCTAGTTTTAACTATATAATACAAATTACGAATTATAGTTAGTTTTTGCAGTTTAATTTTTTACTTCTAGAAGATAAACATAAAATAAAGAACTTGTTTTTTTTTTCAATTATTTTCAGCTTTATTTGTTAATATGTAACATAAATACTGGCTTTAGCCCGCCGCTTCGACCGAGTGCATAACGATTTTTAATTCAACTTAAGACACCATTAATGCAATCTTTTATCCTGTATTCACCATCTTCAATTTTTGTTATAAAACCGTCTCCATAGTCCATTCTATATCTATACCAAAATTCATCATAATTGGTTCAGCGGTATAAGCATAAAGCGTCACAAAAGCCATATTCAGAATAGGTTTCTGCGCATGGCCACGGGCTGTCCGTGGTACATGCGCAACGTAGATCTCCACAGAGACTTCGATCTCGATTCGATAGCGAAATTCATGAAAAAGCTCTCCAAGAGCTTTTTCGAGAAAGCCCTATCCCACCCGAACCCCTCGTCAGACAGGCCGCCACTTACACAAGTAGAGGTGACATACCGACACGACTCAGGCGTCCCAAGCACGTCCTGCAAGACCCAGACGATAGCATCACAACAGCTAACGCCCCATACACGAACAGAACACGACATCAGACACACATGCTGCAGCGTCTCCGCCGGCGGAGACGAGGACCCTTGTTTCGCACAGCCCGACACAACGCCAACTCGACCGCTCACCCCGGACGGTGAGCACCGCGCCGCGTACGGTCGCTAGACTGCGCTCCGGAGCGCTCCCCTCCCGATGACGTCCCAAGTCTAGGCTCGACCTCGCAGGAGGGGCCCTTGGGACGGATTCAACTTGTGCCCCGCGTGGCAGTCCATCTTTTACCGGCCGAGGTCTCCAGACCCGGCCCCCACCGGTGACGCTGTCAAGGCCACTAGGGCCAACAGCAATGGACACTCCGAAAAAAAAAAAAAAAACAAAAGCCAATCAAACAAACTAACTTTCGCATTGTAATATTATTAGATTATATAATTGGCAACGCCTTGGACTGTAAGAGACTGAAATCATTATAAAATTTCAATCCATTGAAATGCGTTGAAAATATGTCATTCCAATGCGGTAAGAATATGTCTACAGGGAGAATTATTATCTTCTTTGAAACGGACTTAACGAGGTCCGCTGTGACTGGACACGCGACGGGTTAATTAGCAGCACGCCCGCCGAGATACTGAAGGTATTCTTTCTATCAAAACCCTCAAAGCAACTGATTAGTTCTCAAATTGGTAATTAATATCGAACGTCAACTTAACGTCCTTAGATTCTTGGGTACAGAAAAAATCTATTAGAAATTCGGCTTTCTTTTTCAGAATTGTTTAAAACAATTATATGTCAGATTGTGTTTTTAGGGTTCTGTACCTAAAGGGTGCGCACGGAACACGGTCTGTTTGTGAGGGTGTCCCACGAATCGTAATAGGCAGAGAGTTGAAATTATACAAATTATTAACACAAATACAAATACTAATTATTTTCATAATATTTAAATACAAAGTTTTGATAATTTTGACATGAAATAGATAAATTAATTTTTTCGTTAATCTCTTATTAAATTCTACGGTGGTACGGGACCCTCTATGTGCGGGTCCGAGATGTACTTGGCCGGTTTTATGTTATTATAAAAGAAAGATACATCTAAAATATCAAAAGTATAAAATTAAATCTTTATTCAATCGATTATTCTTGCTTAATTTTACTCTTCTACTACGATAAAATATAATACCAATTGTTTTACAAACATTTCCTGTCCCACAGAAAAGTATAAATAAATAAATAAACGCTACACACTCAACGACCCCCATTAGGAAAGCTATACACAATGACAAGGACAAACAAATCCAGACCGGAAAACATGCACGACCACTCTGTGAAATCAACTTCCGCCGGCGGTCTTTCCGAACCGATACGACTTGGGAACCTTCAAGAGAAGAGCGTATTCTTTCCTTAAAGGTCGGCAATGCGCCTGCATGCCTTCTGGTGTTGCAGATGTTCATAGGCGGCGGTGATCGCTTAACATCAGGTGAGCATCTTGCCCGTTTGCCCCTCTTACATAAAAAAAAAAATTGTGGTCAATACAAACATCTGTTGCGTGCGGGAATCGAACCCGGGGGATCGAATTAAATATGACGGGTACTTTAATTTTCAAGTTTCTGAAAATGGTTCTACAAAGATGAATCTCGAATATCAACAAAACAAAGGGAATGCTTTATACAATTTGCTAAACATATAATTTCGTGAGCCTAACCAGTGGAACAAGAACCTCTCACTTCTTTGTATGCTTTAATAAGCGATCGTATCTCAAAGGGAACAGAATAAAACTGGGGTCAAAAAATAGTGGCTTTGAAATGTAAACATTACAATTTAACGTGTGCTCAATCTACTGACATTTATATCTGTAGTATGTTTCTATGAAAATCTCCATACGAGAAATACTTTAAAAAAAAAACAAGTTTTTGGAACGAAGTTTAGATATATAAGGTTGCTCAGGCCTACATGGTTACAAAATATGAGTTTTTTTATGTGACTAAGTTGGCAGGCAAGCATACGGGCCACCTAATGGCAAGCGATTGCCGTAGCTTATGAGCGCTTGCAACACAATTAGCAGGTGGCACTCACGCGTTGGCAACCTCGAGATATTGGTTCTTAAATCTCCTTTACCCAGTAATTTCACTATAGCCTGCAGTGACCTTCAAACCGAAACACAGTAATGTCAAAAACACTACTGCTTTGCGGTAGAACTGACACTGCGGGGGTACCTACCTAGCTGGCCTCTTGCAACAAAAGACCTACCTACCAGTATATATAAAGTTACAAGAAAACATCAATAAATTGACAATGGTCGGGAAATACAATATATATGCCGGAGAAGCAATTTTTGAAGTTAAACATTACAACTTTGATTGAATTTTCCCAACGTGTAAAGTTGCTCTAGTGTTGTAAAGTAACGTTAACTTTTATTACTGCTTTGGATTTGCACCGCAAAAGTGCTACGAGAGAAGCCTCTCGTAGTATAAAAAAACTTACTTGGAGAACCATAACCTAGAAAGTAGCAATCAGAATTATTCATATGCTATTTTTTTAAGTAAGGAGCAATATTACAAATGCGACTACGTCGCTAAATTAGGCTTTCTTTTTAAAGAATAAGCATTGCTTTTTTCAAGGCATTACTAATATTCCTATTTCATGCACTAGGAGTGGGTACGAAAATAGCCCAAGTGGTCAGGATCGAACACACAACTCTCGCGTTAACGATGCCGAGTCGTCCCTTTTACCAAGCTATTGAGGTTTTACAGAGGACCCTTCACTCTTATCCCTTGGGTTGGCACCTCGCATGTGATACTTCAAGTATCGCAAGCGTTCATAGGTTATAAATATTATATAGGTATTGCTTACGAGAAACAAAGAAGATAGATAAAAATAAGCACTGTAAGTAGAAAAACTAACCTTTACACAAAAGAAAAATCCTTGTCAATTTCCAAGAACTAAGTCACGTACAATAGCTATGTAATCTTACTCAAGACATTTTGAAAGACATGTGCCTAACGCAAAGGAATCGTAAAGGTTTTCACTCGTACATTATCGTTTGTACTCCAATTTGTCAGAAGCACTACCCACACGCGTATAAGTTGATCAAAGTTAAGTAGTTAACTTTCCAGGGCAAGTTAGGGAAGACACGGGCTGTAAGTTTCATTTCTACTGTAGAGATAGGTAGTATACATATGTATAGATACCTTTCACCGAGGTTTTAGTTTTCGTGAATATATGGATGCCAAAAGAATACAACGGAGTTCTTCTACTACAGATAATTGTTAGATCTCATTAAAGCATTTTACGGTAGTAGAGTCATACTTCTCTCAGCAAAAAAGGGCCGGTTCGACCGAGGTAGTACTACCCTCTTACAAAAAATCGGCGTCAAATAACGGTATCATTAGGTACTATTGCGTTTCGTGCGATGAGTGAGAGCGCCGGAGGCCCAATCCCTGCCCCTTTGTTTCCTTCCTTTTTTTCCCTTTCATCCCTTCCCTCCTGTTCCTTGGGTTGGCAACGCGCTTGTGATACTTCAAGTATCGCGCACGTTCATAGGTTGCGGTGACTGTATGCTTGTTTGCCAATTGTCATGACATAAAAAAAAGCCATGACTGAATCTTGGCAGTTGCACAACACTAGAGTATTTTATTAATAGTAAAATAAGTTGTCTTATCTTTGATAATTTTACATATTGCCTTATTCATATGTAACTAACTGAAGCATTCGCCAGCTTACTCAAGTTTCTTGTATAAGGAATTCAAGATTCTAACATGACCCTCTTTATTAGTGTTGCGTGTTTCATAAGTGAAAGGTCTGAAATATTTAGGGTCTTCTTTGTCTATTTACAATACATTTTCAGACAAACTATTGTCTTCTTTTTCAGGACTAGCTTCTGCCGGTGGCTTCGGCCGCGTGAGTAGCGATTTTATTATTAACATTTGAACACCCATTTCACTCTACACACCCTAGAGAGGTAAGGGCTAGTGGCTTGGCGCTGTGGAGACCCTACTTTCGACTTCCAAGTCGATCTTTATTGGTGGTGATCGGGGTCTCCCAGATGCGTGCTTGGGGAACATTGGCTCTCCAAGCTGTCAGCTAAGCTTGGCCTGATCGATATCATCAAACGCGGGTTGATTTAGATGTTATAAGTAGGGCATAAAGACGACGGTGTCGTTTCGGAGTGCTCTTGCCCACGATCAGTACAAAACATGAGAAGGCGAGCGGTCTCGGAGATGGCGGCCGAAATAGTCATCCCTGAGTTTGGCAAAGCGAGCTTTAACCTTCGTTCGTAAGGAGGTGTCTCCGGTTCTCGTCTGTCGAGTAAGAGTTATGGGCCCTACTAGCGGTGTTTTTGCGCGTAATCAAAGATTTTAAGTTTTTTAGGAGCTTCCGCCACCCTCGAGGGTATTAAGATCTCCCTCGTGCTCGGTTAGTTTATTTTGAATGAACTTCGAAATACCAGAGGCGGCAGCTTTTATAACTTCGGCTCACACAACTCAATTTAAATATTTGTATGTATTTATAAATAAATGGTCTAAGAACATAACAGACTGGTGCCCAAGAGAGTTCAAAAGAAAGAAAGGGAGACAGGGTCGTAGATGGGAGGACGATGTTACAAGAACAGCGGGTACTACATGGATGAGACAAGCTCAAAATCGTACACAGTGGGAAACTCTAGGGGATGTCTTTGCTGGAAAGCAAGACAATCTTTAGTTACCGATGTCAAATAAATAAATAACTACATAGAAACTAAGTTATAGATTAAGAATATTATTGTAAGATTGTTAAAATAAAGGCTATTATTATATATGTATGTATATGGATGAGCATCTATTACCACCCAAATAGGCAACAATAAATACATCTCATTGAATTCAAACATATATCAATTATGGTGTTATTCCAAGTCACTGAATACTCGTTGAACGCAAGCTTAGATTGAAATGAAGCGTATTATTATTGAATGTTGAATATTAATCAACGTTAAATTTACATTCAGTCAACTGTCAACAGATGTGCCTACGATTAACTGATCCCGATTAATTCAAAGAACGGGGTTTAGTGTGTTACTATGGAATATGTGCGTATGCGAAACAGTCGCTGTATTAGTTATGACAACTTTAGGAATAATTTATTACAAATGTTTGATGCACTGGTCATAAATTATTCTTTACATTGTATGATCTTAAGGACTTCCAGTTTGACAATAATTGAATATCTTTTAAGATGAAATAAAAACAAAAGTTATTTATTGTCTTAAGCATAAACATATAAATAAAAAGTAATGTGACAAAAATTACACAAAGGAAACAAGCTCAGCTGATGCTGTCACGGGAACGGTTTCTTGAGCAGAGCTGGTTTTCAGATTCACCCTTGCCCTCTGTTCACCTCAGAGAGCTTAAGGCTTTGAATGTTGGCTGTCATTCCTCTGTTATTTGCAAATTAAACAAAATAATGAAGTCTAATATTAACAAAAAAAAAAAAAGTAAATATTAAAACACTTTCAAAAATGAGGCTTTCGACATTTTTCCTTCTATTTTATGTGCTAAGTTCGGCTTTTGTAAACCGACTACATAACTCAGTCATCTAACCTAAGAAACGTCTACTATCTACTACAATATTTTTTTGACAAGGTGATAAGTAGTCATATGTAAACGCCATACGCAAAGCAGTAGTGTCTTTGTCGTAATGACAAAGACACTACTGCCTTGTGTTCCGATTTGAAGGGCACTGTAGCTAGTGATAAAGCTGACCTACGGAGATTTAACAACCAATATCTCGAGGTTGGAAACGCGTGAGTGAAACCTACAAATTAATTGTTTTGGCTACGACAACCGCTTACCTGGTGGTTTATATACTTGCTTGTCAACTTAGTTACATAGCCAAATGTTTATTAGGGTTCCGTAGCCAAATGGCAAAACCCGAACCTTTATTTTTAGTTTAAATCTAAACAATGAATTTATATGATATATTTCAATGACTTAATCCTTTAAATGGAAAACCACTATAAAACATTATCCTCAACAATGAAAGCATGGAAACGCAACAACGAAACATTATTTCAAACTGATTACAAATGAACGCGTTAAAATATAGGTCAGTAAATACGATAACAACGGTTTCTGGCAGGAGTACAATTTATAGGGTTCCGTTGAGTTTTAAAGTTTTTAGTAAACGTATTATATTAAAAACTGTATTCAAAATTAGAGCGTTAAAAGCTTTAAGAATTAATTTTAGGCTTTTTTAACGTGTATTGCTGTTGGCCCTACTGGCCTTGTCATCGTCACCGGGTGGGCGAGACCGAGTACTGACACACAGCCGTGAAAGAGACAGCTCACGTGGGGGCTCAAATTTGATTCCGTCCTTACGATACCTCCTACGAAGCCGAGTTACGCCTAAAGACGTCATCGGGAATTGAAGAAATGCTCCCAGCGCATTCTAGTCGATGGACTCACCCGACGGTTTGAGCGCGTCGTGTAGAACAAGGGATGTCTTTGCCGTATATGGATCCATATTTATTTCATTTTTAAATAAATTTTATTATAAGATGACGACGTTGTGGCGCAGCGGTATCGAACCTGCCTTAAGCGCCACAGGTCGCGGGTTCGATTCCCGCTCGGAGCAGATGTTTGTATTGACCATACATCCATGTTTTCTGGTCTGTGGGATTTTCTCCTTGTCATTGTGTATTTTTCCGGACCCCGACACAGAGTTGAGTGTGTAGCGTTTATATATTTATTTATTTAACTTACTTGACTTATTGCAATCAAAAATCTAATATCAAGCACAAAGTTTAGAAGGTTGGAAAGTCAATGTACCCGTATAACTACGGAACCCGTATCGATTCGTGAGACTTTAGCTTCCAGTCTTTTAATATAAAATGAAAAATGTATTGAATTAAGTAAAAAGCGTAACACCGAAAGGTCTTTACGTCGAGTGCATGACGAGGAATATTTTGACAGGAGGTCTCGTTATAGATTGGCTGACGGAACTAAAGATTTTCACATTTTATGGAGTTCATGCTTATTAAAATTTCCGAAAATTGGTTCAAAAGTACACATGTGACACAGTAATATGTAATAGTTCATGAGAAATCTTCACTGAACACTTCAGAAAAATTCTATAAAATTTTAAGTATAAATAATAATTATAATTATATAAAACACATTGTCAATGAAAGTGTTTCAGATTTATAAACTAATCAATCTAACAGAAATGAAGGTTTTTGGCAAAATTTTATATACTCAGTATATGTATGCAAAAATACGTAATTATGCATACTTTTGCAAGTCTCATTAGCCTTCGCATTGATTGGCTACAGTTACTGCTATAAAAATAAATAAAATTGAAGTGTCTGTTTGTAATTCAAAATTAACAGCTTTTCACTATATGTAGATATGCTACTTTTATTGTACAAAAAGAATCAGAATACATCATGCGGCAGTGGAGCTGCGGGCGCAACTAGTTAGATAATAAGATGTCACGTATTTCTTACACGTTATATTGTAGAGAAAATATTCATGCCCGATTGAGATTTCGTAATCGTGGTCTTTATATTGAGTGTCACTCCCACGAGGGAGTGACACTCAATATAAAAAAAACAGTGTGCTTTGGACCACACGATTGGAGTAAAACTTCTGTAGCTAAAATTAGAGTCTGCGAGTTAAGGCTAAATCTGTCTGTCCGTCTGTCGGTCTGTCCAACCGTCCGTCCGTCCGTCTATTGGTCGGTCGGTCACTTCAGTAAATCGACAAAAGAATGAGATGAATATATTATATAATATAAAATAGTATATATATTTCTGTCTCATTCTTTGCCGGCTTCATCCTACACATTTTTGTATTTGTGTCTCTTACCTGTCGTTTTTTCTGTTGCATCACAACGATTATAAAGAAGTTTCACTTCAAAAACAAAGATATCTTCGCAATGCATTACGTAGTCTCATTCTGCAACTCCTCGGGGATATCAAGAGATCATTTAAGTGATAACGAGTCTGTCAATAAACAAGTAGAGCCTGTGTCGAGGGAATATGATTAAGGAAATTCTGTTAAGATAGAAGAGAAGTTCGCCGCGCTTCGCGATAAGTGTATTAATATGTTATACAAATTCCCATACGGTATCACATCGCTACCGCAAGTTGTGGATGTCATCTATACTTTAAGTGTATTTGCTTAGAACGCGGCGGCTTTTAAATTACGAGCACCAGGCGGTTATTTAAGCCTTATTATCAGCCTCTTCTTCCTACCATCCTGGTATTTCACCCAGGATACGCTGATTACTTTTATTGAGCACGCAGAGAGATTGCCATCTGACCTCCGCAGCCCTAAGGGTGAACCAGTAACTCATTAGATAAGAGCATTTAATTACTTATCAAGAGTTAAGGATTATTATCATATGTTATGATAACAACCGGAACCAACAGCTTAACGTGCTCTATGAGGCACGGTGGGGAGACCCACAAAGACAACCGCCCAGACCGAACCAGACGAAAGACAGATATTTGTAAGATCAATACAAACATATGCCCGAGCGGCAATCGAACCAACAACCGTCGAGGTTTTAACCAGATTCATTATCAACACGCCACAATGGTCGTCTATAAAATAGAACAAGACATCAATTTTTGTAAAAAGAATCCATTAGGCTATTTGATTTTAACTATTTACGGCTATTATGTTACATAACAGCAGTTTATGGAATGCCGCAGCGTTACACAGCAGTTTAGACACGACCACAAACCGTGTTATTAGGGTAGATATATCAATATGTAACATAAAACATTGGTAATGTTTTTATGTTTTTACAACACGCTTCTGCCCGCGGTTATTGGAATAAAAGTGTTTGACATTTGCTTTATCTTCAATATTGTAAACTTTTAGTAATATTATCTTCGTCCTAGCATTATTCCCGGTATTTTATTTTACCCAGGGTCTGCTTATACTCTTATTCGGATTTGACAGGTTACTAGTTTTTACACGGAGCGATAGCTATCTGACCTCCGCAACCCTAAGGGTGAACCAGTAATTCATTGGATAAGAGCAATTTACTTATCAAGAGTTAACGATTATTATCAGATGTTATGTGATAACAACCGGGACCGACATCTTAACGTGTTATCATCCGAGATACGGTGGGGAGACCCACGGACAAACGCTCAGACCGAGACAGACATTTTAACAAACATCTGCCAGAGCGGGAATCGAACCCGCAACCGTCGAGACTAAAGGCAGACTCGCTACCCACAACGCCACAACGGTGTCAAATTTGAAGTAATATTATATATTCCTTTTTTGCTAACTTGATAAAAGTCCGCTTTTAGTCCGTGGTACGAAGGGGAGAAGTGCTCGATTCTCTCCCGGCAAGATGACACTACTTAACTCACTTTACCTCCCGGTAACCTAGCAACGGTATGTTTTTCCTTCAAAAGAAAACGTATACCCGTACACACCACATGGACACATCACACCACATGGGAGTACACACCACATGGACACATCACACCACATGGGAGATAAGAATACGCATTCCTACTGGCGATTGGTCTACTGTTCTACCTAGTTGCGTAATGTACTATTAAACATGTATGGTTTCAACAAAACCGGTTTAACCATAACGAAGATGTATATTCTTGCAAGATACATGTACAGGAAAAAATCGGGCAAGTGTACTATTACTATTATCTATAATATTACTAGTACTATTATCTATAATAAATATTTTCTTTTCTTTTCCTTCACATAATAGTACAATTTAATAAATTTTGGTACTTACAAGTTTTGGCGAAAATCTAAATTTGCCCATATCTTTTTAGCGTGTTGACTCAGGACCTTGACATTTATACACCTTACAGGGACTATAGACCTCAGTATGTGGAATAAATTTCAACTTACTAGGTCCACCCGTTGTTGAGCAAATCGGTGGTGACAAACGGAAGAACAGGCGGACAAGAAAGTGATCTTATAAGGGTTCCTTTTTTACTTTTAGAGGTACGGCACCCTAAAAATGAATGACATTAAATTTTCATTTTATTCTTGATATAACATTTGAATAAATAGCATATATTCTATTTAAAGAAACACATTCAAACTTTAAAATAAAATAAAAACTCCCATCGTCAGAGTATTTCAGTTCTCGAAGCTAAAGATTTCTTTAAAACTTCGCTTCGTCATTTCTTTTTATTTACTCTGTATTTAAATTAAAAGCACTTCTTTATATTCGATTCCGTTGTTTTAGAGTTCCAAAGTAAAATTGAAAGTTCTTTGTATAGATAATATTAGTCCTCAAAAGTGTTTTATATTTCAGAATTAGGAAAGTGACGATATTAAGAAAATGAAAGAGTGAGAAAATAGATTTCAGAAGTACGTATAAAATAACGGAGGAAAAATTGTAAGCGTAACTTTCAAATAGAAGTTTTGGTAAAAAAGGAAACTAGAATTGATGATAAACACACTTTCATTATATATATTTTTTATTATTTTTCTTCCTTTTAAAATGTCACCTGTATATACGTTTTATATTATAAAATATGCTAAATTGAGAAGAGCAAGGTCTCCTAGTACAAGTATTAATAAATAAATAAACGCTACACATTCAACGGGACCTATTAGGATAGTTATATCCTGTGTTGGGGTCCGGAAACTTATACAATGACAAGAACAATAACACCTACACCGGTAAACATGCCTGTATGTCCTACATAACGTCGCAGGTTCCCAGGTGTCAAAAATGTTTTGTGTTATCTTCCAAGAGTCTTCCACCTGGACCTTACTTGTCATCGCAGGTCTAGAAGCTAATAGACTCCGGACTCAGATTAGCCGAAGCAAGGACAGGCTGAAGGAGATTCACGGATGGTACCAATGTAGGTTTATTGTGCGATGTCACGTAAACGATGTCCCACCTTACATCGTAACCTGCGTGCCCCAACACTTGCTCACAGGAAGACTTGATGGCGGCTTCCGACAACGCAATCAAAGTGGCTGTGTTTTGAGTAAAACAATACAGGTGTTTTACCATCGAAACGCTAAGAAGATAGAAATAGTCTTCAAATTAATAACAATCACAAATTAAACTCCGCATCTTCCAAGGCAATTTCAAGCACAATATTTCCTTAGTTACTAAGGCTTAGTAGATAGTACAACAATAATTACGTCACAAGGGTGAATAAAACGACCCATAAATCCTTTGTACCATAAACCTTTGTACATAGTTTTCTCGTTACACTACTACCTCAAGTTTATAACTTTAAAATAACTTTAACTGAGTGCATGCTACGTTTTCCTTTTACTTCAAAAGGCAGGTCAACATGGTTTAAGTTATTGATAGGAAATGATCGATAATATTGTCAGCTACATGAATTGTAGATGCCCTTACGACATGAATAGGTTGCCGGAATTCTGGAACACACCGAGACTGTAAAAAATTATCCGGATATTTTACTTTTTCACTTTACAATGGTGTACTACAGCAAGTTATGTTTGAGCCTTTTGAGAAGTGACAACAACAGGCAGGACTTTGGAAGTACAAGTATTTTTAGTAATCTCATATGTATGTATATTATTGTATATACTTACTGATTTTTTTTTCAACCTTCATTTTTATGGTTGACGTTATCCTTATTTTATAACGTTAATTAGTTTTCACGACTCCTTGACATGAGATCTCACAAGTTTTTTGTAGTAGAAGAACTGCATTGCTTCATCTACAGATGAACTGTACACAGTTCACAGTAAAATGTCAGTCATAATATGGACAGAGGTTTCCGTCTTTCTCCTCGGATACCTACATAAAGCTTCAGAAAATTTATTTCTTACAATAACTTACTAAATAACAAAATTTAAAGTATTTAAAAAATATTTTAAATATATAATAAATTTTACGATAGTTAAATTTTTTTAAATACAAATTACCTCTTACCTATAGTGTACGTTGTACGTAATTCTGTAGTTTGAAATATTGTCTGTATCGTACGAGGGTTGTTTATTTAGACCCAACTTTTACTGCAGTGCCGTTATTATGCAGAATTTATGAGAACAATTTTAGTTATAAATGTTACTCATGAGCTCAAGCTCATACTTTGTATAATAGGGTGGTAGGTCACTGGTGGTAGGTCTTTTGTTGCAAGAGGCCGGCTAGGTAGGTACCACCGCAGTGTCCAATATTCTGCCGCCAAATAGTAGTGCTTAGGCACTACTGTGTTCCAGTTTGAAGGGCATTGTACGCTAGTGAAATTACTGGGTGAACGAGATTTAAGAACTAATATCTCGAGGTTGCCAACGCGTGAGTGGCACCTACTAATGGTGCTGCAAGCGCTCATAGGCTGCGGCAGCCACTTACCATCAGGTGGGCCGTATGCTTGTTTGCCAACTTCTAAAAAAAAAATAATAATAATAGGGCGCTTGCAGACAGGCGTTTTTTGGAGCCTCAAAAATCAGAACGCGCGTACACGGGCTAATTCCGATGTGTACGCTCGAACCAGTGATTGTGAATGGCAGTAAAAAGTCATATTAAACAACGTTACCAACCTTCTTTCACATAAACCGTGGTTCGATGATGCCGATATGAGTAGGCCAGATGTCGTAACAGCCTTAAGGTTTCGTTCCGGACACATTCCTCTTAATACGTCCGTTAAGTCCTTATTGCTCTGAATGCGGAGTAATAGAAGATGTGTTTTACATAATTATGAAATGTGTCCGAAACGAAGCAGAAAAGATTCTGGTAAAATTAAAGCTGAACATTTTTGATTTTGCATCATGCACCTGAATCTTGGCTTTGCCCTGTTCAGAAGAAGCCAAGTTACTGTACAATTTAGTTAAGATAGGAATTAAGCGCCGTTTGTAATTTACTGTAAGGCTCAATATGGGGGGACATATTCTATAACAAAATAAACCCCTTGAAATAATGAATAGAAAAACAAATCTTACCAACCTTTTAAGGGGTTAACAAACCAATATCTTGAAGAGTATATTTTTTTATCAGTCCACAAGACTGACTATGATTATAGACATCAACATTTACCTAGAAATTGATACATTATGTTTCAGAATTGAGTATTCTTAATGTAAACTTACACGCTTAAATTTTTAGGGTAAGCTGTGTAAATTTTGCAGAAAAAATATTAAAAAATTTAACTAAGTATCTCTTATATAAAAATCAAAATATAAAAATAAAAAAAGTGATAAAAATAAACTAAAATTAAGTAAAACTAAAATTAAAGTAAGTAATGTATTAAGTAATTAAGTATTTTAAATATTGACTCGAGAAAAATTCCCATTCATCATAGTTCGTTCAACTTCATCTTTTTCTGGTGCTGTATTTTCGTTTTATTGTTCACCATTTCTATTTTTTTTTTTATGTTAGAAGTTGGCAAACAAGCATACGGCCCACCTGATGGTAAGTGGCTACCGCAACCTATGAGCGCTTGCAGCACCATTAGTAGGTGCCACTCGCGCGTTGCCAACCTCGAGATATTAGTTCTTAAATCTCGTTCGCCCAGTAATTTCACTAGCGTACAGTGCCCTTCAAACCGGAACACAGTAGTGCCTAAGCATTACTATTTAGCGGCAGAATATTGGACACTGCCGTGGTACTTACCTAGTCGGCCTCTTGCAACAAAAGACCTACCACCAGTGTGACTGATTGCACTGGTGGAATAATCTCTGTTGAGAGGTTATCCCAACAGCGGGCGATGGGGTCGTCACATCCCAACGCCTTTAAAATGGCACCCCAGTGTCCCCAATGCTACCAATCTTTGAGTTATTACACTCAGTCCGAGAAACTTGGGAGCTCCGAACAATAAAGGATTACGGGAAAACTTAGACGGTCCGATTTTATATCGTCTTTATTTGTTAGGATCGTAGATTTTAAGTTGCTTTGTTACTTTATATATATATTGCTATTATTTTTAATAAGGCTAATTGTAAAGAAATTTCCATACAGTTCATTATCATAATTATTGTTATTAGTCTAAAAAGCCATCTAGTAACAGTGCCCTCACAGGGTTCCATTGTAATTATGTAATATAGAATATAACTTTGACATTTATTCTTGTATATAATCTGTAAAACAATTCTTAATGGATCTGTAACTCAAATAAATAAATAAATGAATAAAAGACGAATGTCATTTAAGTTTAGTATTTTCTCATCTGTGAGTCAAAGGCTGATTACAGACCCGCGTTTTACTAATAAATATCATTCGATACGTTGCGCTGAGGCCCTGAGCAAAGCCTCTGTCACACGCAAAATATATCAATTTTGTTGCCTTTTGATTGAGAACACATTCCACGATTATTTTTCCTATGCCTAGATATACGTAAGTAGTGATAGAGTTATGCGCCTCTCAGCACATATGGGCCGGTTCGACTGAAGCACTACCCTCTCACAGAAAGTCGAAGTAAAGTAAACATTAGTACTGTCGCGTATTGTACAATGGATGAGAACGCCCAAGTCCAAATTTCTCAACCTCTCTGTACCTTTCACTTTATCTCTCATCCCTAGGGATGGCAGCATGCATGTGATACTTGAAGTATCACAAGCGTTCATAGGTTGCGGTGACTTGTTACCATCTCTTCTTCATCCTAGCATTATTCCCGGTATTTTTATGTACCCAGGGTCTACTTATTACTCTTATCCGGATTTGACAGGTTACTAGTTTTTACACAGAGCGATTGCCCTCTGACCTCCGCAACCCTAAGGGCGAACCAGTAACTCATTGGATAAGAGCAATTTACTTATCAAGAGTTAACGATTATTATCAGATGTTATTGATAATAACCGGGACCGACAGCTTAACGTGCTCTCCGAGGCACGGTGGGGAGACCCACACGGACAAACGCCCAGACCGAGACAGAAATTTTAACAAACATCTGCCCGAGCGGGAATCGAACCCGCAACCGTCGAGACTTAAGGCAGACTCGCTACCCACAACGCCACAACGGTGTCGTCAACGGTGACTTCTTACCATCTGGCGGACTATATGTATGTTTGTTTGACCATATTATAAAAACTCATTTTTGATGAAATAAAATGAATACAGTGCAATACGATTTTTACATAATATAAAACAAGTAAATACCAACTGAACTAAGAAAATATATTAATGGAAATCCTTTTCATCTCTCCAGTAAGTATAATCTAGATGTACGAGCTAAATTGTGGGCACAAAGCCAACATAGTAGAAAACTTATGCGACATTTTATAGCTTACAAGAGTTACGACTGACAATCTTGAGTGTCTTCTAATTAAAATATATTAAAACTTTTATACGAGATTTCTTCAACAATTTATTTAACATACGAAAAATGTAGAATAAATCAATTTTCCTTACATTTTATAATTGTGTGTGTGTGTGTTTTTTTATGCAACTAATTTGACCAGCAAGCGTACAGCCCACCGTAATGGTAAGCAGATATCGTAGTCTATGAGCGCTTGCAATACCATTCATTTGAAGGTGTGTCTCATGCGTTGCCAAGTTTGAGATATTGGTTCTAAAATCTCCTTTTCCCAGTAATTTCACTAGATACAGTGTCCTTCAACCTGAACTACTGTAACGCCGAACACACTACTGTTTGGCGGTAGAACATCTGATACGTGTTCGGGAGGTTGATCATTTTAATTCTTTTTTAAATACTCCACGTTGGACAGCAATGAAAGTACTTTTCAAAGATAAAGCCGAACTTGAATTTTGTAAGATAAAAGGCTTTTAGAATGAAAAATTCATCGCTACATAGTATAAAACAAAGTCGTTTTCTCTGTCCCTATGTATGCATAAATCTTTAAAACTACGCAACGGATTTTGATGCGATTTTTTTAATAGATAGAGTGATTGAAGAGGAAGGTTTATATGATAGTGGAGAACAAAAAAATTTTTTTTGAGCTTTCTAATGTGATGCCGTAAATAATTACATTTAACGCGTGAGGGCCACGGGCAGTAATGAATAAATCAAAACTACTGGATCGATTTTAATCATTTTTTCAGTGAATGACATAGGCTATATATTTTATACCCATGCGAAGCCGGAGCGGGCCACTAGTATTTAATAAAAGCTACCACAATATAAGTTAAATAATAAACAAAATGTATATATAAGCCTTTTTTATTTACGCTTCCATTTCTCGAGGCTCATTTATACCGGATTATATCCCGGGGAAGAATTATTACCTGTGGGACGAAACGCAGCACCGACTCGGAAACTCGGGAAACTTCTCACAATAGCCTATTATTGTGTCGTAACGACGATTTCCCGTTCTTGTTTCTACTGTGATTATGTTTTATTAATTTTCTTTTCCACCGTTGAAATTGCTTTTTAACTACCGGTTGGGCTTCACTTTGCTGGACTTAAATATATCAAGGAAAATTTTTTATTTTAAAATCTGTTATTTAAATAAATAATTCATAGTTATATACTTAAAGGCATCGATTAGGAATGCTCTAATGCCTGTCTTCATTAACACTAGGAAACGCCTAAATGTGATGCCTAAATAAACAGTTGCCTTGCCCAAAAAAAAATTCACCGACTATTAAACCTCGACTAAGGACCCTAGGAGCCGCCTAAGAGACGCCGAACGTTTAGGCTCCAACTTTTACATATTTGACACAGGTTCATTTTTTCTTGGTTAGAAGCAAATTTTAGGCAATTCTAAGCTAGGCGTCGCATTATATTAGGCATAACTTAGTTAGGCGAAGCTTTGTTTGTCCGCAATGAAAATACTAACATCTAGCTCATGCGGGTCAAAGGTAACGAAGGGCGAGATGCTTAAGCAATCGAAACAATTGCAGTCGCTACAATATTACAATCGAGTTGATTATATTAACAATGCTTTCTTAAGGCATTACTAATATTCCTAATCCCCCTCCAAATAAGCTTGTAGCTTGCACTAGGAGTGGGTGCGACAATAGCCCAAGGAGGTCAAGATTACAACCACGACTCTCTAACGTTATTGAGGCTTCAATTATAATCTCAATCTCCGTTTTAACAAACGAGATGTTTTTCAATTGTTCCAAGTCGACTGTCTCATTCAGTTGCTATGCTCGTTCTCGCTCGCACTTTGTGAAATAATCGATACTTAATTATTTCTTCTTATCATTTATTACTGATAAAAAAACAAATGTCTGTTGTTTCTTCTTATTACGGTAATTACAAATGATAATGAAAAGATAATTAGTATTACTTGTATTTGATACATGACATGAAACATATTGGCTAAAAAATCATTTTTATGTAACAGCAGTTTTTAATGCTTTGTAGTCTGTCCGTCCGCATTACACAGTCATTTTACTGGGAGACTATTAATTTTATCTGTACAAAATTTAGGAAATAGGTGTCCTAAAATATGAAATCCGAAAATATATAAAAAAATTTTTTTATATAAGAGGGCAAACGGGCAGGAGGCTCACCTGATGTTAAGTGATCACCGCCGCCCATGAACATCTGCAACACCAGAAGGCATGCAGGCGCGTTGCCGACCTTTAAGGAAAATTGAGGGTAGCAGTCCATACATGAAACTGAGGTTTGAAAAAAAAACGTATAGCAGCGTGTGAGATATCTTTGGATTGGTCTTTGAAAATGATAAGACTTGATTTTGACTTTTTTATTAAATCTATTAATTGTTGAGACAGTAGCTCTAAAATTCTCTAGTTTCTTCTATTCATTGACCGTGGATAATTAATTAGTCCAATCTAATCACTGTCTCGCACAATCTACCACATAAGTTTTATGTGAATCACTCAGCATCATATCCTGTCATACAAACAACTTATTATCAAAAACCGTTCACAAACAAAAAAATCATACAGTAAAATTGAGAACTTTCTGGATACGATTTCTTATAACAGCGATTTTGGAGCAGCGTTTAATACGAGCTTAAAAGCTCGTTATTTGAAAGCGCGTATAGGGGCGTGTTTTACAACACGAGCAACTGCGCGACCGTTGACGCGCTTTTAAGCTCGTATAAGCGCGTAATATAAAGTGCTATAAGTATACTACTGTACTCGCCACGAGCGAAGTGTAGCACGCGTTTCAAGCATATGCTGAAACGACGGCCTTATGTTGCTTCGCCGCAGAAGTTGATTATCATTTTTTTTTAAATAATGCCATCGGTTTAGTTGTGACAAATTGATAGCTAGCCTACCTTTAAATAGCTGGTTCAACCCCGCTCTGGACATGTTTATATTGACAGGCGTTATTTTTCGGTCTATGTGACGGGTTATGTCAAACTGGTAACGCACGTGCACATTGGACTCTTTGAATGTTACCGGACTAAATTTTAATAATTTCAATTAACAAATAATTCAAAGTTTCAAGTTTTCACTTCTGTCGACGTCTGTCTTTTTTGTTATTTCAGAAAACTCATGCCATGAATTTTAACAGGCTAGTTCGCGGGCTTCATGCAATAATTATGAACACGGCTAGTATGTGGCTGTCATTAAGCGAATAACCGCACACTGAGGACGAGTAATGGGATATGAACGGACACATTTTCTGCGTCATAGTCCTTAGACTTAATCCCGTTTAATAGTAGTGAACATACCATAATATACAGATCGGCGTAAAATAGCAGACTACTGTTGCATTTCGTGAGAGCGCCGGAGGACAAATCTCCCAGCCCACTGTTCCCTTCCTTTTTCACTTATCATTCCTCCTTTTCCTTGGGTTGTCAACACATGTACTTCAAGTATGGCAAGCGTTCATAGGTTGCAGTGACTGCTCTGACTGGTGTTCAATCGGACCGGGACCGTATACTTATTTGCCAAAGTTTGATTCCGTACTAGATATTATTGAAAATATTAGGGGTTGTCTCTATTCTTTTAATTTTATTAGCATTGAGCTAAAACTAAATCAATGGTTATAAATAAATGGCACACAGAATATATAAATCTATACATTTTTTTAATTACTACCTGCTATTATAAATGAAGCTTAAATTTTCAATTCGGTGGTCCGTTTACTTACCTGAAAAAGAAAACAGTTAATTAAAAATTTATTCTAAAATCGAACTTAAGTATAAAATAACATTTAAATTAATAATCAATAGGTATTTCTTTAGATTCGTTTCTCAATCAATCAATTTGTGTGTTATTATATGAATCAAATATTCTATGAATTGAAAAGTAAATAAAATACGTTTTCTTGATAACTAATATACTACATATCCCAATCAGCACTAAACTGCGACAAGCATTGGCCCATTCTTTCTTCCTTTTAAGTCAGACAAAATCATCCAGAATAAATAAATAAACGCTACACACTCAATGGCCCCGATTAAGATAGTTATATCCTGTGTCTGGGGTCCGGTCACGGTCACGGTCACCAGTCCCTAGAGCGGATAGCCTCCGCTAATAGGGTAATCCTACAATGGATTAAGGGACATAATGGATCACTAGGTAATGACGCAGCCGAGGAGCTGGCAAGACGGGGATCAATGGCTCAGGTGGCTGGCCCCACGCCACTATTGCCATTACCCTACAGCCAAATACGCACATGGCTGCGTTCCCTTACCAACAACCAGCATAATGCCCGATGGGCTAATCTCACAAGCTGTCGACAGTCGAAAGAAGCGATGCCTGCACAATCGCCAAGACTGACCAAACGACTCCTCAGCTTCAGTAAACATGACCTCCGAATTTTAGTGAGCACCCTCACGGGGCACATATCACTAAATAAACACCTATTTGCAATCGGAGTAACGGACAGCCCTTTGTGCAGGGGCTGCCTAAACGAGGCAGAGACGGTCACTCATGTAATCCTGGACTGTACAGGGGTGGCTGATCAACGGGCAAAAATCCTCAAGGATATGAGGTCGCTCCAAGAAGTCTGTGAACGTCCCAGGAAAGTTCTGAACTTCTGGAAGGAGCTGGGCTGGTTGGAATAGACCAGCCAATCCCATACACAAAAAGGACCAAACTATGAGTCTAATTGTGGAAAAGGGAGCCCTACTACTAACTAACTAACTAACTAACTGGGGTCCGGAAACATTCACAATGACAAGAACAAACAAACCCAGACCGAAACACATGCCTGTATGGTCACTACAAACATCTGCTCCGAGCGGGAATCGAACCCGCGACTTGTGGCGCTTAAGAGAGGTTCGCTACCACTGAACCACTACGTCTTCAAAGAAAGCTTTAGCATTTTTTAACTGCAATTTGCAAATCGGCTGGACCGATTTTATCCGGACATTCACTGGGAGATAGTTAAAGTTATAAGGAGTAACAAAGGCTTATATTTGAGAAAAAGGTTTAGGTTTAGGTATCGGTAAAATCGGTATACCACGCGAGCTAAGAAACTATACAACTCCAAATGAAACCCGACCTGTAACCCTTTAAAACCTCCGCATCAAATATTCCTACCTCATAGACTTAATAAAACCATTGTTATTAAATAACATAATAACTATTAAATTCATCACTAGAAGTGATAACAATTAGTCGGTCCCATTGTAATAATATATGGCCGACCGCTTAATAATAACAAAGCTTTTATCTGTAGCCATATTTATTTAGCGGGTACGGTCACCGTTATAAAATTACATTGAGTGCAACCGCCCAAGTTCAGAATTTCGTACTAAATATTGTTACTGAAAACCTTATTACCACGAGTATAAGGTTCGAAATCGCTCGCTACTCCCTCTGTGTCTTTCTTTAGAAATATGCCTTCTCGAAAAGTGCCATATAACATTCCATGGTTAGAACTTTCTCGAAGCCATGTTCCGCGCTATATACGCGGCCCAGTGCATCAACTGATTCATTCGGTTCTGAGTGATGAACGAAGAAACTACAAGTGATCAACTGCGATAACTAGTGACCTCGGCTATCCTTCTGGACTACGATTGACTTGTGATTTGTGATGTTCTGTTGTGTGATCTTGAAGATCTCATTAAGGTTTTATGCAGGGTCATCAGGTTTTATAATCCAAATCTTCATCTCTCCATGCATCAAGCTTCTGTTAGCGGTAAAAAAATCTATTTTAATACAAAATGTGAACCCCATTTCAACCTTTCAGGGGTGGAATTTTAGAAAGTCTTAAAACACGTGTTGCTTTATTTTTAATTGTTCGCAAAAAAAACAAAGTTTCATGCGTCCAGTTTCAAAAATGCCGGACTACCATACAAACTTACATACATACAGACAGATAGATAGTCAACTAGTATATTAATCTTATTTGCACAAGCGACAGGTGTCCGCATAACAATATTATGATAATATATTCCGCATTTCATCTCCATAGTTTACTCAACAGGTGCATGGTCTTGATATTAAAAAAGTAATAGAAGCTACTTTCATCTCGACAAACACACCGACTGTACGTTTTATTATGGCTTGTGAATGCATAAAACGCATTTCAGATCAGATAATCTGAAACATTAGTGTTACGGAATGGAGAAGAAGATATTATATAATAAATAAAACTAAAGTGTCAGATTGTTGTTCCAAATTAATTTTTAAAATTGTTGTCTGTCTGTTTGTCTGTTTATTCCGGCTGGTCTCTGAAACGGTTGGACCGATTTTAACGGGACTTTCACGGGCAGATAGCTGATGTTATAAGGAGTAATTTAAGCGACTTTTATTTCAGAAAAATAATTAGGGTTCCTTGCAATAAATAAATCGAACCGCAGGCGCAGCTAGTCATTCATAATAATATACTAAATAAGCTTGTTATTCATAATAAGAGTTATTTTATCTAACTCACTTAGTCAAACTCAGTATCTTTAACTGGGTATTGATGAAGGAGGAAAAGGAAACGGAAAGAGGAATTTTTGATCTTTGGTCTTTGGTCGGCAATCGCACTTATGGAACGAAACTCAAAAATCCACTACTACACGTCTGTGATACAATCATTTGTGAGTGTAATTAATTTATGAAGTAGAAAACTTTCAAATTACTTGAGCTGTCAACCCTTGAAATGTAAGTTATTTTGACGTCACATTTCGTGCTAATTCTATTGCAGTCGACCGACTTACTGTCAGGAAACCTCTAGCTTTTAGCAGTGCAAATCCTATCGTATTGTTTCAAACAAAGACGGACTTCAGACTTGTTTCAAATCCATTACCATCAAATTTGCAACATAACAGTTACATTATGTATTTCAGGGTTTGCAAATATTGCAATTTGTTTTATATCAGAGGGGACAAACGGGCAGCAGGTTCAGCTGATGTTAAATGATTACCGCCGCCCATGAACATTTGCAACACCAAAGGGTAAGCAGATGTATTGCCGACCTTTAAGAAAGGAATAGGCACTTTTCTTAACGGTTCTCAAGTCGTATATGTTCTGAAAGACTGCCTGCGGAAGCTGGTTCCACAGAGGTATGGCAAAGACTAACCTGTAGATAACCGAAGGCATGATGTGTGATGTTAAGAATAATGTTTTACCGGCGTCGGGATGTGACTACCGGCGTCGGGATGTGACGACCCCATCGCCCGCTGTTGGGATAACCTCTGTCACAGCAGAGATTATTCCACCAGTGCAATCAGTCACACTGGTGGTAGGTCTTTTGTTGCAAGAGGCCGGCTAGGTAGGTACCACCGCAGTGTCCAATATTCTGCCGCCAAATAGTAGTGCTTAGGCCGGTTCCGGTTCCGGTTTGAAGGGCACTGTACGCTAGTGAAATAACTGGGCGAACGAGATTTAAGAACTAATATCTCGAGGTTGGCAACGCGCGAGTGGCACCTACTAATGGTGCTGCAAGCGCTCATAAGTTGAGGCAGCCACTCACCATCAGGTGGGCCGTATGCTTGTTTGCCAACTTCTAACATAAAAAAAAAAATGTCGCATGACTTAAAAGTAAATTTATCAGTAGCCGTGATTATTCTGAGTCAGTCACCGCAACCTAAGTACAATTGCAATACTTGAAGTATCACATGCGCGTTGCCAACCCAAGGAATAGGAGGGAAGAGGTGAGAAAGAAGGAATGGAATAGAGGGATATTAGGCCTCTAGCGCTGTCACTCATCGCAAGAAACGCAACAAATCAACAATACTGAGGTTAATATAATTTAAAAATGATTTGAATACTTATTTCTTAATCGTAATATATTTTTAATATTATATTACACTATATATCTATGAGTATATTTCTATGAGTGAAGATAAACTCAGGGTGGCACCATTATTAAACAGTGACCCATATTTATAAATGGCTCAATAGGCGCGTCCCTTTTCATTGATCACCTTCAATAGATAATTGATCGAGACAATTCTAATTGGTGTACGATTGCATAATCAACGCATGCTGTATCAATTGGTAGAGTTAAAAATTGGACCGATTTCGATGGGAATTTTGTTTCAAAGTATTAGAGCTATATCATAGAAATTATTAAAAGTAATATAAAAAGCAAAGATATGGGAACAGCTTATATATCTCTAAAATTTGTAGACCTATCTTCTTCAAACCAAATGTGGTTGAAATTGTATTTGATGTCTTACAACCTCAAATTTTTCTAGAATTTTAAATCCCATAGTTCAAAAGTTAGAGGGGGGGACCCAATTTTTATGATTTTAAGAGCTAATATCTCAACAACTACTGACTTAATAAAAAAAGTCAAAATCGAACCTTATCATGGTGAAAGACCTATCCAAAGATATCTCACACGTTGACATATTTTGAATTTTTTTTCAACGCTCAGTTACATGTATGGACTGCTACCCTTAATTCTTATATATTTTAAGATTCCATTACAAAATCGTTGTGCGGTTCATAGAATACACATATTTAGTAAATTTCGTATAGATAGAGCCAATGGTATTCGAGTAAAATGACTGTGACATACGAACGGACGGACGGACGGACATAACGAAACTATAAGGGTTCCGTTTTTGCCATTTGGCTACGGGACCCTAAAAACAACAAATCTGCAGTCCATGCGGGCGATGTTAGTTACCCTACTAATATGTGAAATTTTGTATGTTTGAATGTTTGGGGGCTTAGGCGTTTGTTACTCAATCACTCATGAACGGCTGAACGGATTAGGATGAAATTAATTATACAGGTAGCTTAATATCTTAACTCATAGAACACCTTTTACCGCAGAAAAATGTAAGATTCCTCTGGTATTCTGTATAAATGTGTCATCTTATGGAACATTCAGCGGTCACTCAGAGGAAGTCACGGGCACATGATAGTAATATAATAAGACGTATTGCGGAACCGAGATACACTGAATCCTAAGCTTGCATTCACTAATAAATTACAATACATGGTTTACGCCCCTGACCTGCATCGGCCATTTCGTCGCTAATTACGCATGAGCTCTGTCAATGGGGTGGTTTACTGCTCAATATGTTACAATTTCTAATGACGTCATTAATACGGCTGGGTTTCAATATTAAATCTCCGGACTGAGATCGGTATCAATCGATTGCATTTTTGGATTGATATTAGTTCTAAGAATAGGGAATTGAAACCTTTTTCTTGTATTTAGATCGAAAATGCAAATTCACGTCAGCAGAAATGGATTGAGATTGCTTATTGAAAACAGCCATTACTCTACTCGTATATATCTCGTCTCAATTTTTCCCAGGATTTCTGGTAGAGATATCTTGTTAGAGATAAGTAAAACTTTGTACCATCCTTATGTGTGTAACCTGTTTTTAACTGTATTTTCTTTTTGGTGCATAAATAAAATAGAGGATGAAAATTTTATGTTAAAACCATTATTTCCATTGTATTATCGATGCAATAACACTGATTTTCATTCACGTAGGCGAAGCTGCGGGCAGAAGCTGGTCTATATTAATCTTATTGTGGAACAAATCTATGAATTGCCTTTGAGTCCAAAGGCAATTCATAGATTTGTTACACATATTTACATATTTACTCAAATACCTTCGTTCAAGGAATTACATCTACGATTTTAAAAATAAATTATGAAGATATTTCATTTCACAATTTTATATTGTTACAGTAAGCCTTATCGCCGGGATATAAGGTTCAAAATCACTTGCTGCAGTTTATGTATGTATGCATTGTTCGCGTAGGTTCTAGAAAGATGTGTTCTCGAAAAACGTATAACATTCCGTGGAAGAAACTTCCTCGAACCCGTGTCTCATTTAGAGCCATTAGGTGTTTAATTCCAAAGCTAAAAAATAAATAATTCAGGTAGATTTTATTTATTTTTCATGACAGAATTTTAAAGTTGGGTATTACATATATACTATATATATATCATAGATATCTATTATGAGTTTATTTTGAATATACACTTTTACAAATGCCAATAACACCCATGTTATAGAATCAAAATCAATATAAACGCTAAACAAACTTAAATTGTTTTTTTTTTGGTCTCCAAGCAATTCGATTTAAGCGAAGTTACATTAGTCGTTGTCATTGGAGCCTATTAAAAGTTTTAATCACACGCGCAGTTCCTTATTCTGTATTGGTATGAGAATATCGATGACGGAAAAATGTAGAAGTTTTATGAAAATTAAATAAAATGGGCCGACAAAGCCATGGACATAAGAGAGAAATAAGTACAGCTTTGAACATGATTTACGTGCTCGATAAGCGCTAGCGCTTGCTTTATTTATAGTTATTAATAAAATACATCTTTTAGTAAAACTAAATTTCACTTGCAACTTCGCCTGCTTTGATTACAGCTAATTAAGATAAAAAGTATCCTGTCTTTTTTATGTTATAAAGTTGGCAAACCAGCATACGGCCCACCTTATGTTACCCACGGTTGCCGTAGCCTATGAGCACTTGCAACACTTGTGTTACTCGCACTTTGCCAACCTCGAGATATTGGGTCCTATATCTCCTTTGCCCAGTAATTTCACTAGCCTACAGTGCCCTTAAGACCGGAACACAGTAATGCCTAAGACACTACTGCTTGGCGGTAGAATATTCGACACTGCGGTGGTACCTACATAGCCAACAGTGTGACTGATTGCACTGATGGGACAATCTCTGCTGTGACAGAGATTATCCCAACAGCGGGCGATGGTTTCATCACGTACCGACACCGGAATTAAAATAAATTTGGTCTTCCAGCTAGGTTCGAAATTTTAGGTTGAGTTGTGAAAAGATAAGAAACTGTTACTTATAACACATTGTTATAGAAACGAAATAGCTTATGGATAAATAAATGTATTTTTAAGGCTTTTAACATAATACCATTAAGGAAATAGAAAAAATTCCAAATTCCAAAGCGATACTTATCAAAAAGATCTATTTTAATGGCCAAAATTTAACCCACGATAATATGGTCTGTTGCTAATCCTCTAGAGCGCAATAGAAATCTCTCTATCCTAAGCAATTATTAATCCCATCTGATGGTAGCGACTTCTTTTCCTATCTTCTGTTTCCACTTTTCGCGTTCATTAAGTCTTTAGTTCTTCTCTTTTTAATGACCCAGGTTTTTTTTTTTTGCCGTGGGGAAATCCATCATGGATACCTCGAAAGGTTATGCCGGACTGCTACCGGCTAAAACCCCACGGTTTCCTTCTCGGCACCTTTAGCCGCCGGGTGCGGGAACATCGGGTAATCTTCCGCAGTACAGGCGATGCTAGCTTTCCTCAGGAGGCCTCAAACAAAGAGATGGTAGTCTTCACGGACAGTAATGTCGACTTTACACCGTATGGTATAGCCATAGACGATCAAATAACTACGGGATGGTCTGACCTAAAATTGCTTTTTTGTAGCTTATCGGCAAATTCGTATACGCTGTGGCTAACCGTGCAGTTACTATTATATTTTAACAAGTCCTGTCTCTCCACACTTCCACCGAATCATCTTAATTACAGCAAATCGATTGGTAATTAAGGTGAGCTCTATCATTGTCCAAAAAAATAATTATCATAGTGATTCCAAGAACTTTTGTTATGCCACAAATAATAAAAGTAGTTAAGTACGCTTTGTCTGATAGGAGTTGTCAATTTCGTAACTTATTGTTTAAAAACTTTTTAAAGAATACAGACATTTTTTTCAGCAATTATTGTTGAAGGTTATTTATGATTGACACAAAAATAAAAAAGGAAATTTCTCTTTATAAATCGCACGTTCAACAACCAATAGCATCACGTTGAAAATCTGAAGATTCTCGACTACCTTGGGGAAAACCAGAGTTATGTGAGTTTCTTCCATTTCGGTCATCCATGCTCTCCAGGAAGGCTCGAGAATCTCCAAAGAATATCTAAAAGAATGCTACTCTGCGCTTTGTGCTATAGACACCGCTCAAGTAAGTGTTCCGGGATTCTGTACGTAAGCTTGACCTTCAAACTTCCTCGCCCATTCTCGCAACAATGAATAGCCAAACCCCCCACTTTGCTTACTCGCGAAAACTCAGGATCTCCATTAGTCGCTTTCTATGACAGGCAGGGAACCGTAGTCTTATTCTTTACCCCGAACAAATGGGCGATGGAATGGAATGGAATGGAATGGTGTTGGGGGAAACAATTCTCTGGTAGAATCAGTTCGTGTCAGAAATAGCTTATGAATAACGAATCAACGCCTCAGACGAAGATAAAAATTGATTTGTATACTACTGAGACCTTCACAAAGAAAGTATATTACGAAATGAAATTCCCGAAGGATACTCATGATTTATAGAGCCGTAGGTAACCTTGTTGAAGAAATAAATCAGAAAACGGATAGTTAATATGGACGCAAATAAGCAATACCATGTCAACCCACATGAATGTCATTTCGAGAAAAACGCGTTTGAAAATTTTGAACAACTTGCTTTATATGATTTTTTTATGTATTGGTCCAGTTTTTGGCAATTTCAGATTTATGTAAGTGATTTATGCTTATTTTCACAAAAAATAAGTATACAAACTGCATATTTCGTATATAATATAACCCAAAACGTTTAAAATAATACATAAATGGCATGATTAAAAATGACTTATTTAGAAGTTTTAAATCTTAAAACCCTACAAAGATTAAAGAAAATAGTTCTTCAGCCATTTACCAACACTTCTGCATATATAACTCAGTTTTTTCAATTTTGTGGGTTGACATGGTATTGCTTATTTGCGTCCATATATTAATAGACGAATAATTTATTGGGGGTAGGCCTTTTAATGCAAGAAGTCGGCTACTTACTTGTACAACATTTTCGTCTCTTTAAATCACGGATATGCCAAAATACTGTTAACAACATCAATTTGACAAATAAACACATTCCATGACGACGATGTGGCGCAGCGGTAGCGAACCTGCCTTATCGCAGATCGCAGCCAGATCGCAGGTTCGATTCCCGCTCGGAGCATAATATGTTTGTATTGACCATGCAAGCATACTTTCCGGTCTGGGTGTATTTGTCCTTGTCATTGTGAATGTTTCCGGACCCCCGACATAGGATATTACTATCCTAATGGGGGCCGTTGAGTGTGCCGCGTTTTTTTTTTTTTTTTTTTTTATTTTTTTTTTTATGTTAGAAGTTGGCAAACAAGCATACGACCCACCTGATGGTAAGTGGTTGCCGTAGCCTATGAGCGCTTGTAGCACCATTAGTAGGTGCCACTCACGCGTTGCCAACCTCGAGATATTAGTTCTTAAATCTCGTTCGCCCAGTAATTTCACTAGCGTACAGTGCCCTTCAAACTGGAACACAGTAGTGCCTAAGCACTACTATTTGGCGGCAGAATATTTGACACTGCGGTGGTACCTACCTAGCCGGCCTCTTGCAACAAAAGACCTACCACCAGTGTGACTGATTGCACTGGTGGAATAATCTCTGTTGTGACAGAGGTTATCCCAACAGCGGGCGATGGGGTCGTCACATCCCGACGCCTTTTATTTATTTATGATATGCAGAACGTCTTCAGGAACCCCACAATCGTTACAATTAGGTTAAATAATTTGAAATAATTTAATATATAAACAACTTTAGTATCTGAAAGATATTAAAATGAAATATATACAAACATTGATGTTATGATTATAATGTTTTTTTATCATTGGACCAAACCTAAGCTAGTTTAAGAAATTACAATTTCTTATCTATATTATATCTTAAGAAGTTATTTCTTCTACCAGATTGTCGTCATAATAAGTAAAATGGAATGTGTACTTGTAAATACGTTAAGAATTTAATGATGCAAAATAATAGTTTTTAATACTCACCTTGATATATTTCATTGCTTTCAAACACGTCATATTGATAACACGATAACACACGATACAGGACGCCACTTAAATGTTTAAACTACAATTCGCCAGGTGTTCAATTCTCACAGATTAAATAAACATAAGTAACGCCCCACCGCGGCTGTAAACACGTTACGAAGACCTAATGTTACAAATGCGGCCTATTTAAACATATCTGTCTCTTTTTAGGGTTCCCTAGTCAGATAGCAAAAACGGAATCCTTATAATTTCGTCATATCCGTATGCCCTTCCGTATGTCAAAGTCGTTTTACTCGAAAACTATTGGCTCTATCCATACGAAATATAGTAAATAGGTGTATTCTAAGAAACGCTACACAATTTTGTAGTGTCTGTGAGAGAGTAATGTAACTGAGGGTTGTAAAAAATATTTTAACTTTTGGCAATGTGTGAGGTATCTTTGGATAAGTCTTTAAAAATAATAGCTAGGGTTGACTCCGAATTTTTTGATAGAGCCCTCTTAGTTTCCAACTATTTCATATAAAAATTGAGCTTGTAGAACATCAATAGAACTTTCAACAGTAATTTGAAGAAAATAGGTAAAATTTCAGAGATATATAATTTTCTCCTATAGCTATATATACATATTTCTTTTTATAATTACTATAAAGCTATCAAATTTTATTTTCGCCCGACTTTAATGCGCTAATATCTAAAGTCCTAAACATTCTTCAACATTAAGCTGCGGAACCCTTTAGTTTCCACTGTGCGTGATCCGCCAAGCACTTGACTGCTAGTTATTTTTTTACTACTATAATAACTTGTTCTAAACATTTGTCGTACAAGTTGATGGCAGAAGTTATAATTACTGAAAGCTAATTAATTAATAGTAAACAACCTGGCAAACGACTTTTGAATAGGACACACCAATTGATATTTCACGTTAAAAATCTTCACGACAATGATCTCAGTCAAAGCCCATATAAATCAATTTAAGTGCTAATCAGGTTTTTATAATCAACTATCGCTTATATTGAAATATAATAATAATACATAAATAAATAAACGCTACACACTCAACGGCCCCCATTAGGATAATTATATCCTGTGTCGGGGGTTCGGAAACATTCACAATGACAAGGACAAACACACCCAGACCGGAAAACATGCCTGTACGATTAATACAAACATCAGCTCCGAGCGAGAATCGAACCCGCAAATGTCGAGGCTAAAGGCAGACTCGCTACTCACAACGCCACGACGGTGTCAAATATAATTGGCTTTATCATGCAAAAAACATTTTAATTGCAAGATGTCTCGGAGCTACGTAATGTGAACCTCACCGTTTAATAAACACAAATGCTTTTCTATTCTTTATCACTAGCAACTTCTTACGCTTTAATAATTTTAAAACTTATGCTGTAACCGTTATATTGGTGGTAAGCCTTGTATTACAAGAGGTCGGCTAGGTAGGTACTATTAGTTATTCTACCGTAAAGCAGTATACTGTGTTTCAGTTTGTAGGACACTGTAGCTAGTGTTACTGGCCAAAGGTTATTTAAGAACCAATATCTGAAGGTTGGCGTGAGTGACATCTACAAATGTATGGCGTTGCAAACGCTCATGGGCTACGACAACCACTTACCATCAGGTGGGTTGCATGCTTGCTTGCCAACTTAGTCACATAAAAAAATTTTAGAGGCCGGCTAGGTAGGTAACACCGCAGTGTCAAATATTCTACCGCCGAATAGTAGTGCTTAGGCATTACTTTATTCCGGTTTGAAGGGCACTGTACGCTAGTGAAATTACTGGGCAGAAGAGATTTAAGAGCTAATATCTCGAGGTTTGGCAACGCGTGAGTGGCACTTACTAATAATGGTACTGCAAGCGCTCATAGGCTGCGGCGACCACTTACCATCAGGTGGGCCGTATGTTTGTTTGCCAACTTGTAACATAAAAAAAAGGTAGAAGCTTGAACTAAAGCACTGACGCTACGAATAAATATACCCACATTATAATCAGATAAGCTAACGGGTAACGGTTGCAATACCAACCGGTATTAACTTAACTACCATATCTTTATTAGAGTTTGCATTTCAAGCTATAGCTATTCAAGCTACTAGCTAACTAGCTACAGACTTCCTGTTAACCTCGGCCTTTACTTAACCTGCATTATCGTCCTTGACACAACCTAATTCTTTGCGATTAAAGTGTTAAAGCAAGATTATAATACTATTGCATTTAATTTTTTATTAACGTTAGTGAACGGTAGTGAACCTTTTTTTTCTTTGTTGACGCAGAGAAATGCATTTACGCACACCACTCCACGTGCACCCACAAAGAGCACGCTAGTGTGGGACTCGACTACCTGTGAATCAGGTGGTAATACTCACTATAAACTAGCGATAGATAGGTTATTGAAAACGGCCGTAAAACTCTGCGATTCCGTCTACGCCATAATGGGACGCCATGGGACCGCTTTCAAATACTTCCATGACAACCCAGCATAACGGTAGTGAACCTGCCTTAAGAGTCACCGGTCGCGGGTTCGATTCCCGCTCGGAGCAGACGTTTGTATTAACCACACAGGCATGTTTTCCGGTCTGTGTGTTTTTCCTTGTCTATGTGTATTCCGGACCCCCGACACAGGATAACTATGGTAATGGGGGCCGTTGAGTGTGTAGGGTTTATATATTTATATTTAAAAAAATTAATATTATACCAGAGATTGTAATGGTATTATTATATTTATTATAGCGTATAATATAAATTTTATTTCACTGAAGGAAACCAAGCTCTATGAACGCTTGTGATACTTTAAGTATCACATACGCGTTGCCAGTCCAAGGAATGAGATAAGGGATGACAAGGGAAAAAAAGAAAGGGTGGGAATTACTTTACACCAATTTCTATGAGAAGGTAGTCCCCCGTCGAATCGACCCATTTACCATGTAGTTGAGCATTGCTCTGATACAGGATACTATATAAACGTCAACATACCCAGAAATATAAGCCGTCAATACCCTACTCAAAACTGCTTGTGACCACGGTCAATGCAACCTGACCGAAACGTCAAGCACCGATAAAGGTAATTTTTACGCGTTAATTCCCGAAAAGTATTAATAAATATGAATAAAATGCGATAGTTTAAAATTTAATATTAAGACTATTTATCAAATTTAAAAATAGATTTCAACAATTTAGAGGTTTAAGTGGCAGAACTTTATATCTTATACGTTACTAAAATATAACCATATCTGTCCATATCTTTTTTTTTTTTTTTTTATTTCTTTATTAAGGAGCTTTTTCGCTTGAGCGAATATGCCGCTCCGTACATGATTTAACAATTTATAATCATAACTAAGTTAATTAAAACAAAAACAAACTAACTACTACATAATATACTTAAAAAATATATAATCATCTATTTCTGATGCCTTGACTTACTAGGGTTAGTATCATCTTGGCGTTATTTGAATGTGGGGCAGATAGGTAAGAGTTACACAGTCCAATGGCACAATTATTAAATAACCGTTTTCTAATATCATTGTTTCGGACACATTCCATTAGAATATGAAATGCATCCTCATTTTTGTTGCATACTACACACATTGTCCATATCTTCAAATACTAGATTGAATTTGGTGACTCATTTCCTAAAAATAACTTAATCTCGAAACCACTGAAACGCATTTTGGCATTTTTATCCAACAATATTTCATAAAAATACACAAAAGTAGCAATCTGATATCCAAAAGCCGAGGGGTACCGCTAGTTAATACGATGTTGGAACTCTATGACACTCCAGGGAGCTAAGGGACGAAGAAAACAGAGCTCTGAGTTGCTGAAGGGTAATTTGTTATTCCTGAATTATTTGTCCTTTATTTTGGTTAAGGAAACGATGCTATTGTTTCAAAGAAACATTCTTGTATAACCTTTCCAAATAATTCAAAAAAGATTGTTAATTTTTTTTTCATGACGGTTGGTAAGCAAGCATACGGTTCGCCTGATGGTAAGCATCTTTGAACGCTTGGTATACTTGTAATATCACATGCCTGGTGTCAAGCAAAGGGATAGGAGAGAAAGAAAGAAGGAACTAATTTATTTGAAACACAGCTGTGTACAAAATGTTATTATTAATACGTAGATATTTATACGTATGTATTATGTATTATTAATATATATTTTTCTCTCTTCATCTCTTTATTTAAATATATATATATATATTTTTTTAATTTATTTGTTACTTTCTGCTATTTCTACCCATGGTATACATATTGGTTGGTTACAACGAGTTAAAGGTTCGAAGAGAACTAACAATAGTCATGTATCTGTTTAAAATATTCAGGGGGAAGCTATTTAATGGGGATGTATTAGAGCAGATGCATCTGTGTGTCCCTGATCGTTACATATTCCGGAGACGTAAGCCACCCTTGCTGATGATACCGCGTGGGCGCACCAACTTGCTTAACAAAGCGCCAATGACACGTGCGCTCCGCACCCTGAACAGTATCTCTGAGAGACTGGATTTGTTTTGTTGTACTCTGAGTGAACTTACTAAGATTGCTTTGTGGTGTATATGTTATAGTTAGATATATTTGTAGATTAAGGTACATGCTACACTAGTGAATTGGGTAAATCCTGTAAGGCTAGTTGTAAATTGAGAAATAAATAAATAAATAAATAAATAAATAAATAAATAAATAAATAACTATAAATAAATATTCCTTTAGTAACTCAAAGGTTGGCTGGAAGAGATCCCTTATTGGGATAAGCCCGCCTTTGTACAAATGATATTTCTTTGAAAAATTTTGAAATTTTTAAAATACTTGTACAATAAAGTTATATACAACAACAACAACAAATGTTTAAAACAGAAATACAACTTAACATAAACTTAACAACAACAACAACTTAACATAATTTTTAAATAAAATGAAAAAAAAAAACAATAATACAAAAGTTAAAAAAAGAAAGTAAACAAAAGCTTTAAAAAAAAGAGAATAAACAAAAGCTATTAAAAATAAAATACTACCATGCTGTGTTCCAAAATGGGGTAACATTCAGCATTTGTTGGGTAGGCATACCCAACGCTGATTTTCGATGGTAGCCATTACGTGTGTCGGGCAGTGACAAATTAATATTAGGGAAGGGATGAGAAGGGAAAGAAGGAGCAGACCAAAGGGGGCGGGGATTGCACCAAAGGGGGCGAGAGATTGGACCTCCAGCGCTCTCACTCATAGCACGATAAGCAAGAGCTTCTCTTACTTGACGCCGATTTTCTTTGAGAGGTTAGTACTTCCCCGATCGAGTCGGTCCATCTGTGCTGGGAGAAATATATACTACTAGTAATGTTTCCGGATGTATGTATACCTTTGAGCGTGTGTTAATTTATTCCACAATAATAAGAAAACCTATGCTTGACTAATATGAGTAATATAATTATCATTATTAAAATTGACTAGTTTATAATAGGCCGGATAAATTATTATATTAACATATTTAAGAAAAAATAAAGAACTAGACAAATATTCTAAGAGAAATTTCCAATATCCCAAATGATGATAAAAACAGTAACCACGTAAGTTCGTTTTTATTTTTATTACCTACGGTTTTGAGCACTAGAGTGGGCACGTGCTGAGCTTTTAAAGTAAGCACACGTCCGCGAGCTATGAACGAATTCAACTGAATTGGATACTTGCATACGAGACTACATTTGCATCCATGTAGATTGTTCTAAAAAAGGATTTGTAAAATGTTCATAAAACCTTTTTACTAAGTTGTATATTTGTCGTTATAATAAACCTTTAGAATCGTCCTCGTTAGAATCTAAATAGAAGAAAAAGAGAATAACAGGTTGTTTTGTTGAATCCGGGTTATTGAAACGAAGTTTTTAACGCGCCTTTCGGTTAGTGCGATTTAGTAGAAATCGCCACGTAACGAAATTCCGTATGCTTTGTGTGTTTGCGTAGGTGTATTGAACCTACTACAAGCAAATGAGCTTCCGGGTACGCAACACTCTTTCTCTTTCTCTCTCTGTGTCTCGTGTCCCTTTTATCATAAAACCTATTGAAATATATCAAAGTACAGATTTCAATTAAATTATTCAGATAAAATGAAATTTAATGCATTCGATTAAATTCTTTTACGCCCAGTGACGCTGTCAAGTCCAATAGGGCTAACAGTAATACAAATTAAGAGAAAAACAAAAAAAAATTGTTTAACAACAGACACCAAAAAAGTAATGTCTATATTAGTACATTACAAATATCCATCGCGAGTAGGTGTCAAATCCGCGAGCGTCCCAATGACAATTTCATCATGTACCTAATATTTCAAAGGCAAAATGTACAGCATTTTTCATCTGAATGAGAACTACGTAAGTACGTAAGGGACTAAATTGCACAGTTTTGGTTGAATGCCAAGATTTCGAATATTTGGTGAGGTAATCCCATTGTGTGCTCACGATGATAATGTGACGATCAATTTAAATACAGCAGCATTTATAAAAATACATATATATGTAGAATACTTCAAAAGTGCATTTGAAAATGCGTAAAATGTTATAAATGGAGAATTATTGACTCCGTAGCTGCTGTTTTTTATTAAAATGAATATTATATTTGATGATTTTGTGGCGCAGCGGTAGCGAACCTGCCTTAAGCGCAACAGGTCAGTGGTTCGATTCCTGCTCGGAGCATATGTTTGTATTGACCATACAGGCATGTTTTCCGGTCTGGATGTGTTTGTACTTGTCATTGTGTATGTTTTCCGACCCCCAACACAGGATAGAGCTCTCCCAATGGGGGCTGTTGAGTGTGTATTGTTTATTTATTAATCTTCTTTTCAAATTGAAATTTTAAATTTACAAGAAAAGTAATTTTTTTTTTATGTTACAATTTGGCAAACAAGCATACGCCCCACTTGATGGTAAGTGGTTGCCGTAGCCTTCGAGCGCTTGCAGCACCATTAGTAGGCGCCACTCACGCGTTGCCAACCTCGAGATATTAGTTCTTAAATCTCCTCTGCCCAGTAATTTCACTAGCGTACAGTGCCCTTCAAACCGGAACACAGTAATGCCTAAGCAATACTATTTGGCGGCAGAATATTGGACACTGCGGTGGTACCTACCTAGCCGGCCTCTTGCAACAAAAGACCTACCACCAGTGATAATACTGCAATGCTTCGACAAAAACAGAAGGAAAAGGGCCCTTCTAGAAATATTGTTAACTATAAGTATGACCCGTGAAAAGACGAAAACTAGTAGTTGTCTTAAAACTTGCGATAATCCAAGGCTGAAAAGGTAGTCGAACCTGACCTCTAAACTGCTGGAAGGTTGCCTATTATCCATGATTTAGGTGTTCTAATAAAACGTAAGTAATGGTGTGAGGATTACGGTTACGATTTAGTGAGTTAATAGAACACTAATCTCTACATGGCTTGTTTGTTGGGGTGTCATAGGTTATTAGTAAGCCCAGTAAGTTATGTAATTCAACCCATTTATAATAGTTGCAGAACATTAACATTGCAATGTTAGGTAGGTCCGGAATATACATAAAGACTGGTCTGCGAATTAATAATAAACAAAAATTTTTTTATTGATTTGGGATTTTTATTCATGCCAAACATTACAAATCATTAAAATATTATTCAGAAACAAAAAAATAATCATTAAACTAATAGTAATATATATAAATCTTTAGCCATTGTAGATGTTGGATTTGCCAAAAAAGTTTGGACCAGTACAAAATCCATATAATTTAATTTTTTGTTATCGACTTAATATTTAAATAACATATACCTACTTTACTTTCTAGGAGGAAAGTACAAATACGAAAATTCCCAATTTTACCACACAAACATCTGAAGCTCACCAATTTCCTAAATGAAAAAATAAAACTGAGCTTACGTGAATTCTTTTTTATTTTTATGACCTAGAATTTTAGGACACGTGCTGTGCCTTTCAAAGTGAGGACACGTTCGGCAACCAAGCGATTCAAGCAGACTGAATACTTGCATACAAGATCTAGATTATATTGCCCATGAAAATTATTATACAAAGGTATGTTATAATGTGTTACTTTCTATATTCTACTAATATAATAAATGTGATCGTTTCGTTGCTTGGATGTTCGGAAGTTTATTACGCAATCACGCAAAAACTGGTACTTTTCATCCCAAAACTGTGTACAATTCCAGCACAATTATCAAAACACGAATTACAGGAAGTATCTATTTAAAATTTGGTAATGATGTGTCTTATGAAATTGATAAATAATCTCGTGATGACTGAGGGAGTCAGTGAGTGAGTTAATCAGTCGTATATCGCTTATTAATTAATAATAATAAATCCTATAACTCAACAGCCCTCATTAGGGTAGCTATATTCTGTGCCGGCGTCCGGACACACTCATAAAGGACAAGGACGTACAAACCCGGACTGGAAAACAGGCATGTATGATCAATACAAACATATGCCCCGAGCGGGAATTGAACCAGCAATCTGTGGCACTTAAGGCAGGTTCGTTACCGCTGCGCCACAACTTCGTCATAAATATATAAAATAAATCAATACAATTTAGTCTTTCGGCTTTTCCAATTATTAAACTAAATACAACACTATTCAAAATGAATAACTCTCTCTACTCAACATTAATATTCTGCATGAAAGAAGTACTTCCCCGATCGATTCACTACATACGCCTAAAAACAGGCTCTATACATATAAATATGATTGATGATAGAGTAAGAAATTTAGTATTCATACGAGTTGGCCAAAAAGTCGATTGCCTTCGAAAGGCAAAAAGTGTGCCATACTCATGCGAGTGGGAACTACGTAAGAACCTAAATTGCATAGTTTTGGGCGAACGCCAACATTCCTAACAGCTGGTTATGTAATCTTAATATGTGTTTGTGTACATATGATGTTAAACACATACAAGCTTATATGTGGACGCAAATAAGCAATACCATGTCAACCCACACGAACGTCATTTCGAAAAATCGCGTTTGAAAATGTTGAACAACTCATATGAATTTTTTTATATATATATTGGTCAAGTTTTTGGCAATTTCAGATTTATGTAAGTTATTTTAGTTATTTTAACATAAAATAGATATACGAACTGCATATTTGGTATATAACATAACCCAAAACGTTTAAAAATACATAAATTGCATGATTGAAAAAATGGCTTTTTAGAAGTTTTAAAGCTTAAACCCCTACAAATATTAAAGAAAAATGTTCTTCAGCCATTTACCAACACTTCTGCATATATAACTCAGTTTTTCAATTTTGTGGGTTGACATGGTATTGCTTATTTGCGTCCATGTATTAATTACTAAAAAATCCGACTCCATTAGTAATACCTCCTAGAAAGCTAAAAACAAGCTCTATAATGACTACTATAATATGAATATTACTTTAATGTTAGTAAAGGTACTGCAGACGGGGACAAGCTGATCAATTAATTTGTAAATGGATGATAGTGTTTAAAGGGAAATGCTTAAATTACGGGCAAATCTAGTTATTATGTGTCATTTCAATGCTTTTAGTACAGACTGTACAGCGTCACAAGAAATAGACATACATACGCTCGAAAAACATTATCCTCTTTCGGCAGTCGGGTAAAAACTAAGGATATTCTTTCCATACCGATAAAATGTTCACATTCACTGGTGCTACTTCGTAAACGCAACATCAATGCGACTTAATGAAGTTAGTCACACGGTAAATTTTTCCGATTATGTAACTAGCTTTGTTTGTTGCATCGATGTTGAATTCATAAAGAAGCACCAGCGAGTTTTCATATTTTGTTTGTAAGAAGGGCGTGTCCATATATAATTAGTTTATGAATGAATGGATATTATATATTATATTTCAGACAAAGTTGATAGTCAAAGTTGATACGTAAGTGGCAAAGCAGCATACGGCTTTCCAAATAGACGAATGAGACAGAAAGAGGCTAAAACAGAAAGCAGAAATGACCAAACGAAGCGTTTATAGCGCGGCCCGTCAGTGCAAATACTGCGACTTGACTTCGAAAACCTGGAAAAGGGTAGTTTTACACTGGTGGTAGGTCTTTTTGTTGCAAGAGGCCGGCTAGGTAGGTACCACCGCAGTGTCCAATATTCTGCCGCCAAATAGTAGTGCTTAGGCACTACTGTGTTCCAGTTTGAAGGGCATTGTACGCTAGTGAAATTACTGGGCGAACGAGATTTAAGAACTAATATCTCGAGGTTGGCAACGCGTGAGTGGCACCTACTATGGTGCTGCAAGCGCTCATAGGCTACGGCAACCACTTACCATCAGGTGGGCCGTATGCTTGTTTGCCAACTTCTAACATAAAAAAAAAAAAAAAGTATTTGCACGGTCCAGCCGAACCATTTAGGCTCTACTAATGTTTATGTTACTGCCCTAATGGTCAGCAGCAAAAAGCATGTATATGCTACGTTGACAGCTTACCATCAGACGGGCCATACGCTTCATTGCCACCGTATTGGTATAGTTTAATTACGAGTATATAACATTGAATGTTGTTTCTATGGAGTCATGATTGATTTTGTCAATAGTTTAACGACATTGTAGCGTAGCAGTAGCGCACCTTCAGCGCTACAGGTCGCGGGTTCGATTCTCGGGTAGATTTTTGTATTGACCATACAAGCAGGTATTCCGGTCTGGGTGTTATTTGTCCTTATCCTTATGTATGTTTCCGGACCCCCGACACAGGATATCAATATCTTAATTGGGGCCGTTGAGTGTGTGTTGTTATTTATTTTGGGTCTGGTAGTAGTTGAAAAATTACACTCAAACATACGAGTCTAAAAATCTATGTCTTTTTCATTTACGTTATTACCTTAATTCTTTCACCGACCTAGTTTAACTACTTAAAGACCGTTTTTATTATTCACGTGTTTTCTTTTAAACTACAATGCGATGTATTATATTATACAAGTATGTAGTATAGTCATCACGCTCATAGTCAGTAGGTGTAATTAATACTTTAAATTTTAACCATTTATTTCTTAAAATATGAGAATAAGTTGGCAAGCTTTCAAGTATAGCCCTGAATAATGGTGATCAGCTTTTTAACCTATGAGCGCTTGGAAAACTATTCATTTGTAGGTGTCACTAATGCGTTGCGAACCTCGAGATATTGGTTCTTAAATCCTCTTTGCCCAGTAATTTTACGAGGTACAGTGCCCTTTAAACCGAAACACAGTACAACATACTGTTTTATGATAGAATATCTGACACTGCGGTGCGCCACGGCAAAAGAGGCCTTTTATGCACCAACTAATTCTTATAAATTGTTACCCAGATCACAAGTACGTATGATAATCGATAACAATTAAATGATAAGCAATTTCTAATCTTCTAGAAATATCACAAAAGTAAATACTCTATCCGGTTTCATAAGAAATAATCGTAGATATAACGCAACAAGTAAACTATTTGCTGTAATACATTATTGCTAAACAAACATAAAGGCTTAGCCAATGGACAGTGGACAATAAAGGTTACTGGGGAAGTACTACCCACACACAAAATCGGCGTAACAATCTCCCATCCCTTCTGTTCTTTTCCTTTTAACTTTTTTTTATGTTTCTAAATTGGCAAGCAAACGTACGGCCCACCTGACGTCAAGCAGTTGCCGTAGCCTATGAGCGCTTGCAACACCATTAGTAGGTCCCACTCACGCGGTGCCAATCTCGAGATATAGGTTCTTAAATCACCATTTCCCAATAATTTCACTAGCCTACAATGCCCTTACAACCGAAACACAGTAATACCAAAGACACTAGGTACCAACCTACCTGGCTTATTACAACACAAAAGACCTGCCACCAGTTTGACTGATTGCACTGGTGGAATAATCTGACATGAAATTCTGCTGTGACAGGGATTATTCCACCAGTCCCATCCCAACAGCGGGCGATGGGGTAGTCACGTCCCGACGGCTAATTCCTTCTCATCCTTTCCTACCTACCTCATCCAAAGAATTTCTTCTCAAAATATAAACGGTTCTGTCATAGCATCCAAACCTTTTATCTAACTATGCCTTGGATGTTTGAATTCTATTAAAAAAATATAACCTCCTGAGTTTGATTCACCGGTTCTTCTGAGGTTGAAATTAAATTTTGAAGCTGGTGGTGAAATCTGACTTTCAACAAATAAATATAATACTTTGTGCGTTGACTAAAATATGTAATTTTCATATTATATACTTTCTTTTATATACTTTTGTTTTAAATTATTCGTCAACTGATGTGGTTATTTTTGCTCGAAAAAATATTATATTCATCACGTAACAAAAGGTAAACGAAGTCCTTTGAATTTCCATCTGTTTCTGACGACAGCTTGGCTTTTATATTCTGTTTGAAAATACATATATTCCGTACCACTTGTTTAGCCGTAGGCCCTGCGTCCGGTTATACAACGGATAGATGGAAAAATAAGAAATATCACAATATGCTTTTGATGTAGTAGCCCGAATTTTTGGCTGTATGGGTCGTTTTGACCTTACAGTCAACTACGCTCTATGTCGGCCTACCTTGCCTTTTCACACGGGCCGGTTGTTTGGTAGCCGGCGCCGTATATCCGGTGGAGAAGTGTATGAGCATGTATAGCAGCTTTCATACGTACCGACGTAATTTTGCTCGGCAAGCGATCGCCGGGTGCATAAACGGGTACTTGATAAAAAAGATACCCAGCAACTGGCACGTGTGTAAAGGCACTAATGCTCATTGTTTCACGTCAAAATTTGTGTCCATACGCATCAGAAATACAAGCATAGGTCACTCGTCTTCGCGAGATAGAACAACTATAGATATTCTTCTTCTTATCGAGTGATTAGTGGCTAATCTTGTGTCAGAGTTGTTCAGGTTCCGTATAGGCCTCAGACTTGACTTTTCGACTATTGTCAAATTGATAACAGCCGCGACCGACTTTTTACGTGCCCTTCGAAGCTCGGAGACGCTCAGTTGGAATTGACTGACTACGCCTAAAGTTGCTTAAACCACCGATCGTTTACAGATCAGTGAGGGCCACCGGCTATGAGCATCTCATATAACTAACGCTATAGCTATACGAGCAAGTAACATTCAACACAAATTTCTATATTACATAAATTCGTATGTCCTGAAATACTCTACAGGGCCGCTGAATGTGTAATTACGCAGCATACGAAACGAAGCGCAAACATGAAGACAGGTTGAGCACCTCATTAGTACAGATACCGAGGTCTCTTTATTCCTGTAATTCCTGTAACAATGACGCCCAAGGAACTGTACCAACCTTGTTAAAGCCTCTCCGTCTAAAAACAGCACTCCAATTAAAATTCAACAGTCAATACAATACAGTCTTCGAAACTATTATACAACATTGAAAAAGTTTTTAAATAGAATTCAGAGTAAGCATTTGAGTATGTTTCTTATTCAATGTTATATTTTGCAGTTAACTATGTGTGTATTTTAGACAAATAGATAGATAAGATTTATTTGTATAAACTGAAAAAGACATGCATCTTAGAAAAATACAAATATGGCTTATATCTAAAAGAACTTAAATTAAAAGTAATTAGTATCACAAACATTACTGTCAGTAACACGTTCGTGTGATAAAATGGGCAAAATATTTTGTATTTACTCAAAAGAGCATTTTAGTCGATATCAAAAATGAATAAAACCGTCAAAGTGCGTCTTGGTGCTCAAATAAAGAGTTCCTAACCACAATAGCAAAATATAAAATTTGGTGCATGAGGACCCCTTTTCAATAAATTAAATGTAATGTTAAGTAATACATCAAAAATCTATTAATTACTCAACTTTTAAATGCAAATTTTTGAATGTCATATAATGTGAGGTCTAACGACGCTACGTCTTTTGGTGTGCGGTCGCTAATATACAAACTATGTTAAATTGTAGTATGGATGTTAAATTGTAAGTATATTTTATTAAACAAACATAATAATTAATTCGTTATAATTATTAATTACTATACTAATAATATAACTGGGATATAATTGCAAGTAATTTCGTAATTATATAAATCATTAATTGCCTTTGTATGAATACGATCTTGTATACGATTAATGCTCTGTCCCTTTTCACTTAATTAACTAACATAAGAGTAATGGTGACAAAAGATAGGTAATTAAATATTGATTTTTAATCATAACTATGGATGGTTTAAATGGGCAATCCCAGCGGAATCCGTTTTCATTAATAATATTAAGCCTTTATTATTTATATTGCTTCTTTTTTGTTCTAAATAAACTAATAATAATATTTTTTGTAAATCGTGTTTGGAAATAATCATTGGAATTTGATTGGAAATAATAATCGGACTGGAGACGTGTGGACTCGAACCGGAGTTTCCATTCCTGAAAAGACGGATGAAACGACATTTTCTAAAAATTAATACAAATAATGCTTAAAGATTTAAAAGATTCGACGTTTTCTCCCTACGTATTAATATAATTATAGATTTCTTAGCAACTTTGATGTGTGAACTTTGACAGACGGATTCCAGAACTCTTGTTTCGAAGAATGAAATTATTTTTGGTCTCTTTCAGGTGGTTACTGGTTCCTAGAAAGCGATGACCTCATTGATATCGTATCGTATGCGATAAGAGGAGCACTTAACAGTGATGTGCGTAGTTTATTACGAATATATATTTTTACGTAATCGATTTATTTATTTCTTTGGTTGGCAAACAAGCATACGGTCCACCTGATGGTAAGCAGTCACTGCAAGCTGAACTATGAACGCTGGCGATACTTGAAGAATCAAAAGCGATTTGTCAACCCAAAGAATAGGAGGAAAAAAATGGAAGAGAACAGGTGGGAGATTGGACCTCCGACGCTGTCACTCATTGCACGAAACGCAACAGCCATGTTACTTACGCACAGATAATCGCTGTGAGAGGATAGTACTTCGCCGGTCGATCCGACTCATATGTACTGGAAGAAGCAACGCAATAATTTATAATACGAAACAGTAACAGATGAAAAACTTCAAGGTTTTTTCCGAAACTGAACGCGCATTTTTTATTTAGTGCCGGCGTTTCCTGTTCATGAAAACGATTAAAAATTTTGAACTTAACTTATTAAGCGTTCAACATTAAAAATAATAAATGCCGCCATTATTAATCAAAATAAAATCAACAATAAAATCGATAAAAACAACAAAAACGTATAATCGATTATTCGATTTTTCGCATCGCGACTACACTATTTTACGACAACGCCTTACCGTGTTACGTGATACGTCAGTCCGCCACAGTGCACAGTCCTTGACGGTACTGTGTAGGTAGAGCACGTGTTCCTTGCATGTGTGCGTTATGTTTTTATTATACCTGTGTGCATTAGCGGTTGCGTACGCGCAAGACGCACCAAAAGTGACTATAGAACAAGGAGCGATTATAGGATCACGAGTAGCTGATGGTGATTACTTATCGTTTTATGGAATCCACTATGGTGGTCCGACCTCGGGCGAAAATAGATTCAAGGTAAATTTTAAAAATGTTTTTGCAAAAATGGTCTTGGAGATTGGTTGTATAATAAACATTAGTTATTTTCTCACAAGTATTATGATTGATTATATTGAGGCACAAACTTGCCGTTAGACTATACTGACATAGCCAATATGTTTAGAATCGCTAAATATAAAATGTTAAATACAAAATTTCCCAATTTGACGACGTTGTGGCGCAGCGGTAGCGAAACTGCCTTAAACGCCACAGGTCATATGTTCGATTCCCGTCGTCATATTTTCCGGTCTGGGTGTATCCGTCCTTGTCATTGTGAATTTGTGCGGACCCCGACACAGGATATAACTATCCTAATGGGGGCCGTTGAGTGTATAGCGTTAAAAAAAATTATGTTGAATATTTTTTAATCATTTTAATATTTAATAAATATTCAAGTGAATTAACACTGAAAACTAATTTATAAATAAGCATATTACTAAAATAGTAACTAATCTAATATAATTATAAAATAGGACACAGAAGTGTGTTCTGGTCTCGATGTGTTTGTGTTTTTTTTTCCGTACTCCGACACATAGTTTAATTATCTTAATGGAAGCCTTTAAAGTAGGAAACGATTATTTTATTTATTTATGCCGTTTCTGAATGGCGTTTTCTTCTTTAGGGTTCCGTAGCTAAATTAAAAACGAAACCCTTATAATCACATCTTTTCCGTCAAACCAGCCGTATGTCACAGCCATTTTACTCGGACCATTTGACTCTACCAAGTAAATTCTATGAAACCCTACACAATTTTGTCATTATAATAATAAAATATATATAAATTAAGCAGTCCATACAAGAAACTGAGGGTTAAAACTACTATGGCATCAAATCATAAAGAAATCAAGGTAGTTGCACATCAAAAGAACTTTCCACGAAAATTATTTTAAAGAAGATACGTTGAGAAATTTTAGAGAAATCAATGTTTTTCCCATAACTTTGTTCTTTCATATTAATTTTAATAATTACTTTAAAACTACCAAGTTTTTTTTGCGGTCGAATTTAATTCGTTAATATTTAAAGTCCTAAAGATTCTTCCTCATCAATTTGCCGAACCCACTGGGCGTAGACCACCATGGCCGGTAATTATTGACGTACCTCTGTAGACTTAAAGTAGGATTAGTAGATCGTAATTATTTTAAGGACGTTATAAAGGTGTTTCGTTTTAATTTCGTCAGTGACAAGTAATTAATAGGTTAAGTGGTACTATTACGTTTCATAATAGGATGGGCGGCAATAATCTAAATCGAGTTTTTGTAGTAGGTCGTTTTTTAAAAGCTTCATCCAAACATTTTGTAGATTTAGTTTAAGTTGTCAATCAAATGATACATTCAAGTCATTTCAAAAATAATGTCACAAGATGTCTTTTTATACCACGATGGTAACGCCTACAATCCCAGAGGTATCGCATGAGTGTTGCCGACCCCTTAATGACTTTTTCAACCTTTCCTTGAACAATCCCATACTGTAGTGTTGGAAAAACCTCGTCCGAGAGTTCCCCAAGCGGCTCGCCTTGGCCTCGGCTCATTCCACAAACGACGAGAATCTCTTTAAAACTCCATTCATATTTGAAAAGCATTAAATACAACAACAAACTGAAAACGTTTTGCTAGTAAGCAAGCATGGAAATACTGAATTTAATATAGGTTGCGCTTACTAATATGAAACAGTATTTATTAAACCAATATAAAAAGGTAATTATTAAAATTTAAAAAACCTGACTTATTAAAAAAAGTCAAAATAAATAATTAATTAACAAAATTTAAAGAACACAATTTGAAGTCAGGGATATCATAGAAAAGAAAGTGCTATATAGATTTTACGAAAGCAACGACCAAAGGAAGTTTAGTCGGCCTATACTACACCTAATGCAAACAAAAATGTTAAGGAAAAACTAGCTAAAAATCTCTTACGCAGAATTTAATGACACATTAGAATTTATCTTTTTCTATTTCTAGTTATCTGAAGATGATTACAATTTATCGATAAGATATAACAACAGTTACTTGTTGGCAACAAAACTAATACTATATCGACAATTTAATAATATATTGATAATAAATAATAACTAAGATTTGTCATTTTCAGGCACCGACTGATCCTATTCCATACCCTGGCGAGTATTACGCTGTGAACGGTGACGTCATATGTGCCCAGCCTTCTTCAAGAGGACTCATCGGTGTAGAAGACTGCCTGGTACTCAACATTCATACAAAGAATTTGACGTCACCTAAACCAGTGTTTGTATGGCTTGAAGGTGAAGAATATACATCCACAAGCAAGACCTTATACCCATTTAAGAATATTGTTCAAGAGGGCGTTGTTGTTGTATCCATAAACTATCGTTTATCTATATTTGGTTTTCTTTGCCTCGGCGTTACTGAAGCACCTGGTAACGCAGGATTAAAAGATGTTATCCATGCATTAAAATGGATCCAAAATAATATAGCTGGATTCGGCGGAGATCCTAACAATGTGATGTTAGTCGGTCATGGTTCAGGAGCAGCGATGGTAGACTTAATCACATTGTCTCCGTTATCCAAAAATCTTATTCATAAAGCCTTGGTTCTAAGTGGGTCAGCTTTGTCTCCATGGGCGATATCGTATGACCCTATAGGCTATGCTGAGAAATTTGGTGCAAAATTACAATATACAAACAAAAAGCCAACTGAATTAGCCAAATTGCTGTCTACCACGGATATTAACGTACTAGCTAGTCCACTGACTGAATTCGAATTTTATAACAACACCCCATTATTTGGACCATGCATAGAAAATCCTAAACTGGACCCCAATGGAACATTCCTTGCTGATGCTCCGATTAATATATTAAGGTCTGGTAACTACAACGATGTTCCTTACGTAGCAGGTTTTACAGACAGAGAAGGTTCAATGCGCGCTGAACATGCCGCGTATAGACAATGGCTTGATATAATGAACAATAACTTTGAAGACTTTTTAACAGCTGACCTTTCATTTAACTCAGCAAAAGATAAACTAAACGCAAGTAAGACTATACGAGAATTTTATTTTTCGCTACGCAATGTTAATATGGAAACCATAGAAGATTTCTTAGATTACCAAGGTGATATATTGGTGCTAGTACCAGTTACATGGGGAACACACGAGCGAGCGTTAACATCGAAGTCATCCGTACGATTATTTGAATTTGCATTTAAAGGCACACCAAACTTAAATTGGGGTTATCCTCAGATTCCACTAACTGGTGTACAGCATGGTGGTATTCTGAATTACTTATTCGATTTAGATTTAAAAACCAGCGATGAACCCGCTAAGACTGCGATAACTAATCGCTTTGTTACATTCGCGCATACAGGGTAAGAACTAAATTTTACTACAATATTTGTGTATGTTCCGCCGCTTGTATAATGAGTTATGTTCCGAGGATTTTTTTGACATGTTGCCCCTTCTACCACTACTACAAAAATTCATTCTCTGACTAACTGATCACGCACAGTACAGTATTAAATTCTTTAAAGGTGGGTTTAAGAACTTTTGAAGGAATCAGCAATAAAAATTCTCGTGTTGGAAGTGTCTATGGGCTCGATAATTATTTACCATCAAGCGAGCTGTATTCTTGTTTGCTACCGTCGTGATATATAAAAACAAACTTTTATTCAAGATTATTATTGCCTTCATCTATTAATTTACCATTTCTGGTTAGGGTAACATATGATTTATGTAAACTATATACTACTATATTTTCAGGGCTCCTCAACCACCGAACACCGTTGAATGGTTTGCGATTACAAGAAGTAGCATGAACGTATTATACTTAAGTGGTGGAGATGATCGAAATCTGACGATTTTCAAAGAAGAGGCGCTTGGCAATCGAAACAGCGAGCGAACGATTTTTTGGGATAAAATTTATAGTTCATATTATCAGCCGCCAAAGCCAGTATCAGCAGCGAATAGCTTGTTTAGTTTCAAACTAACTGGATTTATTGTATTTTTACACGTTTTTATTAGGTTTTGTAAGTGATGCTATTCTTTAGCAAAAGAAAGATTTAGATTACTAATCAAAAAATTTACCATTATTCTAAAAATAAATGAAATATGAAAAAGGTATTGTAAAAAACTTTAGCTTAACTTTAGTTATAAGACTTTTGAGCGAATGTTATCCCACAGTAAAAAATGAATTTTTTATTCAACTGGATATATCTGAATCGAATGAAACAAGATGCAATCATAAAAAGTTTAAATATCAATATCTAAGTAACCGCACAACATAGTGAACAACAAAGAACGTACATATTATCGCAACTAACACATTTTTGACAGAATCCGGTCTATAGTACATGCTCTCGAAGGTTCATTCGATTCATTGTCGACATTTTAAGCAAATTGCTAAAAAGTTTTCTCTTTGTTTTATATTAAAAATCATATTTTAATTTGAAATTTGTAGTAAGCTTTGACGAAAAAATTTATAAAAAATTGACTGTATCTCATGTTTGGAGATTTTTGTCCGTTGCTAATTTTTATGTTTTTGCTGATTTTTGTAGCTCAAAAAAGGCCAAAGAAAGAAGCGGTTATTATTTAATTACGATAAGTAAATAAATAATAATTACTATTCACTTAACTTTTGAAGTACATTAATTAGTTAGTTTTCAACGGCATCTAGGATTGAATTTAATCGAATTATCGTAATCCTGTATTAAAGTTTATTATTAATTAGTTAAATCTGTGTTAGTGATAATAAATAGGTTTAGTAATATAATTAAAATTAGATTTATTTATGAATTTTTACCATAATCTTAAATCATATCCTGCTTTTAATGTATAACTTTGACGTATTGTTTGTCCAAAGCATATTAAGAATTATACATTATAAAGTTATTTAAGTTGCTGTTTTAATAGCATTGAGTAGAATCAACCAACACGTACTACACTTACAATAGAAGCAGTGACTAAGCTTGCTTTTATTTTGATGACTTTGAATACCGGAGACCCACACTCCCACTCTTATCTGTCCTCATTCTTTTCCTCCTCTTCTTAAGCGTTACAAGACCGTGATGCCGTTGTGACTCTGAGCATTCGCTACGGCCTACGGTACATACTTTAGACGGTAATTATTTCCAATCAGGCAGGCACGATGGTAAGCAGTTATCGTAGGCTCATAAGGCTAACTCCTTTGCCCATTCATTTCACTAGCTAATAATAATATACCTATTGGTTTGCGGTAGCTTATCTGACACTGCAGTGGGACCTACCTAACCGGCCTCTTGCAATAAATGGCCTTCCACCAAAACTATACATTAACTTTTTTTAGCTTTATTGTTTATAAGCAGTATTATTATCACGCATTTATGCTAATCATTCACAAATGGAAATGTAGTTTTATTAAAATGTTACATAATGTTATTGCGTCCAAGTTTGTACTTTATTTATAATAATAATAAACGTAATGACGATAATTATATTTAAGTGATAAGATTTTGTTTTATACATCGCACCTTTAGAACGAAAACGACGTAACTCAAAAATCAATTTTTTGGGAATCGACAAAATAACTTCTAAAATATTAACACCTGCACAATCTTTCTAATATTATATTTGCTTGGTTATTTACGTCAGTTATTTACGGTCGAATATGGCCATGTTTGGGCTGTTGTTACATTGAGAATATCGGTTTAAGTCATTGTACGCAGAGAAGTAACAATTTTAAATGCGGCGTCTTCGTTCTAAAGGTGCGTATGTTAAAATACTTTATAATTTTTTATATGTATTTTCGCAAGTCGCCAGTTCACCAGTCGCATTCGTCATCATCACATTTAGAGTTGTGCATCTTATTTATATTGCTTGAAAAGTCTGTCTTAAAATAATGTTTATAAAATAAATTGTTAAAATATTATGGCAGGAAATTTATTTATTTAGGATTTAATAACCATATACTATATTTTCGTGAGTAGACGAATCTACAATCATAAAATTAAAGATATAATTTAAGATAACAATCTACATAATTGTCTATAACAGAAGATGACTAATAAAGCCTTTTTACAATTTTTAGTGATCGCCTAAAAAGTTCAGTTGTGACTACTCAACCATAACGTAATCGTCTCTCTCTCTTTCTATCTCTAAAAATTTCTTTAGAGATGCCAAAATTGTTGAGTAACATACAGAAAAAAGTAAGATAACCTTATTCTTCTTGGAATCGGTTCCAAATAATATGTATAGTATAGTTTAAAAAACCTACAAAACACGCCATATAAAGCAGCGGTCAATTTAAAAGTCAACGAGAATAAATAAAAAAAATAAAAAAATAAAAAACCTATACGGAGGTGGCTGACCGTGAAATGTACTGTCGTTTAAGCGATCATTTAACTATTGCAATTGGATTTTAGTTTTTGTTATCTTTATTTCTTTACAAAGGTATGCGTGCTTTTTCGTGGCGTGAGAAAGCTTGGCCATGTCATTTATCATCTTGATATAAAGTTATAGGGAGTGTAAGTTATAGTCCCTTATCGTTATAGGGCGCCATCTATAAATTACGTCACACGAATTTCATCATGTTTTGGTCTGACGAAGGACGGGCCCCGTTTTGTCACCCTTGGTCACATTTGTGTGATGTCACATATTTTTTGCAATTTTAGATCTAGAAATTTTTTTATTACAGGAGAATTAGTTATTATTTAAAGCTGAAGCAAAAAAATTATTTGAAGCCGAAATTAGTTAAGTAATATTTTTTGTAGTTTTAAGTAACAGTTCAAATTTTGCGTTTACAACCCTACCAACCCTAGCCACACAATGTCTCGCATTGTCGATCCTTTTCCTTTTTTATGTGTGACGTATTATATTAAGGGCCGCTCTTTAGTTAATGTTCATAGCATAGATTCGTCAAATCCGGATAAGATTAATAAGCAGATCCTGGGTAAATACCGGGGATAATGCTAGGAAGAAGAAGAATGTTCATAGCACGTGCACGCACGTTCAATACTTACGTGTGACCGTAAAATGTAGTTGAGCGCTGAATTCACTTACCTGAAATAAGGAAAATTTCATTATTTAAAAGAAGAACTTACATAACAAATAATACTTACTTGACAAACTCGACCGGCTTCAGAATTTGTGCATCCGTTTTATTTTCGGTTTGCGCAAATTTGATCACATCTCCGAGTTTCGCCGTCAATTAAAGTGGCTTCCTGTTCGCCTTCGCCGCAATGTGCATGTACTAACAACACTTTTTAATATCCTCAATAACTCTTCTCCCCCTTATCTCAGAGAGCGCTTTCAACTAGCTCATCCGCGTGACAGACCGATGCGTTCATGTGTCACTTTAAGACAGCTTGACGTTCCATTTTATAATTCCACTTTTTATAAAAATCTTTTACAGTCCTTGCTGCACGCTTATGGAATTCACTACCCATTCATATTTTAAAAGATAACCCTTCGGTTGAAACATTTAAGTTTAGAGTAAAACAGCATTATTTGTCTACTTTAAATTACCACGAATAAGTTCGTATGTGTGTATTTTGTATGTATCCATTTACTTCTATTTGTATGTATGTTATAATGTAGTATATATTAAGTATGTTTGTATTTATGTATGTATGTATATATGTATGTATGTATGTATGTTTGTTTGTATATGTGTATGTATGTATGTATGTGTGTATTATATAAGCGTATATGTATGTATGTATTTATTTATTTATCTACTTAATTTTATTCAATATTATTTCCAGTACCTGCCTGCAATTCTACCTAACTTAATTCTCCCACGTTTACGGATAACTGGTAGAGATCTCTTAAAGAGATAAGTTTGTCCATTGTACACATAAACTTATTGTATCTTGACTGTTTTGTGACTTTGTTTTTGGGTACATAAATAAATTAAAAAAAAAAAAAATACACAATTATTACTTTTTTCTTCATAATAACATAAAATCAATCGTATTCCACTGAATCGATTTTTTTTTGTCAAAAACTTATAAATAGACTTATAAACTAGTTGGTATTTTATAACAATGGGATATTCTGGAAACAGAGAAAAAATGTATTTTTTTACATTATCTTTTTATTTCATAGCGGTTGGCAAACAAAATACACTTATGGTGACCAAAATTTATAAACGGTTGCGATTCTTGAAGCAGCAAATGCGCGTCGTGCTGAGAGAAGCATTTTTTTATGTTACAATTTAAAGCATACGGCCCACCTGATGGTAAGTGGTTGCCGTAACCTATGTGCGCTTGCAGCACCATTAGTAGGTGCCACTCACTCGTTGCCAACCTCGAGATATTGGTTCTTAAATCTCCTCTGCCTAGTAATTTCACTAGCGTACAGTGCCCTTCATACCGGAACACAGTAATGCCTAAGCATTACTATTTGGCGGCAGAATATTTGACACTGCGGTGGTACCTACCTAGCCGGACTCTTACAACAAAACGACGACGCCGGTAAAGTACTATACTACTACAGATATATGTAATTTTACAATTACACCTAACTGAGAACAGCATACTAGCAAAAGGACAAATATATTCTGTATTTTATTGCATTTTTACCCTGATTTTGATGTAACATGATTGTATTTAAAAAAATCAAATGGTCGTAATATAAATTCACTATAATTTTATTACAAATTTTAATCCAAATCACAGTCAAATTACAAAGAAAAGTCAATAAACACAAACAATTTTTCATTATTTTTTTACTACCGCGTGGTGTGTTTTAACACCAGAATAAGTTTTTTATTGCGATTGAACAAAGATAAGATCAAAAATAGATTTACTTTGTGAACTCGGAAAAATGTTGTTAATTTTCTATCCAAGACAAATATTTAATACAAAAACAGTTATTTTAACTAGCCGTAGGGTAAGTGGTGAAACTAACCTGACGGAACGCAATACCTTTTATTAATAAGAAACTGTTATTTATAGTTATTCTGTTTATAGGAATACATAAAAGGATCTTTTCTTGTGGGTGAGTAAGTGGGTGAGATTATAAGACGCTTACAATACCATTAAAATTCCAGGGTGTTGCCGACCCGAAAGAGAGAGACATGAGAAAAAGAGATAGATAGAAGGAAAACAAAAGGTGATGATAAGAAAAGGTCATCTTCATCATAATATTAAAAAACAGTGCAGCTAATACAAAAAGGGTATTTTGTACACGATATAAAAAGCGCTTTTTTTTTTTTTTGTTTTTATTTATCTATTTTTTTTATAAAGAATATTCCTATTGCCCCTCTAAATAAGCTCGAAGCTTGCGCTAGGAGTGGGTACGACAATAGCCCAAGGGAGACACGATCGAACCCGCGACTCTCGCGTTAACGGAGCGAAGTCGGCCCTTCTACCTTTCAAATATTGAGTATTCAAATTATTTTCAATTATTAATCTTATTAATATTTAAGAAAATTGTCAGTTTGCATTAGGAGTTTTCCCTCCCATGGGTCCACTGATAGCTACATCCATCACGCCCATGCTATCTAAAATACAATCATATGTTTTATATATTTTAAGATATTTGCATTAAATAGATTTGAAAATAAAAAAAGTGTGTGTGCGATTAACACACGATAGAAGTGAAACTTTAGTAAATCGACAAAAGAATGAGATGAATATATGTAACAAGATATAAAAATATTCACAAACACTGTTAATAACTTAACAAACACCACGCTGACTTCTTACTAAAAAGCTGTAATACGCAGCCGCATATATACATACATACATACATATATATACACACCGACATGTGCTCTCTCGCTCTGGCTCATGGATAATATAAAATAGTATGTATATTTCTGTCTCATTCTTCCTACACATTTTTATATTTGTGTCTCTATGGACTTATTTTTTCATTTCATCGAGTTTGAAATCACAACGATCTTAAAAAAGTTTCACTTTAAAAATCTTTTCATTCTCCGAGAATACGAAAATTGGATGATACTTTGGCAAAAGAAAACAGAAATAAAATTAAAAAATAGCGTACTAAAAGTTCAATAACACTTTATTTAGACTTATTTCAAAACCTCACAAAATATGATTAAAATGGATTACACCCTAAAGCTCTGTAATCTCGGTACGGTAATGTGACTGTTTCACCTTTGCTCCCCTATGTTAGCTTTCATCTCATCTCACTTAACGCTTTCCTTCAGGGCTTAAGGGATTTGCAAGGGAATGTGCTTTTACTTACGGCATGGTCATACACATACTTCGTCCTAGCATAATTCCCGGTATTTTACTTTACCCAGGGTCTGCTTATTGCTCTTATCGGGATTTGACAGGTTACTAGTTTTTACACAGAGCGATTGCCATCTGACCTCCGCAACCCTAAAGGCGAACCAGTAACTCATTGGATAAGAGCAATTTACTTATCAAGAGTTAACGATTATTATCAGATGTTATTGATAATAACCGGGACCGACAGCTTAACGTGCTCTCCGAGGCACGGTGGGGAGACCCACACGGACAAACGCCCAGACCGAGACAGAAATTTTAACAAACATCTGCCCGAGCGGGAATCGAACCCGCAACCGTCGAGACCAAAGGCAGACTCGCTGCCCACCACGCCACAACGGTGTCCAATCTTCACGAGTATTGTGATAAAAATATCATTATTTCAAGCAATACTTTCGTTACAACTACAAATGAAATGTTCTGAGGAATTGTTTGGATTGATCCCGCCGGCTGAATTTCACCATCGGACATCGCGACAAAACTCGAAATTCCATCCCTACCACCTCGATGTCTGGAAATCCACAACAGCGCGATTTAGAAGACATTTTCTTCCTTGCACAACCACTCTGTGGAATCAACTTCCGCCGGCGGTCTTCCCGAACCGATACGACTTGGGAACCTTCAAGAGAAGAGCGTATTCTTTCCTTAAAGGTCGGCAACGCACCTGCATGCCTTCTGGTGTTGCAGATGTTCATGGGCGGCGGTGATCGCTTAACATCAGGTGAGCCTCCTGCCCGTTTGCCCCTCTTACATAAAAAAATAAAAAAAAATAAAAAAATAAAAAAATGAAAAAACTTATTCTATAACCCTTATTTATGTTCCCGCCATCTGGGATTTTAATGTTACAGTGCAGTTCGCTGTAATGAAACAAAACTTTCTTAAAATAAGTACTAGCGTATTTCCACAAGGATTTATTAGTTTAATCTTGCGGTGAAGTTTTTAAAATATAAACTTAAGCGTTTATGTTACGTAAGTATAGTTCGCTCAATTTAAGTTGAACCAAAATGGCGGCTTAAAAAATACAATCATGGACAAAAATGTTAAAAAAAATTTTGACTTCGTTTTATTTAAAAAGATTTTTTATAAAATGGGAAAACAGAATTAAGTATATAATATAATTATAGTATCTTCTAAATTCAATTCAAACAAATAAATAGTCCGCTATGCGGTAGAAAGGCCTACAAACAGTATTTGTTTCTAGAGCTTTCATCGATCGAAAAACAGGAATAAGTGTAAGGAGTAACAAATACTGCTGTATACACATACGAGACTACACACTCAACGGCAACTCCCGACACAGTTATACCCTGTGTCGGGAGTCCTTAAACATTTATATTGACAAGGACAACACGCCAAGACCGGAAAACATGCCTGTCAATACAAACATCTGCTCCGAACGGGAATCAAAGCCGCGACCTAAGGCAGGTTCGCTTCCTCTGTGCCACAACTTTTTTTTTTTATATCAGAGGGGGCAAACGAGCAGGAGGCCTCACCAGATGTTAAGTGATCACCGCCGCCCATGAACAACTGCAACACCGGAGGGCATGCAGTTGCGTTGCCGACCTTCAAGAAAGGAACAGGTTCTACTCTTGAAGGTTCCCAAGTCGTATCGGTTCGGAAAGACCGCCGACGGAACCTGATTCCACAGAGTGGTTGTGCGCGTGAGAAAATGCCTTCTGAATCGCGGTGTAGTGGATTTCCAGACATCGAGGTGGTGAGGGTGGAATTTGGGACACGTCATCATTATAGCTTATATCAATGTATGACTAAAACTCTAACTTTTCTTTTCCCTCTAACAAGTAATATTTCCTTGAAAATATAATTACGATAACATAAACACATTGGGTATGTGTAATTAATCAACGTTTTCATAATAAATTTTCATCTCATATTTATTCTGAACACAAATAAATACGCGATTTTATTATCTAATATATTAAGGATTTTTATTGCGTCGATTTTAAAGAATTTAAATGGAACAATATATAGTATTCGTTAGCATAAAAATCGCAAAAACTCAATAAATAATAATAAATAAACAAATGCTACACACTTAACCACCATTAGAATAATGTGTCGGGGCCGGAAATACACACAATGATAAGTTCAAACACACCCAGACCAGATTATATACCTTTATGGTCAATACAAACATCTGTCCCGAGCACTACACCACGTCTTCGTGAGACAGTTAGTTCGAGACGCTCATAGCCGAGTGCACCCACTGATCGGTAAGCGATCGGTAGGTTAAGGAACTGTAGGCGCGGTCAATTAATAGATGGGTGATCGCATAGTGGTATTTCAACCGAGCTTCTCCGTGCTTCGGCGGTCACGTAAAAAGTCTGTCCCGGCTGTTGACAATTTGACAACAGTTGATAAGTCAAGTCAGAGGGCTACGGGCGACCTGAACAACTCTGACACTAGGTTGGTCACGAACCACTCGATAAGAAGTCAATTTAACCCAAGTCAGTCAAGGTGGTAGAGCACAAATGGGCCAGCTCGAGCGGGGCAGTAGTTAAGTGGACGCAAATAAGCAATATCATGTCAACCCACAAAATAAAAATAAAAACTGAGTTATATATGCAGAAGTGTTGGTAAATGGCTGAAGAACATTTTTCTTTAATATTTGTAGGGTTTTAAGCTTTAAATCTTCTTTTTTTAAACGTTTTGGTTATATTATATACGAAATATGCAGTTTGTATACTTATTTTTGTGAAAATAAGTAAAATAACTTACATAAATCTGAAATTGCCAAAAACTTGACCAATATATTAAAAAAATCATATAAAGCAAGTTAAAGGGTTGACATGGTATTGCTTATTTGCGTCCAAGTATCAGTAGGTACTGTTACTGTTACTTTATGCCGATTGTAGTTACGTTTCGTACAATGAGTTGTGAATTGACGACGTTGTGGCGCAGCGGTAGCGAACCTGCCTTAAATGCCACAGGTCGCGGGTTCGATTCCTGCTCGGAGCATAATATGTTTGTATTGAACATGCAAGCATATTTTCCGGTCTGGGTGTATTTGTCCTTGTCATTGTGAATGTTTCCGGACCCCCGACACACGATGTTACTGTCCTGATGGGGCCCGTTGAGTGTGCAGCGTTTATTTATTTAATGAGTGGGAGCGCCGAAGACTCAATCTCCCACCTCTCTTTTCCCTTCCTTTTTTCCCTCCCATCCATAGGTTGCGGTTACTACTCACCAGGCGGACCGTATGCTTGTTTGACAACCGTCATGACATAAAAAGCGTACATTTGATCATCAATTTTTCAACGTACATACTACATACAAAGTTTAATTGTACTTTTATATTATTGATATTGTTTACAAGACATGTCAGACGTTTGAAGCTGCACAAGCTCAAAAGTTATATTACTAATAAAATGTATTCCGAAAATAAACGCAGATGTTTATAAATTACCAAATTATTAACTCATTGCTTTTGCAGTAACATACATACCTCAACTGTTCTCTCTCGTTAATTCATAAAGTACGCCTACAAATAACATTGAGGTTCTATTCATTAGACTAAATAACTAATTAGGTTTGAGGGATGATTCAGACTAACGTGTTTTTTGAGCGTGCGGCATATGCTCCTTTTTAGGCACCTTTTTTTTTTTTAATATACGCTACACGCTCAACGGCCCAATTGGGATAGTTATATCCTGTGTCGGGGTCCGAAAACATTCATAATGTCAAGGACAAATACACCCAGACCGGAAAGCATGCCTGTATGATCAATACAAATATATGCTCCAAGCGGGAATCGAACCCGCGACCTGTTGCAATTAAGGCAGGTTCGCTATCGCTGCGCCACAACGTCGTCATTTCGAGATGTAAATATTTATCAGTCGAATGCGTTGTGGACCACAGAGTCGAAACTAAAGGGCTCCGTAGCTTGATGATGAAGAATCTTAAGGACTTTAAAATGTTAATGAATTAAAATCGACCACAAAGATAAGCTGACAACTTCTTAGTAATAAATGCTTACTATGAAATTGTCAACTTATTTTTTTCCGTTTTTACATACAATTACAATTTACAATTTACAATATGCAAGCATATTTTCCGGTTTGGGTGTATTTGTCCTTGTCATTGTGAATGTTTCCGGACCCCGACACAGGATATTAGTATCCTAATGGGGGCCGTTGAGTGTGTAGCGTTTATTTATTTATTTATAAACGCTCGTAAAACAAACGCTGGTCTATACCACCCTTAGAGCATTTTCCATAACATAGACGAAAACGCTACGAACAGTAATACAGTTAAATCCGTTGCGCCAGAATGGTCATAGAAATAACGCTTCTGCTTCCCGGTATTTTGCCCAGGGTCTGCTTATTAGTCTTATCCGGATTTGGCGGGTTACTAGTTTTTACACAGAGCGATTGCGACCTGACCCTCCACAAACGAAAGGTCGAACTAATAACTCATTGGATAAGATCAATTTCCTATCAAGAGTTAACGATTGTTTGTCATGTATGATAACAACTGGGACCGAAAGTTTAACGTGCTCTCCGTGGCACGGTGGAGAGGTTCACAAGGACAAATGCCCAGACCGAAACAAATATTTAAAAGATATCCGACCATGGCACGATAGAAATACAAACTCTTCGTGCGGCAATCGGACCAGCGACCGTTGAGACCGATTGAACACGCAACAACGATACCGATACGACTTGGGAACCTTCGAGAGAAGAGCGTATTCTTTCCTTAAAGGTCGGCAACGCGCCTGCATGCCTTCTGGTGTTGCAGATGTTCCTGGGCGGCGGTGATCGCTTAACATCAGGTGAGCCTGCCCGTTTGCCCCCTCTTACATAAAAAAAAAACGTTTATGCTTCCCTAGCGAAGTAATAAATAAGAAAACATAATTTACAAGCGCATTTGGGATAGCAGCTTTTGAGATCAATAAATTTCTAGCTAAAATTATAATGATAATTTATCAAAGTACAAAACGATAGTAGCCAAAGAAAATAGTTCCCAAATAGATGCGGTGATGTTTGAAGAGCATTATGATAATAAGATGAGATCGTATCGAAATCTTATCCGATTCGGGTGTGATTCACGCAACACGAATTCAAAATGGCTGATTACCGACCAATATTTCGATATGAAATTCATATAAAATGAGGTTTGATAACAAAGGTGAAAACACATTTGACGAGGTTGTGGCGCAGCGGTAGCGAACCTGCCTTAAAACGCCACAGGTCGCGGGTTCGATTCCCGCTCGGAGCATAATATGTTTGTATTGGCCATGCAAGCATATTTTCCGGTCTGGGTGTATTTGTCCTTGTCATTGTGAATGTTTCCGGACTCCCGACACAGGATATTACTATCCTAATGGGGGCCGTTGAGTGTGTAGCGTTTATTTATTTATTTATTTATTCGATGCAAAGCAAACCAATCACTTTCACCAATTCGCAATTACCTGATGTCATAAGAAATACCTTTGGCTACTTTTATTTTAGAAAAAGAATTAAGGTTCGGTGCGAAGAAGATCGGTACACCACGCGAACAGACCCGCAGGCTCAGCTAGCTCTTAATATATATTCACTTCTTATCCCTATTGACGTGTGAGATTAGTTTATCAAATGAGTGTGCATTGTGCAAGCGTCGAAGCCTCGGAGGTGATTCGGGCCTTCGGCGTTTTTTGTCCCTTTTTCCTCATCTCTCTCTCTCTTTCATCTTCAGTTGGCAATATCAATGTGACAGTATTGTAGGTGTAATAAGCGTCAAAACACGGGAACACTGCTAGATTACATAAATATAAACATTATATGGACGCAAATAAGCAATACCATGTCAACCCACACAAATTTCGAGAAAAACGCGTTTGAAAATTTTGAACAACTTGCTTTATATGATTTTTTTATGTATTGATCAAGTTTTTGGCAAATTCAGATTTATGTAAGTTATTTTACTTATTTTCACAAAAAATAAGTATACAAACTGCTTGTTTCGTATATAATATAACCCAAAACGTTTAACATAATACATAAATTGCATGATTCAAAAATGGCTATTTTTAAGTTTTAAAGCTTAAAACCCTACAAATATTAAAGAAAAATGTTCTTCAGCCATTTACCAACACTTCTGCATATATAACTCAGTTTTTTCAATTTTGTGGGTTGACATGGTATTGCTTATTGCGTGCGTGTAACCGTCATGAACATATAAAAATCCCTATGCGATATGCAATTACGTAAGTTATAATTAGTCTTGCAATTATCCCCGTAAAAAGCAAATAATTGTCTCATATTTCTTCATTCTTTACGACGATTTTACCAAGACGTCTTGGCTTTACTTGTGAAATAACATTTTACGACTCGGGAGATTTAATTTAAACGTGAATCGAAATCCCGTGAAACCCGGGATTTAGATATACTCCGGTGTAGCGTGGGATGGGATTATGACGGGATTGGGAGCTTACGATAATCATACATGAGCATGAAATACGCAGATTCCTGAAGCAAAAATAGATGTCATAATATAAGTACGTGAAAGTTTTTTAACCCTTTCATTAGCAGAGGACGACCGGATATCCAGACACAATTAAATTACTTCTGTGTCTTTTGGACTGATCCAGATTAATTAATTAAAACTAAGCTCGTGGTTGTACGTCTTTGCGATATTGAAATTTTAACCTACTTTAAAAAGGAAAGCGGGCACTGTTGGTCGTCTGTTTTGAGGCTCGACGGTCGCGGGTTCAATTCCCGCTTAGAACAGATGTTTCTTATTAATGTCTTTTATATTTTTACTGTCTTTGTAGGTCTCCAGACTTTGCCTCGGAGAGTACGTTAAGCAGTTGGCTTTGCTTGTTATGATAACATCTTATAGTAATAGTTAACTCTTGATAGGTAATTTGCTGTTATCCAATGCGTTACAGGTTCGCCCTTTGGGTTTCGGAGGTCAGATGACAATCACTCTGTGTAAAAATTAGTAACCAGTCAAATAAGAATAACAAGATAAGCAGACCCAGAGTAAATACCGGGAATAATGCAATGAAGTAGAAGGCAAGCGTCCCGTTGCTTGTAACGACATATTCGTGATAGGGACATCTAAAACGGAAAGAGAAAAAAGAAAGCAACTGGAAAGAGGTTGTGGGAAATTGGGCCTCAAGGGTCCTCGTTCAGCAAACGAATCTGAACAGTGTGAATAATAATAGGTACATTGATGGTCGAAACGGCTAATACCGATAAAAACATGACTTTTCTACTCAACCTTACTTCCCTTAGTGTCAGCTGAACTGTCATTTTATGTAATATTTTTTTTTTAAATATCATAAAAATTATCATAAATGACCTCTTTTTAGAGAGTAGTCTATCTTATATATTTAATAAAAACATTGTAAAATTTTCTGAGATAACTTCGTAATCAAAACAGTTGGACGACGTTGTGGCGCAGCGGCAGTGAACCTGCCTTAAAAGCCACACGGTCATGGGTTCGATTCCCGCTTCGAACATATGTTTGTATTGACCATGCAGGCATATGTTCTGGGTGTATTTGGCCTTGTCCTTGTATATGGTTCCGGACGTAAGAGAAAACGATGAATATACATACAAAAACTTACAATTTTTAAAAAGAAACTTCTTTTAAAAATAACTAAATAACATTAAATAAGACATACGTCTAGTAGTTATATTTTAACTGACAGTTATTCGTCCACGGTTTGCCGCATTCCCATTACGATCCTGTATTGATCGTAAGGAACGAGTTATGTACAGATAGCAAGAAAATAAAAAATCGAAGCACCTATACTTCTGAAAATATAATTATCAATTATGATAGTATGAATGTAAAACGACGTTGTGACGCAGCGGTATCTAACCTGCCTTAAGCTCCACAGGTCTCGCGTTCGATACCTGCTCAAACGAGATGTTTATATTGACCGTACAGGCATGTTTTTCGGTCTGGGTTTGTTTTTCCTTGTCATTGTGTAAATTTCCAGATACAGGATATAACTATCCCAATTGGATGCGTAGCGTTTATTTTTTATTTAATTTATTATATTTGCATTTGTTTTATACTAGCTCACCGTTCTCCTTTCATTAACCGTGACATTGCGGGTTTGATCCTGACCTTCTTGGGCTATTGTCGTACCCACTCCTAGCGCAAGCAGTGCTTATTTGAGGCAATAGGAACATTATTATGCCGTGTAAGAAACATTGCTCATATTCCTTTTTAATCTGTATATTTCATTAAAGGATAATTTGTTATTGATTGATATCACTACATAGTATAAAACAAAGTCGCTTTCTCTGTCCCTATGTATGCTTAAATCTTTAAAACTACGCAACGGATTTCGATTGAAGAGGAATGTATAAAAATAGTGGAGATTTTTTTTTGAGTTTTCTAATGTGATGTCGTAAATAATTACATTTAACGCGTGCGGGCCACGGGCAGTAATGAATAAATCAAAACTACTGGATCGATTTTAATCATTTTTTCAGTGAATGACATAGGCTATATATTTTATACCCGTGCGAAGCCGGGGCGGGCCGCTAGTCAATTATATGATGCACTTGCTCAAATTCCTTAATAAAGTTTTGAATTATTAACTTAGTGTAAATAATAAAGACATCGTATTTTGCTGCTGACGCTATCATATTTATTGGCCTGCATTTCTCTCCGATGCAGCATGCGAGCCAATCTTCGTTTAATCACCTATCTGCTATCCTTTTCTAACATGCTAATGCCTATACCTGGATTGTTGAGATAAAATACTCTACATAAAAATCATATTATGCTATAAAAGAAAATACCATGATTTATTATTGTTACGAAAATTATAAAATTGAGTACACATTATGAAAAATGTTGAATTTTTTTTTTTATTTAAATGTATTAAAAAAATGTGCGGTCGGGGGACACACGTCAGGAACGAAGTTTCTTAAGTTTTTTCTTCAACTCCGAATGTAATTCGATATGAAATCTGTGTATTTCAGTAGGTTATATGTTAAATTGCAACAGGGACAGAGTGGGGTCAGGATGAACTCGCAACTCCCGTGTTAATGTAGCACAGTCGGTCCTTTAACCGTTGAGTTATTGACGCGTAAGAAAAACCATAAAATAACTACAAATACAGTTAGATAGTCAGGAATCTAGATGCAAAACGAGTTTAGCGTGTATCGAGATACAATGGATTCATTGCACTCTGCAAAGTACAGCTTCCTAAGCTTAAGAAGTCGTTTAGACAGGTTTCGCTGTCAGTCAGTCAGTTTTGCCACAATCAACGCTTTGAATCGCGGAAAACGTTCCATCCAATTTGATGTAACCGCATTTAGTTAAATTACTAGTACATTAGACGCGTAATGTGATTCTATGAATACATTAATTAATGTCCGAGACTTGTAAATTACAACATATTGGCATACAGGAATGTTTTTGGAATATACAAGTATACAGTCCGCCCGATGGTAAGCAGTCACCGCAATCTACGAACGCTTGCGATACTTAAAGTATCACATCCGCCTGCCCAAGAGATAGAAGGAAAAAAAAGGGAGGAAACAGAGGGGATGGGTGAGAGATTGGGAAACGCAACAGTACTCTGTTACTTTACGGCAATTTTCTGTGAGAGGCTAGTACTTCCGCGGTCGAGGTGACAAATTTGTGATGGGAAAAACATGGCTCTACTACATTTATTTTTAGTATATAAAACATTTTTTTTTTAATTTACAACATATTTGAAACACTAAATAATATCTTGGAATGCTTATGTAGTACTGTATGCGTCCTCTAATCTTGCTACTTCACTATAGAATCAATATCTTGAACCTTTGTTAGAACTTAACGAACAAAATTACTAATTAAAAGTAATCTTGCATCAACATTATTTGATTATATTCTGGTAGAATAACAAAATTCAGAAATATAATAAAACCACATATTATTCCGATTATTACTGATGAAATCGCGGGAATAATCTAGTTATTATCGAAATGCGGTTACGACTGATCATGACACGATAGGAAGATACTATTAAATATAAATCATGTAGGAGTAGGTACATTAAAAAGGCACTCGTATAAAATAAATATTTGCTTGCCGTGTGTAAATTCTTAAAATACGTTGTCCTTGTACTTTCATTCGGTTAGCGTGTGATTTTTTTCACTAGTACAGGTTATAAGCTTATAGAGACTTCTTATGCGACAGACGGTGCATGGGGAAAGGTGTAACTTGTGGCAGGGGTTAAATGCCCGGCCCTAAGGAGGACGGCAGTCGGGACCACACCGACGCGTGTGTGCGCTTGTATGGGAAGCGCTGGGGGGCTTACCATCTCACCTCCCCGGTCCAAGGTCACCTCACCGAAGTCCGCTACCAATCGGAGCCATGTGATTGTCAGGTCGCGTTGGTTTGTTCTCCAAGAGTTCCCGTAACCTGACAAAAACACTGAGGTCGGCCACCGAGGAGGTTTTAGTGGGTCCCCATGACGTTTCCACCTTGTCATGGAACCCCACATAACCCGGTTGTTCCTCCTCAAGACGCCGGGTATCTTGCAGCAGATTTCCTCTCCGACAACATGTTAAATGCCCGCATGGTTATCCACCCCTATATGTTCACGTATAATAGAAGTAGAGTCATGCTTCTTCCAGCACAAAGCCTCTCTGTTCCCTTCCTTTGTTTGCTTCTCATCCTTTTCCTCCTATTCGTTTGGTTGGTTACACGCATGTGATACTTCAAGTGTCGCGCGCGTTCATAGGTTGCGGTGACTGCTTCGTCAAGAAAATCGTATTCTTGTTTGCCAGCCATTATGATATAGATTTTTTCTATCGAACCTGCGAAGTTACTGCTTTTCAGCGGCGTTTCGAGGTCAGCCAGCATGTAGCCAGTTGTATATGGCAGATAGGCAGAGCAAAGGCGACTAGTAAAGCTCGCCTCGCAACGGTACAAGTATTAGCTGCCTTCGCGTTTGGACTCTAAATCAAAATACCATCAGGTGGTGTGGAGTCATCTACACGCGGGTTAAATTAATGCTGTGACATATGTTAAAAGGGCAAAAAGAAGAGATGAAAAGAAGAAGAAGTAGTCAAGAGGTTCGGGATCGGTCACACATAGTGGGTCGGGTACATAGGTAGGGTACTGGTGGTAGGTCTTTTGTTGCAAGAGGCCGGCTAGGTAGGTACCACCACAGTGTCAAATATTCTGCCGCCAAATAGTAGTGCTCAGGCATTACTGTGTTCCGGTTTGAAGGGCACTGTACGCTAGAGAAATTACTGGGCAGACGACATTTAAGAACCAATATCTCGAGGTTGGCAACGCGTGAGTGGCACCTACTAATGGTGCTGCAAGCGCTTATAGGCTACGACAACCACTTACCATCAGGTGGGCCGTATGCTTGCTTGCCAACTTTTAACATAAAAAAAAAAGTAGTCAAACTATCGAAACTTGACAGACAACTACAAAAATGGCTTTTTACTATATGTATACTTACTACAAGAGCTTGAGTTATAGTTAATCGTTGTGGAAAATCTGGCTTAATGCCAAGGCAAGTATAACTAACAGCGACATATACATATTCATACAAAAGGGATGAAATATTAATTCAATTGTCAAAGGGGGATATGTATTTTAATGACCCATATACGAGTCTATTTAGAGCGAGACGAAAACATTTAGGTATACTCGTATATTAAAATAAATTTACTTATAAAATTAATTATGTTCCTATTTATGAATATGAAATTATAGTCAGACAATAATATCGCGCAGAGTCTAGTCGTATTTCCCTTTAGATTACTACGACTTACGAGTACAGGATTAAGCACTAAAGGCACATAGACTAAGTCTGAAATTGCATTCCTATTATAATTATTATGTAATATTATAAACGTGAAAGTTTGTTTTGATGTATGGGATGTTTGTTACTATTTCACGCAAAAACTACAGGACAGATTTTGATGAAATTTGGTACACACAAAGCTTATTACCAGGATTAACATACAGCATGCTTTTTTATTTAATTTTTTTATGTTACAAGTTGCCAAACAAGCCTACGGCCCACCTGATGGTAAGTGGTTGACTTAGCCTATTAGCGCTTGCAGCACCATTATAGGTACCACTCACGCGTTGCCAGCCTCGAGATATTGGTTCTTAAATCTCTTCTGCCCAGTAATTTCACTAGCCTACAGTGCTCTTCAAACCGGAACACAGTAATGCCTAAGCACACTATCCCGAAAATATGTATGAATTCTCGTGTGATCATCAAAATACTCTAGCGGATCATCAAAAAACGCAACCGGATACGCGGGCACAGGTACTTGAATAAACAATTATAAACGCTATCACTTATGAACTGTGACCCTAATACAGATACATAAACAAACGAAGCTATCCCTTAAATAAATTTTATTGCTACACATGGGCCTATAAAACTATTCACGCTTGCAAAATCCTAAATCGACAATCTATATTGAAGGTGATAATCGATTTTATCACTTTTATAAAAATATTTGGATTAAATCAAATTCAAATCCCAGATTGAAATGTCACAAAGCCTAATTAATATAAGATGAAAATTTAATCCTACCTAATAACACATGTTTTTTCGTTGGGAAATTCTCATGGATTCCTGGTTGCGGGGGTATACAAAGGCTATGATGGATTCTTACAAATTAAATTCCAAGGCGGTTTTCGGGACGCCTTATGGCGGGATTGTTTTGTCTTTTTATTTCATGACGGTTGGCAAACAAGCATACGGTCCGCCTGATGGTAAGCAGTCACCGCAAACTATGAACGCGCCCGATACTAGTAGTATCACATGCACACTACCAACCCTAAGAATAGAAGACGATGAATGAAAGGATAAAGGGAACAGAGGGGAAGATGTGGTCTTCGGCACTCTCACTTGTCGCACGAAACGCAATAGTAACTCAGTTACTTTACGCAGATTTTCTGTGAGAGGATAATACTTCCCCGATCCGACCGACCTATTTGTGCTGGGAGAAGCATGGCTCTACTAATAAACATGTGGCTAAAGGCATTGCTCTACTAATAGAAAAGTGATTTGTTGGCGCGCTTTATCAATATTAAAGGCGTCGGGATGTGACGACCCCATCGCCCGTTGTTGGGATAACCTCTGTCACAACAGAGATTATTCCACCAGTGCAATCAGTCACACTGGTGGTAGGTCTTTTGTTGCAAGAGGCCGGCTAGGTAGGTACCACCGCAGTGTCCAATATTCTGCCGCCAAATAGTAGTGTTTAGGCACTACTGTGTTCCGTTGTTCCGTGTTTGAAGGGCATTGTACGCTAGTGAAATTACTGGGCGAACGAGATTTAAGAACTAATATCTCGAGGTTGGCAACGCGCGAGTGGCACCTACTAATGGTGCTGCAAGCGCTCATAGGCTGCGGCAGCCACTTACCATCAGGTGGGCCGTATGCTTGCTTGCCAACTTCTAAAAAAAAAAAATATTCCTCGAATGTGGCGACGTTTTTCCTGGTTAGAGCTCACCCTTCATAAAATTAACTTCTGTAGCCTCGCACATTGAGATGACAACGTTCGTTATGACGAATTTTGGTCTCGTATTGATGAAACCATGATTGCGGTAATAGGCTACTCTTTGTTGCGAAAAAGAAACTTGAAGGGGGTAAAATAGAGATATAAATTGGTATGAGAAACCAAATATTTCTATATTGCATTACCATCACCCGTACAAAGCCGATGGCAATTTTTTATTTACCTATAAGAAATATTACAAAATATTTACAATTCAAAGCTCAAACTTTTGTAAGTAATGTCGACGTATTTAGAATTATATTGGTTCATGATTCGAGTGTAAATGGAATTAGACAGTAGTGGTTAATCAAAGGTAATTGCTCGCCCTTCATTTGTACTGGGTCTAATCGGGTCTGCCGTCTGGCACATTGTTTAACTTATAATGAAGCGGGGATCTACAAAATTGGATAATTTATTGCTATTTCATTGTTGTTTAATTTAAATAGTTTCATTTTATTTCATCATATAATCATGATATATTTCATTATTTATTAATTGAGTTTTTTTTTCTTGATCCCACAAAGAATACCATTTTAGTGTATTGTGTGTATTGCAAGAAAATTCTTGCGCGCGTCGTCGAAGCCCGCACAATACTCCAGTTGCACAATAGGTGCAACCTCGAGCAATTTAGGTTTGACCATGGAAGTACTGCCCTCAAACAGAAAATCAAGCGTTCATAGCTTTGGATGGCTGCTTACCATTAGGCAAGCCGTATGCTTGTTTGCCAACTGTCATGACATTAAGAAAATCAAAACGTGTACGGTACGGTTAATATCATATCACTTCCCACCATAATTTTTCAGCATCAATCATATACCACCTCACCACGGCATGACCCAGAGTATTAATAAAATACACGAACTACAGGGCAAACAATCTCACAGTCTGTTGATCAAAGTAGTGTGTTACAATAAGCGCTTCAAATGTTTGAGGATCGAATCGATTTGCGCTCTGGTCTGGGTTGTTGTATTTATGTTTGATTCATTGCACAAATTTCGAATTCCCATTTCACCTGAAAGGTTAAACACAACACCCTTATTATACCCGGAAAGAAACAATTTGTTTCTAACAAACGGCATGTTAAGAAGATAAATAATGCTATACAATCTTGAGACACTTTGTTCAAAGGCCTACAAGAAGTTTTTGTGTTGATACAACATTGATCAACCAGCCACTTAGCATAAACTTCCAAAATTTGAGTGGTAGAGATATTAAAATTTCAACTTGAAACATGCCTAGTTAAATTTTAAACACAACTTGTATAACATTCGTGACTAAAATCGAAAAACACCTCGGGTAAAAGGTTTTTTCTTGAATTATTACGAAAGGACATTAGAAATGACACTTGAAAAACGCGAATTGAACTAGAGCTTTGATTTGTTTCTGGTGAAAGGTGATACTATCTTCCGGATTGAGAACCGGTGTGTAACTGCCAAAGCTAATCGCCAATATTGGTGGTTTAATACCGGAACTTAAAGGGCACAGAATGGGGCAATTGTTGGTATTGACCATACAGACATACATTGCGGTCTGGATGGTTGTGCCTGTATTTGTGTGGCCAGACCCTCGACACAGGTTATTACTACCCCAAGTGAGATGAATGTTTGTTTTGTGTTATTTAATATAATTTATTTATTGGAGCTTCAAATAACTAAAAGTAGTTTTACATAACTGTTTGGTTAATTGTTTCGAGATTGTTAATTTTAAGTTACCTATGAAATGTTAATTAATTAGTATTGTAATTGTTCTGGTTTGTTATCAGTACTTAACTCAATACTTGAAGTTTTAATTAAACATTATAGCAAATTATCTATATACCTACATAATTTGTATTATTTTATATTTAATACCACAATTATTACGTACGAAAGCCTTGCTTTTTCGGGCTTAAACGTCTCGTTTCAAGGCAGCTGTAGCTCCAAAATTATTGGGCAAATGAGATTTAAGAACCAATATCTCAAGGTTGGCAATGTGTGTGTGACACCTTGATAGATGGTGTTGTAAGGGCTCACAGAATACGACAACCGCTTACCATCAGGTCGTATGATTGCTTGCTAACATAGTCACATAAAAGAACAGAAAATCGACGTGAATTAACAACATCCAAGTTCTTTTGCGTTTCTTTTAAAAGCACCGGAAGCAGAAACCTTCAACCCCTCTTTCTTTTTCCTTGGTTCGAAAAGATGCTTGTTTTGCGTCATTTATTACAAGCGTCTACAAAGAAGAAAGAAGTCGAAAGAGTATCTGACTCTTCTTAGACCGAAATTAAGTTAACAATGTTTTACAAAACAAGCCCTTACTTGTTGTTTCTTAGTTTATAGCAAGTCAATACTTCAATGTAATTCTTATTTTTACCTTTATTTTATTCGTAACATGAAGGTTTAAACTGGCTCATGCTTCAGGGACTTTCAATCAATTTACACTGATGCATCTAATGAAAACATTCAACAAAACAAATCGCCTTCAAATCACAACACAAACATTAAAAGAACTATACTTACATACTGACATACTATTTTATGATCTATTGCTTTGCATATAAACAAGTTATTTGCGTAACATCTTTGTGTACTTAAGGTCATTTTTAACTGTAGTCATAAACAGGGCTGTCGACTACGGAAAATTTTACATGATCAATTTAAATGCAATCGTAAAATCGGCTATAAAAACGCACTCGGGAAAAATCTGATTCGTTCAAGGTGAATTATAAAATACACAAGCGATAACTACTATCGTTTCCTTTATACGATATTTGAATCGTTAAATTTAATGCTAGTAGGTATAGATATATCTTTACCTTTTGTGATTAATCTTTTTTTTTGGTTCTATGTTCCTTAACGCGGCCTACGGGTAGTGCAATTTAGTAGAAATCGTCACGTAACGAAATGCAATATGCTGTGTGTGTGCGTATGTGTCTCGAGCCCACTACAAGCAAATGAGCACACGAGCAAGTGAGTGCGCAGCCAGGTGCGTAACTCTCTCCCTTTCTCTCTCTTTATTCCTGTCTCTTTTTATCATATAACCGATTGAAATATACAGATTTCATTTCGAATTACATTCGTAGTTGAAGAAAAAACGTAAGGAACTTCGTTCCTGACGAGGGTCCCCGACAACACAATTTTTTTATTATTAAGAATATTAACAATGTTCTTTCAAGTAATTACTAATACTCTCTGAGCTAGGAATGGGTAAGATAATGGTCCAAAGGGGTTGGGATCGGACCCGCATCTCTGGCAGTTACGGAGTCGAATCTGCCTTTTAGATATTGAAGCTATATTTTTTTTTATTCCAAAGCAGACAGGCAGACTAGATAGCAAAAGGTTGTTGGTAACGAAGGTGTTTATATCATTGAAAAAAAAAATAACGGTCAAGAGCGCGGTGGACCAAGAATAGCAAACTAACTTTTTCAAAATACTTTCGTAGGTAGTTCTCTTGATGTTCTGCAATCTCAATTTTATGTAAAATTAAAAAATAAAAGTACAGAACCCTAAAAGAGAAACTTACTAAAAACTTAAATTGAACTGGTCGTACGGCTTCTACCGTGCGAGGCCGGCTAGGTAGGTACCACCGCAATGTCAGTTACTCTACAGTATACTGTGTTTCTGTTTGAAAGACACTGTAGCTAGTGTAATTACTGGGCAAAGGAGATTTATGAACCAAAATCTCGAGGTTGGCAAGCGTGAGTGACACCTACAAATGTATGGTGTTGCAAGCGGTCAGGCTACGACAAGCGCTTACCATCGAGTAGGTCGTATGCTTGATTGCCAACTTGTCACATAAAAAATGTAATGTTAATTATTGTATAAACATTAGACAGCAAAGAGGAGATAGTATAGACAACAGTATTAATAAAAATGTTTGTAGTGTATTTTCATACTTACACTGTTTAAAAGAGCAAATAACCAACTTCAGCCGCCTAAGCTCTATGACGTAGGTACAAAAATCTATGTGATTACTGGCATCACGGGCTATTACCTCTTATCAAAATGTAAGAATTTAATATAAGTAGCTCGCATATCTTTAGGAGCTCCTTTCCGCGTTTTCAAAGTCTGTGATGACATAATAATTGGTTTTATATTTAAGTAGCATCAAGCATTCAAAATTTAGTACACAGATAGTTTTTTTATATAGATCAACAGATACTCGTAGAATATTCTTTATCCCGAAATCTAGTTAGCTCCTGTGGAATTATCGACAAAAAAACTTACGCTACTTAAGCTACGACGTATGCTTGGACGTATTCAATTGAAATTAAATAGAGATGTGTCTTATGAAATATTATTTGCATCCAGAGACAGAAGATTACGGTCCATTTATCTCTGGATCCAATTCTAAAGTATTCTTTATGTTTTGTATTATTTCGTTTCTTCTTTTTGAACCTTTGTTTTATTGTGTTTTTGGATTTTATTATTTAAAAAAAAGTTTTTATGTTAAGCTCTTCATTTTTTTATTTTCGTTACATTGTTATTTGTATGTTTGTTTTTAAAGATTTCGTACTCTGCTGTGTTCTAAATAATCTTGTACTTTCTTTCTTTATTCTTTACAAAGTCACCGCGAACGAAGTCACGGGCAGACCCTGGTTAATTATAAATTAAAAGTACCAGCAAGCATAATTATTTCAATAGGTATAATTTTTTACCTGGCTATAATTTAACAAGGCCGTGCCGTATGTCGATCGATGAAACCATTAATTTTCCAACATTGAATTATTGTTTCAATAAGTCATAATTATGTCATTGCTAAACGACATATCGTTACATTTATTCGTTTATTTTTTAAATTGCTTGTCTATTTATCAACACGTTACTAAATACATTATGCTTTGTTGTACTTGTTAGTGATATTAAATGAATTGGTAGTAGAGAACCTATTATTAGTGCTTGAGGTCACGGATTCAATGTTTGTATTGACCATACAGACGTGATCCGATCTGCATGGTTGCGCTTGTATGTTATGTTTGTTTGGACCCCCACACAAAATGTATTTCTCCCAATGGGGCAAATTGTCTCTACAATGGTTAAATGACTAACTTGTTTATTATCGACATACATAGCTTGATATTGGATGTATGGACATTTAATTAAAGCGATTTTTTTTTATTATTTTGTTTATTCGCATATACAGATATACGTATAATTATTAACTTAAGTGAAATAATAATGAATGGGGTTACATTGATTGGCACAGATCAGCGTATGGACTAAGTGATATGCGATTTGATACATTAAAACCCGGATGTCCACACGCTGAGGAGATTGATGGGATGATGTGATGAAAAGGTGATATAAATGGGGTTACAATAGGAGTGGAGTACAACTATTACATTTTTGTATTATTATTTACATGCTATATAGGTTGGAATATGAAATTAGGTAAACATATATACAGTACTAATAATGACTATAATATGAAGAAAATAGAATAGTTAGTGGGTCGTAGCCGGTTTGTTGAAGCTTTTGAGACTGCAAATGATTTAGCTATGATTAATATTTCATGAAAACAATATATATGACATTACTGGTGTTGGGCTTGCTATTTCCAAAGGCCGGCTAGGTAGGCACCACTGCAGTGTATTCTACTGTAAACAGCATACTTTGTTTCAGTTTGAAGGTAGCGAGTGAAATTATTAGGCAAGAGAGATTTAAGAACCAATATTTCAAGGTTGGCACCTCTGCTGTGACAGAAATTATCCCAACAGCGTGCGATGGGGTCGTCGCGTCTCGACGTCACTACTTATCCACTAACAACTAAAACTAAACGGTTACAGCACTTAATAATAACGCCACTGTTGATCAGAATTGGTCGTCTGCTGTCGTACATTTGATCAGCATAAATTCAAAATTTTGTCGATCAAGTTTTTCGAAAACCATGATATTTAGATAAAGAACCATAAAATTATAAAATTTCCTATAGATTAAAAACACAAAAAAAAAACATTTTTTTTTATGTAGAGGGGGCAAACGGGCAGGAGCCTCACTTGATGTTCAGTGATCAACGCCGCCCATGAACATCTGCAACACCAGAAGGCATGCAGGCGCATTGCCGACCTTTAAGGAAAGAATAGGCTCTTCTCTTGAAGGTTCCCAAGTCGTATAAACATATTACATATTACATTATATGAAATCAGTTTTTATTTTGACTTGGTATACACATACTAGTCGCCATTAAGAGTAATAACTGTAATAGATGACACTAGTATTTTTATATTATCCAAAAGAATTAGGGATTTTGAGGTCAAAATAAAACCATGTTGGCGCCATCATACCCAAAACCTAAGGTATATCTTAAATTAATATTTAGATATGTATATTTTTATATGTCACTATGGCTGGGTCTGAAAGAGGCCAAAATTAATTCATATTATCGAGAATCATCATTTTTGGACCCGGAGGTAAAATCTGAGGTTCAAAAAATAAGTGTAATGCTTTTTACGTTCAACACTGCCCAAGGCCTCTCTCTAAGTTTGTCCAATTTTAAATGTATCTTCGATATATCCCCAACATTTGAAATACATAGTTAAAAATTATACATACCTCTTTTATGATCTTAAACACCTTCTGCGTATACGCCGATGTGAATAGTATCGTGTGAACTGGAGCCTCCGTTGGTATACCGAGTGACGTCATTTCTTATGTATAAACTGAACTTGTAATTGTTCAACTCAATAACACTTATTTACACATTATAATTTTATTAATATTTAACTATCCTCAATTCATAATAACGAAGGAAGTTCCTTAACACAGGTTGGCGTAGGAAAGCGAATCAGAAAAAATGAAACATTATCGGAATTGTGTACCGCTGTTGGCCCTACTGGCCTTAACAGCGTCACCGGGCGAGGTGGCCAAATACAGAGACCAGGCCATGAGAAAGGGACAGCCCTCACGGGGGTACAATTGCTTCCGTCCTTACGGTGCCTCCTGAGAGGCCGAACCACGGCTTGACATCATCGGGAATGGAGGAATGCGTTGTTACCTCGTGTTTACAAGCCGTTTATAGAATTGTATTTTTATTAAAGTGGAGTAGTGGTAGTACTGAGTATGCGTGTAGTGGCGTATGTGTGGGGTAAGATGGGATGGTGTGAAATGAAATCTAACCTGATGAACACACAGGTCGGCCACCGAGGAGATTTTAGTGTGTGTGAAATGGAATACCGTTAGCCGGACAGCAATTTTGATCTAAGGCGACTCGCCGGCAATACTAAAATTGACGAACGAGCCAAGTTGCTGCGACGTGTACACTGCTTAGGTGATATGGGATAGGGTTGCATAGGGTGGATATGAAATAAAATGACGGTACAAAATGAAGAAACTTCTTTCCTATTTTTCATTTTCTTATATATAATATGTTTTTCAGCTACAGTGTGACATGTTTCTTTATAGAATAAGTCTTGCCCGTGAATGGATAGGAAAATATTTTCACACTACCCACGCAGCGCTCGCCGCCCACGTGCCTACACTTGATTCAATTCCATAATGGATTTATGGGAAACAACAATATTTTACTTTACTTTTTATTCTGGAATTTTCTCTAGGTTGTTGTTATGTAGGTTTTCAAAATTTCTAATAATATTGTTACCTAGTAAATACGACTTCAATTTGCATAAGATTAAAACAACACTTCTTTAAGGGCTATTTCTCGAGTTTATTTTATTTTTCGTAGCAAAATCATCTTTCCTATTCAAGAACCGATGAACAAATAAGACAATTATTTTTACACAGCGAAGCAAGAAGCTCAAACTTGTGCTAGATATTTTGAATTACAAATTTTATAACAAGGAAAGGAGCCAATTGAAGCTCAGCTTCAGACTAACTCAACTTTAAGATCTAATATATAAAATTCTCGTATCGTGGTGTTTGTTACCAAATTCCTTCAAAACGGCTCGACCCATATTTATGATATTTTGTGTGCATATCGGGTAGGTCTGAGAACCAGTAGGTGCAAAATTTTGTATTTTTATTTTTATGACGTGGCATTAAAAATACATGCAACCCTACATTGTCACCTTTTACCATGAATCCATAATTTTTAAAAACGATATTAGAAACTTCAATTTTTCACCGGTCCACTTCTTTTCACAATTAGACTCAATTCGGCGGCGTTGCTATCGGGTCCCAGATATATTGTTTCGGGGCAGGACATCTATATTAGTAATTAAATTGATGAGATGAGTGCAGATGTAGTAAAACCTGCCTTAAGCGCCACAGGTCGCAGGTTTTATTCCCGTTCGGAGCAGATATCTGAATTGACCTGAATTGAAATTGAATTTACAGACATGTTTTCCAGTCTGGATGTGATTGTCCTTGTCTTTGTGTATGTTTCAGAACCCCTGACACAGGATATAACAATCCTATTGGGGGTCATTGAGTATAGTAATGTACGTTTAAATTTCGATTTTTAATAATTCGTAAATTACATGCAAACTTCTTGGTTTAATAAACGCTACACACGCAACGACGAATAAGGATAGTATATATACTGTGTCAGGGGTTTGTGTTTTGTAAATAACAGAATTATAATTTTGTGATGAAATAATAAAGATGTATTCTTGCAATTAAGATACGATTTCTAGAAGCTGAATGTATTTTTATATTCATTGTTCTCTTAATAACAGGAAATCGTTGATTCTAAGATACGAATCTACATTTTTTTGCTTTTTGCACGGTATTTCCCAACTTCCGTTCTAAGTATCATGAAGTACTGATAGAATGGTAGATAGTAGAAGATGAGTTCTATTTTCGGAATAATTTAACACATTATCACTTTTTTCTGATGATAAAAACGATTTATCCACTATTGCGCATAATGATAATTCGAATCACATAATCACGAAAATACAAATATTTATTTTTATTAAAATACGGTTAAAATACTAAAAAAATATATCTTATATTATGATTAAAATTTTCGTTAAGTTTCTCTACAAAACAACTAAATTACACCCGAAAATATTTATTATGTAACACTTTGTCTAAACATTATTCGTTTGAGAAATTTTCCACAAACACACTCAACTAGAAATGATAACTTTAACCGCGTAATGCGCAAGAGTATGTCACACTGACTTTATTAATAAACACCTCTACGTCGACGACGTAACCTTGAAGTAGCGTATTTTAATTAAACACTTTATAAGCCAATACTGCAATATAATTGTATCTTTTATTTGTATCGCCACGTTAAATAAGATATCTATTATCTTAGATATTTGTGAATAACAAATAGCAATATTTGTTTTCAAAAATTTGTCTGTCTGTTTGTTCACTTAATCTCCAAAACGGTTGGTCATATTTTGAGGGCATTTTCACAGGAATATAGTTGATATAAAAAGTATCTTAGGCTACTTTTATTTTAGAAAAAGAAGCAAGGTGGTTAAAGAAGAATGGAGCTGAGGAAAAAATTCGTATTTCAGATAGCGTTCTTTTGCTACAATTACTATAACTATATTGTAATAAATAAAATTTGTATACAAACAAATAGTTATATACCTATCACACGAAATAAATGAAAAAAATCAAGAAATCCTTAAAGGATTTTGACCCTGTCGCAGATTATCAAGACGCACTTATCTTTTGATTTTAACGTTGCTACGGCCGAAATTTTCTAAAACAAACCAAACAAAAAAGATTGTTGAACGAAGATTAATGATAGCCCGTTAGCGTTACCAGCTTAGCGAGCACGGGAGAATTTAGAAAGCCTTTGGAACAATGCGGTACAATAGAATTACTTTGTCGGGGCGTGGTAAAATGTACGCGTTCTCAAACCACTTATATGTACATAATGCGAGTCTGCGTAGCCATAATAACATGCCCCCAATATTTTAAAAACATATCCCGACTAAGTGCTATATAGGTGAATGTAACGCTTTCACACCTCAAGTACTAAGATAACCATCATGAAATTTTGAAAAAAAAAGAACATGTTCCCAAGGGATAAAAATTACTAAACGGTCGTTCGGAAAAACAACTATATTAACATGAACGAAACGCAACGGGTAAAATATACCTAAAAATATGCAGTATTCTCTCTTAATAATAGATATTAAGTAACGTAATTTTTAAACAAAATAGACACTCCAAATTTGGCATAAAACCTCCATTACAAACATTAATAATAATTAGTTCCCAGTTATTATAATTTTTAACTAGCCTTTAATATTTTTTTCGCAGTAAAAAGTAGCCTATGCTCTTACTACAACTCTAGTCTGTACCACTTTCGTCAAAATCAGTTTAGATGCTTATGCGTGAAAGTATGACAGTGATAGACAGACAGTTACAATCGCATTTATAATATTAAGTATGAATGACTACCTAGCTTTCATCCCTATATCAAAAACGACGTGAGGTTAAAGAAAGTACATTTAATATTGAACAGACGTACAAAGTGACACCTTACGCCGTACGCTTGATAAGTAAAGCTTTGTGTAAATAACAGCTCTGCAATCAAGTAATTTGTTTAATCAAGGGGCCTTAGTGTAACTGTTTACTCTTTACTGTAAACGTCTAGTAAAGTAGTGACAATCAATTTTGAATTGCTGGATATTTTGTTCAGGTGACAATAAAATCTGAATTGTTAGGATATGATAAAATATGGCAACATACATAGACTTACTATAGACCGGCCCAGTCATACAGACAAAATGTCGTAGACAAGATTTATATAGCGATTTAGACGCGCAATCCACACTAAATTCTCCATATATATTGTTCAAACAACTGTTTAGAAACGTTACATTTTCAGTTTTTTTTTTTATGGGGACCCCAATCTTTTTTTTTTAATTATTTGTTATTACAGACACAGAAACATGGAAACCTCCTTCATTGTAAAGATATATTTTATTGTTAGTATGTAGTGTAGTTGTATGTACTACGAATCGTGATATACAGCCCGCCAGAAGGACAGCGGAGGCTTTGTAACAGAGTTTCGATAGCACCCTTTGGGTACTAAATGTTATAAATTATTGTCACGAATAAAGCTATTATTGTCACGAAATCATATTCTAAAATTCTTGCTCTCTCTTATTATCGACCTTACGAAAATATAATTGGAGTTCATATTGGGCAGTTGTAAATTCTAAAACAATACATGACGGATAGCCAATTCCCGGATCATGAAGGTGACTTTTATTTGACTGTCATTCGTCAGATTCACATTTGATATTCTGGGTAATCGATTCTGGATGTGAATTTTACGGGATGACAAATTTAAACTAGAATGATGAATTACTTTAGATAGAAATTTGCGTTTAGCTTTTGAATAGAAATAATAATTTTGAATTTTTCTACTTTTATAATTTTGGCAAGAAGAAGCTACCGTGTTTTGGCTAAGAAATACTGCAAAGAAGTAACTAGTAAGCGAAATTACTGGGCAAAGAAGATTTAACCAATATCTCGAGGACGGCAACGCTTGAGTGACGATAAATGTATGGTGTTGCTCGCTCATAATCTCGCACTTGCCAACTTAGTCACATAAAAATACATTTTTTGTGGAGTGAAGTGCCATATATAAGTATGGGTATGGAAAGGGGTGGGGTGACATGGGATGGCACAGGCTAAAGATTAGTTCAAAACCACTGAATGTCTCTCATATACCCAAAAAGGTTAATCGGAAACCACCTATTTGAAAATTGAAACTGATATTTTTAAACTTTTGATTATGACATGATGGTTGGCAAACAAGCATTCGGTCCGCCTGATGGTAAGCAGACACCGCAACCTATGAACGCGCGCAATACTTGAAGTATAGAATGCGCGTTGCTAAGGGATAGAAGGAAAGGAGGAAGAGATGAGAAGGGAAGGATACAGGAACATAGGGAGATGGGTCTCTGGCACTCTTACCCACCACACGAAACGCAATGGTACTGTTACTTTACGCCGATTTTCAAAATTCTCAAAGCACAAAAACATTACCAATATAAATGAAAACAAAACATTATTGTAATTTAGAAGAACTTGTTTAAATACTAACTTAGGGTATTTAAACGGCAGAAACTCTTAAGAGCAAATTTTATCTATAATATTATGGTTTTGATTAAAAGTTTGTCCAGCGACAATTTATTGAAATTGCTTCTTGATGAAAATCAATTATCAAACTTTGATGAAGCGATAAATTCTCGTCTATTAAGAGTCTGTAAGAGATTTATAAAGTAATTACTAAAATTTGATTGCAATGCTTTTAACACACGGTTTAATTTTACGGTAGTAGAGCCATGCTTCTCTCAGCACAAAAGGGGCGGGTCGACCGGGGAAGTACTACCCTCTCACAGAAAATCGGCGTAAAGTAACAGTATCCGTAGGTACTGTTGCATTTCGAGCGATGAGTGAGAGCGCCGGAGGCCCAATCTCCCTCTGTTCCCTTCCTTTTTTCCTTCTCATCCCTTCCCTCCTGTAAGTTGTGTGTGAATTTTGAAATTGGCGTAAAGTAACAGTATTACTGCGTTTCGTGCGATGAGTAAGAGTCTTGGAGGCCCATCTCCTCCTTTTCCCTTCCTTATATCCATTCTCATTCCTTCCTCCATCCCTTCTATACCTTGGCAATGCGCATTTGACACTTCAAGTATCGCAAGGTTGAGATGACTGCTTACTATCAGGCGGACCGTATGCTTGGTTGCCAACCGTCATGATAATAAAAAACAATAAAAAAATCACACAGACACAGGACACTCAACGGAATTAGAATGGCCTAATTCAGTTGAACGTGGAGCGTTTACTTATTTTCAAATTAGAAAATGTCTATAATATATGAGTATATGGATGTGGTCTTAAGTATGTCTTTATAGAATTATCAAAACCAATACTATCCATTACAGAAATCAACGCGAAAAATCATGATGCAATTTTATTAACGTCTTTAGATATGCGGGCGGGCGACACAATAATATTATATGTCGTAACTGTAATTATAAACAGTATCCTTATCATGTGTATGGGAGTCGTGTGGCGAGACGGATCGGCACACGTTTCTCATGCGGTAATGTGATACTGTTACTATATGAAATTAATACGCCTTAAAACCAGCGATTTAATCACAAGCGGTTTCCGAAATAGCTCGTATCAGCAGAACCATGCCTTCTGGCGTACAAAACAATTGTCTACGTGTGTGATGTTAATGGCATTGCTGTGTAACGAATATATTACTGCATGATATTATTCGATTTTCGATTAATTGAAATACTATATTCTCGCTACAAAATAGTTATAAAACGCAGACATATAAACAATTAATGCTATTGTTACATTTCTTAATTCTTAAAAACACATTCAGGCATATATGAAACCAAAAAAAATACAATGTTCTGACGCTCCAAATTTAAACTTAACGTCAGGCCCGGAACTAGGGGAGATGAACTGGGGCACTTGGCCCGGGCGAGAGTTTAACTGGGTACCAAAATCATTATACGATTGTGTCAGGAACGTGCAAAAATGCCGGATCCTTAAATTAAAAGTCATGTCTTGATTGTCTGTTGTCTTTCTTTATTAATACATTATTATATTTGTAAGTTTTTGTTATTATTTATCTCAAACGCTAGTGACAGCCCACTATAAGTTTTTGCGGCGGACAAAAAAATATTAGGGCTGCTTATGGGCTGCTGCTTAACGTATAATTATTGAATATCTGTAGATTTGACTATGATTTTTGTAAATTAAAATTAGTGCAGTTGAGTATTCGTCACCGCCATTAACAAGTAAGCCTCTATATAAATAGCCATAGGATCAACAGATCAGAAGCTGTCTGGTTTATGTAATAATCATGTGATTATTATGAATAATAATACAATAAATTGTTTGTCAATGAACTATTCTATGAGTTTTTCATATCAATTCTTCCACATATACATATAAAGCCCATAAATCCGTAGAATTCGCAGCCACACCGCGGCAACGGTAAGATAAGTCCGTATGAGAAATATTAACGTAGCTATTTATAACTTTGAACGCTCTTAATAAAGCCTGCAGTGTTCAACATGCGCTATTCCAATTTCGCATAGTGCGCAGTTCAGTTGCGTACACTCATCTTATCCGATTAGGAAATCATTTCAAAGCCCGACTAACAGAAAGTAGATACATAAATTCTGTGGACTATATCTTGAGGTAGGGGGCACGAAAAAGCAAGATCAGAAAGAGAGGGGAGAAAAAGGTGGTGCTTTGGGTCTCTACTCTCTAGTGATCACGCACATCGAATTAATCGCAAGAGTATGACTCCAGTTACAACATGTCGATATTTTGTATGCAACTTTGTTCAGTCAAGCCGACTTGATCAACCGATTCATATATACCTATATAGCTTTTTTACTAGTACCTATAAAATATTTAAAATTAACAACATAATAATAATGAACTTTTATGATTTTCATGAATATATTAATATGCAAAGTGAAAACTTCGATCCCCTTTTTCGGATTAATCCGTCCGCGAAGAAGGGTGAGCTTTGGCACTTCTAGAGTCTAAATATATGAGAAGTTCTGAATGCGAAACTATTATATTACTCTATTAAACTGTTTAAAATGTCTTTCAGTTCAATCTACTTTTAATAAATACTTTTTGCCACGCCGACACGTGGCCAGCTGCCGCTGCTGGTAATAATAAACAAATAGTTAGGCTTATTTTTAAAGAATAATAAAATAATTTCCATCAGGTCCATATCGTAATTAGTTCCCATCGGAACTTTGATAACCATTATTCAAACGCAACGGAGATAATTATGATCTATCACAATGCATTCAGACACATCAGCGCTCACGACCTAGATTACAATGTACACGATCACATTACATTAATTAAAACTTACAGTATACTCCGACACTATTCGTATTTTAACAGGACCCTCATCAGCTAGAGGCTGGCTGGGACATTTCATTGCAATTATTTTCACCGATTTTAATTTTCAAACGCGCAGAGGGCTTTCCATTAACTTTTATATGGAATCAAATGGCGCCCAAATCAATCCAATTCAATTCTGACATTCAGATTTTATATGAGCACGACGTATAAATATATATGTCATAATATATATCGGCAGTCATTTTAATAGCAATAAGAGTTAATAGTAAGTACGAAGACACTTGGAACTAAAATTTTTCTTTTGTATGGCAAGTGACAAGCAACCATAGAGTCTGTCAGACGGAAAGCACTTAACGTATGTTGTACACTAACAATAACGCGCATTCCTACGCAATATCGACGGCAGTAAGTATTTTGAGGCAGAAGAGTTGGGGCAAAGTGAGGAAGACTAAATAGGGGTGTGAGTTCAGACTCCGACGCTGTTACATCCTGCGAAACACAACAGTATGGAATCACTTAGCTAAGATATTCTATGCGAGAGTAGTATTACCCCGACCAAGCCTACCCGATTACAGAAAAAGAGAAAAATAAATACTGTGACATTTATTGTAAACAAAAATATAATCTTCAAAAGGTTGAGCAGGTTTTATTGAATTGTAACTAATAACACTATTCATCAGATCTAACATGATACAGGCACACAATTAAACTTAATTAAAAACAAGACGTCACTACAGTTTTTGTTAAGGTTCTTTTGATAATTTCCATCGTAAGAGTTACAGCAGAGTATAACTATTTCACATATTGAATCTACACGGATTGATATTAAATCTTCTTTTAATGAAAGTGATCACTCGTTTTCCACAGTCGGCTTATCTCAGCATTATCTCGATTCATCTCCTATCATAGTTAATCAATGACCTAAATATGTATTAATAATTAATGACTTACCCTTGCTTTGCACCATTATTTATAAATACCACATATTCTAAAATGAAAATTAAGTTAATAATTTGTGACTTCAATTCTAATCTCTTGACTACTAATTTTACCTAAAAATAATTAAATTTAGACGGTAAATTCAGCTTTTTCTCGTTACGTTTCGTGAGACTTCACAAAATTTAATGCTGATTAATTCAAAGCCGGCATATAGACATCGAAAATCTATCGAGGCCACGGAGATTCAAAGATTGTTATAAAGACCTGTTTGCACTCCTGACATTGGAAACATAGAAGTAGTATTGGTAGGCTTTATTACGCCGTTACGTACGTTGGTTGATAACTCGTTAACTGACTGCTCGTGAGCCAACGTGTAGTCAGTTGCATCTTGCGGGCAGGCATATAAAAAATTCAAAGAAAATTGAAACGGAATGATTAAAGAAGCTTAGTCGGAGAATCGACCCTTGCTGTTGGAAGGACATATAATTCGTTCCTATATATACGGTGCGAAATAAAAAAATAAGAAATAAAATTGAATATTGAAGAGTTCTAAAAATGTATGCTCAATAATATTTTCAGGCTTTAACATCTAAGTTTCGATTTACAGTAGAGCATTAAGAGCACTTAAGGCACTTTACATAATAAAGGACCAATGACGGTGCAAAATTTGAATTTTCATAGAAATTTTATCACACGCAACCTTTTCCTGTTAAAATAAGGCGTATAGTATTTATTGTTTATTAATTTGCATTAATAATTTTATTGTAATTAGTCCATATTTTAGTTAACTTTTTGCCTATGTAAAATAGTCTAAAACTTTTTGTGCATTACATAAAAATTGATCCATTCCCTGTAGACTGTAGTGATTAACGTGTTCAAATTTACATACAAAATCTTGCCTACAATTAAATTACTAGCTTCTGCCTGCGGCCTTGTTCGATCATCCCATCCCATGGAAAGATAAAACCAAATATCTAGGCGTCATACTCGACAACAGACTCACCTTTGAAGCTCATATCCGCAAGGCACGTGATAAAGCAGCGTTCGTTTTGGGCAAATTGTATGCGATGTTGGGCAGGCGGAGTAAACTGTCCCTTAGAAATAATGTGACATTATACAAAGCCTGTATACATCCCATACTGACCTACGCGAGCCCTGTTTTTTCACACGTCCACGCCAGAAGAATTAATCAATTACAAATAATTCAGAACCCTTTCTTACGCATGGCCTCGGGCTGTCCGTGGTACGTTCGCAACGTAGATCTCCATAGAGACTTTGAAATCGATTCGATCCCGAAATATTTGATTTTATTATTTCGATCAAACTACTTTCCATCCAAATCCTTTGATTAGACATGCTTGTATCTACACAGACCGATGTAACCAACCGACAAAAGTAAGGCGTCCTAAGCACGTCCTGCAAGACCCTGACGATAGGATTACATTAGAAAATGCCCCTTACACAGCACAAACACGCACACAACACCGTCCTCGCCGGCGAGGAGGAGGTCCTTTGTTTCGCACGTCGCGTCGCGCTCACACCGTCGGGCGAGTCTATCGTATAGAATGCGCTCGGAGCGCTGCCTCCATCTCCGGTGACGTCCTTAGTCCGTGGTTCGGCTTCGCAGGAGGCACCCTAAGGACGGAATCAAATTTGAGCCCCGTGAGGGCTGTCCCTTTATCACGGCTGAGTCTCTGTACTCGGCCCCCGCCCGGTGACGCTGTCAAGGCCAGTAGGGCCAACAGCAATACACATTCCGAAAAAAAAAAAAAAAAATCTGCCTGCGGCTTTGCCCGCGTGAAATATTTCTATACAAACTTTGAAGCCCCATTTCAACCCTTTATAGGCGGAATTTAAGAAAATGCATCTGTTATCTTTATCTTTAATTGCTCGCCTAAAAACAAAGTTTCATGCTAACATTTTCAAAAAGGACGGACTTCAATACAGAATTTCAACCTCTTTTTCAACCCCTTAAGGATTAAATTTTGAAAAATGCTTTCTAGTGCGCGTTTACGTTTTAAAAACAACACTTATAAAAAAATCAGGTTTAGGCTGGACGTTTATAAGTCAGTCAGGTCTTCTCCTTTTATATATAACTAGCGGCCCGCTCTGGCTTCGCATGGGTATAAAATATATAGCCTATGTCATTCACTGAAAAAATTATTAAAATCGATCCAGTAGTTTTGATTTATTCATTACCGCATACGTTAAATTTTTTACGACAATTAACGTAATTATTTACGACATCACATTAGAAAATTGTTTTTTTTCCCACTATTTTTATACATATAAACCTTCCTCTTCAATCACTCTATCTATTAAAAAACCGCATCAAAATCCCTTGCGTAGTTTTAAAGATTTAAGCATACATAGGGACAGAGAAAACGACTTTGGTTTATTATACTATGTATTGATACAGATTTCTCTAAACTAAAAATCCCTTTCCAACTATAATATTTCTTTATAAGAAGTCCTTGCCTTAACACATGTGAACAATGTTAATAAATGATAATAAATAAACTATGCAGTGTTTTATAGAATTATGAACTTTATTACAATGTGTTAAAGCTTACAAAATCACACGTGGCTAACATTTAATGAGAACGTGTCATATCTATACTGTTTCAACACATTTAAAACTTAGGATAGTGAGCTAAGAGGAAAAAAAATTAAAGCGTCTGTTTGCAACAGATTTTCAAAAAAATACTTATGAAATAATAAAAAATGCATAAAATAATATTTTTTTAAATTTCTATCTGTCTCTCTGTCTGTTTGTTTGTTCCGGTTAACCTCTGCTTTTAACGACAGATAGCTGATATTATAAATAACTTAGACAAAGAATTAGGGTTCCGTACGTAAAAGAAAAATCTTTACACAGCCCTAGCGGAGCCGCGGGCACTGCTAGTAAATAAACGCTACTAATACAAAAAAAATCTATATAGTTAAATAATTTATAGGGTAGATGTTAAAAAAAATCATAGGGTTGTCAATTTTAAGTAGCACGGAACCCTGTTTTTGTTTTGTTTGCAACAGCTGGTGTCGTGTCATGAGGCTGTATTAGCATATTTATACTACGTCTATATGCACTCGACTATAACACGTGCGATATGCATATTTTAGTTGGCCACAAACACGAAATTTCTAGCGAAAAAACAGCGCTTAATTAATTTTAAATATGATTTTCCTTTGAATTTTTTAAACTTGTTAAAATTATCTTATATTTAATATTTTTACTGAAACGCATGGCGAAGTGCCGTGTGACTACAGCTATAGAACCTTTTTTTTTTATGTTAAAAGTTGGCAAACAAGCATACGGCCCACCAGATGGTAAGTGGTTGCCGTAGCCTATGAGCGTTTGCAGCACCATTAGTAGGTGCCACTCACGCGTTGCCAACCTCGAGATATTGGTTTTTAAATCTCGTCTGCCCAGTAATTTCACTAGCGTACAGTGCCCTTCAAACCGGAACACAGTAATGCCTAAGCACTACTATTTGGCGGAAGAATATTTGACACTGCGGTGGTACCTACCTAGCCGGCCTCTTGCAACAAAAGACCTACCACCAGTGTGACTGACTGCACTGGTGGAATAATCTCTGCTGTGACAGAGGTTATCCCAACAGCGGGCGATGGGTCGTCACATCCCGACGCCGACCTATTTAATACGTTGGATTTCAACGACAATATTTGAAAAGCTGACATTCTAACGAAGCGTCACATTGATGGTAGTGCGATGATTACTTCAATAATTCATAATGCAGAAAATCATGGTCGTGCCGCCGTAGTAGTTAAAGTGATGTGCAATTTATCGTTATCTAGTGTAATGATCAAAAGCATTGTTGATTAAAATAACTTGTTCATAAAGTTAATGAACAGAAATGATGGATGAAATTGATAAAGGCTCAAAGCTATTATTAATTTAGTTTGATTCAAAATGAATACTGATAAAACCACAGGCGTGGTTTTAAATACAATTTATAAACGTGAGTAAGATAAACAAATCTATCATCTGTTCACAAGGTTCAGAAAATATTTGAGAAGCATTATATTTTAAGTGCTAAGGTCCAACAGTACCCACTTCAATATCTAAGCCCTATCCAAGACAAACGCGTGACAGTTTTTATGTTTGCGCAATATCTTATTTTCAAAATCAATATGCCACATGGGATGTCAAAACAGATATTTTTTTCATGAAGGTTGGCAAACAAGCATACGGTCCAACTGCTGGTAAGCAGTCACCGCAACCTATGAACGCTTGTGATACTTGAAATATCAAAAACGCGTTGCCAACCCAAGGAACAGGAGCAAAGGGATGAGAAAGACGGGGTGAGAGATTGGGCCTCCGGCGCTGTCAGCCATCGCACGAAACGCAACATTACTGATACTGTAACTTTACGCCGATTTTCTGTGAGAGGGTAGTACTTCCCCGGTCGAGCCAGCCCGTCTGTGATGGGCGGATTATGGCTCTGCTACCGATATTCTAGATAAAGGATTTCGTAAAATATACCATACTAGCAGTGCCCGCAGCTTCACTCGTGTTAATGTACTTTATATGCCGGATGGCCACCCAAAGGCTATTTTTGTATTCCATATTATAAGAAAATAATTTATGCCAAATTTCTATTTGATACATCCTGTAGTTCGTTATTATCCTGGATAAAAAGTATCACATGTTAATCCAGGTAATAAGCCTTAATAATTTGCCATTGTGGGTCTTACGTACAAGTAAAGTTCACGGTAATTATCAACTAATAATATACGATAAGTATTTGTTGGTGTTAATTTACCCTAATCAATAAAGTTACTGGTTTTCCTTTTCAGAATTGAAAAGGCCATTTAATCTGTCTGTCATTTTTGTATTATAAGAATAAGCCGATCCTGAAAACATATTAAAAAAATAAAATATTACACTAAAGTAAGTAAGTAGTGAATACTATACCTTCGTGTTCCATCCTATTAATTGCGCTACGAGGAAAACAAACCTTTATGATGAAAATCCTATATTAAGCCACCAAATAGACCAAATACATAATATTTCAGATATAATAAAGAAATCAAAAACATACATCATCCCATACAAAAATAACACCCAAAAAATAATTATACATCAAAGGCAAAATCTGATAACACAATCACAGATACACAAAAAGATATTAATATAAGATATAGATAATAAAACCACGCCCAATTCGATCACAATCATCATGCCAAAAAAAACGGATGGCAAATATACAATGAAATTTAAAAAAAAACGGTTACGGTTACGGCTACATCATGAAAACAACAAGACTGATATTATTAAAACTGAATTGCTAAATGATAAGGTTAGATAAAGATAATCGTAGTTGGAACGAAGTTCATTATCCAGTGTTACAGGCAGCGGATTTTTTTTTTTATGTTAGAAGTTGGCAAACAAGCATACGGCCCACCTGATGGTAAGTGGCTGCCGTAGCCTATGAGCGCTTGCAGCACCCTTAGTAGGTGCCACTCACGCGTTGCCAACCTCGAGATATTGGTTCTTAAATCTCGTCTGCCCAGTAATTTCTCTAGCGTACAGTGCCCTTCAAACCGGAACACAGTAATGCCTAAGCACTACTATTTGGCGGCAGAATATTTGACACTGCGGTGGTACCTACCTAGCCGGCCTCTTGCAACAAAAGACCTACCAGTGTGACTGATTGCACTGGTGGAATAATCTCTGTTGTGACAGAGGTTATCCCAACAGCGGGCGATGGGGTCGTCACATCCCGACGCCTTTAAATGGATGGGAGCTAGACCGAAAAAAGTGTAATAAGACTTTCTTTTCGACACCAGAGGTCTTTCCAAAATGGTATCTATCGACAGCTTTATGTGTAAATTTTGCTTTCGTCAAGTTTAAGTTGAGTAGTAGAAAGACCGTCATAAAAACTTATGGAAATATATCCATCTCTTTTTCTTTCCATATAGTTGTTTTTTTCTTTTATTGAAACGAAGGGCAAATAACTTTATACCACCTGATGGTAAGTGGTAGTAAAGTCCAACGGTAAGAATTTGGTAGATAGCGAAAAGAACTTCGTTCGTACCGCGTGACCGTGTCTGTTTTTTTAAAGATCAATAAACTTTTCCACTTTGACTTTCAGTTCGATCAAAGGCTAATTATCTCGAATTGGCAAAGTTTACATCGTACTTTATTACTGTTAAAAACAAAGTGTTACAATCACAACATCACGTCAAGTGTTCGTCTCATGTAGCCATACCGTATAAAACACCCTGAAAACATAAGATGATACATTCGCAAATCAAAAAGGGATAGACAATTCACAAGAGAATATCATGATGAAAGATGCTGACCATCCACTTATACTACTATGAGATGATCTTTGTCATCGCTATAACGTCATAATCATAACAACATATCAATTATGGACACTACTGGCTTCTGCCAGCGGCTTTGACCGCGTTAATAACGATTTTAACACAAACTATGAACCCCTCCCTCCTTTAACAAACTTTGAATGTCATATTTATTTATATCGAATCAACTGCCTAAAAATAAGTTTCAAGCTTCTAGCTCTAAAAATGACAATACTTCCATACAACTTTTCGTCCCCTCTTTCAAACCCTTAAAACCCGTTTTTCGCTTTAAAAAGTAGCCTATGTCCTTTCTCAGGAGCTAGATTATCTGTGTACTAAATTGCATTTAAATCGGTTCAGTAGTTCAGAGAGAGAAAGAGTTACTTTGGCATTTATAATATTATAGTAAGGATGATTAAATATAGCTTTTTTTTGTCTCTTTATCGTATTGTTAAGAGTCAAGCAGTACTCTGAAACCATGGAGCTCAGCCAACCCAAAACAAAGCTTGTTTCATACCTGACTGACCTACTGCTTGTATAACACATGTAAGTTTAATCTAATCCAAATATTATTCAGTGGCCATCGTTAAAATGCTGTCTTCAAATAGTCAGACGGACAGATACACGACATACTTATACATTACATAAATAAACCGTTGACCTTTCAAGTAATACATATTTTAGGTTGATAATTATTACTTAAAAAAACATCGGCCACTCAATCGCAGAATTTTAGTGGACTAGTCAGCATATACCCGTAAGGCTGCGTTTCCACCAGAGCCATGCAAGGTTGCGTAGGGAGGGATGTTTGTTAAGAACCAATAGAATCTCATTAACCTAGCCTTGTTCCTCTAAGCCGTTTCCATAGGAGCCAATCGAAGCTAGGTAAATAAAGGGATTATTATTTTTTTTTTCATGACGGTTGGCAAACAGGCATATGGTTAGCCTGATGGTAAGCAGTCACTGCAACTTGAACGCTTGCGATACTTGAAGTATTACATTTGAAGATTGGATATCCAGCGCTCTCACTCATCGCACCAAACGCAACAGTACTGATACTGTTACTTTACTTTCGTAGTACTTACGTACGTAGAGCCAAACCATCTGTGCTGGGAAGAGCATGTCTTTACTACCTTATAGAAACATCCTTCGCTATATGAAGATTCAACATATCTGGTGGAATCGCAGCCTTATATAAGAAATAACAAATGAACAATGATGAATGATGACGATTATCATGACAAAATGGCAACGATGATATGAACCATGCCCCACACGAGCTACTGACTTTGTGTTTGTCATCAAGCGGCATCGACAGTGACAGCATCGCCAGGCCAACTTTTTTGAGGCCACTTTGCACACCCTGTTGAAAAAGCAATAAATATAAATAAAACTAATAAAAAGCTGATTAAGCAAATATACACGTGATATTAAGTAATAAAGTACAGAATTTTACAAAATAGTTGAAAACACTTAATCTAGATAGTCTTGTGCGTTATGTAATAAATTATAGTTTTAGAAAGAGTCGCATGCTTTTAAAATGAAAATCAAGAACTTATCTAGACAATGGCGCTGAAATTACATGCCTGCTTACTCTAACATATTAACCATTCAAACATGTATTACGCCATAACAAGGATCGGCGCATGTTTGATAATCATATAGTCAAATATCCTATGACGTCATAAAAAGAGAATAACACTTTTTATCGCATAAATTATACTGTACCCACTCCCTATTCCGTTCAGACTTCAGAAGCAAGTTAACCATCAAAACAGGCGGTAATTTACTTGTTTGGTTTGTCTTCTTAGGCCGTTGATCTTGATACGTTTTAAAAATAGATTTTTTTTGTGTGTGTTTTGTTTTATCAATACACATATTCATTTATATATGGAATGGAATACAACTAAAATATTAATATCGGGATTATATTGAACGCGTAAATCTACGCATTTCTGATAAGGCAGAGTGCGTAAAGTGCTAACAACGCACAATATCGAAATTGGGATACGCCACTTGAGTATACGTGAAATGAACTATTTTGATACTTTCATGTATTATAGCTGTTTAGTTTATTATAGATTAAGATAGGATTTAAAGGTGCTTCTTCATCATCATCATATCAGCCAAAGGACGTCCACTGTTGTACATAGGCTTCCCTCAAAGAGTGCCACGATGACAGGTCCAGCGCTACCCGCATTTAGCGGACTATCGCGACCTTTACCAAGTCATCAGTCCACCGGCTAATTCGGCGTTTATTTATTTAGCGATGTCTGTTTTATTCGTTAGCATTACAAATGCTATTTTTGTGTAAAAAAAATTAGAATGCTACAAAGCACTTCGTGGAATCAACTTCCACCGGCGGTCTTTCCAAACCGATACGACTAGGGAACCTTCAAGAGAATACCGTATTCTTTCCTTAAACGTCGGCAATGCGCCTGCATGTCTTTTGGTGTTACAGACGTTCATGGACGTTAACATCAGGTGAGCCTCCTGCCCGTTTGCCCCTCTCACATAAAAAGCATTGTCTTTTTATTGCAATTAAAGAGAAATGAGCTGACGATCGAGCTGATGGTGACTGATCAACGCCCATAGATATCGGTGAGTACCTGGCCATTGGACCTGTCGCTCTAAATAATAATAAATGCTACACACTCAACGGCCCCCATTAGGATAGTAATATCCTGCGTCGGGGGTCCGGAAACATACACAAGGACAAGGACAAACACACTCAGACCGGAACACATCCTAGTATGTTTAATATGAAAGCAATACCGGGACTTTAATCACAAATAACGATTCAAACTCCTTGATTAATACACCTTTATTAAACAGTCTTTAGTTTAATCTAACAGCACAGCGTCAACTACTCCAGTCGACTTACAATTTCTGAATGTGTCAAATTCAAAGTGTCAGTTCACGCGGTGACAGCCGCTCAGTCCGTTCTTTATCAACCGTCATAAATTTGAATTTTAAATCGTTTACTAACTAATACATTTGAATTTATTTTATTTAGAATACTTAGATCTAGTGACATTAAATGAATAACTCCCGATATGAATATTAGCACATTTGCTTACATTCGGCCAGAACTGACTCAGCACGCGTCCCCGCGTGATTATAACAGAAATGCGAAAAACAAGAAAATAAATAAACAATAAATAAACAATATTTAAGACAAGCATAATCGTTATTAACTATAACAATTCATATTTTACGTAATATGTTTTAAAAACAAAACAAAAACAATTATTCATATTATACATTATATAAAAAAAAAATTGTTGTACTCTATCGTAATTTATAAATAAACTAAGCTGTATAATACCTAACCATCATAACATTAAAACTAAAGATCATAAACTTAACTTCATTGAAATGTACATGCTAGAGTTTTATTACATTATTTCACATATTGGCATCACATCCACCAGGTTCGAAAACTTCACATTAATTTATTGACTTCTCAAAAGTCTAATTACGCCACATTGAGCTCATTGAGCCCTTAAGGGCTGAGTAATGCCAAGCAATGCTGATTGCGTCACACCAGGTCGATTATGTCCACCAAACTGGTTACGCCTCATAGAACTGGTAACACTAGCCTGATATGGCTATGCCACACAAGGCTGTTAGCGGTATACTGTTCAATTCACGCCACACATGACTGCTATCGCCGTATAGAGCTTGTTATGACATTCAGGACTGTGTACGCCACATAAAGCTGTTACGCCACATAGGGCTGTTACGCCACATAGGGCTGTCACGCCACATAGGGCTGTTACGCCAATTAGGGATGTTAACGCCACATATAGCTGGTCACGCCACGCAGGGCTGTTTACGCCACATAGGACTGGTCACGCCACTCAGGGCTGTTTACGCCACATAGGGCTGGTCACGCCACTCAGGGCTGTTTACGCCACATAGGGCTGGTCACGCCACGCAGGGCTGTTTACGCCACGTAGGGCTGGTCACGCCACGCAGGGCTGTTTACGCCACATAGGGCTGGTCACGCCACTCAGGGCTGTTTACGCCACATAGGGCTGGTCACGCCACGCAGGGCTGTTTACGCCACATAGGGCTGGTCACGCCACATAGGGCTGGTCACGCCACGAAGGGCTATTAACGCCACATGGGGCTCCTTACGCCACAGAGGGCTAGTTGTTACAAATAAAGTATAAGTACAGTAGTCATTTAGTACATCATTCTTTATATATATAGTTTTACAATATCTTATTTCTTTCACAACAAAATATAACAAATGTATTTCAAGCTAAATAAGTACATCTAGAAGTAACCAATATCAATATTCGTAACAAAAGTAATAATTAGACCAGAAAAATATCTTAAAACTAAGAATCTAATATATATATCAATATATCAATAACCATATAAAAATATCATTAAGAATACTACTTAGCAGAAAAAAAGGAGGTAATCCATAAAAATAATCATTTCTACTCTGTGTCACTCGATATGGGGTCGTGAGAAAATACTAGCCAAGGATGAATTTTATCTACCGCGTAAACAGCTTTATAAACAGGTCTTCCTGACTTTCTTGTTATAGGTGTATCCTCTATCTCATACCTATCATTATCCAAAATCTTAACTATTTTATAAGGGCCACTACATTTAGGTTGCAATTTACGACTTTGGCCAGAAATACCACTGACCTCTCTTTCCACCCTTACAAGATCACCTAGTTTGTATGTCTGAGCTACTTTCCTATGCCTATCAAACCTTTCTTTTTGTTTTTCTTGCTCTAATGACATTTTTTTATGGACATTCGTTCTAATTTCATCCTGAGGGATATATTCTTGACTTTCAGAAACTACAACATTCATTTCTCCATCGGATATGCCAACAGGTACGGTTCCGAACAGTAACTCAGCTGGACATTTACCAGTTGCCCTATTCATGGTATTGTTAAGGCCCCATTGTACGCGTGGTAGCATAATATCCCATTCATTCTCCGGACGCTGATGGTTAATAGCTGTAAGAGCATCCACTATCGTTCTATTGTAACGCTCTATTTGGCCATTGGATCTAGGAGATGCAACCGCATTTAGGATATGATGGAAACCCGTCTTTGTGCCAAACTGCTTAAATTCCTTACTAGTAAAGCTTGTACCCCGGTCGGTTATCAATCGACGGGGTACACCAAAAATAGAAAAATATTCCTCAAATACCGCTATACTGGTTTTACTTTTACAGTTTTTTACAGCTTTCAGATATATAAACTTCGTAAACGAATCTATAATGGCTAAAATATAGCAATTCCGTTTTTTACTTTGCGGGAAAGGACCGCAATGATCCGCATGTAATGTATCAAATGGTTTATCAGGTTTAGGTATTGGATGTAATGAACCTTCTTTAGAACCACCGGGTAGTTTATTATGTGCGCAATGCAAACAGGCCTTACAGTATTTTTTAATAAATTTACGCATATTTTTAAACCAGTAAACTTTTCTAATTTTTTCATAAGTCTTATCGTAACTGAAATGGCCAACTTCATCATGATTACTGCGAAGTATTTGCCACCTAACACTTTTTGGTACCACCCACAATAGGTTGTCTTTATCACCCTCTTTGACAATACGGTATAACCTATTATTTTTAACAGTGAAATTATTTTTTATTTCAACAATATTCTTAGTATTAGGATCTTTCAAAATTTCAACTATACGCTGAAGTTCAGAATCAGCTTGCTGTACCGTCTCAAGCCATTTATCGTCCGCACAATTATAAGTTGGTTCCTGTATAATGAAAATATTATCTAAAGTACTATCATCACGAGTCAATTCATCACTAGTATTAATAGGATTTCGACTTAGGGCATCCACATGTGCCATTTTACAGCCAGCGCGATATTCTATTACAAAATCAAATTCTTGCATTGCGATATACCATCTAGCAACACGAGGGATTAATTCCTTTTTTGTCATCGTACTTCGAATAGCATTACAATCCGTAACTAATTTAAAACTAACACCTAATAAATAAACTCGAAATCTCCTAAAAGCAGTTATAACGGCAAGGGTCTCCAGCTCATACGAGTGGAATTTTTGCTCTTCGGGAGACGTTTGTCGGCTATAATAAGCTATGGGTTGAAGGCCCTTACCGTTATCTTGCATCAAAATAGCTCCTATACCCATTTTACTGGCATCGGTATGAACTTCTATACAAGCTGATGGATCGTATAACGCCAGAATTGGCCTGCTTATTAATTTATCCTTTAATTCATTAAATGCTTTTAATTGATCAGATCCAAATTGCCATGGTTCATTCTTTTTTGTAAGCATAGTTAAAGGCCTTGCTATTTTAGAAAAATTCATAACAAATTTACGAAAGTAACTCGCTAATCCTATAAATTGTCGAATCTCATGTACATTTTTTGGAATAGGGAATCTTCTAACCGCATCTATTTTACATACGCCTGGACGGATACCATCACCCGATATCTCATATCCTAAATATTCGATACATTCTTGAAAGAAAATACATTTATTTAAATTTAAGGTTAGTTTTGCATTTTGTAATAAATCAAACATTTTCTGTAACTTTTCTAAACCCTCACTTATATCTTTTGAAGCTACTAAAAGATCATCCATATATGCAATAGCTAAATGATTCGACCCATTCAACATAGTATTAATTACCCTCTGAAAAACACTCGGAGCATTAGCCAACCCAAATGGCATACGGTTATATTCATACAAGCCATCTGGAGTGACGAATGCTGTGAGATGCTTGGAAGTCTCAGAAAGTGGTACTTGATAGTACCCTGACGCTAAGTCCAGACTACTATAAAACTTGTTGCCACCCAAACAGTCTAACTTGTCTTCGATCCTTGGTAAGGGATATTTGTCTTTTAATGTCTTCCTATTAAGAGCCCTATAATCAATACAAAGTCTTTTCTGACCATTTTTTTTATTTACGAGTAAGACAGGGCTAGCGTAACAAGAAGAACTTTCTCTTATAATACCATTTTTAAGAAGATCTTCAATAATAACTGATAGTTGTTCTTTCTCTTTAATTGACATTCTGTACGGATTGTAAACTACTGGAATATCATCCTTTAATCGAATAATCATTTCGGTCAAATCCGTTTTTCCTAACTCAGACAAATCTAATGCAAAACAGTCTCTGTATTTAGATAATAAATTATGAAATTTAGTAGATTCCTCTTGACTTAATTTAGTACCTATTTTTATATCTTGTTCCGGTAATGATACCTTATTATTTTCATTATCTGTTTCTTTCTTAGTAAATCCGACAAAACTTTCATTTATTTCGTCATAACTTAAACCTCTTGCGAGTGTCTGATCCTTTTTTACTAACAAATCTATATTGTTTATATTTGAAATCATAATATAACCTTTATTATTTTCTATTGTATAAACACCCGGTAATATTATAAATTCCGCATTATTTTTATTAGAACATAATTTATTTGGAACATAAAGAGATCCGGACGTTTTGTCATGAGCTTCTATTTCAACAGGCGAGGTTGTATAAGATTGTATTATGATATCTTTTAGGCAGTTTAATTTAATTTTAGGTTGAATGACGTCATCTTTAGGAGCTCTGTAAAATATCAAAGCTTCTGATGTCTTAAGAACACACATATTCGGTAATTCAGAAAAGTTTTGTCCTACTATGATTTCAAATGGCATAAATTGATCAGATACGACCATAAAATCTATTAGCGCTTCAATATCATCTACCAAAATAGTTCCTTTACATTTTCCGAGGGGCCTAACAATCGAATTGCCAAAACCTCTAAGGTTTTGCATATTATTTTCAATCCATTCACTAAATATAACCTTAGCAAGGCTTTCTTTTATTAAAGTGCAGCTGCTACCTAAATCAATAAATGCAAAAACTTGGTGTCCTTGTACAAAAACCTTTTTGTAATATTTTTCACAATCTGTTGTACTTTGCATAATATTCATAACAGTTTTATCAGTTTGTGCGGGCATCAGTTGAGGTAATCTATTAGAATTATTAATATCATTACTTGTACTAGCTTTACTACGACAATCTTTCATTAAGTGTCCTACCCTATGACAATTATTACAACGTCTCATAGGTTTAGAGCATTTCGTTCTAATGTGTCCGACTTCACCACAGTTAAAACAAACAATATTCGGCCTTGTTGTATTTGGAACCGCATTATTAATATAACTACCTTGGCCTTTAATATCTCTAGAAACAAACATTCTTTGTCTATTAATTACATTGCTATCATTTATTGTTAACGTCCTCAAATAAGAAAATAATTGTTCGGGTTCGTCAAATCGGCAAGAATTCGCACTCATTCTAATAAACTTATCATCTATACCATGTACTAAACACCCAACAGCTTTACGCCCAATTATTTCACACCTATTAATCAATAACATTTTTTCATAATAATATACATCTAACGGCTGTCCTATTCTACAACGCACTTGTAGCATTCTATTAAGTAATTCTCCATAATTTTCCGTGTTCGGGAATGCAGATTTTAGTTTTTCCTTCCACTGATCCCAACTAAAAAGTAACGATGGAAGGCCTTGATACCATCTTTTGGCAAGGCCTGTTAATTTTGGCAATGCATAGTGACAAATCTGAGTCTCATTCCAAGAGTATATCTGAGCACACTCATCTACCTTGTGTAACCATGCTTCAATACTTTGAGATCCATCATTTGGGTCGAATTCGGGAATGACGTTTATTTGTGAACTGAAGGAGAAAGTTGGATTTAAATTGTTCGATGCACTTTTAGATAGATTATTATCACTTATAGGTAAAGGGATGGATGTTCTTTGCCTTTCCAAAGAATCGATTACATCATTTCGGCTATCACATGTTTGGGGGTAGAATTGAATTGGGGGTGTTTTATTATTATCTGCCCTATTTCGGCTATGTCTGTGTTTACGGGATTTATGTTTTTTCACGTATTTGGATCTTTTCCTATATTTCCGCGAGCGATCCCTACTTAATGATGATGAAGAAGTACTAGTGGAACTAACAGCAGTTGAAGAATGTCTTTTACGACGCTTAGTACTATGTCGTTTTCGTGAACGTGAACGTCTATCAGACCCCATATTTTATGACCACAGAATAGAATTATAAATAATAATAATAAAAAGAAACTAATAGAAAATTAATGTAGTAACAAATAATAAAACCTATAAAAAATATTCAAAAGAAATATATATTACTTCATCGAAAAAAGAACAAAGGAACAACAAAAATAACCTTCTGATAACTTCATTTGAAACCGAAACAAACTGTAACTGAGGGTATGTCAACCAATTACAACAATTATATAATAACTACAGCGTTTTTATACTCAAAATACACATAATTGTAATAATATTAAGAACATTATTATGACTTTATGATAATAATTATAACTTATGGTTCGTAAATATTAAACTAAAACACTTTATTCACTTGCTCGTTATTTCCAAATTCCTTTGTTTGCACAAAAAGAACTTTAAACTTTCACTGACCTTAAGTCTCAGGAGATTTCCAGAATCTGGGTACGGCGTGTTCGCTTCCCGCTTCGGATTTGAAAGCAATACCGGGACTTTAATCACAAATAACGATTCAAACTCCTTGATTAATACACCTTTATTAAACAGTCTTTAGTTTAATCTAACAGCACAGCGTCAACTACTCCAGTCGACTTACAATTTCTGAATGTGTCAAATTCAAAGTGTCAGTTCACGCGGTGACAGCCGCTCAGTCCGTTCTTTATCAACCGTCATAAATTTGAATTTTAAATCGTTTACTAACTAATACATTTGAATTTATTTTATTTAGAATACTTAGATCTAGTGACATTAAATGAATAACTCCCGATATGAATATTAGCACATTTGCTTACAAATACAAACATCTGCTCCGAGCGAAAATAGAACCTGCGACCTGCGGAGCTTAAGGCAGTATCGTCACCGCTGCGATACAACATCGTCACATATAAATTTAAGAAATAATTATACATAAGCAAATTATTTATTGAACCTTACAAACTGTTTTTACTAAATTTGTCGATTCATCTTGTTATTTTTTTTTGTCCCTTAAAGCTGTTTTGAATCAGGGATACATATCGCGCCGGTATATGATGAACGTAATTTTAAACAACATATTTTATAACCCAATAATAAATCGAATGTAATTATTGACAAATCTTTATATCTGTATGTCCGGAAACCAGTAAATAACTAAACATTTTTTTTTATCAATATTGATAGATATCGGATATTGAACTTGTGATTCAAACATAAATTATAAGTAAGAGTGTTTTATTAGGGTTGCTACAGTTTTTTTATTATAAATATAATTAAGGTAATAACCTGTTTTTATTAATTAAAATACTTCTTTCGCAATTTTTATAATGGATGGACGCGTTCGTCTAGGGAACTACCAGGGTGGTATACTCATAGAATATCAACGGATGTCATAGAGTGGCGGTACTGCTACTGTTGTATTATTTGCCTGGCGTCTGAGGTCAAAATTGTCAACCCTTCTGTTATATAACTGTACTGATCTTCCCTTTCATCTTTTCATCTACGTTGGCACGCAAGCATATGACCCACCTGATGGTTAGCGGCTGCCGCAGCCTATGAGCGCTTGTACCATATATTTCACTACAGTTTCGCTTCTATAATAAAATTCCGCAGACAATTTTGAATCTACCACTTATGAAATTTAAATCTTATATCAAGCGGTGTTTACTAAATAAAGCTTATTATTCCGTTAATGAATATATTGCAGATAATGTGCCATGGAATTAATGTACGTTGAGTTTCATGCGGGATATATATCTTAATTGTACATTTGACAAATGTAATGTGATTATTTTTGAAAAGAGTAACTGTAGAGTTTCTTGCCGTTTCTTCTCTGCAGAATCTACCTTCCGAATCGGCGGTAGCTTCACTTAGGCGGACATAACAGACTGTATATTTGACGATTCAAAAGCGCTTAAAAGCCTATTTGAATAAAGAATATTTTGAGTTTTGAGTTTGAGTTTGAGTTTGAGTCTCCTTCAAACCGATACAGTACACTGCTTTTGCAGTAGAATAACTGACACTGCGGTGGTACTTACGTAGCCGGTCTCGCGCAATGAAAGTCTTTCCACCCGCAGACCCGTGGTGTTTTAGTGAACATAGGTCAGTACAACTTCTTTCCATCACACTGCATTCTGTTTTAGTATTAAGTGTCATGGCAATGTATTCTTTAACTTAATACGAGTTGTTTATTGGAAATTATTAGCTTTGTATGGAGTACGCCTACTTTATGCGCATATACCGAAACGACCGTATATGCTAAAAAAAATTTTAGTCTGAAGCCGTCTGAAAAATAGAATGCGAGTGGCAACCCTAGTTTTAACAGATATTGAGTCAAAAGAACAAATTCAGAGGTATCGTGAGTTAGTATCATGACTAAATATTTTCCTTAATAATTCCATAAATACAAGTTTTACTTGTTAAAAATTTTCCAACGCAGTTAAATCAAAGGAAGAAAATGAACTACGAGCTAGCGTTGTATGTTGGACTTTAAGAAGAAAAATAAGTTCTCTTCGAAACTCCGCCATTTTCGTATCGAAGTTCGCAAAGAGATCACTAATATTTTTAAGTGGGTGTGTTGAATTTTGTTTATATATTATTAAGGTAGTTATATTAAGTATAATACATGTAAATGTTTATAAACAAACAATCTGACTATCAAGATATAAAATACATATTTTAGTAGTTGTGCCCGCGGCTTCACCCGCTTGAATAACGACTTTACATTAGGGATCTTTAGTGCAATAGATTTCATTCCATATTTCAACCCCTTCAAGCAAATAGTTACTTTCGCATTTATTATATTAAGTAGAAATAGGGATATGAGTATAAAATAGCGTCCAAACAAAAGTAAGCCCGTCTGATGGTTGCGGTTGTCGTTGCATATCGTCACTTATAAAACCAACGTCATCACTATGAAAGGCCTGAGAAGAAGAGTGAGAGTTTACTGACACATAATACAATTCCCTTTGAACCAAATCTTTACTTAAGTCTGGGAGTTTAGCTGTTCGGCATTCATACTCATCTAACGTAAAGCAACAGTTTAGGTCTCCGATGACGTCAGTAGTTCGATCGCGCAATATGAGCCCCTGGGAGAGCTGTCCCTTTTTCACGGTAGGGTCACTGTACTCACCCCACCCCCCTCCACTACGTGACGCTGTCAAGGCCAGCAATAAGTAGTCAGAAACACAAACAGTACAAATGTTATTACTTATTTTGTTAGAAATTACTAATCCGATCGAACATGTTAAAAACCTACCTAAGCATTACCTACAGACTACAGTACAGATTCTATTCTTACTAAATTCTATACAATGATCAGAATTACATGTATTTAGCCTACATACAACTAATCAAGTTTTTCTTTGTATAAGATTGGATATATACCGTTTTGTTACGTTACAAAAGACCTTTCCTTTTAATGAAACGACCATAAGCATTTTTTGTTCTTTTATATACAATTATTTTTAAAGAAAGGTGAAATTAAAAACAATAAAATGTCAGAAAGATTTTTTCTTAAAAGGCCTTAGGCGGTTGATAAGCTGATTAGAAGATAATCACGGCATATTCTCTGGAAATTAAGACAATTTTTGTTATTTGAATTTTGAAGACGTTGTGGCGCAGTCGATTGTCGTAGCAAGCCTGACTTAAGGACCACCGGTCACGACCATACCAGCATCTGTTCCGGTCTGGGTTTGTTTGTCCATGTCGTTGTGTTTCCGGACCTCCGATACAGGATATCACTGTCCTAATTGGGGACCGTTGAGTATGTAGCGTTTATTTTTATTATTTTGTAATTTGATAACGAAAACAAAGTCTGAGTTTTAAATCTAATAAGATAATTATAATATAATTTAAAGGCGTCGGGATGTGACGACCCCATCGCCCGCTGTTGGGATAACCTCTGTCACAACAGAGATTATTCCACCAGTGCAATCAGTCACACTGGTGGTAGGTCTTTTGTTGCAAGAGGCCGGCTAGGTAGGTACCACCGCAGTGTCCAATATTCTGCCGCCAAATAGTAGTGCTTAGGCACTACTGTGTTCCGGTTTGAAGGGCATTGTACGCTAGTGAAATTACTGGGCGAACGAGATTTAAGAACTAATATCTCGAGGTTGGCAACGCGTGAGTGGCACCTACTAATGGTGCTGCAAGCGCTCATAGGCTGCGGCAGCCATTTACCATCAGGTGGGCCGTATGCTTGTTTGCCAACTTCTAACATTAAAAAAAAAAATCTAATAAGAACCAATTGAGATATCTGAGTCTCACATTCAAAACAAACATGATAATTGCTTAAGATTGTATAAGCCAAACATATAATGTGGCAACGCGTCTGCGACCCCTTTGAAGTTATGAAGGAATATGGTCCATATTAGCCGCTTAACATTAGGTGAAACTATTCGTGCCTCTTTATAATATTGTTACGGTGAAACTTATCACCGAGGTATGAGGTTCAAAATCGCTTGGTACGCTTTTGGACTTTTGGCTATTCTTTTGGACTACGATTGACCTGTGATGTTTGAAGTTCTGTTGTGTGATCTAGAAGATCCCAATAAAGTCCCAATAAAGTAAATTTACATTTTTTATAGTTGTAACAATATAAAAAAATGTAAATTTAAGAAAGCGTGTCAAGCCGAACTCGCCTTCTAATTCTTTCTCTCTTCCTCCTATAAATTGTGCTTGCAACACGCATATATATCTAAGTGTTACAAGCATCCATAGCTTCTACTTATTTTAATGTATTTAGTGGCCAACCTAGTGTCAGAGTTCAGGTTGCTCATATAGACCACCGACTTGACCTTTATCAAGATAACAAGCTACACCGACTTTTTATGTATACTCGAAAACACGGAGTCGCTCATTTAAAATACCACTATGGACAGACCGAAACAGATATTTGTAAGATTAATACAAACGTCTGTCCGAGCGGGAATCGAACCCGCAACCGTCGAGGCTAAAGGCAGACTTGCTACCAAGAGCTCCACAACGGTCTCACAACGGTGTCACCCATCCATAGACTGACCGAGCCTAAAGTTGCTTAACCCACAGATCGTTGACGACTAATGCTAAGAAATTATGGTAGCCTATTTACACTTAATGACCAGTCTGCGCATATCTTCTCCTTAAACATAGTATTAAAAATTTCAATTTTTTTTTAAAGAATATTAGCAATGCTTGTTCAAGGCATTACTAATATTCCTATTGCCCCTCCAAATAAGCTCGAAGCTTGCCCTAGGAGTGGGTACGACAATAGCCCAAGGGGTCAGGATCGAACCCTCGACTCTCGCGTTAACGGAGCGAAGTCGGCCCTTCTACCGTTTAGCTATTGAGGCTCAATTCAAAGTCGTATGTACAATAAATCAATTTTAGGGTATTTATGAATAAGCTTGCTTCATTTGTAACCAGTTTAAAAGACCACCCACTTATTGTTTACAAAAACCTTCGTGTTAAATATAAACATAGATAGTATTGTCGGCGGCGCGTGCGCAGCACACCTGCTTAGGCACGATCGTGCCAATTCCATTTATAGAATATCAACAAGCTTTAACTTTGTTTCGAGTTTTTAACAATTTATTAGGTTTTATGTTTTAATGTTTATCTTTATATTATACTAGCTGCGCTCGCGGCTCTGCTCGCGTGATATATATTTTTTTCTTTATTGCACGGAATCGTAATTCTTTTTCTAAAATAAAAGTAGTCTAAGTTACTCCTTATTACATCAGCTAGCTGCCAATAAAAGTCCCGTCAAAATCGGTCCAGCAATGTCAGAGATTAGCCGGAACAAACAGACAGGCAGACAAAAATTAAAAAAAACGTTTTTTTGGTGTATGTACCGTATATTCATATACATGTAGTAAACATCGGTTATGTCAATATTACAAACAGACACTTCAATTTTATTATATGTATAAATTAGCTGTGCCGCTGGTTCCGCTCGCGTTATGTAGTTACGGGCGTCGGGATGTAACGACCCCATCGCCCGATGTTGGGATAACCTCTGTCACAGCAGAGATTATTCCACCTGTGCAATCAGTCACACTGGTGGTAGGTGAAGGGCACTGTAGGCTAGTGAAATTACTGGGCAAAGAAGGTTCAAGAACTAATATCTCGAGGTTGGCAACACGTGAGTGGTGCTGCAAGCACCCACTAATTGATTCCATGGGAACCCAACGTTTTTCCGAGATAAAAATGATAAAAATTATTAAACTCCAAGGGAATCGCAACATCGCACATTTAAAATACATTACTCTTCAACTTCCGCCGGCGGTCTTTCCGAACCGATACGACTTGGGAACCTTCAAGAGTAGAGTCTATTCTTTCCTTAAAGGTCGGCAACGCGCCTGCATGCCTTCTGGTGTTGCATATGTTCATGGGCGGCGGTGATCACCTAACATCAGGTGAGCCTCCTGACCGTTTGAACCCTCTTACATAAAAAAAAAAAAAAAAAACTCTAAAACAATTCATATATATCGGGTACTTATTCTAATTTCTTTAGATGATAGTTTAGTGCAGTCTTGGGAACAATAGCTAAGAAGGAGCGAACATTACCGAGTCTTATTTTTCTATAATTTAAAAATTTATGCAATAACTACAACAATAATAATATTTTACTTGAAAAAAAAGGTCCCAGGACAACACTACCGGTATAATATAAAAGTTTGTAAAAAGACCATTTATAAAACCACACCACGGCTTGAGTTTAATTCGTTTTGTAAACAATAAATAAATAAACGCTACACACTCAACGGCCCCAATTAGGATAGTTATATCCTGTGTCGAGGGTCCGGAAACATACACAATGACACGAACAACTTGCTTTATATGTTTTTTTTTATGTATCGGTCAAGTTTTTGGCAATTTAAGATTTATGTAAGTTATTTTACTTATTTTCACAAAAAATAAGTATATTAACTAAATATTTCGTATATAATATAACCCAAAACGTTTAACATAAGACATAAATTGCATGTTTAAAAAATAGCTTTTTTAAAAGTTTTAAAGCTTAAAACTACCGTGAAAAAGTAAAAAATATCGTGAAAACATTACTTAATTAACATCGGAGGTCAAAGTCACCATAATGAAAGACCTCCGATGGGTCCGAAATTAATCGGTACCTAAACCGTTTAGCCGTTAAATTTTACATTACATTTTTTAAAATAATTTAAGATTAAGAAATTATAACAAGGCTCTTTCCCGTTGCCTTTGTAGGTAAAAGCTTCCCAAACAAATTAATGTCAATTACTTCGTAATTGCTTCTGCAGCGTTTAATGGTGATTTGAATCTAAAAGGAAAGAACACTTCCCTCTAATAGTTTCATCAAAGAAGATTAAATAAAAAAGTACTTTTACAATGAAATAGTAGCTTTAAAATGCGTAAAGTTACTCGTACTATTATGGCACAATCGATCAAAAGCGAATTAAAAGTCCTTTAGTGTTTGCTATTAATCAAAGTACCTGGATGACCGATCATTGCTTGGTATTTTTTTTCGGTACATAGTGTTTTTTCATAGTATCATTTCATTTTTCATAGTTAATCGGGATTGCGATTCAGCGGGGTAAGGTAACTAGCATTCTTGCCACCATTCCCCGTGGACATGATTTGTACAGTTTTCATTATTTGTAAATATATAGTATGAATTGTAAATAAATTAAAGAATATTAATATAAAATAATGTATTTAAATGACTCTTTAATTATTTCTATGATCAATTATAACTTAATTAAAAATACAATATAATACAAAATAAGTCCAATCGTTTATTCTCCTCAGCGATTTATTCCATTATTTCAAGATTATTTATATACAAGAAGATATAAACTTATTTGTACTTAGTCGTGAAAAATGGAGAAGGATGGGATGAGGAAGGAAGGTGAAATGGAGAAGGCTTTGAGACCTTCAATTTGTAGAGAGTACCGACACTCTTGAAAGCTGTTTAAAGTAAAAGGAAAGTGGCTTCGATGAGAGTTTCACTATAAAACTACTATTGAAGCATCCCAGAAAATCAGGCCAAACTATAAAACCACAACCGGTTCGATTCCCGCTCGGACCAGATATTTGTATTGACCATACAGGCATTGTTTTCCGGTCTGGGCGTGTTTGTCCTTGTTATTGTGTATGTTCCCGGACACAAGATATAACTGTCATAATTGAGCGTGTATATCGTTGAGCGTGTATCGTTTATAATTTTTATTTGTTTATTTTATCACACATTATATATCACTTCTAAAACAAAAACTAAATTATCCCAAAACAGTAATTATAATCATATTAAATATAGATTATCAAGAAATTAGTAACATCTGTATAGCTTGCTTCTAACGGATTTCATAAGTACAAGCAAAAACGCCAACCCGGAAAACAATAATTATAGAACAGTTAAATCAACGATGATGAATTAAATGACAGCCATTTTGGCGCAGCAAGCATCTGTAGTCGCAGTATATCTGTTACGCCCAGCTCAAACTAAGCCAGCAATTTAGACTAGAGAGGAATCTTCTCCCGCAATGTGTTAATAGCGCTATTTGGCAATGAGTTTATAGGCTTTATAGTTTATAAGCTGTAAGACCTTCTCTTCCATACGAAAAAATGTCCAAAAATTCTCTGGTTCTCTTTCGTTTCGATTCGTTTTCGTTCGATTACGTTGCAATCTTGGTAGTAACTCCGTTTCGTTGCATTAGTACGAATTTACAAAGGAGCACCAATGAATCTTGTTTGATTTTTTTTTTGTATGGCAAGGCCTGTCCTTGTTTGATATATTAAATACGAATATGCTGCAGTAAGAAAGATTTTTATTGAATCGACTAAATAAAGACCTATATTAAGGTAGTCGAACTTATTTTATTAAACCGAAAAAATGTCTAGAATTTCTATGTTATTAATTATTTATTTAAATTTTATCATATATAAAACAAAAACTTTTGTTCTATTATCGGACCCCTAATTAGGAGTAACAGTCCATTCTTTCTATAAACAAGTTTTAATCTGTGAAACCTTGTTTTGTTGGCCACTGACTAATTTATACCGTAAACAAACAATTTTTAGGCAATGAGAAAGAATTAGTACTGTATTAGTTCACCTTATCAGAAGAAGGCTTCACGGTCAGAGACAGAAATAATAGTATTATAAACCTATACTTTTTTCATCTCACGAGGGCGGGTTGATCTTAGTTGTGTGTGTAGCTCGAGAGTGCTCTGATTGGCCTATTAGTACTTGTGTTGCGTCGAGATTTGATTAGAGCGCGTGTCAATACACATCACAACTACAAGCATAGCCTTCGTGAGATAGAACAACTATAATTACATTTATTACTATTACGTTACGGTAGCTTCATTACTATTACGTAAGAACGTTTGTGAACTCGCGCCACGATTATTCTCTATTAATTCCAAGTACACACGACGCGATATCAAGAGCTATGCATCCAGTAGTTAACATTCCAATTAGATTCCCACTTCATGTAAATTCGCTCGAACAAACAAAAGCAAATTACATCTTACAATGCGACCTGATTCTGATATTGCGGTTTTACTTTGACCTCAATGCCTAATATCGTATAGCGGTAAGAGCCTGTTCTTATAACAGTTTTAATCAGGGCAGTCTTAAGACACGATAGTTTTTTTTATTGTATCTAGACAACCCATAAATTTCGGCGTCGGGACGTGACGCCCGCTGTTGGGATAACCTCTGTCACAGCAGAGATTATTCCACCAGTGCAATTAGTCACACTGATGGTAGGTCTTCTGTTGCAAGAGGCCGGCTAGGTAGGTACCACCGCAGTGTCAAATATAATGCCGCCAAATAGTAATGCTTAGGCATTACTGTGTTCCGGTTTGAAAGGAACTGTACGTTAGTGAAATTACTGGGCAGACGAGATTTAAGAACCAATATCTCGAGGTTGGCGACGCGTTAGTGACACTTACTAATGGTGCTGCAAACGCTCATAGGCTACGGCAACCACTTACCATCAGGTGGGCCGTATGCTTGTTTGCCAACTTTTAACATAAAAAAAAAATTGCGGTAACCAACTAATGAATAATTTTGTTGTGCACAAATTACAACCCGCTATACACGTAGGTAGTAGGTAATACTTGACTGTTGAGGTTATAACTATATGCTTTATATACTTAGATCATTTTTTTCAGATTGAGTATTGCTGTTGACAGCGTTACCGGGCTGGGTGGCCGAGTCCTGAGACCAAGCCGAGAAAAAGGAACAGCCTGCGATTAGACGCAAAGCTGATTGCGTCCATAGCTTGCCTCCTCCACACCACGACTAAAAACGTCCTCGGGGATCGAGGACTTACATGAGTAGGCAAAAAGATAATTGCGTCCATAGCTTGCCTCCTCCACACCACGACTAAAAACGTCCTCGGGGATCGAGGACTTACATGTGTAGGCAAAAAGATGATTGCGTCCATAGCTTGCCTCCTGTAAGGCCGCATCACGGCTAAAAATATCATCGAGGATGGAAGACTAACATTAGTACGTTACGTTTCTATTTGAAAAAATATTAAAATATAGCTTATTTAAAGGGTGTTGCTATTTATATTCAGAAATTTATTGATTTCGTATTAAGATTCAAGGTTGGTCATGAATATTTCCTAGGTTTAAATTCCCCTGAGCGATGGAAGCGTTGCGTGCTGAACTTCGCATGCGATTACTTGATAAGTTCTATTGAATTTTAAAATATACTTTTAAAATAATGTATAAAACTAAGCAACGAAAAATATATCTTGTTAAAGGTAAATAGTAATTGAGAATTGAAGTTTTCGACATTACGACGAGGAAGTGCTTCGACGTAGCAGTAGCTCCTACCCCCTCTATTACCTTCTTTTTTCCCTTCTTATCCTTTATCTCATTTCCCTTGGGTTGGCAATCCTCATGTGATACTTCAAGTATCGCGCGCGTTCATACATTGTGGTGACAGCTTACCATCAGGCGGACCATAGGCTTGTTTGCTTGCCAATCGCCATTAAATAAAAATATAAACTTCATTTGATGATAGAATCCTATATCTAAGCTATATTGTATATCGAGAATCATTTCACAAAAACCGAAACCTAATTAGTTTAGTGGTTTCTAGACCGCACTCACACAAAAAGTCAAATTCAAATCATGACACGTTATTTTTAATAAATTAATTAATAATTATACAGGAAAGTGAAAGCAAAACCGCATCAAAAAGTTAGTATCACATAAAAGCTATTACGCTGAGAGATACAGCGTATGAAGTGGCTTCAGCGTCGTCCTATCTCGTAAACCAGCTCTGATGATGATGAGAGACGTGCTTATAGCTAAGGCCCATTCTTCAGTACTTATAGTGCCAACATACTAAAGTGTGTTTGGAAATAAATCATAACCTATTTTAACTTTAAGGTGAATACAAAAACAATTAAGAAATTGTAATAATATTTCTTAAATTTTGAAAAAAAATTGACCTTCGGGTAACATTTTCAATAAAAAATTAATAAAGAAAGAACCCGGCCCGGAGCCCATTTATATTTGAACATTATTTTGTAAGTATTTATTTTACCGGCATCAGACATACGAGTAAATAAAAATAAATTCGTGAGACACAGACTGACGGACAGACTTAATAATAAGATTGCATTGTCAGTTTTCAGGTAAGGAGCCCTAAAATCATCAGTCGAATTGGTAGTGTGTAGTTTTTTAGTCAGCTAGTGTACCAAGCAATTGCAGTTCTCGATCTGATGTATATTACATAATGCAAATATAAATAGATTGATTTTGTTGAAAACACGCAACATTGTATTAAATAAAGCGTACGTTGTGTAATTTATGTGTCAGATGAATGCGCAAGAAACGTTTTTTGATCTAGTCTTTGGGATCTTAAATCTTATATTCGTCTTATTTAATTTAAAAAAAAATGTTTGTTGTGACGGCAACAAGAATACACCACTCTCTGTTTTTTTTTTATGTTACAATTTTGCAAACAAGCATACGGCCCACCTGAACGTAAGCGGTTGCTGCAGCCTATGAGCGCGCGTAACACCATTATTAGGTGCCACTCACGCGTTGGCAACCACGAGATATTTCACTAGCCTACGGTGCCCTTCAAACCGAATCACAGTAATGCTTAAGCACTACTATTTGGCAGTAGAATATTTGACACTGCAGTGGTACCTACCTAGCCGGCCTCTTGCAACAAAAGACCAGTGTTGCACTGGTGGAATAATCTCTGCTGTGACAGAGATTACCCCAATAGCGGGCGATAGGGTCGTCACGTCCCGACGCCGGTAAAACTCTACGTATTATAGTTCGTGAGATACATCCCGCTGAAACACGAGCCGACGGACTGTAGGGCTTAGTAATATGGTTTCATAAACACCTTTTGAGCACAAAACCCTAAAAACTCTAAATAATATATAGGATCTCCTCAAAAATATAAAAGTTATTTCATAATACCTCAATATTCTGCTCAAAGTATATCTAAAGTTGGCTAGAGTTATATTAACCATCAAATTATTAGTAAACCATCCAATTTAATATAAAACGAATTCTTTTACATAATAAGTACATACTCTTCTCGTATAATGTAATGTTTGACATTATTCTGTAAGTCTCATCTTACGAGCACTTATTTGTAAGAATATTGCAAGACGCGTGCGACAATATTACACGATTTCAATGTTATTGTCTTTCAAATATCGAAAAAAGAGTTTATTTTTTTTATTCATGATGGTTGACAATTTATATTATTGTATTTTTAACCAATTGTAAATTTATTTTATTTTAAATTCATGTTAATTAATTTTGCAATCAGTTTATTGTAGTTTATAATATGTTATTACCGCTAAATATGATTCGAATTTAGTCATTGTTAAATAAATGCTTTTAGTTAAAAGTACGAAAAAATACCATATTACATTTTAATGTTAACAGATCGCAATAACAGTCCTTTAAAATGCACGCTATGTTACAGCATAATTGATTCCCAATTACGTATTGATATCAGTCCGGACACGTGTTAGCCTGAGTATAACTGAATAGGTGCATCGCAGACGAGAATTTGACCTTTGAATATATTTAGATGGGCACAATGGATAATCAGGGCCAATACAAAACCTATCGTGTCCAACGAACCGAAACTTCTTATCAAAATGAAATAAAGGTTTTTATATAAAGTTAGTATGTACTCATTTACTATATCTTGGCTTGCAGTTTTCAGCAACAACGGCCTGAATCGATCCCAGATTAGAGATGAGCACACGTTAAAAAAATATATCGACAAATATCAAATCGATATTTTTTTAGCTGTATCGATTATTATCGAGCAAAAAATATGGATGTCTCGGGTTCATTTTTTTTTTCAAAGAGCAAAGTAAATTTGTACTAATGTACTTGGAACTAAACTAGTCCGAGGGATCGCGTTTGCAAAAAATAATCTAATTCGATACTCGAAATAAAATATCGATTATCGGTTTTTGGAGATTGATATTTTTTTTGCTCAACATAAATTCTTACAGGTAAATAAGCACGTCATTAGTTGATTAGAGACAGTAAACAGTGTTACGACATAATTTGAACAGCGGTAGCGAACCTCCTTAAAACGCTAATGTTCGCAGGTCCAATTTCCATTCGGGGTAGATATATTTACTGCGGAAGGGCTTTCATTGCAAGGGGGCCGGCTAGGTAGGTACCATTCATAGGTGTGTTTTCCATTACTGTGTTGCGGTTTGAAGGTCACTGTAGCTAATGGAATAACGTGGCAAAAGAGATTTAGGAACCAATATCTCGAGGTAGGCAACGCCTGAGTGTCACCTACAAGCTTAATACTTCTACCTTTCCATGAGATGGGCACTATGCTTGCTTGTTTAAATTAAAACGAAAAAATTTCACCTCTAATAAACCACCTTCAAGCTTTCGTTTAGCGACAAAACACATTATCAATACTAAAAATGCTTAGCTTATGCTTTTGTACACTAGATAATCCTTACTAATATTATAAATGCGAAAGTAACTCTCTGTCGCGCTAACACGCCAAAAGTACTGAACTGATTAAACTGAAATTTGGGTACACAGATAGTCTAGAGCCTGAGAAAGGACATAGGCTACTTTTACTGCGAAAAAGGGTAGTAAGGTGTTCAAACGGTGGCATGAAAAGTTGTATGGAAGTATTTTTAGAACGAGAAGCTTGAAATTTATTTTTTAGGCTTTGTTTCGGGGGGTAGGATGTTTTTAGTGTTTGTATTAAAATTAAGCCGCTGGAATAAGCTAGTTCATAATAAAACCTCCGCATGAGCAAAGCGTAAAAGTTAAATGCTCAATATACCTAACAAATTCATATACAGCGAATAGCGTGGGTGAAACGGACCTCAGTTAATTTAACTACGAAAAAATACAATTACCTTTTACAAAAATCACCAGCGAACAATGCTATTCTTTCTAAATTAAACATACATTTTTGAACAGGCGAAAGCAATTTCACGAGAGCTTCATTTTTTTTAAATTAACGCCTGGCCTTTATTAAGGTGTCATGATGTTACGTGTATTTTGCACTTCATGTCCACTTGATAACAATTAGGGAGACTGTTGAACTAAACTTTTTAATTTATAACCGACATCAAAAAGTATTCAGAATCCAGATGTTTTTGTGCTTATAAAAAATCTAAATGGTAATTTTTTAATGTATGTTGCTGTTGGCCTTAACAGCGTCACCAGGTAGGGGGTGGAATACTGACACACAGCCGTGAAAAAAGAATAATCCTTCTCGGCAGCTCAAATTTGATTACGGCCTTACAGTGACGCCTGCGAGGCCGAGCCACGAAAGGTCATCGGGAATAGAGTAAAAAAATAGTCTATAATATTCTCTTTACCGAAATCCCATGTTAACATAAATTATGATTAGTAAATATTAATACATTTACTAAACAACCCTTACACTCTACTGATAACGAATTAATATATTGATACTGCACTAACGAGGCAGTAACTTTACTTAAGTGCCATCTAAAACCTTATACACACAAGAGTCGAATACCCCAAGGGCTCCTAGGGCCTTGTATTAAACTTTCTTAACTGATCCATTCGAACATAACAAGCGAGTCCCATAAATTTACATTGTTTTAGTAATATTAGTCCTATTATATAAAATACTACAAAGACTAGACTTTGCCCGCCACTTCACCCCCGTGAATAATGCATTTTTATAAGGCACCTTTATACAATAAATTTCATAAGAAAAGTATTGTATGTGTTAATCCAAATAATAAGGTATCTGATTGCTAAATTCCACACCAATCCATGAAGCTGTTCAAGCGTGATTGAGTAACAAACATCCAAAATTAAGTATATTTATAATTATATTAGACCCCGACTAATTGCCTCCACGAGTGAAAGGATGGCTACTTAATCTTTCGCACAAAGATTCAGAATTGCGATTCAACGAAGACATGCAGCTATCATACTTGCCACCATTCCCCGTGGAAATGATCTGTACAGTTGTTATTATTTGTAAGTACATAATTGGTATTGAATTGTCGATATGTTTTTATATAATTGTAAAAAAAGATGCGAATGAAATTGCGCACTATGCTTTGTATAGAGTTACCTACTATAATTAGAAAGAGATTAATAGTTTTGAAGTTATACTTTTTGACGCGTTAGGGAAAAATGATGAGAGTAAATTTTTACTATGCGCGCGCACACCGTCACGAAAAACCGACACCCTGAAGTTAGCTATAGTCAACATTTTAGTTTTTTTTGTGATATTTAAATAAACTCTATTTAACTATATAATCGTTATAATAAAACTTTCAATGTATTAAATACCTTTTTCTATTGTTAGTGTCGTTTTTTCTACAAACGTAGAATAAGGCGAAAGATAAAATTTTTGAAAAGATCTTTATCTTGTTACGCCAAAGAAGTATAACTTCTAACGCGTGTACATAAGTACACACACAATTTTTTGAGTGCTCAGCGACATTGTTAGTTTAGGAATTGCTGTAATAAAGTTTAACATTAGCATTGATGCTAAAAATCCCAGTGACGCTGTCAACAGCAATGCACAAAGAGTAAAAAAATTAAAGGTAATATTTTATCAAACATTTTGTTACATATAATGTTCTGTTAGCCATATAATTAACCTCAAATCTGAACCGAGGTCAACACTCCTATCAACTAACAAAGAACAGTCATATTACCATGAAAATTCGATAACGCGTAGCCTTGTACGGTAGGAAAATTTACCGCAAAGGAAAAATCTTAAACAAAATAAAATTAACAGCTAGAAAATAAACATTTGCTTGTTTTTATTTCATGACGGTTGGCAAACAAGCCTACGGTCCGCCTGATGGCAAGCAGTCACCGGAACCTATGAACGCTTGTTATCCTTAGAGTATCACATGCGTGTCGCCAACCCGAGGGATAAGAAATAATAATAAATAAGATAACAAGGAAGAGAACAGATGGGGTGGGAGATTGGGCCTCCAGCGATCTAACTCAACAAGCGAAGTGCAACAGTACTTTGATATTTTATGCCGATTTTCTGTGAAAGGGTAGTATTTCCCCGGTCGATCTGACCCATTTGTGCTGATAGAAGCATGACTCTACTATTCACGACGTTATGGCGCAGCGGTAGCGAACCTGCCTTAAACGCCACAGGTCACGGGTTCGATTCCCGCTCGGAGCATAATATGTTTGTATTGACCATGCAAGCATATTTTCCGGTCTGGGTGTATTTGTCCTTGTCATTGTGAACGTTTCCGGACTCCCGACACAGGATATCACTATCCAAATGGGGGCCGTTGAGTGTGCAGCGTTTATTCATTATTACTATTACTAAAATTCCTTATTTTTTTTTTTTATTTGGAAAGTAAGGCAGATGACTCTACTCCACCTGATGGTAAGTAGAAATAAAGTCCAAACGCGAAGGCGGCTAACAGAGTTGCGGAATGCAACCGTGTTAGCCACCCTTGCCCTGCCTACCCGCAAGATGCCTCTTCACGCCTCGTTTGAAGGAGCCCAGATCGTAAGAAGGAGGGAACACGTGAGCCGGCAATGAGTTCCACTTTTGGAAGTACGACAAAGAAAAGAATTGGCAAACTTCTTTGTTCGCGAAGGAATTGATGCCACAGTTAGACGGTGACATCAGAGACCGGCACGCGTAGTTCTTGTAAGGAAAGGAGATAATATTATATTTTTATATCATTATAGTAATAACCTGGTTTCGCCCACCGCTTTAACTACCTTTATTTTTTCCAAATCTATACCATTTTCATAAATGAACATAACTATATATCTTAATTACATATGTTAGAGTTTATTTTAATACCGTGTTACAATATAGAAGAAAGAGGTTGCTAGTCTGTGATATAACGAAAAGCTGTTGGCTTTTGACATCCGTATTTGTCATGGTGCGTTTTTATTCAAGGGATCATGGATGGACGTATTTTGAGGCAGCGCTTACACAGCACAGACACGCACACAACACCGTCCTCGCCGGCGAGGACGAGGTCCTTTGTTTCGCGCGTCGCGTCGCGTTCACACCGTCGGGTGAGTCTATCGTATAGAATGCGCTCGGAGCGCTGCCTCCATCTCCGATGACGTCCTTAGCCGTGGTTCGGCTTCGCAGGGGGCACCCTAAGGGCGGAATCAAATTTGAGCCCCCGTGAGGGCTGTGCCCTTTTGGCTGTGCCCGTGAGGGCTGTTTTTCTTGGTTAAACACGGTAGAACACGGTTATTTTTCTTGGTTAAAAATCTTCCATCATTAACTTCCGACGTTTGTCTTATATAGATCGTCGTTATCACACGTGTTTTACGAGTAATAAAACTAATACGACAATAAAAATTTCGTAAATTGTCTAGAACCATTAACCAATCTACGGGAAAAAACACATTGAAATCTATGTACAAGACGTATAGGTAACCTTCGTGGTGGAACCAGTTGTTATATTTTATTATTTATACCACAAATGTGGCAAACGGCCTTATAACGCCTGATTAGCCTAATAACGCCGGGTGGTAAGCGGTCATCGTAATCTATAAACGCTGGACACTCAAAGGCCCCCATTAGGATAGTGATATCCTGTGTCGGGGTCCGGAAATACACAAGACGACAAATACATCCAGGCCGGAAAATATGCTTGCATGCTTGCATGCTTGCTTGGTCAATACATTTGTATTATGCTCCGAGCGGTCGAACCCGCGACTCGTGGTGTTTAGGCAGGTTTGGTGCCGCTGCGCCACAACGTCGTCCAATCTATAAATCCTCTCACACAAACGCGGCGTAATGTAAGTCTGTTGCGTTTCGTTGGATGAGTGAAAGCGCCGGATGCCCAATCTCCCACGCCTTTTATTCACTTCCTATTTGTCCTTCTTATCCCTTCCCTACTATCCCTAGGGTTGGCAACGCGCATGACCGATAGCATGTGACTAACTTCATTGCGTTAATGCGAATTTACGAAGGAGCACCAGAGAACCTTTGGACATTTACAAATCCACATACTCTATATCGAAGGACCGGTCCTTACGTTATAGTCAATGTGTATATGAAGCCTCAATAGCTGGACGGTAGAAGGACCGACTTCGCTCTGTTAACGCGAGAGTCAAGGGGTCGATCCTGTCTTGATAAAGCATTGCTAATATTCTTTTTTTAAAAAAAGGTGCGACGCACATAGCCGGGTGCACTCACTGATCGGTAGACGATCGGTGAGTTAAGCAAGTTTAGGCGCGGTCAGTAGTTAGTAGATTGGTGATCGCATTTCAACTGAGCGTCTCCGTGCTTCGGAGGGCACGTAAGAAGTTGGTCCTGGCTGTCGAAACGTCAAAGAGGCCTACTCGTATACGGGCGACCTGAACAACTCTGACATTTAGTTGGCCACTAACCACTTGATAAGAAGTAAAAAAATTAAGAGTCAAGTGCGTTGTGGACCACGCACAGTTGAAACTAAAGGGTTCCGCAGCTTGGTTATGAAGAATCTTAAGGACTTTAAAAATAATAACGAATTAAATTCGACCGCAAAAATAAGTTGGTAATTTCATAGTAATTATCAAAAGTAATGTGAAAAACAAAGTTATGGGAAAAACTTATATATCTCTTAAATTTGTAGACCTATGTTCTTCAAACCAAATGTGGTTGAAATTTCATTTTATGAGCTATAAGCTCAAATTTTTCCAGAATTTTAAATCCCATAGTTCAAAAGTTAGAGGGGTACACAATTTTTATGACTTTAAGAGCTAATATCTCAACAACTACTGGATTAATGAAAATCAAAATCAAACCTCCTTATCATTTTGAAAGACCTATCTAAAGATATCTCACACGTTGACATACGTTGATTTTTTTTTCAAAACACAGTTACATGTATGGACTGCTACCCTTCATTTTAATATATTTTAAGATTTCATTACAAAATCGTTGTGCGGTTCATAGAATACACCTATATAGTCAATTTCGTATAGATAGAGCCAATGGTCTCCGAGTAAAGGACGAGGACGGACGGACTGACGGACTGACGGACGGACAGACGGACAGACGGACAGACGGACATGACAAAACTATAAGGGTTCCGTTTTTGCCATTTGGCTACGGAACCCTAAAAGGCACAAAGCACTTTTATTAATTAAACAAAAGTGACATACCAAGAACTGTGTATTTATTAACCATTCCGAAAACTTACCTAAAACCTAATATATTAACCGCAAAATGGCCACGTACAATAACTAAAATACCATTAATAGTACATAGTAATAACACTCTTTTCGCTTTACACACAAAAGCTAATTTCCCATAAATATTATTGAACACAGCCTTGTTCATCCTACCGTATAGAATAAACACGATAGTAGCTGTCTCTTTCACTCTAAATTACTGCGTATAGCCCTAATGGTCTTGACACCATCACATGTTTGGAGAACTAAAAAGTTAAAAACCCGGCTGTGAAGAAACGGTAACTTTTCGCGTGCGTAGTGTACCGATTTTTCTTTATTGCACGGAACCCATATTCTTTTTCAAAAGTAAAAGTAGCTTAAATTACTCCTCATAACATCAGCTAGAGCTTATAGAGCCGGAAGAAACAGTCAGATAGACAGACAAATAAATTTAAACAAATATTTTTAATGAGTACCGTATATACATTCATATGCATTTAGTGAAAAGTTGTTAATTTGGATTTAAAGACACTTCAATTTTATTTAATCGCATAGATTTAGATTCATTTCTCTTTTCACCTAATTCTCAAGGCACCATTAATATAACCTGGAATAAACAGGTCACTAGTTTATTCGCAAAGCGATTGCTATTCGATCTGAGTGATTTATAGGTTAAAGGTTATCACTCTTACTCGAGACAGGTTAACTGTTAACGTGCAATATATGATTCAAGTTTTAAAAGCAATAACTTATACGGACCCACTGGATTCTTGGTGTGCAGAGTGATTCTGAGACGCTCATAGGCGGGTGCGTTCATTGATGGGGTTAAGCAACTGTAGGCACGGTCAGTAACTAGAATCGGCTAGTGGTATTTCAACTGATCGTCTCCGTGCTTCGGAGGGCACGTAAATAGTGGGTCCCCGGTATCAAGTTGATCATAGTCGAAAAGTCAAGTCCTATATGGGCCAGAGGCCTATATGGGAGGCTGAACAACTCTGACACCAGGTTGGCCAAACACTCGATAAGAAGAAAGAGTGATTCTGACGATAAGAAGACGTTAGATGCACCATCTTCTTCTTTGCGTTTCGTTGGCAAACACCTATATTGTTGTGGCCCAAAACGCAGCCACATTGACTGCGTTGCCGGAAGCTGCCATCAGATCTTCCCGCTTGCAGGTGTTAGGGCACGTAGGGCACGATGTAAGGTGGGACATCGTTTGCTTTACACCGCACAAACAGTCTGGGTTAGTACCATCCGTGAATCTCCACCTAAACATATTGTCCTTGCTTCGGCCAGTCTGGGTCCGAAGTCTGTTTAGGGACTTCCAGACCTGCCATGGCGAATTATGCCCAGGTGGAAGACTCTCGGAAGGTAACACAAATGGTTTTGGCAGGGAAACGCTCTCAGTCTATAATTTGCATAATGCACCATAAACAGCAGGGAGGTTACAGAACTTCAACTCCAATTCCGCAAAGTTGGAACGTAATAGACTTCGACTCCGACACTTCGGCTCTAAATCTGATGTTATAGTCAGAGGTCCAAGTAAAGCGGTGGTGACGGCTGAGATTAGGAACAAACAAAATTGGGAACAAGTTTATTTTATTGTACAACAACGACGTTGTGGCGCAGCGGCAGCGAACCTGCCTTTAAAGTCACAGGTCGCGGATTCGATTCCCACTCGGAGCATAATATGTTTGTATTGACCATACAAGCATATTTTCCAGTCTGGGTGTATTTGTCCTTGTCTTTGTATGTGTTTCCGGACCCAAACCGAATATAAGTATCCTAATGGGGGCCGTTGAGTGTGCAGCGTTTATTTATTATTTAACTCATAATATTTAAATATAGTTACGCTTACGCGTGATAAATGTATTGAGTGAAACAACAAGTTGAAGTTATATATAGGTGAAATTTGAATAGCATTAGTTATTTTTAGCATCTACGTAGTATTTTTCTATGCATCTAATAATATTATCTTATTACAAGTCGCAAAAAATACGATCAACAAACAAAAATATGTGAAATGCAAACAAAATTTATTTTTGTCTTTTTGATGCAGCGTAGTTCTACAGCGGCCGGAAGAAACAAACACTTTCATTTCATAAGAACAATCTCTAGTTTTACTGAATTTAACGGCGGAGCTGCGTGCAAGAGCTAGTGCTATTAAATAGTAACTATTAAGAATATGCAATTTCCCTGTCCCTATTGGTCCCTATTTGCGTCTTAGTGATATATTACCTTTTATACATTAAATATTTCTTTAATTTCTGATTATTTAAATATTTTATTTAAATAAATTAAAACCCTACACACTCAACGGGACCCATAGTAATATGCTGTGTCGGGGGTTCGGAAACAGACAAGAATATGGACAAACACACCCAGACCGGAACATATGCCTGTATGGTCAATACAAACAACGTCGTCATAATATATTACTGTTTTAGAAGAATAGAGTTTTTTGTAATTTAAATTGTCATACATGGCACATGTACTTTTCGAAATTACATATTTAATTCATTTCTATCTCGACATAAAGTATTTATAAGGCAAGATGCAGATGATGCTAAAAAGATATAAGATACTGGATCTTTATAGCAACATTTGCAATATTGCATTTTATCGATTAGCGAAAGCGCCGGACCAATTTCCATCCAGATGGGATCTCACGTAGAATACTGTATACTATGGACCGAGCCATTCATACAGACATAATGTCGCAGATGCGGTAGTGCCTCTTCGTAAATTAACACCAACGCAACGGAACCAACTTAGTTTTTTTATGTTATAAGTTGGCAAACAAGCATACGGCCCACCTGATGGTAAGTGGTTGCCGTAGCCTATGAGCGCTTGCAGCACCATAACTAGGTGCCACTCACCCGTTGCCAACCTCAAGATATTGGTTCTTAAATCTCCTCTGTCCAGTAATTTCACTAGCGTACAGTGCCCTTCAAACCGGAACACAGTAATGCCTAAGCACTACTATTTGGCGCCAAAATATTTGACACTGCGGTGGTACCTATCTAGCCGGCCTCTTGCAACAAAAGACCTATCACCAGTATGACTGATTGCACTGGTGGAATAATCTCTGCTGCGACAGAGATTATACCAACAGCGAGCGATGGGGTCGTCACATCCCAACGCCGGGGATAGTAACTGTATTTGTAAAACATAACCGAATGAAATTAGCATGTGACTAAGTTTGTTCCTAATGTTCATCGTAGTTGTTCACAGATTTAGAGTGTGTGTGTGTAGGAAAGGACACTGTAGTATTTGCTAAGTTAACGGTAAAGCGAAGGTACTTAGTTCGCTCGACTTTCGTATTTATCCTACTAATATAATAAATGCGAAAGTTTGTATGGTTAGATGTTTAGATGTTTGGATGTTTGTTACTCAATCACGCAAAAACGAATAATCGGATTTGGATAAAATTTTACGAAGACATAGATTGTTACCTGCATTGAAACGTTGGGTACTATTTTTACTAGAAAAATGTTAAGTTCTCTTCGGATAAACAAAAAACCAACTACATGATTAGAATTTCGATAAGATCATTCCTATGGAATCCATATAAATTTTCATGAATTTTGATAAAGAAATAGATGGGATTTTAGATAAGAACGTAGGTCACTTCTGTAACGAACAAAAAATGTGAAGAGGTTGAAATAGGGTGTGATAGTTTGATATCGGGAACCATTTAGTTAGCAATAAAGATGCCTCATTACAAAACGTTAATCACAACCACGAGCAGATTCTAGTCCTTAATAAATCGATGGGATCTCATCATTCCTCCTTTCCCTTTCCCCCCTTTCCTGGGTTCGATAACGCGTTTATGACACCTATGTTGTGGCTACCGTGTCCACTTACGACCAGGCTAATTTAAGACTCGTGTTACAAAAAATTGAAATGAAAATAGACATAATTTGTTACAATTACATAAACGACACGGTTCGGAATTAAGTACTTTATGTCGAAAGGCTTTCTGCGTCAATAATTGCGTTAAATTAAATCTAATCTGCAGGGCTGCTCTTGCTTGTAACTAGAGAACTAAAGAAACTTTGTATTCGTATAAACAATTAATTTTAATCGTTTATCTACTAGGTACTAGCTTCTGCCATCGGCTGTGCCCGCGTGATTAACGATTTTTAATACAATCTCTGACACTACAGCACAGCATTATTCCCGTAATTTACCCAGACTTGACGGGTTACTAGGATGTAGTGAACGGTTATATTCTAAGGTTAACAGGCCTTTTCCTGATTTGTTAGATTACTAGTTATTAAACAACGCGATTATCATAATAACGGCGATTATTAAATCAATAGAGTAGAACGTAATGTGATAACTGAGAGGGATAACTACGTTTACGTTTAACTATATAATTGGTTGGCCTTTTATTGCAGGAGGCCCGCTAGGTAGCCTGCAGTGTCAAATATTCTAGCGCAAAGCAGTAATGTGTTTCGGTTTGAAGGGCAATGTAGCTAGTGAAATTACTGGGCAAAGGCGATTTAAGAACCGATATCTCGTAGTTGGCAACGTTCGCAACGCTCTGTAGGTTTCACACCTACAAATGATGTTGCAAGCGCTCATAGGCCGGTGGGCCGTATGTTTGCTTGCCAACTTAGTAAAATAAAAAACATGCTCTTCGAGGCAACAGGGAGCTTATGCGACTAACACCTAGACCGAAGCTATTGACTATTTATGGTCTAATATCTGCTTCGAGCTGGAATCGAGTAAAAACCAAAAATCTGCTCTTTGTAGGTATGGTGTTAATAGAATTTCATCTGATCCATGTAATCAAATTTCGTTGTTAATCTGGCTTAGATAACGCTTGCACATTGTCACTTTTTGTGTGATTGATTAATGTCAGATTAAAGTATAGTATATTTTTAGAAATTACGTGAATAAAATTAATAACAATAAATAAATTATGTTTTCTTGCTTTAATCCAAGTCTTGTAACAGGACAGTAAAATCTTTAGTGATCAAAGCATGTGAAAATTTATTATTTTTTTATTATTCCAATTTTGTTAAAATATTTTTTTTGTGATTCCTAAAATATGGTCTCATAAATACGTAACAAAGATTTACTCTATGAATGATGACAAATTGCTATATTATTATAATCTTTTATATATTTAAAATTGTATTGTTTAAAATTAATGCTCTTATGAATAGTGTAATGTGTAGCATTCATATTCCATAACAATAGAGTAATAGCGGGAGAAACAGTTTGTTTTGACTGCAGGGTTGAGCCCACTTTGGTTCATTGTTCTCACTTAAACATAAACCATTCATTATTTAAAAACTTACAAATTAGCATGACTTTTTGAATATATATAATTATATATATCCATTGAAATACATATTAAAATATCAAAATTTCATGAATGTTTTAGAATATTTTATGCAGAATGATTTACAATTACGTGTACAATTAATGTTATATTATTATTTTAATATTTACTGCAATATAACTTAATGAACGCGCCAATGACTAACTAGCATTATTTTTAACCTTAAACGTCAAAAAGATAACCTATAAGTTAAATGTTTCCGCTTCACGCCTTTGTTAATTTAACATTATTCACATACTACAATTTTAACTCACCGTTTTAACCTCACTATTAGATGATTTAGCCGTAGACATCGCCTTAATCATCCTACTGGAGTTATCCAGAAGGCACTTTTGAATACTCATAGCTCCTTTTTGAACACTGCACACATAAATTTACATCATTATATTCACAATTTGTACGTAAATGTAACACAAATTACAAAACTATTGGCCCATTTTCGTTTGTTTAAAAATAATCACATTGTTGTTTTGTAGTTTTTAAACTCGCGATAACTTTAGGTTATATCCATTTGACGTAATAAAGTTTTACGTGTGTGTAGCGTGAGAACAACCACACGTATTCGCGAGCTCGGCTCTACTGCTTCGGTCATGGCGAGGCGGCGACCGCGGCCGGCGGCCGGTGACGACAGCTGACGGCAGCGCCCCCTGCCTCGGCCAAACAAAGAGCATTATGTTTAAACCCTCGCCATTCGCCACACCTCATACGTAAAAAAATACATCCATTTCTTTACAGCAAATTACGAAACACTCTACATTTAATCTACATTTCAGAATGAGAAATATAAAAATAAAACTATCATAGCCAATAAGCGCATTAACAGATTGAACTCATAGACAAATTCCTATCATACCTTCTAATTTTTAAGTTGGTTTATGAAGGAATTTTGGTCTAAGAAAAATATCTTTTGTAACTACTTGGGTAATATTGCGACGTAGTAATTATTAATAAGAAGAATTAATAATGTTTGGTGCTTAATTTATTTCTTTTATCATAATTATTTGCCGCTGTACTGAAAATTGTAATGAACTAATTACAATTCACGTAAACCGGAGACACCGCATTTACATTAATTAATCTGTTGCCTAAGGAGCCTATAACTTACCCATAGTTTCAAAGTTTCTTGGCACAATGCTGTACAACTAAGTATTTAAGTATACAAACTACCATAATGTAATTTATAGACAAAAGTAGTTTAGTTTCTACTGAATTCGACACGTAAATAATGGAGTAATTAAATTTGAAAATAGCGATTAATATCTTGGAAGACCGTTCAGGCGTGGAACTCGTGGAAGTTACCATGCCTTTGAGGGCGGATGTTTGTATTGACTATAGTCACTACAGAAATCTTTATAATAAGGTAATAGACATTTTATTAATTAGTTAATTACTAAACGTATCGCCGCCTTGCCGCTATATATGTTCAAAATCAAAATCAAAATCAAAATTAGTTTTATTCAAGTAGACTTTTAAAAAGTACTTTTGAATAGTCAAACGCTACCGACGGTTCGGAAGGTTGATTCTATCGAGAAGAACCGACAAGAAACTCGACAGTTACTCTTTTTAAGTATATGTTTTTACAAATGTATTTTTAATATAAAATTTGGATCTTGTATGAGATCCAGCAATATTAAGAGTCCCAAGATTTTTTATCAGATAAATATTCCTCTAACGTATAATAGGCTTTATTGATAAGTTTATTTTTTATGTACATTTGGAACTTGCTTATTGGCAGTTCCAATAAGCAATCTGGAATTTTGTTAAAAATGCGAATACCTAGCCCCTTAAAAGAACTACTGACTTTACGCAGACGCAAGCTAGGATTACAAAGTTTCTTTCTTTCTCTCTTATTTTGTTTCTCTCCCCCATGCTGTCACTACTACATACGCAGAGCGTGACGATATAGTAAGTTTCACATAACGTTGCTATGTGTGCTTATATTACTTCGGATTTTAAATAGCTTATACAGTAATACTTTTCCCGCTCATGGCTTATAAGTCACAAGTTCACGCGGATATGCGACTTCTAGTACCTTTAATATTTCTATTATTTACATCTAGTGCCTCAAATAGCTGTCAATACCGTTTATCACATCACATCTTATAATTAATAAATATTTGTTTATCCAGGCCATTAATTACGTTATGGCTGATGGAGATCAGATACAATAATAAAAGAATCTGAGAAATTCAAAGAAGGCGCTAGGATAAATTACGAAGAAAGAAAATTATCAGTAAAAATTGTATTATATTCTGCGCCTAATCTTTTATTTACTCTGTGGCCATTTCTAGGGTACGTCGGTACGCACTTCAAAACTGGGTCTCGCCCGGGCATTTACAGCATGACTTTGCCCTTTGTAAATTATAATTTAGCCGACTGTTGCCGCATCGTCTTTTGAGCAAAGCGGGATTTTAAAACAATGGAATTTTAAACAGAGCTATTAATTTGAAACAGTCACATAAGCATACTGTAATATATAAAATGTGTTAAGTACTGTAAAATGATCAGAAAAAAAGCTGTATCTTCTAAAATGATTCTTGACGACGTTGTGGCGCAGCGGTAGCAAACCTGCCTTAAACGCCACAGGTCGCGGGTTCGATTCCCGCTCGGAGCATAATATGTTTGTATTGTCCATGCAAGCATATTTTTCGGTCTGGGTGTATTTGTCCTTGTCATTGTGAATGTTTCCGGACCCCGACACAGGATATTACTATCCTAATGGGGGCCGTTGAGTGTGCAACGTTTATTTATTTATTTTAATGATCGCCATAAATAATATGAAAATTCGTTCTATAATAATCGAACAAAAAATATTGGATTCTACTTCTTCTTATCGAGTGGTTACTGGGCAACCTACTGTCAGAGTTCTTCAGGTCGCCCGTATAGTCCTCTAACTTGACTTCGACTATCATGAAATTGATAACAGCCGGGACCGACTTTTTACGTGCCCAACGAAGCACGGAGACGATCAGTTAAAATACCAATAAGCGACACTCACCTAGTGATTGACAGTGCTTAAAGTTGCTTAACCAACTAATCGTTTATCGATCAGTGAGCGCACCCGGCTATGAGAATATTAGATGAAACACGATTGTCCAATATTAAACGATAAAACAATACATTGTATCCTTCTATCTTCAAGAGTGGCATTATTGACTTAAGGAATATCCGGATTATCCTTATAGAATTTCCGACATAAATAATCGGAAATGTCATAATATCTATATACCGATGTAATGCAAACCATGGAATGTTTTATATTGATATGAAATTCTTATTTGTGAACAAATTTCGTAATACATATTTAGGTTTTGTAAAAGTTGTTAGTATTAGTAAAACATATTTCAGTCAAACAGACAGGCAACAAAATGAGTTCTTAAGTGAGTTAGGTGTACCACAAATCGGCTATTACGACCACCGTGTGTGTGTTTTTTTTTAAAGAATCTTAGCAATGCATTTCTCAAGGCATTACTAATATTCCTATTGCCCCTCCAAATAAGCTCGAAGCTTGCGCTAGGAGTGGGTACGACAATAGCCCAAAGGGGTCAGGATCGAACCCGTTGAGCTATTGAGGTGTTGCGATGCAAAAAAAAAATAGACAACGATGATTATTTATTAGATTGTACCGTGTGTTTTGGTCCGCAGAGTCTTATGTTGTTCCCTTGAATCCACGTAAGACTCTGGAGACCAATGTATACCACATTGGTTGGAAAAATTGAGGGTTCACAGTTGTTGGTTGTAGGTCAACGAAAATCTTATATGGAAGCAAAGAACAGATACGTTCGCTTAGCTTTACCTATCAATGTATCTGTATCATATATCATTAATATATTATCTTACCAAATAGAACAACAAAATATACTATTTTTCTTTTTCTTTTACCACTCTGAATTTAGAGTGGGAACTCAGTCGTGACGAAAACTTCCATCCGTGACCTAATCTTAACATGTTTAAAGAGTTTTGGGTATATTGTAAGACATGTAGCAGCGGGGGTCTACCTGAACCAGTCAACCAGTCAAAATGGTCTACAAAAAAGTATGAAAAATTCTTGTCTATGCTAATATGGGTTACATTACTCTTTGAAATTATCTCTGAAAGCCAGAGAGTACAATGTTCCTTAATGACTTCTTTATAAAGGTAATTAGAGTAAGTTTAAAAGCCAGACGATGTAACATGAATCTTACATTATGTTTTGTGGATATAAAAGCCCAGGCCTTGACTCAGCTGTAAGACTAATGAATTTTCTTGATAAGATAAGACGTATGTAATTTCGACGTACTTGATTAATTATGTGTACATTAATTAAGGTTCTAAATTTAATTATCCAGTATGAAGATATAGCGAATGTATACTCGCGTGAAATATAAATAAGAAACACCGACTCGTGTCAAAACGACACTTTTCTGTCAAGATTTTATTTGTTAAAGAATTAAGGTATGCCTGTGTAGCTATAGGTAAAGGTAAAATCTATCAGGCTGCATATTTGCGCCGTAAGTGACACTCAAATTTAAATATTTAATATAAACAACATTCCACTTATTTGTTAAAAGTCAGATTCTACCACCGGCACCAAACTTAAACCTCCAAACGGGAAGAGCCGGCGAAACAAACTCAGTTTATATCTTTTTTTAAATGTATTTTTTTAATGTCAAAATAGTTAACATAATTATTATGTTTATTATGCTTATGTCCCAACCTTCAGTCCCAGCCTTCGAATAATAGCGTAAACTTAAACGAACCAATCACACATTTATAATCGACTGTGTTCGCATAGTGATGTGTTGATTGTGAATGACATAGTCCGCCATGACGAGTGATAAACGCCTTACATAGCACAGTGTAGGTTTTGTTCTTGAATAATAGCTGCAATCTGTTTTCGCAACTCCACCGCTTATTCTCTGATTTATGTTAGATTTTTTTTGCACGCGATAAGCTATATTTTTAACCGGGAACAGTACACTTTTATGTATAAAAAGCAACTTATATAAATTTCTATGCCTATGTTAAGACTTGATAGAGTTACAAAGTGCTGTTGGGATAATCTCTGTCACAGCAGATATTATTCCACCAGTGCAATCAGTCACACTGGTGGAATGGTAGGTCTTTTGTTACAAGAGGCCGGCAAGGTAGTGTCAAATAGTCTGACGCCAAGCAGTAGTGTTTTAGGCATTACTGTGTTCCAGTTTGAAGGGCATTGTATGCTAGTGCAATTACTGGGCTAAGGAAAAGATTTAAGAACAATATCTCGAGGTTGGCCGTCTGGTGGGCCGTATGCTTGTTTACCAACTTAGTATCATAAAAAGAAAATAATTAAATTAACATTTTTATTTATAGTATTAAGTTAGTTTAAGAAGGATAAAAATTGGTATTAAGATCACCTAGTTTTTGTTTCTTTTAATACGTAATGAATTAGTGTAATCACTGACGACAATAAAATAAGTAAATTCACTACGTACCTACCGGTTTTTCAGGTATACGTATCTGTGTCACGTTCCCGCAGTGCTATCTCTATTACACTAAAACCCTTTCCGTGTTGCTTTATAGTTTGTGATATCTAATTTATAAGATACCAGCTTTTGTCAGCGGCTTCGCCCATGTTAATAGCACTTTAATACAAAATTTTGAACCCCCATTTCAACTCTTCAGGGATTGAATTTCAGAAAATGTTAAAACACGTGTTCCTTTAACTGTAACGGTTCAGTTTCAAAACTGACGGAGTTCCATACAAACTTTCAGCCCCTTTTTGATCCACCTAAAAGTTGAATTTCGCATTAAAAAAATCGCATTTACGTATTCAATCAACACCGGCGAAAAATTCAGCTTTCTAGGTCCAAGGGTTTATGTGGGGCGATAATGAGTCTTTCAGGTCTTCTTTTATAGATATAGAAGATATTATAAACATTTATTATAATTACTACCCTATGTTTTGCCCGCTGTTGGGATAATCTCTGTCACAACAAAGATTATTCCACCAGTGCAATCAGTCACACTGGTGGTAGGTCTTTTGTTGCAAGAGGCCGGCTAGGTAGGTACCACCGCAGTGTCAAATTTTCTGCCGCTAAATAGTAGTGCTCTTAGGCATTACTGTGTTCCGGTTTGGAGGGCACTGTACGCTAGTGAAATTACTGGGCAGAGGAGATTTAAGAACCAATATCTCGAGGTTGGCAACGCCTGAGTGGCATCTACCTATGGTGCTGCAAGGGCTCATAGACTACGGCAACCACTTACCATCAGGTGGGCCGTATGCTTGTTTGCCAACTTCTAACATAAAAAAAAATCTACCTATGGTGCTGCAAGCGCTCATAGTTAAATAAATAAATAAATAAACGCTACACACTCAACGGTCCCCATTAGGATAATTGTATCCTGTGTCGGTGGTCCGGAAACATTCACAATGACAAGGAAAACACAACCAGACCGGAAAACATGCCTGTACGATTAATACAAATATCTGCTCCGAGCGGGAATCGAACCCGCAACCGTCGAGGCTTAAGGCAGACTCGCTACCCACAACGCCACAACGGTAGCGAATTTTGTACCGCTAAAGGATAAGGTCAGATGGCAATTTTCATAAAAGCCGAGTAATCTATTTTATTAACATTTGATAACGCTCAAATCCAAGTATTGCTTTTGTAGATAATCGGTAGATTGTATAAATGTATTGGTGCATTCAACCGATTTCAATAAGAATTATCAATTTTGCGTGTGTTTTTTTGTGTCTATGTATGTTCTATCTTGTGACTATCTGATAAAGAACTACGGAAATATGGAGTTGATAGTCCTCAAATTATTAATAAATAAGTACACGTTTTTTTTTTTTTTTCGGTTTGTGTATTGCTGTTGGCCCTACTGGCCTTGACAGCGTCACCGGGCGGGGGCCGAGTACAGAGACTCAGCCGTGATAAAGGGACAGCCCTCACGGGGCTCAAATTTGATTCCGTCCTTAGGGTGCCTCCTGCGAAGCCGAACCACGGCTAAGGACGTCACCGGAGATGGAGGCAGCGCTCCGAGCGCATTCTATACAATAGACTCACCCGACGGTGTGAGCGCGACGCGACGTGCGAAACAAACGACCTCGTCCTCGCCGGCGTGGACGGTGTTGTGTGCGTGTCTGTGCTGTGTAAGGGGCATTTTCTAATGTAATCCTATCGTCAGGGTTTTGCAGGACGAGCTTAGGACGCCTTACTTTTGTCGGTTGGTTACATCAGTCTGTGTAGATACAAGCATGTCTAATCAAAGGATTTGGATGGAAAGTAGTTTGATCGAAATAGTTTTGCGATAAGCGCTTCATAAATACACGTTACACACTCAACGGATAGGATAGTTATATCCTCTGTCTGGGGTCCGGAAACATTCACAATGACAAGGGCAATCACACTCAGACCGGAAAACATCAACAACCGGACACGAACACCCTACCTGCGGCGCTTAAGGCAGGTTCGCTACCGCTGAGCCATAATGTCGTCATTATTACGTGCTAGGGTTCGAAGATTTGGATTAAAACACCTGATCTTAATTACTTTCACGTATCAATAATTTTGGAGTCATTTGATGTTTTTTATTGTGGGTGATACAAACGAGGGTTCAATTCATTTATCTTTATCAGTATCAAATACAAAATGAGACGCTCATAGCCGGGTGCGCTCACTGATCGGTAAACGATCGGTGGGTAAAGCAACTTTAGGCGTGGTCACTCACTAGATGGGTGATCGCATAGTGGTATTTCAACTCAGCGTCTCCGTACTTCGAAGGGGACGTAAAAAGTCGGTCCCGGCAGTTATCAATTTGATGACAGCCGATAAGTCAAGTCAGAGGCCTATACAGGCGACCTGAACAACTCGATAAGAAGTTTTTTTAATTTATGTTATACGTTGGCAAACAAGCATACGGCCCACCTCATAGTAAGTGGTTGCCGTAGCCTATGAGCCCTTGCAGCACCATAAGTAGGTGCCACTCACGCGTTGCCAACCTCGAGATATTGGTTCTTAAATGTCCTCTGCCCAGTAATTTCACTAGCGTACAGAAGTATCAAATAAATGATAACAAATATCGTAAAAGTTGAGATAAGCAATAAATTGAGTTCACTGTTATCGAGATAAACAAATAAATGATTATGCGAAGCAGCGTCCTACGGGACAGCTGTCAACAATTCTGATACCCGGCGACGGTGATGCGACAGGTGAAGATTTAGTCTTCAGAAAGTTTTAATGAAACCAGAGCAGTTATCATTTAATACATTCAAATATACTTGAAAATTCGAAAGTTTTGATTGCAAGGATTATTATCTGAACCTCAAAATTTCTAACTATAAACATTTGTTATAATTGTGTTTCTATATCATACTTATATTATATATGTCAAAGTTTGTGAGGATGGATGGCTGATTGGGTGCCGTTTGGGTGAAAAGGTTGTGTACTTTTACATACAAATTTTACGTATACAAATTTGAGGCTACTTTATAAAAATGATAGTGTATATACTGTTTTTGATTTAAATGAAAACAACTTCACATGGAAGCCCTGCCCTTACGGGTGTCCAGGGCGCGCTGCAACCTCTACTATGAGTATGAAACATATAAATATAATATGTTATAGTACCGGGCCCGGCAGACGTTGTCCTGCCACGAAAAGGAAAAAAAACGAGACCCGATAGCAGTGCCCCCTATTGGGTCCAATTGTTAATCTAAATCATTGTCGAATCCACTAGAATACACCCAAAAAACATCCTCAAAATCAAGCCGTTTAGGAGGAGTTCAGTGACATACTCACGTACAGTAGAATTATATATGTAATGATTTAATTTCTTAAGTTACAAAGAGACAAGTTAATTTAAGTAATTACTTTATTATTTTTTTGTTAATAAATACACTATTAAGAAACGTATTTATTATTTATTGCAGTGTCGCATCATTAGGTAAGTACTTTGTACATATATTACGTAAAATTATAATATTAAAGTTAACGACTTGGTATACGTTTAATTAACACAAATTCCTAGCCGTTAAACTTTAACGTTACTTTTTCGTCTAAATAAAATATTCTAATCTTTCTTTCAAACTAAATCTAGAGTTTCGAATTTAATTAAATTTCCCAACAACGTTATAAGGATACTTTTAACGAGTTCTAATAAATTACAAAAATTTCGTTACGATCTCAACGTGCTCGCTATGATTGAAAATAAAAATTTGTTTTTTTGTACAAAAAAGGTTTTATAGATGGGTAATTTTTAATGCGCAATTAATTTGTAGGGATCGTTGTAATTTTTATTAAAGCCTGTATCTTTTTATTTGTATATTTTCTATCAACTTTTTATAACAAAAAACTCCGTATTTATATCAAACAAAGAAAAATGTTTGTTACTCTCTTTAAGGTTCCTTTCCCAAAGAGTGCCAACGGGCTATATCTCACGTACTTCAATAGGTTGAAATTTTCACAGAATGTGTGTTTCTGTTGCCACTAAAACAACAAATAAAATAAAAGTAAGAAATAAAGAGGATCTCTATAGAAGAAACTTGACATTTTTGAAGTTATGCATATATTGTATTTCATGAACTTTAGTAGATAAGTAGCTGGAATTTTATTTTAATGTGTACTACTACTACTACTACTTATTTTTATGGTCGAAGTAACAACTAATAATAAAAACAAATTTATTAAGGATATATCACATGAGGAGCGAGAGCTAAAAAAGGTAAAAGGTTAGATAAAATTTATTTATACTAAAATTAAATTAATTAAACATCTATAATAATAAAAGAGATTTGTACTACCCACATATATCTTATATGTAGGTAATATAAATTGTCTTTGATAATAATAATTTACATACTGCTCCTATGTCTGCCATTTGATTCAATTCAATTATAAATTTTATAAATCCTCTCTTGACACCAAAACAGCATAATAACGGGTCGCTAGTTAATATAAAAGCATAAATGTTAGTATAATAGGAAAATCACATAAATATATTAAACTTACAGCGCAAATCGAAATTCCAACAAGCTATAAAACTAATCTTATTTTATAAAATTATAGCGCCATCTATTGAAATAACATTTAAATACATGGACTAGACATTTTTACGAATGTCAGTACTATCGATATACTAAAAAGTTATACAATTAAACACTAGATGACGCTGTGCTTAAGTTTATAAAATTTCACATTCCACGTGTTCTAAGTAATAAACAAACTACAATGTCAACTCTTTGAACTCGATATGTAAACGCGATATCATATCTCAATGATTTCTATATTAGTCTGTGCATGAATGTGGGTGAGGAATATCGTCTTTTTGTATTGGTAAGTATGAGCTTATTATTTAGTTTTATGTTAAAAAACTGTATCGAATAAAGTAATTAAGTAGAACGACTTTAGGTTATTTTGTTTTGCGTATGTAACTTTGTAACGCCATCTATTAGTGGATTTAATTTTGTTTATTGTTGTACTTTGTAAGATGTTTATTTTTGTTTTTTTTTGCTTGACCATAGAACCATCAATGCATAGAATAGTCATATTGAAAAATTAAATATGATCAAAATAATATGAACTAACAGACTTCGTTTTTACTTATAATTATATGGTTAGTAAAATAACTTTCTTTAATCATAGTTAAAGTAGTATTTTATATTTTAAATTTTATATTATTTGGTAGAGGCACCCGGTAGAGGTCCGGGGAATAAATTGTTTGATTTCCTTGTAGTAAGAAAATATATAAAAAATAATACCAATTACGTATTTACGGTATTAAGTCTGAAAATAATATTAAAAAAAAATTGGGATAGAAAAATCAAATTTTCAAAGCATAAAGTTACCTTAGTAGTTTCTATACCTAAGTATTTAGGTACCAAATACTAAAACATGGTTACTCTGATACAAATGCGTGCCTACCTACAAGTGGTACATAAAATAACGTAACCATTACTCATTTTTCAGTTCATCAGCCATAATGAGTCGAACACCGAACCCAGCGAAGGTACTCATACGAGAACAAATAGCCTCTAAGATAGCGGCCCTAACCACAGACGAGAAGAAAAGGCAATCTGATATTGTTTATAACAAAGTAAGTATTAAAACCAACGTTGAATTTATACTCATTCATTCATTCATGTATTTTTATTAGCGTGTGCGTCGGCATACAACCGGTACCCTTCTGGTATCGTTGTCAAGGCCAGTAGGGCCAACAACAATACACAATCAAAAAAAATCTGAATCTAATTTTTCGGCATAGACAAAAATTAACCTGGTGTTCGTGTGCCCTGCACATGATTTCTCGGGCCCTAGAACCGAGTATTCCACGACAGTGCTCGTTGACGAGACGTCCTCGTTATCGCCTTTTTCAAGAGATCCCGGAGTCTCTCTCTTTCTCACAAGTCGGTCATCGAGGAACTTGTAGTTGGTACCCATGACTGAATATCTGTAACGCAACATAACCCGATTCTCCTCCCCAGGAGACCGGGTATCTAAAGCAGATACTTCATTTCAGAAGAAAAAGAGAGGGTAGACAAATCTCACACCAAACGCTTGTGGTATTGGATCAAATTCTCTTTCTTATGTCTGTTTTGAGCATACATACACATGTGTTTTGGTCTCGATGTTTTTTCGTATGTTGCGGGTCCACAACAGATGATATTACTATTCTAATATGAATCGTTAAACTTGTCACGTCTTTTCTTATTTTATTATAAGTCTGTGGACTTGGTGAGCTGGAACGCGAGGGGTCAATTTTACTAGCTAAAAACTCTTTTAACGTAGTTTAGTTTAGATGGAATTTTACATTATTCTCAAACAAAGACTTTTGAATTTTACATTTTTTCTTTTAAAAGTAATGAGAAATATTTTAACCGACTTAAAAAATCTCATTTTGGTTGTAATTTTTCTAAATATTTTCGAAATTGGTTAATTAATTACATTATGTTAGTATCTAAATTGATTACAAAGTGCAACTTCTGAATGAAATGAATGAATTTGGATAAGCAAACACTGACTCTTAGCAGACTAAGGTTATCAAAGTCTCAGATAGCGAGTTATTATAGAAACAAGAATAGCACGAAATTCTACTAACAAAACAATATTTACGCATAGACTTATTAAAATATATAGACAGGACCTTCCATGACATCGTTGTGATATATTGGTAGCGAGTCTGCCTTTAGCTCGACGGTTGCGAGTTCGATTCTCACTCGAGCAGATGTTGGTATTGTTCTTAAGAATATTTGTTTCGGTCTGGGTGCCTGTTTTAAGCTGATAGTCCCGGTTGTTATCGCATAACATCTGATAATAATCGTTACTCTCGATAAGTAATTTGCTCATATCCAATGAGTTACTGGGTTCGGGTTGCGGAGGTCAGATGACAATCGCTCTGTGTAAAAACTAGTAACCTGCCATATCCGGATAAGAGTAATAAGCAGGAAGGAGAAGAAGACAGGCCTTTCCATACAGACAAAATGTCAACGACTCGCTGGTGCTCCTTCGTAAATTCAGCAACAACGTAACGAAACGAACTTAGTCCCAAGCTTGTTGTCCCAACATAATCGATTGAAGTTAGCGTCACAAGCTTGCAATTGAATCGAATAAAGTAAGCGTGGGACTAACTTCGCTCCGGTGCGTTGATATTGAATTTTCGGAGGAGCACCAGCGAGTCTTTGGTCATTTTGTCTGTACCAAAGGCCCTGTCTATATGTTTACGTAGTTTATTAATTACAACCTTATAATAAATATATCTTAATAACTAACTTATTCCTAGTAGTAGAAAAACAGAAATTTTGCCACCTGACTTTGGTGATTCATATCAACTTTAAACTGTTATGTTATAAAACGACAATAAAAGGACGAATTTATGCTTTGATAATCATTATTTTGTATGAAATCCGGGATAGAAAATCCGCAAGAAGCCTACAACCAAATAAAAATGTCAGTCGAAACGAAATCTTAAACCTAAATTATTAAAAACAAAAGTCGACGACGTTGTGGTCGCGGGTTCGATTCCCGCTCGGAGCATGTATGTTTGTATTAACCATGCAAGCATATTTTCCGGTCTGGGTGTATTTGTCCTTGTCATTGTGAATGTTTCCGGACCCCCGACACAGGATATTACTATCCTAATGGGGGCCGTTGAGTGTGCAGCGTTTATTATGTTTATTATTATAAAAGTAGGGTTCTTCTAAAGCGGTCATCGTATGCGCTTGAACACTAATATTGGTGTTCGGGCCTCTAGTAATAATGAAGCAGCGACGGTTGTGGACGCCGTGCTCCTATACTTTTGCCAGGCGCATCAATTTATTCTCATATTGATTGTTGTTAATCTACCGACCACAATCCTATCAAAATATGCATATTTTTTATAACATTTTTATATACTCTCTCATTCGACCTCTCACAAAGCAGCTGTAACGTAATTACTTGCAAGAATAAAAGGCTTAATTTCTATAATCTCGACTTTTAATTAAGCCCATGATGTTCACTACGAAACAATTGGCAACCATCCAGATTGCCCATGCAGACACTTGCAATACTTTGCTCGAACACTAATACTAGTAGAAGCAATACATCCATAACCATCTAAGGGAAGGACGTGAGGGAGAGAGAAGAAATCTAAAAGGAAGGGAGGATGGAGGTTTTCCTTCCATCGGCCCCATGTCACAATAGTGGATAATATATCGAATGGCTTATAATTCTAAATAATTTTCCCCAGATAATAAACCATCCATATTATAAATCATCAAAACGAATAGCTATATTCATGAGTACGGACCAAGAGATCAATACGATGCCGATCATTGCCCATATCAAGGCTCGTGGTGCTGCTGCCTTCGTGCCCCAGTATGCAGGCGGTAAGATGAGGATGCTGCGTCTAGAGGCTGGTGATGAAGAGAGCATGCCGCTTACTAGGCACGGTATAGCTCAGCACTCGAAGGATCAACAAAGAGAGGACGCGTTAGATAATGGTTTGAATTTTTTAATTTTATACACTTTAATCTTATGCAATCACGATTTTGATGGCATAGGACATGCTCAAGGGATGATTCCATATAAATTATTACGTAATAATGAGTTCCGGAGATACAGAATGGTACTCTTTAAAATTTTTACTTATTTTTTTAATGAGAATGGATAGGAGGAAAAGGCACCTTTGTGGCGTTGTGGGTAGCGAGTCTGCCTTTAGTCTCGACGGTTGCGGGTTCGATTCCCGCTCGGGCAATTGTATCGGGATGTTTGTTAAAATTTCTGTCTCGGTCTGGGCGTTTGTCCGTGTGGGTCTCCCCACCGTGCCTCGGAGAGCACGTTAAGCTGTCGGTCCCGGTTATTATCAATAACATCTGATAATAATCGTTAACTCTTAATAAGTAAATTGCTCTTATCCAATGATTTACTGGTTCGCCCTTAGGGTTGCGGAGGTCAGATGGCAATCGCTCCGTGTAAAAACTAGTAACCTGTCAAATCCGGATAAGAGTAATAAGCAGACCCTGGGTACATAAAAATACCGGGAATAATGCTGGGATGATGATGAAGCAGAAGGATAGGAGGAAAAGGATGAGAAAGGAAAACAGGAAGGAAACAAAGGGGATAGAGATTGGGCATTCGGCGCTCGCAGTCATCGCACAAAACGCTACGTTTCACATTGTATTTTGACAACCATTATTAATTCAGAAATATATAAAAAAAAAAATTAAAAAAAAAAAAAGAATTGGAGTAAAATACAGGAAACTATTCTTTTTCTAAATAAACTAAATTATATCTATCTATAAATCTGAATATGACATTAAATTAATTGTCTACAGGATTAGATTTGATAATTGCTCCAGGAGTAGCTTTTACGAAGAATGGTGGCCGGGTTGGACACGGTGGAGGCTATTATGACAAGTTCCTGGCAAACCTAAGGACCAACCCTGACACTGCTCCTAAGGTAATTATTTTGTGTATTTTATAAAGGCGTGTTATAAATTTAACGTGTGTGAATGTGTATCTGTTTGTGGCATCGTAGATCTCAAGCGGTTGAATCGTTTTTTTTCTTCTTATTATTATAAGTTATAAATAAACGCTACACGCTCAACGGCCCCCATTAGGATAGTTATATCCTGTGTCGGGGTCCGGAAACATACACAATGACAGGGACAAATACACCCAGACCGGAAAATAGGATTGCATTCCCGCCGAGGCATTGCGGTTGATTGCGAGTGCGAACCCGTGGCCTCCCACTATGGCGCAAGGCGGGACTTTGGGTTTTAGTGGGTATGGAGACCAGGTCCTATAAAAACCACTCACCACTCGCAGATTTCGAGTCCCACTACAGATCATAATATTATTAGTTGTAAATAAATTAAGTAATGTAGCAGTATTTGTAGTCTTCCGTTTTGTTTGATGGGTTTTAGAACCGGAAATCCGGAACCTACTCTTCTGTTTTCCTCCTTTACATATCTATATTTTACAAATATATTTAATACTATTTTACTATAAATATCTATAATTTTTTTATCATATTTTCCAGGTAATAGCAGTGGCCTTCAATTGTCAAGTTTTGGATGACGTTCCGATGAACGAGATGGACCAAAGAATCGACGAAGTTATATTTGCTGATAATTAAATTATTGACATTTTATTTTGAATGATTTTCCAATTTTAATCATGTTTTTGATAATTTTAGAATATATAATTAATTATAATGATGAATTTAAACGTTATTCTATAAAATATGACTGAATGATGACTTGCTTGAATATATGAATAAAACTTTTAGTGTTTTTTTTTATATTTCCAAACGTAAGTATAAAAAATGATCACTTCTCTTGATCAAAATTTTTCACTTAGTTACTATCATATGCGGCAGTTATCGAGAGTTGGTAGTGAGGTAAGGGTTTCGATTCCCACTCGCAGCAGATATTTCTTATAAATATCTGTTTCTGTCTGGGCATTTGTCCTTGTGGGCCTATCCACCATGCCTCGGAGAGCACGTTAAGCTGTCCACTGTGGGTCTCGGTTGTTATTATATCATATGATAATAATCGTTAACTCTTGATAGGTAATTTGCTCTTATCCAATGATTTTCTGGTTCGCCGTTTGGGTTGCAGAGGTCATATGGAAATCGTCCTATATAAAAACTAGTAACCCGTCAAATCAGGATAACAGTATAAGCAGAACTTGGGTAAATACTGGGAATAATGCAAGGAAGTAGGAGATGACAGAACAAGCAAATCGCATTAAAAACCTTAAAAACGATTGCATAAAGCGCTACGAGCAAACTCCTTCTTATCGAAGGCGGTTAGAAATGAATAAGCCTCTCTCGAGAAAAATAGCATCAACTGGCGTGTGACTATATTTTTAAAGTTTTTCTCCATATAAAATTTACAGGCGCAGCAGATAGCGATGTTAAAATGTACTCAACGCACTAGAGGAGCTGTGGAGAGAGTGGGAGTCATAAGTCTTATAATACTTCTGTGGTGGGAGTAAAATGAGTTATGGAGGATGGTGCTATAGAGAAACGTACGTTTAAATAATAAACGTAGAAAAATAGCGCCATCTAGCGGGTGACGATAATTATGTTTAAGTTTTTCTGTTGTTGGCTATTCTAATTCATATCGTTATTACCTAAAATACAATTTCAAAGCGGGAATAACAAAACACAAGTTCATGAATATAATATATTTTAAATTTTTTCTCTACACAAAATGCACTTGGTGCAAGTTATACATCACCTATATTATCTACAGCCATATATTTATAACCATGTTTATAATCACGCAAAAAATATTTATAATACATACATACATTTTATATAGGTGACTTATATAGTATCATTGATATAAACTTATTTTCTAAAAAATATATAAGATAGAAAAATGTTAGTACAGTATTACGAATGTGCTGGGAGATGGTTTTTTTTCTTTTGCTGACAAATACCAGCACCTTTACGTTTTATTGTTAAATAAAAAATAAAAAAAAACAATTATTTTTATTCTGGTCTTACCGAAGTCCGTGTCTTTTTCTTTTTAATAATTATTAAGATTTTTGTAAGTAGCAAACTTTCTTGCATAGTACTTAAACGCAAACTAACACATAATGTATCTACACCCACCTACACCCACTGTAATTATGTACAATTCTAAAGAATAGTAATATAATATATCTCTTTCTAATCTAATAAAAAAATGGCAGGGGAAAGAGACAAAGACGTTCCACAGTTGAATATTTAACAGATTTTTATAAATTAGAATGTAGAAAAAAATACTTTCAATTATGAATAGGATAATATACTTTTGATATTTTTTCGAAACCGGACCAGAAATACTATGAAATTTTTACCGGATTTTATTTCTGTAAATGCTGATACTTATTTTACGAAACAATTCCTCTAAAAAGATAGGATTAAATTTAAGAACTGGCAATACTTTTTGGCCAGTGGGCTGTTTAATGTCACTCTTTCTCCTGTCTATTGCCTTAAAAAAATTAAATACAGAAAGAACTTCAATTTATTTCAGCTTGTTTTAAATCGGTTCAGTAATTCCAGATATAATAAACAATTAAACAAATTATACGCAATCGTTATACGAGATCTTAATTAGAATTAATTAATGAATTAAATGGTAAAAAAACACGCACACACAAAATATATAATCATTTCAAGTAATTATAGTTAGCTTAAGTAAGATTACTTGTTTTAAATATTTTTAAGTGATTTTGAAGAGTTCTAAAGAAGAGTGATTCTATATCACATAATTGATTGGATTTTTAAAAGAAAAAATATATACAATAAAAATGCTCACATTACAGGAAATATATCTGAAGCAGATATGTATTTTTTGTATATATTATTCCGTAAAAAAAGTTAATCATCTTAAAATTATGTATTCCACTATCAATGTTAATTTTCATAAAATATAAACTAAACAAAATTCGATAATTTTATTAATTAAATTAATATAATAAGATTACTGAAATTATTTATATATAAAAACAAGATGCGATGTTGCGTAAAAGCATAAATTTTTAATCTTACAATTGGCAGCACATTAGCATTTAAACGTTATTAATTAGCCCTTAATAATAATTACAAAAGATTCATTCAATGATATTTTTTGTGTTTTCTTATTTATCTGGTGTCGTTCAAATTATCTACTTAAAGGAATAATCTTGAGATCTAACTACAAGGTTAAGAAGGGTATTGACCTTTTAATACGGGGAGTTGTTGAGTTGTAATATTGTTTTTCGTTGTGATTGGTTTTGACTTCTTGGGGTACATTACAAATAATTAAGTACTAAGGAATGTTATCGTAAAAATATCTTACAGTATACTTATTAACTAATTATAAACATTTTATACAATAAATATTATTTCGATATTGGAATCCATATTACATAATTTTACGTTAAATACTTAAAATACCGCAAATTGAAAAATTTCGACGAAAGTTGGTCGTTGATTGTTAAAATTTAAAAAATAAATAAAAATCATTTTTTTATTATATAGGATTGTTTTGAGTATGGCAATAACACAAATGTTGATTAAAAAAATACATTATATTTTTCAACAAAAACGTGGTTTACCACGTAAAACTCTTTGAATTGAAAAATAAGTGTAGTTATAGGAACAGATTTTTCGATTTTTTTAAATTACGGATTAGAATAATTTAAGATTACATTTTTATCTTATAAACTATACAAGAATTTACATAAAATTATCTTCTAAAACATATCACACATGGCCTTTATATAATAATAAAAGTTTTTAATTTAAAATTAAATATGGGTTAGCTTAAAATTAAGAATGGCTTTATGTGAAATATAGTTGAAGGTACAATTCTGCTAATGAAATCATCGATTCATTAGTCTCGAATAAAGTCATTATAAAAAATAATGAGGCTTATTGTTTTAAAAATTATTTTTATTATTTTTCTTTTTTTTTTCGTAAGCCATCGTGTTATAGTATAGATTATATGGAAGTCCAAATTTCAAAAAATACCCAGTTCAAAATAAAATATGTTTTTACAACAGAAGTCGGTGTGACGTAAATTAACTATAAAATATAGTCGAATCGAGATTTTTAAGTCGGTGAAAAATAAGAATTACTTAATAGGCAAGCTAAGTTTAAACAAATAAATAAATAAATCATGAAATATTTTATTCAGTGTGTTCGAGAAATTCCGAAAATTTTATTAAATAAAAAATTTAGTCATCAATTATAACCTAATAATTTTAATTCAACAAATTTATGAGAAATATTAAGAGCGAGGATTGTTCCATAATGTTAAAAAACTTTAGAAGATTGACACCTTATAAAAATCTTAATATAAAAATTACACTAAATTTTTTTCAATATTTATACACAACAATATTAAATTTTACGACAAAGTTTTAAATATTCTATATATCATGTATACAATATGCATATTCATAATATTGCCAAGCATACCTTTTAATGAAGTATTACCTTCTTTTTATTCGCTAAACTGTATACTTTGAAAAAGTTTTTTATTTATTTCTAACACTAAATGAAATTCGATCATTCTATGTATTTAAGAAAAGTGTTTCAAAATATAAAAAAAATAATCCGATAACTTGTTTATAAGTGCTCGAAGTGTAAAAAATTACCTAAAATTACACACAATAATAAGCATAGAAATAAAAAAATATAGAGCAGAAGTCCTAAATAAAATCCAAAAACAATTAAAGTACGGAAAAAATGTTATAAAAGCAAAGACATATATCGTAATACAATTATATCAATATCTGCTTACAATAATTCATTGCAAAATCATAGTTTAGTATTTGCATTTTCGAACGCGTTTACAAAATGACTTTTACCAGCAGAACAAAATACGAATATCAACGAAGGACGGCTCCAAAGACACGCTGTCCTCTTGACATGAGCAGTTCCACTGCTCCGACAGCGGCCAGCAGAAGTAATAGAGCTAGAACTGCTAGTACAGCTCTGCATCTTCTTCGTCTGCGTTCGCCGCGTGCCAATCGTCTTGTTAGTTCTTCGCCGCGAGCGCCATCTAGTGTGAACAGAGCGCTTGTTGCCTAAAACAAACAGTTCTCTGGTTAGTTCTTGAAATTCAAAAGAAAAGGAGGAAAACAGTTCCTTAATATGATAGAAAAATAAATAAAAGTCGTTGCGTTTATTAAAACAAATTTGTAAAATTGGTACAAGTGGTCCGGCTCGAATGCGAAGCACTACCCTTCCACAGCATATGGACGTTAGGTAACAGCAGCCTTCCCTCCCTCTGTCCCATCCCTTTCCTTTGGACACCGTTGTGGCGTTGTGGGTAGCGAGTCTGCCTTAAGCCTCGACGGTTGGGGTTCGATTCCCGCTCGGAGCAGATGTTTGTATTAATCGTACAGGCATGTTTTCCGGTCTGGTTGTGTTTGTCCTTGTTATTGTGAATGTTTCCGGACCCCGACACAGGATATAATTATCCTAATGGGGGCCGTTGAGTGTGTAGCGTTTATTTATTTATTTATTTATTTCCCTGCCCTGATGCCCTGTCTCTCATGCCCCATGGTAGACAAAATGCTTGTGATATTGTAACCTACTACAGGCTACGGTTACATGTGGTGTAAGTAACTATTGCCTTAGGTTATTGCTTACCATCTCGCGATGTATTTTAGCCACTTTTGCGGTATAAAAAATCATCAGCAGTCATTAATTTTAATAATTACAGAGCCTCTGCAATTATTTAAATTAATGGTTTACACAAAATTAAAATTTATGGCTACACAAACACAATGGGTACGCAGTGGTAGTGCCCAATTATAATTATATCTTATGCGACTACTTTAAAGAGTCGTTCAGTTCACTCCAGAGTCCTTGATGAGATCACCACTAAATTTAGAAAACCCAGGAACCCAGGAACCTACCTCAATTCCCTTAATGTATAAGACAACCAAAATTTACGTCTTTTTTAAAACACTGGATCATCGGGAGTTTAAAAATACGAAAAGTATAAGCTCCTAATTTTTAAGGTGATTTTTTTAATAATATATTTTTTTCAAAGACTAAATCAATTATTTCACCATTAATAACCATCAATAAACGACAGACATATTCTACTGTAATATATATCCAATAACCATTAACATAGTTTGAGGTAATCTTTCGTAAAGCCAAGGTTTCTCTGAATGCAGTTTTAATGTCCAATTTAGAAGCTCACGACTAACGTTTGTCGTGATTGCGAAAAACGACGGTAAAGGGCTTCCAGTATTGAAATTTAATTATTCAAAACTAATTAACGTTACGAAAAGCAAAGATTTAATTAAGAACGGAACAGTCCAAGCTCGTAAAATATCCATTGATAACGTTTTAACAACTCAACTTGACGTAAATAAGTCAAATAGAATATATTTTGATTTTGTGTGTGTTTTTTTTGTAAAACTATTGAAATATATACTTAAATAGAATAATTCATTGTTTTTTATGTTACTAAGTTGGCAAACAAGCATACTGTTTTGCCCAGTAATTTCATCAGCCTATAGTGCCCTGCAAACCGATACAGTAATGCCAAAGACACTACTGCTTTACGGTAGAATTTTAAAATCTTTACCTAGCCGGCCTGTTGCAGCAAAAAATCTACCACCAGTGTGACTCACTGCTGTGACCGAGATTACCAACAGCAGGCGATGGGGTCGTCACGTCCCGATGCCGATAGACTTATATAATTATAGCAGATATTGTTCCATTAGATGTTCCAGTTTAAGAATAAGTTACTTGGTATGTCGTTTAAGAATAATTTACCTTATAATTATGAGCTGTAGAGCCTTACTTTATTTTATTTACTACTTTCATACATCATTTGAGGTAGTTTTATTAGTACGTTTCCTTTGAGGAATGAGTGTGTAATTTTTCGCACATCCTTGTGAGGTGGCAAATCCTTGTGGTGTGGTGAGGCTTAGGTTGTGAATTGTGTAAATAGGCAACGGTAACGAAAATTCATCATGCTGGTCAAACGCTTGTCGTTAATGTTTTTTTATATGTATATTAATGTTGATCTACAAAACAAAAACATAACCGATTTTAGGAACGGAAAGTAATGAGACCCAGTCGTGAATAAGGGCAAACCTCTGGAGCCTTATTTTGATCATTTGGTCACATCAATCGAAACCCATGTAACCAGGACATTTAGATTAGGGACTAGAAGAAACAAGGGAAGCATTTTCTTTTTCGTAGTGAACTAAACATATTTTTATTTCATCAGCTCACAACTTCGTCTTCTTTTGAACTTCAGAATTATGTACAGAGAGAAATGGAAAATAAACAAATGTTCCAAATAAAAACAATTATATAAAAAAATTAACATTACAAACGACGTCATTGTGGCCCAGAGGTAGCGATCCTGCCTTAAGCGCTACAGGTCGCCGCACACAGGATATTAAAATCCTGATGCCATTGAGTGTGTAGCGTTTATTTTCATTATCATCAAAGCGGTTAGAGTATTGTAAAATTGTAAAAAAATTATTAATAAAAATACAAACTACTTTTTAACTATGTACATTGTGCATACTCGTATATCTTAACGCCATGTCGCCCACTGTCCGCGCACACACGGCGCCGGCGCAAGGCGACTTACGCAAGACTCATACTCCGATTAACTTTCATTAGTCCCTAAATTATTATTAATATAAAACAATCAATTATAAAGATAACAGCTAAGTGATATCGGACAAATTGGTATTAAAAATTAATGATATGATTCACATGATAATGTTTAAAATTTACTTTAATTTGACGAAGCGAAGGTTCGATTATCTGAATCAGTTTTTATAATAAATGGTCTTTCTAAGAAAATAATGTTCACTACCTTCAGCCATCCAAGTTTATGTTAGTATACACAATTTGGTTATAGTTATCACGGATATCTGTACCGTTTAAGCTTGTGATTTTATCTTCAAAGTAAGACAAAAATCTTTCCCAACAAAAGAAGAAAGTTATTCTTCGATCAGATAAACGCGAAATTTATAAGGAACCATGTAAGCTACTTTATCTCAACAAAACAGCAACAAAACAGAATCAACAAAAGTTTTTGAGTCATGACGGTTGGAAAACAAGCTTACGGTCTGCCTGGTGGTAAAAAGTCACCGCAATCTATTAACGCTGGCGACACTTGAAGTATCACATGCGGTTTGCCAAACCAAGGGATAGGAAGGAAAAAAAGGAAGGAACAGGGGGGGTGGTAGTTTGGGCCTCCGGCGCTATCACTTATCGCATGAAACGCAACAGTTCTCTGTTACTTTACAACGATATTCTGTGATAAGGTAGTACTTCCCTAGTCGAGCCGGTCCATTTCTGCTGCGAGAATCATAACTCTACTACTACTAAAAAGATATCGTATAACATACACGTAAAGAAAGTTATGTAATGGTAGACGCCGGCTTTTCTCACACATAGAAAACTATATACCTTACATGCTCTGATGTCGATTAAGCAGGCTCGGGGTACATTTTTCTATTGATTATACAGACAACTTTATTTAGCTTTGGGTTATTGTCACATAACATGTGATATTATATTAATCGTTAAAGCTTGGTAGTTAATATGCCATTATCGAATGAACTATTGGCGAACTAGGAGTACAAGCGAGTTAGGGGCAAATCCCTACAGTGTCGTTGGCGTCATGTAACAATCGTTTAAAGTAATAAGTATTCTGTCTTTGGATAAATATAGACCCTGATAAAATTATGGAATAAATTATAAAAGAAGACGACACTACTACATTGTATTCACACATCAGGACACCGAAGCGCTTCATCGATTCAACAAATTTTCCTTGTCAAAAATAAGAGGTCAAAACAACAATTCTGATAATATTTTAATTCATATTATGGAGCGTAAACTTTTTAATTTTTCACTGATCAAGAACATGTAACAACCCAAAGTATTTATTCACGTGGGCGAGACTGCTTACAATTTCTCGGTCAATGAAAAAACTTTTATTAAATTATTATAATCTATTAAAAAAATAAAACCGTATTTTCATCAGCTATTTCAATATTATTATTCATCGTGCCCACAATCAGTCGCTATACGAGTAATTATGTATCGTAAAATTGATCACGTGATTGAACCGTTTTAAATATTTCTAAGATTCATCAAGATCAATAGTTAGTGATTGCTTACAATGAGACAATTTCACGCTTATAATAAGTACCTATACTTATTCTAGGTACTGAAAAATAATAGTTCTAAAGGAACTTTATAGAACTTGAAAAAAAAGAAATTTAATAATCGGACTGGAGACAGGTGGACTCGAACCAGGGTTTTCAATGCCTTTTTGACATTTTCTAAAAATGAATTGATCGATTTATCGCCCCTTAAGCCCCATTTTGAAATTTAGTATAATTTCATGGAAATCGATGGAGCCGTTTCTGAGATTCAAATTATATACAAAAAAAGATTGTTTATAGGTATTAAAGATAGCTGTGGTCGTCCGCCCGTCTTCATGTGTGTTTTTGATTATACCAAAAGAACCTTAATTTTTTTCAAATAAAGAATTACAAACATGCATACATTCATGTCACAAGTTTTCAAGTTTATTATATTAGTACGATTACTATGGATATTGGTACATAAGTTGTGTGATTTCGTCATTATGTAATTTTTAAGGAAACAATCATTTTATTCAAGTTTGAATTGTTTCAAGTCAACATCCTTACGTTCTGATACTGACAAAGAGACATTAAGGGGGGTTCAGACTAGCTTTTTATTAAGGTGAGCGCTCGAACAGGTGGTAAAGAGTATCACTAGCATATTTTTCAAGAATAATGACTCTTGGACGAGCTTGTAACCGCGTCAACCCTCGTAGGACTTGTTTTTCTTCCTACGATGATTCCCGGTTTTTACACAGCGTCTGCTTTTACTCTTACTTATTTGACGAGTTACTAGTTTTTACACAGAGCGATTGCCATCTGACCTCCACCACCCAAGAGCAAACCAGTAACTCATTGCATATGAGCAAATTACTTATCAAGAATTAACAATCATTATCAGATGTTATGATAACAAAAGGAACCGACAGCTTAACGTGACCGAAACAGATATTTATAACTCGCGTCTGCTACGAGCGGGAATCGAACCCGCGACCGTCGAAACTCAAAGCAGGCTAACTACCACCACGCCATAACGGTCCTCGTATGAGTTGTGCGGGCATATACGTGTTTCGAAAAACTAGCTTATAAGCTCTTTTTGTAGACCATTTAGCAGGCTCGATTAAACACAAGTCTGAACCCACCGTAAAAGTATATTTGCATGTTACCTGTGACATTGGCGATATCGTCTTGAACATTGTATTAATGTCTACAATATATTAAGAGTTGGATTGTCCGATGTCCTCAGACTAATGTAGCTTACTTTATATTTTGCGATACTCGTTAAGTTGGTTATAGTATTATTTATTAAAACGAGAGGTTCTATATTCGAAGTTTTTAGTTTTAATTTTTAAAAGGAGAAACGTAAATTTTTGTACAAACAAAAGTGATAAGCAAACATGGAGCATAGCTGATGGGAAGTAGCACTAAAGAAGGAAGTGGAAGTAGTACCTGGCATAGTATGATTTCATTTGATATTATATGTGAGAGTAATAGACTCTAGTAGATTAGTAGTAAAAGAGAGAAACGAAAAAAGAGGTGAAATGGGGCAAAACCTACTGGCCCATCCACCCTTATAAACACCCTAAACGACAAGAAAACTAAATCTAAAAGTGGGGGAAACATATTATATATAACCATTACCTTTATAACTTTGAAATTATAATGATTAGTAGTAGACTATTCTCTAATCACATTCCGGCTATATAAAAGGTGAAGTCTTCTAATAGAGTTGTGGGATAATCTCGCCCACATTCTTAGTGGCACAGGCAGCAGCATCTTAGGCCTCGTGCGAAAGCGCATGCCCGTGCGAGCATTCTTTTGTTTACGCATGACATTCGATATATATTTGTAATTATAATTGTGTCATGGGAAGACTAGTACCTAAGATACAGGCTCGGCCTAGTTTAGGTACTAGTAGACATTCTTGCCTAAGTTTCTATTTGTATTTTTACGTAGTTATATAGTCAGATAGATTTAAGGTACATTTTGTTTTTTTTTACTAATAAAGATTTTTTTTTTTTATTTAATATACGCTTAAGAGTTTTTGCATATTTTCCTGCTTTATTTTCTTCTCCTCTTCGTAAATTAATGTGCCTTCTTGTGCTATATTCTTTATGCTTGTATGCTAATATACTGTAAAACTATTGTGTGATTATCTGTATACTTCTGATAAATATGTGGACTCGAATATAAACATTATAACAGTAAGTGACTTTTATTTATAGTGATAGTGTTATTCATCCCACAGAGTCTTATAAATCTATTTTAAATTAAACGTAAGCAGAGCCATGCTCCTCCCAGCACTAATAGGTCGCCTCGACTGGGGATGCTCTACCCTCTCACAGAAAATCGGCGTAATGTAACAGTATCAGTGGGCACTGTTGCGTTTCGTGCGATGAGTGAGAACGCCGGAGGACCAATTTCTCACCCCCTCTGTTCCCTTCTTATCAATTCAGGTCGACCGTATGCTTGTTTGCCAACTGTCACACAAAAAAAAAATCCACCCTTGAAGAAGTGCAACGGGGCAAAAGGTAAATATAAAAGTGGGGGACACATACTATATATAAGCATTACCTTCATAACTTTTAGACTCAGATTCACATGGAATTTCAAACTAAAATCATTATCTAGTACAAAACAGGTCAAGAACGTTGGACGAAGAAAATTGTTCAGTAATAAGTAACTACGAAGATTGCATTATTACTGCTGTGGCATATTATGTATTTAGCTAACTCAACTCGTAAAGTTTAATAGTAATTTTACGATGGTTTCAAACTATTTTATATCTTAATAATTATTTTAATGTTGCTTATTGCGTTTATATTTTAGGTTTATATTAAAGGTTAACAGTTATTGGATTGTTAATTAATTACGAAATTATTACTTTCCATACGTTGCTACTGTTACGATATAATTGATATTGATTATCTCAAAACTGTTACACATAATAATTATGTACTGTAACATACAGCTGCACTTACTACACACTCACAGACCACTCATAGCTCACAGACCGATGTAACCAACCGACAAAAGTAAGGCGTCCTAAGCACGTCCTGCAAGACCCTGACGATAGGATTACATTAGACAATGCCCCTTACACAGCACAGACACGCACACAACACCGTCCTCGCCGGCGAGGACGAGGTCCTTTGTTTCGCACCTCGCGTCGCGCTCACACCGTCGGGTGAGTCTATCGTATAGAATGCGCTCGGAGCGCTGCCTCCATCTCCGATGACGTCCGCCGCCGTGGTTCGGCTCAAATTTGAGCCCCCGTGAGGTCTGCTCCTTTATCACGGCTGAGTCTCTGTACTCGGCCCCCCGCCCGGTGATGCTGTCAAGGCCAGTAGGGCCAACAGCAATACACATTCCGAAAAAAAAAAAAAAAACTTACTACACACTGCTTTCGAGCGGAGTTTAAGGCATCGTTACCACTACTTAAGAACGGTCCTATAGAAAAACTAGTGACGTCGAAGATAGTTTATTCAAAAAAGAAGAATCGCATTTACACTTTAGAAGACACTATGTCAGATAATAAGAAGAGAGAGAGAGAGAGATAGGAGGAGAGAGAGAGATAGAGAGGGGAAGAGAGAGAGAGAGAGAGAGAGATAGGGAGGGAGAGAGAGAGAGATAGAGAGGGAAGAGAGAGAGAGAGAGAATAAATCAATGTGTGATTATATTATTTAAAAAATAAGGCATTTAGATATGATGATGATAACTTCCCCTGACTTGAAAGCATTAAGCTTTTGAATGTTTTATATATATTTTTTCTATGACAGAGAAAAAAAGAGGGAGAAAGAGAAAATAAATCAAGGTGTATGTACATCATTTCTAAATGAGGCGTTTGAATATGATGTTCAAATTCCTTCCTTTGGTTCCTTGACTTTGGTATTAAGGTTTGGAATGTTTTATTATATTTTGTTTGTTCGAGAATCATGAGAAAAATGTTAGAACAATTTTGATATGTTAATAAGATCTAAATCTATTATATATTTTATCTCGCTAAGACGACGAAGATTTAAAGAATACAACGAACATAACTACATCTCAATTCATACAATATGCGAGCGGAAAATTGTATACGAGCTAGCATTTACGAAACATAACTATGAAAACCAAACAATTATATTTATTTATGAACATATAACTAAAAGTAATTTTCGTGAAACTCCGTCGCAGAGCATGCTACGCAACGATTCTCAAAGTAGGTCAAATACACCCCAAGGAAAACCATTACTTGCATTATAAGCATACCAGGAACTAACTTTCTAATGGGAACAAAAATTAACTACACTTACTAAATTTATTCCGAAAGCCGGCTCGACTTGGAAGCAGTAACTAAAATCGTTGTGTGAGAGAGCCAAAGGTCTATATCGCCTTCCTTTAATTCCCCGCCCTTTTCCTCTTCCGCTTGGGGGTTCGAGCGTCACACGATCTTACAACGAGCTTATACAAATGGTTGTAACAGAGCCAAGCTTTTCCCAGCACAAATGGGGCGGCTCGACAGGGGAAGTACTACCCTCTCTCAGAAAATCGGCGTAATGTATCAGTAGGTACTATTGTGTTTCGTGCGATGAGTGAGAGCGCCGGAGGCCCAATCTCCCTCTTTACCCATTCTTCTTTCTCTTGTTCTCGTTTCCCGCCTATCCTATTGGTTGGCAACGCGCATGTGATACTTCAATTATCACAAGCGCTTATAGGTTGCGGTGGTTGGTAACTATTATCCAAAAAAAAAATCGCAATTTCAAACGCTTCAAATTCAAAGTTCCCGTTTTCAAACAATAAATTTTATCATAAACAATTGTTGTGTTACAACATTCGCCTTGCATGAGTGAAGCCTTGGCAACGTCGGCCGTTGATTTGTTGAAAGGCATCAATCTGTTACCGTTCCACGTTAATTATCAGATAACCGCGGGCTGGGGGCTGACGTAAATCCTTACTAATATAATAACTAAGTAGCTCTGTCTGTCTGTCACGTTTTCACGCCAAAACTACTTCTTCTTATTGAGTGATTAGTGATCAACCTAGTGTCTCTGACTTGACTTTTATCAAATTGATTGATTACATGCCCTCCGAAGCACGGAGATGCTCAGTTGAAATACCACTAAGCGATCACTCTATCACGCGATCTATTAACTGACCATGTCTAAGTTGCTTAACCTATCGATCGTTTACCGATCAGTGAGCGTACCCGGTTATGAGCGTCATCGGCCTAAACTATAGAACCGATTTAAATGAAATTTGGTACACAGATAGTATAGACCCTAAGAAAGGAGATAGGCTACTTTTAATGTGACAATAGGGTTGTAAGGGGTTGAAAGGGGATGATGAAAAGTTGTATTGAAGTATCTTCATTTGTAGAGCTAGAAGCTTGAAATTTTTAGGTTGTTGATTCCATATAAATAAATATGATATTCAAAGTTTGTGAAAGTTTTACCCTCAAGGGTGTAAAATAACATTACGGTATAGGGGATGATAGTTTGTGTGGAAATATGTACGGTTTATGTGACTGTTCTACACGCGGATGAAGCCGCTGGCAGAAGCTAGTTAACTATAACTTAGCATTGTTATAACTATGTTGTTTGCCTAGACTATAAATAATGCATATATCTTTTGTTTTGAATTTTAAACTGCTTTTAATCACGATATGCATTTGTTTCGGTATTAAAATGTCTGACTTTTTAATAATTACGTCATATATTTATGATTAGCTATTTGTTAACCGATTTTGCTCGAGTGAATCGAGTTCTTAATCTTGTAGCAACTTTTAAATTTTTACTTTTTAATTTTGGATTAAATAAAAAATATTAACGTAAATGGCTGTTGTAAACATTGATAAACGTCTTCAAATAAAAGAATTCTGCAATAATATTGTACGTACTAATTTTTTCGTTCTATTAAGGGTTGCAAGAAACGGTCATACTGAAGGCTGGCATTTACCATGGACAAGTTAATGAGCATCCTTTATTAGACCCGAAGCGTCACCGCTCTTTGCCATCTAAGATGAGGAGTGGTAGAAGAGAAATGAAATGGACCTCCTCTCGTTATCCCATGGTAGAATTTGGGTGTTTAGCGTCTCATAAGGGTCATAGGTTATTCGTTAGATTTTTATGGTTTGTACTGTTAAATAAGGTGAGGAGAAAGCGGTGATTGCACCTTGTAGTACTTTGCGTAAATGCATTTCCCAACGTTAAAAAAATTATATCTTTATATATATATATAATTCTTCTACACGTGTGTATGTCAATGAACTCTTCCTAAACGGCTGGACCGATTTTGATGACTTTTTATTTGTGTATTCCGATGAATTCGAGAATACTTTAGATTAACAGTTGCACCCAGTATGAGGCACCGCTATTGGGTCTCACTTTTTTTTTCATTTTCGTGGCAGGACAACGTCTGCCGGGCCTGCTAGTCTATTATATATTCTCTTAGTTTCAATATGATCTTGGTTCGAATTGCTTTAAAATTTGCAAATACCAAATTCTCCTCGTAAAGCAATGCACATTCTAAACATTAATGATAATATCGCCGAAATGCGCAGCAATTCCTCTGTCATTCTCGCAACCATCATAAACCCAAAGTACCGATACATCACAGTCACGTATACAAAGTCACGTATATTTTGTTGCTTTCACAACCAATTAAATTCCCATTGCTTTGTCGCAACCTGTCGCAATTTACATAAGAATCCTCTTTGCGACCTGATGACATTTGCGACAGGTTACATCTAAGCAATCGGCATTATCATAAATGGAGAAAAGGTCGTATTTAATGTGTTAAAGATATATTAAGATAAGATTACGTGATTATTATAAGAAGCAACCAAGTACGGTCCATTGCTTCACTAGTTTGTTCCGAAACTACAAAAAAACGTACTGACCACGGATTGGAATATTACAATAGGCTAGCGAATGCTCGGATCACTCTTAAAATTCTGAATGATGTATTTATGCGTAGTTTCAATCAATTTCGCAGAAGATATTCCTAAGAGTTTCCAGACAGATTTACAAAGTACTTCGCCTTCCGGCTCGGTGAACCTTAGGCAGACTTTGGACAGTATCAAGTTTGAGTCCAGCTGTTCTCTTTTTAGCAGGTGGTTTTCAAAATATGGTGCTTCCAATAGATCACGCTAACAAGGCTAGTAATATATTGTGAAGTTATGGCAGGCGAAACTAGTTTTAGGATAGTAGAGCCCAGATTTTTCAATAAACGAGCCGGTTTTATTAAATTGAACCCAATCGAAATTGTTGTATGAAAATAAAAGTAGTCTAAGTTACTCCTTATCACATCATCTGTCATGAAAATTCTTGTTAAATACGGTCTAGCCATATCGGATTACCAGTACATACATAGGCCTTTGACATCTTTATCATATGATTAATGCAGTGCCATGAGATTAAATACAACTGCGTTCGTGGCTAAACAGACCGATGCGGGATCTGCAGCAGCGACCGCAGCGCCGGCAGGTAAAGTTCTGGTGGTTATAAAAATGGTTTTTATTATATATACCGTATATACTTTCATATGCATGTAGTACAAAGATTTCATTTTTATTTGTTTATATATTATCATAATTATGAAGACTCTGAATCTCTGTAAAAATAAATTATAAAATAAATCTTTATTGTGTGTTATTTTATGTCTTATATAATAATACCTTTAAACGAGCAATTCTTGTATATGTATACATAAACATATGTACAATATGAAACTCTTTAACATAGGATTATGATTTTTAGAAATGTTCATTTTATCCGTGTTTTCAGGCAATGAGAATCCCGGTTCGAGTCTAGATATGTGCAGTCCGATTATTTTTTTCCTTTGTTTCATTGAGAATAATATATTTTTTTATTTATATTTCATCATTATGTAAATAACAGATCATAGATATACTTTAATCACATTGATTAGAATAAACGTGTTTATGCATTGTGTCACCTGAGGTCAATAAAATACGCATTCCTTTAATCAAGAATCTTTTGATGATGATGTGCGAAATGGCCGCGACCGGGTATCGTGCGTGTCAAGAACGCAATATATTGTTCCTTTGCATTTATAAAAAACCTTCGTTCGGTTAGAAAATCGTAAAGATAATCTGCATTTCCATAATTATTATGGACTATCAATGGCCCTGGCTTCGTTCGTGTTAATGTAGTCGCTATACCGCGCAACGGTCTAAAAGCTTTGAAATTAAAAAAGAATTCAAAAAATCAGGTTATTAATTATGTTCTGAAGTAAAAAAAAATAGATTTTTATTATTACTTATTAAAAATTTCATCCCTTGATTTTTCCCCCTTAGGTGTAGAATTTTTTCTTGAAATTTAAATGTGATCGAACGAAAAGCATACCAGTCCAAACAAAAAATGATATTTTCAAATCAATTCATTAAGGTCGGGGGTCTGCGTTAAAAAAAAATTAGTAAGTAATACAACCCAATTGTGGGTCTCCTCATTTTTTGAAGTCGGTTAAAATATCACTATGCGATCACCCATCCATAGACTGACCGCGCCTCAAGCTACTGTAAACACTTAAAATAACATATGATTTTAACGTAAATATTAATTATGCTTAAAAATAATAACAAATTCATTAAGCTTCAACCGCAATAATAATTTAAATAAAGATGACTTTATTGTTGCAAATTATTGTTTGCTTTAAAATAGGAATTTAATATTATTACTGTGCGTAATGAAATATTTGTTGATGACATATCCAATGACTTATTCAATTATGTTCCATTCATAATGATCGCGAACACGGTCCTTAGGTCAAGACGTCTAGGGTCCTTAACGTCAAGTCGTCAAGTTCTACATCTTAAATACCTACACGCACTGATTGTTATTTAAAATAATAAGACATAGAATTGTAATAAAATTATATCATAAGAATTTGTGTGAGTGTGACTCAATATTTTTGATGTACGTGAAACGATTCTCGTGATTTTTTTTGAATGTTTATTGCTGTTGGCCCTACTGGCCCTAGTGGGACAGTCGAGTACTGAGACCCAGCCGTGAAAAAGAAACAGCCCTCACACGGGCTCAAATTTAATTCCGTCGTTACGGTGCCTCCCGCGAGGCCGAGCCATGGTTAAGGACGTCATCGGGAACGGAGGAAACGCTCCGAGCGCATTCGAGTCGATGGACTAACCCGACGGTGTGAGCGCGTCGCGACATGTGAATCAAGAGACCTCGTCTTCGCCGGCGAGGAATACTTTTTTGTGTTTAAGAAAAACATACACAATGACAAGGACAAACACACCCTGACCATGGAAAACATGCCTGTATGGACAATACAAACATCTCTCGAACCCGCGACCTGGCACTTACGGCAAGTCGTTACGGTTATGCGAGAAAGAAAATACCTTCTAAATTGCACTGAATTTCCAGGCGTCGAGTCGGTAAAGCTGGAATTTGCCATTTTGACGCGATGTGCAATATAAGAAAGTACAATAAATGGGCTATGTTTTTTATCGTCAACATTATCCGGATATTTAGTTAAATAATAGCAAACTAGTGGAACTGCACTTCCCATATTCAACACACAAACATACATAACAAAACCGGTTAATAGTAATAAAAACTCGTTCCGGAAGACTGAGACAGCTTGCAATTATAATAGAAAACGGTTTATTTCACTTGTAACGCTGATATTTTTAATTTAGTGTGTCTTCATTTTTTTAATAGCCTTAGCAAATCGCATCTGATTTGGTTGCTAGAGTTTCATAAAGTTGAAATTTTAGGTATTCGTAGCCATATGTTAAAAACGTAACTATTAAAATTTGATCATGTTTTTATTAAGTTAGGTAATTTAATTAAAAAATTTGATTGCTTGTTATTATTTGTGTCATACAAATAATATCTAATAAATATTAAACCTATATTATAATATTAGCTTTAAATTCAAGCCTCAAACAGATTTTACGTTTGATTTTAACACTTTAGATGTTCAGTGACTTACATGTAAGACGAAGTCATTGTTTAACTGCTGTGTCTACTATGCAATCTGAACGCAGAGAAACAGATGCCTTTCATTAAAAAAATCAATAAAATCGAAAACTAATTACAGTACAATTTATTTTATGTAATAAAACATTAAAAAAGTAACTTAATTACCCTTTATTACGAAACAAACATAAATCAATCGATTTTTATTACTTATTAAAGGAAAACTACTTTTGAAAACATATGTTGCAAAATATTGTTATACCACACTCCTTAATCCGTGATTTTAATAGCTATATTAATGTTATTTCAAATTCTCGTTAAAAAAAGAATCGTAAATATTTAAGTGTATTTAAATACCTCTTAAAATATTTTTTTATATGTGCCTACAATGTCTAATACATACATTTAGACCGATGATATGCCTATTATTGCTAGAAGCCGATTAGATAGGTATCCCCACACTTTTGGATATTCTACCGCAAAGGAGTAGTGTGTTTTGCATTACCGTGTTTCGGTATAAAGGACTCTGTAGCTAGTGAAATTACCGGGCAAAATAACTAATATGTCGAGGTTAGAATACATAACCTTTATAGGATCGGGTACAATATTATGTAACTTGTAGTTGCCCGTGGCAACATCTACTTCAAATTAAAACTACATATGATTTTAGTGATACGTAATCAGCTCCCTTTATACTACGCTGTTCGTAGCGAGACTAGCATTATGGCAACAGAAAATCAACACAGCAGCTACATTCAGTTATCGATGCAAGTATTCGACGCTTATTTTAAATTAAATCTTTAAGCCATTCGTGGTAAAATTTGATGTATTCAATTTTGGGCTTATATTCTTAAAAGACACCCCACGGATGATGGCAGGGCTGACCACTCTTCGCCCAGATTATCTGACGGACAAAGCTGGTGGCATTCTTGCTATGGAATATATTAATCATATAGATATAAAAGTCACATTTGGGTTGTGATGCACTGGTTTAAGGGTCGAAAACATAAAACTAAAATCCGAACACACAATTAGAAACAAATAAAAGATGTATTGTTATATAAATAAATATATTATTGGAACGAAGTTTCTTATCGCACGTTGCGAAAGGGGTATAGACGGAAAAAATTAAGATCAAAAGTTGTAACGACACTTTTTGCTATAGTTTTAAGCCGTGCGGCGTGCGCGTTTTTCTCTGTCTGTGTCTCTTTCTCTCTCTCTCTATCATAGAAAGCAAGACAGTTATTTTCGTTTCGCCTTTCTATTTTGCATTGAACAGTGTAGTGTCGTGACCATTATTAAAATAAAAAATAATTAGTTTTTAATAATTATTTTAATAAATTAATTTTATTAATAAAATGTTATTACAATTCCTTCACTAATTAATCGAAAGGAACTTCTTTCCATCCGGGAGTCCCTTGACACCTCTCAAGTTTTATTATTTATTTTAAATATCAACAGTTCCAATTCAACGGTTACAAGTGAATCAAACCAGAGAAATGCAACGCGGATTACGTAAAACTATTATTTAAATATAAAATCGTAAAATTACATCAACACAATTTATAATATATATCTTAATTACATTAAAATGTATATTATAAATTCACGCTACACACTCAACGGCCATTACGATAGTCTTCTTCTTATCGATTGGTTAGTGGTCAACCTAGTGTCAGAGTTGTTCAGGTCGCCCGTAGGCCTCTGACTTGACTTATCGACTGTTGTCTAATTGTCAACAGCCGACTTTTTACGTGCCCTCCGAAGCACGGAGACGCTCGGTTGAAATACCACTATGCGATCACCCATCTAGTGACTGACCGCGCCCAAAGTTGCTTAACCTACCGATCGTTTACCGATCAGCGGATGCACTCGGCTATGAGCGTCTCATTACGATAGTCATATCCTGTGTCGGAGGTCCGGAAACTTAAACAAGAACAAGGACAAACATACTCAGACAGGAACACATGCCTGTATTGTCAACACAAACATCAGCTTCGAGCGGCAATCGAACCCGCGACCCGTGGCGCTTAAGGCGGGATCACTACCGCTATGTCACAACGTCGTCAAAGTTATATACATGGACAGATGGAAAGATTTAATGAAAGTTATAAGGTGTAAACCTTATAACTGTCATTTATGCAATTTTGGTTCGTGATCCCTAAAAATCAACTCTACAAAATCCTTACATATGTATATAGACAACCGTTGTGGCGTATTGGTAGCGAGCCTCCAAACTCGACGGTCGAGTAGAGGACGGTCTCCACAATGTGCCTCGGAGAGCACGTTGAACTGTCGGTCCTGGTTCATCATAACATTTTTTTTTTGTATGTTACAAATTGGCAAACAAGCATACGGCCCACCTGATGGTAAGTGGCTGCCGCAGCCTATGAGCGCTTGCAGCACCATTAGTAGGTGCCACTCGCGCGTTGCCAACCTCGAGATATTAGTTCTTAAATCTCGTTCGCCCAGTAATTTCACTAGCATACAATGCCCTTCAAACCGGAACACAGTAGTGCCTAAGCACTACTATTTGGCGGCAGAATATTGGACACTGCGGTGGTACCTACCTAGCCGGCCACTTGCAACAAAAGACCTACCACCAGTGTGACTGATTGCACTGGTGGAATAATCTCTGCTGTGACAGAGGTTATCCCAACAGCGGGCGATGGGGTCGTCACATCTGATAAGAATCGTTAACTCTTGATAATATATAACATCTGATAATAATCGTTAACTCTTGATAATATGCTCTTATTCAGTGCGTTATTGATACGCCCTTTGGTTTGGAGAGGTCAGATGGCAATCACTTTGTGTAAAATCTAGTAACCCGTCAAATCAGGATACGAGTATAAGTAAACCCTTGGTACTTTAAATACCGGGAATAATGCTAAGAAGAAGACAAAGTCCTAACGTATTTCAAGTCACACACACATAAACCAATAACACTTTCAAAGTGACTTATAAAGCTAATGATGATTACACTTAATATAATTATTACAAAAGTCTTATAGTTAAAAGTATATCCATTAACATTCGTGTATGTCAAAGGTTACATGTCAAATATTAAGACATCATTTATTAATTCCACCTGACAGACAGACAGCCTGATGGAAGGCTGCTGTTGGCGCCATCGTGTTGCCAAAACCAACCTTTTATATTTGTACATCTAGATAAATATATATTAATTATAGCTAGTTTTTTAACGTTGCTTCACCTTACCATTTTATTCTTATCGAGTGGTTAGTGGCCAACCTAGTATCAGAGTTGTTCAAGTCGCCCGTAAGCCTCTGACTTGACTTATCGACTGTTGTCAAATTGTCAACAGCCGGGACCGACTTTTTACGTGACCTCCGAAGCACGGAGACGCTTGAAATTGACGCTTGACGACGAAGCGGTTGAAATACCACTATGCGATCACCCATCTAGTGACTGACCGCGCCTAAAGTTGCTTAAACCATCGATCGTTTACAGATCAGTGGGTGCACTCGGCTATGAGCGCCTCATTTTATTTTACCTGACTGCCGTAGGAGGGTATTGTTTTTTGAGTGTATGTATGTCTATTTCTTTGACGCTCTACAGCCTAGACCCTTTGACGGATTTCAACATATGAGGTGTTATTAGATTCGTCAAAGTTGTGTGAGTGACATGGGGTATTTTATTTCATTATGGTGCTCTTGGGAAAAACATATTCCCTAATAAATATTGCAATTCTTATAGCGCTAAAATCTGATGATGGTTCCTTGTGGAACTCGACAAATAAGACGAAAAATAAGAATACAATTTTTCGATATATTGCTTGGTTTTCTAGAAATCGATGTTTAAAGTTTGATTTTTTCAATTCCATTTGTACACAACAACTAAACAAAACCAAACCAACCAAAATATAGTTGTTACTGCATTGCCAACAAACGTTACATACAAAAAATTGTTGTTTGGTTGCCGCAAAAAAAATGGTGTTCACTACTTGATTGATTTTTACTTTTCAATGTGTTTGCAACTTAGGTAAATTCTTTTCGTCGAAAGCGCAAAGTTCTGATAAAAACATACCGCTAGAATAGATTAAAACTATGCAACTCGATTACTCCGAGACAGCTAGAAAGATTTTGTAAACTTTTTTTTTTTTAAATGTATTCTTTCCAGTTGGTGACATTGTAATTTGGTTAGGATCCAATCATGGGATCTTGGAGAAATGAACTCTTTAAATTTTATAGGTACATCTATTGCGATTTTTACATTTTTTTTAGTTACTTGTCCAAGTGTCCGGAGCAAATCGACAAGTAAAAGTATCGTTTGGTGATGTGGAACTCCTTATGATTATCATTAATAATTTATAGTATAAAATAAAGTATTAAAAAAACGATGAAAAAACGACTTCAAAACTAAAAAGAAAAAAAATAATAATAATTTCTTCAAAAGTCGGTGCATCCTGTGCCTTTACTTTCTATAAAAAAAAATATTTAGTTTTTGCTTTTTAGTTTTGAAAAATATAAAGAAAATATTTTTTTTGTTCCATAGCGGAGCCCATAAATAATCATATTTGCCTCTGCAATCAATTACTTTTGCTTGATAACTGGTAGGCGGTACGTACGGACGAGTCATTGACCATTACCATCATGATAAATGATCTATACTTTAATTAGATCATATGTAATTATACAACTTGATTTATTCTTATTTATTTTTTATTTGCTTTCATATTTATTACAAATTTCAATGATTCTTCATTCATGCGAAGGTCATCTTTAGTCTATATCTAGATTCTACACACACACACACACACGCATATATATATGACGGTAGTAGAGCCATGCTACTCCCAGCATATATGGGCCGGCTCAATCGGGGAAGTACTACCTTGTCACAGAAAACCGGCGTAAAGTAACAGTATCAGTAGGTACTTTTGCGCTTAGTGCGATGAGTAAGAGCGCTGGAGGCCCAATCTCCTATGTTCCCTTCCTTTTTTCCCTTCTCACCTCTTCCCTGCTGTTCCTTGGGTTGGCAACGCGCATGTGATACTTCAAGTATCGCGCGCTTCCATATGTTGCGGTGACAGCTTACCATCAGGCATACCGTATGCTTGTTTGTCAACCGTCATGAAATGAAAAAAAATAAATGTAGATATATAAAAAAAGTTATAAAACATTATTATCATTTTTGAAATGTCTGTCTGTCTATCGGCTTGTGTATCATTGTAAAAATACAAAGTTTTATCATTTCATAGTGATAAAGCATATTCTCGAGTATCAAAAGTTATTGCAATTTTAATGGCTGCGTGACCCAATGATTGATGACTATACGAGATGAGTAATTAAGTGAAAGTATTAAGTAGTATTTTATAGCCTTTTCCAGCCGAAAAAAATTGGCTGAAATTTGCCACACAGCTTATTACCTAGTTTAAGAAACAGAAATATTTTTACCCCGGATAAATGTCAGGTTCCCGTGGAATTATCAAAAAAACCCACATTAACGTAAGCAGAGCCATGGCTACTTAAGGCACTATATATTAAAAAACAATAAAAATGACTACATAAGAATAAGAGCCTTCTAAACTCCGTTTTCGGTTAAAGCTACATCGTTAAATTATTTATATTGACCGTTAAGTATTATTTTAATTAACACATTTTTAGTTTATTATTGTATTATATTTTAATGAGTCACTTAAATAAATAAATTATTGAATTTATTTAAAAATCGGAAGGTAATTGTGTTTATTGTTATATTGATAAACAAAACGCGTTGCACGATTTTAACTGCGATAAAAGGAAATTGCCTTTGATACATGTAGACGGAGGGTGGTCCACTCACCAAGTTTGAGTCTAAATCCCTCCTATTGTGGTTTGTGGTTTAAGATATTTATTGTTTCATAAAGAATATTACAATATTCATTTAAATGAAACTTATAGGCTAACTTAAAATATAAAGTAAATCTGCTTTGACATATTTGAGCGTACAATAAGTTATTATCATCATATACAGTTAGTTATTACATTATATACATTGCAAGACAAGAAAAAAAAATCATCGTAATTAACGCAACAGTACGTATACTAGTACTTAGAGAGCCAAGCTTTTCCACAGTACAAATGGGCCGGCTCGACCAAGGCGGTACTACCCCCTCAAAGAAAATCGGCGTAAAGTAACGAGAGCAACTCTCGACGAGGCCCAATCTCCCAACCCCTCTGCTCCCTGTCTTTTTTCCTTTCTGATGCCTTCCCTTCTATCCTTTAGATTGGCAACGCGTGAGTGTCGTTAGCGATTATAGGTTGCGGTGACTGCTCACCATCAGGCAGAGCGTATGTTTGTTAGCCAACTCTCACGACATAGAAAATCCTCAATATTCTTGTCCGGTGGACATGATGTTTTCATAATAGATTGGCTTCTTCATACTGTGACAATCTCAACATTACACATTATTTAAATCTCTAAAACAATATATTTCCTAAAATAGGAACCTATTTTTGTACGGTCACCCATCCATTTACTGACCGCACCCAAAGTTGCTTAACTTAAAAATCGTTTGCCGACCACGTGACTATGTGCAACGTAATACTAAGTATGGACATACCCCAAAATAATATTTAAAAAAATATTAAAAATTATAAAATTTTGTATGAAAATTTCCATAGAAATAGGAAAATATATAGAAATTCATGGAGTCAGGTGCCGAATGTCATTCGAGCTGTTTCACATATATAAGGGGTGTGATGTCGGCGAAGGTGTCTCGGAAAGTATGCTAGTTATTTTAAATATATTAAATTGTTATTTACTTAAATATATCTTTAATTCTATAAAGCGTGTTTAGGTTTAGTTACAATACCTTTAACCTAACTAACGTAACTAATGACTTATGTAACGGAGAAAAAAATACAGACAAGTTTAGTGCCTCTTAGTTTGAATATTTTTTGTGTTTGTTAACCAAGCAATCCTGAATATTTGTAATTTAACAGCTCAAATTCTTAACGAAAATAATTGCAAGACCAATTCAGATAAGCAGTCATGCTACGCCTGATTTATTACATTCCAAAGGAATTCATTTAAAAAATGTTATTTTTGTTTCGTTATAAATGAATACAGGTTCTAATTGATGTTGTCCGACTGTTGGCTAGCATTAACATGTACGATAATAAAGGTGGCCTTTCACTGCAAATAGCGCAACATAGGGCGAAATGTTGCTCAACGATCTTGATATATCGTGCCAGCTATTGGCAATACATTTTAAAAGTATTGAGTTAATTCTTACCAGTTATAATAAATAAAATCTAAAAACCACATTCTAATTTGTTAAATTTCTTAAATTCGTTAACGCAATAAATATTCCTAATTAAAGTTGACTAAACCATTAATTTTGGTGACACGTGCTGTAATCATGCAACTTCTATAGTTATAGCTCCAGATTGCGCTATAAAACGCTATATTTTAGTAGGTTATGGGTTTTATAGGAGATATTTTTGTTTATTCCAATAATGATGTCGTAACTTAATTCTTGTGGAATACCGACAACATCGCGCTGGACGAAATGACATTTAGGTGTGGATAATGGTTTTATGCTGTTCTTGAGCATTCCAACAACGTATGTACAAGTAACAGTAACCTATATGTTGTTTTAAAGTCAGCAATACCAAATATTCGACCTCCCGTTGTTTCAAACTTAACAAATGAACTGCTATAGTAAATATATTGATGGTTTTTTTTAAATGTAATTTACTAATGTGCAACACAACACTACGCGAGTGTTGTGTTGCACGAAATACCTTACTTTTGGGTTTTTTTTTTTATATTCAAACATTTCAAACAAACTTTAATATTATGTTTGATAGTAGCGTACCGTTAGTGAAAAGCAACATTAAAGGCAGGGTTGTTAAAGAAGAAGAAAGGGGAGGGGTGGCTTAAGGATGGATATGAGAGGTTAAGGCTTATCATTGGACGGTTATACTCCTCCAACCAAATAGATACATCTTCGATACCCAATTTTGGGGTAATACTTTGTAGTGTGTATATGCCTCCCATCAATCAGCATACGACTTTTTAATTTAGCATTTATTATTATCAATTAGCTGTTTTTTTATTTCTTTTTTCACAAAAAATTAGTCTTATATTGTATTTTAGTTTCTATAATTATTATTAATTGTATTAATTTTTCATATTAAAAATGTATTTAAGTGTTATTTATGATGAAAAAATATCTATATTCCATTGTTTCAAAAAAAAAAAAATTTATATGTTACCCAATTTTTTTTAAATTACCATGGGAGGCATATACACACTACAACTTAGAGTTAGTATTACTATAATGCTGATATGGCGAAACAGCGGCATAAATGATATGTACTCGTATGTACACAAAAATCCACAGAAAATATACAGATCAGTTTTTTCAGATTGGCTCTACTGGACTGAGAGCTAGAGAATGGAGGCTCAAAAGTGTTTGCATCGTGAGGACTTCTAGGGGAAAGCAGTGCAAGCGCATTCTAGTCGATTATTCTAGTCTATGTCGACGGTGTGAACGCTTCCGACTGATGAAATAAAAGACCTTTCTCATCTTCACTAGCGAATACGGTGTAGGATGAATTAATTAATAATTTATAATTGTGTCTGTCAGAAAAAAATGATGTTTTTCTTTTGAAATCTAGCCGTGGCTATCCTAATGGGGGACGTTCAGCGTTTATTTATTTGTTATTCATTAATACATATATTTTAGTAAGTAGCAGATAGATAGACAGACACTTGAATTTTATAAGTGTATAGATGAAACCGTGAACGGAACTATAGGATGTGTCAATAACATGTCCATTCTCTGGAACGACCTTCGCCATTTACGTTCGCCTACTTCGTGGTAATTTGCCAAGTATCTCGTCATGATATATCCATATATATGTAAAAATCGATTTGTGTGTGTATTATCAAAATTTTTTTTTTTGTGAAAAAAAATGCGATGCGGACAATCTTAATATTAATATTAAGGGCTCATCTTTTCACACTAATTTACACCCAAAAGAAACTTTTAAGTCCGTTTGGAAGACAGAAAAAAAAAATTTTTTTTTGAATCACCCTGGTGTGTATATTCTATAGAATCCAAAAAACTTGAAAGGTTACCTAGATTTGTACAACGTCAAGTAAGTTTTATCTATTACTAAATTTTTTATTTGTTTTTATTTAATTTTGATAAATATACCTACACCCAGATGAGCACATATATGTCTCAACAATATTGAACAATCGTGTTTGGTTAAACGTAAATATATCTTTAGATCCTATAATTACTTCGATTTGAAATTGGAAATACAAAATTAAGTTTTATTTACTGTAGTTTATGGATCAATTTTGAATTTCCAGAATTAGTAACTTAAAAAAGTTTAATACGAATAATTTAGTACAATTTCGTATTTGGGCTAAATAACATTATTTAGACACAAAGAATAGTACTAATTTTGATCCTTGTATGATTATTAATAATTAAACTGTGTCAATTTATCTTTAGTCGACTCAATCTTGGCTTTTTATTTTTGAAATAATTATTTCCGCGGCATAAAATCAATTACTCAAAGGTATATTTAATTGGTAAAGAAATCTAATTATGTATACGCTATTTATTTTGCGTAAATATATAAATAAATATTTCAAAAAATATATTGATAGTTTTTGTATTAAAATTATTCGTGTGAGAAGCCGTCAGAACCACATGTGTAATGTGTATACAAGGCAGCGACCGCCAAGCTGCCTTGCCGGGGGCAATGTTGCGAACGCGGTTCGGTTGTTAAGAGGAATTTTTTAAAACAAGTAAGGCTGTCTGATCACCAAACAATGATATACAAGTATATCAAGGACGGTGTGACGCTATATATTAATCTAATGTAATTAGTTTGAAATGAAAGTTGTCATTAAACGACATTTTAGTTACTCTATTTATTATTGGTTTAGCTTTTGGAGTATATTTGTGACTTGATAATCAGACGAGAAAAAATGTAATTTTACGGAGGCCTTACTTTTAAACGTATTTTGTTAGAGATATTCACTGATGGTACGTCTTTTGTTGCAAAAGGCCAGCTACAATTACATTTGGATTTGAAAAAAAACTTCGTTCCTGACGGGAGTCTCCCGACCGTGGAGTTTTTTTTTTATTTATTCGTAACACGTTTATATACTCATATTAATTAGTGAGTAAATAAAATAGTAAAGATATAAATAATTAAATATCAACGATATCAAATATATCGCCCAATCTTATCTAAGGTAAATACAAGTTGTAGGTAATAAATGTGTTGACGCTTTTGTAAAAAAAGTTTATTAACAATCGAATTATTTACACTGTTAATAAATTGTTGCTAATTAAAAAAATTCTGAAACACCATACACCAACTTATATACTTATAAAGTATGTTTCGTTTTATTTTTTACAATTTACATACCTAATTAATGTATTTAGTTTGCCAAGGACATCAAGAAAGCTATTTCAATATCCACAAGCTTCATATCGTTGATGAATCAACAATTAGCTGTGTTACATATGTAATATAATTATATTCAATTTTATTACCTTATGCACAAAGCTAACGCTTAAAGATGGTCGGATTAAAAACCCGTTTAAGTGCGTGATGGACTTGCACATAAAGGTTTCGTACTGTCTTTTTTTGATTATTTTTTGATTAAAAAATTTTTTTAATTTTTGTTGTTATAGCCACCATAAAAATACACAATCTATGAAAATTCAAACTATTTAATGCAAAAAAAAATATATAAAAAACTAATACTACCACAAAAATGGCTAAGAAGCAAATGGTCCGCCTAATGCTGTCACAATAACATTTCAAAAGTAGTCAATTTGAAGGGGTGTTACCAAGTGCCGACCATGGGAAGCTAGAGAGAAAACTTTTTTTTTATATTAGAAGTTGGCAAACAAGCATACGGCCCACCTGATGGTAAGTGGCTGCCGCAGCCTATGAGCGCCTGCAGCACCATTGTAGGTGCCACTCACGCGTTGCCAACGTCGAGATATTAGTTCTTAAATCTCGTTCGCCCAGTAATTTCACTAGCGTACAATGCCCTTCAAACCGGAACACAGTAGTGCCTACGCACTACTATTTGGCGGCAGAATATTGGACACTGCGATGGTACCTACCTAGCCGGCCTCTTGCAACAAAGACCTACCACCAGTGTGACTGATTGCACTGGTGGAATAATCTCTGTTGTGACAGAGGTTATCCCAACAGCGGGCGATGGGGTCGTCACATCCCGACGCCTATAATTGTAGGAGTCTGGGCTCCTACCAATCATTAGTGAGGGAGACAAGAAATAAAAGTAAAGGAAAAATTATCCACAGGTATCCATTTATAATTTTGGTTGGGAGGAACATGAGTCCTATGATATCAATCATATAAAATTAAACGCCGCATAAACTAGTCAAAATTTAACAATTGAAATGTTCACATTTCATATATGATTCATGGGACAGGAAAATTTTTAATATTCCGTCATAGGCTAGTATTTCTACAGTTATAAAGAAAGAAAATTTTATAAAGAATACCCAAGGCTTTTGTCGCGTATACTTCAGACATGTTCTGGGGCCTAGACAAAGTCACATTTAAGTATCGATAACGAAATCAGATAATTCCGAAATGTATGGAAATTGGCATATTCGAAAATACTTGAAATACCACGGGACCTTTCGTTTTCGATTGACATCGCACAAGTACATCTAATTTTCGAAATGGAATCGACAAGTCAAGGACCCTTGTTCAGTTAATTTGTGTAGAAAATATTTCCTGTCCTGAAAATTTCATTAAAATCGGTTCCGCTTTTTTGGATTCTATAGAATATACACACCAGGGTGATTCAAAAAAAAATTTTTTTCGTTATCGATACTTAAATGTGACTTTGTCTAGGCCCCAGAACATGTCTGAAGTATACGCGACAAAAGCCTTGGGTATTCTTTATAAAATTTTCTTTCTTTATAACTGTAGAAATACTAGCCTATGACGGAATATTAAAAATTTTCCTGTCCCATGAATCATATATGAAATGTGAACATTTCAATTGTTAAATTTTGACTAGTTTATGCGGCGTTTAATTTTATATGATTGATATCATAGGACTCATGTTCCTCCCAACCAAAATTATAAATGGATACCTGTGGATAATTTTTCCTTTACTTTTATTTCTTGTCTCCCTCACTAATGATTGGTAGGAGCCCAGACTCCTACAATTATAGGCGTCGGGATGTGACGACCCCATCGCCCGCTGTTGGGATAACCTCTGTCACAACAGAGATTATTCCACCAGTGCAATCAGTCACACTGGTGGTAGGTCTTTTGTTGCAAGAGGCCGGCTAGGTAGGTACCATCGCAGTGTCCAATATTCTGCCGCCAAATAGTAGTGTTTAGGCACTACTGTGTTCCGGTTTGAAGGGCATTGTACGCTAGTGAAATTACTGGGCGAACGAGATTTAAGAACTAATATCTCGACGTTGGCAACGCGTGAGTGGCACCTACTAATGGTGCTGCAGGCGCTCATAGGCTGCGGCAGCCACTTACCATCAGGTGGGCCGTATGCTTGTTTGCCAACTTCTAATAAAAAAAAAAAAAAAGTTTTCTCTCTCTCTAGCTTCCCATGGGTCGGCACTTGGTAACACCCTTCAAATTCGACTACTTTTGGAAATGTTATTGTGACAGCATTAGGCGGACCATTTGCTTCTTAGCCATTTTTGTGGTAGTATTAGTTTTTATATATTTTTTTGCATTAAATAGTTTGAATTTTCATAGATTGTGTATTTTTATGGTGGCTATAACAACAAAAATTAAAAAAATTTTTAATCAAAAAATAATCAAAAAAAAAAAAGACAGTACGAAACCTTTTATGTGCAAGTCCATCACGCACTTAAACGGGTTTTTAATCCGACCATCTTTGGGCGTTAGCTTTGTGCATAAGGTAATAAAATTGAATATAATTATATTACATATGTAACACAGCTAATTGTTGATTCATCAACGATATGAAGCTTGTGGATATTGAAATAGCTTTCTTGATGTCCTTGGCAAACTAAATACATTAATTAGGTATGTAAATTGTAAAAAATAAAACGAAACATACTTTATAAGTATATAAGTTGGTGTATGGTGTTTCAGAATTTTTTTAATTAGCAACAATTTATTAACAGTGTAAATAATTCGATTGTTAATAAACTTTTTTTACAAAAGCGTCAACACATTTATTACCTACAACTTGTATTTACCTTAGATAAGATTGGGCGATATATTTGATATCGTTGATATTTAATTATTTATATCTTTACTATTTTATTTACTCACTAATTAATATGAGTATATAAACGTGTTACGAATAAATAAATAAAAAACTCCACGGTCGGGTGACTCCCGTCAGGAACGAAGTTCCCTACGTTTTTTTTTCAAATCCAAATGTAATTGTAGCTGGCCTTTTGCAACAAAAGACGTACCATCCGTGAATATCTCTAACAAAATACGTTTAAAAGTAAGGCCTCCGTAAAATTACATTTTTTCTCGTCTGATTATCAAGTCACAAATATACTCCAAAAGCTAAACCAATAATAAATAGAGTAACAAAAATGTCGTTTAATGACAACTTTCATTTCAAACTAATTACATTAGATTAATATATAGCGTCACACCGTCCTTGATATACTTGTATATCATTGTTTGGTGATCAGACAGCCTTACTTGTTTTAAAAAATTCCTCTTAACAACCGAACCGCGTTCGCAACATTGCCCCCGGCAAGGCAGCTTGGCGGTCGCTGCCTTGTATACACATTACACATGTGGTTCTGACGGCTTCTCACACGAATAATTTTAATACAAAAACTATCAATATATTTTTTGACATATTTATTTATATATTTACGCAAAATAAATAGCGTATACATAATTAGATTTCTTTACCAATTAAATATACCTTTGAGTAATTGATATTATGCCGCGAAAATAATTATTTCAAAAATAAAGAGCCAAGATTGAGTCGACTAAAGATAAATTGACACAGTTTAATTATTAATAATCATACAAGGATCAAAATTAGTACTATTCTTTGTGTCTAAACAATGTTATTTAGCCCAAATACGAAATTATACTAAATTATTCGTATTAAACTTTTTTAAGTTACTAATTCTGGAAATTCAAAACTGATCCATAAACTACAGTAAATAAAACTTAGTTTTGTATTTCCAATTTCAAATCGAAGTAATTATAGGATCTAAAGATATGTTTACGTTTAACCAAACACGATTGTTCAATATTGTTGAGACATATATGTGCTCATCTGGGTGTAGGTATATTTATCAAAATTAAATAAAAACAAATAAAAAATTTAGTAATAGATAAAACTTACTTGACGTTGTACAAATCTAGGTAACCTTTCAAGTTTCAACATCATTTGGAATTAGTCGGTACTCGTAAGTCAGTAAGAATGCACTTACTTTGATTATGCTACGTAATATATATAGAAGTTGATTACAACGCTCATTACACGGTATTTCATCATATACGATACATAAATAAATATAATTTTAAGTGAAAACTTCTCAGGCTTCTTTTTTGGTGGGGGTAAAATGATTTTGTACCGTCACGCGTCACGCGTCACGGTAGCCGTGTTGGGCTTGGGCTATTCACGCTATAAGTGAGGTGGGAGTGGAGTGGAGTGGAGTGGAGTGGAGTGGGTGGAGTGGAGTGGAGTGGGTGGGTGGAGTGGGTGGGTGGGTGGGTGGAGTGGAGTGCAGTGGAGCGAAACGAAATGAAACAACTTTAACTTTTGTCCGCAGTCCAAACGACGCTTATTCATATTGGAGATGAAACGACGAGGATAGGACAGTTTACAACTCCGGCACTTCCACTTATCAATCGAAATACAACAATACGAATACTGCTACTTTACGTCGATACTGTGTGAGGGTACTTCCCCGAACGAGCCAGTCCATTAATATTAACATCAGCAAAGCAAGTCAAACAAAAATATAAAAATAGTTCAAAAACACCACAACAACTAAATCAGGCGTAAATTTAATTAATTGATTATATAACGACAGAGCTAAGAATAATTTACAGGTAAAACCGTTAATCAAGCCTAGTGTATACAACAAATTATATCTACCTAATTAAATTTGTACAAGGGTAATCGCTTAATTAATATCTCTAACATAAATAACTCCTAACCAGTAATGAGTTACGAAATATAATTCTGTAGATAATTGAATTGGATTATTCCGTAGTTCAAACAACGCTTATAGAATTGTTGAATTCTGTATTCTTCTTCTTGTCAAAGTTGTTCAAGTCCCCGGTGGACTTGACTTTTCGACTGACACTAAGTTAGCCATTAGCTAAGACGCTTATAGCCGAGTGTACCCACCGATCGGTAAACGATCGGTAGGTTAAGCAACTTTAGACGCAGTCAGTCACTAGATGGGAGATCGCATAGTGGTATTTCAACCGAGCGTCTCCGTGCTCCGGAGGGCACGTAAAAAGTCGGTCCCGGCTGTTTACAATTTGACAACAGTCGATAAGTCAAGTCAGAGGCCTACGGGCGACCTGAACAACTCTGACACCAGGTTGACCACTAACCACTCGATAAGAAGAAGTATTCGGTTTCGGAACTTCAGAAAATTTAAATCTTTAGCGAACAGAAGCACGTACAAACCTACAGTTACAATCTAGTAAGTCATCGCATACAGCAAAATAATAACATTTTGTAGTAGCGGAGCCGTCCTTTTCCCAGCACAAAAAATCGGCGTAAAGTAACAGTGTACCTACCTACTATTGCATTTCGTCCGATGAGTGAGAGCGCCGAAGGAACTGTGGAGGGTACGTCATTTTGAATGCCCTCCAATATAACGGGAGGATCCTCCGACTAGGCGGGTGATATTGCCTGGCGGGTTGAAGCCCTGGGTCGAAGCCCGACGACTTACTTTGGAAAGTTGTATACATCTCAAGAGCGTAGGAAACTTTGATAGCGCGATTTAGGATTGTGACGTTCGTTGATCGTCCATATCGTTGCGTAGTATGCCCTGTAGGTGTCGTTGTAGCTTGAGGCGACATTGTGACAATCTTGTCTTTCTATCGCGTTACGTCATGTTGCGTGTAGATGTCGCTACAGTACAATCTCTCAACCCTTCTGTACCCTTCCTTTTATCCCATCTCACCCCTTCCCTTACGTTACGTGCTTCACGTATCGCAAGCGTTCATAGGTTGGGGTGACTGTTTACCATCAGGCAGACCGTAGGTATGCTTGATTGCCAAACGTCATGATATAAAAAAAATATGAAAACTACTTTTTGAATTGGTTAAATAAAGCATACAAAAACGTCCTTATATATGTATTTCGTTGCCAATCATCACAAGACTAATGTTGTGTAATATATAATATACTTCGTGCAAGAAGTCAATTATATTTCGATGCTTCTGAATGCAATTCAATTGAATTTGCACATTGTTACGAAATGCAATTAAACTGCAGATCTGTAATTATGTTATTATTATATTAACTATATATTAGAAGTAGAGACTTCTATTAGTTGTAACGGAGAAGTTCTACAATATCACAAAATCTTCTTCTTACTAGCATTGTTCGCGATATCTACTAGTATTTACCCAGGGTCTGCTTATTACTCTTGTCCTGATTTGACAGGGTAGTAGTTTTTACACCGAGCGATTGCTATCTGACCTCCGTAACCAAGTAAGGGCGAACCAGTAACTCATTGGATAAGAGCAATGTACTTATAAATAGTTAACGATTATTATCAGACGCTATTTGATAACAACCGGGAACGACAGCTTAACGTGTTCTTTGAGGCACGGTGGGGAGACCTACTCGGACAAATGCCCACATCGAAACAGATGTTTGTAAGATGAATACATGAATACAAACATCTGCCCTGCCATACACAATGAAAACAGTATTTCTTTTATTTGTTGTAACTAAACTGTACGTAATCTGATTTGCAATTATCCGGTTTTAAATTTAGAAACACCAATTCAATACGCAACTATAAAACCAGGTATCAAAGCCACTTGCATCAGCAACATGTATTGGATAAAGTATATATAAATATAAACTCCACACTCAACGACCTTCGTTAGGATAGTCATATCCTTTTTTTTTTTTTTTTTTTTTACTTGGAGAAATGCAGTTACGCACTCGAGCGCCGGGACGGGTGCAATGGCGCAGGAGGTGTGTGGACTCGGAGCCGAGCCCCCTACCCACTAAAACTCCAAGGTCCCATCTAGCGCCATAGTGGGACGTCGCGGGGTCGCCGAAGCATACAACCGCGACGCCCCGGCGCTTGCCCCGAGGGGCCCACCGGTGGCGGCAACCTACTGCCGCTATATATACATACACTACATACTAATACATATATACCAATACATACCTCCGCGCGCGAACGCGCCAGGCCTTTTGGCCTCCACCTTGGGCGGCACCATACTGCCGCCATATATACATACTAATACATACTATACATAAATAAAATACTCCACGGCGCTTTCGCGCCCCGCCGACCGGGACCAGAAGGCCCCGGCAAACCCAACCAAGGGAGCCCTGGGTCCTAGGGCTCCCCCCGCCGAGACTAACCTTTTAATGAGGTTGTTTCCCTCTACGACCGACCGCCGTTATTTTTTAAAGAGGTTTTCTAAGGATAGTCATATCCTGTGTCGAGGGTCCAGAGACATACATGGACACAGACAAGCACACTCATACCGCAATATATGCCTATATGGTCAGTACAAACATCTGTTTCGAGCGGGAAGTCAGATAGTTGGTGATAAATTAGATCTCATATCAAAGCAGGTTGCTTGCTTGTGGGATCCTTACCCTGGGATTTACATGTAGATGCACATGCTGCTATATATCAAAGACGTACAGAAATTAGTTTTTCTGGTGAGCGTGTCACTGAGATGATCTTAAAATTAGTTTCATGCTCTTTTATAATGAGGAAATGGAAAGAGCGATTATCCTGAACCCGAACTGGTGTCAGAACTGTGAAATCTTTTCACCCACAATTCCGCTTGGAGTCCGATATAACCTTCTATTACTCTCGTAACAGACAGGAATCCATAAGGATAATAAAGGCATACGCAATTTAGTTAACTACCCAACAAAGACTACCTTAAGTTAAAAATGATAAGGAAAAGAAAAAAAAATTGTGGGGTCTGGGAGCTCTGGTCCGGAACGAAGTTTCTTACGTTTTTCTTTCAACTCCGAATGTAACTCCAAATTAAATCTGTATATCTCAATAGGTTACATGATTAAAAGAGACCCGTAAACCGCGTTAAGGAACTTCGTTCCAAAAATCAATATAATTTACATAAATTCTTATAAAATATTTGCCTGGACGTCAAAGAATTCCCGGGACAAAAAAGGACACGGGAAAAACATATTTAAGTTTTAAATAATAGTGGTCAAAATTGTCTAACTCCTTGACCAATTGCTCAACTATCACCACAAAATGTTTCCACCGCATTTGCGAGTGAATGTAGTTCAAGACCGGAATGTAGCAACCACTGTTTTGCATATCAACTTACAAACTTATCGATGTGCATAATATATCATCCTTATTACAATGATATAAGTTTTAAATTATCGTAAATCAACGGTTAAGTATATCATGAATGTTTATTTCGCGCGCCAAATCAGCTGATTTGTACACTGTACTTAATTTGAACGTTAATAGATACAAAATAAGATTGTATTTTGTTTGATTATCAAATGTAATGCTTTCGTTTTTTTTTGTTCGATATTAACGGCAAGTGATAGTACGGTATTAGTGTGAGATGTCATAATTACAGAAACAATTTATAATCAATAGGTTTTCGTCGCAAAAACTTTTTTAAAATGTTTTTGTTCTAATTCAATACCCGATTACTAAAACTTTTTTCGGGAACCATTTAATATTTAATCTAATCCAAAAAAAACGACGTTTTCGATTGGCATTTTTTAAGTATGTTGAGATATTTTCGTCTTTTTAGGAACGAAGTTCCTTATCCCGCGTTACACTCTCTGAGCGGATGGGAGCTAGGCCGAAAAATAATAATACTTTTCCGACAACAGATGTCTTCCTAACATGGTATCAATCGACAGCTTCCGTCCAGTTCAAGATGACCTCTATTAGAATGATCGCCATAGGTACTCTGTGTTTCTTTCCATATAATTAGTGTTTTTTTTAATAATCAACATTTACTACTAATTACTATTAACATTGAATAGATAGTAGAGCAAAATGAATTTCCTACCGCGTGTCCTGAGACACTTTTTTTTTTTATGGGGCATGTATTATTGGTATATGTATTTCTTAATGATCTCAAACAAATTATTTACTAAGTATTTTTTTCTGTTCTATACCCAGTGTTGTAATTAGTTTATAATGGCCGAGTTGTCGGACGACCTTCTTAAGTTACTTTTCTATTTCTCGAAAAGTGTACTTTTTCCGGCTTAAAAGGTAACTCCTTTTCTATAACCTTAACAACGTGTGAGCAAAACGTCATGATAATGGATTGAGAATCAGGGCGTGAAAGTGCAACAAGCAGCACATTAGCATTTACAATATTATAGGCTATCTATAATAATTACAAAATATTTGACATTAATTGAAATATATTTAACACAGTATAACATGTCCAAAAAACACCCACGCGAATTCACGTATAAGTTAAGCCTTCATAATACTCAGAATACAAATATAAATCGTGATACACATGCAAAAATCGAACCATTATCGTTTTAACTATTATACACGCGTGTAGCAATGACCTACTTGGCAGCCGATTGAAAATGACACAAAAAGTTTTCCGATGATAAAATTTTTTTTTTTTATCAAATACGTGAATATTTTTTTTACTTTTAGGGTTTAACTGCCTTTCGGCAGTTTCCTTTGCCTGTGTCTAGTTACAGCTGTCTATTAATGTTAATGCGAGAGTTGCGGCTTCGATCCTGATCCCCTTGCGCTATTGTCGAACACATTCCTAGCTAAAGTTACCAGCTTATTTGGAGGGAAACGGAAAGACACACAGAGAGACAGAGAATTAGTAATGATTTGAAAAAGCATTGCTAATATTATTTATATAAAAAAAATAATCTTCAGATATTGTTCTCTTTGTTGGAAAGGGGTCTTATAAAAATACACATCATATTTTTGGAAACTAAAGCATTTATTATTTATTAGCTATGAAGGTCATATGTCCCTAATCCACCCCGACTCCCTTGTCACATCTCGTCACGGTAAGCGGAAGCCGCTCGCCCCATAAGTTGCGATCATTTTTAACGCCCCAAAGCGGCAGAACGGATTCAAACAAAAGCTACACATTTGGGTATTATAAACTAGTTTTACTTAAAGGATACCATTTTTCGAGCTGTATGTGATTAAAGACTTTTTTTATGTTAGAAGTTGGCAAACAAGCATACGGCCCACCTGATGGTAAGTGGCTGCCGCAGCCTATGAGCGCTTGCAGCACCATTAGTAGGTGCCACTCACGCGTTGCCAACCTCGAGATATTAGTTCTTAAATCTCGTTCGCCCAGTAATTTCACTAGCGTACAATGCCCTTCAAACCGGAACACAGTAGTGCCTAAGCACTACTATTTGGCAACAGAATATTGGACACTGCGGTGGTACCTACCTAGCCGGCCTCTTGCAACAAAAGACCTACCACCAGTGTGACTGATTGCACTGGTGGAATAATCTCTGTTGTGACAGAGGTTATCCCAACAGCGGGCGATGGGGTCGTCACATCCCGACGCCTTTAAAATATTACTATTATCAGTTTATGTTAAAATCTTATAATTTCAACAAATATGAAAGTTGGTATGATTGAAAATTTGGATGTTGTGATGTTTGTCACTCGAGCACGTAAAAAAGGATTGATGGATTTGAAAGAAATTTGGCAAACATATAACATAACGGGATACTTTTTATCCCGGAAATAAGTTCAGTTCTTGTGGGATTGTCAAAAAATATTCTACATGACGTATTCCGTTGAAATTGTGTATAGATGTTTCTTATGGAACATTATTTACTTACAAATGATTTATTTCTTTTTGGAACCAATTCTAAATCATACAATGTTTCACTATAATTATCTATCTACCTAATTCGAAAATCCACGTAAACGAATTCGCAGCAAATTTGTAGTTTTCTCATAAGATTTTTAATAGGCCATTCATTTACAATAAATCTTATTAAATAAATAAAGTTATCATTTATCAGATTAACTGCATTTAAAATTCAATTTGAATAAAATAATATCAATGTCCACCCACACTTAAATATAAATAAATCTTTTAAATATTTAAGTTCACCTTAAATACGAATTACGATATAGAATTCCGTATAAAGTATTGTGACCTCTGAATTCTGATATAATATTTGCATTTACAAATAGCATCATCTCAAATGTCATCTAGTTAAGTGGAGTGTGTCAGTCAGTCAGATTTAAAAAAGATACTTTTAGAGCTTCTTCATCTATCTTTACACATGTAAATGTCGTTTTCTATTATTTTTTGTTATCTTAAGATTAATCTTGAAGTAAGTGTTTGTTTTTCTTAAGTTTTAAAGCCTTGTTTTTTGGGCATGATAATGAGCTTTATACTTCAAACGCTAATGTTAAAATGTTAGTAAAAACAACGTTATTTTTAAAAATTGAAGTCGTTAATTTTAAATTTAAAAGAATTGAAAATGACGAATTTAGTTCCGATATTTCCACATTTAAATGAAGTATTCTTATAGAGAACGGTAACGTCGGGATGTGACGACCCCATCGCCCGCTGTTGAGATAACCTCTGTCACAGCAGAGATTATTCCACCAGTGCAATCAGTCACACTGGTGGTAGGTCTTTTGTTGCAAGAGGCCTGCTAGGTAGGTACCACCGCAGTGTCCAATATTCTGCCGCCAAATAGTAGTGCTTAGGCATTACTGTGTTCCGGTTTGAAGGGCACTGTACGCTAGTGAAATTACTGGGCAGAGGAGATTTAAGAACTAACATCTCGAGGTTGGCAACGCGTGAGTGGCGCCTACTAATGGTGCTGCAAGCGCTCATAGGCTACGGCAACCACTAACCATCAGGTGGGCCGTATGCTTGTTTGCCAACTTGTAATATAAAAAAAAAAGAAAAAAAACTTAGGCTAAGAGACTAGACTAGGGGCTAAGTACCTTAGCTAAAGAAGTAATATACATAAAGAAATGACATAAAGAAAATACGTAATAGAGTGGCAGAAACAGGCTTTTATATATTCTTCTTTTTCTTCTTATGACACTCCTCCGACTCGACTGTATTTTTATTTTTTATTTTTTGACTATTTTTTATTTTTTTTACTTTTATGTTTGTTTCCTCATAACTTTCGACTGGGTCAACCGATTTTGACAATTCTTTTTTTTATTTGAAAGCTGATTTGGCTGGCCGTGTGGTCCCAAGGAGAACTTTTCAACAGAATTTTCTCTTCAGAAGTCGGGGCTACGTAAAATATTGGCTCACAGAGGCGGCTATTTATTTCTAAAAGTTATTTTATTTACGTCAGACATAAAAAAACAAGCCAAATGATAATATTTCTTTTTCCAGTAATAATAATTAACACGATAAAATCTTCCTTATTTGAAATAATTGCTAATTAAGTATTTATATCTTGCTTCCATCCGTTCAACAGCTACGCTTTATGATACATAGTATTTTTTGATTGGTGGTAGAACAACAGATATAAGAATAAAGTTTTAATGATTGCTAATGCAAGGACGAAGTTTAAAACTTCAACACGAAATTTTAAACTACAAAAAGTTCAATTAAAATGTAAGTCTCTATTTATTTCCCCTTTTTTAAATTAATTAATTAATTGTAAATGTTTGCTTATGCGTTACTTTTTTTGGAATGTACTTGAATTAGTTACTAATCGCCGTGACAATCTAATGTAGGTAGGTCTTTAAGACTAATTTTCGGTAGTAAAAAGAGACAGAGAAGCCAAAACTTGATAGAACAGAGGTCCTACTGAACTCTTATTGTTATTCAATAACGACCTAAACCTAGGCTTCGCTATTTCGTATCATAACACACATAGTATATTATACATAATATATTATCAGTTCATGGTAGATCCCCAGTAATAAACACTCAGTTGTAAATTACGCTCATAGTTTAGTGCACCCACTGATCGAAAAGATCGGTAGTTTAAGCAACTTTAGGCGCGGTCAGTCACTAGATGGGTGATCGCATACTGGTGTTTCAACCGAGCGTCTCCGTGCTTCGGAGGGAACGTAAAAAGTCGGTCCCGGTTGTTGACAATTAGACAACAGTCGATAAGTCAAGTCAGAGGCCTACGGGCGACCTGAACAACTCTGACACTAGGTTGGTTCTCACGCACTAACCACTCGATAAGAGGAAGTTGTAATTTTCATTAAATACATGCCACGTAAGTGTAGCCATATATTTAAGACAGAATACTACCCCTAAACTAGAGACGACGTCTTTGCCCAGAAATGGGACAATGGGAATGAAATGCGACTCCGACTGTTACTACGCTGTATACTAACAAATGTTTTATTTCTTGTACAACGAAACCGTGCGTAACCTGATTTGCAATTATCCGGTTTTCAATTTAGAAACAGCAAATAAATATGCAAGTATAAAACCGGGTATCAAAGTCACTTGCATCAGAAGCATGTATTGCATAAATTATGAAACTTTAAACGAATCTCCAGTTGCAAAATCATAAAAGATGTGCATAAAAGCAATAAGAAGCCGTCGTTTGATTGACGTTAAGTGTTTACCCACGACCTGAGACACAGACAGGTATCTAGATTGACGCGTTTTAAGCACTTTAAGATATTTTCGCAAGCTATTTTATCACACCTTAATAAAGCTATGTTTATATAATTTGAAAAATTGTAAGCAGTCATCGCAAGCTATGAACGCTTGCAATAATAGGAATCCAATTAAAGGAAAAGGAGAGAAGGAATGAGAAAGAAAAGGAAAGCGGATGGGACTTCGGCGATCTCACCCATCGCAAAAACGCAACCTTTTGATACAGTTACTTTACGCCGATTCTCTGTGTAGTACCACCCCAGTCGAGCCAGGCCATTTGGGCTGGGAGCAGCATGGCTCTACTAAGTCCTATATTATTATTTACAAACCTGACCTCTATAAAAAATGCCCCCTCGATGAGCTAAATAAAGTACCAAACTTAATTACTTTATTATTTTTCAAAGTATCATTGCTGGTTTGTCAGAAGACAGAGTAACGGACAAACAGAACGAAATCGTAGTTTCCAAATTTGTCATTTAGTTCCGGACCTTTAATAAAAACGAAAATTTCTATAAAATTAGTAAAAATATTAAGCTACATTAAGCATTGATGAATAGTTCTTGGTAATAACCGGGAAACTCACAGCCTTGCTAAATATAAACAATTTTAAAATTAAAAAAAAAACAACAGAATCATCATATTTTGATTCCTTAAATTACAAGGAAACAAGATTAAAATAATTGTTTTCCGCCGCTCAGACGCAGTTAGATTCTATCACGACTTAACAATTACGTAAGATGGTCCTATTGTGTATGGTGTGCTCTTTATTAAATAGAGTGTGACGATTAACTCAGAAACTGTGGTTATGGTTGTTAAAGAAAACAAAATATAAATTATACCATAGGTGACACAAAAAGAACATCCTGGCTCGTATGTTCAGTTAACATTAAATAATCGAAATCAGTTCTTCCAAAATACATTCAGTGTATTGATAAACCGATACAATATGTCCATCACTAGCTGCGTGGGAGATCACTACGGGCGAACTCTCCCGCGCACTTTTCGGTACGGTTGCGCGCGAACGAAGGATATGCATAAGGAGTTCATTGTTGTTCATAAATTGTACTCTTGTCCAATAAATAATTGATATTGGATTTACGTGTGAGTGTTTGTATTTTTTATATACTTAACAGTATAGACAATATCCCTTGTTCAAAACAATATATAAAAGAAAAATTATTGGAACGAAGTTCTTTAACGGGTAGTGCGATTTAGTAGAAATCGTCATGTAACGAATTGCCGTATGCTGTGTGTGTGTGTGTGTGTGTGTGTAAGTGAGTACAGGCGAGTGCCCAACCCACTCTCTCTCTCTCTCTCTGTCCCTGTCTCTTTTTATCATATAACGTATTGAAATATACAGGTTTCATTTCGAATTACAGTCGGAGTTGAAGAAAAAACTTAATCAAGTTATAAGACTGTTTTAACAACTTGGCTTTGTCTACTTTAACGAATAATTTGTTGATGATTTAAATTTGAAATCTGAAAAATATAGTTCTACTTACCAGTAACGACATCTGATTCTTGGGCATCATGGTGACATCTCCCGGTCTGACTCCAGGCCCACAGTAGGGTAGGCTTGGACCTCGGCTGGCTGGTGGGTCGTGTAATGTCAGTAATGCTGCGTGGAGGCGAGCTCGCGCTGCGCTAATACCACCCGCACCTCGGACCGCCGCTTCGACAACATGACCGACGTCCTTATCCCATCTCACTGGAGCTTTCTCTGTGTATTCTCTATGAAAATTATATACAAAATTAGTTATTTTTATATGTGACTAAGTTGGCTAGCAAGCATACGACCCACCTGATGGCAAGCGGTTATCGTAGCCTATGAGTGCGCAACACCATTTGTAGGTGTTACTCACGCGTTGCCAATCTCGAAATATTGGTTCATAAATCTTGTTTGATTTTTTCTTACAAATATATTATATTTTTAGTGTGGTTAGCAACTGTTGTTGTTCTTGTTGGCATTGTGGGTAGCGAGTCCGCCTTTAGTCTCGACGGTTGCGGGTTCGATTCTCGCTCGGGGAGATGTTTATTGAAGTGGCTGTTTCGGTCTGGGCGTTTGTCCGTGTGGATCCCCCCACTATGCCTCGGAGAGCACGTTAAGCTGTCGGTCCCGGTTGTTATCACTTAACATCTGATGATATTCGTTAACTCTTGATGAGTAAATTGCTCTTATCCAATGAGTTACTGGTTCGTCCTTATGGTTGCGGAAGTCAGATGGCAAACGCTCCATGTAAAAACTAGTTACCTGTCAAATCCAGATAAGAGTAATAAGCAGACCCTGGGTAAATAAAATACCGGGAATAATGCTAGGACGAAAAAGAAGTGTGGTTAGTAACTCTACATGCCGCAACCACATATGGTTCCGTTAAACTGTTAAACTATTGTGTCTACTGTCTGGACTGTGAATGGGTTAAAATGGCAAAAACAGTAGCCTGTTATAATATATTGTAAAAAAATAAATTGTGTGTCTAATTCATTAATAATTTTAATTTATAATATTGAAGTCATAAATATCTCAACATAAATTGTTGTTTGATAATAAATTTTCAAAATCCAAATTCAAGGTAATTACCACAAGTCATTAATCACTTATGTAACGCGTCGACTATAGCCGTTAAAATTGTTAACGGTTTTTACTTGGCATCCGACTAGCGAGATTCACAGTAATTTTTTTTAAAGTGAGAACTTGAGAAGAACCTAGTACATCAAAATTTTCGTGAGATTTCGCTGAGTAGTAAAAGTGTCGACTGTCAACAATGTATACGAGGTGTTATTATAAAATCAGTTATAAAAATTGTCGAAAAAATTTGTTTTCTAAAAAAAAGATTCCTAGATGAAAACAAAACAAAAGCAAAATCTTTTGTGCTTTTTGCAAAATATTTCTTTCAATTATAAAGGACAGACTGAAAGAAGAAAGAGAGAACACAGCAGAAAATGGTACAAATAATTAAAAAACCATAAAAAAATAAAACAATATACAAATCAACATAAAAAATACTTAAAAAAATTAAAAACAATAAAACAAAAGTGACGAGAGAGAAAGAAATATATACATTTAATTGATGTTTAATAACCGTGCTGATTCAAAATGGCGTACCATCCAGCATTTGTTAGGTAGGCATACCTAATGCTGATTTTCAATGGTACCCATTACGTGTATCGGGCAGTGGCAAATTAATATTACATTAATTACATAAAAAGTGTATAATATACAAGAGTTCATTACTTAATGTAATACGATGTTAATGGAGCCTTTTTTTATTTCTTTTTATTTTTATGCTTAGTTGTACATCACAATAACAAGTAATACAAAATATAATATAAAATTCACATGTACAATTGACGGTCTTATCGCAATACAGCTAATCTCTTCCAGACAAATTTGGACTAGGAAAAAGTAAAGAAGACGGTCTCACGTGGTGTGGTGTAAATAGTTATACATAAACTTACATTCAAATAATACATACTTATATGTAATAAATATATAACATAAACTAATATATACTATTATTATCTTTTTTTTTTTTTTTGCATGTAAACTTTCAACTGTTGTCTAACTTATTTTCCTATTTTTAATTTTATATAATTTATTTTTAAATGTTTCTTTTTTTTAATATTTTAACTTAAGTAAATTAAAATAGTTTCTTCTACGTACAACCTTAGCAGGAATACTAAATACCGGAGGAGGGTGTTAATAGCTACGACACAGTGTAACACTAATGTAGTTATTATCGATATGTATAACTCTTGATTGTACTGCTAATACTGTTCAATAAATTTTATTTTTATTTTATTTTTATTTAATAAATATAATTATATAATAATGTCGTCTTAGCTATTTTCACTTTTTTATTATTTGAAAAGTAAGGCAAATGACTCTACTCCACCTAATGGTAAGTGGAAATAAGGTCCAAACGCGAAGACAGCTAACAGAAACGCGGAATGCAACCGTGTTAGCTACCCTCACCCTGCCTACCCGCAAGATGCCTCTTCACGCCTCTTTTGAAGGAGCCCAGATTAATAATTAATACTTAATACGGACTTACTTAATGAGATAATTAAATTCTTATAAAATTTACCTGCAGCCTCCCAAACAAGCTCTAATATCTTCTTTTAGACTCCTCGACAGCGTGCAAGAGGGGCTACCGTCGGAATCCGACGGGCTTTGAGATCCTTCATTCTTGTCCGAGCCGGAGAGCCGCCTCGCCGGCTCAACTTCAAATTGCTCGTTCTTTGGTAAGTTGGGCGACACACGACCATGACTGCCGCCACCGCTGCCGTATCCTATATTTGTAAAAAAAACTTTACAAACTTAATAACGAAAATAATAATTTTCAAAATCATAAATAAGAATAAAAAATATACAGCAGAAGAAATTTCTTATACTTTAATGATATGAAAATATTTATTTATTTAGTCCCCTAAAATAAAAAAAATAAAAACCAAAATCTATTTTTTTATATACAACGCGAGTAGAGTTCCTAGCACGGCTAGTAATATTAAAAATTTTTATTTGCCGATATCTGTATATATAAGATAAATACTAATATTAAAAAAAAATAATAATAATACCGGGTGAAATGCTAGGAATAAGAAGATCTGTGTATATAAGATATAAGATAATATAAGATAATTTAAGAAAACCATAAAGAAAAAAAGAAATTTAGTACGTCTGTATAGTGTATAACATGCTTTACGCATAAACTACATAATATATTGAATGCGACTTTCATAGTTGTATTATTACAGGTCTAACGTAAAGTCTGGTGAAGTTTCATATTGATATATGTACTTAGTAATCTAATTAATGTTATAAATACGCAGGCGAAATCGCGGACCAAAACTGGCAAGCAATAAAGAAATTATTATTGAAGTCCACAAAACAAAATTGCCATTAAATTAAACAAATAGTCGATAATTATATTTAATAAAGTCATAACGAGGTGTTATTTTTGGCGCCTCGGAATAATGTATCAGGAGTCACTTTGTAATTGAGTAATCAAGGTTATGTTGTGGTCACAACCAACTCGGAATGGCCTTGTAGTTGATGCTTTTACTCTCACGAACATTGAAGGACGATGACACGGTGATAGTGGTATTAAAATTTTGCACTCATTAATCAAACATCGATTGCAAAGATATGAATAATTGATGATGTCCCTTTTGTCTCAGAAATAGAATATGATTAAAGATAATTCTATTAATAGAAAAGGAATGATTGATGGTGTTTTTTTCTAAAATATATCGTCTTAAAATAGCTGTGAGCTGTCATCTAAAAAGTGGTAGCAAAAAATAAGCTAATTGCGAAACCGTGTGTTAAGTATGGATTAATTTTTTGTCATAGTCTTTATTTTGTTTTGGGATTTTAATTCAGAAAGAACTTGTCAAACCCACTGCAGCCTATTTTACTTCAATATTAAACATAATAGTACAAAAATGAAAAAAATAGGATCTAAGTACAATACTAAACAGTAGAACAGTTTTTTTTTTATGTTGGCTTGCAAAGTGACCAAAATGTAAAATTCCTTTATTCTGTGGGAGCCTGTCTCACATTAGTCGGCCGCGTTTGACTTTTAAATCTCTGTAGCAAATTAAATAACCCGATATTAAATTTTATTTATCAACACTTTTTGTTATTGATGCTAAAAATTTTTATGCCATGATAGTTGGTAAACATATGAACAACATATAAACGCTTGCGATACTTGAAGTATCACATGCGCGTTACCAATCAATGGGATAGGAGGGAAAGGATTATAAGGGAAAAAAGAAAGGGAGATTGGACCTCCGGCGCTCTCACTCATTCTACGAAAAGAAAAAGTGCTGATACTGTTACTTTAAGCCGATTTTCTCTTTGAGGATAGTACTACCCCGTTCTAGCCGGCCCATCTGTGCTGAGAAGACCATGGCTCTACTAATACCTACTTAAATTTATTTATTACAAGAAAATTAATTACTCCATTCCTTATTGGTTACTCTTAATTATTAGGTATGCATTATTTATTAATATTAAGTTTTAGTTGAACATAAATCTTTATTTTATTCTTTATACAGCACATCTACCTTGAATATTTTTTGCGTATGACAGAGTGCAGAAAACAATAAAAATATATTTTCATTGAATGTTTGATTATTTTACATAAATAATTATAGTCTAAGGGGCCATCAATAAATTACATTACACGTACAGGGAGGAGGGCGTTGACAAAGTGTGATATTGTGTGACAAGGAGTTGGAAAGGCGCTAAATTTCGTGACGTCATATTTAAAAATCTAGTATATCTTAATATTCCAACACGAAATTTGAACTGTTAAAGAAAACCTTAAAAAAATAAATTTAATTAACTAATTTCGGAACTGTTGTTTTCATTTGATAAATTCTAGATGTAAAATTAAAAATATATATATGTGAAGTCACACTGGGAAGGGTAGATTTTTTCAAATGTGGCAAAAAAGGGGGAGGATTCAAAAAATGAAAATGTGTGACATAATTTTATAAATATTAAAATTTACCTCATAAAAATAAAGCGACATAATGCGTCTTTATCAAAGCATTTGTTCGTACCTGAGGAAGTAGAGGGCGCTCGACGAGGCATGTGGGCAGCGTCAGCCGAATCAGCCTCCGTCACATCTTCGTCAACTATAATAACTACCTCTTGCTCCTCTTCCTCCGTGTAAAGAGGATTTGACCTGGAAAATAAAAAGTTTTGAACACGAATCTCAAAATTGGGACTATCAATTGCAATGATCACAGCTCAATAACTCAACGATCATAGTATAAGGGTCAGTACCTCAACGGTAGAAGGGCCGATTCTGTTAACGTAAGAGTTATAGGTTCGTTATAAGCCTAAGCTATTTTCGTACTGGCTCCTTTTTTTGTTGATGGGAAGAAAATTTGCTACCATATCGATTTGGCTTGAGGAGGAGAACCGGGTTATATAGGGGTTCATGGTAAGATGTAATGTATCGATGGCCGACCTTAATGCTTATGACAGGTGTCGCAACTACTCCAAGCTCAATCTACACACATAACTGGACAAGAAATAGGTATTGGAATATTAGTAATGACTTGAAGTGTATTGGTAATATTCCTTAAAGAAGATGCAACAGTTGTTATCTATTGACTGCCGAATTTCTTAACCAATTATTACCAAGCGTATGTATATATAGTCAGAACATCGCAGTAAAACACTCTAGTCAATTTTAATAAAAATAATGAAACATTCAGGAGGCTTACCACATTTTTAGTAATTATTCTATTTGGATCCAATTCAATTCTGACAGTAAATCGATTCAGATTTTATATGAGCATAACGTAAGAATAAATATTTATGTCATAATATGAAATAGCGATGTAGCTCAGTTTTTTGTAGTCATTTGAATCGCAATAAGAGTTAATGGTAAGTCCCCAGGATGATATTTTAGTATATTCTGCTCCGCCTTCATTTACAGTGCTTTTATGTCTAACTTGTTAATAGCTTTATTATTGTTTAGGAAATGATTAATAGTATCAGCGTGGATAATCTCCACCAAATTCCTATAATAAATTATTCATGTTCTCATCGTCTATTGCACTTACAGAATATACAAGTTTATTTTGCACACACTTGTCCATTGTTATCAAACAGTTTACTCAATGTTTTGTTTTTAAATTGGATTATATGAAATACGATCGGTATGGCTATTTTACCCAGTAGCTTTTCGTTGTAAATGTACATGCATTACCATCACGTACTAAATCTAGATACGCATGGTGCATGCGAAATCGCAACAGTCATTGTCAAGTCGTTGACCTCATAACAGGTTTCTACATCGACAAACTTTAGCTGTAAATAATACTCCAAAGTCGACCTAATTTCGAGGTAATAAGCGTTATCTGACTGCTAGGAAATATTTGTTAAAATGCTAAATGAATCAGTAAATTCTTGCGCTGTTGTTGATGTTGTATCTATTGTTTAACAACGGTCCTTTCTTCTTTGTTTAAAGGATTTGTCAGATTTGTGGTATATTGTTTATCGGTCAATAAACTATACGGTTTCCTGAATAGCTTCGCCTTAACTTACTTTGATGGCTTCGGCACGCGATTGAGAATTTATGTCAAGATTTATGAAGTACATGCACTAGCTTCTTCCAGCGGATTCGAATTTTCAAAAATCCTTTCACAGTGAGCGTTTACGTTTTAAATCAGTCAAGTCTTTACCTTTTATATGTATAGATTCAAAAGAAACATGAGATTCGCTAATTTTACTGTCTGTTATTGCAAATTATCGTTAAGTATTCCAAAATAAAAGATGTCATAACATGTGTAGTTGTATCGTAACGTAATAAAATTTCTCTCTGACATAACAATGGACATATTTAGCAAGATTGGCGACTCCATAGAAGCCACCATGACTCCTAAAGTTTTCATGTCAAATGCCATCGATCGACACACTTCCATTCTTTCATAGTGTTTCCTTGCTATTGTTGCGAAGTAACCATTGTTATCATGCGGAAGCCAAATTTATTTTGACGGCAATTGCCTTGATTGACATTACCACAATCTAAAAAATTCAATGGAACGGCCTGACCCATAGCATATAGTAGGATTGTACAACTAAGCCGGCTAAAAGTTACCTAAATTAACGAGCTAGGTAGCTGATCATAGTAACTAGTTTAAACGGTTAGCTCTAACTATCTTATATAGCTTATTTATAAACTTGGCTAATTATCCGGCGACTAACCTAGCTTAGCTCAGCAAATAAGCTAACGGCTAAACGATTAATTGTTTAAGATATTTTTTTGTATTTTTTTGGAAAAATATTTATTGATTGGCTTAAAATTAATGCCTTGGATTGTAAAGCCTAAGTATATAGTAATAAAACTTAAAATTAAAGGGATCCTTATAAGGAACTCAAAGTTTTTATTCTAGATTGGTAAATAACTCTTATCATTCACTCGGCCGGTTTTCCTATTCATCCGGCCTTCATAAAATCGATATTTCTAGTATCATTTCTTCTTCTATTTTAGTTGTCAAGAGATTCTTATTTTCTTAACTCTTAATGCAACTGACTCCGATTTTTAAATGTCATTAGTAAGCCATTTGATTTTGTAATGGCAACACTAAGTATGTCGCAGTAATTATATGGCAATGGCCACAACACCTTACCGGCGTCGGGATGTGACGACCCCATCGCCCGCTGTTGGGATAACCTCTGTCACAGCAGAGATTATTCCACCAGTGCAATCAGTCACACTGGTGGTAGGTCTTTTGTTGCAAGAGGCCGGCTAGGTAGGTACCACCGCAGTGTCCAATATTCTGCCGCCAAATAGTAGTGCTTAGGCACTACTGTGTTCAGTTTGAAGGGCATTGTACGCTAGTGAAATTACTGGGCGAACGAGATTTAAGAACTAATATCTCGAGGTTGGCAACGCGCGAGTGGCACCTACTAATGGTGCTGCAAGCGCTCATAGGCTGCGGCTGCCACTTACCATCAGGTGGGCCGTATGCTTGTTTGCCAACTTCTAACATAAAGTAAAAAGTAAAAGTACACTATCTCCTTAAGTAAGTTCTTGTAGTTTTAATTGGAGATTTGTAAATTGTGATTGAAATGTTTTTCGTTTTTTAGACGGATTATAATTACTTTGCAGTCAAGTTATATTTATTTTGTTTCGATTCGAAGTTGAAGTGAGTTAATAGTAGAGTCATGCTCCTTCCACCACAAATATGTCGGCTCGACCACATTACCCCGTCACAGAAAATTGGCTTAAAGTATCAGAGTACTGATGCGTTTAGTGCGATGAATGAGATCTCCGGAAGCCCAATCTCCCACTCCCTAATCTGCTCCCTTCGTTTTTCTCATTTTCATCGCTTCACTCCTTCGGCTGGCAACGCGCGTGTAATACTTCAAGTATCGCAATGTTTACCAACCGTCATGAAATAAAAGAAAAGTGTAATTGAGCCTGTTTCCAGTCTATATGACTGCATTATAAAAACCATGAACTAAAAAAAATCTGGACTATTGTACAGTATACACGTATCTCAAAAACATTCTATGATGCTGACGAAAACTTGGAAAATCTATGTATTTTAGGAGCATTAAAATAAAGATATACACTTATAACCTGAGTATAGGCGGCATGTCATCCAGGGCGCGCAGCGGATGAGGCGGCGCGGGCGCGGGGACAGGACGCGCGCCGCACGCGCATTCCCCCGCCCCACTCTCGCGGCGCCCTCCACTCTGGAAAAGAGAACTTCATTAATATATAACATCCACAATCAATACACATGCTACAGCTTCTTTATCAGTGAGGACCTTTGTTACGAACGACAATGACACTCCGGAACGTGAAATCGATGATGTCCTAGCAAAGGCTTGCAGGAGAAACTTTTGGGACGGATTCAACTTTATCTTTAAGATGAAGTCTCAGTATTTGGATCCCCACCTATTGACACTATTGAGGCCACTATGCCCATCAGCAAGTTTTAACGACATATCGGCTGGCTCGAAATCTTGGATTTTTGCCATATGTAGAAAATTAGAATATTAATATAGTTATAAAAGTATTTCCTAATGGTCCTAAAACCTGTTGTTATTATATTATAATTATATCTCCGTATAAATATAATTTATTATTATCTGCCAATTTAAGGCAATTTAATATCTCTTTCAATAACAAGATTTGATTTATTAATTATTAAGTAAAGCCTCGGAGAGCACATTATACTATCGGGCCCAGTTATTATTATAAAACATCTAATAGTTTTCGTCAACTCATGATTGTTAATGCCCATATCCAATGAGTTACCGGTTCATTCTTAGAGTTGTGGAGTGTAATAACTAGTAGCCTATTAAATTCGGATAAGAACAACAGGCTTACTCTGGAAAAATACCGGGAATAATGCTAAGAAGCAGAAAAATTAATAGTGAGCAATTTAGTTACTCGTTAAATTTCTGTTTTAGTACTTATATTTATAGTACGAAGTATTTCATAATTAGTCGTACGGGCTAATAAAACAAAGCAACGAACTCATAGTATCTCTAGAATTAAGTCCAGATTACTTCATAATGAAAGTAAAAGCGAAACTTGTTTCGACCACAGCGTAAGAAACTTTATGATTAGCGTACAATATTATTACTACGTACTATAAAGTTCATAAATATATGTGCTTCATCAATATATTAATTATTTATTACTCCCGATCCCGTGCAAAAAAAATCTCGAAAAAGCTCGAAAAAAATCAGTAGTTTTCAGTTAGGAATTGTGACGGTTCGAGGTCTTTTTCTTCTTATCGAGTGGTTAGTGGCCAACCTAGTGTCTGAGTTGTTCAGGCCTATGATTTAACCTTTCGACTATTATCAAATTGATAACAGCCGGGACTGACTGTTTACGTGTCCTACGAGAAAAAAAAAATAAACACTACATACTCAACAGCCCCATTACGATAGTTATACATATACAAAGACAGGGACAAATATAATCAAATGTAATCAAACAAACAAAACCAATTCTAAGTACCGTAGATAAAAAATCGATAAATCGAGTCATTTTTATTAATCGATAAAACAAATCTATGCGAGCTTAAATAAAACTAAAACAATTGAGTTGATTCGATTCACTGCGAGATATTTAAGTATATTGTAATTTTATTGGTTGTAGGTGCGAATATATAAATCTGTATTATAAATTATTTTAATCATTGCAAGACGCAAAGATAAGATCATACTTGGATGCGTAAGTTTCGAAACGAATTGCTTATTAATTGACTATTAAACTGATTCGCAACACTTAAGCCTCGAGGATGTTCTACGCAACCGAGGCCGATAGTTAGACATATTTTAAATGTTTTATATACAACGATGGTGATATACGAGCGTTCAACACATTTTATGGCAAGCGGTTACAGTCCTGCTTCGATGGAAGCACCCTAAGAATGGCACAAATTTTGAGCCCACGCGAGGATTGTTCTTTCTTCTCGAACGGGTCTCAATATTCGATCCTTCCGCCCCTTGACGTTGTCAAGGTCAATGGCAAAAGCATCTATACAAATTCAGAAAAAAATGGGGCGTTAAGGGGGATAAGGGAAAGGAGGAGAAGTCACAAAGGAAGGTAAGGCCCGAGTGCAAATCGGCCGGCTCGACCCGTGAAGTACTACCATCTCAAAGAAAATCGGAGTAAAGTAACAGTATCAGCAGGTACTGTTGCGTTTCGTGCGATGAGTGAGAAACTCCCTGTTTCCATTCTATTTTCCCTTCTTATCCCTTCCCTCATGTTCCTTAGGTTGGCAAAGCGCTTGTGATACTAAAAGTATCGCGCGCATTCATAGGTTGCTGTGATAGTAATATTCCGAGGTCTTGAAGCACACAAACAATATACATTATTTTCCAGCATCGGAACGAGACGATCCCATCGCCCGCTGGGATAATCTGTCTCATAGCAGAGATTATTCCATCAGTGTAATCAGTCAGACTGGTAAGTCTTTGGTAGGTATGTTTGGTGCAAGACGCCGGCTAGGTAGGTACCACCGCTGTGTCAAATATTCTTCCGCGAAACAGTAGTGTCTTTTGCATTAGTGTTTCGGTTTGACGGGCACTGTAGGCTAGTGAAATTACTGACCAAAAGAGATTTAATAACCAATATCTCGAGGTTGGCAGCGCATGAGTGACATCTACAAACGGTGTTGCAAGCGCTCATAGACTTCGGCAACCGCTTTCCAACTTAGTAACATTAAAAAAACTGATAACCTTTAAGTTTGTAGCGTTTAATTCTCATACCATACACATATAACAGTAACCTATTTAGATAAAACAATGTTAAATAGTGTTATAACACTGAAGTGTACATAATTATAACTGTCATTGCAAACCAACAAGCCGTAACGGCCTCAATAATTATTGTCACACTGTTAAGTAAGAGTTTGTAATAGTTAAGTTATACACATAATAGCAATGTAAGTGTGACACTAAGCTCTGATTTTTAGAAGTAGCATATCATGTCTTTACGCTTATGTTGGGATTGAATTGGGTAATTCTACTGAATATAATAAATGTGAAAGTTTGTATGTTTTGATGTTTGATACTCTACTACAGATTTAAATGAAATTTAGCACAAATATAGTTTAATACCTAAATAAAAATGTAGGATACTTCTTATCCCGCCAAATATGTTAGGTTCCTGTGGGATTATAAAAAGCGGTCTGTATCTCAAAAATCGTAATAGGTAAAGTTAAAATGACTGAATGTGTTTATTCTCTTGCCTCTACAACAACATATACTAAAAATAAAATTTAATTTCAAAATTAAAGGGGACAGCAACCCTTAATAGAAAATTGATATTTTTTCTACGGCGTTACGCACATATAAGGCTTGGCAGGTTTTTTTCTCTTAATCTTCTCCCTTTATCCTCATCGTAATAAAGCAAAACGTGATAACACTGCTTGTATTGCTGTGGACTTAGGATACGTGAAATTTTGATCAGGGAGGCAACCACAATTTATAAGAACTAATTAATTACCTTTACCTAAGACGTTTATGTACCTATTCGATGTTTTACTTTTGAAAGGGTATTGGTTTAATGATGTTCCTATATAAATTTAATAATGATCTCATCAACGACTCCATATATATAGAACGACATTCCTGAGTGCTCAAATTACCAGCGGTATTATAATTACTTTTATTCTAAAGTTTAGATGGTTGAAGTCTGGTTTTTGGAACGAAGTTTTTTTCGACACTGGTCTTTCTAAAATGGTATCAATCGACATCTTCATAATATATATTTTGCTCCTGTCCTATTTAAATTGAACTCCAATAGAAAGACCGTAATAGGGACGTAGGGAAATTATATCCATCTCTGCTTGTTTCTCATTCCATATAACAAATAGTCAGGTAGCGAAAAGAACGTCGTTCGTACCGCGTGTCCCAACACGTTTTGTTGTTTTTACAAAACAGACCAATTATATTAAAACATTTTGATTATCTCGTAAATTAATACACGAGATAATAAGATAATTTACATATCGCACGTTCAAATAGACCATTAAATATTTGCCAAAACAATGTGTGTTTGATTAATTAATTGAATAATGTTTGGCGAATTAAATCAGGTGTCACGGATACATTAACCTTGGCGCTGTGCGTGTGTGTGTTTTAAATAGAGGATAGAGATGATAATAGAAATAAGAGAATAGGTACTGGAAGAAGTACCAAAACAGAAAAGGATGAAGTAACAGTTTCGTTCGTTATTTATTTTCGCTAAGAAATGCATTTACGCACACTACTGAACGTAATACTGGTGGTGTGTACTCCTAAAATACACTAGGCAGTGGTAGTGTGGGACTCAGCCGCCTGTTAATACAATACCCACTAAAACTCAGAGTAACCCTCCTCACCATAGAGGGATGTCATGGGGTCGCTTGCGCAAACAACCATGATGATGACTGGGTGTTATCCTTGTGGGTTCTTGTAATTTGCTTATCCATTGAGCTACTAGTTTGGCCTTTGCGGAAGTCAGATGGCAATAGCTCTATGTAAAAAATAGTAACTCGCCAAATCAGGATAAGAATATACGCTGAACCTAACCTAACCTGTGTAAATAAATGGAAACGCATAAATTTGATTGCGCGTTAGTATATTTTGTATATTATATAGAATAATATAACACCTGCAATATTTGCGAAATCGAAAAAGACCATTAGGTACCGTCGATCTATCATTACAATGTTATCATTACACGAGTACACGTACGATAATGATCGTTGCGAGGTAACACCTCTTAGACTAATGCAATTATTATAATACCTCGTATTGATTGAGATATATTATAATATAACTTTATCGCACCTGTCGAGTGAAAGGTGCGTAACCATTCATAATTGTTTTAATGATTAATGTATACAGTATTTTGACGCGGCTTCGTTTGTTGTTTTTGTTTTTTCTAATGGTTTCTTTCACCTTCGTTGCTGAGGAAATAATTTGTCATCCGTCTGAAAACATTTTTTATATCATGACGGTTGGCAAACAAGCATACGGTCCGCATGATGGTAAGCAGTCATTACAGCCTATGAAGGCTGGGATAATTGAAGTATCACGAGTGCGTTGCCTACCAAAGGAACAGGAGGGAAGAGATGAGAAGGGAAAAATGGAAGGTAACAGAGAGGGTGGGAGATTGGGCCTCAAACGCAACAGTACCTATTTATACTATTACTTTACGCCAGTTTTCTGTGAAAGGGTAGCACTTCTTCGGTCATCGTTCAGAGAAGCATGGTGAAGCATTACTCTTAAAATTTTATAACGCTGAGGTAGCCTAATCAATAAAAAACGTACACTTTAAATAAAGGTCGAGGTTTCATATTCGGCCAAACTCTTCTGAGATTTAAAGTGCTTTGACTGTGTTTCAAAAAGCGTTGAAGGAAAACATCGTGAAGAAACCTAAATTTTGTAAAAGAAATTCTAAGAGATGTATATCCGCCAATTTTAAATTTATATGTATTATTGTAATTTATTCATCCCACCCTTGCAAATACTGATTATGCGTAGATGTGGTCAGCGATCAGAGACCACTGTAGAGTGGTTTTTCTCTCTGATCGTTTAGCGAAACTAAGTTAGTCACAAGCTTGGAATATAACCGAATCAAGATAGCGTGTCACTAACTACGTTTCGTTATGTTGCGTTGGTGTTCAATTTACGAAGGATCACCAGTGAGTCCACATTATATTATTATAGTAAGTCTATTCCTACGCATGCGAAATTTGCTTAAAATTTAGTCCGTTTTTTACATATTAATGTATAGATTTTATGAGAATCTTACAACGTCGATATGAAACTCAAATACTAATAATCAATATCACTACTTTCAAATTATTGATGTCGCTATCGATTGAAGTCGGTGACAATTTTTTAAATGATTACATTCATTGAATATTTAATGAGCCGCCGTGTAACATATATTGAAGTCGACCATGTGATGGAACATACTTAACGCATTTTCGACGACAAAACGACCATGACTTATTAACACTCGCACTTAATGTCTCTTTATCATATGGTAATTAGAAATTTACGTAAAAGAAAGAATTTATTATTTTTTTATCATGCCTAAAATGTCTATGTAAATGTGTATCTATTTATTGTAAATATTTGTAATTTACAAGCACCCGATACTCTAGAAAAATACGTACATACGGTCTTATCATTTTGCTAAATCATTTTATTATCCCATCCAATCCGTTAATGCTAGAGTTGCGGGTTCCACTGAGTTATTGTCATACCCACTCCTTTTTTTAACGTTGGGAAACGCATTTACGAGCACCACTATAAGTAGTTGGAGTGTGGGACTCATCGTTCGCTAATTGAGTTAAGTAATACCCACTCAAACCCAACAAACGCCACGGGACGCCACGAGATCGCTTGCGAAATCAACCGCGATCATACCCACTCCTAGCGCAAGCTCATTCTGAATGGCAATAAGATTATTATTAATAGTCTCTAGAAATGGCCAACCTAGTGACAGCATTGTTCAGGTCACCCATATAGGCCTTTGACTTATAATATTGATAAAAGCCAGGTTTTTACGTGCATTCCATTAGCTACCGTACATTGGTGAAAAACTCGTGAAGTGATCGTCAGCTTCCTCTTGTTTCCGCGTGAAATCTGTTGCATCTTGCGAGTAGGAAAGGCAAGGGTGGCTAGTACAGTTCGCCTTCTGCACAAGTATTACCTGCTTGGCGTTAAAAAAAAAGAAATTGAGTCGTTCTGTTGAAATAATAATAATACTATTTTTGCTTTAATGACAGCAACACTAAAGCTACTTCAATAGATGCTGTAAACTATTATTCATACTTCATCATTATGTATTAATAATAATAATAATAAAAGCTTTATTAGTCACAATTTACACTGCTAACATAACTACATAGTATAAAACAAAGTCGCTTTCTCTGTAGGGACAGAGAAATAATAGATAGAGTGATTGAAGAGGAAGGTTTATATGTATAATAACATCCATTAAATAGTGAAGAAAAAAAAATATTAATTTTTGAGGTTTCTAATGTGATGTCGTAAATAATTATATTTACCGCGTGCGGGCCACGGGCAGTAATGAATAAATCAAAACTACTGAATCGATTTTAATCATTTTTCCAATGAATGACATAGGCTATATTTTATACCCGTGTGAAGTCGGAGCGGGCCGCTAGTAAAGTATAAAACTGTAAAATCTATAAGTTTTATGATATTATAATACAATAATAAACAAAACAAACAAATATGTTAAAAATACGATTTACTAAAAAAAAAAATCGAGCAAAGCTCGGTCACCCAGGTACTATTTTTTAATACCGGTCGCCTAAAATGAATAGCGCCTCGTAGGGAGTAAACTCCAGAAATTAAGATGTTGATAGCCAACGTCCGAAAGTGATAAAATCTTTAGGTCACTCTATCCATCTGATAGTATCAAAGTACCTAAGCGTTACTGTCAAACAATTTGCTTATAACAATCGACATGTATCGATCTTTGATTTATCTCAAAACAAAATAGGTCGTTATTTTTATGACAGCTTTTGAAATGGTTAGAGATTTATCAATCTAGAATAGAATTATATTACACTATAGCTTCTGCGCGTAGCTTTGCTTGCGCGTATAACAGTTTTTAATGCAATATAAAAATAATGGTTTCCCATTACAAACTTTCATCAATTATTTCCTCCTTTCCCTGTCCCTCCGTATACTTTTTTACCACCTTTATGGTATAAGAAAATAATATTATCAAAAATCATAGTTTAGTTCATTTTATATATCACCATAGGCAAACACACAGTATATATCCTTATGGAACATTGACAACGTTGTGGCGTCGTTGGTAGCGAGTCTGCCTTTAGTTTCGACGGTTACGGGTTTGATTCCCGCTAGGGCAGATGTTTGTTATAAATACTCTTTCGGTCTGTGTGTTTATCTTTGTGTGTCTCCCCACCGTGCCTCGGAGAGCATGTTAAACTGTCGGTCTCGGTTGTTATCACATAACATCTGATAATAATCGTTAATTTAATCTGTTTAATTTGGGAATTTAGTCTGTTTAATTTGGGGATAACGGTGTTGGTTGTACAAATACTTAATATTTAGCTGTAAGAATTTGTTATAATAAGCTTTTTGTACAATTGTTTGTTATCGCAATAAATAAATAAATAAACTCTTGATTGGTAATTTGCTATTATCTAATGAGTTACTGGTTCGCTCTTTGAGTTGCGGAGGTTAGATGGCAATCGCTCCGTGTAAAAACTAGTAAGCTGTCAAATCCGGATAAGAGTAACAAGCAGACCCTGGGTAAATAAAATACCGGGAATAATGCTAGGATGAAGAAGACATATACCCTTATGAAAAGCAAGACTCTTAAAATTAAGGGAAGAGCCACATGGGGTTGGTTTTCGACCTTCGAGCTAACATCCACTTTTTTGTCTCAATCACAGTTTTTGATTTTTTTTTTAATTTACCTATAAAGGCCAGAATCAATTATTCGCCTGTTTAAGTTTACAAGCGTTTTCCTCGATAAATTCATTAGAATGCAAGAATTATTCCCTTACAATTAACATCAGACTGGGCCACAGTGATTAATTAATTTAGCTAGGTAATTTATCAAGAATTTCAGCGCTATTGAACGAGAACTTTTAGGGTTTTTATTGCGCCAGTCCGAATAGGTCCGAATGTACCACAGCAGTGTCACTTATTCTACCGCAAAGCAGTATAATGTGTTTCCGTTTGAAGGACTGTAGCTAAGTAATTATATTATGTTAGTGTTAAGATTTCGATCTAGATACATTCCGTCAAACAAATTTGCATACATGATGAAAAAAGTAAGTGCACCAAATTGCAGAAAATATAACAGAGTAGAAGACGTCCAACATTTGTTGATGGAATGTGTCAAGAATCGAAAACAAAAGGAATCACTGTTAACAAACCTCAATTTCAATGTTTTTGATGTCGGTCTGGTGCAGAGGATTCATTGCCAACATCAAAAAAGCTGTTTTGTTATGTAGTCTTATATCTATGTAGATTATAATTATTATTTCTTTTGTATGTGTATGCCAAATATGTTAGTTAGATAGGGTACAATGGGATTGACATGTTCTTCTCGAATAAAAATAATAATAATAATTGGAATTCGCTTCTAAATATTTTATTGTTAAATGTTTGTCTACATTTGGAAACTGTGCTCAACAAAAATAACTGCCGCGTAACCCTAAGGACGGAATCGAATTTGAGCCCCCGTGAGGGCTGTCCCTTTATCACGACTGAGTCTCAGTACTCGGCTCCCCCACCCGGTGACGCTGTCAAGGCCAGTAGGGCCAACAGCAATACATATTCCGAAAAAAAAAACTGCAGCGTGGATGCACTAACAAATTGAGAACGTCCTTCTTTTTGAAGTCGACTATAAACACGTGAAGCAAAAAAACAACTCGGCCTAAAATAATAAAAAGATAATCAGTAATGTTTTTGTTATGCAAAAAGCACCCATAACCCTTGCGCCGACTATGTTTGGACATGACTAAGATAGCCAAAATAAAGTTACAATATATCTTGATTGACGTGACGAAGAACGGCAGGAATCGTGACTATTTCATACCACTCGATAAATTAACCCTTTTATCTATTAAATCTATTGTAGTATTTAATTATTTATATAGAAATGTTGTAGCTACCGGGATGCTGTCTGTAATAAGTTATCTGAAAAGGTGTAATTTTAATGGTTATGACTCTAGCTTACATCAAAAGAATATAAAATATATTAATTTTCAAGCCTAGTAATTTTTTAAATATGAAATGTTTTGTAAATAGATTTTTTTTTTGCGACAAAGCAACTGTACAAACAAGTCTAAGAGACTTGCAGACAGACTGCAATTATATTACCTTTGATAAAGAATTTATCTTATTTTAAAAAGTGAAATAAATTCTTTTAAAGATGGTTTAAAACTACATACATTAATACCGGCGTCGGGATGTGACGACCCCATCGCCCGCTGTTGGGATAACCTCTGTCACAGCAGAGATTATTCCACCAGTGCAGTCAGTCACACTGGTGGTAGGTCTTTTGTTGCAAGAGGCCGGCTAGGTAGGTACCACCGCAGTGTCAAATATTCTGCCGCCAAATAGTAGTGCTTAGGCATTACTGTGTTCCGGTTTGAAGGGCACTGTACGCTAGTAAAATTACTGGGGAGACGAGATTTAAGAACCAATATCTCGAGGTTGGCAACGCGTGAGTGGCACCTACTAATGGTGCTGCAAGCGCTCATAGGCTACGGCAACCACTTACCATCAGGTGGGCCGTATGCTTGTTTGCCAACTTTTAACATAAAAAAAAAAAAAAAAAAAAAAAAAAATAGCACAACAAAGTATCCAAACTTAATAAATCACGAGCGAAGCAACGGACGAAGGCTAGTCGATAAAATTGCTAAAAATGGCGGCATGAGATATTTGAAGTCGACAGCTGATAAGTGAAACCCTGACCTAACTTAAGTTTTCTGTTAAACAACAATGTAAAATTACTTTAATTCAACAAGGCCTTATAATTTGATAATTCAATTGTTTATTCTTTAACGTAGATCTCTTGATAAAGCTATCTGTAATCTTTGGGTCCATATTCTAAAACTTCTGTTATAGGTTTTTAATATTATAAAAATAGTTATGCCGCTTACGAATAAACGGCAATCAAATGTTATTCGAATATGGTAAAAATGACCTAACAAAAATCTTCGGTTAAAAAACAATGTAAAAATACTTCAATACGAAAAGACCTCATAATTGCGACCACATCATAAACTTGACGACGTTGTGGCGCAGCGGTAACGAACCTTAACCGCCACATATCGCAGGTTCGATTTCCTTTTTTTTTTTTCGGAGTGTCTATTGCTGTTGGCCCTAGTGGCCTTGACAGCGTCACTGGTGGGGGGGGCGGGTCTGGAGACCTCAGCCTGTAAAAGATGGACTGCCCGCGCGGGGCACAAGTTGAATCCGTCCCAAGGGCCCTTCCTGCGAGGTCGAGCCTAGGCTTGGGACGTCATCGGGAGGGGGTTCGATTTCCGCTCGAACGAGATGTTTGTATTGACCATTTACGCATGTTTTCCAGTCTAGGTGTGTTCTCTTCTATTCTTAGATTTGGGTAAACAACACAACGAAACGAAGTTAGTCACAAAACTTCATTTGATATTCGGTTATGATTTGCACGACATAACAAAATGAAGTTAGCGTGCGTTGGTCTCGAATTTACGAAGGGGCACCAACGAGTCTATAACATTATGTCTCAATATAAAGGACGGTCCATTGTAAGTCAGTATATGATTCCGACGTTATGGCGCAGCGGTAGCGAACCTGCCTTAAGCGTTACATGTCGCGGGTTCGATTCCCGCTCCGAGCAGATGTTTGTATTCACCATACAGGCATGTTTTCCGGTCCAGATGTGTGTGTCGTTGTCATTGTGTATGTTTTCGGACCCCTGACACAGGATATAGCTATCCTAATGGAGTAGAGTTGTGGAGTGTGTAGTGTTTATTTATTATTTATTCTTGACAAACTTGTAAATTGATATAATAACTAGTTGTGCCCGCGGCTCCGCTCGCATTATGTGATTTTTTGACGACCCCACGGAAAGACAATATTTTCCCAGGTAGCCTGTATGGGTTATCCAGGTATGTACGTACCATCCAAATCTGTCCAGTTTTTACGTGAAAGAGTTACAAACATCCATCCATCCATCCAAACTTTCACAGTTATAATATCAGTTATATAAATTTAAATATAATTAAATTCCGTTTACACACAGAATTTTTCCAACATTAAAACTCTTGACATGTATCTATTAACTACATATTTTATTATTTAATTAAATAACTCGACAGTAAATGCCATATTCTGTCAATACTTAACACATCAAATGTCCTTTAGATTGATTGTAAGATTTAAAAGAATTCATGAATATTCATTATTCAAGTTTCTGTTAAAGTTATGAAATAACCTCATCTTGCCACTATGACCCCTACTTCCGATGACATGTTATATTCAAGCAGTAAATAATAAATTAATAAATAAACGCTACACACTCAACGGCCACCATTAGGATAGTGATATCCTGTGTCGGGGGTCCGGAAACACCTATAAAGACAAGGACAAATACACCCAGACCGGAAAATATGCTTGCATGGTCAATACAGTCAATGCATGCCCAATTTAAAAAGGAGGTATGTTTAAAAGAATATTAGCAATAGGTTTTCAAGTCATTACTAATATTCCTATTGCCCCTCCAAGTAAGCTCGTAGCTTGCGTTAGAAGTGGGTACCACAATAGTCCAAGAGGGTCAGTAGCGAACCCGCAACTCTCGCGTTAACGGAGCGCAGTCGACCCTTTAACCGTTGATCTATTGAGGCTTCTAAGGTGAGGTGGTCTTGAATTCGTTTTGTTTTTCGTGGTATGATACGTGATCTATTTGATGTTTGGCTTTATCGATATTATGGTATGATGGTATGATGGTAGAGTTGGTAGAAGAATTTAGTGATGATCTGATCAAGGACTGTGTCATATTAAGGACTGCGAAGATGGAAGCCTTTTATTGCAAGAGGCCGGCTAGGTAGGTACTACCGAAGACCTGTATCCTGTACTAGTGTAGTAGTGATATTACTGGACAGACGAGATTTAATAACCAATAACTCGAGGTTGGCAATGCGCAAAATACCAAGCGCTCATAGGTTACGACAACTGCTTACCATCAGGTACGTTATCAAATCATTCCTATAAAAAAAAATATAAAATATAAGATCCCGCATTTATATATTGTACCATCAAAACTCAGACCTCAACAATAACAGCTACCAAAAACACTGATTAATTATTTTAAAGATCGTATTAACATATACAATGACCCCAATATTAAACACTTGTTTACTCCAACATGTCATCATAAAGACCTTGAATTTGCAGAACATAAGTTAACTGTAACTAATCGAAAATAAAGCTTTTGAATTTTAAATATCTAATATTTGATTAGATTTTTAAAATGTCCTTCTTTTAATTATTCATCTATACATACATATTAAATTGAAGTGTCTGTTTGTAAATACAAGAAGTACGAAAAAAAAAAATTTTGTCTGAACAATAGTTCTGTAGATCACGTGAACGAAGCCGCGGGGACAGCAAGTATAAAAATAGTTTGTTTTTAGCAGGAGTTGACAGAAGACTGACCTGATAAAGACGACTATTCGGCGTCGGGATGTGACGACCCCATCGCCCGCTGTTGGGATAACCTCTGTCACAGCAGAGATTATTGCACCAGTGCAATCAGTCACACTGGTGGTAGGTCTTTTGTTTGCAAGAGGCCGGCTAGGTAGGTACCACCGCAGTGTCCAATATTCTGCCGCCAAATAGTAGTGCGTAGGTACTACTGTGTTCCGGTTTGAAGGGCATTGTTCGCTAGTGAAATTACTGGGCGAACGAGATTTAAGAACTAATATCTCGAGGTTGGCAACGCGCGAGTGGCACCTACTAATGGTGCTGCAAGCGCTTATAGGCTGCGGCAGCCACTTACCATCAGGTGGGCCGTATGCTTGTTTGCCAACTTCTAACATAAAAAAAGACTACCAGTAACCAGTGACATTAGCAAAATAGAAAATGTTGATTTGGAGAAAATTTTGGCTGTGTTCTTAATATGTAGTTCCCAAGTCAACTTCGTCCTAGCATTATTCCCGGTATTTTTATTTTACCCAGGGTCTGCTTATTACTCTTATCCGGATTTGACGGTTTACTAGTTTTTACACAGAGCGATTGCCATCTGACCTCCACAACCCTCAGGGCGAACCAGTAACTCATTGGATAAGAGCAATTGACTTATCAAGAGTTAACGATTATTATCAGATGTTATGTGATAACAACCGGGACCGACAGCTTAACGTGCTCTCCGATGAACGGTGGGGAGACCCACAGACAAACGCCCAGACCGAGATAGAAATTTAACAAACATCTGCCCGAGCAGACATAGAACCCGCAACCGTCGAGACTAAAGGCAGACACGCTACCCACAACGCCACAACGGTGTCATGTAGTTCCCAAGTCATATTGGTTCGAAGTTACCATTTGCAACAGCCAAGTCCAGGGAGTTGTCGAAAATAATGTTCATAATTTCATATTTAGCATCAAAGTCAAATTATGTGTTCAATCTTAAGTAGGAGCAATTTTTATAGTAAACTTGCTTCTGAATATTTTTTTGAATGCAATAGGAATAACTGCTTTCCCGTACTATCTTTCATCCCTTATTTCAACCCTTTCTATCTTTTTTTCGCAACAGTAGCCTATGTTCTTTCCAAAGTTCTAAGTCCATATCTTTAGCAATTTTCATAAAAATCGATCAAGTCGTTTAGTCGTGAAAAGCCTCACAAACAGACAGACAGACAGAGTTACTTTGCATTTATAATATTATGGTAGGAATGCTATTACTGTTAACATAACATATTATGTAATACAGCGTTTTAAAGCGAAATAAAATTCAAATTCTTTTTAACACAGCTCGTATTCCATATATTTGGAACAAAACCGAAAACAAAAAGAGGGAGTAGCGACATTTTCTATAAACAATGAAAATTAAAAAACATTATTTTGATCAAGACTTTGTGGGTCAGATATGATATAAAGTGTATACAAACATACGTCATATTTTAACGGCAAATACATAAAGGAGAAAGTGTACACGATGACCGCAAGGTGGGACGGCTTCATGCGAGAGAGAAAAATTTCTTTTATCAATAAATACAGTGTATATTTATGTAGAGAACAAAATAAAACAAAATAAAATAATAAATTGTAAAGTTAAATTAAATTTAGAACGATTTGGTAAGAGGGGAAGGGGGCCTTGTTAGGAATGAATTATTCTGCTAGCAGGACGTACGTTTGAAGATTTAAAAATAAGACGGTTCATGTTATATTTATCGTGATTGTGAAAAATATACGAGTGGAAATAAAAAAAGCAGTTTTATTCGGACCCACGCTCCCACGTTTAAATAATATAAATTTTTATCTTTTTTGCTCTTCTTTGATACTGCTTAATCGTTCATCTTCATACATAAAATATGTTAAGTTTTTTTATTATAAGATTTTAATACCAAAGCACAGTTATGTTATAATCGTATTTTAATCTAAATAATTTTCTCGTGAAGCTCGAATTAACAAAGAAGTAGATAGATAATAATATTATTATTATTATAAAAAGTGAATATGACAATATTATCAGTGACTTTAAAATCGGCTTCGTCCATAATTTACTGTACTGAATGTAGTTAACGTCTTTCAATGTTGTGACAAAATTATTATATTCTGATGGGGCAGATGGCCCGTACAGATACGACAAGTTCTAGTTTGGACCTTAGTTGTGTTGTTTCCGGACCTCCGGGCTTAACATAAGCAATAACAATCCTAATAGGGGTTGTCGTACTGAGTATGTGCCATTTCATTTTATTTAATAGATTCTGACATTTTATTTACTTGACGTGTCGGATGCATGAAACCATCCATGACGCAAACGCTTTTCTCTTACAGTAGATTGTATAACCGACATTGAGACCGACTGACCGAGTTCCACTAATATAAGGGCTTATAGTTTTATATGAGGTTTAATTGTTGTTTTATCGAAACCACCGTTCAAGGTTGATAGGAAAATTTGGAAACGCAGCGTTGCTGGGTCTGTGGGTTTTTTATGTTACCAAGTTAAGTTTGCAGCAAGCGTACGGCCCATCTGAGGTTAAGTGGTTCCCGTAGCCTACGAGCGTTTGAAACACTATTTGCAGGTTTCACTCACGCGTTGTCAACCTCGAGATATTAGTGCTTAAATCTCCTTTGACCAGTAATTTCACTAGCCTACAGTGCCCTTCAAACCGAAACACAGCTATGCCAAATACACTACTGCTTTGCGGTAGAATATTTAACACTGCGGTGGTACCTACCTTTTAAGTATCACATGCACGTTGCCAACCTAAGGGAGATAAGGCATCAGAAGGGAACAGAGGAGGTGGTCGATTGGGCCTCCCGCGCTCTCACTTATCGCTAGAAGCGCAAGGCTACTGATACTGTTACTTTAAGACTGATTTACTTTAAGAGGGTTGTTGTTGTATTTTCTGTGGCTCTACTACTAATATTACATAAATACATAATCCACTAATGTATGTGGATATGTATGCATTTCCTATTAGATAGATAGTTGTATATCTATAGGGTTATTGGTATGAAAAACATACTAAGTATGTGCTAAAAATCACTAATGTCTTGTCCAAACCAATCTTTGTAGCTTTGATCTGGCTTTTGAGACCTATAAAAACAACATATCATTTCGAGGTTGCTATAGTTAACAATAAATAAAATAAATAAACGCTACACACTCAACGGCCCCCATTAGGATAATTATATCCTGTGTCGGGGGTCCGGAAACATTCACAATGATAAGAACAAACACAACCAGACCGGAAAACATGCCTGTACGATTAATACAAACATCTGCTCCGAGCGGGAATCGAAACCGCAACCGTCGAGGCTTAAGGCAGACTCGCTACCCACAACGCCTCAACGGTGTCAACAAGTTTTTGATAACATCCTTATTCATAATTACCAAGGATTATATATTTTATAAATGCAATAGTTTTTTTTTTTTTTTTTTTTTTTTTTTTTTTTTTTTTTTTTTTTTTTTATGATAGAAGTTGGCAAACAAGCATACGGCCCACCTGATGGTAAGTGGCTGCCGCAGCCTATGAGCGCTTGCAGCACCATTAGTAAGTGCCACTCACGCGTTGCCAACCTCGAGATATTAGTTCTTAAATCTCGTTCGCCCAGTAATTTCACTAGCGTACAATGCCCTTCAAACTGGAACACAGTAGTGCCTAAGCACTACTATTTGGCGGCAGAATATAGGACACTAGCCGGCCTCTTGCAACAAAAGACCTACCACCAGTGTGACTGATTGCACTGGTGGAATAATCTCTGTTGTGACAGAGGTTATCCCAACAGTTAACTTAACAATAGTAACTGTCTCTCTGTCTGTCGCGTTTTCATTAAATAAATAAATAAATAAACGCTGCACACTCAACGGCCCCCATTAGGATAGTAATATCCTGTGTCGGGGGTCCGTAAACATTCACAATGACAAGGACAAATACACCCAGACCGGAAAATATGCTTGCATGGTCATACAAACATATTATGCTCCGAGCGGGAATCGAACCCGCGACCTGTGGCGTTTAAGGCAGGTTCGCTACCGCTGCGCCACAACGTCGTCAAAACTACTTTAAAACATTCCAAAACTACTGAACTGATTTCAATGAAATTTGGTACATAGATTGTCTAGACCTTGGGAAAGGTAGAAAGAATTTTTTTTAAATGCGAAAATAGGGTTGAAAGGGCGTGTGAAAAGTTGTTTGGAACTATCCTCATTTTTAGAGCTAGAAGCTTGAAACTCTTTTTAGTTGTTTTTAGTGTTGTAACTGTTGATTCGATATAAATAAATATGGCATTTAAATTTTGTAAAATATATAATACATAAATATAAAAAATGTAAAATAAATTAATAACCGAATTAAATTAAATTAATTTGACGACGTTTCGATTCAGCAGTAGTGAACCTGCCTTAAGCGCCACAGATCGCGGGTTCGATTCCCGCTCTGAGAACAAGTTTGTATTGACCATATGACCATGGGTCATGGGTGTGTTTGTCCTTGTCATTGTGTATGTTTCCGGATTATTTTTACGGTAATAGAGCCATGCTTCTCTCAGCACAAAAGGGCCGGCTCGACCGGGGAAGTACTACCCTCTCACAGAAAATCGGCGTCAAGTAACATTATCAATAGATACTGTTGCGTTTCGTGCGATGAGTGAGAGCGCCGGAGGCCCAATCTCCCACCCCTCTGTTCCCTTCCTTATTTTCCCTTCTCATCCCATCCCTCCTGTTCCTTGGGTCGGCAACGCGCTTGTGATACTTCAAGTATCGCGCATTCATAGGTTGCGGTGACTGCTTACCGTCATGACGTAAAAAAAAAAAAAAAATAACTATCCTTTTGGGGGCCGTTGAGTGTGTAGCGTTTATTTATTGTTATTATTATTATTATATTATTAATGCATTCTTATCCCATGTACCCTATAAATAAAGAAAGTGGGTCTACGGTACGGCTAGTTGCTTCATATGTGTTCAACAGATAAGTGACATCGTAGACCTCCTTAAACTAATGAGGTTGCATTTCATAATGCTTGTACATAAACACCCGTCTTTGGTTTGCTTTGAGTGAGCAAGAGTTTACGCTAAGTCATTAGCGTTTTATTAAAATTAATTTCATACTTGAAATTAACTTAATACTTTCATAAGATAAGGATTTTTAATATATATTGTATATAAGGAGAAGGCGGCCTAAACCCTTCGACCTAGAAAGCTGATTCTTTTTTGCAAATGTTGTTTTTAAATCAAAATTGAACCCTCCCTTATACCCCTCTTAAGGAGTAAAAAAGGAATTGAAAGTTTGTTCGCGATGTCCGTCATTTTTTAAAGTAGAAACATGCAACTTTGTTTTTTGGGGAACAATTAAATATAAAGAAAAACGTATTGTAACTACTTCAGGGTTGAAATTTTAGAATGTGTTATATCTCAATTTCACCCCTTCAGGGATCACGTTCGTCTGCGTGGCAGAAGATAGTTACAGAAAAATACTTAATTTCAATTAAATAATGACATTAAAATAGAGTATTAATTATAAATAAATATAAATAAACTAAAAATAATAAACATTTGGAACGAAGTTCCTTATCGCGCGTTGTGAAAGGGGCTAGACGGAAAAAATTCTTACGAAAAGTTGTCACGACACTTTTGCTATAGTAAGCTATTGTAAGCTGTGCGGCGTCGCATGTTTCTCTGTCTGTCTCTCTCTCTTATAGAAAGCAAGCCAGATATTTTCATTTCTATTTCGCATTGAACAGTGTGGTGTCGCGACGATTATTTTTGTTGAGTGTATACAGGTTTTTTGTAAATAATAAATAATGTTAATAATAGAAAAACTTAATTTCAATTAAATAACTCAAAAAAATAAAATTTTATTACAATTCCTTCACTAATTAATCGAAAGGAACTTCATTTTTTTATATATCGGTTCTGAAGAAAATCAAAGTTAGGTTGTTACATAATAAAGAAATTATAATTTAATCCAAACTACATCATAATAATAACAACATAAAGCGAATGAAATAATAGCGGTTAATTATAAGTTACTTGACGAGCTGATCTCATCTTTATATCAAAATAATTTCATCAAAATAGCATAACATTATAAAATTATGCAAATGAGTTGATATTATGAGAGATAAGACTAATATTCTTATTTGAAGCCTGTGAATAAGACATTAATAATATTACTGTTGCCCCTCCAAATAAGCTCGAAACTTGCTCTAGGAGTGGATACGACAATAGCCCAAGGGTTCAGGATCGAACCCGCGGCTCGCGTTAACGGAGAGTATTCCCGTTGAGCTATTGAGGATTGAACTCAAATTGAAAAAGTGAATACAGACTTTATGAAATATGAAATAATATTGAGTAGTTCAGGTGGCCATTTGTGATCATCATCAGCAGTTCCATTTCAAGAAATGGTAATTTCCCAGAGCAAAGGCACAAGTTACTTTAATATCCAAGTCGTAATAGTGCCGATAAAATTTGAAGAGTTCCCTTGATTCCTCTAGGATCATCAGATCTTCAAACATAGATCTTAACCCGATTATAATGGAACCACTTTTAGAGCTCGATATCCTTTCAAACAAAAAAATAATAGTCCAAATTGATCTAGCCGTCTTCTAGTAAACTAGTAAAAAGCAAATAAAACTTTCTAGAACAAGCACACTAACTCCCGGTTTCTCGAACGTTGATCAAACTCATGTTAACTTAACATAGCAAATACTAAACGCTCATTGGTTGTACGTTGATCGTCGATTAGCTTTAACCAATGAGCGTTCTATATTTGGTATGTTAAGTTGACATGAACTTGATCAACGTACGAGAAAACGGAGGTAAGCTTACTAGACTGCATAAAATTAGTAACTCTCAAAGGTTAGTATACGGTTTTAGAATAGAATCCCAGAAAGCGTTCAGAAACTTTCTATTAATAAATTTTAAAAAAAGGTCAAGTTATGTGGTACGGTCTATTATAAAATTAGTGAATACCTTGAGGACATCCCACCTTGGGAATAAGACCATCATTCCAGGCTCAGTGAACATAATATGTAAATTATTTTGACATTTAAAAAAGATATAATCCCCCTGAGTTTGTTTCGTTTTTCTTCTCGTCGGAGCCGGTGGTAGAATCTGACATTCAACAAATAAGTGATGTGCTTTTGACGTTGAATAAAAATATTTGAATTTGAACAAAGAAACAATTGAATTGATAACTTCGTTGTTTTTGCAGTCGGTTACAAACCAAACAAACCAGCCAATATTATTTCAAATAATCGGAAAAGATCAATAAATATATTCCAACATAATCAAATATACAGGATCATTTAAAACGCGTTTTGTCAGTATAAACGATATGAACCAATTCTATAAATCATTCTAATATCAAGCCTATGACTAATTCTGCCGACAAATTGCAAAATCTATTGCATATACAGGAAACTTTACAGACAGATGTTATTTTGTAAATGTCCTACGAAATATAAACTAATATTACTTCTAATATATCATATTAGGCGTCAAGAAGTAACGACATTGACCGATAAAATAATTCATGCAAAAACAAATTTGAGTAGTGTTACGTGGTATCCTTATTTTGACGAGACGCTTAGAGTTACAAAAAAAATTATATACTTTTATAATATTACTATACGCATTATAATTTGTATATACAAAGCTGAGGCAGACAAGATTAGATTATTAAATTAAACAAAAAACCCGAATGCATTAAAATTCTAAAAAGAAAAATAATTGGAATGGAAAAAATTTAAAACTTTAAACGTCGATTTATCGAAAACCAAGCAATAAATAGAAAAATTTTATTCTTATTATTTGTCTCATTTTGTCGAGTTCTGCAAAGAACCCATCATCAGATTTTGGCGCTATAAGAATTGCAATATTTATTAAGGATTTTTTTTCTCATGGGTATCTCATGTCACTCACAGCTGAGACGAATCTAATGACACCTCATAAGTTGAAATACGCCAAAGAGTCTAGACTGTAGAGCGTCATAAAAAATATACGTACTTACATACCCCCGAAAAACGTTACCCTTCTTCGGCACTCGGTTAAAAAGTCCATAAAGAAACAAATTACGCGAGCTTTCATGTTGCCTCCAGATAATCCACTCAGCTGAAGACAATGTTTCGATGTTATCGCAAAATTCTTTTATACTTTAAAAATATCAGGACCAAAATAATAAACTGTAAGAAAGGATGATTAAATAAACAATCATGAAGAAGAGCTTCTTAAAAAAATATTTAAAAACATACATGGTCTTAATATGGTCATAATATATTCGCCATGTTTAAGACGCTTCCCCATAAAAATAGAAGCAGAAAAGTTCTTACATCTCGGGCCCAGGTGGCGCGGGGAGTGTGGGACTGGTCCCCATTTCCACTAAAACTCCAAGGTCCCGTCTAGCACATTATTGGAACGTCGCGGGTTAGCTCCCGCATTGGCGCTTTCCGTTTACGCAGCCCACCTAGGGGGGGCATCTCGGTACCAAGATTAACTCCAAAAATATCGTTAGCTGGCATCTGCCCACGCCATTATCCGCGGTGACATTCCAATTAGCTCAGAGATAAGAGAATCATTTGTAAGTAAACAGGACAAATACATATATCGAATTTCAATTTAATACGTCATGTAGCATATATTTAATAATCCCACAGGAACCGAATATTTTCCCTGGATATAATATCCCAAAGTATCCTATGTGTTTATCCAGCTAATTAGCTATCTGTGTGTGCTGAATTTCATCCTAATCCGTTAAGCCGCTTATGCGTGGTTGTGTAACAAACACAAACATCCAAACATAATTATAATCTTTCACATTTGTTATAAGTGTGTAGTGTAGTAGGATAACCAACTGAGTAACCCTAAACATTTACCACAAGGTTACCAATCTTAGTCTTCTTAAATTTTTTCAATAAGTAGGTCACATCGGATGTCAATAATATTTCTCACGTACTTGACCAAACAAAACGCCGTCATTGATTTTATAACATGTAATTAAATTCTTTACAATCACATCCGTAGCTCAAGTTACCCAATCTCTGGATAAATTACATTATTCAATACACGAACATGATCCTTGTAAACCAACCGATTGAACATCGAAAACGATTTATATAACATTGTAATATGATGAAGTTATCATTTGAAACTTTACTGTCGAGGAAATAAACTATTTCTGTCCTGTTTTTATTTCGTGTAAATTCAAACAAATGTAACATTTCATTAAAGTCTGAAATGAAAACAATCATTAATATTGTTTCTTGCTTAGAAGTATAACAACAAAAATGATTCTTAAGCTAAAATAATACAACGTAAAACCTAAAATTTAACGTTGAAACCTTAGTATTTATTAAGGATGATAAACTCCTAAATCTTCTTGCCGGCCCAGATTTATGGCAAGTCAGGGTTTCTGCCCCGGTAGGCAATTTGAGAATTAGGATGTTAGAAAATGTATAAAGAAATATACCCAATTTATTGATTGCTATATGGTAAAGCAACTTAAAAATGAAAATGCTCAGCGCTTGTCCGCAATCTGCTCACAACGCATTCTGTCGTTCTTTGGTCATGTTGCAAGAAAGAATGTGGACAACCTGGCACATCTGATGGTTACAGGCAAAATTGAAGGCAAAACACCTAAAGGCCGAAGTCCTAAACGGTGATCAGATCAAATTCCTGAAGATTTGAACATGCCTGTTAGTGTCGCACTCCACCAGGCGACGGAAAGTAGCCTATGGAGAAATAACATGATGGAGACAGCTTGTCAAATCTGAAAGGAGTCACCATCCTCAATAATAAGACAATGACTTAGAAGTAGATATCGATTAGTTCAATGTTGGCGCTAATTCAGTTTTCATGCCGGCTCAAAAAATCATATATCCGGGCTAGTTTTTGTGAACCGAGGATTACGGCAATTATGAACCGATTTTGATAATAATTGATTTGTTGGATAAGATGTTGTCTTCGTGATAATCATTCTCTTCACGATCTGTTTGATGATGATCTTAATAACGAAAAATAATAAAGACACCGTTGTGGCGTTGTGCGTAGCGAGTCTGCCTTTAGTCTCGACGGTTGCGGGTTCGATTCCCACTCGGGCAGATGTTTGTTAAAAATTTCTGTCTCGGTCTGGGCGTTTGTCCATGTGGGTTTCCCCACCGTGCCTCGGAGAGCACGTTAAGCTGTCGGTCCCGGTTATTATCAATAACATCTGATAATAATCGTTAACTCTTGATAAATTCCTCTTATCCGGTAAGTTACTGGTTCGTGCTTAGGGTTGCGGAGGTCAGATGGCAATCGCTCCGTTTAAAAACTAGTAACCTGTCAAATCCGGATAAGAGTAATAAGCAGACCCTGGATGAATAAAATACCGGGAATAATGCTAGGTTGAAGAAGATGATCTTAATAATAGTAGCCATTATTGACGACTCCTGTAGCCCAGCTAGCCTAGTTATATAGCCCGTCCTAAAGCACTAAATGGTCGCAACTTCGATTCCCGCCCGTATTGATATTTGTTTTGGGCTTTTAAGTTTGGCTATTTATGGGCGGAGGAAATTTTTATTTAATTTTTAATTAATAATCCACCCCCTCCACATCTGCTCCTTGCTTTTTTCCCTCTTATACCTTCCCTCCTAAACCTTGCGTTGGCAACGCGCATGTTATACTTCAAGTATCATAACCGTTTCATAGGTTGCGGTGGCTGCTCACCATCAGGCGGACCGTGTGGTTGTTTGCCAGTCGGCATGAAATAAAAAAATTACTGAGTAGGTACCACCCACTTATAATAACTTAACATAATTAATAACTATTTCATTCAATATACTAGTCACATTTACCAATTAAACGTGGGCGTAATTTGGTAATTACATTAATAAGAATATGTATGTAAAGATAATTAACTGGGCTTAGTGATACGTAAATAGTTATGAAAGCCTATGAGGGCCTATGAAGTAAGAAGGTCTCGTAAGAATTTACTAAATAAAGCTTATTATTCCGTTAATGAATATATTGCAGATAATGTGGCATGGAATTAATATACGTTGAGTTTCATGCGGGATATATATCTTAATTGTACATTTGACAAATGTAATGTGATTATTTTTGAAAAGAGTAACTGTAGAGTTTCTTGCCGTTTCTTCTCTGCAGAATCTACCTTCCGAATCGGCGGTAGCTTCACTTAGGCGGACATAACAGACTGTATATTTGACGATTCAAAAGCGCTTAAATGCCTATTTGAATAAAGAATATTTTGAGTTGAGTTTGAGTTATATAGAACATAGATTCATCAATAAAATAACGCTTGTAATTTTTATTCACTTCGAACATACTACATTAAAACATTGTTATATAGAAATGAAACTTTGTATACAATTTCAATCTATGTGTGTGTGTGCTTGTATCTCTGAGCGAACAAGTGTGTGTGTGAGAATATGTAATAGGCAAATAAGGTAAAAGAAAATGTTTAAAAATAAATAAAGACACGCCAAATTAAAAATAATAAACAAATAATAAAAAATTAAAAATAAATAAAACAAACAAACCTACATATTGTATTTTAAAAAATCATTACCTTCTATCAGTTTAATCGATTCTTAAGGAGTTAACTCTGACTTAACTAGCTGACTAAGCTAGTATTAATTTCAGTCCTCTAAAAATTTCAATACCTTATATCAAAGGCTCTCAAACTTATATTACCGACCGCCCACTTTGAATATCAATAATTTTTCAGCGCCTCCCTTTTTTACTTTATTACGTCTTAAAAGCTACAACAACATTCGTTACTTTAATTAATTATAGTGTGCTATAATCTTTTGGGTCTGGAGTTTAAGCTAACATTCTAAACGAGACCTTTGTACCAGTGAGAGCAATTAAAACAATTATAAATAATTTTAATATTAAAATTAACCTAATTTGAAGGATGAATTAACCCCCTAAACCACTTCAACATCCCCCAATTTTGTCTGGCACGCTTAGGGTAAGCGTAGACTTCCAGAACCCACAAGGAGGCGTCATCGCCTACTTTGAGAAGGACTGCCTTATATGAAAATCGATTTTTCAGGAGTAAAAGCCGCAAAATATATCAAAAATAATCTAATTATGACAGAACCAGTACGTGAAATCGAATATATTATTATTTTCATACGACCTTCGATATCGCAGTTTCGCAAGAGTCCGCGATGCCTAAACTAAAAGATACTTATCAGCTTTACCTTATAAGGTGGCTTTAAATGGATAATAACTCAATTGTTATTAATCCCCTGCTATGTTACTTTTGGCATGAATTTGAATGGTGGTTAAAAGTTTAAAACATGCATTTTGCGATTCGATCTTGAAATGGCTAAATTTTTACAAAGGATTTTTGATTGTAAGTTGTTTGTTAATAAACATTAAATGATTGTAGGATAAAATATAGTTATATAAAAGCTATTGTAGTTTAGTTAAATAAATATATTTTTAAACACTGTGAGTTATGTAATACTTTAATTTGTTATTTTAATTTGTTGTTTTTATGTGTGTATTAAATTAAGGACCAAGAGATCTTTAATCATGTTATGATTAAAAAAACGAATGTCATTTCGAGAAAAACGCGTTTGATAATTTTGAACAACTTGCTTTATATGATTTTTTTATATATTGGTCAAGTTTTTGGCAATTTCAAGATAATACATAAAATAAGCATACAAACTGCATATTTCGTATATAATATAACCCAAAACGTTTAAAATGGCTTTTTTAGAAGTTTTAAAGCTTTTAACCCTACAAATATTAAAGAAAAATGTTCTTCAGCCATTTACCAACACTTCTGCATATATAACTCAGTTTTTTCAATTTTGGGGGTTGACATGGTATTGCTTATTTGCGTCCAATTATGACATTCATCGACTATAATTGGGACCACACGGGAAGCACCAGATTTTAAATAATAAAAGAATCATCAAAATCTGTTGACCCAGTCGAAAGTTACAAACAAAAAAAATACAGTGTAATTGAGAACCTCTTCGTTTTCTTGAAGTTGTTTAATTTCTTTGGGCCAAGCGTGCAAGAGTCAGAGTACACCATTTTATTTTTTGTCACGTTTGCAAGTTTGGCGTTTTGGCTATCCGGTATTTTTTAAAACCTAAACTAAAAGCTCTGAAGACACAAAATAATTCATTTATTTTATGCAGCGATACGCTTAGTATTTAAGCCAGCCAATTACAAAACACAGCTACCTTCTCAGCGTCGTATTGTTGACAAAATATTTGTTTTAAATGTAATCATTCAACATTAACAAAAGAATGCATTTCTCACGTGACAGCACAAAATAAAAAGAGTCATTTCAACCTTTTCCATCTTTGAAGCGGATGACTCGCCAAACCGGGTCCGCAGCTGTTACCACCATGACTGAATTTACACAATGCAATAATACGATGGAATTTTACGATGTTTTAATATAGGTATTCGGCAAATAAAGTAGTCAATAAACTAAAACTCAGATGTGCGTTCGCAACATTGTTAAATTATTGTTTAGCATAAGGCGTTTTGGGTTACTGTAGATAGTTTTAAAACTAATTTTTTTTATTTCTAGTATAGGTAGGTTTCAGCTATTCTACCGTAAAGTAGTATACTGTGTTTTGGTTTGAAGGACAAGGACAAGGCAGTTGTAGCTAATGACAGAACTGGGCACAGGAGATGTAAGAACCTATATCTTGAGGTTGGCAGCCCGTGAGAGACACCTCCAAATGTATGGTTTTGCAAACGCTCATAGGCTATGATTAGCATCAGGTGGGTTGTATGCTTGCTTGCCAACTTAGCCACATGAAATTTACTATCAATGCCATGGAAATCAAACAAAAATAAAACATCTGAGAGTTTTTTGCTTTTAATGACATGTCCTTTAATTATTTAAATACACTATTCATATTACGATATAGCCTAGAAGGAATAATAATTTGAGCAAAACTAAGAATGTGTCCATCAACACTTTACTTACTGTCTCTATTAAGGGGAAGGCACTTTATATTTGTAGCACTCACTGAACTACTATTTACACTAACTCAAAAGGATTTGTTGTTGTCTTTTCACTATGTCCGTGTTGTTATAATAATCTGAAAGTGCTAAAAATTGAATTCCATTACAATTAGTGTGTATGACACAAATAGGTCAATCTTTGCAAAAAAGCGTGTTAATAAAAAACAATTTATCTCACTATTCATTTCCGATATCTTCTTTAATTATTACGTTGAATCACGTAACAATTACGTTCAGCCATTATGTTGTGCGATTTAATTGAGTATTATATCGTTTGAATAATTTATCGAATTATGTAAAAAAATAACTTTAAGCAACTATTATTGATCACAGATTCCGTCTTGGCATTATGAACAAGATACTAAATAACAGAAAGACTAACTGTTGTGGTTTTGTGCCCAAAAGATAATAATCGAACGCTTTTTTTAGGACTGTGTATTGCTGTTGGCCCTACTGGCCTTGACAGCGTCGCCGAGCAGGGGCCGAGTACAGAGACTCGGCGTACACGTACACGGTACAGAGAGCCGTGAAAAAGGGGCAGCCCTCACGGGGCTCAAATTTGATTCCGTCTTTAGGGTGCCTCCTGCGAAGCCGAACCACGACTAAAGACGTCATCGGAGATAGAGGCAGAATCGAACGCTCCGAGAAAAGGTTGTATTGACCACACAGCCATGTTTTCTGATCTGAGTGTATTTGTCCTTGTCAGTGTGTATGTTTCCGGACCCCCGACACAGGATATACATATCCTAATGGGGGCCGTTGAGTGTGTAGCGTTTATTTATTTACCTACAAATGTTGTAAGCGGATGTTGCAAGCGCTCAAAGGCTACGACAACCGCTTACTATCATGTGGGTCGTGTGCTTGCGTGCCAACTTAGTAACATGAAAAAAAAAAAAGATAGGGAATAAAGAGATTAATGAAATAACTGAAGTATATAACTAAATAACTCAAATAGGTATGAAATAGCTACATGAGCAGAGGCGGATTTACAAATTTTCAAAGTATAGGCTGTAAGGTTGTTGCCGCCCTTTTCTCTAAAATTGTTCTAGGTTATTTTTACAATACAACCGAAGGCCGATTACTGGTTGGGGGGCGGTAAACTACCTAGTTGTTTTACTCTAGCATATGGAAGTTTTTAGGTACTCGAATGTAATATGACTGATGGTGTGAGAGGCAAAATTGACATCGGCAAATTTGTTGCAGATTTCTATCTGTAAAACATCAGGAAAACGTCATGCAATCTTTTGATTTCTATGAGGTCCCCAAATTTGCCACCCTCGGCTCAAGCCTACTCAGCCTGCTGGTAAATTCGCCACTATACAAGTGTACAGGAAGGATCGATGGACGTTAATTTTGGAAAAACAATTAATGGACGATAATGGCCGGGGGCGGGTTTCTGCAATCTATGGCGAATAGGAACAAAATAGAACACTGTAATTATAACTAAAATAAGAGGAATTTAGAAAAAATTACTACATATTTTGGGCACCTTATTTCTTAGATAATCTTTTCTGTTTTTGTGTCTACCATCATAACACATATTTCACGATAGGTAATTCTTCATAAAGGTAATTTAAATGAAGCGTCTTGGCTTAACACGCTTAATAGAACGCAAATGAATGAACGCAATGAAAAAAGAACTTGAAACTCAAAAAGTGACATAATATCTTTACAAAAAGAAAACGAATCGCTACGCAGTTCTACACGCGATGCGACTCAGCGCCTTAGGCAGGTTGATCAACAGTCTAGAGCGAGTAACATCGAAATTAACTGTGTTCCCGAGCATTGTAGTGAAAACCTTATTAATCTGATACAGCAACTGAGTAAGGTAATTAAATGTCCAATTGAGGAAAAGGATATCTACTATTGTTCACGAACGGCGAAAATTAACACTAGCAGTAATCGTGCGCGCTCAATACTGGTTCGATTTAGTAGTCCTCGTCTGCGCGATACCTTTTTGGCTGCCTCAATTACATTCAATAAGGCCAACCCCAAAGACAAGCTAAATTCTAGTCACTTAGGCATCGCTGAAGAAACAAAGTCTCCGATCTATGTTATTGAAAACCTTTCTCCTGAGAACAAATCGCTTCATGCTGCTGCAAGACTCAAGGCTAAGGAGCTGTCTTATAGATATACATGGGTTCGGAACGGTAGGATTTTTATGAGAAAAACGGAAAACAGTCCATTTATTTATGTTCAAGATAGTCATACTTTGCAAAAGTTATCTTAGACTAAGTTTTCAGAAACATTAAAATTTTAATAGTCAATGTAATTATTGCGAATTCATATATTTCAATTTCGAAAAAATAAAAATCTACTATCAGAATGTTAGAGGTCTGAGGACAAAAACTAACGAATTTTTTGGCAATATTATTTGTAATGACTTTGACATTGTAATACTCACAGAAACATGGCTAAACAGCAATATATCTGATAACGAACTATTTGATAACCGCTACGTAGTATATAGAAGAGACCGCGAAAGCTCTGGATTCCACCCCAATAAAAACGGGGGCGGTGTTCTCATCGCTGTCTCAACTAATTACAATTCAAAACGTCTCTCAGCATTTGAGTCTAAATGTGAGGACGTGTGGATATCTGTAGACATTAAGAACGATAGTAATTCCATTGAATCCTTAATTATCTGTGCCATTTATCTTCCCCCTCCAATCCAAAAACATATCCTCGAAGAATTTATCGACAATTCCAACCGTGTATTTGGTACGCTCCCTCCCACGAAGATCCTGATTTCTGGTGATTTTAACTTAGGTAATATTTCGTGGTCTGCAAAAAGTAATTGCACAAATAGCGTTTTTAACCGTATGCTTCTTGATTTTATAAGCTTAAATTCGCTGACACAATTTAATATTTTTCCAAATATAAATAAAAAATGTTTGGATCTTGTTTTATGTAACACGGCTATCAGTGGGATAGATTTATGCAATGAGCCACTCTCTATAGTGGATCCCCATCATCCTCCTCTACAGCTACGCCTATCTTTTAAAAATATAAACAGTCTAACCTACAACGCAGAATCACGTTGGTGCTTCTTTAAAGCAGATTATGAAAGTATAACAGGCGAACTTAGTAATGTTCCCTGGGATGAGGTCTTTGATAAATGTAACTCAGTTGATGATATGCTTTCTGTATTTTATGGTATTCTGCACAGGATTATTTTTAAATTTGTACCAAAATACAAACCAAATATTAATAAATACCCAATTTGGTTCTCATATGAATTAAAAAATATGCTCAAAGAAAAACATAAGCTCCGAATGAATTTACGTAAATTTAACAATAATCCGATGGATAGACTATCATTTAAATTGTTGCGTAAACGTTGTCTAAGACTACAGTCTTCTTGCTATACTGAATATAAAGGCCGTCTTGAATCTATTTTAAGATCTAATCCTAAGTTTTTCTGGTCGTTTTACAAGTCAAAAAGGAAAAACAAAAGTAGATATCCTTCTGAAATGATACTAAATAATAAAAGGGCCTGTAACGGTGTCGATATATGCAAATTCTTCGTCTACACAAATAATAAACAGTGTTATTAACCAAATAAATATATCGTCTGATAAAGTTCTTATAGTTTTAAAAAGAATGGACCCGTTTAAAGGCGCTGGCGCAGACGGCATACCACCGTATTTCATTGCTAAATGTGCTTCCGTACTTGCATATCCACTTTCTGTTATTTACAATAAATCCCTAACATCTAGCACCTTTCCGAAAATGTGGAAACCATCTTTAATCGTTCCCATATTGAAAGATGGAAATACTGAGTCAGTATGTAATTACATACCCATCTCTATACTCTCAACTTTTGCAAAAGTTTTTGAAAAAAGTACTTTTGCCCTGCGATCGACTGGCATTTTAAGCAAATAATATCACCACATCAACATGGCTTTTTCAAATGTAGATCCACCTCTACAAATTTGGTCTCGTTTGTTGACACAATATCTAATTCAGTCGATGCTCGAAAATCTGTAGACGTGATTTACACAGATTTTAGTAAGGCCTTCGATGAAGTAGTCCATAGTACTCTTATTAGAAAATTATCAACTTATGGTGTTTCTGATTGCCTATTAAAGTGGTTCAAATCATACCTGTGTGATAGGGAATCAGTAGTGGTCGTGAATGGATTCCAATCTCATCCATTTAAAGCCTTATCCGGTGTTCCGCAAGGCTCCCACCTCGGACCCATTTTGTTCAATATATTCATAAATGACATACATAATTGTTTCTTGCATTCCAGTCACTACTTATTTGCTGATGACCTAAAATTTTTTCGATGCATATCCTCAAACACGGACATAGATTTGCTTCAACAAGATCTAGATAGACTGAGCTCTTGGTGTGACGATAATGGAATGTTTCTTAATGTTAATAAGTGCCAAGTGGTAAGTTTCAATAGACTCAAACAATTTTTACAAAGGCAATATAAAATTAATAATATTCCATTACTGGAAGTTTCTGAAGTTCGGGATCTAGGAGTTATCTTGGATACAAAACTACGCTTCCATTCTCACATCGATGCAGTCTGTCGAAAGGGCTTTAAAAATCTAGGCTTCATTCTGCGAAATTGTACCGATCTGCGTAACCCCCAAACAATAATTACACTATATAACGCTCTTGTTCGTAGTGGGCTCGAGTATTGCAGCGTCTTATGGAATCCCCAATATGAGATTTACGTTAAAAGATTGGAGAGCATTCAAAAACGTTTCTTGTGGCATCTCTCATTCAAGTTCGGGTTAGTCAAAAAGATCCCACACTACAAAGACAGATTACTCTATTTTAAGATGGATACGCTTGCTAATCGAAGATATTTGCTGGATAACCTGTTTCTTTACAAACTTATTAATGGCACATTTGACTGCCCAGATATACTTTCACGTGTTAACATTCTAGCACCCACAAAATGTATTCGATTTAATAAACGAATGATTTTTCAAGCAAACTCGGCTAGGACTAATTTGGGTTATCGTTCACCTCTCAACAGAATCATGAGATCCTTTAGCGTTATTGAAAAAATAAATGATATTGATATTTTTAACGACACAATGTCAAAGTTCAAATCTAAAATGATGACTGCTATTAATAACTACAAACTGTAACTGTGACCTTTTGTGGCTTTAAGATAACATTTGTAATATAACATTTTTATTTTGCTTTTAGCTATATATTTTTTTCCTTATACTATTTAAACTTTTACCATATTTTGTAGCTCTTTTTACCATAGTACTGGCAATGTTGTAGTTTGTTATTTGTTGCTTTGAACAATTTATTACGATTCTGTATTTTTCTAAAGCGCCGTGTTAATTACAGCTTGTAAGTCTCATATAACTTAATTATTTAACTACACTAAATTTTGTTTTGCTTATTGTTTTGCTTATTGTCTTGCATTATCCATGTTTAAAGAAGAACACACCTTTTTATATTTTTACCTTATTCTAAATTGTTTGTTGCATGTTACTTGTCGTTATTACCTATAATTAAGGTACTGCTTACATTGTTATTTTTAAATGAGTCTATTCTATTTTTAGTGAGTACTTTGTTGGTAATCTAAATAAATAAATAAACAAATATTTTCATTAATTAATTGAATGAAGAATAAAGTTAATTGCAGTGATATACATTATTTACGCACGTAGTGTTTGTGAGGACCTCGGTTACGGATTACGAGGGTCCATGGCTAGGGCTGCTATGTGACTAACAACAATATAGAACAAATGACCTGACCAACAACCAAGGCATTATTAGAAGAAAGGATTGTTTTCTCTTTTGTGAAAATATCACTTTATCTACTACTTAATTAAAATAACTTTTGATTCTTAAGAGGAACGTGACGTAACGAGTAATTACATATAACTAAAGCCTTAAACACATGCTATCACCACAAAAAAACTAAATACAGAATTTCCTGATTCCCTGACAACTGAGGCCACTTTTTTTATGTTAGAAGTTGGCAAACAAGCATACGGCCCACCTGATGGTAAGTGGCTACCGCAGCCTATGAGCGCTTGCAGCACCATTAGTAAGTGCCACTCGCGCGTTGTCAACCTCGAGATATTAGTTCTTAAATCTCGTTCGCCCAGTAATTTCACTAGCGTACAATGCCCTTCAAACCGGAACACAATAGTGCCTAAGCACTACTATTTGGCGGCAGAATATTGGACACTGCGGTGGTACCTACCTAGCCGGCCTCTTGCAACAAAAGACCTACCACCAGTGTGACTGATTGCACTGGTGGAATAATCTCTGTTGTGACAGAGGTTATCCCAACAGCGGGCGATGGGGTCGTCACATCCCGACGCCTTTTCATTCGGATTACTAAAGATCGTGATGATCATCTAGTCAGTAATATATTGTTATTATAAATAATGTTCTTCTGAAGTATGCACTATGGCAGGGGCTAGGTGGCGGATTCGGAGAAATTTCTCATCTGAACACTTGTATATCCAAGCTGGCTCGTATCCCACTACGTGAATAGGTTACAAGGATTTTATATTAAAAATAATGTTATTTTAATGAGCATCCCTGTTTAAATTAAAGGCCGCGCTGTCAGAATCGGGCAAGAATGCGAATACACCAATAATCCCGTTGTAGGCATCCAGAAGAACACCGTGTAGAACAGTCAGAAATCGAAATATCCTTGGATTACCTCCTAACCAGGCATTCTCACCAGGGTTTTTCCACGAAAAAAAAACATGTAAGTTTCGTCTCTCGAAAGAAATATATCCAATGAATATCGTATCACTACGCCAATGATTTTGGCATTGTTATTTTAAAGACACATTATTTTACTCATGTTGTTGTTTCTCGATAGCATTGAACTAATAATACTGATTTTGAAATTGAAAAAAAAAAATTCAAAAACGTGGAAGTCTACATCTCTATTTCTTTGTATATTGAATGCTGTTATTTTTTTTTAAATAGACATCCGAAGAAACCTCACGCACCCGGGTGATAAATTTTAGAAGATCGCCAACCCTATGCATCGCATGTATTATTAATACGATAATTTGCAGAACATATTTTGTGAATATTTTACGCTTGATCCCATAATCGATAATACACGATTAACCCCGTTATATTCACCATAAGGTCGAATGACGAACGATACCATAATAATATGTCATGACAGCATATATTACCATGTTTAACGCTTTATTATATCCCTAAGAGCAGTGCCGGATTAACTATAGTTGCAAACAAGTAGCAATTGCTAGGGGCCCCGCGTATCCAAGCCCGCCAACGTATTAAAAGTATATTAACACAGTTTCCTACGGTTTAGGACGTCGCACAGAATGTGGGGGCCCTCAGAGTGTATGCTGGCCGATGGGTTCCAAGGAAAGTGCAATAAAAAACAACAAAAGAAAGATGGCATCTCTGTTCACCGTTTAGAGGATTTCAAGTGACCTTATTATCAGTTTAACAGAACATACTTAGTACACAGTTAGTCACGACACCATGAACTCTTATTGCGATTCAAATGACAACCTAACCTGAGCTACATCACTATTTCGTACCATGGTTCATAGCATATAATTATGTTTATACGCCATGTTAATATAATTTTTTTTATGACTTTAGACCCATAAAATAGTTAGCAATCAAGCATACGACCCACCTCATGGTAAGTGATTGTCATACCCGATGAGCGCTTACCATTCGTTTGTAGGTTTCACTCACGCGTTGCCAACTTCGAGATATTGGTTCTTAAATCTTCTCTGCCCAGTAATTTAACTAGCTGCAGTCAAATCAAATCAAATCAAAACAAATATTTTTATTCAACATAAAAAGCATTACACTTATTTGTTGAAAGTCAGATTCTACTACCGGCTCCAAAATTAAACCTCTATCTATATATCAGTGTGATTTAAACCGAACCACAGTAACGAAAAACACGCTACTGCAATAGAATATCTGACACTGTAATGGTAAATTGCCTGGCTCTTGCAAAAGCCTTCCACCAGTAAATATAAACATATAATTAAATTTGCAATATCATTAGTTAGTTGCACCCGCGGCTCCACTCGCGTGGTATACCGATTATTTTTATTGGACGAAACTCTAATTCTTTTTTAAAATTAAAGTCAAAATTAAAAACAAACAAACAAACAGACAAATAAATATTTTAATTTTTTATGTAAGTATCGTATATACTTTTATAAGCATTTAGTGAAAAGCTGTTAATTTGGAATTACAAACCGACACTTCAATTTTATTTATTTGTATGTATAGAGCCATAGATATGCATTGACGCTTTTTGAGAAAATGCTAAACTGGCTATTCGCATTGGCGGGTATAGGGTCTATCCTCTTATACACCAGTAGAGTCACGGTAATCTGTGAAAGGAGGAGACCAAAATCTGCCTAGATAAGACATGTGCAAGTTACGTTATGCGGTTGAGGAAAATGATGATAGACGCATTGTGTTATGTAACAACGATTTAACATAGCAATGATGGAATTTTACGACCCGTATGATATTTCAAATGATTCTATTAAAATATTTAAATAATGACGACGTTGTGGCTCAACGGTAGCGACCCTGCCTTAAGCGCTACAGGTCGAGGGCTCCTTTCCCGTTGGGAGCAGATGTTTGCATTGGACATACATGCACGTGTTTTTAGGGTTTCGTAGCTAAATGGCAAAACAGAACCCTTATAGTTTCGTCATGTCCGTCTGTCCGTTTGTCCGTCTGTCCGTCCGTCCGTCCGTATGCCACAGTCATTTTACTTCGAGACCATTAGCTCTATCTATACCAAATTTACTAAATAGGTGTATTCTATGAACCGCACAACGATTTTGTAATAAAATCTCAAAATATATAAGAATTAAGGGTAGCAGCCCATACATGTAACTGAGGATTGAAAAAAAAATTTCAACGTATGACAACGTGTGATATATCTTTGGACAGTTCTTTCAAAATGATAAGGAGGTTTCATTTCGGCTTTTATCATTAAGCCAGTACTTATTGAGATATAAGCTCCTAAAGTCGTAAAAATGGTGTCCCCCCCCCTCTAACTTTTGAACTATAGGATTTGAAATTCTACAAAAATTTGAGTTTGTAGAACATCAAATGAAATTTCAACCACATTTGGTTTGAAGAAGATAGGATTACAAATTTAAAAGATATATAAGTTTTTCCCATAAAATTGTTTTTCATATTACTTTTAATAATTACTACGAAATTACCAACTTATTTTTGCGGTCGATTTTAATTGGTTATTATTTTTAAAGCCTTTAAGATTCTTCATAACCAAGATGCGGAACCCTTTAGGTTCAACTGTGCGTCCACAACGCACGTGACTGCAAATTATTATATGTAAGAGGGGGCAAACGGGCCGGAGGCTCACCTGATGTTAAGCGATCACCGCCGCCAATGAACATCTGCAACATCAGTGCGTTGCCGATCTTTAAGAAAAGAATACGCTCTTCTCTTAAAGGTTCCTTCCGGTGATAAGATTGATTCCGGTCTGGATGTGTTTGTGCCTGTCATTGTGTATGTTTCCCGACCCCGACACAGGTTATAATTATTGTAATGGGGAGTATGTTGCGTTTATTTTTAGTGATAAGATGATATTATTTTTGTATGAATATTAAGATTCTATTAATATTCAATTGATGGAAGGATCAACCAATAGTAGTGAACCAATTATTATCGCCTCACTTACTAATTCTATACGTTTCAGCCTCTAAGCTTTGTCATAAATAAATGAACTTTAAACAATCGACTTCAACCGCTTAAGGTCCAAATATTTAAAAAAAGAATGCATCATCATGAGTAGTAGGTCTTATATATTATTTTAATTAGTTCCGTTCAATAAATCCGGTGTCATTGGTTAAATCAATAACTTTCAAGATGAATGAAGGTTTCTTGACGAACTATAAATATAATAAATGTTGAAGCCTCAAGAGCTCAACGGTAGAGGGGTCGACTCCGCTCCCTTAACGCAAGAGTGGCGGGTTCGATCTGACCCCTTTTGCCTATTGTCGTATCAACTGCTAACTTCCAGATTCCAGATTATTTGACCCTCTGGCGCTTACAATCATTGTAAGAAACGTAACGGAATAGTACGGATAGAGCTAAAGAATAGCCGAATGCACCTGAGAGCTGACTTAATACCTGAGACTCTGAGACAATAAACGGGTCATGGCCCGCTAAGAAATTAAGGAAGGAAACCTCCTTGAAAGTTACACTCGTTTCACCTACAAGGTAGCGAGATGGTTGATGAGCTTCTTCGACAATATTAGCCTGGCGGGATCGCGAGGGGTCCCTGCTGGACGGAGGTTATCACCCCCAGGTAGCCTTCTCATCTGTGCTAGTCAGGATCGGCGAGGGGTGGCGTTAACTCCTGCCATTGAGCTTTATGGTACAGGTAGATGCCATGGTGTCGGCTTAGTGTTAGACAGGGACGACGGAGTCTAACGATTCTGCCTGCGTTGCTGTCCCTCAAGCACTCACGCCAGGGATTCAAAAAGTCTTAAGTTTAGGTCGCTGGTGCACTGAATGGAGTCACCCGTGTGTCCATTAAGCGGCCTAAAGGAGGAACGGGGTCAGATTGGCTGCTGTGCTGCACGCCAGCATGAGTCGGCACAAGGAGGCCGGGTATTTAGTTGCAGAATTCAACTTATAAGTTCCCCGGAGAAGGCACAACCCGCAACCGTCGAGACTAAAGGCAGACTCACTACCCACAACGCCATAACGGTGTCAATAAAACTTTTACATTTATCTGTTAAAGTTTTATTGACGCCATTGTAGATAAAACTTTAACATATATTGTTAAATAAAAGAATAAATGTAAGTATGAAATTATAATACAGAAAGCTTGCGTATAAATTGACACACATATCCTGTAAACTTGATTAATTTGCAAGATAAATGTATCGGTAGTGAGATTATTTAATAAAATTGTTTCCTTGTCGAGTTACTTAAATATATAGTTGTTTCTAAGCCAATAACAACCGTTAATGCACTTCACGCTTTTTAAAGTTCGCTCTATTAGGAGTATTATCGAGACTATTACAAAAATAGTACATCATAACACAAGTTGCTTTAGAACCTTCTTCTATCATTGAGAGATTGGAATCTGTTACTACTACGAGGAAAGACGTCATATAGAACCTAGCTCTCAAGTTGTCATAATTAAGATAGCTCTACCTATATCGACTCTACATTTTTTATTATTTTTAAATAACCACCTTTGCTTTAAACAAATGTGTTAATAAAAAAATACAAGTAAAAATAATTGTGTAAAAGGTTTTTAACAAAATGACGGATTCGGAAAAAACGACAGCGTTTTATAAAAACAGAAAACTTTTATGTAAATTGTTACGAATATTTAATATACAATATTCAGTATTATTTAAATATATGGAATTAAAACGGGTACCCTTTTATGAGTATTTTTATCGAGTGTTGCTAATATTTTAAATGTGAAAGTAAATCTGTTTGTTGTTTGTAACCTTTTCACGGATAAGGTGATGAAACATTTGTGATAAAATTAATTTGCGAGATAGCTAAGATAATAATAATAAATCATAAAGGACACTAATAACAGTATTAACAGCTCTCCCGGTTTAGAAAATAATGCCGATTTTTTAAATTTATTACTTTATTATAATACTAAAGCTACTTAAAATTAAAAAAAAATATTTGTACTTACTTTTCGACAGATGGTGCTCAAAATTTAACACTTAACAAAACGCACACTTCGCACTTGATCACTGTAAAAGTACACTTTTTCTACACATCATTTTTATAAAAAAAGAAAACAATAAATTTAAAAAAATGACTAAAACGGAAAAAATTACAAGAAAGTTACGGTAAATTCACCAAAAGTATCATCAGTCAAAAAAAAGTTAACAATTTTTCGATTTTATCTATAAAAAAATCTTATCGTATTTTAGAATATATCGTTGAATTTAAAAAAGTGTGTCATGCGGGCTGTCAAACCGGGCGGTGTTACGTAAAGCGTGTTTACGGAGCAAGTAAGCTAAAGAAACTGAAAGTGATTCCCGGCATCACCCCACCCGATGCCACCGGCGCTTGTTAGGTAATCGTGATTACCATTAATCCCATTTTCATACATCCGCCATTGTTGTTTGATGATTTGTTGACACAACACCGCATTGAATTTCTTTCGGAAATTGATGGGAACAGTTACGAGTTCGGAACTAATTTTGCTACTATTTAATGATGTAATATTATAAAATTCGATGTAGAGACTTAATAAGATTTAATAATGGAATAGGAAGATATTATTTTTAGCTTAATAATTGTGATAAGTTAAAAATAAAGTACAAAAAAGTAGTTCATCCAAGAGTTATTTTATTAAAAAAAATATCGTTTTGTATGTCCGAGAATATTTGATTTTTTTTTAATATTAGCAATGCTTCTTCAAGACATTACTAGTATTCCTATTGGCTCGAAATTTGCGCTAGGAGTGGGTATGACAATAGTCTAAGGGGACCTCAGGATCGAACCTGAACGTTGAGCTATTAAGACTTCAATTCAATATGAAAATGGATTATTTACTTCAAAATTATTCTAGAAATATTGAGGACAGTTTTGCTAAATTTTATTGAAAAGTAAAGAAAATTAAAAGTTTCATCAAAATTAAAATAAAAAATTATAAGGCCTTACCCATTGGCTCTTATTATTTATATTGAAGTAATATTTAAACTTTATTCACATTAAAGTTGTACTCACTCAAACGCTATACTCTCGGTATCGGATGGGCTTCGGGAACAAACATCGGTCCTACAAATATGCTCTGAGCAGGAAACGAACTGGCGACTAATGACGCTTAAGTCAGTTAAGCTATCCCTGCGTCACAACGGTGGATAACATGTATACATATTTTCAATCTATACAAATAAATAAAATGTAAATAACTGTTTGTTATTAACAATAACCAGCTTTTCACTAAATGTAGGTATGTGAACGCAAATAAGGTAACGCATATAAACTTACATAAAAATTTATTTTAACGAGTAAAATTTTTATCTGATCTGTTCTGATTTTAACGGTACTACTACTCCCACCGGCAGATAGCTGGATGCATTGATGATATAAGGAGTAACTTAGACTTAACTTATATTTTAGAAAAAGAATTAGGGTTTCGTCTAATAAAGAAAATCGGCACACCACTGTAGCAAAGCTGCGGGCGTAGCTAGTATTTAATATTGTTGTCCTGCTGTGTTTGTGTTTTTGATTCTGTTCATTTCAAACCTACCTTTTTTTTTTTTTTTTTTTGAGTGAAGTTACATTTTTATGATTTTTATATTTTATTTATAATATTCATATTTCGTACTCAATGATAATAAAACGTCATTATCATTTGCAGATGGTGTTTGTGTGTAAAATTGTGATGTTTACATAACATCGGAACAAAGTTCGTCGGATGTTAACAATCGTTTCGTGAGCGATCTTTCGCTTCATTGTTTTAATTCCTCACACGGAAGCTTTGGGTCATAAGTTTCGGTACGTAAATAAATAATATATAAATAAATAATAAGACTCTGGAAAGATCTACCTCCAGAGGTCTATGATATGATTTAGGCGTTTTTAAGCGTCGAGTGTTGAGGTGCCTTTTCCTCAAAGACCGGCAACGCATCCTCGACCCCTTTGGTGTCGTGGATTTCAATGGGCGAAAGTGGCCACTTACCTTCAGGTGGACCTAGCTATCTGCTCATTTACCCCTTATAATAAGTACATAAAAACTAAATTATTTTATAAATAACTAACCGTTACAATATAACAATAAATAAAATAATAATATAACAATAAATAAATAATAATAATATAACAATAAATAAATAATAATAATATAACAATAAATAAATAAAAAACCTCAAAATAGCAAATTTTTTCTAGCATTTGTTATTGTAGCGACAACAGAAAAATTCGGAGAAAATTTCAACTGTCTTCCTCTTACGGTTCAGAAGACAGCCTGCTGTCAGACGGATGGACAGCAGAGGCTTAGTAAAAGGGTTCCGTTGATATCCTTCGAGTACTCTAAAAGCAGTGAAATGTGCCAATTTGGGAAAAGTTAGGGGACATGACGCGGCTACAAAAATAATCCCCATATCACTTCTGCTCTTCTTCTGATTTGTTTTTTTTTTTTTTTATGCTGTTTGGCAAACAAGCATACAGCCCACCAGATGGAAAGTGGTTGCCGTAGCCTATGAGCGCTTGCAGCACCATTAGTAGGTGCCACTCACGCGTTGCCAACCTCGAGATATTGGTTCTTAAATCTCATGTGCCCAGTAATTTCACTAGAAGAATTTCTGTTAAGAATAAACAATCTTTCAATACACAATATGTGAATGTGAATTTTTTACATAATATTAAACCACTATTTTTCGACGACGAGGCATGTTATCTCCATTCTCATAGATAAATAAAATTTCCTTAAAAGTAATTCCCGTGTTTTAAGCCTGCTTTAAGCGGCACAGATCGCGGCCTCGATTCCGACACGGGATTGTATTGTACTGACCGTACAGGCATGTCTTACGGTCTGGATGTATTTTTACTTGCCCTTGTGTGTATTTCCTCACTTAAAATTAAAAAACACTTTCCAATTTATAATCTTTATTTCGTTTTCATTTTGGACAAAAATAAACGCTATGTTTTTATGATAAATAATCTTATTTACAATATTATTATTACATTTCCTTCCGATGCATCTAGTATTGACTAATTATATACAATTTTCATTTCTACAAATCTACAAAAGTGTTTAAAGTTTAAACAATTCGAAATAAGCTTATTTTATAAATGTAATTATTTTGGCGTGTTTGACAGCATTTTACAAGTATAGTTGTTAGCAAAAGTGTTAACATTATTTGTTTACAAATCTATACAGATTAAAAATATTACGATATGGCGATATTATTATCGTGTATTATTGCTAACGAGTGCAGTTATCATTGTAGTCTATATTAATGGTTTCAAAGTTGAGATTCATATTACAAAAATATTATGAATTTTAATTATAAAGCTTAAACAGTTTGCAATAGTATTCGTACATTCGTAAAGAAAAATATTTTTATACAGTTTTCATCTGATATTCTACAACAAAAAAATCTATAAATTATGTCATTTTTTATTTCTCTGTGATATAATTACTAATAACTGTTATTTAACACTATCCACGACGTAGACAGCGAAAATCCTAGACAGATTTTTCCCTAGACAAAGCTAAAACAAATTGCCGTTCTTCTATTTATATTTTAATTGAGATATTGTTATCTTAGTCTATTTCTCAAAGTAACAGTATGAGTAAATGAGATAGCTTATATAAAAAATTTGCCAAAGACGCACCCCGTTTAGTTTATAACTCTTGTCATGTCATATACAGTTGTCGGTCAAAATTTTAATTTTTAACTAAACGTTTTATTTTCAACAAGGACAAGGACAAAGTCACTAAATCACACATGCCCAAATAATACAATATCGTATATAGTAAACAGAGATAAAATCTAAAGTCCCCGTCAAGAGAAACTATAAATTTTGTAACATAAGAGTAATAAGAAACTAATTAGAAATTGATCGGATAGTATTTTAGCGTTATAAAGCGCTGTCGTTTTGTAGTACAGGGACAGGTTGAATCATGGGCACGTAAACATTTTGAAATAGGTTCATACACGTGTGTCAGTTCGTCTGAGATTGTTAGTGTTGTTTTTGTAGATGATGATACATTTTTTGTTATTTGATTTTGTTAATTCTAATAAGTTGAATATTAATCCAAATGTTACCAGCGCGTTCTGTGTTTTATAGCTTTATAGCTTTTCGTGGCGGCGACTGTAGACGGAATGCATCCAGATTTTATCTCCGTCTGAGATCCTTAGACTATTTGGTACGTGATATTTCCGCTTTAGATGATTGTGGGAAAAGCGAGATGGCATTTCCGAGTTCAAAGGTACAAAGATTATTTAACTGTTACATTACCGCTCACTTGTAACGGGAAATTATTTTACTAAGTAATTTTTAATTGCATTTTTTCTACAACTGTCTGACTAAAGTTTGATAAAAATACTTTTTAATTGAAATTAAACAATTGTATATATTAAAACTAATTAATATTATTTATTCAAGCTATCTTTGAATTATTCATATAGGAAAATGCGATGCAAATTTCAGTCACGTGATTGTCTTCTTATTTGTGTTAAGTAATTAAAAGTTTATTATTTTAGGCAAATTGCTATTTTATAATGTGACGTAACGTAATAAGATATTTTAACTTTTTATCACATCACTAATTTAAAAAGAAATCATACGCGTTTTGGGTTATGATAAATACATCCAAACTTTAAATAGCTCGTATTATAAGTAAAAAAAAGGCGTTATAAAAATCGTATTAATTTGAAAGTTGCTTTTAAAACAATTTAACATTTTTTATGCATGATATTTAATTTTTCCCATTTTATTTTAAAAATAAGAGATTTTTTATCGTATTACTTTTTTATAGTAGATTAAAAATCAATATCTATGCAGGTACAATATGTAAGTACATTTTAGACATAATACGTGTATGAATGGGCCGGTCCATAGTATGTTATAATAGGTCAGTTACAGATACTTAAAAAAGCCTTCCTTCAAAAATTTGTATAATTTTTTGATGATGAGAAAATATATGAATATTAAGTAAGAATTTATTATAATTATATTAACTTCTTATTAACTCGTTGAAGACAAAATATTGTTATTTTACAAAAATATCTAAAGCCGGCCTTAAATACCTTCTTCCCTTCGAAGACTAATTTTCTTTTACATTCGCTAAGTTTAAAATTAAAATTTTATTACGAACAATTATTTTACACTTTCTCCCATTGATATAGGCCGTTTATTTTTTATTTTTAAATATAATTTGAGTCAGTTTGAATAAATAATTTAATATATTTAGCATATTCGAGTAATAAAGAAAATTGGAGTTACGCATAAGTATAATAAAGTCGTCGAATTATACAATAAATTATTTAATCATTTATGGTCCATGAAAGCGGGGAATAATAGCACTAAAAGTATCTGAACCATATCGGACGTCAAACACTGTGCGTTTTCTTTTAGTTGAACTCACAGGCCTGCGGACTTACCATTAACTTTTAGTGAAATTCTATTTCGATCCAATTCAATTCTGACAGTAAATCGATTCAGATTTTATATGAGCATGACATACAAATATATTGGTACGAAATAGCGATATAGCTCAGTTTTGGTCGTCATTTGAATCGCAATAAGAGTTAATGGTAAGCCCCTTAAGTGATTTTTTAAATAGCGTCGCTGAAAGTTATAATGGTTTTTTTTAGGTTAAAATTCACTTTGTTCAAAAGACACATGTATTGATATCGCATTTCCTAATTATACAACGTCAGACAATGGTACTATGTTACAATGGACTCGAATAATGGGCACTAAGAAAAACCAATACTTTAAATAGCACATTAAAAAATGAGTGGCAAATGATGTAAATCGTTTTACGCAACTTACAACAATATGACAATATATTTTTTATTCATTATATCATAACACCATTCCTTCAGAGAGCGTCTCTAAAGGTGCGGTCACTGATTGGTAAACAATCAGTGGGTTAAGCAAGCAAGTCAGTCAATGACTGGTGGTAGGTCTTTTGTTGCAAGAGGCCGGCTAGGTAGGTACCACCGCAGTGTCCAATATTCTGCCGCCAAATAGTAGTGCTTAGGCACTACTGTGTTCCGGTTTGAAGGGCATTGTACGCTAGTGAAATTACTGGGCGAACGAGATTTAAGAACTAATATCTCGAGGTTAGCAACGCGCGAGTGGCACCTACTAATGGTGCTGCAAGCGCTCATAGGCTGCGGCAGCCGCTTACCAGCAGGTGGGCCGTATGCTTGTTTGCCAACTCCTAACATAAAAAAAAAAAAAAAAAAAATGACTGATGAATGAGATGGGTGCTTGCTAAGTGGCAATTCAACTCAGCGTCTCCGTGGTTCGTAAAAAGTAGGTTCTGGCTGATATCAATTTGATCTGGCGATAAGTGAAGTAAGGCCTGTATGGACGACTTTAATAACTCTGACACTAGTTAGGCCACTAAATCATCTCGAGAATAGAGACTACTTAACCGCGATAAGGCCGGCATAAGCCACAGTGGCGAAACTATACCGTTTGAGGCCCGTGCCAAATTCATCAGATAGGGCCATCCGTCCTTCAATATAAAGAAACTCAACCAATGACATAGTATATTGATTTTATAATAAATCACGTCGTGAAGTAGACTATCCATACAAACGCTATTACTTGATTTTCTTTCTAAATACAATTGTAAGCAGCATATATTTGAAAAGAGTAGATAAGTATTAAGTTTCTTGTCGGTTCTTCTAGGTAGAATCAACCTTCCGAACCGTCGAAAGCGTTTGACTGTTCAAAAGTACTTTTTAAAAGTCTACTTGAATAAAAATAATTTTTATTTGATTCGACGACGTTGTGGCACAGCGGTAGCAAACCTGCCTTAAACGCCAAAGGTCGCGGGTTCGATTCCTGCTCGGAGCATAATATGTTTGTATTGACCATGCAAGCATATTTTCCGGTCTGTGTGTATTTGTCCTTGTCATTGTGAATGTTTCCGGACCCCCGACACAGGATATTACTATCCTAATGGGGGCCGTTGAGTGTGCAACGTTTAAAAAAAAAAAAAAAAAAAAACGTTTGAGTAACCTTTCATTTAATAGCAAACAGCCGCCCAAACATGAACCTTGTTTAAATACTCGGAAATGGAAGAACATTATTTTGAATTATTTAAACACTAACTACTGGTGAGAATAATCATTTTGCACACACATCAAGGCCCTAATTTAAGATTTTGCCTACCCCTGGATCAAACCCTGGCTACGCCCATGCTTGTCACCCTATTGTAACGCAACTGATCAGCAGTATTTTATTTGGGCGAACAAGTCACTGACAATGACGGATCAAATAACATTTTTATTACAGAACATGTTATTTTTTATATAATTAATTAATAAAAATCAAAATTTGACAATATTTTGTTGTCCATTTTTTTATGAAAAATGATTTAAGTATTATCTAGTTGGCGATCTGTAACAAGTATTGTTGGAAGCGAATCGCGTACAATTACACAATTAGGAAAATTAATGATCTTCTGTTCCGGCCATGGCGTATCCAAATATGAAACGGGCTTCGCTTTCTTTTTATTTATAGCTGTATTTCTTATGTTAATATTTGGTATCAACGAAATTATGTTTTTAACGAATTTCTCTGGACAGCGTTTCTTAAGGGACGTGTTAAAGGTCTTAGATAAAAGCGATTTAAAGTGACATAGTTATTTTACTTTTTTATGGCAAAGGAGGCAAACGGACAGGAGGCTCACCTGATGTTAAGCGATCACCGCCGCCCATGAACATCTGCAACACCAAAGGTCATGCAGGTGCGTTGCCGCCCTTTAGGGTACAACTGTTTATAATACGTTATCTGACCTCGAAACAAGGCTGACGATCAGTCACTTCACGAGTTTTTCTCCAAGCCCTACCACCATCAGAAAATTTATGTTCCGATTTATTATTTCGCGCCATTACTAATGTGTATCCTAAGCACGTTTCTTTCAAATTCTGACAGACAGCATCAACTCACAAATAAAAATGACGCAAGAAACGTCAAAACACAGTTAGTTTAGTTTAGTTTTCATAAATTAACGAAGGGAGATGAGGGACCAAGAGAAGTTATAAATTTGGGAAATTAAGTATTGACTAGATAGCCTGTATGCTATTAGCATAAGGTTTTATATACACTTTAATAACACAATATTTCCATAAGAGTGGTTTTTAATATATAAAAAATGCTGACTAATCCAAAGAAATAAAAATATTATATAATAGTTTATTTACAATTTATGATTCAATTGTATAATATCGACTGCCCAAAAATTAAAAAAAGAAAAAGTATTGGAAAAAAATTGGCCTATATTTATCCAAAACAATAAAACAGTTAAAAGGTATTTTTACAGGTTAAAAATTTAATAAACAAGAGATTTAAAATAAAAAATAAACAATGTTCGGTAATAAAGACTTACTGTCAAAAGTGCATTGAACTCCGTCGCATTCTAGCATTATTAGCTAGAAAAGGATGGCATTATGTAAATGGCATGTCAATCGGCGTCACCACATATAAGTATTATTCTTATAATTCTCAAGTCACATTTCTTAAGTTATTCTAGACCAACAGCATTATGTCTAAATCCTATGTCAAATAATTTCTAGGAAATAAGTCGAAAAAATGTAATAGAATTTTAACAAAATGGCGTCTCGGTCATGTTTCCCGCGATATGCACTTTTTTATTACTAATAGTAATAACCTAATAACAAAAGTAGATTCAGCTAAGATTAACTATAAAAATGTGCTATTTACATTTCTTAAGGCAATAATAGAAATTAAAATAATTCTATTAAAAAAAGTTTTGTTAATTTAACCACAGAGTAGACGAACATTTTATATCGATATGAGCACAGACTTACTATATTATATACTATTGACAGGCCCTTTCAATACATACAAAATGACAGAATCGCTGGTGCCCCTTCGAGAATTCTACACCAACGCAGAGAACGAAGTTGGTCACAAGCTTGCAACATAACTGAATGAAGTTAGCGTGAGACTAATTTCGTTCCGTTTCGTTTGTGTTGTATTTACGAAGGGGCACCAGCGAGCCTGACAATGTGTCTGTACGGAAGGGCCTGTCACATGGGCGTAGGGAGGTAGGAACAAGGGAGGGCTAACACCCCCGGACCTTGCTAACTGAACTGAGACATATACGAATATAGGGTATTTTGAACGATTAAGTATAAGTATAGAACAATAGAATGCTGGCCAACGCCCATGGGCCTGTCCAAGCAAGTCTATGGATATGAGTGAAATAAATGATGACTTAATATTTAACCTAAACGCTACACTATATATTATCACATTTCGATTCGCCTCTACATAGCGTCTATATTATAAATACAATATTTGAGCCTTCGATACTATTCGATCGGAACACATACAAACCCTGTGCTCGATCTATTCATACTTATTTAATAATCGTACTTTGTTACGATTTTTCGAAATTATTTTGGCGTTGATAATAAAATGTATGCTTTTGAAGACATTGATTTAGATGTTTTGAAAAGAAGGTATAAGGTATAAGCTAAGAAAAGTAAAAGACTACGTTTGATATAAAGGACAACAACTTAACTCTAAAATAAATAAAATAATAAAAATGACGTTCTCTTCGCGAGAAAAATCGACCATCTTGGGTTTTTTTACAGTATCGAGTTTGTTGTATGAGATAGGTTTATCGATTTTTCTCGTGAAGGAACCTTACCCCCGGTTTCTAGATCGTTGATCAAAAGTCATGTCAACTTAACATAGCAAATATTAAACGCTCATAGGTTGCCTGTTGATCATCGATTATCTTTAACCAAACAGCGTTCTATATTTGATATGTTAAGTTGACATGAATTTGATCAACGTACGAGAAACCGGGGGTTAGTCGCTTTTATTTATTGCATTGTAAATGTATAGTTGAAATTTTTAATATCTTATTTTCTTAGCTTATCGATACCGTCTTTCAAATTATATATTTTTTTAATCAATTTCAAGAAGCGGATTTTTTTGTATGTAACACATGTATTATTTTCGATCTTAGTATTAATAAAATTTACGCTAAATATTGTCTATTTAAGATATGTGAAAATAATAAACGACTTTGCGCTTCAGTCGCATGAAAATTAATAAATTTTATTAATATCATATTATAGAGATTAATATTTATTAAACTCAATAATTATATTAATATTATAAATATATATACATTATACACATTAAAGTATTATATTAAAAAAACTACGATACTAAAACGCTACGTTTTATAGGACGAAAATATATTGTCTAAATATTTTAAAGATTTATTGTACAAATTTGTGTCAAATAGAATTTTGAACTTTATTTACTATTTATTTCAATATTAATATCTTATGGCAACTTGTGACTAAAAGATAATATTAATTTCAAAATTGAAATTTTATATACATATCGAAAGATTGGGTTATTTAAAAGCATATTTAGAAGGATTTTTGAAATATCCCGCAAATTCTAAACTAGTTTATGTGACTGATCCGGTAATATTTCGATCCATTTATAATTAGTTCTTTCGCAATTACGACGTACCGATAAATGCCGGATCGTGGCATTTAGGCATGAATTATATTTATCATCAACATCAATTCGCATTTAGCTCATCTAGCTTTTTGAAACACTTATACGCATCGCATGCTTTCGCAAGCTTTCAGCGATAGGATGCTGTCGATCGTATGTTATCACTTTAGCTTGTTTATTATTACGCATGTTTAAGCATGGGTTTTCATATCGTCGCATGATTCAGCATACTGTATCGGCTGTAAGCATCCCTTAAAATGTTATGTCAAATGTTACACGGATAAGCATTTGTAACATAAAGATACGAAATGCGAATCGATGCGGATAAGTGTAATTCAGGAAGAAATATGTTTATCCTAACATCCATTCGAAAAAACATGTCTGATCACAATATTGGAACGGAAAAACGAAATTATACATGGATAGAGCATTATTATAGGTATTGCAAATCCGATTATTTTTTTTCGGAAGCGTCTTATTCATATATCAACAGCACTATTATAGAATAACAATTATATTTTTTAATATCTGTATTATATATAAAACATAAGTATTATGTATTCATTAATATCTTTTTTTTGCTTACAATATATTTCATTAAGAATTTCAGTACTAAAATATACTATATTTTGAGAAATTTAGCGATAATTGAAGATATTGCTTATATTTTTTCTAACATTAAAAATTATATATTTCTTACATTACAAAAAGGTAATTTATGTGACACACGTAGATACACATAGTTTAATAATATTGTCAGAATAACATAATTTTTCATATTGAAAAACTACACATATAGTATGTCATAATAATGAAAATAATATATATATAAAGACTTACTGTATATTATAGACTGACTCTTTTATATAGACAAAATGTCGCAGACTCGTTGGTTAACATTCGTAAATTCAACACCAAGCAACTAAACGAAGCTAGTCACATGGCAACTTTATTCAGTTGTGCGTAATCAAATTAGTGTGACTAGTTTCATTCCGTTGATTACTACGGACGACAAATTAATTAGGTTACTAAGTTGGTTGTCGTACAACCCCTGATGGTAACCGGATGCAAGAAGCTATAGTTAGTTTACTAATCTTTTATTCCCTATCTCAACCCACCTGATGGTAACCGGTTGTCGTAGAATATGAGCGCCCGAAACATTATTTGTAGGTGTCACTGACGCGTTGCCAACCTCGAGATATTGGTTCTTAAATCTCCTTTGCCCAGTAATTTCACCAGCTACAGTGTCCTTTAAAACCTACTTAACTGGCCTCTTGCAACAAAAGACCTACCTTTAGTAAACTTTCTACGACATTTTGTCCGTATTAAAGGGCCGGTCAATAGTATAAATAATATAAAGTATATATGTATATAAATGATACTTCATAGTATTCCAGTCTAGGTGGGGTTGACGCCGTGCATGGCGAGGAAGTCGTGCAGGTCGCGCGGCACCTGCGCCGGCGCATAGGTCGCGCCGTGCGCCGCCAGCGCCGCCGCCGACAGGCACGCCAGGCGCGGGCGCAGCGCCGCGCGCACCACGCTCTCCGCCGGGCCTGCCACGACATACACACATTACATTCAATAAATAAACGCTGCACACTCAGCGGCCCCCATTAGGATACTGGTATCCCGTGTCCGATTCCCGATCGTGTGTTACTAATATCTGTTTGGATCTCGGCGTTTGTCCTTGTGGATCTCCCCATGGTACCTCGGTGACCACATTAAGCTGTTGGTCCTGTCATCATCATCGTCATTGACAAAACAACCACACATATAACATTGACAAAACAACCACACATATAAACTTCTACATTTATAATATTAGTAGTATCATTGACATAGGATGGTAAGTTTTTTTTTATTTGGAAAGTAGGGCAGATGACTCTACTCCACCTGATGGTAAGTGGAAATCAAGTCCAAACGCGAAGATGGCTAACACAGTTGCGGAATGCAACCGCGTTAGCCACCCTCGCCCTGCCGACCCGCAAGATGCCTCTTCACGCCTCGTTTGAAGGAGACCAGATTGTACGAAGGAGGGAACGCGTGAGCCGGCAATGAGTTCCACTTTTTGAAAGTACGACAAAGAAAAGAATTGACAAACTTCTTTGTTCGCCAAGGAACTGATGCCACAGTTAGACGGTGACATCGGAGACCGGCACGCGTAGTTCTTGTATGGAGGTGCGAGGGAGAATAATTCCTCTGAACACTCGCAGTGATACATTCGGTGGAAGGCGCTTAGGCGGCAATCTCGCGACGAGTGAGTGGTGCGTGGTGTGAGTGGTGAGTGGTGCGTGGTGTAAGTGGTGAGTGGTGTAAGTGGTGAGTGGTGTAAGTAGTGCGTGGTGTAAGTGGTGCATGGTGTAAGTGGTGCGCGGTGTGAGTGGTGCGTGGTGCGTGGTGTAAGTGTGCGTGGTGTAAGTGGTGCATGGTGTAAGTGGTGCGTGGTGTAAGTGGTGCGTGGTGTAAGCGGTGAGTGGTGAGTGGTGTAAGTGGTGCGTGGTGTAAGTGGTGCATGGTGTAAGTGGTGAGTGGTGCGCGGTGTAAGTGGTGCGTGGTGTAAGTGGTGCGTGATGTAAGTGGTGCGTGGTGTAAGTGGTGCGTGGTGTAAGTGGTGCGTGGTGTAAGTGGTGCGTGGTGTGAGTGGTGAGTGGTGCGCGGTGTGAGTGGTGCGTGGTGTGCGGTAGACTCACCGCCGATGGCGGCGACGAGCGGCGTGATCCCGGCCGAGTCGACCGCGTCCACGTGCGCGCCGCGCGCCAGCAGCTCGCACACCACGCCGCACACCGCCTCGCGCGACAGCGACCGCTCGTCTGACGACATTACATACTCGATTAGACTGCCTTAAGTACCATTATAGTAGAAGTAGAGCCACTCTTTTCAGAGCACAAATGGGCCGACTCGTCCGGGGAAGTACTACCCTCTCATAGAAAATCGGCGTCAAGTAACAGTATCATTAGGTACTGTTGCGTTTCGAGGGTTAATTGAGAGTGCTGAAGGAATAACTTCCCACCCTCTCTATATCCTTCCTTATATCTTTTCGTCGCTTCTCTTCTACACCTTAAGTTTGCAACGTGCATGTGATACCAATATGCAGTCCGGCACTAAAGACTCAAATTCTCACCCTTTCTCCTTTCTTTTAAGACAAGTTAGATTCCTTTCTCTCCCTCCCTTGGATTGGAAATACGTACGACTAATAATGTTTAGGTGTAATTGTAGGTGCAAGTGTAGGTGAAAGTGTAGGTGTTAGTGTAGGTACAAGTACAGGTGCACGTGAAGGTGCAGGTGCTGGTTTAGGTGCGTACCGGCGACTAGTTGGTAGGAGATGAGCGCGACGTGTAGCGGCGTGCGGCGCGCGTCGTCGGCCGCGTCCACGTGCGCTCCGCACTCCAGCAGCAGCTTCGTGCTGCGCGTGCACGGGAACCTGATAGATAGTATTTTAAATGTAATCTTTTTAAGGCAAATTTTCATTAAGCTCTATGTTACGTTGAAGTTAATTTTTGTGGTAAAAGTTGTATAAAAAAACAATACTATGTTTCAAATGTTTAATTTAATATTTTTTTTAGTTTGTATTGATAACTTAAATTATGCAGACTCAAACAAATGCACACGTTTTTTTTTCTTCATTTAGAAATGACTTTTCCCAATAGTAATATAATACAAATAAAAAAAAGTATAATAATAGTACTTTCTTTAGAAAGGATTAAGTTTTAGATTTAGTAAGGATGGTTTAATGGAGACCTATTCTCCAAAACTGGTGAAAACAAGCAACATCCATTACTTGTGTAACCTTATATTATTTCATCAAACTTTATATACATTAAAACCATTTTTGGTTTAGTAATACTATTACTTTATTTATTTAACTGTACTCACTGACAAACATCGCTCGTATGGAAATCGTCGACCGGTGTCCGCCTGTCCACTGCGAGATGTAATAACGTTTGACCTGATCTTAGTTTTGCATCGCGTAACTTGAATACCGCTCTGTGAATCGCACTCGTTGTCTCCTAGGTAATAAATTTGTTATTAATAAATAAGTTAATTGAATCCAGCTCGAAGGACCGAATAATTAAAATTGTTTTATTTGTTAAAATTTAATTTGGCAGTGAGTTTGCCTTAGCTTTGACGGTCACGGATTCGATCCGCTCGGGGCAGGTTTTTGTATGGATCATACATAATATATTATTATATGTTAATACTCTCTATGACTAACAAATAAGCTTTTAGCTTGCACTAGGATTGAATACTATAGCCCAAGGAGGCGAGATCGAACCTGCAACTCTCGTGTTAACGGAGCGGTATCCTACCGTTGAGCTTATCGCTATATAATTCAAAATAATTACATTTATATAAATTGGTAATGAAAAAATTTTCTTTGAAACACTTACTTCATCGTTTCCAGAATTTTCTAAAAGCCTCGCAGCGACCGCAACCAGATACAGAGCCGTTCTTACATTACTTTCATATTCGTCCTAAAGTAATTAAACATGACGTTAATAGAAAATATCATGACAGTTGGCAAACAAGCATACGGTCCGCCTGATGGTAAGCAGTCACCGCAACCTATGAACGTACGCGATACTTGATGTGTCACATACACGTTGACAACCCAAGGGATAGGAGGGAAGAAATGAGAATGCAAAAAGGAAGGGAATAGAGGGGGTGGTAGATTGGGCCTTCAGCGCTCACTACTGCACGAAACGCAAACCCTCTGATACTTTACGCCGATTGTCTGTGAGAGGGTAGTACTTCCCCGGTCGAGCCGGCCCATTTGTGTTGACTATGGATCTACTACTACTATACATATATAATATGGCCGTGTCAGACTTTTTTTTTTTATTTATGACTTATGTCTCTACCTACAAATATACAACTTACAGTTAGTGAGATACAGCCTGTTGACAAACAAGACGGACAGACTGTCAGCTGAGTCTTAGTAATAGGGTTGCATTAGAACCCTTTGAATACTGAACTCTAATAACTAGCAATTTTATAAGGGCTGAGTACTTAATTGTCAGAATATAAAAATTATACATACAACTAAAGCATCCGGATCATGATTCGCCTGCGGTTTCTCAAGTCTCTTCAGACCTCGCCTCAGCTCCTCCGCGCAAGACTCCAACACGAAACAAACCTAAAAGAAAAAAAGCAATTTTTAAGGCGTCGGGATGTGACGACCCCATCGCCCGCTGTTGGGATAACCTCTGTCACAACAGAGATTATCCCACCAGTGCAATCAGTCACACTGGTGGTAGGTCTTTTGTTGCAAGAGGCCGGCTAGGTAGGTACCACCGCAGTGTCCAATATTCTGCCGCCAAATAGTAGTGCTTAGGCACTACTGTGTTCCGGTTCGAAGGGCATTGTACGCTAGTGAAATTACTGGGCGAACGAGATTTAAGAACTAATATCTCGCGGTTGGCAGCGCGCGAGTGGCACCTACTAATGGTGCTGCAAGCGCTCATAGGCTGCGGCAGCCACTTACCATCAGGTGGGCCGTATGCTTGTTTGCCAACTTCTAACATAAAAAAAAAAATTTTTTTTATTAAAGAGCGGAGTCACAGGGACTCCTTTGCTGTCATGGATATTATAAGAAATGACAAATTCTTATATTTTTTCATTATAAGCAAGATATTAATTGTGGTATATAAATTGTAACGCTCTGTATACCAATATACGTCGTGCTAATAACCTGTGTTTAATTCTCGAATATTTTTCACTAACTTAACTACGTGAACTAATGAATATTAGGCAAAGCCTTCTTCTTCAAAGCATTATACCTGGATATTATTATATATTATAAGAGTATTTACCCGGGGTCTGCTTATTACTCTTGTCCGGATTTGACAGGTTACTAGTTTTTACACTGAGCGATTGCCATCTGACCTCCGCAACCCTAAGGGCGAACCAGTAACTCATTGGATAAGAGCAAATTACCTATCAAGAGTTAACGATTATTATCACATGTTATAACAACCGGAACCGACAGCTTAACGTGCTCTCCTAGGCACGGTGAGGACATCCACGAGGACAAACGCCCAGTGCGGAACAGATATAATCAAACATCTGTTCCGAGCGGGAATCGAACCCGCGACTGTCGAGGCTTCATATATATGAAACATAATATAAAATTTAAACGGTACTCGCACAGCTGCGAGACGGGTCGCGACCGCGAACGTAACCCACTCACCAAGAGGACCTCCGATGAGTCCGAAACTAGTCGGTACTTACACCGATTAAACGTGAGTTTGAGCCGTTTAAATTTTACACTAAGTTAATAATGTCTCATGTTAGTTTTAATAATCTATATGAAACATGCTAGTAACTACGCTTACCGTTTAGACATCCTACACACTTACTATACAAAAATGTCGAAGTGTTATCTGTGCGCAAACTATTCATATATCAATGTATTCGCAGATATCATAAGATTACTGTACCACTATTGAAGCCAACTAATAAAAGAAGAGATGTCTGTCCAGTTCCTAAAGTCAAAAGTAAATTTGCACGCCGTTGTTATAGTTCACTAGCACCTAGACTATATAATAAACTTAATATTAACTATGAAACAAGGAACTTGTTTGACTTTAAAATAAAGAAAATCCTTAAAGAATGGCTTATAGATCTTGATTATGAGGAAACTGAGTATTTGTTAACTGAAGACTATTGTAACTTTATAAACTTAAATTAAATTATTGTTGCATATATATTATTAAACTTACACAAAGCACGCACCCACACACACACACACACACACACACACACACACACACACACACACACACACACACACACACACACACACACACACATGCGTGCTCACGTATAATTATATAGTTTATTTTAAGATATAGCTTTTATACCTTTATACCTTTAAAACTTTTTAATTTTTTTCTTTCTTTGTTGAATATGTTAAGGAATAAGTATTGTAACAAAATTTGGGAATGAACTGAATTCCAAAACACAGCAAAAGCTAGTTTGGAATTCAGGGCTTATATAAGACTTGTAAACAAATCTTTTGTTTTAATAAATAAATAAATAAAAATAAAATAAATGTTACCTGTTCCAGAGGTAGTTCAATTCCAATGTGTATCATCTGTGAGAAAACTTGTGCGAACCTCAGCAAGTCCTTAACAACTGACACCTGCAAAAGATTATTTTTAGTCTGTGGGTGTTAAAAGCTTTATTTTTTAAAAACTTTTAGGGACTTTTTACACTGATGGGAAAAAAGTGAGTCACATAGACTGAAACAAATATTTATAAATTCAATACAAACATCTGCACGGAGCTGGGATCCAACCTGCCATCATCGAGCCTTCAGGCCCCACAGGCCTTGGGTTCGCTTCCTGCTCGAAGCAGATGTTGGTATTGACCATATAGGCACATGTGCCGGTCTGGGTGTTTGTCCTAGTCCTTGTATTTGTCCGGACCCCCGATACAGGATATCCCTATAGGATAGGACTATTGTAATGGGGGCCGTTGAGTGTGTAGCGTTCATTAGGTATTATACCCCCATCGCCCGCTGTTGGGATAACCTCTGTCACAACAGAGATTATTCCACCAGTGCAATCAGTCACACTGGTGGTAGGTCTTTTTTGTTGCAAGAGGCCGGCTAGGTAGGTACCACCACAATGTCCAATATTCTGCCGCCAAATAGTAGTGCTTAGGCACTACTGTGTTCCCGTTTGAAGGGCATTGTAGGCTGAGTGAAATTACTGGGCGAACGAGATTTAAGAACTAATATCTCGAGGTTGGCAACGCGCGAGTGGCACCTACTAATGGTGCTGCAAGCGCTCATAGGCTACGGCAGCCACTTACCATCAGGTGGGCGATATCATATAATTCGAAATGAATTCTGTAAATTTCAATAGGTTATATGATAAAAATAGATAGAGAGAGAGAGAGTTTCGTTTCGAGACAACATTTCGTTACGTGACGATTTCTACTAAATCGCATTACCCGTAAACCGCGTTAAGGAACGAGGTGGCGCAGCGCGAGCGCTTGTGACCCGAGCCCCCTCCCTACCTGGTTGAGGTGGCGCAGCGCGAGCGCGTGTGAGACGCCCCCTACCTGGTTGAGGTGGCGCAGCGCGAGCGCGTGTGAGACGCCCCGTACCTGGTTGAGGTGCCGCAGCGCGAGCGCGTGTGAGACGCCCCCCCCTACCTGGTTGAGGTGGCGCAGCGCGAGCGCGTGTGAGACGCCCCCGTACCTGGTTGAGGTGCCGCAGCGCGAGCGCGTGTGAGACGACCCCTACCTGGTTGAGGTGGCGCAGCGCGAGCGCGTGTGAGCCGCCCCCCCCTACCTGGTTGAGGTGGCGCAGCGCGAGCGCGTGTGAGACGCCCCCCCCTACCTGGTTGAGGTGGCGCAGCGCGAGCGCGTGTGAGACGCCCCCCCCTACCTGGTTGAGGTGGCGCAGCGCGAGCGCGTGTGAGACGCCCCCCCCTACCTGGTTGAGGTGCCGCAGCGCGAGCGCGTGTGAGACGCCCCCCCCTACCTGGTTGAGGTGGCGCAGCGCGAGCGCGTGTGAGACGCCCCCCCCTACCTGGTTGAGGTGCCGCAGCGCGAGCGCGTGTGAGACGCCCCCCCCTACCTGGTTGAGGTGGCGCAGCGCGAGCGCGTGTGAGACGCCCCCCCCTACCTGGTTGAGGTGGCGCAGCGCGAGCGCGTGTGAGACGCCCCCCCCTACCTGGTTGAGGTGCCGCAGCGCGAGCGCGTGTGAGACGCCCCCCCCTACCTGGTTGAGGTGGCGCAGCGCGAGCGCGTGTGAGACGCCCCCTACCTGGTTGAGGTGGCGCAGCGCGAGCGCGTGTGAGACGCCCCGTACCTGGTTGAGGTGGCGCAGCGCGAGCGCGTGTGAGACGCCCCCTACCTGGTTGAGGTGCCGCAGCGCGAGCGCGTGTGAGACGCCCCGTACCTGGTTGAGGTGGCGCAGCGCGAGCGCGTGTGAGACGCCCCCCCCTACCTGGTTGAGGTGGCGCAGCGCGAGCGCGTGTGAGACGCCCCCCCCTACCTGGTTGAGGTGCCGCAGCGCGAGCGCGTGCCGCCAGAGCGCGAGGCAGCGCTCGAAGCGCGCCTCGTCCGCGAACACGGCGCCGCGGAACACGACCGGGTGCGGCAGGTCGGGGCACGCGCGGCCCAGCAGCCGCTCGCGCACCGTCAGCCCCTCCATGTGCAGCCCGTGCGCGTTGCCGTGCAGCCGCTCCACGTCCTGGGGGCAGAGGTGATGTTTAGAAGCTAAGCTCATTCTACCGACTGTATCACGGCGAGTGACCAGAGGAATTATACTCCCTCATACCTCCCTCCCCTTTCCATACGAGAACTACGCGTGCCGGTCTCCGATATCACCGTCTAAAAAAGAAGTTTGCTAATTGCTTTCTTTGTCATACTTCTAAAAAGTGGCGTAAACGAGACGTGAAAAGGCATCTTGAGGGTAGGCAGGGTAAGGGTGGCTAACGCGGTTTGGACTTTATTGCCACTTACCATCAGTTGGAGAACAGTCACTGCGTACCACAAGTAAAACGTACATTTAAAGTATCCTTTGCCAGTGTTAGCCCATCCAATACTTGAGCCGGCCAGGTAGGTACAACCTCAGTGTCAGTTTTTTAACCGCAAAACATTATAAAAGAGATTTAAGAACCAATATCTCTTGGATTTTTTGACATATTTTTACAGACTCACAACGCATGTGTGCGTAGTGTTAATACATAAGATATTTTTTATTACGGAAAAATTGGGTTTCCGTGAGATGATCAAAAACCTATAGTTTTATATAGTTATGTAGTTACCTCTAAAGTAGTGCTCTCTCTCCAATTATCGTATGCCGGGATAGGTTCCGCCGGTTTCTTCAGTAGCAATCCATACCGCGTGTCGTAGCGCATCGCCATTGCTCTGTGCAGGTATTGGTAGGCCATCTGAAAAAAAAAAAATGGTAAAATTGTTATTCTTACTTCTAATTTACATGAAGAATCATGCACCATTTTTGGACCCCCTTGTTTATCTTTACTAATATTATAAATGCGAAAGTAACTCTGTCTGTCTATCGCACATTCAGGCCAAAACTACTGGACCGATTTAAATGAAATTTGGTACACAGGTAGTTCGGTAATACAGAGTCTGAGAAAGGACATAGGCTACTTTTAAATGCGATTAAGAGGTTGAAAGGGAGGAGGATGGTGGTGAAAAGTTGTATGGAAGTATCGTCAATTTTAGAGCTAGAAGCTTGAACTTTATTTTTAGGCTGTTGATTCGATATAAATAAACATGTCATTCAAAGTTCATAAAAGAGGGAAGGGGGACGGTGTTCGGGGATTCAGAGTTTGTATTAAAATCGTTATTCACGCGGGGGAAGCCGCTGGCAGAAGATAGTATTGTATAAATAAGCTCACCCTCAAACAGTAGTACTCCTTATCGTTGGCAAAAGACGCACCCAACAGCTCGTAGGCCTCGATGGCCTGAGCGCGGTTCACTTCAGGCCTCGCTGCAAGGATCTCCACGACGGAGGCTCGCGCGCGCTCAGCGGCACATTGTAATGGTGTCATACCTGAGAATAACGTCCGAATGGTACTTAAAACAAGGATGGACCCTGATTAAATCCTACAATCAATTTTATATTCCTATTGCCCCTCCAAATAAGGTCGAAGCTTGCGCTAGGCGTGGGTACGACAATAGCCCAAGGGGGTCAGGATTGAACCCGCGACTCTCTCGTTAACGGAGCGAAGTCGGCCCTTCTACCGTTGATCTATTGAGGCTTATTTCGATATATTATATTTAATATTATAAATATGAAAATTTGTGAGGATGTATGGATAGATGTATGTTACTCTTTCACGCAAAACCTACTTGACAAATTTGAATGAAAATTGGTACACACATAGCTTATTACCTACCGTTTCGTGATATTACGAGTGAGAGCGCTGGAGGCCCAATCTCCCACCCCCTCTGCTCCCTTCTTCCCTTCTCATCACTTCCTTCCTATCCCTTGGGTTGGCAACTCATGTGATACTTCTAGTATCACGCGCATTCATAGGTTGCGATGACTAACCACTTGTTTGCCAACCGTCATGATATAAAAAATCAACTTACCATTCTCATTGGTGAGTATCTTCGCGTTGTGTTCTATGAGTGCGCATACAACAGCCGCGTGCCCGCACTCGGACGCGAAATGTAACGCCGTCGCACCACATAGCGCCCTCTCATCAACACGCGCTCCACTGTCCAAGAGGAATTGAACCTGATGACGAAATTATTAGTTTAACTTTTATTAAAGATGGCGGTAAAATAGTTAAGGATCCAATCGAACTGCATGCAATAGCTTTATTTAGACAGGCAAAACAGACTATAAATATGACGATTAAAAAGTTATAGGCCTCCTTGAATAAAGTATTTTAAAGTAGTTTGAATAATAGTCATTCAATAAACGAGTAAATATGAAAGAGGTCATATGGACCCAAATAAGCAATCCCATGTCAACCCACACGAATGTAATTTCGAGAAAAACGCGTTTGAAAATTTTGAACATCTTGCTTTATATGGTTTTTTTTATGTATTGGTCAAGTTTTTGGCAATTTCAAGATTTATGTAAGATATTTTACTGATTTTCGGATAAAATAAGTATACAAACTGCATATTTCGTATATAATATAACCCAAAACGTTTAACATAATACATAAATTGCATGATTGAAAAAATGGCTTTTTAGAAGTTTTAAAGCTTAAAACCCTACAAATATTAAAGAAAAATGTTCTTCAGCCATTTACCTACACTTCTGCATATATAACTCAGTTTTTTCAATTTTGTGGGTTGACATGGTATTGCTTATTTGCGTCCATATATGAATATTGGTAATAATTAAAAACAATAATTTACAAAGCATATACTCTTAGATTCATGAAAATTTTATTTTTAATAAACGCTACACACTCAACGGATATTAGGATATTTGTATCCTGTGTCGGGTGTCCGGAAACATACACAATGACAAGGACAAACACACCCCAGACCGAAACACATGCCTGTATGGTCAGTACAAACATCTGCTCCGAGCGGGAATCGAACCCGCCACCTGTGGCGCGTAAGGCAGGTTCGCTACCGCTGCGCCTCAACGTCGTCAAATGTTTGTAGTAAATCTTAAAGATGGAAAAACAATTGCTTGCTAAAACCAACTGTTCTATCATGACCATTCATTCCGACGTAATGGTAGGAACCTTCCCACTTTAGGCTTGTTTGTATTGGTCATACAGAAATGTACTCCAATGTGGGTTTGTTTTACAAGTGTTTGTATGTTTTTTGGACCATCGACATAGTGTTGGGAAGTTGATTGTTTTTATTTTCCTTAAGCATTATATTCACAAAATATTTAAGTTTAAAGACTTTAATCACTATAGAGCATTTTTTCAACATTAATATAAAATTTGACTCTAGTTAATGTAAAATTTAAACTGCTCAAACTCACGATTAATTCGGTTTAAGTACCGACTAGTTTCGGACTCATCAGAGGTCCTTCATCAGGTTGAGTGGGCTACGTTCGCGGTCGAAACTAGTAGGTACTTAAACCTAAATTAACCTAAACACACTTTACATTAAGTTTAATAATGTCTCACGATAGTTTTAATAATTTAATTTGATTGTATGTCATATGTATATTACGAAATAATGCATTATAAAATAACAATTACGAAATAGTCGTTCAACAATGCGTATAATATTATGTATATATCATTAACAGAGAAAGCAAGTGAGATAACTTAAGACCGCAAATAGCGTACAAAGTTACCTCTTGCGCAATGCATAGTTGAGATAAAAATTAATAGTTTTTATAGCGATGCTCAGTAGTATACGATGCTAACTCAAATGACTCGACACTATTGTGGCGTTGGTAGCGAGTCTGCCTTTAATTGTATTATCTTACAAATATCTGTTTCAGTCTGGGCGTTTGTGCTTGTGGGTCTCCCCACCGTGCCTCGGAGAGCAAATTGGACGCAAATAAGCAATACCATGTCAACCCACAACATAAAAAAACCTGAGTTATATATGCAGAAGTGTTGGTAAATGGCTGAAGAACATTTTTCTTCAATATTTGTAGGGTTTTAAGCTTTAAAACTTCTAAAAATGTCATTTCTTAATCATGCAATTTGTGTATTATGTTAAGCGTTTTGGGTTATATTATATACGAAATATGCAGTTTGTATACTTATTTTTTGTGAAAATAGGTAAAATAGGCCAAAAACTTGACCTATACATAAAAAAATTATATAAAAGCAAGTTGTTCAAAATTTTCAAAGCGTTTTTCTCGAAATTACATTCGTGTGGGATGACATGGTATTGCTTATTTGCGTCCAATGAAGCTGTCGGTCCCGGTTGTTATTAAACCATCTGATAATAACTGTTGTCTTCATAGGCAAATATTAATTTACTCTACACCAATGGTTAGTTACTGGTTCGCCCTTGTGTTAAAAATAGTAACCTCTCCAATCCGCATAAGAGTAATAAGTAGACCCTGGGTAAATGCCGGGATTAATGTTATGAAGAAGGATTGGGAGTATAGTGACACAAGCTAACCGTTTACATTCAATATTCTTTGTCAACCTTCCTCTTCTTTTCGTTCTTTCTCTCTCTGTCTCTGGACTTTGGACTTCGGAGGTAAATTCATGGCAAAAGTTGAAATGCGTCTCTATCTATTATTACTGTGACGTATTTCACATACGTTCGTACGTTTAATATAAAATATTCATGTTGTTTAATCAGTTACTTTTATTTACGATCGCATGGCGTCTGTGGACTCGACGTTTCTAAATATAAAATTGCTAAATGTGTAAAGTTACACCGGGTCAAACAGAAATGTGATTACATTTGTAAACGACTTTATTTACGGATGGCCACTTATTTACTAATTTGAATGTGTGCAATGTAATTACTGCACGGTTTGAAATTGAACATCATACACACATTTACAAAGACATACATAGAGTTCGGGGAAAATCGGGAAGAAATTTTTTGAGTATGTGACGCGATATTCGATGTTTAAGAACTTTTAATTCGACAGGGTATACTTTCCAGGGTCCCATTTACTGCATATATCTGATCAAGAGCTCTGCAGACATAGAGCCGACACGTCATAAGAATACCTATAAACTTGATATAACACCTCCTTCCGGTGTACATATTTTTGGCCTAAGTTTGGACTGGCCAGAGAGGGAAGTAATACCCTCCCACAGAAGATCGTCGTGAAATAAAAGTATCCGTACTGTTGCGTTTAATTATTATACGAGTGGGAGCGCCGAAGGTACAAAGCCACCCCTTTCTATCCTTTTCTATTATTTTCCTTCTCTGTCCACTTCCTCTCTTGGGTCGGCAGCATACTTGTTATGCTATTGGTATTACATGCGTTTATGGTGACGGCCTACTATTAGGCGACCGCTTGTTTGCCACCTAGTAACATTTCCCCTGTATAGTTCCTTAAATGTAACTTGAACCAAAATGGCCGCTTCTGCGCAGGTACAATAATGGACAAAAATGTTAGACAAAAATATTGGTTTCGTCTTATTTAAATCGATTTTTTATAAAGTGGGAAAACGGAATGAAGTATATAATATAGTTATTATTTCTTCTAAATTCAATTAATTATTTATTTATTATCGTTATTAATTACTTAAATAGAATAAAACAAATAAATAGTATAGAAAAAGGTACATATATATAAAAAAAAGGCAATGTACATTATTAATAGTGAGACAGACTTTTTCGTATCTTCCGCAGTATTATTTAGAGAATTAGTTATATTATTTTCTTTTAAAAAATAACTATAAACGTCAAATACAATCCTTCTCTCCCTTCTCCTTAAAGTTGATTGTGGTCGAGGCATTATCTTGAAATAAATGTTAACACACTTGACAAAACTAATTTATATTTTAATTTATTTTTTAATAATTTATTATTAAAGAACTAATACAACCGTGAGCGAGTGTACTAAACCCGGCCCCCTTCATACCGCATACGGTTGACATCCAAAAACGTGTTACTGCGCAGGGTTCAAGTTACATTTAACAGACTATACCTTGCCAGGGTTTTAGTAAGTTACCAACAGGTAGCGATTGTTATCAACAGATGATAAGAATTCGAAGCGATAGCTTAACGCATTCTTCGAGGAACGGTGAAGAGACCAGTCTGTTTTTTTTATATCACGACGGTTGGCTAAGAAGCATACAGTCCGCATGATGGTAAGCAGTCACCGCAGCTTATGAACGATTGCGATACTTGAAGTATCACATGCGCCACCCCAAGGAACAGGAGGGAAGGAATGAGAAGGGAATAGAGGGGGTGGGAGATTAGGCCTCCGGCGCTCTCACTAATCGCACTGAACGCAACAGTACCTACCGATACTGTTACTTTACACCGATTTTCTGTGAGAGGGTGGGAGCATAGGTCTACTACCGTTATGTATGTGTTAATGATTAATGACTTTAAAGACAGATTCTCTACGACTACACCAGAACGATTATCATGTATATAAAACAAGTAACTATTGTGCCACTCACCACATCCAAATGCCCTTTATACGATGCGATCATCAGACACGTATTGTTATATTTGTTCGCCTTGTGTATATCGGCACCGTGTCGTACGAGGTACTTTACGATGTCCAGTCGTCCGTCAAAGCAGGCGGCGCGGAGTGGTGTGCTTAAGGTCTTCGTCGCGTGGTTGACATTCGCACCAGCTCGAACCAGTCGCTTCACTATACCCAGGTGACCTGCACCCGCTGCACACCAGAGGGCTGTCGCTCCTAGGGAATAATAACCTACATTGTTGTTATTTAGATATTATCATTACGATTATGATTGAAATTTTGCGATATTATTTATTACTTAAAAGCTTTTAAATATCAGTTTCTTTTGACATTTATGAAGAATCTAATCTATAGAAATAAATAAAATTGAAGTGTCTGATTATTATATCAAAATTACCGCATTTTTTGTTATAACGGACAAAAAAAAAACGGTAGGTATTTACTTATAAAAAAAAATGTATGTCTATCTGATTTTTCCGGCCAATATAAGAAACTGTTGTATGTTTTATACACTACGGAGTTGACAAGCAAGGTCCCTTGATAATTTACAGAGGAGAAATTTAAAGAAAAGGATAAAAGGAGTTCTTTCGGATTTATTCTTAATGTGTTGGGTTTTTTGAAGATAGCCTATGTTATAAGAAGTAACCTTAGCTTCCTTGATTATAGAAAAATAATTAGGGTTGCGCAATTGCTAAGGTACTAAGCATGTTCGTCACCACTATATAAGAATTATTAAAATCATCTTGAACAAGACCAATAAGTTCTAAATTTTATAACGAAGGAAACGTCGGCGTTTTTCGCAACTATACAAATAATAAAATAAGTAGCAAATATATCAGAATTGTTGTCAAAATATCTCAAATACAATACAAATTAAATATAATTTGTAATAGAAAGCTGTAAAAACCTTTGCAATTATGTATGCCTTAGACCTTGAGGCAAAAATGTATTAAGAATGAATAGTCCAGTCCAGTTACAAATAAATACAATCATATCCAGAAATAGACTGTTACAATTTCATGAGTCCGTGAAATATTTAGGGATGACTAAGGAGATAATTCTTTATCCTACATATTTTATGTCACTGCTCGCCTTCACACAAACAACATTTTCAACACTCAACTCAACGCTGCACACTCAACGGCCCCCATTAGGACAGTGATTTCCTGTGTCAGGGGTTCGGAAACACATACAAAGACAAGGACAAATACACCCAGAAAACATGCCTGTATGGTCAATACAAACATCTGCTCCGAGCGAGAATCGAACCCGCGACCTGTGGCGCTTAAGGCAGGTTCGGTACCGCTGCGCCACAACGTCGTTAAATTTTAAACGCTATGAGTTGTATTTTCCCAACAATTAACTATGTCTACTATGATTTCTATACTATACGATAAATATATTTATTTACTAGCATCTGTCCATGACTTTCGCGATGACCTTAGAATTGTTTACACAGAGAAATGAAACATGTAAGTAAATAATGTAGTACTAAAAGAATCGTCTATACGAAATTTCCAGTAAAGCGTCCCGTAGTACGTTTTGGACAATCCCGAGGAATCGAACATTTTTGAATATGTGAAGCCGCTTTTGCATGATTGGGTAAAAAAACTTTTCTCGGTATTTTTATGTACCCAGGGTATTACTCTTATCCGGATTTGACAGGTTACTAGTTTTTACACAGAGCGATTGCCATCTGACCTCCGCAACCCTAAGGGCGAACCAGTAACTCATTGGATAAGAGCAATTTACTTATCAAAAGTTAACGATTATTATCAGATGTTATTGATAATAACCGGGACCGACCGCTTAACATGCTCTCCGAGGCACGGTGGGGAGACCCATACGGACAAACGCCCAGACCGAGACAGAAATTTTAACAAACATCTGCCTTAGCAGGAATCGAACCCGCAACCGTCCAGACTAAAGGCAGACTCGCTACGCACAACGCCACAACGGTGTCCAAACTTCCGTATAATTATAATGTTTTTATATATGAACAGAAATACTCAAATCTAATAAATTATGATTTCGAAACCTTTTTAAAATATTTCAAAATCCGGACACAGTCTAGTTGCAATTGCAATCACGTTTGTAATGTTATAAAAAAACTTATTTCAATTATTTATTTATTTTTTTTCAAAATATTATAAAAGCTTTTAATCCTCTATGCTACAGTTCATTTTATATTGAAAACGATAAATTTTATGTCACATATATGTTACTAAAACTTTTGTATAAAGAAACACGAAGCATCTTAATTATTATTACTCTGCACACCGACACATGACGAAGCGTTTTCTCTGCTAAAAACTTTTACTTTGCCCTCGCTTCAGTTCCAAAACATTTGGTATTTTACCATAACATCTTTAAGCGCCACAGGTCGCGGATTCCATTCCCGCTCGGAGCAGATGTTTATATTGACCATACAGGAATTTTCCGGTCTGGGTGTATGTGCTTTCTATATTAACGAAACACAGGATATAGCTAGCCCAATGGGGGCCGTTGAACGTGTAGCGTTTATTTATTAAATACTTCCTTATTAGAACATAATATATTTCAAATAAATGACACATATTCAGAGAAAATGATAATGACAAATACAATTAATTTAATCGTTCAATGCCAAACGAATATACAATAGTGGATTAATTGATATAAATCATATGTGAAACAAAGATCTGGTGATGTGCCAAATAAGAAACGTAGAGTGCGTTACTCGTTCGGTTTCTTTGTCGACGGTAAGACGGCTATTTATATAGAGCCACGCGCTCAGGAGAAAATCGTTTGGAGTCATTGGTCTTTTGGTGTACAAAGACGATCTTTTCACGGAACTAACTGGTTTTTAAATATATATTTGGCTTTTATATCTTAAAGACTTGTTAATGTAGATAATAATACGATGACGACCGTTTTGAGAAGTTTATTATAAATATCTGTTTCCGTCTGGGCGTTTGTCCTTGTGACTCCCTACCGTGCCTCGGAGAACACGTTAACCATAACATCTAATAATAATCGTTATCGCTTGATAATGTGTTCTTATCCAATGAATTGCCTCTTTATACCTGTTGGTTCACCCATTGGGTTGCGAAGAGCAGATGGCAATCGCTCTGTGTAAAATAGTAACCCGTCAAATCAGGTTAAGAGTATAAGCAGACCCTGGGTAAATACCGGGAATAATGCTAGGAAGAACAACATTATAAATAGGTCACAGACACCACAGGTTCATCAAGTGTAACACCCAGTTTTTCTTTCTTTTCAAAAATTCAACACCAACCCAATGGAACGAAATTAGTCACACGCCAACTTGAGTAACTTCATCCGATATTCGGTTATGATATATAACCAAATGAAGTTAGCCTGCTTTGGTGATGAATTTACGAAGGGTTACCAACACTATGGGTCTATGACATTTTATGTATTTGAACCTTTTCAAAGTTCAAATACATAAAATGTCATGTATAGTATATAGTAACTCTATCTCTTACGCCTTGCGTCGTTATCCCAATGCTAGGAGTCGAGAGCTATCATGAATTCAGCCTCCTCATTACGATATTACACCATCTCTCACGGTTACTGGCGACAAGAACCGCTTCCGAGACGTCGATACTGAGACTGATACATTTTTGATCCGTCCATCAACATTGTTTGGAGATTGTCTCCGGCTTTGAGGACTGTTTCCAAAGAACTCACAAATCATACACATGTATTCAAAAGTCTTGGCTTCTTCTCGATTTTGAGTTGGGAGAGTACCGAAAGGTTGGTTCTGTGAACGGTCCATGGTATACGTAACATACTTCTCCAGAACCACATCTCAAAGACATTTACGCGTTGGCGGTCTTTGGCTTTTAGAGTCACGTCTCTGCGCGATATAGAAATATGAAGACAACGGTAGAGCCATGCTTCTCTCAGCACAAAAGGGCCGGCTCGACCGGGAAAGTACTACCCTATCACAGAAAATCGGCTTAAAGTAACAGTATCAGTAAGTACTGTTGCGTTTCGTGCGATGAATGAGATCGCCGGAGGCCCAATCTCTTTCCCCCTCTGTTCACTTCTTCTTTTTCCTTCTCATCCCTTCCTTCCTGTTGCTTGGCAACGCGCTTGTGATGCTTCAAGTATCGCAAGCGTTCATAAGTTGCGGTGACTGCTTACCATCAGGCGGACCGTATGGTATGAAAAAAATACGAGCGAGTTCACGAGACTAAATCTATATCCGTACCTCAATTAGCATTGATATAAATTGTAATATTTCTGTCTGTTCGTTAGTTTGTTTTGATACACGCGAGCGATGCCGCAAGCGGAAGATAATAAGTGGATTAAGGCATGCTGATGTCAAGGTTTCTTACATTTTCATATATCTTTGTATTATTTGGGTCGCAACGGCCTTTATTGCGAGTTACGATTAAATTTTGTAATGAACGCATAAATTATGCTATGTTCAAACACATTAATCAATTTCAACAAAAGCAAAATACTTTATATTCAACAATTATGACCAGAACAATTAGAAAAATAGACCACGTTTTTAATAGCGTTAGCTAGCATTTGTTGTGATTATTTTTTTAATAGTTCCATGTACCACCAACGGCCTTGGTTGCGTTGAAGCAAGCCTGCCTTAAATGCCAATATACAATAGTTCCATTCCCGCTCGGGCAGAAGTTTTTGTTCTTATTTTTGTTTGTGTTTCCGGATCCCGACACACGATTCGTTATTCAGGCAAAGGCAGGCCTAAAGGCGGCAGTTGAGTGTGTAACGTTAAAGATGAAAATGAGGTTGGAAAGATATAGTTAAAAGGCAAATAGAATAAAGAAAATTGGGCCTCCAGGACTCTCATGAATCGAACGAAAGGGAACAGCATCAATACGTTACTTAGTGACAATACTCCACACGTTTAATTCAGAGGAGATATCTGCTTTCGTGACCTTAGTAGCTTTACAGGACGGAACCTATCCTCCCTATTGACTACGATAATCATCCGCGTGCCCCTATAGGTCCCGTAACCATCAAAATTGTTAAATCAATGAAAAGAGGACATCTATGGATTCCGAAGCTCTCGTCGGGGACACAGAGTCAAAGTACCCGAAAGACTAGACAGTCAATTTCAAAACGTGTGGCCACATTAAGTAAATAGCAAATAGTCTAATTATATATATGTATATAAGGATTTATCGTAAAGAAATAAATGTTAAAAGTCCTTTCTGAATCCACTCATTTAGTAAATATATAATGTCATCAATATAGAGAGAAAAAAATTTCAAGATTTCTTCTTGTTCCTAGTATTATTTCCGGTATAATATTTACCCATAGTCGGCTTATTACGCTTATCCGGATTTGACAGGTTACTCGTTTTCACACGGAGCGATTGCCACCTGGCCTCCGTAATCTTAAGGGCGAATCAGTAACTCATTGGATAAGAGCAACTTACTTATCAAGAGTTATTTATTATCAGATGCTATGTGATAACAACCGGGACAGCGGGAATGACTACTTAACATGCTCTCCGAGACACGATAGGAAGACCCACATGGACAAACGCCCAAAAAAACCGATATTAGGAAGATGAATACAAAAATTCTTCCCCGACAGGGAATTGAACCTGCAACCGTCGAGGCTAGGCAGACTCGCTACTAACATGCCACAATGGTGTCAAAAACTTGTCAACAAGTATGTATTAGAAAATAATGTCTTAGAAGTTTGTTGAGAGTTTGTTTACCTTAAGACCATAATTTCTATACAAATAGTATCTTGAATTCGTAGTACTATAAGTGTAAACATGTAAACAAACAATGTTATATATATTTTAGTTTGTTTATTTAATACGAATTAGATTAAGGCACAAACGGTGTGTTGCGCAGTACGTTTTATGGTTATCAATATTGCTGCTTTATTCTTCGTCCTAGCATTATTCCCGGTATTTTTATTGTACCCAGGGTCTGCTTATTACTCTTATCCGGATTTGACGGGTTACTAGTCTTTACACAGAGCGATTGCCATCTGACCTCTACAACCCTAGGGGCGAACCAGTAACTCATTGGATAAGAGCAATTTACTTATCACGAGTTAACGATTATTATCAGATGTTTTGTGATAACAACCGGGACCGACAGCTTAACGTGCTCTCCGAGGCACGGTGGGCAGACCCACAGACAAACGCCCAGACCGAGACAGAAATATTGCTGCTTTATTATTTATTATTAATAATAACTGCCCAAGCACTTTCTCGAAGACTATGACGATCACGCCCTACGTCCCAATATGACCGGGATAGACGGACAGTCCCATTTTAATATCACTAAAATTATGGACACTAAATACCACAACTTAGAAAAATATAAATACCCCCACAAAATATATTAAATCTACTATGTATTATAAACACTTTTCTCGACCATCCATGCACTGACAATAAAAAAAAATTGAAGGATTTTTAAAATCAGTATTTGCAGTCTTTTTTTTTGAAGTAGCACTTCCAACAAAAACGACTCATAAATTCAGTTCATTGACGCCAAAGATATCGCCCAACGTACACCCAAAAATAAATTAGGACGAATGTATAAATCCTTTTGTGGAAGACATTTATAAACAAAAAAAAAAAACAATTACAGGCTTGTTACTCTGAGATCTGTATTAATATGGACTATTTTACTCAGGATTGATAATTATTGACATGACTTAACACTGACCTACCTTAGTTATCAAAACAAAAATTAACCAAATGTCAAGTTCCAGAAATTAGTGCAAGCAAACAAATGAAATAAATAAACTTTTCTAATGCATAATATTGGTATAACATGATAGTGAATTATTACTAATAAATAGTTTCTAAATGTTATAAATTTTTATTATTAATAAATAATTAAATTCGCTAATTTAATGGGTAGTCATTGCTTAAGATGTTGTACATGTGTTCTAATATTGAGCCCATGAAAAAGGACAGCCCTAGCGGGGGCTCAAAGTTGACTTTTTCATAAATGTTTTGTATACCTTTTACCATGATTTATGTATATGTAAACGGGCTTCGTATAATACAATAGCCTAAAATCAAACACTACTTTATTGGGTTGTAAGCTGATGTGAGAGCCAAACCATCGCCCGCTGTTGGGATAACCTCTGTCACAACAGAGATTATTCCACCAGTGCAATCAGTCACACTGGTGGTAGGTCTTTGTTGCAAGAGGCCGGCTAGGTAGGTACCACCGCAGTGTCCAATATTCTGCCGCCAAATAGTAGTGCTTAGGCACTACTGTGTTCGGTTTGAAGGGCATTGTAAGCTAGTGAAATTACTGGGCGGACGAGATTTAAGAACTAATATCTCGAAGTTGGCAACGCGCGAGTGGCACCTACTAATGGTGCTGCAAGCGCTCATAGGCTGCGGCAGACACTTACCATCAGGTGGGCCGTATGCTTGTTTGCCAACTTCTAAAAAAAAACTTCAGTCTGTGGTTTAGTATATATTAAATATTTGTCTAAATCTTTCCATAGGATGGGACGATCAAAGTGGAATCTAGCGACAGTACAACCAGAATTGAGGGGTATGTTTAGAAGGACCCCTAGACATTTGTATGTATTGACTGAATACGTCTAATATTAAATGCATTTGCTTAAAATTTTCACAATTATATTAAAATAGTAGTAGCACTACAGTGTGGGAAATGGATATATTATTATTTGATTGGCCATAGTCATTCTTATAAAGATATAAATCTTGATTCACTGACAGACTGAGTAACTGATTCCTCATCACGAAGCATAAACTATTATAGTTAGACCTTTGAACTTTGGTCAGTGAGATAATTTTATTGAATATACACCCACTAAGGAAGGATTTTTGGAAATTCTACCACTAAAGGGGTTAAATAGAGCTTGAGAGTTTGAATCGAAATCTATTATATTTTATGTTCAAATAAAATAAAAATATTAAATTTAAGGTTTAACTAAATTAGTTCCAGTTATAATAAACCTTTCTTTCTAAAGAGTTTCTGACTCAATTTATTCAGCCTAATATTTAAGTTTATAAAACAAAAATGTTTGGCCAGCAAAGATTGAGCAAGTGTTGCTAGTTTATGCATATTAATAAATATCTGTACTCGGCATTAATGGCAATTATTTCGTTTCTAAGACGGAACAAACCAACATAATGAAACACTAGCTTCTGTCCGCGGCTTCCCCCGTGTGATTAACAGTTTTTAATGGGGCACATTAAATTCATAAAATCTTTTATCTCCTATTTCAATCCCTTCAAGCAATGAAAGTAGCCCATATCCTATATACCACTAGTATCATTATTCAGTCATTTAGGCATGAAAGTGTGACAGACAGACAGGCATAATTACTTTCGCATTTATAATTTGAATAGGGTTAGTAGGGATTAGTATAATATTAATACTACCTTCTATAACATATTCATCAAATTTGACTGTGCCCTCTGTCTCCAATCTCACTGCGGGACGGAATTTTTCTAATAATATTCTAACAGCACCTTCTCGGCCGTGTCTAGAAGCAGCTATAAGCGGTGTACATTTCACTCCATCACAGCATACATCCTGTAATTATAACATCCAAATCACTCACAATTCTGCACAAATAAATAAACTTAAAGTGTCTTTTTGCAATCTCTAAATAAAAGTGTTATACTAAAATTAAATATAAATTTTGTAATTATAACAAAAACAATTTTTAAACTTCTATCTGTCGGTCTGTTTGTTCTAGCTAATCTCCTAATCTATTGGATAGATTTTTACAGCGCTTTCACTTACAAAAAAATCAATTTACATGACATGTTCAAATATTTTTATAAACTTCAAATTTAAATTTCAACCATTATATTATTCTTAAACCCTCACTATGCATCTCCATTTGCTCTATTCAATTAATTAAAACAATTATATTAGGTATACTTTGGTAAGCATAAAATCATGCTTGGACACAAAGGAAAAACAATATACATCAACTAAAAATATAAATCAAATGTATAAAATTTGGTTCTATATTTTATTTTATTTTTAAAACCTTGCTGTTATTAAGTATAGTAAAATTGACTATTTTTTAACTATCTCTTTATGTATTTCTTATTTATAACCATGTACAGTGTTTTGCATCAAATAAAATAGTTTCCTAAAAATATTAAACTACACAGCAATATTTAAAACATTTAATAAGAAAATTCTTATAAAATACCATATTTACAGTTATATAACGTATTTATATTGTGTTATCTTTGATCATAATAAATCAATAATTAAAAAGTTAGTCTTAAAAATAATAAACATAATAAATTAAGCAGTAAATATTTTAATCTAATTGAAGTAAACGGTTTTATCAATATTTGTAAATAAACAAAATTTCATTAAAAAGTTATAATATTATGTAAGTATGTAATATATTATTAAACTATGTTTGTATTTAGTAAAAAAGTTTTACTTGTTAGCAAATTTGTGAATCATCATATCTTATCTGTCATATTTCTGGTCACATATAATTTGAATGTCATTGAACTTCAGTATTTGCATCTCTATATAAAAATAAACACCAATCAGCATGTCGAAATTATACCATAGTATCATTTTTACTCAACAATCAATACTAGGACTCTCTGATTATGGTTTTAATTATCTTTATAGTAAAATAATTATTCTTCTTACATAACAAGTAATATGCCTTTGTAGACAATTTTTTTGTTATGATTTAATCGAAACTGTTTGTGTTTTCAATAGCAATGATACACATCTAAAATATCTAAGCTATCAAAGTCTGAAATAATTATAGTGCGTGCGTACCTACGATCTCGTGAATCAAATTATAATTTTGGCAATTCACATGTTGAACAGTGCAATGAAAATACTTAAACGACGCAAAAAATAATTAAACTACGCACCCACATGACTAGCAAAATAGGATATCATCTGATTTATGCTGATAAAAATAGATATTTATAACGTTACTCGCAATATTTTTCGATTCTGACATTAGCGAAATGTTTAAAAGAAACAATATCAATACTTATTTTTTCTACTCACGCTGTTCAGAAGATCGTCAATTTCGTCTGTATTTTTTTCATATAACAATGCGTAAAGAGTCAGTGACATTCCATCCCTTGCTGCAAAAAACACCCTATCACTCAGGGAACTGGATACATCGTCCAAATACTTGTCATCCATTATAACATTTAAAACATCAAATAAGAAATACGATCGTATATTTATGTTATTGCACTCTATAAGAACTTAACGTAATCGTATTATGGCCTGGTAGATAGAAACCCCGAAATCTTTAAAATTCAGACAAGACACTACACAAGGACGCACAGCAGCTGAGTACAGAAAACAAATAATTGCGATTTGCGGTACAATTTAAGACATTTGACAGCTACGATTTTCGTTCTGAATCTTATAACCTCTTGAAAAATATAAAATAATTACAAATATAAAATAATTATGTATTAAATTTTAAAAGATTTTTAAAATTTTTTTGCATATCTTGTAAAAGTACAGTAACAAATTCAAAAAGCAGATTTTCCAACAACATAATAAAATTCAACTATACTGAATGCATCTACGAGCTACAGCTCTGCCACGTTTTGTACAAGTGGAATTATAATGAGCCAATAGGATTCCACTTTACCTTTCAGTTTGAGTTTTGACGTTTTTTGCTTTGTTTTTGACGTGTCTTGTCGCTTTCTCTGTATTTACAAAAGTAATTCGTTTAATAATTTAAAACTTTATAATTATGTCGAGCGGTCAATGGGAAGTTGTTGGTAAAAATAAGAAATCTCAAAATGGTAAAGTTAAAACGCCAAAGGAGGAAGATAAAAAGGTGACCAAAAATGGGGCCAAAAATGAAGATACTGGTTAGTGTAAATGAAATTCAATATTAAATTTAATTCGTCTTTATTTAGTTTTCTGAATGCATGATAATGTTTGTAGTACCGCAAGTAAAATCCTACTATTCGGGAATGGAGATTGATGATACACGGAAATCGCCAAACAATAAAAAGGTGGAGAAAAAAAGTAAGAAAAAGTCTGAACCGGCGAAACCCAAACCGCCTAAAACTATCGATGAGGCCTTAGAAGTAGTAAGTATACTTTGTAATCTAGGAAGGGACCTTATAACAAAATATAATAAAACTTTACATCACAAAAACTTTGCAAAACAACTTTCCTTTCACTTTCATTATTTGTAACACATGTGGTAAAATATTATTTCACGTAAGTACGTCGTTTTAAGTTACATCTAAGATAAGTAACTTGTATAACAAATCTTTATCGCATTTATCCACAAAACTTTTACATATGTCAAATTATCCGATGTCTTGAATAGTTATAGAATCTGGCTAGATACTAAATGTAAACACACTATCTGAGGGATATGGCATAATTCAAAGAATATGTCTTATAATTTAAAACTTCAAAATGAAATACGAATAATATAAATACAGACTGCATTGTATTTGAAAATCTGTAAATTATTTATTTTATCTTTGTTTTAAATTATTCATCTTCCTTTTCTGAATTTAATCCCACCACACAACTATAGAACATTAAATATAAAAGTATAATCTTTCTCTGGTTAGTATCTTTGAGAAACTTATGTATGCCGCCTTTAAACTTAGACCAAGATGCAATATAGCTGCACTGTTACTCTTCTGTTATATAACAAGTATTTGTGAATGTACACATCTGCAATTAACATATTTGAGTTATATGTTCTTTAATTACTTAACTTGTAACATGTGACTTAAAACTTTTAAAAACAACAATTGACCAACTACATAAGATATAGGCAGTCAATATGCCATGATATGAATATTTTATATCATATGTTTCAACATAATGGATCATTCAATTTATTTTATTTTAAATAGCAAGGCATAAGGACAACCTAGAACAACACTATATTTATTTTATCTCTTCTTCAAATATAATATACATCTTGTTCTTCACAGATGGACCCTTCAGAGTTGGCGAGCATAATAACAACAAACAAAGTTAGATTTTCGAATGCTCCTCTGGTATGGTTGAAAGAAGTGGCAAATTATCTTAATTCAAAGATTCAGATTGAAGTTGATGATCCAACGTTCTCCAACTTTCCTCCTACTTACCCTCTTAGTGTAACTCCTGCGAATATCCGGAATCAATTAGAGAGTTTACTACAAGATGCTGGCAAAGCGAATACTCAGCTGTTTTTCGATGTTACCCTCACTGCCTTAGCTAATGATATGAGCAGAGGTTTGTAATTTTATTCATAAAAAAAAAAATTTAATAAATAGTATAGAATAGAATAGTAGTAGAACCATACACATATATCACTGTCCTAATGGGGAAAGTTAATTGTAAAAATAAATTGTCAAAAAGAGCATATTTATACTACTATTGATACCTATATGTTTATTATTAATTTTAATAACACATAATCTAATTTATTTTTTATTTGTACAAAATTTTAAGCATATTCGTTTCTTATACAGGTCAACCTGCAAATGGGCACAGATTGCTTTTACAGATATTAGCTCATAATAATCCTGATTTTTGTATCTCATCCATACCAAAAAGTGTCAGCCTTAGAAACTCCTACCAAAACCAACCACCAATAGGACTCTCGTTGTTATGGACTTTAGGCCAGGGTGGAATCAGTAACTTTGGTGTTGGATTAAAAGGTAAATAATATTTTAACATAGCACTCATAGTATACAATAATACACAATTTTGAAATATGTATTTTTATACTGTAACTGTAACTGGACGACGTTGTGGCGCAGCAGTAGTGAACCTGCCTTAAACGCCACAGGTCGCGGGTTCGATTCCCGCTCGGAGCATAATATGTTTGTATTGACCATGCAAGCATATTTTCCGGTCTGGGTGTATTTGTCCTTGTCATTGTGAATGTTTTCGGACCCCTGACACAGGATATCACTATCCTAATGGGGGCCGTTGAGTGTGTAGTGTTTATTTATAAAAAAAAAATGTATAAGCCTATTGCTCAACTTGACGGGGCACTGCCATGCCCCTGAAAAAATCTTTTTATTGCCATGAAAATAAACTGTAGCGACATCTACACGAAACATGACGTAACGCGATAGAAAGACAAGATTGTCACAATGTCGCATCAAGCTACTACGACACCTACAGGGCATACTACGCAACGATATGGACGATCAACGAACGTCACGATCCTAAATCGCGCTATCAAAGTTTCCTACCCACTTGAGGTATATATACAACTTTCCAACGTAAGTCGTAGGGCTTCGGCCCAGGGCTTCGACCCGCCAGGTCACGCCACACGCCTGGTCGGAGGATCCTCCCGTTGTGTTGGATACGTTTCTCACGTCGTCACTTCCACATAAACAAACAACAAATTTAATGAGGTAAAAGTATTTAATATTAATAACTAAACAAAAAGTTTATACATTCTTCTACAAATATTTAAGATTTTTTACATTTACTGAGGTTTATATATATATATATATATATATATATATAATAACTAAAATTCTAAATATAAACAATACAACAATAATACAATTTATTATTTTTAATATTAGGTTTTACACTGAACTTCACAAAATAAGGCTATTTTTTCTATATGCATTAACAATATAACATTGGATAAGACTTTTATCTTAAAAATAGTTAAGAGTTTCCTTATCTGTTAGACTTTTGTCACCTCTGAATGAAGGTAGCTGATAACCTGAATTCTTTTGCTTTTATTTTTAGTAAAACACATGACATTCATATAACTTTATACCTTTGAGGTGATATTATTTATTTTTAAATTATGTATATGACTGATATACTTAATATGTAAAGTAATGATTAAATAAATTTTTAGTATACAACTTTAACTGGATAAAATTAGTTTTAATAAATGTGTCTTTATATATATTTTATTTTTAGCCTGGCAAGAAGTGTTCCTTCCTATTATAGAACTAAAGAATTACTCCAAGTATGTGATAGGATATATTTCTAATATACTGGATAAACACGCAATGGATGCCAGGGTATCGCAAGATCAATTTCTAGCCATGTTTGATATGGTGAACAACAAACGGAATGCATTGTCGAAGGAATTGTCAAGTGACCTTATCAATCAATTAAGTAAATTTAAGGTAAGGTAATGTTATTTTAATTTGTATAGTCAGTTCCCTAAAGAAGAAAAAAGATATCCCTACTTTCTTTTGCAAACTGACGACACATATATTAAGTTATATATGTATATTGATAAGCTAAGTAACTTCAATATGCCAAAAAAAATCAAATATATTTTTGAATATTTTAATTTACCACTACAATAATAATTAAAAATAAAAATGAATATGTTCTTCTCATGAGTATTATTGAAAAATTTAGGTTAAAATAGCTTTTTTGTAAAATGTACTATTTTTTGAAAACAGTTAATAATATTTTAAAATTGTGATACTGTTTTAGTTAATTAAAATAATAAAGTTCAATAAGCTATTTTTAGTGTTATTTATTATAAAAATTTTTGTTACACACAGATAAAAAATAACAGATATATAATCTGCTTCCTTTTTTTTAAATACTGATAGTTTTCCAAATGTGTAACTTCCAAGTGATAATTTTTTAATCTATAACTCTCTTACGCAGGATATATATTTTAATAAGAGTGGCAACAAATTACAAGTTACCTTCAACCAGCTGATGAAGAAACTGCCCAATCAATATCTAACGGGAGCCATCTTGGATCACTATAATAAGATAATTGTTGAGAGCTTAGTGGTATGTTTGACGAAGGATGACTCGTGTAATGCATCTTGGAGACAGCTGTTCCAAAGATGCACCAAGCAATCAGCGACTGTGATAGAATATATAGGTAACTGAAAATACAATTTAGTATAGTTCTCTCAATTTAAAATGAACCAAAATGGCTGCTTCTGCGCAGGTACAATCATGGACAGAAATGTTAGACAAAAATATTGATTTCGTCTTATTGAAATATATATTTTATAGTTGGAAAACAGAATTAAGTATATAATATAGTTATTGTTTCTTCTAAATTCAATTTATTATGTATTTATTATCATTATTAATTACTTAAATAGAATAAAACAAATAAATAGTGTAGAAAAAGTTATATTAAAAAAAAATTTTTAATATACATTTTTAACCACCTTATTTTGAAATAAAATTAAATGTTCACACACTTAATAATTTATATTTTTATTTAATTTTTAATAATTTATTTTTAAAGAACTAAAACAACCGTGAGTTAGTGTACTAAACGGGTTGAGCGCCGCCGCGTTGCTATAGTTACCTGGTTCCCTTCATTCCACATTCAGTTGAGACACAAAAATGTGTTACTGCTCAAGGTTCAATTTACATTGAGAGAGTTATATATATTTTGCTGGTTAAATGAATTTGAGCAATAGTTATGAGAAATTTATTATGGTGTCAGTTATGCATGTGCCTAAAGAGACAATAGTTCGTCAAAACAAATAATCCACAGAAATATGTGTTTTATATGTAATATATAAATCATATTTCAAATGTAATTTTTTTTCTATCACAATACTTGTTGCAGATACTAATTGGGAAGTTGTAAGTCCTAAATTAAAGAAAAAGTCTTTAAAAATAACAATATTACAATACATGGAGGTTTGTGGAGAAGCATTGAAAGGCAAGAAAAAGGATGAAACTGTTGGCAGAGTAAAAAAAATATGCCAGGTGAGTAGATATAATAATATGTTAACGTGGCGGTTGTAAGAGGCCAGCTAGTGCAAAGCAGTAGTGTATTTTGTTTCGGTTTGAAGAAACTGCTTACCATAGATGGGCCATATGAGGGGACATTTTCTTGCGAACTTAGTCATATTAAAAAAAGATACTATTGTCATTACAGAATTTCGGGGAATTCGCTTACTATATTTTTATATATCAAAAAAGTATATGCCCAACGTAAAGGTATTAAAACTACGACTAATGCATATATAAACAATAACTTTTTGGACAAAATTTGATTGTTTAAATCTCGCGCCAAATATGTGAGATCACTTCCTGATAGAAACAGCTTGCCATATATCAAAAATAATGTTACGCCTTTATCATTATTACTCTACTACTATGAATAATTCATTTTTGAAAAACAGTTTTGAACATTTTTGAAAAACCGTTTTGAATACTTTTTTAAAACTAACTTCTCACAACGTCACAATGCGTTCAATTCCAAACGGTCTTTTTGATATTACGGTACGGTACGGTGTAATGGTGGAACCATTAAAAAAACAACTTAATTTTTTTTTATCCAAAGTGCAATACAGTTTTTTCAGCGATTAAACCAGGTATTAAAACAATTTCCTATTTAAATACTTTCATAACTTGTAATCTAAATAATCTTTTTTATACTCGTGGCGTCAAGTCGGCTATCTTTCACGTTCTATATAATTTTTTCATTTTCTCGCATTATAAAAACGTTTTATATAAATTTTAGTAACAATGTATTATGAAATTGAACAAAACAATATAAATTATTATGTATTTATCTAGATTACAGTAATTGGTAAAGATATTATTTTTTATGGCCACACTGTAATTTAGTTTCAATGTCAAACGAAATCGAAAAGGACGTTTCCACTTTCTGTGATTTTGTCGAAAAAATTATCTAGTAATTTATTTATTCCGATTTATTATTTCGAACGAATAATAAATTTATTTGTCGATATATTTTTTGTGGTTGATCGTTGTGTGGTGAGTTTAAAATATTCGTAAAAAATAAGATCTGAAATTTTCCATAACGTTTTAATAAAGGGCGTACCGAGTGTATAAAAACACCTTGATACGAAATGTGTGTGATTTCTAGTTGAGAAAACTAGAATTGCGACTTTTAATTACGTGTATCGCGAGTCCAACACCCATCCGTAATAACAGTAAATTCGAATGTGTTACATCCGCTAGCCTGACTCGGTGGGAGGCGCATTATATTTTAAGATACAGAAAAGAAGTTGTTTTGTGTTTTCATTGTCAGGTAAAGTTATTATTCTTGGAATTACAAACATAGTAATGAAAAACAGCAAGGGTTTACGCAGTTTTTTAATTGCGAATTCTTTCGAACAATTATCGTTCTATTTTATATACATTTACCTGTTCGCTAATAGAATCTTAAAAATAGTATTTATACGATCATTAATCATTGTCAGATATATACTAAAAATAGTCATTTATATATGCAATATTTCAACACATTTGAGTTTCCATTTTTATTCAGTGCTGGTGTTTTGACTAAAACATAAATTTGTGCTATAAAAAAACTCGTAATACACTAATTAATTTAGAAAGTAAATATATTAAGTTTTACGTATTTGCCATGAAGTTTCACCTTTTTATCATTCAGTATTTACTTTAAATACATTAACTTATTTGATGCTGTAAAAAGTGCAATAGTCTTGTAAAAATACTTGGTAGATACATTAGAAAACAGAAAGTAAATACAATCTATTGTAAAAGTTATATTACATATGAAGAACTAATATTATGTTTTCCAGGATATTCTAGACAGGATGACAAGCACTAGAAGGTTCCCTTGGTTCTGGGCAAGCTTTTTCCTTTTGATTGGTATTGCAGGACTGATATCTTATGATGTTTCAAGAGTTGGCGGTAATTTTCCAAGTGAGTTTACTACCTTAATTTAAAAAAATATATTATTTATATATTAAATAAAAAGGCAGTGTTTACTGGTCTAGGGATTTGATTGTTCGAGGCCAGCTAAGTAGGTACCACTGTAGTGTCATTTATTCTAACGTACAGCAGTATACTATGTTTTGGTTATTATTGGGCAAATGAGATTTAACCACTGTCTCCTGGTTGGCAACGCATTAGTGACACCTACAAATGTATGGTGTGGCAAGCGCTCATAGGCTATGACAATCACTTACCATCATGTGGGTCATATATACCTAAAAAAAGTAACTTGCTATCTACAAATGATGTATTTAGTGTCATATTTAGGCTGCAAAGTTAAACTAGGAGAGATTTATTTAAAGTTAATTATATCATCAACTTTGAAGGCATGGTAATTTTCAAGCCCCATGCTTTATAATTATTTTCTAAGCTAAAATGTTTGTCTATTTGACGGCAGAATCATTTAACCTTGAACTTTATTAGACAGAGTAGTGTGTGTGCTTAAAAACTGGCTTCATGGTTTATTATAATAGCTTAATGGTCTTTTTTTGTATATTTTGCTTAAATTGTTTGGCATAGTACTTTAAAACCGGTATAACATTTCTTATTTTTAAAATTCATTATCATTTATTAGAAAAACTAATGAAGCATGTTTTTCTCTTAAAATTATTAACTTATCTTATATTCTGTAAAAAGTATTTGCTTAATTTAATTGTTGCAATATATAGTACAATAAAACAGTTTAAATTAAAATTTTAATTTAATTTAATAAAAAAATTTATTAATTTAGTTCAGGTTGGCCAAATAGAATGACTTTTTACATCAATACAATGGATGATTTTGAGTGAAAGACATTATACATAAAGTAGGTGTACCTTTGGTTCCGTTTGGTGTTTTCTACATAATTAATTAATTATTGCTTAGATTTTTTTTTATTGTGCGGAACTCTAATTCTTTTACTAAAAATAAAGATAGCCTAAGTTATTCCATAAATTCATCTGCCAGTGAAAATCGTGATAAACCTCGACCTAGTTTCAGAGATAAATCGGAACAAACAGACAGAAAATAGTTTTAACAATTATAGTTTTTGTTATATTTACCGTATAAACTTTGGTATTTATTCACTATAAATTCGACCCAGTTTCAGAGATAAATCGGACAAACAGAGGGACAATAGTTTTAACCATTATATTTTTTGTTATATTTAGAACCTTATTAAAAACATATACCTAATTTTTTTTTATATTTATTATTTATAGATAGTGTTTTTTAATTACATCCATGTATCAAACAATTTTTTAAATAATAATACATTTATTTTACAAAATCATTAAAAATGATTATAGTGTATTTTAAATGTAGTTTCCTCATTGTGTTATGAAAGGGTTTAGTTTATAAATGTGGATGTGATGGATAAAATAATAATGACATCCTTTAAATAGCTGCTATCTGCTATACAATTTTTACTAATATTATAAATGCGAAAGTAACTCTGTCTGTTTGTCGTTTTTAAACGCCAAAACTACTGAACCGATTTAAATTAAATTTGGTACACAGATAGTCTTGAGCCTGAGAAGATATAAGCTACTTTTTAATGCGAAAAAAGCCTTGTGAAAGGGGGAGATTAAAAGTTGTATGGGAATATTGACATTTTAGAGCTAGAAGCTTGAAATTTATATATATGTTGTTGAAAAAATGCTGCCCAATGCTATTAGTATATATGAAGTTGTGGGCACAGCTAGTAAATAATGAATATTTAATTTAAACTATTTTTTTTCACACATTAATCGGCCTAATAAGTTAAAAGTATCAAAACTTTATAGTTGTATTAATATAAGTCCAAAGTTATTTATTTAAATGTTGTTCAAAAGCAGTTGGTAAGTGACAACGATAGATTAGATATTGACCTATGGACTTATACTCTGTTGCAGCACAATCACTATTTATTATCTATTTACATTTCACTATATTTTCATAACAAAACTTGTTATATAAATATAATTTATTATTATTTACATTGTTATACTTATAGACAAACATATTATATAATATTATTATGTTAACAAATAGGTGGAAATAATAAATTTATATTGTTTCTATCAGTAAAATTATTATCACTAGATATATTTATAACGTCTCAAAAATATTAGTTATACCTTCATTGTGTATGAGACCGAATAGTAGTAGTAATAGTAATAGTAGTTTCAATAGTAGTAAAACTATTTTTTTTTTCGGAATGTGTATTGCCGTTGGCCCTACTGGCCTTGACAGCGTCACCGGGCGGGCGAGTAGAACTATACTCTCCCAGCACCAATAGGCCGGCTCGATGGTGGAAGTAATACTCTCACAGAAAACTTTACATTTAGTAAAGTAATAGTTCTGTTGCATTTTGTGTGATGAATGAGAGTGCCAGACAACCCAATTTTCCAACTATTCTGTTTCCTTCACATTCTGTCTCTACTATCACTTGAGTTGCCAACGTACATGTGACACTGAAAGTGTCACAAGTATCCTTAGTTTGATATGATTAGAGATGACTGTTTACCATCAGTCAACAACCATCATGAAATATATATATATATAATTTATTTTCAGAGAGTGCAACTGGGAAGCTTCTAAATGACCTTGGAATCCTCGAACAAAGTCAGCATGCATGGAGAAAGACATTATCTACGTCAGCTCGGGGCTACTTATGGCTGGAAACAAATGCACCAATTTATTACACAACGACAGTTGAAGCTTGTAAACCTTACGCTCAGCTCTCCAAGGAAGCTCTAATAGTTACCTTGAAGAAATTAGGAATTTTATATGCAAATATGAAGGATTATGTCGTTGATAAGACACCTGTTGTTGTAGCCACTATAGAACAGTATGCACCGGGTGTGATAGACACCGTACAAAGTTATGCAGTCAGCGGTTTTGCAACAGTTAGAAAGTATTCGAATGATTATTACCAAATAACATTAAATTATTTGAATACGAAGGTTTTCGTGTAAGTAAAACAAGTTTTTATTTTTTAATGCTTTATAGTTATATCATAAATTTTAATTACCATTTTAATTTTGATTTAATTTATTATGTCTATGTATTTTAGTTTAATTCAATTGTTTTAGATATAATTATTAATCATAAAATTAAATTTTATTTATTCCCTTAAATATAATTTAATTTTAATTTTATTTCATTTTATTGTATTTACTTTTTAATTTGAAATGAATGATTAACAAATGATTAATAAATAATAATTTAACTTTTATATTGTAAAAAAATGTATTTTTAATTTCTAGATCATTTAATTTACAAACTTACTGGCATAATGTCTATTGAATAGAAAACAATTAATATTGACTTTAACATTTCTAGTGGTGAATGGGCTCCAGAGATACTTCAGAACAAGACACAAGTCGCTCTGAATGCTACAAGATTCCACATGACGACTTACTTCCACTGGTTTCGAGAGCAAGTACATGTTTACTCGGAAATACCCTGAAGTTTGATAGAGTTTGTGATGTGAAAGACGTTTGTCGGAGTGTGGTAATGTGTAATTATTTTTTTGAAGTGCCAGAGCAGTGGTATTTAATTTATCAATCTCACAAAATATTTTCTTTCGATTTGCTATAATTTTTATACTTTTCAATTACAGTTTCAGCAATTATTCAATTTTTATTTAGCATTTAATGATCTAAGTAATGTTCGTGAGAATACCAGTCAGAGTGAAGTGTTCAATCTTAAATTTAATCATATACATCACATATTATTTTATCAAAAATCTAAATCTTAAAAAACTTCGTTAATATGTATTCATAGTCTATTTGCACATTATTTTTTGTATTTTTAAATAAAATAAGAATATTTTTCAGCCTACATTATATTTGCATTTAAGATTTCATTACAATTTTATCATTATTCATTAAATATACAACGAATAAATTTCATGTGAATCATTATTAAAAGCAATTTATATCATATCATTTTTAATGTAATTAACATGACAATTAAGGCTGTACAAAATATCAGTACTTTGATTATACATTCCTTTTGCATTTAAATATCCTTAAAATTTGGCAATAAATTATAATCGGCTTTTGCTATTTCTACATAATGTGAGTTGATAAGTTTTTGTAGTGTATTTATTTGTGTTGATGGAAGATTGTGTGTTTTAAATGTTAATAAAGAATCGAAATTATAGAGGAATGAATTACTATATTTGTTTTATTTTTAATACCTATTTATATTACTGTTAACATATTTATTGCTATAAACACTTTTAACAATGTCACATAAGGATCATTTGGATCGACAGATCTATGTTATACTAAGGTTTCGCATAATATACTTTTAAAAACATTCATTGCAATGTTGTGACACATTTTAGATAGCCAATATTTCGAGCCTTTAGAACGAAAACGACGTAACTCTAAATTCAATCTTTTGGGAATCAACAAAATAAGTTTTAAAAGTTTGACACCTGCCCAATCTTTCGTATATTTTATTTTTTTGGTTATTTATGCTCGAATATGGCTATTTTTAGGTTATTGTTTAAAGTCATTTTACGCTGATAACTATTTTTTTAAATTGTAGCGTTTTCGTTCTAAAGGTGCGATTTATCGTCCATATGACGTCACACGGATCGATTGCCATAAAGTCGCGCGGTGAATGTGTTCATTCCTACAAAGTGCGCAACGCAACTGTTATTAATTGCTCAGTATGTTATGGTTTACTTAGGTCTATAAATCATTGCATGCATCTCAATTGAATTCGTTACTGATTTACGATTACCTATTATAATAATTGGATTTGGAGCAACATATGTCAGCTATTAATTACAAAAGTAAAAATAAAATTGTAGATAGATTTTTTAGTTAATGCATTGTTCAGGTCCATCCTTTTAAAAAGGGTATACATAATTTTAAAAAGGGTATACAAATTAATGGAATAAAACTAATGAGTTTAATTTGAAATAATCACTTTATTTATACTACATTTTCCTTAACCTAACTGTTTACTGAAAAACAGTTTAATAGTGTTATTGTATATAGCTTCTGCCAGTTCATCGATATTTTCTTTTCTTATTGCAGACAACACTTCAAGCACTTGCCTATGAAAGATAAACAAAAAATATTGTTTATAAAACTAAACATTGACCTTGTAGAGACATCTACACGCAACATGACGTAACGCGATAGAAAGACAAATTTGTCACAATCTCACATCAAGCTACAGCGACACCTACATTTCACTCTGCGCAACGATATTGACGAAAACGATCGTCACTATTCTAAATCGCGCTATCAGAGTTTTCTACGCTAGTACTTCGGCCCGCCAGGCAATATCACCCGCCTGAGGATCCTCCCTTCGTGTTGGAGGGACGTTTAATACGTACCTCCACAACCTTAATAATAATTAATCATTATTTTTATAAATCATTTGAAAATCAAGAATATAAAATCATAATCAATATTGGTTCAATGGCAACTTTCAATATGCAACCTCAATGCATTTTTACTGTATTTGTGAAAAAATTGACGTAATTTTTTTTTATACTTTAATCATTTACATTTTACATAATAAACAATTTTCACTCACACAATGTTAACTGGTTCGTTCCTGTTTTTAACTTGATTATCTGAATCAACAGAATACTTCTCTTTCTTGACAGAGGGGAACTTAGTCATGACATGAGTATACCCTGGATGTGTGGCTTTCACTTCACACCATGGACAGTCAGTCTCTATCATTAACCTGTCCTGTGGTATCTTTGCCGCTACTTCTAAATTTTCATTGGTTCGGAGTGAACTGCAATATAAATCGAAAATTATTTTTTGTGTCAGATACAGCATTTTTTAAAGCATATTTAGCAATGCTATTTTGTTTACTACATTTTTTAAGTCAAAATCGTCAAGTTTTCTTATGGTTTAAAATGTTAGCTGTCCAGAGTACCAAATATGGTACATAGGGATTGATTAACTATTATGTCTATTGTCAGGACAGGATGTTTTAACAATAAATAATTGTAAATAAAAATAGAATACAATTTAAATTATAATAATTTATCATTAAAAATATTCCTACTTATTTATGTTTAGTGTGTCACTTATTTAATAAATTTAGTTTACTTTTTATATAGGGAGGTTTTTATTATTTTAATTTTCATAAAAAAAATTTTTTTTCCTTAAACCTATCAAAAATTAATTTTTTCTTACCATCCATTGATACCAATATATAAGTCTAAAGCAAGTATTTTTTCCAATGCCTCTTGTGATCCATCAAAAGAATGTACGACACCTCCAACTATACTATCCTTGTTCCGACTTAAGATATCGACAAGATCATCTGCAGCAGCACGACAATGCAAAAATAAAGGCAGTTGGAATTCTCCACTCAATTGCAATTGCAACTCAAAATATCTATAAGTTATGAAACAATAAATTACTTAAATTTTGTGTTTTTTTTTTAATTACACGGTTTATATTCATTATGGTAAACAAGTATATGGTTGGCCTGATGGTAATCACTCAATGCAACCTATGAGCACTTGTGATACTTGAAGTATTATGTTTGTTTTTAACAGAAGGGACAAGAGGGAAGGGAAGAGAGGGTGGGAGCTTTGCCTCTGGCAGTCTCTAAAGTTGCATGAAAGACAATAATACTCTGTTACTTTGCACCAATTTTCTGCGAGTGTTTCTCAGTCAAGCTGGCCCAATTGTGCTGAGAGAAGCATGCCCGACTACTACTGTTATCTATAATCTGTACAATGACACTTATTATAAAAAATAAAAATAAAATACTAGCAATTGAGTTTATAAACCATTCAGGTTTAGTTTTCTTATATTAATAACCTACACAAAAAAGTCAAAAAGTGTCTGTTTGTAAAGTATATAGTAATTATATGACAAAACCAATTTTTAGAATTTTTGTCTGTTTGTCTGGGCAAATCTCTGAAGCAGCTACACTGATTTTGATAGGACCTTAACTGGCAGATAGCTGAGATTATAACAAATCAGTTAAATAATCTTGATACTCACTTCAATTGTACATCTTTTTCACAAAAATGCAATCTTTCATAATCCAGACCACATTCACCAATTGCTACAACTTTATCTCTGTTTTCCGATATTAGGTTTTTTAAGTTATTGAGATATTCATCAGAGTTTGGTATAAAATCATTGCATCTTGTTGGGTGACATCCGACAGTAGAAAACAATCGAGCTATAATATATGTACATTTTAATACATATAAAATCTGTTACAAATGAAGAGGCAAAAAAAAAATGATAATTTACAACTAAGAAAAGACACAGAGTAACAAAAATAAAATCAAGTGGGTTTTCTTTTTTTTTTTAATTTTAGCAATGCTTTTTCTAGTCTAGTACTAATATTCTCTGAGGCTCTCTGAGGCATGTTGTGTGACACCCATAAGGACAAATGCCCAGACCAAAACAGATATTTGATCTAACATAAGATCAGTACAAATTTCTGCCCAAGTAGAAATCAAATCTGCAACAGTAGAGGCTAAAGGCAGACTCGCTGCCAATATGCCACAGTGATTTCAATAAAGATTTTCTCATTGTATCTATAGCTAAATTTATTTGGTTATGTTGTGTATAATGAATTTAACTTATGAATAACTTTGCATTGTTGTGCTGTGGTTGAATTTATAAAGGGAATGCAGCGATTTTGATATTTTTTCTGTATGGAAGGGCCTGTCCATATTATATATTAAGTGTATTCACTGAAAGCACATGTTTTAATTCCATATTCTATATAAATTATATTACTTGTATTGTCAGGTTGGGATTTTTTAAATTCAATTATAATCCATGTTTTATTACTTACTTACAATCAGTTCGTGATAGCTCGATGGCTTTTTTACTGTCCACAAAATTTCCCCCCGTGATAACCATTTTATCCATTCCGGCAGACCAACTTCGTTTCAGGACCTTATGTAAATCTGGGTCATGTTTCTTAGAGCCGTTATATATTCCTTGGTACATCTCATCGGTTAAGTTTGCGCCTATATCTTAAATAGTAATTATAATATAAGTTATGTTTTACTAAAAAGTTTAATAACATAATTTGATGTATATTTACCTATATATTTCCTGACAGAAGCCGTTCTTTTCATCAAGATTTAGACGTATCAAATTTTAGCTAAATCACAGAGCAAATAAATAATTAAATAAAGTACTTAAAATACTTATATTAGTGTATTTAACCTAATCAGGGATTAACTATAAAATCAAAAATGACAAAAGTCAAAAATTCAAAATTGTTATTGTATGTCAAAAGTTCATAACCCTTATGACAAAATATTGTCATTTGTCATTGTCTATTCCATAGATTATACACTTTATACTAGTACTAAATACTTAGTAGTTTAGTACCGTCTTTAGTCTAAATTCTTATATTATATTTAGCTAATTATAGTAAAGCCTCAAAGGAAATAGGCAAAATAGGTACTCGTGGAGCAGAGGCCTTGCGACGAAGAATATCAAAACAAAGTGGTGAAGAACGGGCTTTAACGAATGAGAAAAATAAACAAAGAATGGCTAAAATACTTGCAGAGGAAACAGCAGAGCAACGCGTAGCCAGACTTGAGGATTTAAAGTTACAAGCCCAGCGATCGCGTTCTGCAGCCTCAGATATAATTCGTTCTCAAGAGAATGAACACTGTGGCTGTGGATAATAATAATTTTTTTCAGCTTCAAATTAAAACTTTTTGGTCCCGGTCCACAAACCAGTTGGCCCTATTGTCAATTCGTCACCTGATGATGGAACATAGTAGTAATAGAGCCATGCTCCTCCCAGCACATTTGGACGGGCTCGAACTTAGAAGTAACAAAGTTAAGTCGCTCAAAGTAACAGAGTAGGTACTATTGTATTTCGTATAATGAGTGGGTCCACCTCCCACCCTCTTCGTTCCCTTCCCATCCTTCCTATGCCATGCTTTGGCTACGTGCATGTGATACCACAAGTAGCACAAGGCTTCGTAGTTTGCGGTGACTGCTTACCACCAGGCGGACCGAATGCTTGTTGCCAACCGTCATGATATAAGAAAACGTAAAATAATGATCAAGGCGGCACTACTATTAAGTATCTGAATATAGATTAGATAAATTTATAAAGCTTTAAATATCGTATTTCCTACATGATTTCTAAAAAAAAATGTTAAATGCCTAAAGCATTTAAATAACGATCTCGTAATTCTAGGGACTGTACATTTTCTCTTCGTGCCCAGACATACAAACTTAAAAAAATAAATGTTTAATTTTTTTTTTTATTTCTACCATCCAAAGTATAGTCCTAAGAATGTTAAGACTATCATAAACTTATAGACAAAACATTACAATTAAACGCACCTATACGCGATTTGAAAAACGAGCTGATATTATGCTCACATAAAACGCTGGTCTGAACCCAACCTTTATGTTGCACTTCTATTATGCTTGTGTAAAATAACCGGTATTTCGTAGTTATGTACAGTGATTGGCTGGACTGTGGAGAATCCAATCGTGTTGAAAATTACATTAGTCAACATGGGACGAATAATTTTTCTACTTATTGGTATGTATTTTTAATTTATATGTAAAAGCTTTTACTATTGTTTTAAGGTCTTTTATTGCAAGAGGCCGGCTAGGTATGGGTACCACCGCAATGTCAGATATTCTACCCCAAAGTGTGAAAACTGCAAAGTGCAGAGTTTGCAAAACTATTTTTGCATCTCTGTGTTTCGGTTTGAATTGAAATTTAGTTAGTGAAATTACTGGAAAAATGAAATTCAGGAACCAATATCTCGAGGTCGTACAAATGTATGGTGTTGCAAGCGCTCATAGGCATACACAACCGCTTACCATCAGGTTGGTCGTATGCATTTTTACATACATACAATATAAATTGTATGTGCTATTATAAAAGTTAAGTAACAGCCTGTTAAATCGCACTACTGTGCAAAGGCCTCCTCAAGTCCTGTTTAGAGGAAAGATTAGGACCTTAATCAACGACGCTGCTCCACGGCGGATTGGTATACATGTCTCATAATTTCTTCCAAGACTTGCAGGTTTCCTTACAATGTTTCTCTCCACCGTAAAGTATAAGATTTATTTGAATTTTATTTGAAAAACAAATCAAGCACTTGAAAATTCACAGTTGCTTGACCTGATCATAAATCCTTGACCTTCGTTTACAGTCAACGTTTTATATTTATATCTTTTTTAAGGTTCCGTAGCCAAATGGCAATAACGAAACCTTTATAATTTCGTTATGTCCGTCTTTTCGTATGTCACAATCATTTCATTCGAAGACTATTGGTTCTATCTATATAAAATTTAATAAATATGTGGATTCTATATATATGTATTTTATATATATATAAATTAAGAGTAGCAGTCCATACATGTAAGTGAGAGTAGAAAAAAATTCTACGTATAGCAACGTGTAGGATATCTTTGGATAGGTTTTTCAAAATGATAACGAGGTTTGATTTTGACTTTTTTGATTAAGTCAATAGTTGTTGAGATACTAGATCCTAAAGTCATAAAAATGGTGTCCTCCCTTTACTAACATTTGAACTATGGAATTTAAAATTTTGGAAAAGTTTGAGGTTGTAGAATACCAAATGAACTTTCTAGCACATTTGTTTTGAAGAAGATATGTAATTTTTTTTAAAGATATATAAGTTGCTGCCATAACTTTTTATTATATATTACCTTTAATAATTACTATGAAATTACCAAGTTATTTGGAGTTGAGTTTAATTCGTTATTAATTAAAGTCCATAAAATTCTTCGTCAATAAGCTGCGGAATCCTTTAGTTTCGACTGTGCGTGCTTCAAAACTCACTTGACTGGTAATTTTTTTAAATTATAATAATTAATTAATTCCTACCGATATAAAAATTCCTACCGATATTATATACTTATACATTATCCGAGTACAGTCGGTTGTTGTAATTTAATAATAAGATAATCTCTAACCCACGACAACTTATGTATATGAACCTTAACATCATTCAGATTGTGGGTTTTCCCACTTTCAATTTTATTTTTGAACTAGCTGTGCTCACGGTTTCGCTCGCGTGGTCTACGAAATTATTCATTTTCACGGAACGATTACAATTTTTTTAAACAAAAGTATCTTTGTTATTTTTCCATTAAATGTTAAAATCGGTGCAACAAAAGACTGACTGACGGATAGCCAAATATGTTTTAAATCGTTTTTTGTTATAAATAAGTACCGTATATACTTTCATACGCTATTACTTAAAAGCTGTTATTTTAATGCTACAAACAGACACATCAATTAATATTTTGTATGTATAGATGACGAATTAAATACACATTTTCCTGTTGTCAAATAACTATTAAATACTTTAAAGTATACGAATCGAGATTTGAGGCATGGAATTTAATTAACTAGTTTTTGCCCGCGACTTTGCCCGCGTGAATTTAGGAATTAATGGTTCACTATAGAAACTTATTCCTTATTTTACGCTTTATAATTTTTATATTAAAATAGACGTGACGTAACAGACAGATATCCTTTAATAATAATAATAGATTACACTTGTAGCTTACATGCTTATAATTATGTGCAAAGAGGACGGACGGACTAAGCCCGTCAGAGTCCCGGGCCCTGGAGAACACAGATTCTTCTTCTTTATGTGCCTCTTCAATCCTGAAGGTTGGCCGTTAGCATCTTGAAAGCCTCTCTGTCTGTTGCCAAGTGAAACAGCTGTTCTACAGAGGTGATTCCGGTCCATTCTCGAATGCTCCTTAACCAGGATTTTTTCCTACGTCCAGCGCGCCTTTTTCCCTCAACTTTGCCCATCATAATCAGTTGCAACAACGAGTATCTATCGTGCCTAAGCACGTGGCCGAGATACTCGATCTTGTGTTTTTTCACGGTGTGCATAAGCTTCCGGGTCATCTTGACGCGCTGTGGGACGGTTTCATTCTTCACTTTATCGACCCATCGTATGCGAAGCATGCGGCGGTAGCACCACATCTCGACCGCTTCCAGTCTTCCAGTCAGAACACAGATGATGATCTTATTATTAGTAGTAGTTTTTTATTAGTTTAAAAATGTTTAATGTTTAGTTGATCTAATTTTATAAGCTATTCAATCATTTCACAATTATATAAATTACGTTGGTAGCAGACAGATGGTCGAAAAAAAACCAATCTTCTTAAATTAATTTATTAAAATAATAATTTTACAATTAAAACTTATAATTAATTTAGACTAACTTCTAGATTGAAGATGAATCTAATAATGATTTTATATAATATTTAATCTATAATATTTCCTCGGCTGACGCAAGATTGCATCAGCCATGCCCTAAATTACATATTTAACAATAACTTATGCAATTGCAACCTCAGCAGTATACCTATACTAGCTCCGCGTAACATCTCCGCCCGCAGAACGACAACTATTTTAGAACTTTGAGAGAAAATGTTGGCGGAACGATTTCAGGGTCTTCCGGCTTCGTGACGGTGCTGGGATGCTGCTCGTTGTCCGCAGTTGATTTCCCACGTAGGTATCGACGAACTGCTATGATGACTATAAATCCAGCTGCACATATAATTATGGAATACAATGGTATCGTTGTGTGGTATAAACCATTGGATTGAATATCGCTGATTTGTAGAGGTGTCTGCAGCATGGCTTTATTTTGGAGACCATGGAGTTCTTGTAGATTGATGGAGTCAAGGGTGAATTGGGTTGGTTTTATATTTTCCTTTGTAGAGTTGTAAGGTATTTCAGTCAGTTTAAGAGGGCGGCCTTTAATCTCGTTCTTGTCATTAAAGATGGTAAATTCTCCAGATTTTAATTGACATCTTGCTGGGATGGTAGTTAGGTAGCTGCCTTTCAAGGTCGTATAGTCTTGACGGCTACAATTAAGCTGTACTTTGGTTTCATGTGGAAATGAGAGGATATAATGTTGGTCGTCAAGCTTCTCCATTGCTTCCCTTACTAGAGTTACATTTGTAAATTGACAATAATTCGGTACTACTTGATTGGTGATGATTTCCTGGACACAATCTGGCTTAGTGCGGAGTTGGTGTGCTATATCTTGCTCGCAGAGAAACCAGTCATGTAACTTCGGACATTCTGTCTCTATGTACACAAAAGACATCTCGTTGGTTGCAAGGAAAGGAAGGGGAGGAATTAGAGCCTGTTTATTTCTATTTGGTACTACTGAAAGCTTATATAAATTATAATAATTTTTAGAAAAATGGGAAACTTAAAAACGAAAACTATTTGCCTATCTACATAATACGATCCAGATTTTATGGTATCGTAGTATTCTCTTAAATCTATGTTTATAATATGGTCTTTGCCATAAATTACTATAAGTTTATTAACCATTATATTAAGCGAATCTATATCTATCATAGAGTGGTGCGTAGTACCAACTCTTATGAAAGCTAAACTATTTCCTATTCTAAAAATTTCCTGCAGTAAATCTTCTACGTTTTCACTGGTTACCTCTAAAAGTTGTGCAAATTTCGCATATTTAATTAAGCTATTTTCTTTATATATATTACTATCTAATATCTGTTTAACTGTTTTATTAATTTTGATCTGATTCTCTACTAACTGGTCCAATACGTTACTATATTTTGACATTAACTCTTTGTTCAAACTAATGTGGTTATTATAATCTAAAACAATTTTATCTTGATTAGTCTTTAAATTGCGAATTGCCTCATTATACTTAAGCGCATCAGTGTGATCTAAGTTTCCAGATATGCACTTAATAATGGAACCTAATCCGTCAATAAGACCTCTTTTAAATCTATTCGGTTCTAATGACTTTAATTGATTTGTAACTTTGCCAATCTTGTTAGTTAAATAATTTATTTGTATTTCATAGAGAGAGTAAGTTTCATTAATCATTAAGTCCGTTAGAGTCGACAAGTCAGTTTGTAACGAATGAACTTTGTCTTCGATGTCATTCAGTTGTACGTATTGTAAGAACGTGTGATAGTGGGTAGTGAGTCTCATATGTCCAAGTTTGTAGGGTAATATTCCGGGTCCGTCATCTAAGCTCTCAAGTTTTATCTCCTGGGATGTCACAATTTGGATGATCATTGTTAGAGCTCTGCAACAAATTAACTGTTTTAGGAACTCTCTTTAATCTCGACTTTGCTATGGGACCGCGTTTTTTTGATGTGTATATATGTATTGGTAAGTCAGCAAGTACTGTGTCATGAGTATATCGTGGGGCTGTCTTTTGTCGGCTAGTTAAAGGGTTTTTAATAAAGACTTGTTGATCGGGGGCATATTCATTTTCAGGTTCACGTGTCTTATTCCTATTGTCAATCAATGCTGTTCGGCTAGCAAGAGATGAGCTGTTTATTATGTCGTATACCTTTTTCATTTGTTCCCTGTGGGTTTGCACGTACTGTTGCAGTAATTGTTGAGTGAAGTCAATGTCAAGACAGTCTCTTGGGTCAAAATGTCCAGTAAGCAAGTCATAAGGTCTACATTTAGTGAAACTATGGATCGAACTATTATAGGCTATAAGGGCATATGGTAAGAGATTAACTATGGGTTCATCTTTATGTTGCAACTTTAATATTCTAAGATGTTCTAAAAGAGTCGAATGAAATCTTTCAATATTTCCATTATCATTCGGTGAATGTGCAAGTATTCTGTGGTGGTTAATTTTGTGAAGACGGGTAAATTCCATGAATAATTGATTTGTAAATTCAGTTCCATTGTCAGTAATAATCGTCATGGGGACTCCGTGGTGAGTACAGTACTGTAAGAGTGCTTGTAATATACTAATAGCTGTTCCGTCACGTAAGTGATATGCCTGGCCATACTTAGTAAAAACGTCAATGAAAGTAACGTATTTTTCGCTTTGTACTGTAAATAGGTCCATATGTATAATTTCGAAAGGTTTGGTGGCTGGAGGAACGATATTAAACTGTGGTCTGACGGGATTTCTGTCATATTTGGCTTGTCCACAAATGGTACATTCATTAATGAATTTTGTTATATGGTCTCGCATCTTAGGCCAATAGTATTTACGGGATAGTGCTAGGTAACATTCGTTTATTCCGCGGTGGTTGGTTTTGCCATCGTGATAATGACGAATTATTTCCTGTTGTCTCAAGTATTCCTTAACGTTTTCTAATTCGAATTTTGTAAGAACAAGATTCATAGCAGAGCTTTTGAATTTGTCTTGTATGATTGGAATAACTGAGTACATAGCTAAAGTAGGGGTGATTAAAAGGGCTGTTTTAACTTTGGGGTTCACATATTCTTTTATGGCATTTATAACGTCTTCTTCTAAATTTGATTCTGATATCTGTATACTTGTACGTGTGTGGGTGTCGAATGGTTTAGTCATTATAGGTTTCTTTTTAACGTCATTAACTATAGTAAAATGTATTTGTCGATGGAATTTGTTAAGGGGTTCGTCGGTAATAGGAACTTCAAGTATGGGGTTTTCATTGCTAGTATGTACAGTTTCAGTAGAAGAGTTTGCTTTAGGATGTATTGTGTCAGATGGATTGCCTAATAAAGAGTTTAGTTCCTCTATTTCTTGGATTAAAGACGTAACATCACCGGTATGGATTTCTACACGTGATAGAGCGTCGGCATTAGTGTTAGCTTTTCCTTTTTTGTATACAACGGTAAAGTCAAACTCACTAAGTCGTAGTCGCCATCTCGTGAGACGTGAATTTGGTTCTTTTAAATTCATCATCCACTGTAATGGTTTATGGTCAGTCAAAACTTTGAATTTCCTACCGAAAAGATATGGTCTAAAGTATTTGGTAGCCCAGACAATGGCAAGTAATTCTTTTTCGATAGTACTGTAATTAGATTCAGTCTCATTTAACGTTCGAGATGCATAACATATAGGTTTATCCGCGCCAATGGGGCCTTGAGATAAAATAGCGGCTATGGCTACATTTGAAGCATCTGTTGTTAAGTTGAATTCTTTAGTGAAATCTGGGTACTGGAGGATCGGATCATTGGTTAATAAAGTTTTACATTTCTCAAAGCATTTCACATACTCAGAGTCAAGAGTAATCTTTTTACCTTTCTTAAGACACTGCGTCATTGGCTTTGTAATTCGTGCAAAGTCAGGAATGAATTTTCGGTAATAACCGAGAAGGCCTAGGAACTGCTTTATTTCTTTTGGGGTCTTAGGAATAGGGTACTTTGCTATCGCAGAAATCTTATCAGGATTTGGTTTAATACCATCTTTACTAATGATGTGTCCGAGATATGCCGTTTCTAGTTTCAGAAACTCTGATTTGTCCATCTGTATTTTGAAATTGGACTCTCTGAGTCTCTTAAAAACTTTTTCTAGATTGATCATGTGTTCTTGTAGTGAAGTACTAAACACAATGATGTCATCTAGGTACACGAGGCAGATATCATTTTGTAAGCCTCTGAGGACATTATCCATCACTCGTTGGAATGTTGATGGAGAGTTTTTAAGTCCCATGGGCATTCTAAGAAATTCAAAATGTCCATGTTCGACATTAAATGCGGTCTTAGGAATATCTTGGGGATCCATTTCTACTTGGTAGAATCCACTTGCCAAATCTAAGGTGGTGAAGTAATGGCATTTGCCTAATTTGTCTAGTACGTCATTGATGTTGGGGATAGGGTACTTGTCATCTAACGTTTTTTCGTTTAATTTACGAAAATCAACCACTAGGCGCCATTTCTGTTTGCCTGAGGCGTCCACTTTCTTTGGAACAATCCAAATAGGAGAGCTCCACGCGGAGTCAGATGGTCTGATAATACCTTGTTCCAACATTTTAGATATTTGATTTCTAACCTCATTCCTATGCACGAATGGGTAACGATAACTTTTTGAGTGCACGGGCACCTCATCGGTTGTTCTAATTCTATGTTTGATTTTATTCGTAAACGTTAGGGCTTCCCCTTCAATATGAAAGACGTCTGAGTACCGTGAACAAAGAGTAATAAGGTTGACCTTCTCCTCTTCGTTTAAATGATCTGTACGTAACCGCGATATTACATCTTTTACGCGTATGGATGATTGTTGAGAACGCGTGCACTCGGTATTTAATAATTCAGCACACGCCGGACGATCGAGCGAAAATATAATATCGTTCGGTGTCGGATTTTCAACCTCTAAGTATCCGCGGCTATTCAAAACGGTTGTCACGCATTCATGAATGATACAGTTACAAGCAACTTGTTCCTTAATAAAAACTTCACCATCAGATGTATTGATAGGAATTCGAATGATTTTAGAGCTATTAGCTGGGATTATATCCTCATATAAATTTACGTTTCGCGAATTATACATCTGTATTGGATTCGATGCTGTTCGAGTTATTAACTGACATTGTTTCAAGTCAATACGGGCTTCCCAGTTAGTTAATAAATCTAAACCTATTAATCCATCGAAATAATCGTGAAAACGATAAATAAATAGTTTCATATTACTGCGGTCATTAAACTCAGAAAAGCATGGTAATGTGATCGAATAATTATTACGACTTGTGGCATGTATGTTTGTTACTTCAAATGGATCATAGTTAAGTGGGAAATTATAAAAGTATTTTTCGACGGCTTCGGGACTAATAAAAGATTGATTAGCACCGGTATCTATTAGTAATTTTAGCGGGGGGTCCGTGATCTGAATATAAGGTAATTGTCTTTGAGTTTGCAGGTTTAATTCTATTTTGGTTTTGGTGATTTCGGAACTTTCCGAAAATCCTGCTCCTCATGGCTTGGGCCTGGTTGAGTTTCATCTAGCGGTTGGTTACCTTCAATCATGTTATAATAAGTCGAATTACAGGGATAGTCGGGGTCAATTTCGTAGCTATAGTCTGAATAGTCAGTGTAGTCATTGTACTCCGGTTCTGTATAGTAATCATTATAATACGGGCAGCTGTTGTAATATGAATCGTCATATGATGCACACTCGTTCATATGCATTTCACGAGTTTTAAAGTAATTACTTGGTGGCGGGTTACCGAACCTATTCCAGTCATGTCCTGTCAAAGGTTTAGGTAATGGTTTCGGGGCAAAATGGTGAACTCCACTCATTGGTTGGGGTGACTGTTGGCTTTGATGTTGGTTGTTTCGGGGTGGTAGTCTAAATACATTACTCCTAGGGTTATAGTTAGGTGGTGGTGCAGCGAACATTCTTTGTGTGTTAGTTGGCAAGCGTCGTTGGTTCGGGTCAGCAAATTTAAATGGTTGGGTCGGTGGTCTCATAGGGCGCTGTCCAGTGGGTACTGGCCAGTTGGGTACCGGTAAGTGAAAGTTATGAGGTCTAGGTGTAAAACTAATAGGGGGTGTGTGTGTCGGTATGTTAGAGGGTTTAAAAGCCATTTGATTTTTTGAGGGTTCGTTTTTTTGCTGCAAATATATTATATTGAGTTCTTCTTGAACGAACTCCAGTGCTTTCTCTATTGTATCAGGACGCATACACCTAATACGAGAACCGAGTGGTTCTTTTAAACCTCTAACAAAGGCTTGCATAGTAACCTTCTTGTACAGGTCCCGTTTTGCTTGGATGGTCGTGGGGATGGTTTCGTGTAATGTTACGTACGTCATTATCGTACTAAACAAAGTTTGGCAATGTTCGTAAAATTCCTGAGGGGTCTTATTGCCCTGCTGTGCTACAGAAAGGTCATTATACAGTGCCGTTTCGTCACGCTGATCCGAAAAGTTATTAATTAAGGCAGTTCTTATTCCTAGCCAACTATCAGGAATTCCATTAGAATTGATTGTACATGCCGCTGTACCCGTGATTTTATTTAAAATTCCATTTAGCAAGCATATATTGGAAAATTCGCCACCGGGTGCAGAACTTAAATACTGCATCGCTAATTGGTCACATAACTTAATAAACCTAGTCAATACATTTGGGTTCCCATCGAATTCCGGAACAAGGCGGAGGGCCTTGAAGATCATGTCCGGGTCGTAAATTATTTGTTCATGGGCCATAGTGTCTAATGAAAATAACGATTCTAAATTAAAATTAATATCTAAATCTATATCTCTATTACTATCGGCTAAATTACGGCGGGCCTGACGAAATTCAGACTTCCGAGACCTAGAGGCTCTAGGGTGATAAATTTTGAAAACTTAAGACAAGGACTTATAAGGTATAAAGGAAGCAACACGAGAATGATTCAAGTGTACTTACATTAACTGCATCTGGTTTCTTTCCGGTAATCGATGTCTTGATTCCCTCTGACTGCTGCCGGTCCGTAGATTCTGGATACTCAATGCTGGAGCTGAACCTCCCGGGTTATCCTCGATGTGTGAGAATTAATATATCCCTTGAGTATCCTACCGACTGCGCCAATTACGTTGGTAGCAGACATGGTCGAAAAAAACCAATCTTCTTAAATTAATTTATTAAAATAATAATTTTACAATTAAAACTTATAATTAATTTAGACTAACTTCTAGATTGAAGATGAATCTAATAATGATTTTATATAATATTTAATCTATAATATTTCCTCGGCTGACGCAAGATTGCATCAGCCATGCCCTAAATTACATATTTAACAATAACTTATGCAATTGCAACCTCAGCAGTATACCTATACTAGCTCCGCGTAACATATATAATATAATTGTTTACGCTATATAAGTTCAAAACAATAGTAGATATATAATGGATGAGGAAAAATAAATTGGATTCGATGCGCAAAAAAACCAATGAAGTGTTAAAAATAAAGTAGATACTGTGTCGTTGCTATTTCCATTTAGTATAAAGATATTATAAAATATTTTTTTCCTCACTTTACTGAACTCCTCAATAACTTCTTCAAAAGCTTAACATCTTTTAGAGATTTAATAAAAAAATCATATAATTTCTAGGCAAGCTTTATAGTAGTTTGTTTTATTTCCTAAATCGGACGAGTAACGACGACATCTATAATTATTTTACATATTATGACGATATCGTATTTCAATATTTTCATCATTCTCAATATATCGTAGATTGTGTGGAAGAAATCGCTACCTAGCGATAAGACCGCCTATTTGTACTACGTATATATAAACCTTAAACTCACACTCAAAATATTCTTTATTCAAATAGGCTTTTAAGCACTTTTGAATCGTCAATTATACATCTGTTATGTCCGCCTAAGTGAAGCTACCGCCGATTCGGAAGGTAGATTCTGCAGAGAAGAAACGGCAAGAAACTCTACAGTTACTCTTTTCAAAAATAATCACATTACATTTGTCAAATGTACAATTAAGTTATATATCCCGCGGGAAATTCAATGCATATTAATTCCATGCCACATTATCTGCAATATATTCATTAACGGAATAATAAGCTTTATTTAGTAAACACCGTTTAATATAAGATTTAAATTTCAAAAGAGGCAGATTCAAAATTGTCTGCGGAATTTTATTATAGAAGCGAATACCTTGCCCAAAAAGGACATATTCACTTTATGAAGCCGAAAACTTGGTGTAACAAGTTTATCTTTTCTCCTTGTATTAAAGCAGTGTCTTATTTGTCTGTTTCTTTTTTTATGTGGTGTACAATAAAGAATATTCTATCTATCTATCTATCTATCTATCTATCTATCTATCTATCTATCTATCTATCTATCTATCTATCTATCTATCTATCTATCTATCTATCTATCTATCTATCTATCTATCTATCTATCTATCTATCTATCTATCTATCTATCTATCTATCTATCTATCTATCTATCTATCTATCTATCTATCTATCTATCTATCTATCTATCTATCTATCTATCTATCTATCTATCTATCTATCTATCTATCTATCTATCTATCTATCTATCTATCTATCTATCTATCTATCTATCTATCTATCTATCTATCTATCTATCTATCTATCTATCTATCTATCTATCTATCTATCTATCTATCTATCTATCTATCTATCTATCTATCTATCTATCTATCTATCTATCTATCTATCTATCTATCTATCTATCTATCTATCTATCTATCTATCTATCTATCTATCTATCTATCTATCTATCTATCTATCTATCTATCTATCTATCTATCTATCTATCTATCTATCTATCTATCTATCTATCTATCTATCTATCTATCTATCTATCTATCTATCTATCTATCTATCTATCTATCTATCTATCTATCTATCTATCTATCTATCTATCTATCTATCTATCTATCTATCTATCTATCTATCTATCTATCTATCTATCTATCTATCTATCTATCTATCTATCTATCTATCTATCTATCTATCTATCTATCTATCTATCTATCTATCTATCTATCTATCTATCTATCTATCTATCTATCTATCTATCTATCTATCTATCTATCTATCTATCTATCTATCTATCTATCTATCTATCTATCTATCTATCTATCTATCTATCTATCTATCTATCTATCTATCTATCTATCTATCTATCTATCTATCTATCTATCTATCTATCTATCTATCTATCTATCTATCTATCTATCAATCTATCTAACTTCAATGAAATCAATAGATTAACGAGTTGCTGTTGAATAACTTTAGATCGAATATAATAAACATAATAACAAATTAGCAAACGCTATATGGATGCAAATATGCAATACAATGTCATCCCATACGAATGTCATTTCGAAAAAACGCGTTTGAAAATTTTGAACAACTTGCTTTATATGATTTTTTTATGTATTGGTCAAGTTTTTGGACATTTCACATGTCGGTCACACGTACATGTCTACGAAACCTTTCAAAGAAAACCTGTTCCTTATCAAATTCATCTTCAAGTGTGGTCAATATAAAAAAAATTAAAAATATACAAATATTGTTCCCTGAACGACCTTTCAATATTATATAAAATAACTTTAAAATTCATAAGGATTGTTACAAAAAACCCGGTCGAGAGCTAAAATTACTCTACATGACGCTGGAAGTTAATCTGTGGAGCTATTATAGATAAATCTTTATACAGTACTCTAAATTAGTTACAACTCTTGTTCCAGCAGCCGTTGCCACCACATCATCACGTGCCCAAACAGTACCAGAGTATAAAAGAACACCGCTTGGAGATTCCATCGATATCGCCTCCATGAAAATATTGAAAGTAAGTCATGTTATGAAATATCTAAAGAAACGTAATTTTATCCATGACGTTGTGGCGCAGCGGTAGCGAACCTGCATTAACGCCACAGGTGGCGGGTTCGATTCCCGCTCGGAGCATAATATGTTTGTATTGACCATGCAAGCATATTTTCCGATCTGGGTGTATTTGTCCACGTCATTGTGAATGTTTCCGGATCCCGACACAGGATATTACTATCCTAATGGGGGCCGTTGAGCGTGCAGCAGCGTTTATTTATACATGCCTTACTGGTGAACAGCACAACATTAAATAATCGGATTCCGATTCTCTACTCCCATTTTTGTCTAGAGCAGGTTCCCAGCTAGTGGTCCTCATGAAGCAAAATATGGTCTGGAACGATTCCAAATTTCGCGACAAAGTTATCTTCAAATATTAATTAATGAATTCAAAACGATTTGTCCCAAAATATTCCGGAACAAAACCAAAAAATATTCAAAAACTGGTTCGCAATCTTTTCAGCACGGAATAAGGGTTATTTTCGGACTAATTCGGTTTTTTCCTATTCATCGTGGTCATCTTAAAACATAAACCGAATTTATTATATATCAATAAAAAATTAGTAACCACTTCTCTGCTAAGTAAAGGTGATCCTATCCACCCTGATCATTAATTGCCTTAAGACTGCGAGACTTTTTTCATGTAGTCTCTGTTCTCAAAAAATAAATCAAATTAGTCCCTGGTTAATCAAGGTTGGTAACCACTGCTCTGCTAACTATGTAAAGGTGATCCTATCCACCCTGATCATTCATTGCCTTAAGACTGCGATGCTCTTTTTTGTATAGCCTTGGGCGTTGGCGCTTGTAGGCGATGAACGATAAGCGGCGTTGACGTCACTACCGTTACTGTCGTTGGGGTAATCCTTTTTTATATTTGTTGACGCAGAGAAATGCATTTACGCACACCACTTCGCCTAGCGTGTTCCAAAGAGCACGCTAGCGAGTGGTAGTGTGGGACTCGACCACCTGTAAAGCAGGTGGTAATACCCACTAAAACTCTGCGCATCCGTCGACGCCATATTGGGACGTCATGGGACCGCTTTCGCATACAACCATGACGCCCCGGCGGAAAGGCCTGCCTTTGCGGGCCACCAACTTACAGACGGCTTTGAGGAGACGTGTGAGAGCCCTATTGCTCCATGACAGTCTCCTCTCCTGGGCCTCGTCTGGGCCTGACGGCTGGGGGCTGCTCCAGATCTAGGAGCCGTCACGTCTTTTTTGACTGGTGGAAAGCAACTCAACGTAAGCTTGACCCTACTTTTCATCAGCTCGAACGTCAACGGATAGGTACTACACCCTAAGTCCTGTCAAGCAATTTTCTTTCACAACCTTACTGTGATATCACTTTCCAGATCTTCCATATCATGGAATTACCACAAAAGATTATTTTATCCAGTTACGCCCCTTTTTAGGAACTACTTAAAATTACGAAACGTGACATACACACATAATACAACAACAGTAATATAAGCTACATTTTCTTATAAGGAAAACAACTTGTCAAGGATTGCAACAATACACAACTTGGCATTGTTATTTATTTTGTTTAGTCGTTTTACAATTATTTAATGAAATATGAAAGCCAAAAAAGAATACATTTTACAAGGCTGACTCTACTATAGTATTTTTAAATATTATTATTGAAATAAATTGACGACGTTGTGGCGCAGCAGTAGCGAATCTGCCTTAGGCGCCACAGGTGGCGGGTTCGATTCCTTAAAAAGCAATTGTTTGTATTGACCATACAAAACACCCAGACAGGCATGTGTTCCAGACACATGGTGTTTTTGTCCATGTTGTTGTGTATTTTTCCCGACAAAGGATATCACTATCCTAATGGGGGCCGTTTAGTGTGCAATGTTTATTATTATTATTTATTAAATATCTGTTGCAGAAAACACATGAACAATCGCCGGATAAGAATGTGGTGACGTCACCTCTAGGCGTGTTAACGCTTCTCTCGTTGTACGCGTCAGGTTCTGATGGAAAGATTCGTGAAGAAATCATGGGCCTTATCGGTTCAACTGACTACAAAACGGTAATTTTTTTTAACAATTTTACCACCAATAAAAGAACTTTTTTGACAAATATTCATAAACTCATTAATAATAAAATTAAAATATGGCATACTAGCTATACCCGCAGCTCCGCTCGTTATGTAGTTTTTTGATAATGATGGGAACCCAACATTTTTCCGGGATAAAGGAGTAAGGATATGTTAATGCAAGTAATAAGCTATGTATGTACCAAATTTTATCCAAATCAGTCCAGTAGTTTTTGTGTGGAAGAGTAACATACATCCATCCATCCTGCATCCAATCCTAGCGAGGTAGGCAGCTACCCCCCTCCATACCTTTCTAAATATTGAATAATGCATGAATATACTGCATTTTAGAAGTATTTAACTAATAGCTACTGAAAAATTATCAATCATCATTTTGTCCTCCTCTGGGTCCTAAATTAAGGTTTTTAAGGTTAGCATTTGACCTAGAGGAGGGAAAAATCTAGGGTCCTCAATAATTCTTAGTTAAATTCTTCAGAATGTAGATACTTAGATATATTGAAAGGAATAAGATCTATGCAGCAACCCACCTTGCTCCTACCTCGCTTCGCTCATGAAGAAAAGTAAACGATAAAAAATGCTTTTATGTACGTAAAATAATATCCTTATGATTTACCATTTTCTCAACCAGCTTTCAGCATCCTTCAGTGAGTTGAGCGAGAGATTCAGTTCAATGGATCCGAAATATTTAGTTTTAGCAAACAAAATCCTCGTCTCCAATAAGTATACGTTGAATGAAGAATTTTCTGAGGCTGCGAAAAGCTATCGCAATGAGGTTGATAGTATTAACTTTGAAGATAAAAAAGTAGCCGTGGATGCCATAAACGAATGGGTATGTACAATATAAGTAAGTAATTACCCGCGTGATTCCTATTTTGATAAATCCTCCAGTTTTAAGAAAGATAATAGACCACAAAACAAATGATCACATTTGTGTATAGATTCACAGAGAGGTTATCATTCTAAGGAAGGTTATTACCTCTAAAAACAACAAATGAGATTATTTATTGTTTCATTTATTTTTCAAGCCAAAGCGTATAATGTTTTAATAGAGGCTTAGTCTAATGTTAAACTAACTACACTTGTGCACACCTCTACACCCTGCACATCCGTGAAATGCCTGATGAAGAGGCCATCTATACTATCAGCCAGTATGCTCATAATGCTGTTAGTTTTACCCTGAACCGCTGCAATATGTAGTCATATTGCTTGCGAATCATAGCATAGAAGTCATCTGCTCTCGCTTCAGCGAACATACCTGATGGGTTAAAGAATCGAAGAATCCCCAACAGCATTCTGAAAGCGTTGTTGTACTAAATGCGCAACGCAGCGTCATCTTCGATGAATAGTGTTCAAATCAGCGAACCGGGATACTGCATCTAGTCGCCAACTGCGTTCTTTGTGAATGTCCCGATCATCTCTGACACAATCTGTGACCATAATTAACATTAAAAATTAAATATTACAGTCTTCCAAGAAAACAAATGGAATAATAGATCATCCAATCTCAGAATCCGACATCGATGCGGCTGCGGCTGTTGCTCTACTTAACGTTATTTTCTTCCAGGTAACAACTTTATGAATCGTATTATATACAATTAATTAAAAACTATTTAGCAATATGTAGCGATATCTACACACGCAATAATAGACCCGCCTTAGAAGAATTCTATCTGAGTGTAGGAGAGACATCACACTTTGTTCCCCCACAAATATTTTTATGGATTTTAAAATAAAAATACACTTGAAATAGAAACGTTCTCTTCGTCCTAGCATTATTCCCGGTATTTTATTCTACCCAGGATCTGCTTATTACTCTTATCCGGATTTGACGAGTTACTAGTCTTTACACAGAGCGATTGCCATCTGACCTCCGCAACCCTAAGGGCGAACCAGTAACTCATTGGATAAGAGCAATTTACTTATCAAGAGTTAACGATTATTATCAGATGTTTTGTGATAACAACCGGGACCGACAGCTTAACGTGCTCTCCGAGGCACGGTGGGGAGACCCACAGACAAACGCCCAGACCAAGACAGAAATTTAACAAACATCTGCCCGAGCGGGAATCGAACCCGCAACCGTCGAGACTAAAGGCAGACACGCTACCCACAACGCCACAAAATAGAAACGTTCTAATGATCTTCTTTGAAGTTTTTTAATGTCATGACGGTTGACAAGCATGCATACGGTCCACCTGATGGATAAGCAGTCATGAGCTCTTGCGATATTTGTAGTATCACATCCGTGCCGTCAACCCAGAGTATAGGTGGGAGGGGATGAGAAAGGAAGGTGACAGAGGTGACCTCCGGTACTCATATTACAAAATGTAACAGTACTCATATTGTTACTTTACGCAAGAGAGCGACCGTCCAGGACGCCAAATTTGGGGTCGATTGGTGAGTTGTAGCTCTGGGTAAAGGAAAGATGAAATTCTTAATATTCTAAATATGGGTTCATTTTGGTTCAGCAATTATTATAAAAATTAAAACTATAATTCAATTTTCTGAAATGCCCGGGGTTTAAGTAATGATTAGAAAACATATATATATATTATATATAGTTGATTTACCAATTCCATTCAGGGACACTGGCACGTACCATTTAACGTGAGCAACACAAAGGATGAAGAGTTCCACGTAGACCGGTCTACTACTGTTAAGAAGCCCATGATGCATCTACTGCAGTCGCTCTACTACGGCGAGAATAATGAAATTGGGGCCAAGGTATAAAATTAGTACTAGGAATTAATTAAGCTTTATATAATTACTGGCATCTGCTGGTGACTTTGTCTACGATGTTCTTAGAGCTGGGTCCAAAGGGAAATGAAACATTTGTGAATAATCACTACATAGCATAAAACAAAGTCGCTTTCTCTGTCCCTATGTATGCTTAAATCTTTAAAAGTAAGCAACGGATTTTGATGCGGTTTTTTTAATAGATAGAGTGATTGCAGAGGAAGGTTTATAAAATTTAGGAAAAAAAAATTTTTTTTTTTTTGATTGAAGGTTTCTTAACGCGCGCGGGCCACAGGAAGTAATGAATAAATCAAAACTACTGGATCGATTTTAATCATATATATTTTTTACCCGTGCGAAGCCGGAGCGGGCTGCTAGTAAATAAGTAAATCAGAAAGTTTCAAGTGATAACATTATCCTATTTGTTACTCGAGGTTATAATATATCTGTGTAGTAATATTTATCCAAATTCATTCAGCCGCTTTTGCATGATCATCGAAACATAAAAAGTATCATCCAGTTGAGAACGTTGTGGCGCAGCGGCAGCGAACCTGCCTTGAGCACGACAAGTCGCGATTTCGATGCCCGCTTCGATGCCTGCTCATCTGTGCGGTGCGGTCTGGCTGTGTTTGTGTTTGTTGTTGTCATTGTGCATGTTTCCGGAATTCCAACACAGGACATAACTATCCTAATATGGGCCGTTGAGTGTGTTTAGCTTTAGAATATGTGTTAATCCAGATTATAAGCTGTCTGTCAACTTCATCCAAATCCGTTGAAATGTTTTTGTGTAAGAAACATCTAAATATAGAAACATTTAAAATTACACATTTATTAAATAGGAAATTTACCGGTATCGGGACGTGACGACCTCATCGCCCGATGTTGGGATAATCTCTGTCACAGCTTAGATTATTCCACCAGTGCAATCAGACACACTGTTGGTAGGTCTTTTATTGCAAGAGGTCGGCTAGGTAGGTGCCACCGCAGTTTCAAATATACTACCGCAAAGCAGTATTTTTGCCATTACTGAGTTCCGGTTTGAAGGGCACTGTAGGTTAGTGAAATTACTGAGAAAAGGATATTTAAGAACCAATATCTCGAGGTTGGCAACATGTGAGTGGCACCTACTAATGGTGTTTTGTTTAATGAGAAATTGACCTAGATTTTATTCATTAGATGATAGAACTGCCGTATAAGGAGACAAAGTTCCGAATGATAGTGGTGTTGCCGAACGAAGTGGACGGCCTTGAAGCTGTTCTAGAGAAGGTTTCCGAGAAGGGACTCCTGGGAGATGTCTTTGAAATGTATACTCCTGGGAGCGATGTGGATTTCTCTATGCCCAAGTTCGAGGTCAAATCGAAGAACAATCTTAATGAAATTCTACCAAAGGTATATATTTAGTTGCTAGCCTAAGTATGTCATAGCCGAAATTGGTGAATGGATAGAAAACGTAGACCTAAAAAAAGTCAAAGGGTTAAAATCCGGCCAAGCACTTCTGGTTTACAAGTGCTTACTTTGTGTGTTCAAAGTTATCTTGTGTTTAACGGTGAAAGATAACATTGTGAGGAAACCTCTATGTTGTAGAAGGAATTCTAAGAAATGTATTTACACAAATCGTAGAGGTCCTTCGTTGATGGAAGAGCTTAAATCCCCACCTGGTTAACTACCATAGAACGTTAGTGAAAAACTTGTTAAGTGACTGCATCAAACATATAACTAAAAATACAGTTTGTATTTTTCACATTTATTATATTAGTAGCTTAATAAATGTATCCAGGTTGGCGTATCGAGTATATTTGAGCGCAAATCAGATGGTATAGTAAAGGGGACTGGAGTGAAGGTATCTCGTGCACTACAGGAGGCCTTCGTTAAAGTTGATGAGGAAGGGGCCACCGCTGGGGCCTTTACAGGTATTCATTCAAAATTAAGTTTATTTTATTTTTAATTATAATTAAAACTGCTAATGGCTGTTACGTATGGCCCTAATGAGATTTAGTGGCTTTGCAGGTTTTAAGCTAAAACCGGCCAAGCTAGTGTCGAACTCGCACATAAAGAGTTCCGTACCAATTTAGCAAGATATTACTTTTTTATGGGGACCTACTAATTTTTAAAATAAATTGATTTTTATTATCATTTATTGCCACTAAAGATTAAATAAATTGTATGGTCTGTATTATTAATTTAGTGCTATTTGGACGCAAATAAGCAATACCATGTCAACCTACACGAATGTCATTTCGAGAAAAACACGTTTGAAATTTTTTAACAACTTGCTTTATATGAATTTTTTTAATGTATTTGTCAAGTTTTAGGCAATTTCAGATTTATGTATGTTATTTTACTTATTTTCACAAAAAATAAGTATACAAACTGCATATTTCGTATATGATATAACCCAAAAGTTTAACATAATACATAAATTGCATGATTAAAAATTGATTTTTAAAAGTTTTAAAGCTTAAAACACTACAAATATTAAAGAAAAATGTTCATGTGTTATATGAAAGAAAAATGTTCAGCCATTTACCAACATTTCTGCATATATAACTCAGTTTTTTCAACTTGTGGGTTGACATGGCATTGCTTATTTGCGTCCATTTAGCGTAGATTATTAATTCATAAAAAAACAAATTTCAGGTTATGTTCTTATGAACTTGTCACTTTCGTCAACGGAACCGCCGCCGATTCCCTTCAAAGTGGACCGACCTTTCCTCTACGTCATCTTACACGACGACATAGTACTCTTCGCGGGGACTTACACTCACTAGATATGATAAGGAAATTGAAGAATGGAAAAACCGAATACTTTAATTGTTATTAAAATGTTTTTGGTATATATTTTTTAAATAAATTATTTATAGAGTATTTTTACAATTCCCGTTAAGTGACATCAAAATAAAACTCCAAAAAGGGTTATTTCATTTTTGCTCTCTCTCTTGTAATTTAAGGTATACATGTGTACACTACGAAGGAAGTGCATACCTTGAAGCGTTTCCTGTGAAAGACTAAATGAAAACTCGATTTGTCATGCTTTTTTGTCTCGGTAACAATATTGTGAGCCATTTAGTTATATAATATTGAAATCGAGGAGCTTATTCTGTCTATTTCAAAAATATTGAAACACAATCTTTAGTAGGATAAGATGAAAACCAATAATAAAGTTTAACACTATTGTTTAAGTTAATTTAAAAGATAATTGAACTATGGGATGTGTGTAACATATAACGGGAATTAGAAAAATATAATAAAACTAGTGGGCCCGGCACACGTTATCCTGCCCCGAAAAAAAATCTGGGGCCCGATAGCAGTGCCCCCTAACTGAGTCTAATTGTTAACAGAAGTTACACCGATGAATTGAGAATTAATGAATTACTAACATCGCTACTAAAAATTGGGGTTGATGGTAGAAGGCAGAAAAACTAGGATTGTATATATTTTTAATGTCACATCATAAAAAGTAAAAATAAAAATTTTGTCTAGAAAATAAAATTATAAATAATTTTTAGGGTGGACCAACCTTTACATTGAGGGGTATGAAAAATAGATGTCGACCGATTCTCAAATGTCCCAATATGCACACAAAATTTCATACAAATCGGTCGAGCCGTTTCGGAGGAATCAAACATCGCGACACGAGAATTATATTTATTAGATAAGTTTTTTTCCACTACTTTCCAGAAATTTATCCACTTTTGTCTGACAATAAACGAATGGTTGAAAAGCCGTCTTTTATTTACCGAATTTGGTTTCTAACAACACAGCTCTGCTAGTGCAGAAGTCAGTGTAAACTGTCTTGTTTGTAACCTATTTTTGTGTCTACTGAAGAGTTATTACTTAAGAGTAAATTAGCGTGGCTCAAAATAGGGCCCACAAGAAGGCCAAAATGACTAAGAAATGTATTATAAATGTGCAAGATACAAACACGTGAAATTTACCTTTTATGTTGTGTTTAGTTTTAGATGTATATTTTATAAAAGAAAGACAAACGAAGATATTATTATTTCCACTAGTAAAACGAATCTATCAACAAACAAAAATCCTTTTAATTATCCTTTTCCTTTAATTTTCCTTTTCCTTCTTTCCTTTCCTTTCTTTTATTCTTATTTGCTTTATTTTTTAAATTTAATTAAAAAATTTGAACTAATGGGAACTAGCGTTTAAGCAGGTACGCTACAGCTGTGCCACAACGTCGTCAATGAATGAGTTGAATTTCGTATAATCATAAAATTTACACTATAGCGTACCGAAAAAACACGTAACTACGAGATACATATTAAGGGAAATGATCGGAGCGCTGAGCTACAGTGTGTTGAATCATAATCATACGAGTATATAATTATTTAAATTTAGTCAATAAATGGACAGTGATTAGTTCAGACGTATTAGAGATAACGCCAATCGAGATGAGGAAAATAATATTGCTCCTGATGGGTATGAATTAAAAATAATTAATATTTTATAACAAAAGTTATTAATTAATAATAATGTTAAGGAGAACCTTATTACCAGGATCTGAAGGTTTAAAATCGCCCTCTACTCTCTCTGTTGCTTTCCTTCGTAACGCGTACGTTCTAGAAAGTTGTATTCCCAGAAAATCCCGTATAACATTCCGTGGACGGAAATTTCTCGAATCCATTTGGTTTTGATGGTCACCCTGAAAACCCAAAGAGTCTTGATGAACCCCCAAGACTGAGACATTCAGTTCTGAGCGAAGAGCCAAAACTACAAGCGATACAATGATCAAGAGAAAAACCTACCTCCGCTAGCATTCTGGACTATGATTTACCGGTTATTTGAAAGTTATGTTCTGTAGCCTTGAAGTACACATTAGTCTCACTTAGAGCCACCAGGTGTTTTAATCATCTCTCCGAGCCCCAACCCGTAACTATAATATAATAATTAACAAAAACATTCCGTTTTATTTAGTTGTCATCCTGTGGTAGTATGTGTCTCAGAAAATGCGTTAGTTCGTGCCTTTTTTATTTGATATAAATTTTTATATATTTTTAGCTACAATTTTATAGTCACGAAGATAATTTGATAAAACAGTATTCATAGTGAAACGTTTATTAAAATATCTTAAACATTTTTCCGAACAGACAAGGAAATAAGAATAAGCCTACAGCATTTATCTCAACCGACTCAATATGTTTGTTTTATATATTATAATGTGTATTATAACCTTTTAAATTATAAATTATCCTCATACGAAAAAAATTATATATCGATTTAAGAGTCACGTGACGTCAACAATGTGATCTTTAGTCTTTTTTTATGTAACTGCGACTAAGTTGGTAAGCAAGAATACGGCCCACTTGGTGGTAAACGATTGCTGTAGCCTATGAGCGCTTGTAACATCATTAGCAGGTGTTAACCTCGCGTGGTCTACCTCGAGATATTGGGTCTAAAATATCCTTTGCTCAGTAATTTCACTAGCCTACAGTGCCCTTTAAACCGAAAGACAGTAATGCCAAAGACACTACTGCTTTGCGGTAGATTATTTGACACTGCGGTGGCACCTACCTACCCGGCCTCTTGCAACAAAAGACCTACCACCAATGTGAATGGTTGCACTGGTGGAATAATCTCTTCTATGACAGAGATTATCCCAACAGCGGGCGATGCAGTTGTCGCAGACACACATGCTTAAATTATAACACCCTCCTTTTTGGATAGTGGGCTAAAAAAGTGATTATCGAGTTTCTTGGCAGCTTATCACGGTAGAACAAATTTTCCGAACCGGTAGCTCTAAACAATTCAAAAGCACTTAAAAGTATTTTTAAATAAAATAAACGGGTTTGTGTGGTTTTCAGCAGCCGTTGCTAACACATGGGGACAAGACGACTCCGCACTTCCAGAGTTTACGAGAACGCCTTTTGGTGATGCTATAGACATCGCCTCAATGAAACTATTGAAGGTAGATTCGAATTTTATATAATTAAAAAAAAAATTCCAATATAAATACATAAAAGAAAAGTGTTGTCACTGTGAGGGCTGCCCCTTTATCACGGCTGAGTCTCTTTATTCGCCCCCCCGTCCGGTGACGCTGTCAAGGCCAGTAGGGCCAACAGCAATACACATTCCGAAAAAAAAAAAATCACTGTATTCAGTACCTAATACAGCTTTATCATTTACTGCAATCTGCACACCTGAAATTGGAACTGAAATTCAATAAATTAAATTGTCTATCTAAAACATGATCGTTACTCGTTTTTAATTATATCAAAAAAATTACGTAATTAATTTGTATGACATACTACATACTTTGACTACGTATCTGATAATAATTTGATCTGATAACAATCGTTAAGTCTTTGTAGGTAATTTGCTCTCATGATGGCAATGATGACGGCAAAAACTAGTAACCTGTCAAATCCGGATAAGAGTAATAAGCAGACCCTGGGTATATAATACTGGGAATAATTCTAGGATGAAAATAAAATACATATGTAATATATTCTCAGGAAACATATGAACAGTCATCTGATAAGAATATAGTGGTCTCCCCTCTGAGCGTTTTAACACTTCTCTCGTTGTACGCATCCGGTTCTGGGGAGAAGATCCAAGAAGAAATTTTGAACCTCCTCGGTATTATTGATTACAAACAAGTAAGCATATAGTCATTAATATTACAAATGTGAAAGAACATGGGATGGATGGATGGTTTATGGTTGTTACGCTGGCGCAAAACTACCGAACGGATTTGGATGAATTTTGGTAAATAGATAGCTTAATGCCTGGATTAGCACATAGATAATTTTTATCACGATTTTATAGGTTAATTAGTGGCCGGCTCCGGCTTTGCACGGTTATAAAATATATAGCCTATGTCATTCCCTGAAAAAATGATTAAAATCGATGCAGTACTTTTGATTTATTCATTACAGCCCGTGGCCCGCAAGCGTTAAATGTAATTATTTACGACATCACATTAGAAACCTCAAAAATAACAGTATTTCTTCACTATTTAATGGATGTTATTATACATATATATAAACCTTCCTCTTCAATCACTATATTTATTAATCCGTATTTATAAATCCGTTGCGTAGTTTTAAAGATTTAAGCGTACATAGGGACAGAGAAAACGACTTTGTTTTATACTATGTAGTGATAGTGATTATAAATGTCAGTTACGCTTAATGTAAGCCTGCTAGAAAAATAGTTGCTCATTAAAAAATAAAAATAGGCAGTCATGGAGACTGCCGGTATAAATGAAAAGTCTGAAGACAACTATCTACAGCAGAATATACCAACACAAAGTACATATTATGTAATGAGTACGGGCAGTAGTCTCTTAAAGTTTGAAGAGTTCCTTTCTATATCTCCTTGAATCATCAAAATCTGGTTCACAAAAGAAGATTCTTAATTATTTTCGAATGTAAAGAAAATCAACAAAATGAGGAATAACAATATTATTTTACTTTGCTATTACTAGTCATTACTAACACTCCTATTGCTCCTCCAATTAAGCACTAGGTACGACAATAACCCAAGTGTCAGGATAGAATCCGCAATTCTCGCATTAAAGAGCGGTGTCAGTCCTTTAAGAGTTGAGCTGAGGCTTCAAATTTTATTTTCAAAGTTTATTTGCTTTCCAGTCAATATCCTCACAATCGTTTGATAAGAAAGAAACGGTCCCTCTGAACGAACTGCCACTTCTCTCATTGTTCACGTCGGAGTCTGATGTGAAAATTCGAGAGGAATTTTTAAATCTACTTCGTTCACCTCCCTACAAACAGGTACAAAAACACCTTGAAATTATCTCCAATTGTCTTGAAAAGCTTAAGTATTCACGAATATTCTTATAGAATATTTTTGGAAGCTTGATAGCTTCGGAGAAAGAATTCTATAAAAAAGTAATTGCAAAAAACTGAACAAAATTTTTACAGATTATCCTAAGTAGTTTAAGTAAGAGCTTAAGGTTCATCATCATCTGAGGCGTTACAGCCGCGGTTGGGCCTTAGACTGGTCCAGTAAATCTCTCCAGTCCGATCTATTCATGACTTTCCTTTTCCAATTTGTGATAAGTTTAAATTCTTTACATTTCCTACATATACTACATACCCTTAGATTATAAGGTTCACCATTTCCAATTATTTCTTACAATACATGTTAGAGGTTGGTAAACAAGCATACGGTCCACCTGACGGTAAGCAGTTACCGCAACGTATGAAAGCTTGCGATACTTGAAGTATTCACGAGAAGGGGAAAAAAAGGAAAGGAACAGAGGGGGGGAAGGTTGGGCCTCCGGCCCGTTCACTCATCACACGAAACGCTACAGTACCTAATGAAACTGTTACATGACGTTGATTTTCTGTGAGAGCATAGTACTTCCCCGGTCGTACCGTAAATAAACTGGTATGTATACTTTTGGGTTTATTTCTATATTGTTGATGGTTTATAGAAGAATGATTGATAATGTCTATTAAATCTTATCATTCAGGTTTCAGATTCCTTCGTTCAATTGAGCGAAAAGTTCGGTTCAATCGATCCGAGTTTCTTGGTTTTGGCAAACAAAATCCTTGTATCCGATAAGTACACATTGAATGAAGAATTTTATAACACAGCGAAAAACTATCGTAGTGAAGTTGATAGAATCAACTTTGAAGATAAGAAGACAGCTGCTGATGCTATTAATATATGGGTAAGTCGAGTCCCTTAGATCAGCAACTATGAAATAATACTGTTTCTTTTAAAATTTGCTGATGTCTTCTTTGAACATATTCTGAGAGCACTACTAGTTTTGTCCTCGAATGTTAGAACATAGGTGTTTACTGTACGGCATAAATTTAACATAAGGCCATGTCTTATCATAAATGCATTACATTTCAAAGAAAACACTTAATTTTGCAGGCTTCGAACAGGACAAAAGGAATAATAAATCATCCTTTCTCCGAAAATGACATCAATTCATCTGCGGCTGTTACTCTTCTAAACGCTATTTACTTCAAGGTGATAATTTTATTAATAAAAAGAAATAAATACATAATTGGAGACAATTTGTGATAATATGTGTATGAGTATCGTACCTTCTTCTCAGATCATATGTATATTTATAATATATTACATTATATTATACAGATATTATAGTCAAGAGTAGTTAGATATTCGATGTCATCTACACTCAAACAGTGGCACTTGAATATATTTGAATATTATTCGATCTTATCTGGACAAAAACGGCCGTAGCTAGATATTAGATATTAGTTCATTATCAGTACCTTCTTATAAATAGTCATGCAGAGATGTATCTGAACGCATTTCTAACAATTGCGTCTGCGTGTACGGACCGTCGGCTCTTGCTAAACGGTCCGACCCAACCTCTCTTGACTATCATTATTTTGATTTATAGTTGCATACCTACCAGTCAATTAGTAATTGATATAATTAATAGAGTTATAATTATCTACCCTACATATAGTTCACGATTTCATATTAAGAAAAATACTCGACTCCGCTTCTGATGTTTGAGAGTGTCATGGCTAGGACAGACGTTTAAATCAACATACGTTCTTATTCCTCACATTATTATTGTTAATATTATGATTTATATGTATTTTCGAGATTTTACAATACGTATGCAAAAATTTACCCTTTATTTCTGAATTGCTTTTGGCAAATAGTTGCGATTGAGTCGTGAAAAAAGGGCACCCTCTGCGGTGGCTTAAAGTTTATTCTGATCAAATTGCTTGGATGGCAAAACCACGACCTAGAACGTCAGCAGAAATGCATGCAGCACTTGCGAGTGCGTTTTTTGGTCAGTAGACTCAGTCGACCAGACCATGTAGTAGAGCCATGTTCCTCCCAGCACAAATGGGCCGGCTCGACCGGGGAAGTACTACCCTCTCATAGAAAATCGTCGTAAAGTAACAGTAACATGAAATGCACTATGTACCTAATGGTACGGTACCATTAGATACTGTTGCAATTCTTGCGATGAGTAAGAGCGCCGGGGGCCCAATTAGCCGCCCCTTCTTTTCCTTTCCTTTTCCCCTTCTCTTCCCTTCCCTGTTTTTCTTGTTCCCTTTGTTCCTTCGGTTGGCATGTAATACTTTAAGTATCGCAAGCGCTCATAGATAGACGGCTTACCATTAGGCGGCCCGTTTGTTTGTTTCCCAACCGTCATGAAATTAAAAAAGGAACCTGGTCTTCGTGTGCGTAGACGGTGTTGGGTGCATGTGTTGTGTATGGCGAATAGTCTAACGCGAGCCTATAGTCACATTATCACTTGAATTGCGTTTTTCAAAGCCGACGTGCATTTTACACAGGGCCACTGGAGAATTCCCTTCAATGTGAATGACACACGGGAAGATGAGTTCAAGATTGATCGATCTACATCCGTGAAGAAGCCCATGATGTTTCATTATCAGTCTCTACATTACCGTGAGAATAAAAATATGGCAGTCAAGGTATAAGACTAATTTTTTTGTAATGTCAAAATAACAGCTTTTTACTGATACCATATGAAAACATAACGCTACTTCTAATATAAAAAAACAATTTTTAAAGACAAAAGAGTCTCTCAGTTTGTTCCGGCTAATCTCTGATATTAGTACTCTGATTTTAACAGGCAGAGATAGCTGATGTTTTAAAGAATGATATAACTACTTCTATTATAGAAAAAGGTTTAAGGTTCTGTGCAGTAAAAAATAAACTAAGCAATAATACTGCGACCACGCTAGCTAAGCTGCGGGTCCACCAAATATAAAATTAAGATTGATGGTTACAGAAAACTACCAAAATCAATCAAGTATCAAAAATTATATCTATGTCACACAGATGATAGAACTGCCGTACAAAGAGTCAAAATTCCGAATGATAGTTGTGCTGCCGGACGAAGTCGATGGTCTTCCAGAGGTTCTCAAGAAGATTTCCGAGAAGGGACTTCTAGAAGATATCTTCCAGATGGGTGCATCAAACAAAGAAGAAGTAGCCCTCTTCATGCCTAAGTTTGAGGTCAGATCGAAAATCAATCTTGAAGACATCTTACCGAAGGTATGTTATGGCTGAGCCAAACCTGCTTCTATCAATTAACAATATATAACAAAATCGTACTGAACGCGTCGCGGGTTCGATTTCCGCTCGGAGATGTTTGTATTGACCATACAGGCATGCTTTCCGGTCTGGGTGTATTTGTCCTTGTCATTGTGTATGTTTCCGGAGCCCCGACACAGGATATAATTATTCTAATCGGGTCCGTTGAGTGTGTAGCTTTTATATTCGGATGAACGGTGTATTAATGCATATAAAAATTAAGTAGAAAAGTTGCTTTATTGCATTCATTTTCCCTCCATAATTTTTCACCATCATTTTATTTCGTAGACCACCCCCTGCGTATTCTTATCACTCCTTGCCATCCCACCCCATACCACTCCTTACCAGGTAACGCTTTTCTGTCAACGTTTTCCGATAAAGTTTTTCTGCCGGCTCACTCTCCTCATAGGAGAGCCTTCATTTTTTTATGTGACTAAGTTGGCAAGAAAGTATATGACCCATATGATACTAAACGGTTGTCATAGTCTATGAGCGCTATCAAACAAAATACGTAGGTGCCACGTGGTACCAACCTCGAGATATGGGTGAAATCTTCTCGCCCATTTATTTTACTAATTATAGTTTCCTTCAAGCCGAAACACTATACTTTACGGTTGAATAAATGACAATGCGGTGGCACCTACCTCGCCGGCCTCTTGCAACCTCTTGCTATAAAATAACTACCTAGTAACCTACCTAAATACCTAGTTCTTTTAATTACTTACCTAACTTAGCTCTTCGTTTTAATTTCGTTCTAAAAAATCATTAGTTTCATATATATAAAAAGATTTACTTACGAACGTTAGTTGCTTACGAACTTTTAATTTCCAGGTTGGGGTGTCAAGTATATTTGATTACGAATCAAGTGGTATAGTAAAGGAGTCTGGAGTTAAGGTGTCTCGCGTAATGCAGGAGGCATTTATCAAAGTAGATGAAGAAGGATCCACCGCTGCAGCATTTACTTCAGGTATATAATTATTAATATTTGAAAGAACATTAATAATAATCACTATGATAAATAATAAATAAATGCTACACGCTCAACGGCCACCATAAGGGTAGTGATATCCTGTGTTGGGGTTCGCAAAAATACACAACGACATAACATAACCAGACCGCAATACATGCATGTATGGTCAATACAAAAACATCTGCTCTGAGCGAGTGAACCCGCGACCTGTGGCGCTTAAGGTAGGTTTGCTATCGCTGCACCACAACGTCGACCTAATATGGTCTTCGTCATAATTAATAAAATATTAAAAAATTATTAAAACATTTGTCACGTACAGGAATGATTCAGGGTTTTTTTATTGATTTTACGACCAATCTCCGTGCGTTAATTGCAGTGGCGGATTTACAAATTTTCAAGGTACAGGCTGTAAGGTTTTTGCCGCCCTTGCCTTTGGCTGACAGTGGGAAGAAGGACGGACGTACATTTTCTACAATTTCGCTCTTTTCACTCATATGAAGTGAGCAGAGGGCGCAGGGGCCGATTACTGGTTGGGAGGCGGCGAACTAGCTGTTTTAATCTACAATATGAACGTTTGCTACTCGGAATGTACAATGACAAGTTAGAGGGGATTGTCATCGGCAAATTTGTTATAGATTAGAACATCAGAAAACCGTCAAGCAGAAATCTTTTTGATTTCTATGAGGTAGTAAAAAAATTTGGTCCCCAAATTTGCCGCCCCAAAAATCTGCCGTCCTAGACTCAAGCCTACTCAGCCTGCTGGTAAATCCGCCACTGGTTAAATGAAAGAAAGCTTCATCATCAAAAATACCGGATTCAAAACTTATTACCTATCTAGCAATAGATATATTTTGGTTATTAAAATCTAATGATACATCCCTTAAAAATTTACTGTCGTTTTTTTTTTCCAGTTGTATTGGATGTTAGATGTGCTACGAGTGAAGTTTTTTTCATAGTGGACCGGCCTTTCCTCTACGTCATCCTACACGAAGACATAGTGCTCTTCGCGGGGACCTACACTCACTAGACAATGCAGGATGAAAAACAAAGCTATTTTTGTAATTTTCATAAAAATAAATATTTTTTAAATTCTATTTTCGTCACTAGACCAAACGTGCCAAACCACTAATATGAAAGAAAATTTCGTGACAATTACTGAAACAATCTTTTTCTTAAAGACTAGAAATAGCTTTCTTCTATACTAACGAAATAACTTCAGAAAACTATTTGAATATAATTAACCTATTAATAATAATAATAATACTTTATTGTATACCATGACACTGACAAAAGAAAAGACAAAAACCATATAAATTTAGCATAAATGGTACAACCAGGCGGCCTTATTGCTAAAAAGCAATTTCTACCAGACAACCTGAGCGCATAGGAAAAAAAATATATATATGTGATAAGTAGGTGGTAAGTATTATAGATTATATATTAGACAAATTATATGTATATGTATATATAAAAATAGATATAATGATATAAATAGATATTATCTACCTATTGTATCTTTATGGAGAGAAAAATAAAGAAATTTATTATTATTATATTATTATATTGTTGGTAATACTATTTAAATAAAGGTATGCATTTACTTTAATAATTTGTTTTAATTATTTAAGAAAATAATAATAATAATAATATGTATGATGATATTTGACATTCCACATTCAAATATATTGATTATTGATAATTATGTGTATGCTATAACTACACTAAAAACTGAATATGTAAAAAAAAATGTTACTAGGTAATTATTTGGTGTGAAATAAAAGGCTTTTTTATTTTATTTATGCATTTACTTGGGGAAGTTCATCGTATCCAAATATTAAAATTTAGAAAGGGCCACGTGTTTTTTGATGTACAATGGGTTGACCCTTAACATTACCACTGAAACTGATACTGATACCTCATGTTCAGGACCACTTCCATCGCAACCTTCTGAACCGCAATATTTATAAAATGACGAAATTATAAGCCTCTTTGCCATTTGGCTAAGGAGCCCTAAAAGAGAAATATTTTATACAGAATTAGTACTCAAATATGGCTAAACAAATGTTATATAAACTACGAGTTATAAATGTGGCAAATAGCCATAATCTCAATGATGATAAGGTTCATATAGTTCGTGGGTTCAAGTTTATCTCATTGTAGAATAACATCAGATTGACCTAGACCTTATAAAATATATATCGCTAGAAATAAGGTCTTATATTGCACTTAAGTTTATGTTTTGTAGTAAAAATCCATGCTTACTCCTGCACAACTGGGCCGGCGGAGTTTTACTGTCCCACAGAAAATTGGCTTAAAGTAACAGCATCTGTAGGTACTGTTGGTACGTCCGATGATTGAGACCGCCGTAGGCCGTATCCCCACCACCTCTGTTCCCTTCCTTTTTTTCCTTTTTATCCCTTTCTATCCCTTGGGTTGCCAACGCGCATGTGACACTTCAAGTATCGCCTTTGTTCAGGTTGCGATGACTACTTAGGCGTACCGTATGCCTTACCGTAACCTTCATAAAATAATAAAAAACAGGTTTATGCACATTCGAACACCCGGAAGCATACGAATCTAAAAAGAGAGAATTATCAAAATTCTGTTCAGAAATGGGAATGATGTTGTACAATATATACAACAAACAAATGACTTGAAATCTGTATGGTCAATACAAACATATTGTGACTAGAGTAGGAATAGACGAAGTTTAATACAGGTTGGCTACCTGACCCTCATAGCCGAGTGCACCCACTGATCGGTAAACGATCGGTAGGTTAAGCAACTTTAGGCGCGGTCAGTCCCTAGAGGGGTGATCGCATAGTGGTATTTCAATCGAGCGTCTCCGTGCTTCGGAGGGCACGTATAAAGTCGGTCCCGGCTGTTAACAATTAGACAACAGTCGACAAGTCAAGTCAGAGGTCTACGGGCGACCTGAACAACTCTGACACTAGGTTGACCATTAACCAATCGATAAGAAGAAGACCTCACCCCTAGTATTTATTCCTCGGCAAATAGTTTAATTGCTTTGTATGATTTATAAGGGTATGTTTCCTTAATATTATGTAATCATATTGAGAATACTAATTTGGCCGAAAAAGAAGATTCGGAAATGTTATATAGTGCTATTGTAGGGTTTTTGTTAGTAACAAATTATTACATCTGTAATGATGGTGTTAGATTGGTGCGGATGTATCCTATCAAGAGTTCACAATGCATTTATATTATACGTATTATTTTCTCTGCCAGCATGTATCTTTATATATTACTTGCGGACTCGGCGGACGTTGTCCTGCCCCGATAATTAAAAAAAAACTGGGAACTAAACCTTTGTTAAATCTACTAGAACACGCAAACAATTTCATCAAAATTGGTCCAGCCGCTTAGAAAGAGTTCAGTGACATACACACGTACAGTAGAATTATATATAGAAAAAATAATACGACAAAAGCGTACTTATATACTTAAGTCCTATAAAGATTATTTTTTATGCTAGTGGTAGGACTTTAAAGGCCCGCCTGGTTAGGTATCATTGTACGTTGAAGAAAAACTCGTGAAGTGACTCTTCAGCCGCGTTTCAAGGACAGCTAGCGTATAACCAGTTGTATCTTAAAGGGTAGCAAAGCACCTATATACCCTCTGGCATTGCAGATGTTCATGGGCGGCGGTAATAGCTTAACATCAGGTGCTTCTTGCTCAGCAACAGATCGACAGTCATCTAACATACCTTTTGTGTATATGTATATAACGACGAAGAACGACGTGCAGACGACGTTATGGTGCAGCGGTAGCGAACCTGCCTTAAACGCCACAGGTCGTGGGTTAAAGCATATTTATGCAAGCATATTTTCCGGTCTGGGTGTATTTGACCTTGTCCTTGTAAGTGTTTCCGGACCCCCGATACAGGATATAACTATCTTAATGGGGCCGTTGAGTGTGTAGCGTTTATTTATTGTTTATTTTATTTATAACCTTCAGGCTGACCAATTAAATATATTCTTAGGGTCCGTCTCGCTTTCAACAAATTTCAAAGGAAAAAAGGAACACAACTTATCTAGATTCCAGTTAGTTAGAAAACTTCAAAGCCACGTCAGTGACTTTGCAACGCTGGCAAGGACAGTGGGTCAAGGCAAGACATTAAAATAACAATAATTATCAGTCAAGTGCGTTGTGGACCACGCAAAGTCGAAACTAAAGGGTTCCGCAGCTTCATGATGAAGGATCTTAAGTAATTTAATAATTCGCACGGGTATAAAATATATAGTCTATGTCATTCACTAAAAAAATGATTAAAATCGATCCAGTAGTTTTGATTTATTCATTACTGCCGTGGCCCGCAAGATTATTTACGACATAACATTAGAAACCTCAAAAATAACAGTATTTCTCCACTATTAATACATACAAACCTACCTCTTCAATCACTCTATCTAGTAAAAAAAACCGCATCAAAATCCGTTGCGTAGTTTTAAAGATTTAAGAATACGTAGGGATATAGAGACAGAGAAAGCGACTTTGTTTTATACTATGTAGTGATAGTGATAATGAATTAAAATCGACCGCAAAATAAGTTGGTAAATTCATAGTAAGTATTAAAAGTAATATGAAAAACAAAGTTATGGGAACAACTTATATATATCTCAAATTTTTTGACCTATCTTCTTCAAACGAAATGTGAATGAAAGTTCATATGGTGTTCTACAAGCTCAAATTTTTCATAATTTTAAATCCCATAATTCAAAAGTTAGAGAGGGGGGACTTTAGGAGCTAATATCTCAATAACTACTTACGTAATGAAAAAAATCATAATCAAACCATTTTGAAAGACCTATCGAAAGCCATCACACGTCGCCACAGATTGAAATTTTTTTCCAACCCGCAGTTACATGTATGGACTGCTACCCTTAATTTTTACGTATTTTAAGATTTCATTATAAAACCATGTAGCGGTTCATAGAATACACCTATATACTAAATTTCGTATAGAATACAAGTGTTCCGTTTTTGTTATTTGGCTACGAAACCCTAATAACAAGCAATCGATCAAGAATCTAATAAAAACAACGTGTTTTACAACTCAATATTTAAAACCTAACGACTCTGAATATTTAAATATCTCTGGTCAGTTATCAATTTCTGTTTTGATCAAAACAGATATATAGGTATACACAGATAGGTACGTCGATTTCATAACACTCTACTACTGGTCGTGTTCGAAGTCAGTCAGCTGTACACCGGGTTCCGTTCGTGTCAGCTGTGAAGATGGGAAAAATTCTACTGATATTTCTAGGTATGTATGACCCAAATTCATAGCTTGTTTCTATGAACGAATTTGAAATTTGATTCAAATTTGTATTGTGTGAAAACGAAGTTGTGGTGCATCGGTAGCGAACCTGCCTTTATCCCAACAGGTCGCGGTTTTTTTTTTTTACTTGGGGAAATGCATTTACACACCCCCGCGCCGGGACAGATGGATAGCCTAGTAATCCTGCCTTAAGCCCCTCTAGGGTACGGATTCAATACCGATTGAATATAAAAGCACGTTGTTCCCTGTGGTTGTGAGTGTTTCTGGACCTCTGACACAGGATATTAAGACAGCATATTTTTATAATTATGCATTAATATAACTTTAAACTTCTTATTTTTCAATACCCTAAGTATTAAAATTGAGCTTTTATCTTCATAAAAAAACATAGAGAAAAATTTAAAAATATATTATGTATTATATATAAAGAAATAAATGAACACAAAACAGACTTGCAAACATGCATACAAACATACATACATACATTAAAAAGTAAAATAGTAATAATATAAAAATAAACTACATGCATGCGAACTCATATAAATAAACTTCCATGTGCCATTCACTTCGCGACCGACCGAACTATAAATGCTAAAAATAAAGGAAAATATTGAGGCGATGTAATTAAATTTTTAATAAAAAATTAAATAAATGAAGACAAAACAGACTCGCAAACATGCATGCGACTAAATATACATTAAATAAATAAACGCTGCACACTCAACGGCCCCCATTAGGATAGTAATATCCTGTGTCGGGGGTCCGGAAACATTCACAATGACAAGGACAAATACACCCAGACCGGAAATTATGCTTGCATGGTCACTACAAACATATTATGCTCCGAGCGGGAATCGAACCCGCGACCTGTGGCCGTTTAAGGCAGGTTCGCTACCGCTGCGCCACAACATCGTCAAATAAAATTAGTAAATAAAAATTGTATAAATTAAAATTGAAATAAATGAAGCCTCCGCGGCCGGCTATAACGACATGATAAAGACAAACGAAAAATTAAAGTCGATATAATTATCGACTTAAATTTAAAAAAAATAGAAGAATTATCTTCTTCTTCTTATCGAGTGGTTAGTAGCCAACCTATTGTCAGAGTTGTTCAGGTCGGCCGTATAGGCCTCTGACTTGACTTATCGACTGTCATCAAATTGATAACAGCCGTGCCCTCCGAAGCACGGAGATGCTCAGTTGAAATACCACTATGAGATTACCCATCTAGTGACTGACCGTGCCTAAAGTTGCTTTACCCACCGATCGTTTCGTAAAGCTACTTCAGCAGATGGCGTTGTAAAACATTATTCATATGACATCATTATGTAATTCGTATCTAAAAAACTATAATTTCCAAAAACACGATAGACCCAGAAAAAAATAACAAACAAAGCTCGGTCATCCAGATACTACGTGATATTTAAAATTTAAAACTAATTATATGTGTAAATATTTACAATTAAACAAATCATGCCTCCACGAACGGCTGCAATCCGATATGCTAAAGACAAACGAAAAAAATTGAAGCGATGTAATAAAAGATTAACTTTAATAAAACTTCCATGCGAACAAATATATAAAAAAATATACTTACATAAACATTTAAAAAATAATAAATAAATAATAAACGCTGCACACTCAACGGCCCCCATTAGGATAGTAATATCCTGTGTCGGGGTCCGGAAACATTCAAAATGACAAGGACAAATACACACAGACCGGAAAATATGCTTGCATGGTCAATACAAACATATTATGCTCCGAGCGGGAATCGAACCCGCGACCTGTGGCGTTTAAGGCAGGTTCGCTACCACTGCGCCACAACGTCGTCAACGTCGTCAACAAAAAGTGAAATAAACATTAAAATAAATGAAACATCGGCGACCGGCTGTAATCTCACATGCTAAATATGAACGAAAAATTAAATGCAATTGAATAAAAGTTTAACTTTAATAAAATAAAGTTGCAAGTTCTATCCTGACCGCCTTGTCCCATTGTCGTACCCACTCCTAGCGCGAGCTATGAGCTATTGAGGGTAATACTAGTGAATATTACTAAAGACTTCAGAAAGCATCACCTTTCAAAAAATTAATTAGTTGACATGTTATATATTTTTTTTATTATTATTTATTTATTTAAAATCAAGCGACAGCGCCCATACATATATACCTTACAGACTAACATATATATTAAATATTATAAACATCTAAATCTAACACCACATAACATAACACTATAGGTCAGTAATAATTATTTAAGTATTTTGTCATTTACTAATAGTCCATTGAAATGTTACATTTTAGGCCTTACCTTGCGTTTTTTAGAGGACGCAATTTTGTTTCTTTGATGTGTAGGGGGGGTCAGTGTAAAGCTAAAACCAAGTTTGTGTAATAATATAAGTATAGTTAAGAATACTGAAAAATAGTACTCACTTCGGAGCGCTGTAAAACCTTAGCTATTGACTTAATGAAAAAATGTTGCGTATAAAAGTTGTTTCTCAAAAAACGATTTACAAAAATGGTCTGATATTATTTTTTCGTATTGTGATAAAAAAAGTTATATCGAAAAATATTTTTCTCGAATTTCTGAACATTTTCACTTTTAACTTTTTTATAGGTCTACGACAAAAAGTTACTGAAATATAGTTGTAGAGAATTTAATTTGCAACAAAAAATGTTAATAATTTTTTTTTATCAGATAAATATTTTAAATGTTAATAATTTTTTTTTATCAGATAAATATTTTACGAGATATATCGTAAAAACCGTTTCAACCCCTTTTTAAAAGATGGCGGCCGAAAGACAAGGGTGGCGACCCCACAAACTTGGTTTTAGCTTTACACTGACCCTCCCTACACATCAAAAAAATAAAATTGCGTCCTCTAAAAAACGCAACCCCAAAGGTAACTTTTCAAAAAAAAAAAATTTTTTTTTTTTATGTTACAAGTTGACAAGCAAGCATACGGCCCACCTGGTGGTAAGCGATTGCCATAGCCTATAAGCGCTTGGAACACCACTACCAGGTGCCACTCACGGGTTGCTAACCTCGAGTTTCTTAAGTGTCCTTTGCCCAGTAAATTCACTAGCCTACAGTGCCCTGTCAAACCAAAAGACAGTAATGCCTAACCGGCCTCTTGAAACTAAAGAAATACCACCAGCGTGACTGATTGCACTGGTTGAATAATCTCTGCTGTGACAGTGATTATCCCAGCAGCGGGTGATGGGGTCGTCATGACCCGAGCCTGATAACTTTAAACCTTTGAAAACAAAGTTATCAAAGTTGTCAATTTAAAGTGCTTATTCGGCTGTTTTAAATATTATGACTTATCTTTATCTTTTAGCTAGGTATTAAGATCTTTATTTCTGTTGCCAAGAAATAAGTAAACAAAATGCTATAATCAAATCTGTTTTATAATAAATGCTTATTATTTATAAGCGTTTATTATCACAGGTCAGGGTCTTGGTGTTTTTAAAACGAGAGTTTTTATTTTTTAGATAATAAATGCAAAGTAGTCTTTTAAAAACAAATTTTTTAGGAAATATAATTATATACACATATGACATCACCATTATTATTCAAAAGTCAATAATTTCTTCTTGATCTGTGAAAATATTTTTTCTTGTTTCAAAAATTACGTAAACAGGAAGTAGAAATAAACAAGCACAAAAATATATAACTCAATGGATCGACTCGACTCTAAATTATTTTGACTGTACGATGTGCTGTAGTGCACGAGTTTCAAGCTCCTCGGTCCACTTCCTTTTTCACTTCCAATATTCATATATTTCTAAATTTATTTTTGAAGGTATTTCTTGTTGCGCTTTTTAAATAAATTTATCACATTGAATTCCCGAAGCCATGATGTTAGTAGTTAAATCTTCTTCTAGTATAGTTTTAAGTCGGGGCGTCATTGTTGTATGCGCTAGCGATCCCATGACGTCCCAATATGGCGATGAGGGTTTCGCCGAGTTTTAGTGGGTAGACTAACAGGCGGCCGAGTCCCTCACTACTAGTGCCTAATGCACTTGACACAAAAAAAATATTGTATTAAGTGGCTCGCAGTATAAATTTTAGGATTTATTTTACTTTGCTATATAGAAATAAAACTACTTCTTGGGTCTGCAACTTAATACAAAATATTCTTCGAGTCTGTTCGTGTGGGTCACCCCACCGTGCCTCGGAGAGCACGATAAGCCGTCGGCCCCGGTTGTCATCATATAACATGTGGTAATAATCGTTAACTCTTTATAAGTAAATTGCTCTTATCCAATGAGTTACCTTTTCGCCCTTAGGGTTACCGAGATCAGATGGCAATCGCTCCGTGTATAAACTAGTGACCTGTCAAATCCGTATAAGAGTAATAAGGATACCCTGGGTAAATAAAATACCGGGAATAATCCTAGGACGAAGAATCCTAGAGTACATTTTAATATAGCTTTTAACTAACTTTATATCGATATCCTGCATTTTTTACCTATCCATAACTTGAAACAAATTTTAATAAAATTGATGTTAAACTAAATTCTGTAAAATATTTTGTTTTAGCCGTCCTGGCATGTGCAACAGCACAGTATTATGGTTTAGAAGAACCAGAATATCAGAGGACGCCGCTTGGTGACTCCATCGACCTCGCATCCATGAAATTATTGAAGGTATAATTATTTTAATAATAGAAGTGTGAGCGACATGAAAGTATGTCGTATTAGCAGTCTATTAGAACATCACTCTCAAACATCAAAAGCGGACACAGGTATTTTTCTTAATATGAAATCATGAACTAAATGTAGGTTAGATAATTATAACTCTATTAATTATATCAATTACTAATGGGATGGTCGGTCTGCAATTATACACCAAAAGATTGGCAATCAAAAGAGGTTGGGTCGGACCATTTAGCGAGAGCCGACGGTCCGTACACCAACACGCAATCGTTACAAATGCGTAATGTGACAATGAACTAACATCTAATATCTATCTACCGTCATGTTTGTCTCGATAAGATCGAATAATTGTCAATAATACTCAAGTACTGCCGAATTTTTTTATATCGAATATTTAACTACGCCTGACTGAAGAAAGAAGAAGTATTACAAAATTTTATTTTATAGCAATGAAATAATTTTAATTGAGAAAAATTGATCTTTTTTTTCGCACTGTAATGAGTCAATTTATTTCTCTTAACCCTGGTTTCTCGAACGTTAATCAAACTGAGGGTCTTTTTAAATTAAATCAGATCTAAGTTTATTAAAGCCAAAAATACTTTCATAAAGGGTCAGAGGTTATATTTTGTTTCAATGTTAAACCTTGTTATTTGTATATTTATTTAAAAATCAAATTGTAAAAATATTTGTGATCTCATACATAATAATAATAATAATAACGGTAGTGGGTATACTAACTAAAAATGTTTACAGGAAACGTATGAACTAGCGACGGAGAAGAACGTAGTAGCGTCACCCTTGGGAGTGCTGACTCTCCTCTCTTTGTACGCGTCAGGAACAGAAGGGAAGGATCGTGAGGAAATCATGACTTTACTTGGTTCAAGTGACTTCAAAAAGGTACATACATTACCTACCCACTAGATTTGAAAAAGAACGACATCATGCAGTTGTAATGAAATGTAATATTCTTGGAAATTAGACCAGAAGTGATTTTTTTAAAACCAACTATAGAAATAGAACTCAATTTGTTTGGCAAAATTAACGAAAAATAACCTCAATAACTATATGTAACCAAAAAGAAAAAAAATGACTAACAATGACATGCAAAAACGCGACAACGTAAGAACCTAACCGCTCCTACCACGATGACTGCCGTGACGCAAAAGAGGCGATGCCGGTGAGGCGTCGTCTTATATAGGTTTCTTCCCACACCAAAAGTCTTATTTTTTTTCATCTTCTGCAATATAATCTTACTTTAAGAAGATCAATTTTTTATACCACGATGAACAAGCGTACGGCCTGATGGTAAGCGGTCACCGTAACCTATGAACGCCTGCAACCCTAGAAGTATCGCATGCATGTTGCTGAACAATTAAAACTTCCCTTGAAGCTGTAGAGTGTTGGTAAAACCTCGGAGCTCATTTCACAAGTGGAGGTTTCGGGAAAGGAAATTCGTTTGGAACTGCACTGTAATGTAATGAAATCTATGACAGGTATCTGTAATTACCTAAGAGCTCATTAAGTGGTTAACGAAACTATAACTAGCTATATTTCTCTTCCAGCTTTCAGAGTCTTACAGTCAGATAAGTGAGAGATTCGGCTCAATGGATCCGAGTTACTTAGTTTTTGCGAATAAAATCTTCGTTTCCAATAAGTATACACTGAAAGAAGAATTTACTAACGTAGCGAAAAGCTATCGGAATGAAGTTGATAGTATAAACTTTAAAGATCAAAACGCAGCCGTGGATACTATTAACCAATGGGTAAGTTCTCTATTTTAATTAAAGAAAATAGTAACTCCATAGTATGTTTTGATATTTAAAATAGCTATTTAGCAATTTCTTATAATTTTTCTTCCGTCATCTTCATCAGATAACTAGAAAAATAATATAGTGAGAGATAAGTGTGGTTAATTTTTTTTAAAGCAATACTAAATATATTTACAAATTATTACAACTGTACCTATCATGTCCACGGGGAATGCTGGCAAGAATTCTAATTGTGTTTCCCCGCTGAATCGCAATCCCGATTCTTTGGGCGAAAAATGAACCAGCCCACCTGATGAGTTGGGATGCAATATCTTTTAGAAATTATTTAGCACTGATGCTCTATGGCATTTTATTAATTTTCTGTCTCTTTCTATCATTTTCGTGGAATCTTCAGTCTGCATTAGTATTATACTTAGTCTATTTTTGACAGTTTTTACACTAAAAAAATTTTGTAAATTCATTCAACCATTTAAGGCGAATATTAGTAACATATATGTATAGCTATTAAACAATCTATGAGATTAAATGTTAATTACTATACTAACATATGACCTATAAGACACACTTATACAGAATGTTAACATCTATGTTTGCTAAAATTCATACCAACCTCTTAAGCCGATTATGTGTGATTAATTAACAACATACTAAATTTCACATCTGTAATATAATATTATTTTCGTTCTGTCTTTTAGTTTACAGTAATTTATTACCATAACAATAAATCTACATTATATGTCTTACTATCTACTATGTACATTTTTTTTTAATAATATAAAATGAAATATATATACAAAGCGGTTATGGAGCGTTTTTTTTTTCTTTTTTTTTTAATATAATAATTATAAATGAAATTTGTAACACAAAGACACAAAGACCTCCACCACGAGGAGCGTCAAAAGCGAAACCAGAAGAAAAAAAAAATGCTCGCGTAGGCGAGAGAGAGAAACCTACAAAATATTCTTAATATAATCAATACAACAAAATAAGTATCAAACAACCCTGAATTACCTGATTTTTATAATAAACAAACAATTTCACAGTCCGCCAACATGACTAAAGGATTAATAGATAAACCAGTCTCTAAAGGTGACATCGATCCAAATACGGTTGCCGCCCTCCTGAACGCTATTTACTTCCAGGTAACAATATTAATAACATGCATGAATATTGACTCAGCCGTGATAAAGGGGCAGCCCTCACGGGGCTCAAATTTGATTCCGTCCTTAAGGTGCCTCCTGCGAAGCCGAACTACGGCTAAGGACGTCATCGGAAATGGAGGCAGCGCTCCGAGCGCATTCTATACGATAGACTCACCAGACGGTGTGAGCGCGACGCGACGTGCGAAACAAAGGACCTCGTCCTCGTCGGCGAAGACGGTGTTGTGTGCGTGTCTGTTCTGTGTAAGGGCATTTTCTAATGTAATCCTATCGTCAAGGTCTTGCAGGACGTGCTTAGGACGCCTAACTTTTGTCGGTAGGAATGCATATTGAATGATAGATATAATGTATGGATGGATTTTGTATCCAAATTCAGAACTTTAAGTAGCATTACGTCTTTTTTTGTCACAAAATAAGAAAAACAAGTATGGACACAACTTTAAGTGTAATATAATTATTACACTTAAAGTTGTGGTGTTGAGGTGGACAAGGATTGAGGTAAATCTTTAACATGCAGGCCAGTAACTAAGTTACTTGCACAATTTATTATGTTATGGCAACTCTTTTCAAAGCCAAACTGATCCATATTTACTAAAGTCATAAAACATATTATATATATACATTAAAAATCAGGAATAGAATTTGAGCATACTTAAATTATATTCAGGGACATTGGCATGTGCCCTTCAACGCGAGCACCACAAAGGACGAAGAATTCCACGTAGATCGGTCTACTACCGTTAAAAAGCCCATGATGAATCTACTGCAGTCCCTCTACTACCACGAGAATAAGGATATGGCGGCCAAGGTACAAGATACTAATCTTAATTCTATATAAAACTTAATATCATCACTTATTGCTAATGACTGATATTTTATCTACATGAAACATTATAAAATATTAAGAATTCAAAAACAAAATTCAAAACAAAAAATATACAAAACCACGCCTGAGGATTTATCAGTATTCATTTTGAATTAAACTAAGCTAAAGATAGGTTGAAGCCTTTATGAATGTTATCCAAGTAGATTAACATTATGAACAAGTTATTGTAATCAACAATGCTTTTAATCCCTTCACTAGATTTCACAATAAATTGCATAGCATTGTATTTACTGCATCGGATTTCAACGATTCGTACTTTTATATGCGGTACGACAATCATTTTCTGTATCATGAAATATTGAAGTGACCATCAATGTGACGCCTCGTTAGATTGACATCTTTTCAAATATTGTCTTTCTAATTATTAACGTATTTCTATTTATTTCTAAATCCAACGTATTAAATAGGTTCTGTACTTCGTCATGTGCCAACATATATGTGCATATATATAATCATACAATGTCCAAGAAAAATCGTAGCAAAAGTTTAGCATTTTACCGTACGTAAGTAGTATTATTTTTTGCTCAAAACTTAATGTGAAATTGGTATATATCACTTAGATGATAGAACTTCCGTACAAGGAGTCTAAATTCCGTATGGTCGTTGTATTGCCGGATGAAGTTGACGGACTACCAGCTGTCTTAAAGAAGGTTTCCGAGAAGGGAGTCCTGGAAGATGTCTTCAAATTAAGACCTGCAGGAACTAAAGTGGATCTATCTATGCCCAAATTCGAGACCAGGACGAAGATAAATCTCAACAACGTTTTGCCAAAGGTACTTGATTAAAACACTCTCGCCACGCCACTTTCCGTAGTTAATGAGATTTATGAATGCTAAAAATGACGGATTTACAGAACTTCTGACCACGTAAGTCTGTGTATAGCAAGTAGTTTATTTATAAATTTTAATATATAATTGCTAACTGAAATTTACTGGAGTTTTGATGAAATACTAATTTTTTGACCAATTTCATTGGAGATACAATAGTTGCTACACCAGTAGGAAAGCTGGATCTTCTCGTAACCATTTATAATTTATCCTAAACGGCTGTACATCCTCACTGGTAAACGTGAAATTTCATATGTTACGGGCTTTACAAGCAATTGTAATGGGCTCTTCTTTGAGGGTCATAATAATTTTCTATCCAAAATTGGTTGACTTTGAAGACAGCTTTTAAAACTCAATAGAAATATATTAGTTGTACCTTTTTAGCATACATGTAATTAATTAATGCGAATAGATAGAATTACTTATATTATTAATGGTATCCAGGTTGGAGTATCAGGTATCTTCGACCACAATGCAAATGGTATAGTGAAAGGCGCAGGTGTGAAGGTATCTCGCGCTCTACAAGAGGCCTTCGTCAAAGTGGACGAAGAGGGAGCAACTGCTGGGGCCTTTACAGGTATTGATGGTCTGACTGTTAACTATTTCATTCAGAAGTATACTGAATTTGGGATGATTTTTGACGTGATAACATCTTATAAATCGATAAACGCCGGCTGCGGGCACGAAAAAGCATGACTTATTGTCACGTTCCGCCTGAGCCGAGCGTGCGAGCGAGAGCGCGGAACTAGCGATAGAGAGACACGATCGGCCTGAGCGTTCAATGCAGTATGTTTTCTTAACACGTTATCACGAAACATTTTCGTCCGTTAACACTTTACAGACAACCAGGTTTTGTTTTATAAATTATTTTGATTTCATTTTATGAAATTTTAAGGTTGAAAGTTAAAATAAAAAAATTAGTGACTTTTACAGCAGATTATATTTTTTTTAGTTATTGTTGCACGCTTAACTTAGTTTGTGGGTCAGGTGGGATTTAGCTAGTTTGTTCTTATATTGAATACATTGTGCGTAGACCCTCCGCACGGAAGAAGTGAAACTTCGTAATGTAGAAATGAAAATATAGAAAGGGGTAGAAATTAATTTTCAGTGAAATCATATTGTTTCTTTAAGACAAACTTTATTAACATTACTTACAATTCACAATTGATATCATCTTTTAATTGTCATTTTCGAATGGAGAAATATCCAAATCTATAATAACACTATTAATTCGCTGCATAGCAAGAATACTACGCGCATGTGCTTGAGAACTACCGACTCACTCTCTTTCTCTCTCCTACTTTCTACCTTTGTGTATCTTTTTTTCTCGCTCCCTCGTGCGTTAAACGTTTAACGCAACCTTGTTGGAAGTCGCATTAGAAGTTTCACTTCAATAAAAAACAAACTGTTGTAATGGAAGAGGGTATAGATCGGATGTCTTTGTTGGTTTCAGGTCTTCTCGTTACGCGTAAGTCGGCAAAGTCTACGCGCCTACCACCAATCCCCTTCAAAGTGGACCGGCCCTTCCTCTACGTCATCCTACACGACGACATAGTACTCTTCGCTGGGACATACTCTGAGTAGAAATACTGTTTCAGGATGGAAGAACCTGTACTATATTATAAGAAAATGGAAACTTATAATTTTGTCTTTTATTATTACTTTCATAAATTCTACCAAAACGACAGAGAAACTTGCCCGTGGATTTAGTTGTATAAGTATGTAGTATTGCTTCATAGTAGCCAATATGATATGACCAATAAACTTTTTATTCTTAATAATCTTGCCACCGAGATTCACGCATACCATTATACTAATTTCTACTTATCGACAATATAAGTCTATGGACGCAGAACATATTTTTGCATTAAAATACAATAACAAAAAACAGCTAAGGAATACCCATTAAAGACCAAAGAATCCCCTGCGCCATAGTGGGACGCCACAGGTTCGCTTGTGCAATTAATCGCAATGCCCCGGCGCCGATCGTCAATCAAGTCAATAGTCAAGCCCTAGAGCCCTCTCTACCGATACTTACTCTTTAATGAGGTTGTTTTTGTTTATGTTACAAGTTGGCAAGCAATCATACGGGAAACCTAATGATAAGTGGTTGCCATAGCCTATGTGCGCGCATCACCTAATGGTGATATGTGGCACTCACGCGTTGCCAACCTCGAGATATAAGTTCTTGAATCTCCTTTGCCCAGTAATTTCACTAGCCTACTATTACTATTATACTACTGGGCGGTAGAATATTTGACACTGGTACCTACCTAGCTGGCCTCTTGCAACAAAAGACCTACCATCAGAGAGAGAGATTATTTGACAGAGATTATCCTAACAGCGGCGATGAGGTCGTCACATCCCGACGACGGTGTCTGTTTTGATGTTTAAATAAATAAATAATTAGTTTATACATAGATTATAATTCATAATAAAGATTCGGATATTGTGTTTACTAAATGTAGTTATAATCATAACATTAACACTAGAATCAAACATAAATTAAAAATGCCAGTTATTAGACTGTATAAAATTAGTAACTCTTTTAAAGGTAACTGTATACGGTTTTATAATAGGATCCCAGACAGCGTTCAGAAACTTTCTATTAATAAATTTTAAAAAAAGATGAAGGGACGTTTGTGTGGTAAGGCTGTTATAAAATTAGTGAATACCTTGAGGACACAACACATTGGTAATGAGACAGTCACTCCAGGCTTTTCAGAGAACATAATGTGTAAATTACTTTGACATTAAAAAAAGATATAACCCACAGAGTTTGTTTCGTCGGGTCTTCTCGGGTAGAGGTTTAAATTTGGAGCCGGTGGTAGAATCTGACTTTCAACTAATAAATGTAATGCTGTTTACGTTGAATAAAAATATCTGAATTTGAATTTGAATTAGAAAGTTTTTTTATATATACTGGATACCTGATGCTGAGGTTGCCGGGCTACCAACCTCGAGATATTGATTCTTAAATGTCTTTTGCCCAATAATTTCAATATCTAATTTGTCCTTCAAAACGAAACACGGTATACTGCTTTGCGGTAGAATAACTGATACCTACCGAGCCGGCCTCGCGCAATACCAATCACCAGTAAATTGAATCGAATGCACTGCAATGAGGACTAGAAAGCTAACTTCAGAAAACTATATTATGAATATATTGTTATTAATACTATTAAATAAAGGTATGCATTTACTTGGGGTAGCTCATCGTATCCAAATAAAAAAATTTAGAAAGGGCCACGTGTTTTTTGATGTACAATGGGTTAACGTTAACACTGAAACTGATACTAACCTCATGTTCAAGAACACTTCCACCGCAACCTTCTGAACCGTAATATTTATAAAATGACACAAATTATAAGTGTGTTTGCCATTTGGCTAATGAACCGCGTTCCATTTTTGCCTATTTGGCTAAAGAAAAAGAAAAATATTTTATACAGAATTAGAACTTAAAAATTATCAGTGAAATGCGTTGTGGACCACGCACAGTCGAAACTAAAGGGTTCCGCAGCTTGATGAGGAATATAATAAAGGACTTAAAAATAATAACGAATTAAAATCGACCACAAAATGAACTTATGTATCTTTAACCACTTTAACCGGTGTGCCGTTGTGGTTAATAATTATTGAAGACTCGTAGTAAGTTTAGAAGTAAACTCTCCAGTGGAATGTAGTGGAATAATTTATTGAAAAAATGCACGAGTATATATACAAAAAATGAAAAAGTAAACAGCCAATAGAAAAATAGAAAACAAAATAAAATATAAAATTACAAAATAAATTTCCAATAAAAAGTCTACATTAATACGCGGGCCTCTCATAGGTGGCGTCCTGCTCCCCGCACGCCGCTGTCTGAAGCGGGAGGGGCGCGCGCGAATTAATATAATTGACCGCTGCGACCCGGCGTCGCCTTAGAATCGTCGAGCGCCGAGTGCAGCGAGGTCGTGTTGTCCGTGTCCGTTCCCGCGTCGCATATTGTTTGAAGTAGTACTGTGAAGATTCTTATTGGAAGCTAGAAGAAAGAAGAAACTGTAGATCTTCGGATCTGCATCTTACAACCGCTCTTTTCAGAGCGATCTCTTTCTGATACCAAACCACGCTTTGAAGGCGTCTATAAAAACAGTTCTTTTCAGAGCTATCTACGTTCATCTATTCCGAACGATGACGTAGAAAATAAAGATAAATAAAAGATGTGTAGCGTACAATTATTTCCTATAACTGCACGTAGGTGATGCTGCTACATATCTCTAAAATTTGTGGACCCTCTTCTTCAAACCGAATGTGGTTGAAAGTTCATTTGATGTTCTACAACCTCAGATTTTTCTAGAATTTTAAATCCCATAGTTCAAAAGTTACCTCTAACTTTTGGGGGTGGGACACAATTCTTATGACTTTAGGAGGTTCTATCTCAACAACTACTGACTTAATGAAAAAAGGCAAAATCAAACCTCGATCATTTTGAAAGACCTGTCCAAAGATATCTCACACGTTGGCATACGTTGAATTTTTTTTTTCAACCCTCACTTACATGGACTGCTACCCCTAATTTTTATATATTTTAGGATTTCATCACGAAAATTGTGGTACGGTTCATAGAATACACCTATTAACTAAATTTCGTATAGATAGAGTCAACAGTCTCCGAGTAAAATGACTATGACATACGGACGGACGGACAGACGGACATGACGAAACTATAAGGGTTCCGTTTTTGCCATTTGGCTACGGAACCCTAAAAACAGCTATCCAAATGATGTATAAATTATAAATTACAAGTTATAAATGCCATAATCTAAATCATAAGGTTCATATCGGTCGTAGTCGTAAATAAAATGATTGTGGCATACGGACCGACAGACGGACGGACGGACAGTTCGACAATTTCGATATGACGAAATTATAACGGTCCCGTTTTTGCCATTTGGCTACGGAACTCTAAAAACACACTTGACAACTAGGTATATAAAGCCTAACGACTCTCTGCCTATTTAATTACTTCTGGGGGTCTACCATGAACTTTAATAACAATTCTATTGCGATCCAATTTAATTATTTTATTTAATTTCAGATAGAAAAATTCAGATTTTATATGAGCATGACGTGTAAAATATATATATATTATATATATGTCATATGTCATGGTACGAAATAGCGATGGAGCTAAATTTGGGTCATTTTAATCGCAATAAGTTCATGGTAGGTCCCCTGGTCGTTTATCAATATCTGTTTCTAATATTATTATACGCATTATTATTACTATACACACCACAAAAGTATATTATTATTTATAACCTATTGTGTTTTCTAACACTCCACACTCGTGATTGAAGAGATCTCTACGACGGGTCTCTAGTGTCAGCTGTAAACATGGAAAAAACTTTAGTGATATTTCTAGGTATGTAATATTCTATTGATTTTATTTAAAATCTTTTGTATCAAAGAATATATTATGTATTTTAAAATGACTTCAAAAGAAGGATACAAAAAAAAAATTGATGAAGGAGGAGGTTCTTTCTTTTATGTGGCTCGGCTGCGCAGAAGGCACCGTAAGGACGGAATCAAATTTGAGCCCCGTGATGGCTGTCTCTTTTTCACACTTTTTTTTTCCGTTCTGTAATCGCTTCCTCACCCGGTGACGCTGCCAAGGCGGAGGGCCAACAGCATACATACACATTCAAAAAAAGGACATCTTTCCGTTTTAAGAATATTAGTAATGCTTTTTCAAGGCATTACTAATATTTCTATCTCCCCAGGAAATAAGCTCTTAGCTTGCGCTAGGAGTGGGTACTTGTGAACTGATTTTGATTTATTTTTGTTATTTGAAACGCTGTGTTTTACTAATAAATGTGTTACGGATTGCATTTATAACAATTATGTATTTAAATATTGAAAATAATATAGAATATTTGACACTGCGTTGGTACCTAACTAGCCGGCCTCTTGCAACAAAAGACCTACCACCAGTGTGACTGATTGCACTGGTGGAATAAATTTTGATGTGACAGAGGTTATCCCGACTGCGGGCGATGGAGTCGTCACGTCCTGACGCCGGTGTCTGTTTTGATGCAAAAATAAATAAATAATTACTTTATAGATTATATTTCATAATAAAGATTCGGATATTGCGTCGATTATGGTTGTTTTAAGGTAGGTTATTTCTGAAAAACTTCAAGAGTACTATCATAGATTGCGTAATTATCATGATATTGAACGTGTCATGTCACACATCCTAACCAAGCGGTAAAGGTAAGCTAAACTTGACGCTATTATCACTCCGAAGATTGTTACGGCCTTGGTTAAATAACATATCCTAGTGAACCTTGATGGTTCCGTCTTTCGATACGGTCCCGAAATTTTGTAAGCGTGAACATTAACTAGACGTGACCACCCACCGGAGTACGGTCTCATCTTACTATAGAGTGTAAAATTTGACTGTAATCTTCATGATATGTTTGACTCTAATGATACTCGGTTCCAAGGCTCTATCAAAACAATACGCTCATAGCCGATGGCATCCAGTGATCAGTAAACGATCTGTGGGTTAAGCAACTTTAGGTGCGGTCAGTCACAAGATGGGTGATCGCATAGTGGTATTTCAACTGCGCATATCTGTGCTTCGGAGGGCACGTAAAAAAGTCAGCGGTTATCAATTTGACAACAGTCGAAAAGTCAAGTCAGAGGCCTACGACCTGAACAACTCTGACACTAGGTTGGAACCACTCGATAGGTGGAAGAATCAAAACAATTAAATTTTGTTCTATTTGAAGTGACTGTAAGTGTTGTTTATCATGAGGGTTTTTTATGAGTGTCACCGGGTTGGGGTAAACTTCCATTAGAACTGGCAATATGTGGATAACTTTTAACCTTTCAAAACATCACTATCAAGTTCCAAATTTATATCAAGTGTTTATTGCGCCAATTTTGTTATTATGTTTCACTTATCTGTTTAAGTGTAAAAATTTATTTTTTGTTGTCAGCTAAATGATTTGCTATTACTATTTTTAAGCGATTATTATCACAGGTTTTAAAAAGCGAGCGATGTTTAAAAACAATACAAGTTCAAGGTAAAATCGAAATCCGAAGATAATATTATGATAATTCTTTACAGCAAAATATCAGTTATTGTTTTTATACCCGACTGCCGGAGGCCCCGGAGGGTAATGTTTTTCGAGCTTATGTATGTATGTGTGTGTGTGTATGTATGGATGTATATGTGTGTATGTATGACTATTTCTTTGTGACGCCCTACAAGCTAAGCCCTTGGACGGATTTCGATGTATGGCATATTATTAGATTCGTCTCAGTTGTGAGAGTGACATAGGGTACATTATTTTAATATGGGTTCCGCAGAAGCAAAGATATTCAAAGCGGAATATTAAAGTTCGTATAGAGCCAAGATCTGATGATGGTTCCTCATAGAATTCAACAAAATAAGACAAAAAGTATGTATAAAATATTTCGATATATTGCTTAGTTTTCGAGATATCGATGTCAGTCATCAGTTTGATTTGTTTTTTGTAAGGGTTCGCCAATTCTACTCCAAATGTTTTTCTTTCTTTTAAATAATTAATTAAAGCATTTCCTATAAATAAAAAAATACGGAATAATTATATAAAAAGGTAGATAAATAAAATAATTAAACTTCAAAAGCGCATAACTATTATATATTATACATTATATATCATATATTATGCATTATATACAATAAATTATACATTATATATTATTTATCATATATTATATATTATAGATTATACATTATACATTACACATTGAACACTATACATTAGTCCACTAGTACATTATTCCACCAGTGCAATCAGCCACTGGTGGTAGGTCTTTTGTTGCAAGAGGCCGGCTAGGTAGGTACCACCACAGTGTCAAATATTTTGCCGCCAAATAGTAGTGCTTAGGCATTACTGTGTTCCGGTTTAAAGGGCACTGTACGCTAGTGAAATTACTGGGCAGAGGAGTTTTAAGAAGTAATATCTCGAGGTTTGCAACGCGCGAGTGGCACCTACTAATGGTGCTGCAAGCGCTCATAGGCTACGGCAACCACTTACCAACAGGTGGGCCGTATGCTTGTTTGCCAATTTGTAACATAAAAATGTTGCCTTCCTTTTTTCCCTTCTCATCCCTTGGGTTGGCAACACGAATTCAAGTTTCGGGCACCTTCAAGGTTGAGGTGACTGCTTACCGTCAGGCGTACCGTATGCTTGTTTGCCAACCGTCATTAAATGAAAAAAATACCTAAGTATGGTAAGTAGATAGACAAAAACGTAAGTATAATTATCAACAATTAAATAAGTAGCCCGACTACCCTCTTAAATATATCGACTGTAAATACCTGAAGCCCTAACTCCTCGGTCCACTTGACAACATTTAAATTTTATTTTGAAGCTATACTTCTTTTGGTGTGTTTAGGAAAAAATTATGAGATTAAGTTGTGTAACACGTGCGCATACAACTACACGATTTTCCGACACCACGAAGTAAGTTCATAAATTTCTCTTTCTTATATTAATAATGGCAGGCAGGATAGAATTTTCGAAGTTACTTCTGTTTTGTTAAGACCGAGATGTAAAACTTCTTACGTGTGTAGATAATTTTATAAAAAGCTAGGGCCCGGCAGACGTTGTCCTGCCCCGAAAAAATCTGGGACCCGATAGCAGCGCCCTCTACCCGGGTCTAGAAGTGACACTGGTGAAAGTTGTTGATTTACTAATTCGCATTTTTAATGCGACATCATATAAAAAATGAAAATAAAAGAAATTGTTCAAAAAATAAAATAATAAAATTTGGGGTGGACCACCCTTAACATTTAGGGGTATGAAAAATAGATACTAGACGATTCTCAGACCTATTAAATATGCATATAAAAAATCATAAAAATCGGTAAAACCGTTTCGGAGGAGTATGGTAACTAACATTGGGACATGAGAATTTTATATATAATACCTACTCGAGAACTTTTAATGTCGCTAAAAACTAAAATGATTGCATATGGATGACCTACATTTTAGGCTACTGTTATGTTTTTTCTGGCATTGACTTCAATTTTCTATTTTTTTTTTATTTTACCTTTTAAATTAAAAATAATAGTTCGTCTGCCATATTTAACTACTAATTGTTTTGCAACCTGTGAAATATTTATTAGTTCTGGTGGCCATTTATGGTCTTCATCGGCAGTACGAATTCATCAAATGGTGCTTTTTTAGAGCAAATGCCTAAATTTGAAGATCTCTCTCGATTCTCTGGGACCCCATCATCAGATACGGAAGAGCTTACAATAGGACTACCTCGGGAGTTTACTCTTAGAAACAAAAAAGAATTATCCCAATCAGTCCTGCGTCTTCCAGGAATCAAGTAACAAACATACAATAAAACATACAGTCCAATTGATAACCTACATCGTTTAAAAACAAACATGCAAAAAATTATGGATGAATTAATAAACTCCACCTTTTTGAAGTCGGTTTAAAGTAGCCGACATTAAACGGACTTCAAAAAGATGGAGTGAAAATGAAGCTTTCATCTGTGCGTAATGAAATTTTGCTTAGTGGAAATGTAAGTTAGAAATTAGCTTTTAGAACTCAACGAAAATCTTATCGTCCCAAATTCCTACACGCCTATGCCCGAAATTATCCTGTGTAAAGCTTACGTTAAAGAGATTTCTTTAACATAATTCTTATTTCTTGTTTCAGCTGTCCTTGCAGCGGCACTAGCAGAATCTGGTTCCACAGAAACAGAATACAAGAGAACACCGCTTGGTGATGCCATCGACATTGCCTCTATGAAATTATTGAAGGTATATTTTTATTTATTTATAGTAAAGTAGGTAATTGTTTGTATTCTACGAAAAATTAGTTTGACTAAATATTTGGATTGGATGGATTTTTGAATGTTTTTACTCAATCACGCTAATAAGGCTCAACGGATTAAGAATGTTACTAAATATAAATATTAGGATTATCGAAAAAATCGACTACGAGGCGTATCCACGTGGAATTCGAATAAATGTGTCTCATGGAACATTATTAACATACAAATGATTCATTTCTCTCTGTAGCCAATTATTAGGTCACACGCGTCGCGCGCTGATGCTAGAGTTTTTTATAAAAATAAATAATAAAATTTATTTTGGAAAATTGTTTCTTTTTTTCGCACTATATTTGTAAATCCGCAAAGGTTTGCGGATTTGGAAATAAAAACCTGATGGCTCTAGCTAAACCTTTATTGGGATCTTCTAGATCACACAACAGAACTTTACGAATCACAGGTCAATCGTAGTCTCAAAGAATAACCGAGGTTACTAATTATCGCACTTCTTCACTTGTATCGCTTGTAGTTTCTTCGCTCGTTGCTCATATCTGAATGACTCAGTCGACGCAAGGGGCCGCTTATATCTTTCTACAACCAACTCGAATGAAACAAGCGATTTTGAACCTTATACCCTGGTGATAAGGTTCACCGTAACAATATTAAGAGTCCGAACTAGTTAGATATATTCAATGTCAAATGTCAACTAGTTATATTAAATGTCAACTACACCCAAACGGCGGTACTTTAATATTATTGCAAACCGCCGGTAGAAAGAATATTTCATTGCACCTCACCTTTCAATAAAGAGCCATGTAGAGTAATATCTGTAAGCATTTCTAACGATTGCGTCTTGATGTACGGACTGTCGGCTCACGCTAAACGGTCCGATCCAACCACGATAAAACCACGTCTGTGGTTCATCAAACTAAGCTAAGGATAGCCATAAGCCTTTATCAATTTACTCCAAGTAGGTTAACATTATGAACAACTAATTGTAACTAACAATGCTTTTAATTTCCTTTACTAAGTAACTCAAAAAATTGCACAGCACTGTAACTACTACGTCGGATTACAACGATTCGTCTTTTTATATGCGGTACGACTATAATTTTCTGTATGGTAGAATATTGAAGTAACCATCAATGTGACGCACCGTTAGAATGACGTCTTTTTCAAATTTTGTCTTTCTAATCCAACGTATTAAATAGGTTCTATACTTCGTCATGCGCTAACATATATTTAAATCAGATCGAAATTTAGAGGGTAAAGTAAAATAAATCTTTACAGAAAACGTTCGAACAATCGTCGGAGAAGAACATCGTGGTCTCACCCTTGGGAGTGTTGATGCTTCTCTCTTTGTATGAAGCAGGGTCTTATGGGAAGGAACGTGAGGAAATCACGTCTCTACTGGGTTTTGACTCGAAACAGGTATAGCATACATTGCTTTTCCGTTAGATTCGAAAAATATCTGTGACATAACATTATGCTACGACTTACTAAGAGTAATAAGAATTGTTTAGGGTCCCGTAGCCAAATGGTAATGAAACAAAAACCCGAGTGCTTTAAGAATACCTCCTAAAAAGCTAAAAACAAGCTAGTAAAGGTACTGCAGTTTTTTGTTAAAAAATCAAACTTCAATCATTAATATCTCGAAAACTAAGCAATGTATCGAAAAATAGTATTCTTACTTTTCGTCTTGTTTGGTTGAGTTCTACAAGCAATCATCATCATACTAGCGTATAGCAAACTGTATAGTTTGTATAGCAAACTGTGATGTTCCGTTTTGAATATCTTTCCTTCTGCTGAACACATATTAAAATAACGTACCCTATGTCAATCTTACAACTGAGACGAATCTAATTATACCTCATAAGTTGAAATTCGTTATTCATTCGTGCATACATACAAACATACATACATATATACATACATACATACATACATACATACATACATACATACATACATACATACATAAATACATACATACATACATACATACATACATACATACATACATACATACATACATACATACATACATACATACATACATACATACATACATACATACATACATACATAGATACATAAATACATACATACATACGCTCGAAAAACATTACCCTCATTCGGCAGTCGGGTAAAAACATGTCATTTGACTCTGATATTATTGGTTCTGTCTATAAGAAATTTAGTAAATAGGTGTATTCTATGAACCGTAACTGAGAGTTGATAAAAAAAATTTCAACGTATTTTAATGTTGTCCGAAAGTTATGTGCTTTAATTTATTCGTTTGAATACTAATGACGAGCCAACTACTTTTTAGGGTTCTGTATCTAAACGGTGCCAACGGAACAAAAGAGGGTCCCCATCCACAAAACTTGATATTTTAAATTGCAATAAATAAATAATCACTACATAGTAAAAAACAAAGTAGCTTTCTCTATCCCTATATAGGAGAAATACTGTTATTTTTGAGGTTTCTAATATGATGTCGTAAATAATTACATTTTCCCGCTTACATTGCAATTATATAAAAATTATTAATTATTAATTATGATCGATTTTAATCATTTTTTCAGTGAATGACATAGGCTATATATTTTATACCCGTGCGAAGCCGAAGCGGGCCGCTGTATTAAATATTTGTATAATTTCTTTCTCAGCTTCCAGGGTCTTATGGTCAATTGAGTGATGGATTCCGCTCAATGGATTCGAGTTACAGTTACTTTGTTTTTGAGAATACACTGAAAAAAGTCTTAACTAACAAAACGAAAAGCGACAGTGATAAAGTTGATAGTATTAACTTTGACAAAAAGGATGCCGTGGATAATATTAACAAATGGGTAAAATAACTAAATAGTAATTTCATATGTTTTAATGTGTATTAAGTTAATAATTGATTATTCATTATTCCGTGTATTCTATTTACCCAGGGTCTGTTTATTAGTCTTATCCCGATTAGACAGGTTACTAGTTTTTACACAGAGCGATTGCCAAATGACCTCCACAACCCTTTTTTTTTTTTTACTTGGGGAAATACATTTACGCAACCCCGCGCCGGGACAGATGGTAAAAGTGTAAAAGTGGTGAGGGGAGTGTGGGACTCGAGGCCATGTGCAATGGTCTTTTTAGGACGTGGCCTCCATACCCACTAAAACCCCAAGGTCCCGTCTAGCGCCATAGTGGGACGTCGCGGGATCGCTGGCGCATTCAACCGCGACGCCCCGGCGCAACCTCCGCAACCCTAAGCTTAACCGTACCGTTTTAAATATTCTTAAAATGCCTTACAAGTTCATATTTATATAAAATAAACAATTCCACAGTCTGCCGTATTAACTAAAGGAAAGATAGATCATCCAGTTTCTGAAAGTGACATGGATCCGGCCGCGGCTTTCGCTTTGCTGAACGCTATTTTCTTCCAGGTAACAATATTTATACCGTAATTATGTACGACGGCAGCGGAGGGTCCAAAAAAACCAAAATTACTTAATATTAATTTAATTAATTAAAAATTAAATTACATGGCTAAAATTAAAACTAGTACTGCTTGCTCGATGTGAGAGACAAGAGTGAATATAAAATTAAACCAATATCTTAAATTAAAATTAAACATTTACAATGAATTAAACTAATACGGTGAAATCGGATTAAACACTTTTGAACTTTCCGATGAAATGGTTATTATGGCGAAAATCCGGTGGTCTGTTATTTCCTTGAATCTGCTAGACGTGGGAACGTAACACCGTGCATTCAAATTGAATCAAACAATACAACGCACTTTTACAATTTGTATTAGTAGAGGCAAGCTTCTGCCAGCACAAATGGGCTGGCTCAACAGGGTAAGTACTACCCTCTCACAGAAAATTGTCGTAAAGTAACGCTATAAGTAGGCATTGTTATGTTTCGTGCGATGAGTGAGAGCACCGAAGGCCCAATCTCCCATCCCCTCTGTTCCCTTCCTTTTTTCCCTTCTCATCCCTGCCCTCATATATTTTGGGTTGCGTTGACTGTTTACTATCAGGCGGATCGTATGCTTGTTTTCCAACCATCGTGATATAAAAACAGTCCAAATCTCAGGTAGACAAACCAGCAGAGACAGCACTAAAGACGGTGAATTCGTGCCGAAAACGATTGAAGTAGATTTATGTGTATTTTACACATAGGTTACTAACACAATTAAGTAAGCTTTGCATATTTCCCTCAGTTTAAGTTGAACCAAAATGTCGGCCTCTGCGCAGGTACAATCATGGATAAAAATGTTAATTAGGACTTATTTAAATAGATTTTTTATCGATATTTATTGTATCTTCTAAATTCAATTCCTTATTTATTTAGTATCATTATTAATTACTTACATCGAATTAAATAAATAATATATAATAACAAATAATACTTAATGTACATTTTTAACCACTGTCACTTATTGGGATGACACCTTCTACATAATTTTTAAGTAGTATGGCACCAGAACGTGACTTGACTTGTGAGTTGTGACATGTGTGTGATATCTTGTATGTCAGTTGAGGAATCCAATTCAGAATCACTATTGGCAGAATCTCCAAGTCGTATTATAAATTTTTCCGTCATTTTAATTTAGTTTTTAATAATTTATTTTTAAAGAACTAAAAAACCGTGAGCGAGTGTACCAAGCGTCGCCGCGTTATTATAGTTATACGCCCAAAAATTAACCCAAAAATGTGTTATATTGAGGGAGTTATAACGCCAATGACAATAAACAGTTTCCGTGGAGTAACAGTAGTACTTTTGCGTTTCGTGCGACAAGTGAGAGACCTTCGCTTCGCATACTTTCTTTCCTATTCTTTGGGTAGGCATCGTGCATATATACTTCATGTATCGCAAGGATTTATGGTTGCGATGACTCACCATCAGGTGGACCGTATGCTTATTTACAAACTGTCGTGACAAATAAATAACTTAAATTATATTCAGGGACACTGGAAACTACCCTTCAACGCGAGCCTCACAAAAGAGAAAGAGTTCCACGTAGATCGGTCTACTACTGTTAAGAAGCAGACGATGCATCTTCTGCAGCCTCTCTTCCACCACGTGAATGAGACGATGAAGACCACGGTATAAGATACTAAAAATAATTGCATAATTAAATTTAATACCATAACTTATTGTTTATATAAATAAAAATACTGTAAAATATTTGCAATTTGAAACTAATTCAGTTATACAAATCATGTCCAAGAGGAATGGTGACAAGCAGCTGTGTCTCGCCGCTGAATAATTATCCCGAAACTTTTGAGTGAAAAAACTTCATTACTAATTTTGAATGTTTGCTTAAAACGTAATGTGAAATTGAAATTTATCACTTAGATGATAGAACTTCCGTACAAGGAGTCTAAATTCCGTATGGTCGTTGTGGTGCCGGATGAAGTCGACGGTCTATCAGCTGTCATAGAGAAGGTTGCCGAGAAGGGGATCCTGGAAGATATCTTCTTACTACAACCTTCAGGATCCAAAGTGGATCTTGCTTTGCCCAAGTTCGAGACCAGGTCGAAGATAAATCTCAATAACGTTCTGCCAAAGGTATTTATTTAGTTAAAAAAGTCAAACTATGTCACTTTCCGTTTCAGCTAGTGTTGAAAATGACGGGCTATTAATATTTGAAAAAATTACAGAACCATTGACCCTGTAAGTCTGCAATGTGTAAGTAGATTATTTCTATTGCTGTTGGCCCTACTGGCCTTGATAGCGGCTTCGGTGAAAGAGATAGCCCTCGCGGGGGCTCAAATTGATTTCGTGCTTCCTGCGAGACCAAACCACGGCTAAAGACGTCATCGAGAATGAAGGCAACGCTCCGAGGGCATTCTAATCGATGGACTCACCCGACTGTGTGAGCGTAGCGTGATGTGTGGAACAAGGGTCTTCGCCGGCGAGGACGGTGCTGTGTGAATGTTTGAGCTGTGTATGGAGCATTGTCTTACGTGACCTTATTATTGTGGGTCTTGTAGGACGTGCTTAAGACGCCTTGTTTCATCTTTGTCTGTATAGATACTAGCCTGTGTAATCAGGGGATTTGAGTTGGAGATAGATTAATCGAAAAAGTTTTGCGATAGGCGCTTCAGACGTTTAGGGATCGAATCGATTTGAAAGTCTCAGTGTAGATGTAGATGCAGTAATGAAATAGAGTTTATATTGAATACTAATTTTTAAATGGATTGGAGCCCTCCATCCGTCGGGTTTTACGTAAGCATGTATCATCCTGACTTGTTTTTTTTATTAATAAATGGGTAAGCTCTTGACCTGTTGGGATAACCTCTGTCACAGCAGAGATTATTCCACCAGTGCAATCAGTCACACTGGTGGTAGGTCTTTTGTTGCAAGAGGCCAGCTAGGTAGGTACCACCGCAGTGTCCAATATTCTGCCGCCAAATAGTAGTGCTTAGGCACTACTGTGTTCCGGTTTGAAGGGCATTGTACGCTAGTGAAATTACTCTTAATATCTCGAGGTTGGCAACGCGTGAGTGGCACCTACTAATGGTGCTGCAAGCGCTCATAGGCTGCGGCAGCCACTTACCATCAGGTGGGCCGTATGCTTGTTTGCCAACTTCTAACATAAAAAAAAAAGACCTTTTATTGATGATACTATGGGAACCCAACATTTTTCTGGATTGTAAAGTACCCTATGTGTTAATTCAGGTAATAGGCTATATAGCACACATATGTGTATACCAAATTTGATCCAACTCTGTGCAGTAGTTTTTGCGTGACAGAGTAAAAATCTGTGGCACTCGGGGACTACCGCGGTAAAGCTATTGCATATCCTAAACATGCCATCTAGTATGGCAGTAAGATAGAGATTGTCATTTCTACATTGCGGTGGCCAGAATAATTTAGTTTAGGATATGGTATTTATTTTTCCAATTTTCGCGTTGTTTATTATTAAATTTTGGAGATCTATCATTTTTGACACTCCGACTACCTTCTAGCGCCTGGCTTCTAGTAGCTTTGCCGAGCGTTCGTTGTTAGGTTTCATTTTCGATACGGAATTTCTTGATTCGGTCGCCGCGCTTATTTGCTATAATTTTTCTTTAAATAATTACGCTATAAAGACTAATGTTCAATTTTCAAAAAATAATATACATATAACCTTTATATGTAATTCTTATATATGCAAAGGATTTTCGTCTTTAACTCAAAGATAATTAAGGCAATTATTCTATAAAGTTAAAATTATGTATAAAATAGATCTATTGATGATGTAATTACGTTCCAAATTCAAATATTTTGAATTAGTTACGAAGTTTGTTACTGTATTTCAATAAAATTTTGAATAATAGACGAAATTCTATCTTATTGCCTTAAAATTAATGTTCGATTTCATTTGTATTTTAACTTTTAAAAAACAGCCAAAATTTTATGTATTACATAAGTTGATAAAAAATGCTATGCAATAGCTTTACCGCGTCAGTCCCCGAGTGCCACAGGTTTTGTTTTTTAAACAATAAGAGAATCATGGAATATTTTAACGCCAGGTATAGATTGAGATTGTGAACGAACGTTGTTCATCAACTCAGAAGGGGAAAATATATAAACAAAACCACGTAATATTGTATTAGCTATCACATTTATTAATAGTTTAATATAAACACACTAACACCGTAGTATCGACTTCGATGTTGGAATAACGAATGACCGGGCATATCCCCGACCACCCGCTTTTATAATCTTATCCCCACCAATTTACTTGCTTACGATTGGTCGTTGAAGATTGACAGTATCGCGGCCAATCATAACAAGTACTCTAAATCTGATACTTTACAAAATGTATAGCTTATTATATTAATGAAATCGATATACTTGAATATTTATAACAATATATTTCAATATTTGTAACATGATATTTTGTTATATTTAGCACAAATACATGTTTGAGAACTACCATTGCAATTACCTGAACGTCTATGTGGAGCTGATACCAAAATATGGCCAAGCAGGCTACTGCATTTAACTTTATTATTAATTATCTTATGAAAAAAAACACAGATACAATATTTCTCGTCTACTACGAAGAGATAACATTTTAAACTTAGATAGACGCTGATTGTACATAAAATTAATTATGAAAATGTCTAAATATATTATGAATGGTATACAGGTTGGAGTACCACGTATCTTCCAGCGTAATGCAAATGGTATAGTGAAGAAGTCCGGAATGAAGGTGTCTCGCGCACTACAGGAGGCCTTCGTGAAAGTGGACGAAGAGGGTGCAACAGCTGGGTTCTTTACAAGTAATCATTGTCTGACTAATAATAGTAGTAGTTGAGTTGTAATGCTTCTCTCAGCATAAATGGGCCAGCTCGACCGGCTAAGTACTACCCTCTCACAGAAAATCGGCATAAAGTGACAGAGTACTGTTGCGTTTCGTGCGATAAGCGTACATAAGTTGCGGTGGATGGACACCGTTGTGGCGTTGTGGGTAGCGAGTCTGCCTTTGGTCTCGACGGTTGCGGGTTCGATTCCCTTTGTTACTTTTAGGGTTCTGTAGCCAAATGGCAAAAACGGAACCCTTATAGTTTCGTCATGTCCGTCTGTCCGTGTGTCCATTTGTCCATCCGTCCGTCCGTATTTCACAGTCATTTTACTCGGAGACCATGGGCTCTATCAATACGAAATTTACTAAATAGGTGTATTCTATGAACCGCACAACGATTTTGTAATGAAATCTTAAACTAAGAATTACGGGTAGCGGTCCATACATGTAACTGAGTGTTAAAAAAAAATTTCAATGTATGCGGAACCCTTTAGTTTCAACTGTGCGTGGTCCGCAACACACTTGACTGCTAATTATTTAAAGTTAAGAATAAAAAACCATTTTAGGGATTATTAAAGAAGATAATTTCTTACTAATTATTGGAGGTTTAACATAATAAATCAATATTCTACGAATAATAGAAAAAAAAAGTTGTTATATTAAAATAGAGTATAGATCTAATGTGTTTGTTGTTTTCAGATTTCGTTATGAGTGGTTCGTGGGTAAAGTCGCAACCAGCACCGATTCCCCTCAAGGTGGACCGACCTTTCCTGTACATTATCTTACATGACGACATCATTCTTTTTGCGGGAACCTACACCCACTAGACATACAATTTCAGAATGTAAAAACCTGAAATAAAATAAAATTGAAACCAATTTTTTTTATTTACGTACCCTATTTACCATTTTGGTGACGTGGTGGGGCATTGGTAGCGAATCTGCCTTAAATGCCACAGGTCGCGGGTTCGATTCCCGCTCGGAACAGAAATACAAACAGTATTGACTATACAGACATATTTTCCGGTCTGGTAATCTCCTGTCTAGATATTGGGTTGGCAACTCGTATGCGATACTTCAAGTATCTTAAGAATTCAGAAGTTGCGGTGATTGAGGCTTAAATGGGTAAGCTCTTGACCACCATCGAGCGTGAAAGCATAGATGAGGTCTACGTCGGAGCGAGCTTACTCAAGAGAAGCCTATGTACTCGCACCTTGAAGAGGTTCAGGTTGTATGCATTCGGAAATACAGACGCCGGAAGACCATTCCAATCCCTGGCCGTGCGCATTATGAAAGACGAACGAAAGCGCATAGTTCGGATATTAGGTATATCGACCAGATTTGGGTGGTACCCCGCAGTGCGCCTGGTATCCCGGTAGAAAAACGGCGATGGCGGTATGTTTCATGTAGCTCATCAGCACACTCCCCGAAGTAGAGTCTGTAGAACACCGACAGACAAGCGACTTTACGACGGTGACAAAAACTATGCAGAGCGGTTTCAACTAGCTTTCTGTCGCCAATCAGTTGTTTGGCTCTGCGTTCCACCGAGTCAAGTGCGCCAACTTGGTATTAGTTATAGTGGTAGCTTAGTTTGATTCAAAATGAATAGTGATAAAACCACAGTCGTGGTTTTACATATTTGTTTAATTTATTTATTAATACAATGTTATTTGTTTTATTTGTACTACTATATATATTGTATGAACATTACAAAAGGATGTATAATCTAGGGGATTTAGTACATAAAAAGCTGGCAACACTTCGTTCGAAATATGTCACTCAGTCCCTTAGTACTAAGACAGCTGACACTGCTGAAAGTTCATTGGTCTATATTTTGGGCGTTTACTATCCTTCTATATGTTATACTTCCATGACCTACCTATTCATTTTTAAAAACAGATGTCTTTACGCGGACGCGTTTACTCTTAACGCGTAATGAGAATTGCGAATTGAGAGAATTATTAATAGTTAACGTTACGTATGTATGTTGAAGCTTAAAAATAGCTCTTAATGTATTTTTTTAATAAAAACATCGGAAACATGCCATAAGGGTTATGACTTACCATAGTGAAGAAAATTTATAATATTTTTAGAACTAATTCATATTTGTTTTTTTTTATGGAACTTTATAACATCGAAAACTGGTGTTTAATAGTCAAATAAAAAGTGTAAAATATTTACAATATTTAAAGGAATACTCATAATGTGTAAGTTAAATTTAGTTTTTATGCTTTATTTTTAGTATGAGACAGAAAAAAAGAAATTCCTAATAATATCAGTTAATATTTTTTTTATGTCAACCATCAGCAAACAAGCGTACGGTCCGCCTGATGGTAACCAGCCACCGTACCCTTAGAACGCTTGCGATACTTGAAGTATCACCAGCACGTTGCCAACCCAAGGAACAGGAGGGACGGGATGAAAAGGGAAAAAAGGAAGAGAGGAAAAGGGGGTGGGAGATTGGGCCTCCGGCGCTCTCACTCATCGCGCGAAACGCAACAGTACCTAATGTTACTTGAAGCCGATTTTCTGTGAGACGCTAGTTCTTTCCTGGTCGAGCCGGCCCTTTTGTGCTATGGGAAGCATGGCTCTACTACCGTATAAAAACTGCTAGGGTATTTCTATTCTTTCATAATTGAGGTACTAATACTATGCACCTCTTCCATTGCATTAGACTTTCTTAACCGACATAAAAATGGAACTGTGTTCGGCTGCATGTTTTTTTGTATGTTCACTCCGTTCGTTGTGAACCACTTTTAACAATTCTTTTTTTATTTAAAAGGGTATACTTTGAAGTTGATCCCCTTATAATTTGGTCATGATCTGTCGTTGCCTTACTGTTATCATTCCTGGCTAAAAAGTATAAAATAAAATAATATAAATTTAAACTTCAAAACTAAAAATCGTTGTCTTTTGTGCCGATATTTTACTTTGTCGATTTATAGTACCTACGATTTAAATCAAGCTTAAGAAGCTTAAGAACTAGTGTAACATGAAATACATTCCCGGTTGTCTATAGCCTATGCTTTGATAATTTTATCTAGAGAAATTCATGCTATACAGGATTCTTTAGAATTGCTAATTTCTTATTTCAGCTGACCGCAAACGAGAACACATTAGAACGCCCCTTGGGGATTCCATCGACGTCGCCTCTATGAAAATATTGCAGGTACCTACGTTTCTTTTAATAAGAGAGAGATTACCTTCTTGGTGAGGTAACTCATTTGTTTTCCACTGAAAACTAGTTTGACGAAATCTAAAAAAAAAAATTAAAATTTCATAAGACTGTAATTATTTTAATTTGGAAAATAGCTTCCTTTTTTTAAATTTAGTGCAGACAAAAAGCTGAAATGGTATACAAAAAATATTTACAGAAAACGTATGAACTATCATCAGACAAGAACGTAGTAGCCTCACCCTTGGGAGTGTTGACACTCCTCTCTTTGTATGCAGCAGGTCTTGATGGAGAGAATCGTGAGGAAATCATGACTCTACTGGGTTCAACTGACTACATGCAGGTATATTACATTTCTTACTCGTTAAATTTATTCAATTTAAAATTAATATGAATATTTTTATATATTTGCCTGAAAGTTATACATATATCTAATGTGTACGGTCGAGGAGTTACGGTCAGGAACAAAGCTCTAAACTGTCCCATCAACTTCGAAAAGTATACGAAAAATTTCAAATTACTGGAAAAATACATAAATTGTACTAAAATACAATCAAATTTGTTTGTTTGTATATTTTATAATTAAGATAAAATGTTTGTTATAATATAAAAAAAATAAAAAATCAGCGCGGGTCGGCGCGCACGATAGACGCTACCGCCAGCTTAGCACTAAATACGGGCTAAATGCCTGTATTAAGGATCACATAGAAGACGTATAAAAAATATTATTTAATACGATGTTCATTACGTTATCATTAAAATAAATGTTACTATTTGTTATGGAGACGTGAGTAGCGAGTCTGCCTTTAGGTTGAGGGTTCGGGCAGATGCCCGAGCGGGAATCGAACCTAATTACCTACTTGCATTGAACTTACAAATATCTGTTTCAGTCTGGGCGTTTGTCTTTGTGGGTCTTCCCACCGTGCTTTGAAGAGCATGTTAAGGTGTCGGTCCCGGTTGTTATTACACAATATCTGATAATAATCGTTAACTGTTGATAAGTTAATTTCTCTTATCCAATAAGTTACTGGTTCGGCCTTAGGAATACGGATGTCAGATGGCAATCGGTCTGTGTAAAAGCTAGTAACCTGTCAAATCCGGACAAGAGTAATAAGCAGACCCTGGGTAAAATACTCGTATAATACTGAGAATAATGCTAAGAAGAAGAAGACATTTTGATATGTGTTCAATGTATCTTTCAGCTTTCAGAGGATTACATTCGGTTGACTGAAAGATTCAGCTCAATGGATCCTAATTTCTTAGTTTTTGCGAACAAAGTCTTCTTGTCTAATCAATATGCGCTGAATGAAGAATTCTGTAACGCAGCGAAAAGATATCACAGTGAAGTTGATAATATTAACTTTAAAGATCAAAAGACAGCTGTGGACACTATTAATGACTGGGTAACATTTTAATATTATAAATAATAATTATTCTTATGTAATTTTTCATCAGAAGGCTAGAAAAATAATATAATAGGCACACAAAACTGACTTAGCTTCGTTAACGCGAGAGTCGTGGGCTCGATCCTGGTCCCCTTGGACTATTGTCGTACCCACTCCTAGCGCAAGCTTCGAGCTTACTTGGAGGGGTAATAGGAATATTAGTAATGCCTTGAGAAAGCATTGCTAATATTCTTTTTTAAAAAAACCTTTGAAAAATGTAAGGCATATTTTTGGTTTCGAGTAAGTGTATGCGTCAAAATGATCACAAAGATACAGATCGCCGTACAAAAAATACCGGTATTTAGTACCTATTTAGTACGGCTTAGTAGCTACTTTTGTTCTAATATTTCGTACCCATAAATATTTACAAAAATCTGTTTGAAAAGGTCAGTCATTCTAAAGTCTAGATGACCGACCATTGATTGTTCCCAAATAAAAATACATCATGTACTTATTTGTCTTTGTAAAATCATTTAGTAATTATTTGATACCCACAGACTAATAAAAAAATAGCAGACGGAGTCTTGCCAATCTTACGAGTTACTGTAACCGGTTAGACATGTGTGACACACATAGCCACGTGCTTTATACACTGTACCCATACGCGCGTCTGTAGTTATTTAATGTTGCTAGTATCAGGTAATAAAGTACCACTAATTTTAAGATTATGTTTAAAGTAACTTTAATGAATATTAATTTACAAAGAAAATAAAAATAAAACATAAATAATATTTATTTTAAAATGATTTACCGGCGTCGGGATGTGACGACCCCATCGCCCGCTGTTGGGATAACCTCTGTCACAGCAGAGATTATTCCACCAGTGCAATCAGTCACACTGGTGGTAGGTCTTTTGTTGCAAGAGGCTGGCTAGGTAGGTACCACCGCAGTCTCAAATATTCTGCCGCCAAATAGAAGTGTCCAGGTTTGAGGGGCACTGTACGCTAGTGAAATTACTGGGCATAGGAGATTTAATAGGAACCAATATCTCGAGGTTGGCAACGCGTGAGTGGCACCTACTAATGGTGCTGCAAGCACGCATAGGTTACGGCCACCACTTGCCATCAGGGCCCACCTGATGCGTATGCTTGTTTGCCAACTTGTAACATAATTTTTTTTTAACTAATCCTATTTAAACACCTTTATAATTTGTAACCATTATCCGATTCAGATCCTTATTTTTCTGAACTATTTTTATCACCCCCGAAAGACGCAGTACGGCATAATTACTATGTTAATATCGCTACGAAGTTAGAACACAGTTTTGTAATACTAAAACTGTGTTCTCGTTTCGTTTGTTTCTCGAAAGTTGAACTTGCAGTCACATGAGTTTTCGATGACACTCCGTCTGCCTTTTTTGAGAAGTCTGTTCCTGCACCATATATATTTACTACCTCATTTAGACAAAAGAAATAATTTATATATCTCGAAAAATTTCTTGATCAAACATTACGCTAATTACGCGCATTTCAACGTTAGGCTTACAACTTACTTTTCATAATTATTAATATAAGCAATACCAAAAACTAAGAATTTCAAATAGTCTGTCAACGCCTAACAAATAGATTTTTATATTAAAAAACAATTTTACAGTCCGCCAAATTGACTAACGGAGTAATAAACCATCCAGTCTCTAAAAGTGACATCGATCCGAATACAGTTTTCGCTCTTCTCAACGTTATTTTCTTCCAGGTAACAATATTTAAAATATGAATCATAAATAGATTTTTTTGTATAGAGTTTCGAAAACCCTCCAATTGAGCTGAAATATACTATTAAAACTACTAATTCAGGGACACTGGCACGTACCATTTAACGTGAGCAACACAAAGGAGGAAGAGTTCCACGTAGACCGGTCTACTACCGTTAACAAGCCCATGATGCATCTACTGCAGTCTCTCTTCTACAGCGGGAACATGGATATGGCAGCCAAGGTATAAAATACTAGTCCTAACACTATAATACCGATTACTTGTATAGTTATGTGTTATTATTATGTACTCAAAACGTAATGTTAAATATATCACTTAGATGGTAGAGCTTCCGTACAAGGAGTCCAAATTCCGTATGGTCGTTGTATTGCCGGATGAAGTGGATGGACTACCAGCTGTTTTAAAGAAAGTTTCCGAGAAGGGGCTCCTAGAAGAGATCTTCCATTTACGCTCTCCAGGAGCCAAAGTAGATTTCTCTATGCCCAAGTTCGAGACCAGGTCGAAGATAAATCTCAATAACGTTCTGCCAGAGGTATGTAGATACCAGTCTTTCGTTATTACTGAGATCTATAAATGTTGGAAATGGAGGGCTGTTAATATATTTAAAATAAGAAAACTACTAACCTCGCAGGACCAAATTGCAAATACCCAGTAGTTTATAGTTAAAATTATAATTTCCGTATTCATTTATGTACTAGAGTTTTTAAGAAATAACCATCTTCCATTTTGTTTTTTAATTTTTAAGTGGTAAGCGTTGTGATAGCAGCCCTTACTACAAGCAATAGTCGAAAGTCAAGACAAAAGTAGTCAAAGTTAACTGCATCTGTTGGTCTTCTCTACACTATTTATTATATATCTCAACCGGCTGCACATCTTCACTTGTAAACGTGACATTTCAGCCATTTGGGATTTACAATCAATTTTAATGAGCTTTTTAATTGACGGGCATAATAAGTTAGCCATGCAAAAGAATATGATTTTTAAACTGTTCTAATGTGAAATATATTAATTGTGCCTATTTAGCATTAATGAAATTAATAAATATCTTAACCGATAGAATTTGTATATAAAGTAAATCGTATCCAGGTTGGAGTATCAAGTATCTTCGAACACAAAGTAAATGGTATAGCTAAAGAGTGCGGGGTGGTGGTAACTCGCGCACTACAAGAAGCCTTCATCAAAGTGGACGAAGAAGGTGCCACCGCTGGAGCCTTTACAGGTATATGTCTAATAAGTGACTTATTGATTGAAAGATGTAAAATGGTATAACCTGTACTGAAGTTAGGATAATAAAGTCGCAAATTGGTTTTAGGTATTGTGAGGGTGCTTAAGTCAAAAAATTCGAAGCCCCCAAAACCAATTCTCTTCAAAGTGGACCGACCTTTTCTCTACGTCATTCTACACGATGACATAGTACTCTTCGCGGGGACTTACACTCACTAGAGGTACAATTTGACGATAGAAGAACCTGGATTAAAATGGAAATACATATAAACCTATATTTTTTTCTTTTATTTACACCCTCTAAAATTGTAAACAATCATACAGTTTGCTAAATAGTAGACTCAAAGCACGGTACTTACAGTTACATATGGTCAGTAGCAATACTGTAAATATTAATATAATTAGAATATTATTTTTTTTTGCTACCAATATTATTATGTATGTATTTGGTATCCATTATTATAAAACAAATATTGATATTTATATAAAAAAAATTTGGTACTTTATTACCTGACACTAGCAACATTAAATACCTACAGACGCGCGAATCTCTACAGTGTAAAAAGTACGTCACACATAAGTTCGGCAAGATTTCGTGTGCCTTTTTGACAAGTCTGTGGCCAAACCTACTTCATACTTGTAAAGGTTGAAATCTTGTCTTCATAAAGTTATGCTAACAACTATTGGACTGATCTTTGATATGACTTGTCTTTTTTATAGAAGGCACACAGGCGTGTACAGAAGAGGTGATAATAATATTAAGATCAGTTGAGAACCTTTTAATTTTTAGGTCCTTAAAAGTTTCGCAAAAACTCTAAGCGTATCTCGTAAAGAGAAATGCGAATTACGAATTATACTAAGCGTTAACTCTACTAATATATTGAAGATGATAAAAATAGCACTTAATGTGATCATTACGTTTTTGAAACGGATCCGTCGAAAATTTGCCTACACAAAATGCATTTAGTATTCATTTTAGTGAGTGCGCCGTACGGGCCACGACCTACACTAGCGAATAAAATTAGTGGTATTTTTAGAACCAATTCATAGTTTTTTGATAAATTTTGTTATTAATAGCACATATGTGAAAAGTATTATATACATCAGTAATTAAAAGAATACTTCACAATGTGTAAGTATAACTTTGATCATATACATAAATACGATAAATGTTTTGTTTTTGGTATGAAACAACAAGCGTGGGAGGCCATTTTAGCTATGTCAATACAATAGGCAGACAGACGGTGACGGTGTTATCGTATGAATACGAAGATTAAAATGAATATGTATATTTTGTCATTTAACAAAAATGTTTGCTTTTTGACATTTTGCGCGTAGTGTGCGTAATTTTGAAAATGTAAAAAAATTGTTGCTGAACCGTATTTTTTAAAAATTTATTTATCACATTAACAAAAAAGTGTTACAAAAATAATGATTCTCGCTAAACTGTTTATCAGTTTGACGACGAAATAAGACATATTTGCACTCTTTCGTACATTACTTTTATACATGCAGAATAACACACAATTATATTAAATTAATTATCATGATCCAGTGCTCAATGAAGCATCGAAGGTATTTAACATTTCCGTTTTTAATTTAGCTTTATAGTTTTACAATTATTTTCCGGTAAAATAATATTACAAATTCGTGGTATTAAATAACTTCATGTTCGTTTGCCGTAATAATTACATGCATACAATATTATATCAAACCGGCTCAATTATTTAAAACTTATTGGTTGGATAACGAAATTTCTGTTTTCAGACTGTTCCAATGTCGATGACGACGACAATGAGTCAGACAGTAATTAAAAACGCCGAAACATCTGAGGTCTTGTTTTTTCCAATAAATAGTATTCATTTTTAGGTTCCATATCCTAAAAACGGAATCCTTATAGTTTCGTCATCTCCGTCTGTCCGCTAGTATGTCACAGTAATTTCGGAGTTTATTGGCTCTATATAGTATATACGAATTGTAGTAAATTGGTGTATTTTATGAACCGCTACAGGCTCTTGTAGTGGAATGATAAGATATTCTACGGTAGTAGAGCCATGCTTCTCTCAGTACAAAAGGGCCGGTTCGACCGGGGAAGTACTACCCTCTCACAGAAAATCTGCGTCAAGTAACAGTATCATTAAGTACTGTTTCAAGTACTGCGTCAAGTAACAGTATCATTAAGTTGCGTTTCGTGCGATGAGTGAGAGCGCCGGAGGCCCAATATCCCACCCCTCTGTTCCTTTTTGGCAACGCGCTTGTGATACTTCAAGTATCGCAAGCGTTCATAGGTTGCGGTGACTGCTTACCATCAGGCGGACCGTATGCTTGTTTGCCAACCGACATGACGTAAAAAAAAAATATAAAAATTAAGGATAGTCCGTACATTTAATTAGGGGTTGAAAAATTATTTCAGCGTACAATTACAAGCTTATATTTGCGGTTACTTTTAATTCGTTAATATTTAAAGTCCACAGATTCTTACTCATCAAGCGGAACCCTTTAGATTCTAATGTGCGTGATCCAACACGTAATTGAATGGTCATGATTTAGCTTAATTCTAATTTTCTTCGCGCTATTTATTTAAGTCACTCGATTTACAGTCGGAAAAGCTCTTTATTAAATATCAAATAATTTGAGGGTTACAAATTATTCATTAACGGCTTTTCGGCTTCATAAAGTCCTTTTTGTGGCAAGTTATTTGCTTCTATAATAAAATTCCGCAAACAATTTTGAATCTGCCACTTTTCAAATTTAAATCGTATATATATCGTCGGAATAATAAGCGTTATTCAGTAAACGTCGTTTACGTAATTCCTTGTTAATGAATATATTGCACATAATGTGCCATGGAATTAGTATACGTTGAATTTCATGCGGGATATATAACTTAATTGTTTGCGGAATCTACCGTCCGAATAGCTTCACTTAGACGGACGTAACAGACTATATTTGTCGATTCGAAAGTGCTTAAAAGCCTATTTGAATAAAGCATATTTTGAGATTGAGTTGAGTTTGAGTTTGACAACAAAATTTTCGAATAATTTTGAAGTATAAAAGAGTTGGCTGACTCACGGGTGCCTGATTTTTCTGATATAATTTTTGTCTATAACTCGCCAAAAAATTTCGACGAATTTTATACGGTAATATGAAAAATGGTATTGAGTATTGTTTCGAAAACTGCATGTTTAAAATTCACATTCGAAATATCAAAGACCAATGATGTTCTGTCAGAAGACTAAACGAAAAAGCTAGCTAAAACTATTTTTAGATTTTTCTCAACGTGGGTGATTTTTAATATCGATAACAGCATTTTAAGTTGGCAGGTTAGTTATATAATATTCAAATCGAGAGGCTTACGTTGCCTTCTTTCAGCCTCGACGATCGTGGGTTCGATTCCCGCTTGGAACAGAAGTTTATAAACATTTGTTTCGGTCTGGGCGTTTGTCCTTGTGGGTCTCCCCACTGTTGGTCCCGGTTGTTTTCACAAAATCTGATAATAATCGTTAACTCTTGATAGGTAATTTGCTCTTATCCAATGAGTTACTGGTTCGCCCTTAGGGTAGCGGACATCAGATGACAATCCCTCTGCGTAAAAACTATACGTAACCTGGCAAATTGGGATAAGAATGACCCTGACCCTGGGTAAATACTGGGAATAATGCTAGAAAGAAAAATAAGACCGTTTCCGAAACGGTTTCAAAATTGAATGGACACTTTCTTCTGAAAATTGATTCTTTAGCACCTTTCCTTATCGTTCCTTTCCTTATCGAGTGTTTAGTGGTCAAGTGTCAGAGTTGTTAACGTCGCTATTATGGACTCCAAATTGACGTTTTGCCCTCCAAAACTCGGAGACGCTCAGTTGAAATACCACCATGGAGTCACCCATCTATTGACTTACTATGATCATACAGGCATCTTTTCCGGGCTAGGTGTGTTTGTCCCAATGTGTATGTTTCCGGACCCCCGACACAGGGTATCACTATCCTAAAAGCGGTCGTTGGGTGTGTAGTGTTTATTATTATTTATACTTTTGTTATGTTTCCCGGGTAGTTGCTACGCTGCTGACGTCTGAAAAAAATATATTTGGAAGATGTGCAATGAAAGGCGTAAACACATTTAAATTTAAACGAAATACTAGATGAATTTATTAATGACCTTGCATCTTTGGAACCATCAAAGTGTTGACCGAAAGACACTTAAATGCCAGCATGATTTTTTGCATTTTTTTATTAGCGATTGTCAAAAACATAACAACAACTTAATCAATACAGATTTTCTATTTAAATTTGATACGTTCCATATTTTTTGAGTGTAATATCTAATACCACTGAAATTTAAATGGGACCACTTTAATAGTTAATTACTTAAGCAGAAATAATTACTAAAAGTAAAACATACTATGGAACATTTAGTGACGCTAAAAGCTACAATTTTATTATTATTTTTTCTAATAATGTAGAATACATTACTGAACGACCTCAAAATGATATTCCCGTGATGATGAGGCGTATTAACGCCCGTGTGCCTAGATATTCCTCAGTAATAGTACATTTTCAATTTAGCATCTCAAAAACTCGAGCAACATCTAGTCATAGCAATAAATTTCTCAAATACCTACAGCCTACGCATTGATAATTTTATCTAGATAAAAATGTCATACAGAATTCTTTGCAGTTCCAATATCTTATTTCAGCTGATGACGAAAGAGATTACAATAGAACGCCGCTTGGAGATTCCATCGACATCGCCTCTATGAAAATATTTAAGGTACTAAGGGTTACTAAGGGTACTAAGGGTTAGCTTTCATATAATAGAAGATAAAAAGAAAAAACATTTTTTCGCTAAAAATTAATTAATTTGACTGTATAAAAATCAATTTAGAAAAGATACAAATCATTTTAATTCAGAAATCTGTTTTTTTTTTTCGTGAATTAATTTCTTTGTCTAAATGTTTGATCAGATAATGAAAGGGTATTAAAAATATTTACAGAAATCGTACGAACTATCGTCCGACAAAAACTTTGTAGCCTCACCCTTGGGAGTGTTGACGCTTATCACTTTGTATGCGTCGTCGTCTGATGGGATGCATGATGAGGAAATCATGTCTCTACTTGGTTCAATTGATCGCGAACAGGTAAAGCAGGTTTTAAAAAAAATTACCAGCGTCGGGATGTGACGACCCCATCGCCCACTGTTGGGATAATCTCTGTCACAGCAGAGGTTATTGCACCAGTGTAATCAGTCACACTGTTAGTAGGTCTTTTGTTGCAAGAGGCCGGCTAGGTAGGCAACCAGCGCAGTGTCAAATATTCTGCCGCCAAATAATAGTGTTTAGGCATTACTGTGTTCCGGTTTGAAGGGCACTGTAGACTAGTGAAATTGCTGGGTAGAGGAGATTTAAGGACGAATATCTCGAGGTTGGCAACGCGTGAGTGGCACCTACTAATAGTGCTGCATGCGCTAAAAGGCTACGGCAACCACTTACCATCAGATGGGCCGTATGCTTGTTTGCCAACTTGTAACAAAAAAAATGAATATAATATCACGCTATATTATATAGCTTAAGATTTTATAGTTTCTCATGTTCATTCAATTAGTTACGCGACTAGGTCACTTGCTTAAAGAGTATCCCAGAGAGGGAGGTGACCAAGATTCACCATGGAATAAATTTATATGTTGCCTTTAAATATACATTGCTGCCCTGAATAACTTTTCCTTGCCCATATATGTAACAATAATTATATTAAGAAATGATTCTAATTGACCTAAGCAAATTTCCATACCAACATCATCTCTCCAAAAGCAATAAACTGCATTATTGAAATATTAATTTAAAAAAAAATAAAAGAAAATGGCTGCCGTTTATGAGGATTTCATTATGTAGTGTTTGACGCTCTATTGTAGATAATAGGATAATTTGTTAGGAGCACAGCAATCATAATAAAAAGTTATAAATGTTAGTGACCCTTATTACTTACGGAACACGTGTCATCGCCTTCTGCGTCACCAGGCTGTTGCTAATACATACGCAGAGCACGACGCTATCGTAAGTTTCACATTCCATTGCAACGTGCGGTTGTAGTGCTCCGGATATTGAACAACTAATGCAGAAATGGTAAGCAAAGTGAACAAACGACACTAAAGCATGCTCGCACCCCTTGAGACTTATAAGTCACGATTGCTGTGACAAGGTCACATGGTCACTCGTAGTACCTTATTATAAAATGTCTTACTGAACTGAAACTTATCTTTCAGTTTTCACAGTCTTTCAGTCAGTTGATTGAGAGATTCAGTTCAATTGACCCAAACCCCTTAAATTTTGGGAACGAAGTTGTACTGTGCCATGACGATATGCCGAGTGAAGAATCCGGTGACGAAGATCAAAGGACCGAAATGAATAAAAAATGGGTGAGCATAATATACTTATTAATAAAAAAAAGTAATTCCATAATTATCATATGTTTTGATATCTAAAATTCTTATTTAGCAATTTAATAATTTATTATTATCTCATTTTTTAACCTATCTACCTACAGGAATATTATTTGTATGGTTAATTAAGTATTGCTAATCTTCTAATTCTTTCTAGCTTCTTCTTCTTATCGAGTGGTCAGTGGCCAACCTAGTGACAGAGTTGTTCAGGTCGCCCATATAGGCCTCTGACTTGACTTATCGACTGTTGTTATTGATTATACATGTTAAAGTTATTGTTACATAATTAATTAGATATGATAATATCCAAAAACGACTGTTCAACACGCCCGCTTCCTTTTTGCCCATAAAATGTTGTAAATGTTATAAATACTTTATATTGGTTAACTAAACAAAACTTAGTTTGTCTCCGCTAAGTTGCTCGAAGCCCTGGATAGGTTGCAGCGACGAGCGATTCGCATCATTGGCGATGAAGAGGTCTCCAACACCCTCGAACCTCTTCAACTGCGTCGTGAGATTGCCGCCCTCACCGCTTTTTACCAACTGTATCACAGCGAGACTTCAGAGGAATTAATCTCCCTCATATCCTTTCCATGCAAGAACTGCTCTACTTTTTAAATAATCTTAACACGTCTGGTCTTAATAGTCTAAAAACAATTTCACAGGCAGCCCGAGTGACTAAAGGAGTAAATGAAGATCCTGATGCGGTTATCAATTTCCTAAACGATATTTTCTTCCAGGTAACAATATTTTTATAACGTGCTTGCATACTGAATCATGGGTACCATTTTTTGTTTCCCATAATAAATCTTCGCAAGAAATACATAGAAATTAATTAAAATTATTAGTAATTCGAAGGCACGAGACTCGTGGTTACGTAAAAGGTGTTTAATTGCACCGAACAATTTTAATGCGGCGTTTCAATCAAATTTAAAACCCGAGTACTGAAAACTCTTGCTCTAAAAAGTATGAATTAGAACTAATTTTGCATAACAAATAAAGTACAATACAACGCCTAAAATAAATCTTATAAATAACCACATGCTAATATGAAAAAAGTCTAAAACTTTCATTTTTAAGGACCACATTTTGAGTAAACTTAAATTATATTCAGGGACACTGGCACGTACCCTTCGACGAGAACAACACTTGGGAGGAGGAGTTTCACGTAGATGAGTCTACTACCGTTATGAAGCCCATGATGCACTTGGAGCAGCCACTCTTTTACACTGCAAATATGGATATGGATGCCGAGGTATAAAATACTAATCTTAATTATATTGTTACGGTGAACCTTATCACCGGGGAATAGGGTTCAAAATCGCTTGCTACCGTTTCTGTCTGTTTGCTTCATTCGCGTAAGTTCTAGAAGGATGTGTTCTCGAAAGATGCCGTATAACGTTCTGAGCAACGAGCGATACAAGTAACTAACCCCCGGTTTCTCGAACGTTGATCAATACTCATGTCAACTTTGCTATGTTATAGCACATACAAAACGGTTGTCTGTTGATCATAGATTATCTTTAATCAATGAGCGTGCTATATTTGGAATGTTAAGTTGACATGAATTTGATCAACGTTCGAGAAACCGGAGGTTAGTGTGAAAACCAGTGACCTCGGCTATTCTTTTGGACTACGATAGACCTGTGATTTCTGTTGTGTGATCTAGAAGATCCCAATAAAATCTTATTTAGAGCCATCAGGTGTTTTCCAAATCTGCGAACCTCAGCCCGTAACAATATAATAGATATGAATACAAGATCATATTGCTTATTTTTAATAGTTTATTTTCACTTTTTTTAAACTTATTTTATGTCTTTTGTTATTTTTTTGTTCATTTTTATTATTATTTGTTTTTTGTGTTTTTTTATATTTGTATTTTTTTGTTTTAAATTGTACTCAGCTGTGTTTCCAATAAACTTGTTCTTTCTTTCTTTCTTTCTTTCTTTCTTTCTTTCTTTCTTACGCGTCTAACTTTGTATTTTTAATTTTAGATGGTAGAACTTCCGTACCAGGAGTCAAAATTCCGAATGATCGTTGTATTGCCGAATAAAGTGGACGGACTACCAACTGTGATAGAGAAGGCTTCTGAGATCGGGCTCCTTAACGACATCTTCGACTTAACTCCTACAAGATACTTAGTTGATTTCTCTATGCCCAAGTTCGAGGTCCAGTCGAAGACAAATTTCAAATTAGTTCTGCCAGAGGTATTTAGTTAAAGCACTCTAGCCATGTTATTTTCCGTTTTTACTGAAATTTATATATCTTAAAAATGTTGAGTTATGAAGGCTTGTCCATTATTACTTTAGACAGCAATGACGAATGATCAGTAACGGATTTACCAGCAAGCTTGAGCCTAAGGTGGCAGATTTTTGGGGCGACAAATTTGGGTACCGAATTTCATTTTTGGCTACCTCGTAGAAATCAAAAAGATTTCTGCATGACGATTTCCATTTCTATATTTATATATAACTATCTTAATGGGGGTCGTTGAGTGTGTAGTGTTTATTTTTTATTTATTACCCGTACCCGTAGTACCTTTTCACACGTCCCGGTTGCCGGGTATCTGGCGCCGACTGTCCGGTAACACATTTCACTTTTAATTTTCGTAATAATCCGGCTTGCACTCGGCGACCGCATGCCGAGCAAAATTACGCAGGGACGTGTGAAATCTGCCATACATGTATGTCCATACACTTCGCTACGTAGTGTACTCGTCAAGTACACGAGGAACTGATAGTGTGTGTAGAGCACAAATAAAACACTGAATAGAAATTATTTAAAATTTAATTATAAATCGTATCTAGGGAATAGCGAGTCTCCTCCAGCGCGGGAGACCGAGTGGTCTAAAGAATCGTCGTCTACCACCAACGTCTCGCGCACACCAAGAGGTTCACATCAAAATTAACGAAGAAGGAGCAACTGCTGGAGCCTATACAGGTATTGATAGAAGATATTTTATTATATTAAGACTTTTAAAAAAAAACTTAAAAAATCATAAGTATTTTATTTTTATAAAATTTTTGCGTTTTAAGTTAAAATAAAAGACAAAAACTAGAACAGTCCTTTCAATTTATTGGCAATTAGGTTCGTTGGATAGAAAGTACTCTTTAGTGAAGTAAGAAATATCATTTAAAAAAAAGAAATGACTCTTAAAAAAATTATGTCGATCATAGAAACTACTGAGCAATTCAAAAAATAACTTTTATAACTTTCATTTGATTGTCAGTTAGTCTGTGTCTCTGTTGGTATTGTTGGTTGGTATACAACACACAACACCCAAAAAGTACCGCAACATTCAACATCAACATCAACAAAGTACCGATTCCGTTTTCACAGTCAAATTGCTTGAGGCTTAAAAACAGAATTTATCAAGTTCAATTTGAAAATGTTGAGCAGAAGCTAGTATTTGGTATAATAGTTTAAAAAAATATATAAATAGAATAATAAATGCTAAATCTTTGTTGGTTACAGGTCGGGTTAGGTTTCCGAGATCAATAAGATCTAAGCCCCCTACACCGATTCCCTTCAAAGTGAACCGGCCCTTTCTCTACGTTATTCTACATGACGACATAATAATCTTCGTGGGTACTTACACTGACTAGAGTTGGTAGAAGCCTCAATAACTTAACGGTAGAAGGGCCGACTCCGCTCTGTTAGTGCGAGATCCGCTGTGTCGATCCTGACGCCCTTGGGCTATTGTCGTACCGACTGCTAACGTAAGCTTATTTGTGAAGGCAATGGGCCTTGAAAAAGCATTGCTAATATTCTTTTATAAAAAATAGAATAGAAAAACTGAATTAAAATTTAAATAAATACTAGCTTATAATTCTTTCTTTTATTTACCCCCTTGTTACGCAAATCCAACCTTCATAAGCCGCCGCCTTAGCATCGCCCTAGAAACTCTGTTCACGGCATCGACTGCACGAAATGCAAGCGCAGCATCGACGTTACGGCATTGAATCAAAGAAACAAACGCAGCATTTACGCGACGGCATTGACAACAATCGAAGATTACCTCCGTAAGAGAGGAAGGCGGTGCGAGCATTACTTGATCTAACATCGATCGGTAATAACTTAGGTTAGCTAGTAAAAATATCAGGAGAAAATATTTATTTTTGGCCGCTTTTTTTGTTTAAGTTATATTGAGCGAACTATACAATACTATGTAAATGGTTGATAACATCCCTAATACACATCGGCCACTTACCGAACGACAGCCGAATTTATAAATTTAATTCATATGTTTGCTATTCAACTGAGGCATGGGATCACAGTTTTTCTATGACATTTCTTCTGATAGCCGCTCTATTGTATTGTTGTGGCTATTGATTTACTTTTCGTGGGTTTGGGAATAAAAGGTTATCAAACAACTAAAACTAACTTCTCGTTATTTTTATTAGAGTATTTATATTTTTCGCATAATACAATCGAAAAAAGATGTCAGTTTTAAGTCGCAATAAGGCTTGCCTAATGGTAGAAAAGGCAAGACGAGCTAGTAAAATGATAGCTCTGCTGGAAGACGGGTGCGGGCCGATGTTAAGTCTATCAACGATTAAACGTGATTTTTTTAACTATCCACAGTCTGGACTCGATACCATGACACAGGTTTCGGTCAGAGACGGCAGGGTTCTGGAAGAAAACGATGCACACAAACTCAAGACGAACGCTTATTGGTGACTCAGGCACTGAGGAATCACTAATACATATACCTCAAAAAACGTTGAAGAGGAGCGCAAATTAGCCCAGTCTTGATCATTCATTTTGAAATAGATAACTGATTCGAGATTTTAACTAATTTCGACTACACAAAACGAAGGTAGACAACGCTTTGACTCGTTAAAGTGACGTTGGTCTAGCTGGTGGTGATAGTAGCGACATCTAGTAGTACTACGTTGAACACATTCATCTATAACATAGACCGCGTATAGACAACCTAAGTAAACAGTGACTCTTCTTCAATGCTGTATGTTTTCCGGAGGCAAATCAATATACATTTTAACACGGTTCTCTGTTTACATGGACTAAAACATCGATTCATGAATTCAAGTGTTAAAAACTATAATCTGTAAGGTGTCATTATTATATTAGGAATAAAAATAGCACTTAATGTGAATCATTTGGTTTTTGAACTAAAAACATCGCAAACTTGCCTATACAAAATGCATTCAGTATTTTCATTCATTTAGTCAGTCGGGTTTTAGTCGCCGTACGGACTTGACCTAACACAACGAATAAAATAGTGAAATTTTTGTTTTTTTTTTATGATAAAACTTTATAACATCGAAAACTCGTGTGTTTAATAGCAATAGATGTGTGTATAAATGAAATCAAAATAATACTTTACAATGTGTAAGTAAAACTTTAATGTTATAAGATGTTTTTGGTATAAAAACCATCGTGGGAGGCATTAGCTAGGTAATAAAAATAGGCGACTTATATAGGCGGCGTATTGTCGTATTGACTAAGATTGAAATGAATACAGATTTCTATAAAATGTATGCTTTTTGCGAAATATGTGTCATTTTGAAAATGTACGTGAGCGTAATTTTGAAATTATAAAAAAGCTCAACTGTATAATATAAAACCGGTTCAATTATTTTAAAACTTAGTTTAGACAGCCTATTTCCGATGTCTCATATAATCTAAATTTCGATGATAACCACGATGAGTCAGAAAGCAATTTACATCTCGCAAGATGTTTCTCATCTCAGATCTTGTTTATACCAATAAATAATATTAATTTTTAGCTTTTTCATTTGAATTTTTTTAAGCCTGTTTGTCATTGTCATTGTGTATGTTTCTGGACCCCCGACACATTGTATAACTATCCTAATGGGGGCCGTTGAGTGTTTAGCGTTTATTATTATTTATACTTTTGTTTTGCCTCCCGGGTATTTGGTACGCTGCTGACGTCTAAATGTATATTAGGATGATGTGCAATGAAAAGCGTAAACACAGTGCGTGGTGCTAATTTTAATTGAAACTAGATTCTAGGTGACTTTATCAATGACCTTGCATCTTAGACATACGGAACCGTCAGTGTTGTCCAAAAGACATTTAACCTAAATGTCTTCGTTCGCCTTCCTTTTTTATTTGCGGTTTTCCGATTGTCAAAAACTTAACAACTTAATCACTCAGATTTTCTATGTTCCTTGATATATTTTTCGTGAAATGGTATTAACCAGTGAAATTTAAATTGGACCACTTCTATATTATTAAGCCCTAAGCAAAAATAATTATTAAAATCAAAATATTATGGCTACCCTAGCTTTTGCCAGGGCTTTGCAGGCTTATGTGAACATTTTACAAGTGGGAGAAGCCGTCTCCCACTTGTAAAATGTTCACATAAGCCTTACAAATTTCCATACAAACTTTCATTCCATATTGTTATTTAATATTTTACACCCTTGAGGGTAAAACTTTTATTAATTCAAAATGTCATATTTATTTATATTGAGTCAACAACCTAAAGAATCAGTTTCAAACTTCTAGCTCTAAAAATAATGATACTTCCACACCAGTTTTCATCCCCCTTTCAACTTCTTGCAACCCTTTTTTCGCATTAAAAAGCATTTCCTTTCTCTGGCGCTAAACTATCTGTAAGCTAAATCTCAATTAAATCGGTTCAGTAGTTTTTGTTTTAGCGCGACAAACAGACAGAGCTACTTTTGCATTTATAATATTAGTAAGGATTATTGAACGACCTCAAAATGATATTCCCGTGATGACGCGACGTGTTACCAACTGTATGCCTGGATATTTCCTCAGTAATAGTACAATTTAAATTTAGCTTCTCAACTCGAGTAACATCTAGTCATAACAATAAATTTCCCAGATACCTACAGCCTACGCTTTGACAATTTTATCTAGATAAAAATGTCGTACAGAATTCTTTGAAGTTCTTATTTCTTATTCCAGCTGATTACGAAAGAACGCCGCTTGGAGATTGCATCGACGTGGCCTCTATGAAAATATTAAAGGTAGATTTATTTTTTTATAAAGAATATTAGCAATGCTTTTTCTAGGCCTTATTAATATTCCTATTGCCCCTCCAAATAAGCTAAGCTTGCGCTAGGAGTGGGTACGACAATAGCCCAAGGGGTTCAGGATCGAACCCTCGACTGTCGCGTAAACGGAGCGAAGTCGGCCCTTCTACTGTTGAGATATTAAGGCTTTTACATTACTTATATTTTACAATTTACATTATTTATAAATAGAGAAGAAGTAGAGCAAAGCCATTTGTCTTTCGCTTAAAATTATTTTGCCTAAAAAAATTAAAATCATTTTAATTCTTAAAACTGTTTTCTGTTTTCGCACTATACTGAGTTATTAAAAGGCTTTCTCTAAATGTATTTGAATCATATCTTAAAAAAAGGTAAAATTATGAAAGAGTATAATTAAAAAATATTTACAGAAATCGTACGAACTATCGCGGGACAGTAACTTTGTAACCTCACCCTTGGGAGTGTTGACGCTCATCAGTTTATATGTATCAGCGTCTGATGATGCCAATGTTGAGGAAATCGCGTCTCTACTGGGTTCAATTGATCACAAGCAGGTAAAGCATATATTTTCTACCTATGGGAACACGCGTTGCCAAACTTGAGATATTGGTTCTTAAATCTCTTATACCCAGTAATTTCACTAGCTTACAGTGCCCTTCAAACTGAAACAAAGTAATGCCAAAGACTTTTTAAAAAGACAAATTACTGCTTTAATAATAATATTTGACACTGTTGTGGTACTTACTTATCTGGCCTCATGCAACAAAAGACCTACCAGTGTGACTAATTGTACAGGTGGATTTCTCTCTGCTGTGACAGAGATTTTCCAAACAGCCGGCGATGGGGTCGTCGTCGTAGGGTTAGTTAGTACTTTATTGTAAAATTCCTAAGGTTATGAAATGGCTACTAAATACTTGAAGAAAAACGTGACGTTCTGTATGTTTTCATCCCTTAAGCTTGAGTGCCTTTTCACACGTGCCGGTTGCGGGGTATCCGGCGGCGACTTACCGGTAACTTGTTTCGCTTTCACAAGTAACTCGTACGCACAGTGGTGAATCCAGCGTGCACCCGGCGACCGCTTGTCGAGACAAATTACGCCGGTACGTGTGAGATGCCATACATGAGCATACATTTATACCATATACCCGGGAACCGGAACGCGTGAAAAGACACTTGCAAAAATGTTTTTAAAACTTATCTTTCAGTTTTTAGTATCATACAGTCAGTTGATTGAGAGATTCAGCTCAATTGACCCTAACCCCTTAAATTTTGGGAACGAAGTTGTACTGTGCCATGACGATATGCCGAGTGAAGAATCCGGTAACGAAGATCAAAAGACCGAAATGAATAAAAAATGGGTGAGCATAATATTATTAATAAAAAAAGTAATTCCATATTTATCATATGTTTTGATATCTTTAATCTTTACTAAGCAGTTTCTTAAATTACTAGAATACTATATAATTTTTTCATCAGATACTTAACAAAAAATATATAAAATAGCAATATTATTAATATGGTTAAATTAAGTATTGATAATCTTCTACCTCTTCCTAGAATTTTTACAGTATTATTACTATGCTTATTAGACTCTTGGCGTCGTTTTGACAGGTTTTTGCTTACACTAAACGATTTTCGCTAGACCTTTGGAACCATTTAAGACGTATTATTTTCTTACAGTTATTGAGTAAATTATCTTTAAGAGTTATTGTTACATACTTAATTAAATACTTTAAAATATTGTTAATATTATCAACACTATCAACTTAGTTTAAATAATCTTAAAACGTCTGGGGGTTTACTATTAACTCTTATTGTGATTCAAATGACGACCTAAACTGAGCTACATCGCTATTTCTACATATCGATTTACTGTCTCTATAGAGTTGGATCGAAATAAAATTTTTACTTTTTAATGGTAAGCCCGCTGGTTTTAATAGTCTTACAACAATTTCACAGGCAGCTAGAGTGAATAAAGAAAAAGATGGCTTCAATCCGGATTCGATTATCAATTTCCTGAACGATATTCACTTCAAGGTAAAAATATTATATAACGTTTTTTTTACACCACGATGATGCCAAACAAGCGTACGGCCCGCCTGATAGTAAGCGGTCACCGTAGTCTATGAACGCCTGCAATCCCAGAGGTAACGCGTACGTGTTGCCGACCCCTTAAAACTTTTTCAACCGTCCTTTGAAGAACTCCATATTGTCGAGTGTTTGGGAAAACCTCAGCAGGGAGCTCATTTCACAGCTGGACAGTTCTCGAAAGGAAATTCCTTTGGAACCGCACCTTGCACTGTATTGTGCATGCATCCTGAAGCATGGCTTCAATTTTCTGTATCCAAGACCTAAATATTAGGTAACTAAAACGTTTTTTTTGGAACGAATTAGATATTTATCGCGGTCTGGTATAGGAATCTGGAAAGCATGGTAGAAAAAATTAAACAATTTTTTTATTAAAATTTTTTTTTCCCAGTCATGTAGATTTCTGCGCAACTTTAACGCAGAGCAAATCTTACAAAAACATTGATAGTTTCATGAACTGTGAGCATAAATATATCCGAAATCAATCCTGTATCTGGAGCAACAAAGCCACAACGGTTGTGATTCCAAACAAATATAAAATTAAGTCAATCAAATTAAATCAAATTTTGTCTATATTTATATGGTACTTATATCCAGGGACATTGGGATGTATCCTTCGACGCGAACAAAACAATGGAAGAGGAGTTCCACGTAAATCAGACTACTACCGTTATGAAGCCCACGATGCATCTACTGCAGCCTCTCCTTCACAACGACAGTATGGATATGCCGGCTACGGTATAAAATACTAATCTTAATTATAAAATAAAAAAGAATACCATTGCATATGGCCATGGCCGGATTTAAGGGTGGGCAATCGGAGCGACAGCCCTGGGACTTCCACAAAAGAGGAACACTTCCCCTCTTTTGTAGATTTCGGGAAAAAATCTTTCAAATTACGACTAGTAAATATTAATAAACATATTTTCCTTTGCTATATTTTTTTCGCTGTTTTAACTTTTCCTACTAAAATTTAATTTCAGATAATTCTTGTTTCCGAACATGTTAAGAAAAAAAAAAAAAAAAATATTTTTATTGTCACAATCAGCAGACATTGATTTTTTCGTATTTGGAGCCTCACTTTAAGCAAGTATTGCGTGTGTTATGAGAGAAAAATATTGGCAGCCTTTCACTCCTTTACTGCCCTGAGGCCAGGAGACCTCTAAATCTGGCTCTGCGTAATGCTTACTTTTTTATTTATATGTTTTTACTCTTTGCTCAAAATGATCACGTAGATGGTAGAACTACCATACAAGGAGTCAAAGTTCCGTATGGTCGTTGTATTGCCGGATGAAATTGACGGCCTACCAGCTGTCTTAGAGAAGATTTCGGAGAAAGGACTCCTGGAAGATGTCTTCCAATTACGACGCACAGGATACAATGTGGAATTCTCCATGCCCAAGTTCGAGACCAATTCGAAGATAAATTTCAGCCATGTCCTTCCAGAGGTATTTAAAGCTATGCTAGCTATGTCATTTTTACATCGTTGTGGCGTTGTGGGTAGCGAGTTTGCCTTTAGTTTCGACGGTCGAGGGTTCGATTTCCGCTCGCGCTTGTTTATAAAAAATTCTGTCTCGGTCTGGGCGTTTGTCCGTGGTTCTCCCCACCGTGCCTCGGAGAGCACGTTAAGCTGTCGGTCCCGGTTGTTATCACATAACATCTGATAATAATCGTTAACTCTTGATAAGTAAATTGCTCTTATCCAATGAGTTACTGGTTCGCCCTTAGGGTAGCGGGGGTCAGATGGCAAATAGAATGGCTGTAAAACTAACTAACTACTAGTTAGTTAGTTTAGTAGACGAAGACTGAAATCTGCCATATAACACTAACCCTCGGTTTCTCGTACGTTGATCAAATTCATGTCAACTTAACACACCGAATATAGAACGCTCATTGGTTGATGATAATCTATGATCAACAGACAACCAATGAGCGTTTAGTATTGTCTATGTTAATTTAAAATTAATTACATTATAAACCGTATCTAGGAAGTAGCGGGTTACCTCCAGCGTGGAAGACCAGCTGGTCTAAAGAATCGTCCTCTACCGCCGACGTCTCGCGCACTGCAAGAGGTTCACATCGAAATTAACGAAGAAGGGGCAACTGCTAGAGCCTCTACAGGTTTTCATTGAAGTTCCACTATTTTACTATTTAATTTATTTTTAACTCAGCGATAGAAGGGCCGACCTCGCTCCGTTAACGTGAGAGTCGTGGTTTCGATCCTGACACCTACGATCCTGACATTTGATCCTGACCGGAATGTCGCTTTAAAAAAAATAATAACATAAAATATAATATTATTTCACTGTCGCAACACGCAGAAACTACTGCAAGAAATGGGAATTGGTTTTCCTACTCACAACAGCGGGCCCGGCAGACGTTGTCCTGCTTCGAATAAAAATTTGGGACCCTACAGTAGAACTGAGTCTAATCGTGAACCGAAGTCAACTCCGTGAAAATTATTGAATTACTAATATCGCTATTAAGAAATAAGGGTTTATAGTAGAAGGATGAAAATTTAGGGTTGTATGTAATACCATATCTGAAAAAATTAAAATAAAAATGTTGTCCAAAAAATTAAGATCAAATTGGGCTGGATAGCTCTTAACATTTAATTTTACGAAAACTAGATGTTGACCTACCCGATATGCACACAAAATTTCATAAAAATCAAGACGTTTCGGAAGAGTTTGTTAACAAACACCGCCCCACAAGAATTTTATCTATTAGATTTTAAAATTGTAATTAAAAAAAAAAACATTAAAATAATTGATTTCAGGTCGTGTTAAGTTTCCTAAGTCGATACGTAAGTGTAAGCGTAAGCCAGTGGTCAATCCTACCATCCCCTTCAAAGTGGACCGGCCCTTCCTCTACGCCATCCTACACGACGACATAGTAATTCTCGTGGGTATTTACACTCACTAGAGATGCAATTATATTGAAGAACCTGGCTTTATGGAAATAAATAAAACCTTACAATTTTTTCTTTTATTTTCCTTTTCAAAAATTAAGAATCCCATAGCCAATACGACTTGATAACTTCAAAGTAGTTACAGTTACCTTTCGTTAGCACCAATACTCTAAATATTAATGTGATAATAATATTTAGATTTTTTCTATCGCTACCAATATTAAGTGTCAGCACTAAAGCTTTGCTGTTTTCAACATGAATAGGACGATCCTACCGGAGAAGTACTACTCTCTCATTTAATAATTAGATCCTTTTTTCACTTCCCTGTCTACTCCTTACCTTGCTTCGTTGCTATACACTTGTTTGCACACTTCTTCTTCTGGCCCTTATACCACCTAAGTGGGGTCGGCACAGCACGACTTTTGCTTTTTGCAAACTACTGGTATTAAAAGCTTCTTCTTTCTAGCATTATTCCCGGTATTTACGCAGGCTCTGCTCATTACTCTTGTTAGGATTTGACAGGTTTACTAGTTCTAACACAGAGCGATTGTCATCTGACCTACGTAACCCTAAAGGCTGACCAGTAACTCGTTGGATAAGAGTAATTTACTTATCAAGAATTAAAGATTATTATCAGATGTGATATGATAACAACCGGGACCGACAGCTTAACGTGCTCTCCGAGGCACGATGGGGAGACCCACAAGAACAGCGCCCAAACCGAAACAGAGATTTGTAAGCAATGCAAACATCTGCCTGAGTGGGAATCGAGCCCGCAACCGTCGAGGCTAAGGACAATTTCGCTACCAATACGCCACAATGGTGTCTAGTTTGCCTGTCTCTGTGTTGGTATTGTTTTATGTATGTGGGTTTGTATTTTAAGAAGCGGAGCAGACGCTAGTATTTTATATCATAATTTTAGAATTTTAATTATAAAAAAATTGCAATAATTGGTTTCAGGTCGTGTTAGGGTTCTTAAGTCTAAGCGTAAGCAAGTGATCGATCCAACGATTCCCTTCAAAGTGGACCGGCCTTTCCTCTACGCCATTCTACACGACGATATAATACTCCTCATGGGTACTTACACTCATTAGAGATGCATTTAGAATGGAAGAACCTGGATTAAAATAGAAATAAACGAAACCTTAAAATTTTTTCTTTTATTTTCCCTCTTAAAAAAAATTAATCATACGACTTGATAACTTCACAGCAGTACGGTTACGCATCGTTAGTAGCAGTACTGTAAATATTATTGTGATAATAATATTCAGATTTTTTCTATCGCTACCAATATCAAATGTCAGCAAGGTTATTATTCGTCAATATCCTCATTATTTTTCCTTATCGGCATAATTCTTTTCAAATTTTAGGTTAGACACAAAACAAAAAACGGAAGTTTTATTCCGTTATGACATGTAGACTAGCGCAGCACTAAAACACGAATGAGGTCCATTCGATAAGTCACGGTGGAGATACGTTGGTGATACCAGTGTTAAAATGAAAATTTCCTTTATTTTAATTTTGATTATTATTAAAATATGTTTTTCTATGTTCTCCTCATATCTCTTCGGATGAAGCCCTCGTATACTTATGATAGAACGTCACCTAAGGTAAGTTCGTTTAATCATCAAATGTCAGCAGTAAAGGTTTACTGTTTTCAACATTAATAGGCCGGTCCTACCGAAGAAGTACGGGTAGTACTCCATACCATTTAATGATAACATCATTTTTCCCTTATCTGTCCACTCCGCACACTCCTTATTAAAAGCTTTTTCTTCTTATTATTATACCCGGTATTATACGACTATTTACGAAAGGTCTACTTATTACTCTTGTCGGGATTTGACCGGTTACTAGTTTTTATAGAGTGCGATTGTCATCTGACCTACGCAACCGTAAAAGCTAATTAACTCATTGTATAAGAGCAAGTAACGATTATAACCAGATATTATGTGATTTCGGTTGAGACCCAAAAATGTGTTAGTGCGCATGGTTCAATTTATATTGAGAGAGTTATTATAGTTTGTATAACAGTGTCTTACTTGTCCTCTGGCTATGTGACGTCATATTAAAAAGATGGTTGATAAAACAGTAGTGAACTGAAATACAATTTTTATTAGGAGATTGTGCTGGTTAATGTCAACTCCTTTTCAAATATCCGTTTATTGATGTAAAATGTAATTGTTAAAATTATTCCAAAAATGTTTAATAAATGTTATAAAAATGTTAAATGTTGAAAGCACGTCCGTTTAATATGAACGCGCGAAATGCATTGAAACTAATTAAAATAATTAGTAACTCGAAGGCACAAGACCAAAGACATTAAATGTGGACGCAAATAAGCAGTACCATGTCAACCCACAAAATTGAAAAAACTGAGTTATATATATGCAGAAGTGTTGGTAAATAGCTGAAGAACATTTTTCTTTAATATTTTTAGGGTTTTAAGCTTTAAATCTTCTAAAAAAAACATTTTTTAATCATGCAATTTATTTATTATGTTAAACGTTTTGGGTTATATTATATACGAAATATTCAGTTTGTATACTTATTTTTTGTGAAAATAAATAAAATAACTTACATAAATTTGAAATTGCCATATACTTGACCAATACATTAAAAAAAATCAAGTTGTTGAAAATTTTCCAAACGCGTTTTTCTCGAAATGACATTCGTGTGGGTTGACATGGTATTGCTTATTTGCGTCCATTGTATACTACTAATAGACAGGACATAGTGAACAAAATCGTAATCCAATACTTATGTCCTATTGGACAAAAGTTTCTCAGTCTAGGATGGTACGCCTGCGCATCAAGTCGTGTTTGTGTCCGCTCGATAAACCATAAGAAAAATATTTTCCGAAAAAATATGCAGAGTGGTACATTATGCTACTGCAAATCTCGTTATGGTAAAAAGAGTGGACTTAAATTAGGTTTATTTTCGTTAATATTTTTTATATTTAGTCAGTAATTGATTAAAATTCAATATTTTTCATAAAAAGTTCTAGAATATCTGCAAATTTTATAATATGCGCCCTCTATTGCTGAGTACCTGAATTGTGCCGTTTAAGAGTGTTGTGTTATTGATAAGATCAATATCATAATCGATAAAATTAAATAAAGTAAGTTCGAACATAAATCTGTCTTCATATAGACGTCAATATATAGAGAAAGTTTATTCGTTCAAGTAGATATAGTTATGTTATTTATTTAAGGAAAGCTTACAGGAATAGCTTAAATGACAGCTGGTATACTCATATAACTTCAGCATAGAGAGATTAGTTTCGGATGTTGTGGTGGAAGATATCTTCGAGGAGTCCGTTCTCGGAAGCCTTCTATATCACAGCTGGTAGTCCGTCCACTTAATTCGGCAATACAACGACCATACGGAATTTTGACTTCTGGTACGGTAGATCTATCATCTAACAGTAAAAATTAATAAATAATTATCGGTCAAGTGCATTGTGGACCACGCACAGTCAAAACTAATCAATTAATAGAATTAATTTAATGCAGTTTAACAACTATTGCAAAACGAAACAGGGGATCAATTTTTTTTCTAATTCTCTTACAAATTAATCAGAATATAAAAATTAGCGGTTATGCTGGTTAGCCGTTAGCCTATTAGCTAAGCTAAGCTAGGTTAGCCGGCTAGGATCCGCGTTCTCCGTCTAAGTGGTGAAAACGCGCCTCCAAGCGAGCTTGAAGCCGTCAAGCGGCAAGAGAAGCTTCGTGCGTTAATGACGTGGCGCGCCCGCCTCCGTGAAGAGCGGTACGCGCGCAAACGCGTCATCGGAGCCATCCTGCCGGTCTTTGGAGCCTGGATGGTGAGGCGGCAACGAGTCACATACCGTCTGACGCAGGTGCTTACCGGACACGGGTGCTTTGGCGAGTACCTGTGCAAAATCGGTCGGGAGCCGACGACGTTGTGCCACCACTGTGGTGGCGGTCGGGATTCCGCACAGCACACACTCGAGGTGTGCCCCGCATGGAACGCCGACCGTAGTGCCCTAATCGACACGATCGGACGAGATCTATCCCTGCCCGCAGTCGTTTCGGCGATGCTGGGCGGGGATTCGGCGTGGAGGGCCGTTGTCTCCTTCTGTGAGAGCGTCATGGTCCAGAAGGAGACGGCAGAGCGGGCTCGGGAGAGGGCCGATCCTGCTCGACGGCGACGGTGGCGGCCTCGACCATCTGATGTCGCTAACCGTCCCGGCCCCTCAGACCCTTTACCCGGGGGTATATAAATAGGGCGTGCCCTAGGGCCGTGGACGCGCAGGTTGGGGAACCTGTGCGTACATGCTGAGCGGCCCTGAGGAGGACGGCAGACGGTGAGGCCTCAACTGCCGTGTGCGCTTGCGTGGGAAGCGTAGGGGTGCACTCCATCTCGCCCCCTAGGACCGAGCTTTGCTAGCACAGTGTTCGAGAAGCACCGGTTCAGAGTTCTCTAAGAGATCCCGGAGCCTCTCTTTGTCACTGAGGTCGGCCACCGAGGAGGTTTTAGTGGGTCCCCATGACTTACCACCTCTCATGGAACCCCACATAACCCGGTTCTCCTCCCCAGGAGGACAGGTATCTGTGAACAGATTTCCTCCCCGATACCAAAAAAAAAAAAAAAAAGGTTAGCCGGCTAAGCCGGCTAAATGGCCAACTAGTCAGCTAAGCTAATCAGCTCGATTAGCTTAATTAGCTAACCTGATCAGCTAGCTAGCTAAGTTAGCTAACTTTTATAGTCGGCTTGGCCGGCTTAATTGTACAGCCCTACTATTTACGGTCACTAAAAAGACAAGAAATAAAAAGTCTGTGCAGAGTAAAACATCGCAATCACATGCAATTATATTATATTTGTATCAAACATTGTTTGGCATCAATAACACAAAGAAATATCTATTTTTTTTTTGCTCTATCTGTTCTAGTTTACTTTCACTGACTAAACCTAGTATATTTAGCCATTTGTATGTAAAAGAATTATTAAATAAATAATTAGCATAGAAATGGCTGCATTTTATTGTTTTCCTAATTATTAATAAATTATTTTACTATATTTATAAAAAAAATCATTATCGATAGTCGATGATATCTAATTATGGTTGATAACATCCCTAGCATACACTGGCCATCTACAGAGCGATAGCTGAATTTATAATTTTATTTGTGTTTGCTATTCAAAGCTAGATGGCGTCATTTGGACTTGGGATCACAGTTCTTCTATGACATTTCTTCTGAAAGCCGCTCTATTGTATATATATTTTAATCTCTTTGACATAGACTAAAACATCGATTCATGAATTCAATTGTTAAAAACCATAATCTGTAAGGTGCCCGTTTTTTCTTTTGGAAATATGTTTATATTCAGGAATAAAAATAGTACTTAATGTGAACCATTTGGTTTTTGAAATAAAAACATCGTAAACTTGCCAGTATTTTCATTCATCTTATCAGTCGGATTTTAGTCGTGGTTAGACTACGACCTAAGACAACAAAAAATAGTGAAATTTTTGTTTTTTTTTTTGTGATAAATCTTTATAAAATCAAAAACTCGTATTTTCATTGCAATAGATGTGTGTATAAAATTGTATATACGATACAAGTAATTAAAATAATACTTTACAATGTGTAAGTAAACTTTGATCTTATAGGTTAAATGTTTTATTTTTGGTATGAAATCGTAGGAGGCCGATACCTAGGTAATAAAAATAGGCCACGGTATCATCGCATCATGACTAAAATTAGAATGAATACAGATTTCTAGAATATGTGAGTGTGTATTTTGAAATTGTAAAAAAATATAGATTCACTGCATTATATCAAACCGGTTCAATTATTTAGTCAGAGTTGTTCACGTCGCCAGTATGGAGTCCGAATTGACTTTTTGATTATTATCAAATGACTTGGAGACGCACGGTTGAAACACCACTATGACCCATCCCTAAAATTTTTAAACCCACCGACCGTTTTTTGTCCGATCATTGATTGTACCTTGCTATGAGCGTCCCCCATCAGCTGACCCAAAATCACTCGCTAAGGAGAATTTTAGACGTTTTGCTGTGTTAATTATGTTTGACGACGTTGTGGCGCAGCGGTACCAAACCTTTTTTCGTGGGTACATGGTTACGGGGGCAACCAAGGTTATGTCGGACTCCTACCGACTAAAACCACACGGTGTTCTACGGGACGCCTAATGTCATGCCATATTTATTTGTATCGAATCAACACCCTTAAAATAAGGTTCAAGCTTCTAGTTCTAAAAATGACGATACTTCCATACAACTTTCCATCTCCCCTTATCAACCCCTTACAACCTTTTTTGGGATTAAAAAGTAGCCTATGCCCTTTCTTAGGCTCTAGACTATCTGTGTACCAAATTTCATTTAAATCGGCTCAGTAGTTTTGATGTGAAAGCGCGGCCGATAGACAGAGAGTTAGAGTTACTTTCGCATTTATAATATTAGTTATCAATACTTCTTGTATTGAACGACCGCAAAATGTTATTCCCGTGATGACGAGCCATGTTACCAACTGTGTGCCTGAATATTTGCTCAGTAATAGTACAATTTAAATTTAGCTTCTCAACTCAAGCAACGTCTAGTCATAACAATAAATTTCCCACATACCTACAGCCTACGCTTTGACAATTTTATCTAGATAAAAATGTCATACAGAATTCTTTGAAGTTCTTATTTCTTATTCCAGCCGATTACGAAAGAACGCCGCTTGGAGATTCCATCGACGTGGCCTCTATGAAAATATTGAAGGTACATTATTTATAAATACAGGAGAAGAAGAGAAAATTAGTTTTTTAAGCTAAAAATTATTTTTACTAAATAAAAAACAGTTACAACCATCATTTTTATTCGGAAACTGTTTTCGAGTTAATTGCTTTCTCTGAATATCTTTGAATCATATCTTAAAAAATAATGAAAGAGTATAATATGAAAATACTTACAGAAATCGTATGAACTATCGCGGGACAAGAACTTTGTAACCTCACCCTTGGGAGTATTGACGCTCATCAGTTTGTATGTATCAGCGTCTGATGAGGACAATGTTGACGAAATCGCGTCTCTACTGGGTTCAATTGATCACAAACAGGTAAAGCATATATTTCCTACCCGTCAGGATAAAAAAACATTCTTATTGATAATATAACACATCAGGCCTTATTATATAATTTAAGTTGTGGTAAAGGTAAGTCATTATAAATGCCCTCCGACACTAAGGGAGGATCCTCCGACCAGGCGGTGATATTGCCTGGCGGACCGAAGCCCTGGGCCGACGCCCGACGACTTACGTTGGAAAGTTGTATATATACCTCAAGTGGGTAGGAAACTTTGATAGCGCGATTTAGGATCGTGACGTTCGTTGGTCGTCCATATCGTTGCGTAGTATGCCCTGTAGGTGTGTGTCGTTGTAGCTTGATGCGACATTGTGACAATCTTGTCTTTCTATCACGTTACGTCATGTTGCGTGTAGATGTCGCTACATAGTGAATTCGGGAATTTTAAAAGTTTACGAAGAAGCTTCTGTAGGTATGTTCTGGCAGACATAGCTTCTTGGCGACTTTTCTTTAGTTTCTTTTATTATGTCACAAGTTGGCAAGCAAGCATACGGCCCACTTGATGGTAAGGTTTCCGTAGCCTATGAGCGCTTGCAATACCATTAGTGTTACTAACGCGTTGCCAACCTTGTGATATTGGTTCTTAAATCTCCTATGCCCAGTAATTTCACTAGCCTAAAGGGCCCTTAGAACACAGTAATGCCAAAGACACTACTGCTTTTGGGTAGAATATTTGACACTGTGGTGGTACCTACCTAGCCGGCCTCTTGCAACAAAAAAGCCTACCAATGTGACTGATTGTAAAGATGGATTTATCTCTGCTGTGAAACAGATTTTCCCAACAGCTGGCGATGGGGTCGTCGTCGTAGTGTTAGTACCTTATTTTAAATTCCGAAGGTTAGAAAAAGGCAACACTTGAAGAAAAACGTGACGTTCTTTATGTTTTCATCCCTTAAGTTTGAGTGCCTTTTCAGACGTGCCGGTTGCCGGGTACCCCGCACCGACTGTCCGGTAACTTATTTCGCTTTCACACGACCTAAATTCGAATCTAGTAGCTCGTACGCGCAGTGGTGAATCTAGCGTGCACCCGGAGACCGCTTGTCAAGAAAAATTACGCCGGTATGAGAGCTGCCTTAAATGCCCATACATTTCGCTACCATATACCCGGCAACCGGAACGTGTGAAAAGGCACTTACAAAAATGTTTCTAAAACTTATCTTTCAGTTTTTAGTGTCATACAGTCAGTTGATTGAGAGATTCAGTTCAATTGATCCTAATCCCTTAAATTTTGGCAAGGAAGTTGTACTGGCCAATGACGATATTCCGAGTGAAGAATCTGATAACGAAGATCAAAAGACCGAAATGAATAAAAAATGGGTGAGCACAATATACTAATAAAAAAAACCTCAGGCACTCGGGGACTGTCGTGGTAAGGCTATTGCATAGCATTTTTTATCAACTTATGCAAGACATAAAATATTGACTGTTTTTAAAATGATAAAATACAAATGAAATCGAACATTAATTTCAAGCCAATAAGATACAATTTCCTCTATAATTCAAAATTTCATTGAAATAAAGTAAGAAACTTCGTAACTAATTCAAAATATTTGAATTTGGAACGTAAGTACATATCAATAGATACATTTTATATGGAACTTTAACTTTATAGAATAATCGCCTTAATTTTCTTTGAATTAAATACGAAAATCCTTTGCGTATATAAGAATTATTGACACTGTCAATTTATATTGTCAATATTATCAACACAATAAGCTTGGTTTATTATGTAAATAATGTTAAAACGTCTGGGGGTTTACCATTAACTCTTATTTCTATTCAAATGACGACCTAAACTGAGCTACATCGTTGTTTCGTACATATCGATTTACTCTCAAGCCCGCTGGTCTTAATAGTCTTACAACAATTTTACAGGCAGCTAGAGTGAAGAAAGAAAAAGATGGCTTCAGACCAGATTCGATTATCAATTTCCTGAACGATATTCACTTCAAGGTAAAAATATTATATAACGTTTTTTAATACCACGATGATGGCAAACAAGCATACGGCCCGCCTGATGGTAAGTGGTCATCGTAGCCTATGAACGCCTGCAACCCCAGAGGTAACGCGTGCGTGTTGCCGACCCCTTAAACATTTATCAACCTTCCTTTGAAGAACCCCATACTGTAGCATTTTGGGAATTTTTCCACAGCTGGAGAGATCGCGAAAGGAAATTCCTTTGGAACCGCACTGTGAACTGTAACGTGCATGCATCCTGAAGCATGGCTTTAATTTTTGTTTCCAAAACCTAAATCTTAGTAGTGGTAGTATTTAATGTTTTTTTTGGAACGAAGTAGATACTTATCGCGGTCTGGTATAGGAAAGCGGGGTAGAAAAAACGAAACAACTTTTTTAAAGAAATTTTAGTGAAACTTCGAATTTGTTGAATGTAAACGGAACTTTGCTCCACATACGTTCGTGAATGCCCTCTGGTGTTGCAGATGTTCACGAGCAGTGGTGATCACTTAACATCAGGCGAGCCTCCTGCCCGTTTGCCCCCTCTTAGTTAAAATAAAGAAACAATATATGACCCGACTACGTCAAAACAAAAAGGAGGGTTATGTTTTGACCGGTGATGGATTGTGAGTGTGCATGTATGTTTATTTGTTCACTAATACTTGTATATTGTGTATGAAAGCGTCTTGATCGTCCGCTGGCTATTTGACGTCATATTAAAAGAAAATGGTCATACACTAAAATATAATTGAATGATGCTGTTTCAATAAAATTTAAAACTCGAGTACTGGACAACTTACGATCGTCTTCTTCATCCTAGCATTATTCCCGGTATTTTTATGTACCCACGGTCTGCTTATTACTCTTATCCGGATTTGACAGGTTACTAGGACAACTCACGATCTAAAAAGTATAAATTAGATTATTATTAATGAACGCCTGAAAAAATTTTGATTAAAAATTTTTTTTTGTTTTTACTTCTGGTTCTTCAATAAAACACGAACTTATAGGCTTTTAATTCATTGCAAATAAATGCTAATTCAATTACAAATTTTGTGTGCGACTAATGGCTCAGCTTCAAAATTCTTGTTGCCCTGGATATCCTTGGAAATCTTTATGTTTTCAAGGCCCCAAATTAGGAATACGTTCATGAAAGTACTGAATGTGTTGTAACTCTTGTTTTCTACGTTTTTAACATATCTTATTTTTACATAACTGTTGGTTTATTAGTAACAAGATATATTTTCCCAGTCATGTAGGGTTCTACGCAACTTTTTCGCAGAGCAAATCTTACAAAAACATTGATAGTTTCATCAATTATGAGCATAAATAAATACAAAATCAATATTATATCTGGAGCAACAAAACCATTGTAGACCAATGTAGTTCATACTATAGGGCGTGAAAAAATTTGAACCTCTTTTTTATGAAGCCACATTTTTTTCGGAATGTGTATTGCTGTTGGCCCTACTGGCCTTGACAGCGTCACCGGGCGGGGGCCGAGTACAGAGACAGCCGTGATAAAGGGGCAACCCTTACGGGGGCTCAAATTTGATTCCGTCCTTAGGGTGCCTCCTGCGTTCCGAAAAGATATAAAATTTAGTACTTAAAGTGAAATCAAAATTTATCTTTTAATATATTTTGATTTAAAGTGAAATCAAAATTTATATTTTGTCCTTGTCATTGTGATTGTTTCCGGACCCCCGACACAGGATATTTACTATCCTAATGGGGGCCGTTGAGTATGCAACGTTTATTTATTTATCTATATTTACATGTTAATTATATCCAGGGACGTTGGAATGTATCCTTCAACGCGAAAAAAACAAAGGAGGAGGAGTTCCACGTAAATCAGACTACTACCGTTATGAAGCCCACGATGCATCTACTACAGCCTCTCCGTCACAACGACAATATGGATGTGCCGGCTAGGGTATAAAATACTAATCTTAATTATAAAATAAAAATAATTACCATTACATATTGCCATGGCCGGATTTAGGGGCCCGCAATCAGGGGGACAGTCCTGGGACTTCCACAAAAGAAGGTTCCTCTTTTGTAGATTTCGAAAAAAAAAAAAACACTAGTAAACATAATTAGAAAATATTATTTTCCTTTGATATTTACATGGTTGCATTATAAATTATTTATTTTAATTTCATTCTATTAAGGAGAAATATTGGCAGCCTTCCACTCCTTTGCTGCCCTGAGGCCTCAAGACCTCTAAATCTGGCTCTTTTGCTTACTTTTTTATTTATATGTTTTTACTCTTTGCTCAAAATGATCACGTAGATGGTAGAACTACCATACAAGGAGTCAAAGTTCCGTATGGTCGTTGTATTGCCGGATGAAGTGGAAGGCCTACCAACTGTCTTAGAGAAGATTTCCGAGAAAGGACTCCTGGAAGATGTCTTCCAATTACGACGCACAGGATACGATGTGGATTTCTCCATGCCCAAGTTCGAGACCAAGTCGAAGATAAATTTCAGCCTTGTCCTTCCCAAGGTATTTTTTATGTTATAAGTTGGCAAACAATACAATACTCACTAGGTGGCGCTTACACGAACAATATTAGCTCCGTAATAATTTAGAAATAAAAATAGATTTAAAGTGTTTACAGCAATGATTCCTAAGTGATTACCGAATTTACAACAAAAACCCTCAGTGAAAGTGTTTGCAGACTTCTGTGTAGCATAAAAACTGCAAAAATAACTAAATAGTGAAGTGAAGTACTTACAAAAAACATCGTCTATTTTCGCTTTGAATAAAATTAATAAACTTCGTTGTGTTACGATAATTACATCTGCACATCCCAGCTCTTGTCTATATATAACTTTAGACTTCATGCAGTGTTTAAATAAATCAAAAAATATATAAAAACAACATTAAAATATGTGGGTGACACTTAGTGATATTGAGAAAAATTATGTGGGTGAAAGCTAAACAAATACGGATACGTTAAATTACCAACCATCGACTAGTTTAATCTGTCACTTAATTTCAACAAGCACCAACTGTAGAGCTGTGGCGTATCCCGCACTGTTCGTATTTTTTAACTGAGAAACCCGAGTTCAATCCCCGGTGTTACTCAGTAAAGTGTATTTTTCTATTCTTATTTAAATTTAATAAAAGACATGGAATGTAAAGGATGTAAACAATCACACTTGAAACACAACAATTATCTCATTTGTAAATTGTGTCAGTATAAATATCATTACAAGTGCCTAAATTTAACTGATGAGCAATTCGAATGTCTTACCTCAGAATATCGTTCTACATGGATTTGTCCTTCATGTGTAAACATAACACGCAGAAATAGAAGGAATGTTAACACTCCAGTTCGACTCAGTCAAATTCCTACAACGGAATCTCCAAATATGTCAAGCGATTATTCGGAATCCATCAACAATACCCCACATAAAAATAAACCAACGCATCTGCCTGATGGCGACGACAACGTAATTACTATGAATAAGATAAGCAAGTTACTCGACCAGAAATTGAACTCTATGCTTCAGACTCATATGAACAATTTTCGATTAACTCTACGCGAAGATGTCAAATCATTAGTACGCGCTGAACTAGATGTAGCCATACAAAAATTAAAAGACGACTTCACAGCAACAACTGATTTTATTTGTGATGAACAAGGATGCTTAAAAAAGGAATTAGAGCATAAAACAAAATTAATTTCTAGCTTAGATACAGAAAATAAGCAGCTACGACACGATATACAAAAGATAAACAACCGCATTTGTGTACTTGAAAAAAGTTCCCGTAACCACAATATCGAAATTCAAGCCGTACCCGAATCAAGGAACGAAAACGTAATGACTCTATTTAAAAAACTGTGTGACATTATAAGTGTCCCTATTCACTCTGAGCAGATCCATGCATGTCGCCGTGTCGCTAAAATCAACACATCCTCTAATCGGCCTCGAAATATTTTAGTTACTCTAAGTTCACCGGCTTTAAGAGACAAAATTCTATCAGCTGTTCACAGGTACAACAAAAGCAATCCTAATGAAACCCTAAACTCCAACCTACTAGGTATTACCAGCGTGACGTGCAAAATTTATGTCGCAGAACATCTTTCTCCCGATTGTAAAATTCTCTATGCTGCTGCGCGAAAAGTATCTAAAGAGAAACAGTACAGATATGTATGGGTCAAGTATGGAAATATTTATATGCGCAAAAATGATTCGTCTTCTGCTGTATTAATTAAAAATGAGGAATGCTTAAGAAACTTAAACTAGTGGACGTTATGTAAATTATTTTTTTTTTTTTTTTTTTTTTTACTATTCTGTTCATCTGTATATTGCAGTAATTCTTGTTAATATTATGATAATTTACTATCAGAATGTGAATCGAATTAGATCTAAGCTTGAAGATGTTTCTCTTAATATATTCAATAGTAATTATGATGTAATTTGTCTAACTGAAACCAATTTTAATAAGAATGTATATGACCAAGAGATTTTTGATGCGCGTTATAACGTTTTTCGAAGAGATCGCTGCACTACTCAAATTAATAAAAAGGAAGGTGGCGGCGTAGTAATTGCTATTAAAAAAAGTTTTGATATAATAAGACAAACATCTTGGGATAGCAATGTTGAAGATCTTTGGTTAAGTATAAGTAATTTTGAGGGTGTCAATACTCTTCATCTATGTGTTTGCTATTTGCCCCCCAATCTGGAAACAAATTATATTGAAACCTTTTATAATTCTTGCATAAAAATTGTTACTCATACAGATGAATCCGATTATTTCTTAATAATCGGAGATTTTAATACACCACACTTAGCATGGCACAGTTCACCAGCATCCCCATGTCTTCTACCCGGTACTCCTCAAGATCGTAAGGCAGGTATGTTACTGGACATGATTAACTTCTGTAACCTTTCACAATTTAATTGTATTCCCAATGACAATAACAGATTCTTAGATCTCGTTTTGTCCAATCTTTGGACAATCAAAGTTATAAATTGCTCTGATTCTGCATTAAGTCATATAGATAGACATCATCCACCCATAACTGTTGATATAAGTTGCGTAGTCCAGAAAACGATCTCACAAAAGAAGAGTAAAAGATTTAATTTTTTTAAATGTAACTACCAAATTGTGCGATCTGGTTTGAGTTCCGTTAACTGGACAGAATGCTTATCGAATAAAGATTTAGATTCCAATGTAGAAGAATTTTATAAGATATTAAATACTATCATCAAAGAAAACACGCCATTAGTTCGAGACGATTCAAATTTCTACCCTATTTGGTTTAGCCATGCTCTAAAACGTTGCCTTCACGAAAAAAACAAATTCCATAAAAAATTTAAAAAATTCAATAATCCACGAGACTATGACACTTTTTCTTTGCTTCGTAAAAGATGTAAGCTACTTATGAGGCAATGCTATACCAACTTTATCTCCTCAGTAGAAGATGCAACATACAAAAACATAAGAATGTTCTACCGATTTATATATAAATAATAAAAAAGGCTGCAAAAGCAATTCAATACCACAAACGTTAAGATATAAAAACGAAATATCTAAAGATGGTCAAAGTGCTTGTGAGTTGTTCTCAAAATATTTTAGTTCTGTCTTTAGCTCAGCAAATATATCGGATCCTGTTAACCAAAATGGGGACGAAATTCATAATTACACACTAACCAACTTTTCTATTTCTAAGACTGACATATGCCAAAAAATTAAGAAATTAGATTACTATAAAGGTGCAGGACCCGATGGAATCCCACCATTCTTTATTAAGCACTGCGCTGTTGAACTTTCTACTCCTTTATCTATTTTATTTAACAAGTCTCTTCGTCACGGTATCTTCCCAAATTACTGGAAAACTGCCTATATAACACCAATTTTCAAATCAGGCGATAGGTCTAATTGTGAAAGCTATAGACCTATCAGTATTCTGTCATGCTTTTCCAAAATTTTGGAGTCTATTGTATATGATAAAGTCTATTACCACATATATCCAACTCTATCAAGCAAACAGCATGGCTTTGTAAAAAACCGTTCCACGACATCCAACTTGCTAGAATATAAAAACTATATATGTAACACCTTTGCAAAACGAGGACAAACGGACTCAATATATACTGACTTCTCAAAAGCATTTGACAAGGTGAACCACTCTTTACTTTGTTACAAACTCAAAGCTTACGGAATCCACGGTTGCCTACTACGCTGGGTCGAATCGTACTTATATAGGCGTACACAATTGGTTGCTATTAAGGGGTATACTTCATCACCGGTAATAGTTAGATCTGGAGTGCCACAGGGATCTAACCTCGGCCCTTTGTTCTTTATATTATTTATTAATGACATAGCTGACCACTTATCGTGTGAATTTTTATTATACGCTGATGATCTAAAAATTTTTTCATCCATAAATAATATTAATGACGCCCTCTTCTTACAAGACAATCTAAATGCTGTAGCCAATTGGTGTAACGATAATCTCATGTCACTAAATTATAATAAATGTTTCGTGGTAAGTTTTACCCAGAGGAGAACTAATAAGATTTTGTTTGATTACGTTTTGGACGGGCAAAAGCTATCTCGTAAATCTGCAGTAAAAGATCTAGGAATAATCTTTGATGAAAAACTCTCTTTTAGAGAACATTACGATTATATTGTTAATAAAGGAAACAGTTTGTGTGGTTTCATTGGTAGGAGCACTAAAAGTTTCAAGAGACCGAGTAGTATAATACACCTTTATCAATCATTTGTTCGTAGCATTTTGGAATATAACTCGGTTATATGGTCACCTAACTATAATGTTCACTGTAGAAGAATTGAAGGCGTGCAAAGAAGGTTTTTGCGCATGCTTTGCTTTCGGTATCAGTACGGGCGTAGACTGGTGTCTTACGACGATAAGCTTAGCAACTTTAAAACGCGAAGTCTAGAATCTCGTCGTAAGTACATTGACCTAGTTTATTTGCATAAAATAATTCACGCCACTATTGATTCTCCTTCACTATTAGCATCGATCAATTTCAATATTGGCTATAAGTTAAGGCATCCTAAAACATTTGTACTGAACGTTTACAAAAACAATACCTCATATTACAATCCTATTGTTCGTATGTGTCGCGAGTATAATCTAATTTCATCCAGTGTGGATAGTATTGACATCTTTAACAGAAATATAATTAATTTTAAAAAACAATTATTCCTTTTATTTTTTGATAATGATCTGTAAATATATTGTTATTACTTTTAATATTCTTGTAATTAATATACTCTCTCAACTTCAATCCTTCACTTATTTGATCAATTTTATTAATTCTTTTAACATTTATTCTAAATATTATTGTATTATACTTTAATGGACTTTTTTCTAGCATAATGTGTAAGCTAAATTGTTTGTAAATGAATTTATTGAATGAATTGTATTTATAATATTAACTGACATAATTGAATGAATGTATTCGTAAATTGTGTTCACATGGTTTTGGATTTTAACTTGGTCAATTTGAATTGTTTAATTATATATTGAATGTACTTTAGTTATAATCTGTTTTGTGAACCATAAATAAATAAATAAATAAATAAATAAATAAACAAGCATACGGCCCACCTGATGGTAAGTGGTCGCCGTAGCTTATGACCGCTTGCAGCACCATTAGTATGTGCCACTCACGCGTTGCCAAACTCAAGATATTAGTTTTTAAATCTCCTCTGCCTAGTAACTTCACTAGTCTACAGTGCCCTTCAAACCGGAACACAGTAATGCCTACACTACTATTTGGCGGCAAAAATTTAGTAAAAGCTATGCTAGCTACGCCATTTTCCATTTTTACTGAAATACCATACGACTCACGCTCATTGGTTGAAGATAATCGATGATCTACAGATAACCAATGAGCGTTTAGTACTTGCCATGTTAATTTGACATGAGTTTGATGAACATTCGAGAAAACGGGGATAAGTGTTTGAATGAGTAGAGTATGTTTCCGTACAATACGACACTAAAGTATTGAATGAGTAGAATATTATGTTGCCTTACAACCGCCAAGTTTTATACATGAGATTTCACCACTTTTTCTAGTAAAAGAACAACTGCGTTGCGAGACGTTTTTTTTACATTTTATGTTTTTGATGGGATTTATGTATCTGAAAATGTTTCGCTGAGAAATACATTTACGCACATCACTGCACTGCGCGTACTGTACCTATATAGATTATATATATATATATATATATATATAGATTGTTATCCGGATTAACACAAAGGATACTTTCCCATAAAATGTTAGGTTCCTGTGGTATTATCGAGAACTTTATTATTTTAGAGAGAAAATTTATTTCTATTGTAATTAGTATATGTTATTATATGAACGCGGACGAAACTGCGTTCAAAGGTTAGTTATATACAGCAGGTATCAAATTCCAAAACTTTTCTAAGAGAACTAGTGCCCACCGGGTACCGCTAATCGGGTAGCCGCGACCGGACGCACAGGTGAATCTCGCGTGCACCCGGCTACGCATGCCGAGCAAATTACGCCGGCACCTGTAAAAGCTGCCATACATAACCATATACTTCGCTACCCGGCAACCGGCACGTGTAAAAAGGCACTTATAGGTGTGCTAAACAGTAAAATAACTTAATAGAACTGATTTAAAATTAATTAAATTATAAATCGTATCTAGGAAGTCGCGGGTTATCTCCAGCGTGGAAGACCAACTGGTCAAAAGAATCGTCCTCAACCGCTGACGTCTCGCGCATTGCAAGAGGTTCACATCGAAATTAACGAAGAAGGGGCAACTGCTAGAGCCTCTACAGGTATTTATTTAAGTACCACTATTTTACTAATTAATTTACTTTTAAGCCTCAATAGCTCAACGGTAGAAGGGCCGACCCCGCTCCGTTAACGCGAGAGTCGCGGTTTCGATTCTGACACCTACGATCCTGACACCTGTTCCTGATGGCAATGATGTAACAAATTTTATTTATCCTGGTCTTTATCCTGCTTCAAATAAAAATTTGGGACCCAATAGTGGAACTGAGTCTGAGTGTGAACCGAAGTGAACCCCGTGAAAATTATTGAATTACTATTTATTTGATAGTAAAAAATGTTGTCCAAAAAATAAAAATAAAATTTTGGGATGGACAACTCTTAACATTGTGTGGTATGAATAATAGATATTAACTGATTCTCAGACTTACCCAATATGCACACAAAATTTCATAAAAATCGAGCCGTTTCGGAAGAGTTTGGTAACAAACACCGCCACACAAGAATTTTATCTATTAAATTTTAAAATTGTAATTATTAAAAAAAAACATTGTATTAATTAATTTCAGGTCGTGTTAAGTTTCCTAAGTCGATGAGTAGGTGTATGCGTGAGGAAGTGGACAATCCAACGATTCCCTTCAAAGTGGACCGGCCCTTTCTCTACGCCATCCTACACGACGACATAGTAATCCTCGTGGGAATTTACACTCACTAGAGATGCAATTATATTGAAGAACCTGGCTTAAAATGAAATAAATATAACCTTACAATTTTTTCTTTTAATTTCTCTCTCAAAACTTAAAAATCCCTTAGCAAATACGGCTTGATAACTTCAAAGTAGTTATTGTTTAGCGACTCTTCTATTATTTAGTTATCTGTGGTCAGTTATCTATTTCAATTTTGAATATTACACTATAAAGTTACTACTGGGGGTCTACCATGAACTTTTATGTAACAATTCTCAAAACGTTACCTTACCACCTTGTTATGTAACTCCACATAACGCGGTTTCCATCACCAGGAAGCCGGGTATCTTGCTAGTAGATTTCTTCGCCGTCAACAAAAAAGCAGCAAAGACAATAGATTGACATTAAATTTAAACACGAGTTACATACACATGCGTCAAGGGGATCGCTTACGTTGCGGGTCCCGCGATGATACAATTACATTGACGTCATTCTGAACAGGAATGTAGAATTGCATTTTTAGAATTATATTCTTTTAACATAAAATTTATTATTATATTTCTTACATCGAGTAGGATATAACGTAGATTAGGATTAAGTTTATATTGTAATAAAAAAAGAATATTAAAGTTATATTTTTAAATAAATTTTGGTTTTTTTAAATCTTCGGACTGCAGCTAACGTAACTCACGTCACTGTATTTTTGCTCAATACTGTTTATAAATAATTAAAATGTTGATGAAAACGTTACACATTCAAAGGCCCCTATTAGGATAATGACAAGAACAAAACACACCCAGATCGGAAAACATGCCTGTATGGTGAATACAAACATCTGCTGCGTCTGGAAATCGAACCCACGACCTGTGCGCTTCAGGCAGGTTAGCTACCGCTGCGCCACAACGTCGTCAAATAACGTTGTGGTATAAATAAAACAAAAGAATATAGATAGGTGATTATTTATTTTTTATAAAAAATAGAAAAAAGACAGGCTTTTCCATCCTGCACTTTTAGTGAGTGTAAGTCCCCGCGAAGAGTACTATGTCGTCGTGTAGGATGACGTAGAGGAAGGGTCGGTCCACCTTGAAGGGAATCGGTGGTGGGGGCCGAGACGAGGACGACATTGGCACCATAACTAAACCTGTAACAAATACAATCATCGAATCTTTATACAATATTCCATTATCTTCTAATATAATAAATAATTAAAACCATCGTGAGAGTGAGTGAGATTATTTAACTTAATTTACAATTTAACGGTTAAAACTCACGTTCAATTGGTTTAGGTAGTAGTTTCGGACCCATTAGATGTCCTTGATCAGAGTTCTCGCACTAGATGAGTGTCGATTGAACGTGAGTTTCAGCCGTTAAATTTTACATTTAGTTAATATAACGAATGTGAAAATGTTTGCTATTTTATCACGCATATGTGGCTGAACGGTTTGGGATGAAATTCAGCATACAGATAGATTTTCACCTGGATTAACACTTATATATATATATATATATATATTAATACTTATAATCAAATTCCAACTTAATATAACATACAGTTTTGATTTCGAAGTTTACTGATTATAACTAAATATGAATACCTGTAAAGGCCCCCGCGGTGGCCCCTTCTTCGTCAACTTTGACGAAGGCCTCTTGCAGTGCGCGAGACACCTTCACTGGGGTCTCCTTCACTATACCACTTGCTTCACGTTCGAAGATGCTTGATACTCCAACCTGGTCACGGTTCACGGTATATTATTAATATAAGCAATTCTAAATTCAGCGATTTTCATCATTAATTTTATGCCACGTAGACTTAACAATATATTTTATCAAAGTGAAAGGTTTACAAAATGATACCTGCCTAAATCGATATCCACAATTCGTATATGCACAGATTTACTATATACGTATTTTGGTGTTGAATTTACGAAATTTTAACACTTGAATCTGCATGAAAGTGCGTGTCCATAATATATAGTAAGTTTATGCGTTTGGGTATTTCTATTGCTATCACTAAATTCAAATAAACGTGACATACGAGTAGCTTCATTTGTTAACTAAATACCTTTGGCAGAACGTTGTTGAGATTTATCTTCGACCTGGTCTCGAACTTGGGCATGGAGAGATCCACATCAGCTCCAGCAGGAAACAATTCGAAAATATCGTCAAGGAGTCCCTTCTCGGAAACTTTGTTTAGAACAGCCGGTAGACCGTCCACTTCATCCGGCACCACCACGACCATACGGAATTTAGACTCCTTGTATGGAAGTTCTATCATCTGTAAGTCAAATTTCAATTTAACGTAAATAAAATTAACAATCAAAATTATTTTACTCTTACGTTTGTCATTAAATTACATAATTGTTTCGCAAATCGAGAAATAATTACTAGTTTTGAGTAGTTCTGGTCCATTATCAACTACTACTACTACTAAAAACTACTACTATTAAAACATCCAAACCGCAATAGGTGTACATAACATTTGTAGAGTTCTCTTTAGTTCTCCAGAATCAGATTATCAGATCCAAACAAAATTACAAATGGACCATCTCGAACAATAACTGAACTAAACTATATGATTTTTTCTAGTCTTCATTGAGTAGTCGAGAATCTCATACAAAAAATAAGCTTAAGGTGGAATCGATAACCTCCTTCTTTCTAAAGTCTTGAAGTCAGTTAATAATAATAAATAAATAATAAATAAACGCTACACACTCAACGGCCCCCATTAGGATAATTATATCCTGTGTCGGGGTCCGGAAACATTCACAATGACAAGGACAAATACAATCAGACCGGAAAACATGCCTGTACGAATAATACAAACGTCTGCTCCGAGCGGGAATCGAACCCGCAACCGTCGAGGCTTAAGGCAGACTCGCTACCCACAACGCCACAACGGTGCCACGGTGGTGTTAATATACATTTATATTGTATACATGGACATCAATATTTATTTCGAAAATTAAGGTTAGATAGTATCTCATACCTTGGCTCCCATATCTTTATTCTCACGATAGTAGAGTGACTGCAGTAGATGCATCATGGGCTTCTTAACGGTAGTAGACCGATCTACGTGGAACTCTTCTTCCTTTGTGTGGCTCGCGTTGAATGGTACGTGCCAATGTCCCTGAATGTAATGAATGTTCATAAGATATTATTAATATTTTAGGGATGGTAAATATGTTTCAGAACAGTATGTCTAATATTAATGTTTGTAATATATGATACCTTCTTAATGACTGTAAAAAAGGCAAATTGTGTTAGTAACTTGACAAATTAAAATTAATAAAAATAATTACAACGAGTGCACCAGCGATTTTAGAAAAATCACCGCAACTTATAAATGCGCGAAATACTTGAAGTATAATGCGTGTTAGCAACCCAAAGGATAGAAGAAAAGAGATGTGAGTCACCCACCCAGTCTTCTTACTGGGTGTCTTCTACCCCCTCTCATCCCGTTCAGCGCTCTCACTCATCTCTCGAAACGTAACTACTGTTAGTTTACGCCAAATTTCTGTGGGAGGGTAATACTTCCCCGATCGAGCCGGCTTATTTATACTGGGAGGACTACGAAACGTTACTGTTACTACGAAACGAAATATTAATTTTAAATATTGTTACCTGGAAGAAAATAATGTTAAGGAGAGCGGCAGCCGCGGCCGGATCGATGTCACTTGCAGAGACTGGGTGATCTATCATTCCTTTAGTCAATTTTGCGGCCTGTGAAATTTTGAGTTTAATGTCAAAATCAACTTTTCAAACATTTGAAAACTATTTATATGAAATACCTAGTTTTTTATGAATTTCCCTTTCTTGCCTTATTAAGGACGTTGAGCTGCTGCTCTTGGTTGTTACAACATAACATCTCATAATAATCGCTAAATATTAATGTATTCTATACTAATAAGTTACTCATAAGGTCAGAGTAAGTTAAGTTACTTTGCCGGGGCATCATGGTTGTTTGCGAAAGCGACCCCACGACTTGCCACTATGGCGATGAGGGTTCAGGTGAGTTATAGTGAGTATTGCCATGTTACGAATAGGCGACCGAGTCCCGCACTACCACTGTCTAGTGTACTTGACGAGTACACTACGTGTAGTTAAGATAAGTATAAAAACAGACCCTGGCAAAGTGCCGACAAAGATCTAGAAATTAATCTTCTTCTTCTTATCGAGTCGTTAGTGGCCCACCTAGTGTCAGAGTTCTTCAGGTCGTCCATATAGGAGTAGGCCTTTGACTTGACTTTTCGACTATTATCAATTGATAGCAGCTGGGACTGACTTTTTACGTGCCCGGCTATGAGCGTCTGCGTAGAAAGAAATAAAATCTCTCTATATTTCTACGGCCATTATTGGGATATCTATGTATGTGTCACTGTTGTTATTGGTTAAAATTTTGTACTTACCCATGCGTTAATAGCATCCGCTGCTGCACTTTGATCTGCAAAGTTAATAGTCTCAACTTCACTGCGATAGCTTCTGGCTACGTTAGAAAATTCTTCATTTAGCGTATACTTATTGGACAAGAGAATTTTGTTCGCTAAAACTAGGTAGCTCGGATCCATTGAGCTGAACCTCTCACTCAAGTGACTGCAAGACTCCGAAAGCTGAAAAAGAAATAGTGCAAATATTAGCATTATTTTATAGGGATTAATAAAGAAAACATAAGAGCTTAAGAAACGTGCTTTAACAAAAATGTATGCCAAAAATACCTACTATGAAAGGAAAATAGATATTTTCACGTACTTGGAAGAAAGCATTTGGATATTTTTTCTATATAAAAGAGCTTTAACAAAAATTTATGCCAAAAATACCTGCTAGGAAAGAAAAATAGATATTTTCACGCACTTGGAAGAAAGCATTTGGCAATTTTTTGTATATAAAAGTGCTTTAACAAAAATTTATGCCAAAAATATCTACTAGGAAAGAAAAATAGATATTTTCAAGTACATAAAAAATATGCAGTGCAATTTGCTTAAGTAATTTACTTCCGATGCTATTGATAATAAACAAAGTATTCTGCACAATTACTTAATAGAAGCTATAGCATAAATTGCTTTTGAGTAAGATATAGAGTGTGCGAAGAATTATTCTTAGCAAAAAGTGGTACTAATTCACAAATGATATTTATTAATTTTATAGCTGAATTTAAGAACCAAAATGGCATGTACGCTATAATAAAATTGTAAAAGTCTATTCTCACTATTTAAGAAAACTAATTGGGATCGACTATTTAAAAGTATCTAGACACCAAGTAATATCCTTTAAAGAATCGCGTCTTATGATTTTGAACAAAACGTCCTATAGAATTCTTTTTAATAAATGACTTTACTAGCTTCTAATTGAATTAAAATTTTAACTATAATAAAAACGTTCCATCAAAGATTCTCATTTCGTTTATCTTTATTAAAAATAAAGATGCTTGGGTAAAGACTATTCAGTTTCCTTAATCTTGATATCCTAGTTGACACCAGTAACAATATAACTGTTGCAGTCACGTTACGGACACTCCTGATTCACTGAACACAAGTAATAAATAACACTACTATCGCCAATAGCCAGTACAACAAATGAACCAAAAAAATACTGGTGTGAAAACGAATGCAAATAAATAAAATAAACTATGCTGAAGTGAATCAGACTGTACGTGCGAACAGTGAATTTATTATTAGATTTTAACAAACATTTTATCTTAATGATAAAATGTGCGTCAAACGCTAAGTAACTAAAGGTTACATTAATGATAGACTTGCGACACCAATGCGTGCTCTCCGTCAGTATTGATGGCTAACATGAAGGTTCATAACGTACGTAAAAAAACTCGTATACTCGACGCATTCTCAACATTAGCACCACTTAACTACGCTCTGAACATAATTGGATTATCCTGCATTTATCGCGATGGGACATTAAAATATCACTACCCAATATGGAAAATATTGTTATTCATCATTTTTCTTTTAATCGCAAACGCGTACAGTACCTACTTTAAGTTCCAGAGTTATAAAGATAATAAAAGTTTAAATTTTAAGGATTCAATACAAATGGCCTATTTATTGGGATACGTTCAGTACATTTCCGATATAATCTTCGTTTACAAATATGGAAGGCAGTCTTATGTTGAGTATTTCGTTCTGTACGATTACATAGACAGCATCATTGGCAAGCCTTACTATGCACAAATTAAGAAGAGCATCGGAAGAATGTGTATCTTCTTCATCATTGTCGGTTTTGTCTCGACAATTATCAACATTGCCTCATGGATGAATAATTTCGACTGGATTTTGATCACCATTTACTCTATAGAATACACATATCTTGGCATCAGATTACTAAGCGCTCTCGATATGATATCGAATTGGATTCAAATAAAATATCGTCTGAAAACTATAGGGGATTTGCTTGAAAATTATTGTTGTGGTGATAATAATTTATCTGGTGTGATCAAAGATGTTATTCATGACAGTGGTTGGATCAAATCAAATGATGCTAAAAATATAAAAACCCTTAAATGTCTTAAAAATGTAACAATTACGTTTTATGGGCGTGATAATATTGTTATTTGGTTGAGTAGATGCTATATCCTTTTAAATGAGCAGTGTGATTACATTAATCGAAAATATGGCTTCAGGGTGAGTTCTAATGAAAACTTACAACCAAATTTAAAATGTTTTAATTTTAAAAATAGTGGAAAGAATTTTAAATCGTTTGTTCCAGACTATTATAAGCTGTATGATCTACCTGTTAGATATGGTGATCATAATGAATTTGATAATAAGACTACTGATGGGTACCGTGGTAAAATTACCTATATTTATTTATTTCTTTATAACTATAACTTCATTAATCTATATTTTTTTTGTCATAATCTTTAGTCAGTACTGCATTTGGAAACTTAATTTAAAATCTTAATTTACTAAGAAAATACGCCAATTCTGGATACTTAACCTTGGAATTATGTTCCCTAAGTCATTTTCTTAAATTTTCAGGTCTCCCCAAACAATTTAAAGTATCTACCCATTGTTGCTGCTTTTGTGAAAATTTTCAGCTACACTTTGATCCTATTCTGTGGAATATATCGTTGTGAGCAGAACTATAGACAGTTGGAAAGGATTATCCGTTTTATTGACCACTTAGTTATTAACAAGAAGACATGTGAGTCATTAACTGTTCAATTTAATGTTCATTTAAATATTCATCGCTTTACCAGTAGACAAAGTTTAGAAACATTTCTATTTAATTATTTGTTTACAGTAATTCTTTCATAAGTCCCACAAAAACTATTTTTACGCCGGTTCATTTTAAGTATTGATTTTTTATGTCATGATGATTGGCAAACATGCATATGGTCTGCCTGATGATAAGAAGTCACCCCAATATTTGAAGATAGATATTTGAAGTATTGCATGCACTCATCACACGAAAGTTTACTACTAAAAGTAACTGTAATATCAAAGTACTTCAGCGATAGTAATTGTAATATCAAACTAATTTTAGTTTTCGTTAATCATATTATTTTACCTCATTCACAGATCTGGACAAAATAACGGTAATTAACTATTAACCTATATATATAACCTATATATTTTGTTACAGCCATGGAGATCCGGGAAACGTTGAAAGAACTGAAAGACCTGGTGATAACGAGACCCATTAATTATCACGCGATGAATTTCTTTCGTCTCGATTACAGTACTTTAGTTTCTATGGCATCAGTTATTGTAACGTATACAATTATCCTTTTACAGAGTATCCAATAATTTTTCTATGAACTCTTAGCGCTCACGTTTCTATAATCTGGGCATGCACGTCGTGTCGCTTGTTGCGATTCTTTAAAGGCACCACCACGAGTCTACAAGTATTTTAGATACTACTGCAACATCGTATGATATCCAAGTACCAGTCTTCTTAGTCTTTAACTCCTCAGTTAATTACAGACATGTCACAGATTTCTAGAATTGCTACCAATATAATTAGAAAATATTTTGGAACGAAGTTCCTTACGGCGGCTTACGAGTAATGAGATCTAGTAGAAATAATCACGTAACGAAAAGCCGTATATCGAGCCTACTACAAACAAATGAGCTCACGAGCAAATGATTGCGCAGCCGGGTGTAACTTTCTCTCTCTCTCTCTCTCTATCTCTCTCTATCTCTCTCTCTTTCTGTCCCTGTCTCTTTTTATCATGTAACTTATTAAAATATACAGATTTTATTTCGAATTACATATGGAGTTGAAGGAAAATCGTAAGGAATTTCGTTTCTGACGGAGGACGACCGAACGCACAATTTTTTTACCTCCCGTTCTATACGATCGAAGTGCACTTTTAGTGCTTCGCCTTGTGACAAATTCTATTGTAATATTTTATATTCGAAAAAGGTGGAAAAAACTTTGTAGTCTTCAGCACTTTCTTTAAAGTCTAAGTTTTGAGTTAGGTAGTTAGCTAACTCAAAACTAACTCACTTCTCTTACCCACTTTTAACTCAACCATAACTATGCTTACGCCGTTTGTTTGGGTTTGCTTATCTTTTAAGCTAGATAGCGCGTTTTCATTCTTACTTTGTTTGGGGTAGTAGGTTGTTATCTGTTATTATAGAACTTTAAACCCTCTCCTCATTGATTTCATTATTATTTTTAGTAAGTTAATATATAGCGATAATAAATGTCAATACTTATTAACAATACTTTTAAATACGTTGTTGATAATAAAGAAGTTTATTTATCGCAAGCTAGCACTTTGATGGCGTTAATGCATCCACTAATATTGTTATTTCTTATCATATTATTATTATTTACCTTATTATTAATAGTAAACATCTAAACACAAAATGTTGCATTTTATTTTGAATATTATAAAAGAATCTTCCTTTTTAGGGTTCCGTATGCAAATGGCAAAAAGGAACCCTTATAATTTCATCATATCCGTCTGTCCGTCCGTATGTCATAGTCATTTTACTCAGAGAGGTTATCTATACGAAATTGAGTGAATAGGTGTATTCTATTAACCGCACCACGATTTTGTATTGAAATCCTAAAATATATAAAATTTAAGGGTAGCAGTCCATACATGTAATTTATCCTGTGTCGGGGGTCCCGAAACACACACAATGAACAAACACACCCAGACCGGTTCACTAGACAGTATGCCGCAGTTTTCGTCCATGTTAAATTGTATTAATAAATACATGTTCGAACAGAAATCAACAGTTTCATACCTAACGGCACTTTCATGAAGAAAGTATGCTCACCTGTTTATAGTCACTTGAACCCATTAAAGTCATGATTTCTTCGCGATTCTTCCCATCAGCTCCTGCTGCGTACAAAGAGAGAAGCGTCAGCACTCCCAAGGGAGAGCTCACTACATTCTTGTCCGGCGATAGTTCGTACGTAGCCTGTAAATATTTTTTAAGTATATCCTTTTATTATCATTACAGATTTTATTTAAAAAAAAAATAGACTTACTGTAATTTTTTTTATATGAACCTATGAACGCTTGCGATACTTGAAGTATCACATGCGCGTTGCCAACCTAAGGGATAGGAGGGAAGGGGTGAGAAGGGAAAAAAGGAAAGGCACAGAGGGGTGGGAGATTGGGCCTCCGGCGATCTTACACATTGCGCGAAGCGCAACAATACTTTGTTACTTTACGCCGATTTTCTGTGAGAAGGTAGTACTGCCCCAGTCGAGCCGGCGTATTTGTGCTGGGAGGAGCTTCTCTCTACTAGTACAGTATACAACAAAATATTCTATTAATTTTGTACGACATTCTTCTTCATCCTAGCATTATACCCGGTACTTTTATGTACCCAGGGTCTGCTTATTACTCTTATACGGATTTGACGGGTTACTAGTTTTTACACAGAGCGATTGCCATCTGACCTCCGCAACCCTAAGGGCGAATCAGTAACTCATTCGATAAGAGCAATTTACTTATCAAGAATTAACGATTATTATCAGATGTCATTGATAATAACCGGGTCCGACAGCTTAACGTACTCTCCGAGGCACGGTGCTGAGACCAACACGGACAAACGCCCAGACCAAGACAGAAATTTTAAGAAACATCTACCCGAGCGGGAATCGAACCCGCAACCGTCGAGACTAACGGCACACTCGCTACCCACAACGCCACAACGGTGTCAATAATTATAATAATTTTGTACGACATTGTACGACCTAAAGTGAAATACTTTAGGTTGTACAAATGCCAAGTTTCAGTCATTGTTTTACATGAGATCTCACACCTTTTTGTAGTAAAAGAATTCAGTGTGAGGCTGTGATTGTTTTCACATTTGACGTTCTTATCTTGATGAGATTCATAAAAACATTTTGATTTAGATTAGACTTAATCTTTTATAATTAAAAAAAATATAAAACTACCTTCAATATTTTAAAAGAGGCCACGTCAATGGAATTTCCAAGTGGCGTTCTCTTGTAATCTGGAAAATCAAATTGTGCTGTTGAGCTGGCTAGGACAGCTGGAACAAGAAATGGTTAACAAGCTTAGTGCTTAGTTCAAACTCAAAAAAAACAGCTAAATCGGTCCTACCATCTATCAATAACAAACATGCAAAAAAAAAAATTTATTCTAATGTTTAAAATTAAAAAGCTTTACAAAATATTCTAAAAAGATTTTCATTAGTGTTTTTTTTAGTACTGAATAATGTGATAAATGTGTTCTTTATCATATGAATACCGTTTTCTATTGCTTATATAACAAATAGTAACAGCTTTCTTAAGCTAAATAATTTAAAAAAACCTTGCAGACCTAAGTAATATGTACGAATGTATAAAAAGACTTTTGTCTTAACATCTCTCTGCAAACTTCGAGCTTTTTTGTTCCTGTGAAGTAATCGCTTGGATATACTTCTAGGAATTTACTTCTCTGCTATTTGATACAGAGTTAACAGTCAGTAGTAAGGTGTCTATCAGTTTAATTTTACACTTGGTGAATACCGAAGGCTCTCAAGCGATTTTGAATTACATAGATTTGTTAATACCCTTTAACTTAATGTAGGTTACATTACATTGACATTTTAAAAATGCGAGTAAAGTCGCTAATGCACGATATTTTTTTGCGTAAAATTGTTTTTTTTTTGCAGTTCAGATAAAGATATTTTCCAATCGAATAGGAACAATTTATTCTAGTTGTATTGTTTTGTAATATTTCCTACTTTGGTTTTTCAACGATGTTACATACTTATCTTTAAAAAAATCAAAAAATTGTAGCCCCCAGACTAACCTGTTTCCCACTCCTAAATTTATACCTAGCTAATTTAAAACAATATTACAAAACTGAAGAGTTTGTTTGAACGCGCTAATCTCTGAAACTACTTATAGGATTTGAAAAAGTATTTTTACATTTGATAGCACATTTCTTGAGGAACGCTATAGGCTATGTCGACGCAAATAATCAATACCATGTCAATCCACACGAATGTCATTTCGAGAAAAACGCGTTTGAAAATTTTGAACAACTTGCTTTATATGAATTTTTATAAGGTGCGGTTAGTTAGTGGAACAGGGCGATCTCACCCGACGGGAGCGAAGTCGCAGGCACAGCTAATGTGATAATAAAATTGTTTATAAATCACAAGCCACTTGTAAAAACCAATTTGATAAGAGCATATTGTTTACTTATTCTTCGAAACCGTAAATAGATCTAAATACCCAAACATCTTATATTCAAACATAATAATAAACAATTGTGGAAAAATCGCAACTTGATAGTGATGTTTTGAAATTTATCCTCATATATAGGGTTGCCACCCGTACTTTATAATTAAGTATTGTATGTTATTCCGGGTAATTGTACTCTATATTATACGAGAAAAATAAAGTGCACGAAAATACTTTATTTTGGTTTATCTGTTTTTTTTTGGTTTTTTGGAATTATTTACCGCACAAAAATTACAGCAAGAAGCCTGACTGTTAATTTTTCATACTTGTATAAAGTAATTTTATTATGGATAAAATCATTCATGAATCATTCATCATCAGCGTTCACCGAGCTATTATAATTTTTTTTACAGAGTTAGCTTTTTCTGGTGAAATAGTGACTAGAAAACAAAGCTTCTAAACCTTATAAAAATTATAAAGCTATATTTATATAGAATTAAACTTATATTTGATAAGCCTTGCGACAACCAATAAAAAAATATATTTTTAAAATAATGCTAAAGAAACTATTTTGACGCTATGTATTTTACTTTCCTTACTTAAATCACCAACTTACTGTAATTTAAAGAAGAAAAGGTGGCAACCCTACTCATACAGTCTGTTTCAATGGAAGACGTAGGGAGTAATAACATACCTACTGTATAATTAAGAGAAACATTCAAATAATTATTAATATATCCCTACTATTATTATTAACGCGAAAGTAACTGCCTGTCTGACACCTGTCTGCTTTCACGCCAACACCACTGGATCGATTTTGACGAAAATTAGTACAGAGATAGACTTGACCTTAGGAAAGGATATAGGCTAGTTTTTTATTGCAAAAAAGTCTTGACGGGGTTGAAATAGGGGATGAAAGATTGTATAAAAATGCGAAAGTGAGATTAATTGTTTCTGACATTTTTACGACTAAGCCGCTGAACCGATTACGATGATTTACAGGGCTCCGTACCCGTACGTACGTAAAAGGGTAAAACGGGACCCTATTACTAAGGGTATGCTGTTCTTCCGTCAGTCACCAGGCTGTAATTCGTGAACCGTGATAGTTAGACAGTTGACATTTTCATAGGTGATGTATTTCCTTTGCCGCTATGACAAAAACTACTAATAAATAAAATGAAATAAATATTTAAGAGGGATCCCGTACAACAAACGTGATATATAGAACTTTGCATGCATTACACAACTTCTTAATGCTATAATATATCAAGTAAATATAATTTCTTCTGCTGAAGGGGAGCCCACTGGTGCCTATAGTACAGGGAATCCTAATTTAGGCACCAGAGACTCACTGCAACTTGTTTTTTATCATTGCATCTTGTATATTTTTAGAACCTTGTAAATTTGTTTGATTAATAAAGTTTGATTTGATTTGATTTTGATTTGATTATTTTGCGGTTTTTATCTTAAAAGTATATGTTATGGGACTATGTCATCTACATGTTAAGAACTAGTTTTTTGTCGCGAAAAGAACACTTGAAGGGGTGAAATAGGGGATGAAAATCTATATAGACAACCAATTATCTCTGCGTCATTAAAATCTAAAATCATGCGAGTAATGCCGCAGGTTAAGCTTGTAATAATATACACATACAAAGACGATAATGACAAGCACAAACACTCATACAAAACAAAAATCGGTATGGGTAATGTAATCTTTCTCGATTGGGAGTCGACCCCACGACCTCTAAAAGCTGACTTGCTACTATCAACCTTCTAAAAACATCAATAAATTCAATCTTATACGAAATGTGCCGCTTAAAAAAATATTGTTTTTTTATCTTTATAATATAAAGCTAAATGGAGAAGACCCTGAAGAACCTGATTGAAATATCAACGCCCAGCCTAAACCCTTGGACCTAGAAAACTGATTTTTTTATGGGTATTATTTTTAAAACTTAAACGAGCACTAATAATTTTTCGAGTTTTGCCCTTGGGTAAAAAGGGGGTGGAAAATTTGTATGGAAGTCCGTCAGTTTTAAAATAGAAGTATGAAACTTTGTATTTTGGCGGACAATTAACGATAAAAAACCCCTTGTTTTATAAAGCATAATGTAAAAAGCACAAATTTAACTTACACATTGTGAAGTATTCTTTTGATTACTTATTTATTAAATAATATTCTACACACATTTATCCAATACTAGCTGTGTCAGTGGCTTCCCCGCAGGGTAAGATATTTTTGTGTATTTTTTTAGTTTTGATCTGATAACATAACCTAAAATAGGGAAAGTCTCATCAAAAACGGTCTAGCCTTTCCTTGTATAAGCCGTAACAAACAGACAAAAAGATAAAAAAATCATCTAATCAGGCAGACAACAATGTTAATGTAAGCCGTGTATTCTGTTACCGTATATGCCTTGAAATGCATTTGTTTAAAAGCGGTTACTTTGATATTACGAACGAACAGACACTTCAATTTCCTTTATTTATATAGATTATAAACACTAAGTTTTTTTTTTAACAACAATAACATATTTATCATAAAAACAAAGTATGAATCAGTATTTTACATACCTAAAAATAGCAATAATTTTTTTTCCATGTTTACGACCAACGCTATCGTGACCCGTTCGTACAGCCCACCGACTACCCGTCGACTGAGGACTGGACCGAATTCTTAGGAGACGAGCACGGAGTATATACACACTAGTCAGTATAGTGTTACGGAATATAATGTGTAATAATCAAAACAACGATAACTGACCACAGACAAATAAATAATCAGAGTTTTTAAGCGACGAGGTTTTATACCTTGTTGTAAATGACTTTAAATGAGCGAAGAAATGCCTTGATAGATTTTAATGTGTACTGCTATTGACCCCGCTGGCTTCGTCAGCGTCTCGGGTTACTGACGTGGCGTTGGGGTTTTTCCATTAATATTTTCCTTATATTAGTCCACATAGCAAATTGAGTCTTAAGATTCTTATCTATTCTGTCTAGAGTTCTAATCGTTGATTCGATCAATACTGACTATACTTACTATACCGAGATCTAAAATAATCAAATATGCTTGGTTTAAGCGGAAACCTTGAGATTATAAAGCCTCATCTGGACATAAAACTAATATCTTTTAGGCGTCGGGAGGTGACGACCCCATCGCCCGCTGTTGGGATGATTTCTATCACAGCACAGATTATTCCACCAGTAGTTCTTTTATTACAAGAGGTCAGCTAGGCAGGTACCACTGCAGTGTAGTAGTGCTAAGGCATTACTATGCTCCAATTTGAAGGCCACTGTAGGCTAGTGCAATTTCTGGGCAAAGGAGATTTAAGAACCAATATCTCCAGGTTGGCAATGCGTGAGTTGCACCTACTGTTCGCGGTGCAAGCGCTTATAGGCTATGGCAAATGTTTACCACCAGGTGGGCCGCATGCTTGTTTCTCAATTTAGTAACATAAATATAGAAATTAATAACTGTGAGCTTTAAGCTCGTATTGTAGGCACTGTTTCATGCCTCAAATCGATCATCAATCTACGCATCTAGAAATGACGTCATTAAACTCTCTTTCACATGTAGCATTTTCGTGGGTTGCAGTGGATCTTATCACGTACATCGTCTTATAAAGCAAAGCTAGACCCACGTGGGTAGCCTCTCAGTGACCAGCAGTGGTGCTGCTCTTAAACCTAATGAATGCTTAGTATTGTTTTGAATTTTACCAACTGTCTTTGTCTAAGCTGCATTTTCTATTTTAGTAGTTCGAAAGCGATTCTTTGAAGTTAAAATTAAATTGGATTAAAATTAAATTCTTCTTAATTATTGCTGGTAGTAGGTAGGTGTAGGTAATGATATACCTCCCCAAACGCAGAGGTCAAACTCTGCGGTACCCTGGGCTTGTCGTGCCGTCGGGGCTCAGTAGCCGGGAGTCGATTGTGCAGGTGGCACCTTCGACTGCCCGGTGAAGCTAACAGGGTCAGGCGGTTCGGGCGTGGGACGTTTTACGTCAGACCGCGCCCAGGAGGGTGGTGTCGTATGGTACTTTGTTACGTCGCTTGGTACGTCGCTCCGGTACTTTTCTGATTATCAGAATGGACTGCGAGCGGCTCCTGCGACACCGGTGGTGTTTTAACCGGGGCCTTCAGCCCCGGTCAGGCGGAGGCCGAAAGGCCTAGGCGTATTTTATATATGTATTATATGTATTGTATGTATATATGGCGGCACTATGTTGCCGCCCCAGACGGGCCTTTCGGGGCAAGCGCCGGGGCGTCGCGGTTGAATGCTGCGGTGATCCCGCGACGTCCCACTATGGCGCCAGATGGGACCTTGGAGTTTTAGTGGGTAAGGGAGCCCGGCTCCGAGTCCACACACCTCTTGCGCCATTGCACCCGTCCCGGCGCTCGAGTGCGTAACTGCATTTCTCCAAGTAAAAAAAAAAAAATATACCTATGTAGAATTGGTAAATTAGCGAAGTTTTGTAAATTATTCCTTGACGCATGCCTTATCTATCCTTTCGCCATCAAGAATTGTCGAGGAAAGGAAGTTAATTTCTAGAGTTGATGAGTATTATTAGCTTTCTTTTATTAATTAAATATCTTATTAAACTTACAAGAGTATTCCAACATATTTACAATTCCAAACTAACAATATTTACAAATAATTACAACTCTACAATTCCTGTCCACGGGGAATGGTGGCAAGAATGTTAGCTGCGTTTCCCCGTTGAATCAACATTTCTTTGGGCGAAAAATGATCCAGCCCTGCTGTCACCTGTGGAGGCTATGAGACGGGGTGTAAGATCTTTTTACAATTGCTTAGCACAACGCTCCATGCACCAAATCTATAAAATTGAATAAAACATTTACCTCAGGATTATTACCTTCCGTCATTAATTAAAAACCCCTTTTTAAAATTCTTTTTATATTTGAAACGATACACTTTTAAGTTTGTTCTCCAGTCAGGTTAACATAGGTTAAGAATAATTTGGTTTTAAAGCAAAATAGCTAGATGGCTTAGGACCTTATCGGAAAGTAAGCTAACTCTACAGCACCTAATAAAACCTATAACAAAGAATAAAAACAATTCATTACAACAAATAATGTACAAGTATAAATATTGAAAAATTATGTAATATTTTATTATATCCTACTAATATAGAAAATGTGAAAGTTTGTGTGTTTGGATGTTTGTTACTCAGTAACGCATAAACTGCTGAACGGCTAGCATTACCTGCATTAAGACATAGGATACTTTTTATCCCGGAAAATATTAGGTTCCCTTGAGAAAAAAATTGTTATCTTTAGACGTTTATTACTCAATCACGCTTAAATAGCTTAACGGATTCGGATGACATAGCACTGAAATAAAATTTATCTAAATTAACACATTAGACCCTTTTTATCACTGAAGCCAATTCTAAGGCCTAATAATAATTTACGGCATTAATTACCACTTAAAATATTATTAATATTTACGACTTTGCGGTTCGTTATCTGTGGTCTGAAAGATATGAGATAAATACAGATTTAATGTAAAACATTATTTGTGTTCGTTGTTATTGGTATAAAAATCAAATCGAAATGTTTAATGACTTTTTTCCAATTGTGTCGTCGACATGGGAGGTATTATAATACTACTTTTAGGTAAGTAGTTTTTTAAATCTTGTGGTTCTGGCGACTATTATTAATAGGGATTGCTCTGGGGCAGTGTATGCGCAGGGTGTGGTACCTGTGCAAATTCAAATTCAAATATTTTTAATAAACGTAAAAAGCATATAACTTATTCGTTGAAAGTCAGATTCTACAACCGGCTCCAAAGTTAAGCCTCTACCCGAGAAGAGCCGGCGAAACAAACTCAGGGGTTATACCTTTTTAATGTATTATTTCTTTTTTTAAATGTCAAGTAATTTACATATTACGTTCACTGAAAAACCTGGAATGACTGTCTCATTCCCAAAGTGTTGTGATCTCAAGGTATTCACTTATTTTATAGTAGCCCTTAGCACACAAAGGTCCCTTGCTTGACGTTTATTTTAAATTTAATAATAGAAAATTTCTGAACGCTTTGTGGGATCCTCTTGTTAAACCTTATACAGTTGCCTTTAAAAGAGTTGCTAAATGTATGCAGTCTAGTAACTGGTATTGTTAATTTACGTTATTTCCTATTGTTAATGCTATAATGATCACTACATTTACTAAATTCATTGGTATTCTTACGTACATGCATAACATTTTCAAAAATGTGTTGAAAAGCGACGCGATGTATTGACTATACATTATTTTTCCCTCAACGAATCTTTGCACCCTAGATTGTAGATAGCACGAATAGCTCACGTTTGGAGCACAAAAATAGTATTTACATCAGTCGTGTTTTCGCCAACCTAGCAATATAGAGGCCCCATTGTAGTTTAGAATCTACAGTTATTCCAAGAAAAATTGTAGATTCCATCACATCTAATATTCCTGCATTCAACAATACATTATACTGGACCTGTCTCACATTAGGCATTGTAAATTTAAAACATTTGTTTTTTTTTTTGCTATTCAAAAGTGAATTGTTTACACTAAATCAATAAAGTAGCTTAGAACGATCATTGTTAACATCGTCATCGTTTGTTAAATGTCTTTTACGACTAAAAATAAAAGAAGTATCGTCAGCAAACAATACTATTTTCTTGGCACCTTCCACAAAATATGGTAAATCATTAATGTAAACAACATACAGAAAAGGACCGAGAATAGAGCCCTTGTGGGATATTTACATTTATACCTAGAGATCTGTTACTGTTTACGTCGACCTTCATAATTCTATATTGCAAGTATACTATATTCTATAGTGAGTTAACGTGACTGAGGTTGAAAAGCGTGAACCTTTTCACGCTTTTAATGCAAAATTTGAAGTAAATTGGACCAAGGAATCACGTTGTCCCATACATTCTTTGCCCCCTTTTTTCACTCCCCTAGAGGTTGAATTTCGGAAACCTTTTGCGTTTAAACCTACGTCATACAAAAAACACACCCACCTAGTTTCAGGTCTCCACGATCAGCGGTTTAGGCTGTGCATTGATCCGTCAGCAATTCAGGACAAAGCATTTTATAAGTATAGATAAACTTCAAAACTAGCTGCTACATTGATTTTAAATTTTAACACGTCACTGTATTTTTGGCCAAAACTACAGAATAGTAAATTTTTTTTCGGTATTAATAAAACAAAAGAATATGGTCAGGTGTTTATTTATTTTTAATAAAAATTACAAAAAAAACACAAGCTCTTCCATCCTGCATTTGTATCTCTAGTGAGTGTAAGTGCCTGCAAAGAGCACTATGTCCTCGTGTAGAATGACGTAGAGGAAGGGTCGGTCTACCTTGAAGGGAATCGGTCGAGGGGGCTGAGACGGGTACGATATTGGCACCGCAACTAAACCTGGAACAAATACAAACATCGAATCTTTACACACTCCTGTGAAAATTTCTGTGTTTGAACGTTTGCTATTCACGGATTAACACACACGATACTTTTATCTAGGGAAAATATCAGGAAAAATCGACAGGGCCTCGATAAATTTAAGGTTTTATGAATATTGATTCATCAATCTTCATAATATTTATGTATATAATGTAAACACCTCACTAATCCGAACAGGGTATTAATTTTGTGTGTTCTGGTTATCGAAGCCCGACTGTATATTATTAATCTCTTTTTCAAACAGTTTATGATTTTGAAGTTTACTGATTGTAAGTAAATATGAATACCTGTAAAAGCCCCAGCGGTGGCCCCTTCTTCGTCAACTTTGACGAAGGCCTCTTGCAGTGCGCGAGACACCTTCACTGCGGTCTCCTTCACTATACCACTTGCTTCACTCTCGAAGATGCTCGATACTCCAACCTGGTTACGGTTTATAATATAGGTAATTCTACCTTCAATTTTAATCACACTTTTATGCTACGTGAACTTAACTATATTTCTCAAATAAAAGTTTACATAACGGACTTAGGTTTACCTGTCTACATCGACATGTACATTTGGATGACCCATTTCAAGAAGTCCCTAAGTCCACTTAGGGACTTTATGCACTAATAACACCAAAATGAACAGAATCTCATTATCTATCGTTCAGTCTAATCGGTTAATTTCTAACTAATTTCTAAGTCGTACTTTTAAAGATGTTTTGTGCTCAAGTTTAAAGAAGTACCTAAGTCCACAAGTCTAGTCTAGCCTCATCGGTCTCATAAGTCATAAGTCAATGCTATATTCGTCTACAGAAAATTTTAGTCAACATATATTACATAAAAAGAAGAAGAAGTAATAAACATAGAGTTGCATTATTCATCGTGTGGTTGTAGGAGAAACTCCAAGCATTTCCCAGATCTTGCGACCCGGTTGTAGGTTTAAGGAGACCTCCTTTCTGATATGCGTCAACGCTCACCTTGCACTGCCTGCATTCCTCCTTCTCTCTAGCCAAATTTAAAAAGAGCCCGTCAGAGCTGCTTTAGATGCTCATTCTAAAATAGAACTCACTGCAGCTTACTTAACTATTTAATTTTATTTTCTTTACTTGAGCTATTTACTGGGCAACAATAACAATATAAATAAGTCATTTAATAAACATTAAAAATGTATGAAGGAAAATATAATAAAATCTTTTGTTTGGAATTAGTAATAATGATTTTATTTTAAATTGTTTTATAAATATATAAGACTCGATTAATAGAAACTATATGCATTTAACCGATTTTCAGAACATTTTTCATTTCTTGGCAGCCATTTTGAGTCGCATTTTGGCACTGAGCTTGATACCCATTATTTCGAGTTAGTTATCATTTCCGTAGTTTTAATCTCTATGATCCCCATAGTTTTGATACAACATAGAATTATGAATTCAATCGAAGAATAGAATTGAGTAGAACTCGTCAACTCTCACAACCGTCATGAACGTCTTTCTCAAAAATCGCAGTCTGTCAGCACGTTTCAGTCGGTGGTTGTCTCCGTTAAAATAATATTTTTATAAAGTAATTACTATATGTATCTATATACACGTATAATGAATTGAGTAAGCTATCCCGTAGCTATTATTATTTAATGTATGCATGATAATATTTAGGTGGCCTTTTTAATCTTTATGAATAAATATAATTAATTTATAGTTGATACTTAAAAACAAGCTATGCACTCTCTAGGTACAGCGGACTTAATTACTTTATAACTCTATGTAGTTCAAAATGTTAAATCAATGTTCAAAAACCAGTGTTCCCAACTCAGGTGTTTTCCCCTAAATTTAGGATGAAAATAAGTGATTTCGGATTTTAGGGACTTTATATTTTTAGGTATATTTTTCAATCAAATTAAATCAAATATTTTTATTCAACATAAAAAGCATAACACTTATTTGTAGAAAGTCAGATAATACCAAGTAAGGAATATACATATAAAGCCTGGTCTGAATTATATTTATCAGCATTGATAAGTAATTATCTGGATGATTCTGGAGACACTTATAGACATCGTATGTTAAAAGACGCTTTCGTATTATTTCAGCTGCTTTATGCTATAATATATGCTTAATTGTTGTATTTTGTTTGAGGTATTTCCAAATAGTTGGGTGGTTTCCATTGGTTTTGACAGCAGTTTAAGGGTTATTATTTTTTTCCGAGTTGGTATCATCATATCTGTCATGTTTACCTCCCGATGCAAAAAACGTTGCATGTGTGTACAATCCATGTCTATGTAGTTGTGCCTACCTGTTTTGCAAAAAAAAAGCCTATAAAGTCCCTAAGTCCATCTATTTTTAAGAAAGTCCTAAGTCCATCATAAAGTCCCTAAGTCCACGTTTTTTCCGCAACATTTTTCCGATTTTCTTCAACAAATTTGAAAAAGACATTTTTATTTTAAGCCTATGGGAAAAAGACTTTAGGACCTACATTTGGATATCACAAATTTATTTCAAAGGCAAAAAAGGCGAAGTAAAACATATTAATGCACTTTTCTCAAAAGCGAAAAAACGGACTTAGGGACTTCTTGAACTGGACCATTGATTTCGTTTATGCACAAACTTACTATATACCTATTTTGGTGTTGAATTTACGAAGTGGCAAACATTTGAATCTGCATGGAAGGTCCTGTCCATAATATATAATATGTACGTTTGGGTATTTTTATTGTTATCAATAAGGTATACCTATTATTAAATTTAAATAAATCTGTGTGTAACTTCAATTTCTCAACTAAATACCTTTGGCAGAACGTTGTTGAGATTTATCTTCGACCTGGTCTCGAACTTGGGCATGGAGAGATCCACATCGGCTCCAGCAGGATACAATTCGAAAATATCGTCAAGGAGTCCCTTCTCGGAAACTTTGTTTAGAACAGCCGGTAGACCGTCCACTTCATCCGGCACCACCACGACCATACGGAATTTAGACTCCTTGTATGGAAGTTCTATCATCTGTAAGTCAAAAATCAAAACAAAAAAAGTCAAACTTACTTTCATCATTACATTACATAATTGTTTCGCTAATCGCGAAATAATTATTAGTTTTGAGTAGTTCTGGTTCATCATCAAAGGTTCTACTTCATCAAGGGTGCTAGTGCAACTGCTACTACTTTTAAAAACATCCAAACCGCAATAAAACATAACCGCAACAGTGTACATAAAATTTGTAGAGTTCCCTTTAGTTCTCCAGTATCAGATTATCAGATCCAGACCAAATTACAAATGGACCACCTCGAACAAAACTGAACTAAACTATATGAATCAGTCTTCATTTTGTAGTCGAATCACATACAAAAAAGAAGCTTACGGTCGAATTGTCAACCTCCTTATTTTTAAACTTTTGAAGTCGGTTGAAAAACACCTATATAATATACATGGTGATATGAATATTTATTTCGAAAATTAAGGTTAGATAGTATCTCATACCTTGACCCCCATATCCTTATTCTTCCGATAGTAGAGTGACTGCAGTAGGTGCATCATGGGCTTCTTTACGGTGGTAGACCGATCTACGTGGAACTCTTCATCTTTTGTGTCGCTCGCGTTGAACGGCACGTGCCAATGTCCCTGAATGTAATGAATGTTCATAAGATCAAAATATTTCAAGTATTTTATGTATCGCAAATATAGTTCAGAACAGTCTATATAATAATAAAGTTGAATGGTAAATGCGATATTATTATACCAAAAATTGAATCCATAATCCAATATACTGGTATTTTTTATATTATTACGGTTGGCAAACAAGCATATGGTCTGCCTGACGGTAAGCAGTCACCGCAACTTATGAATGCGCGAAATACTTGAAGTTTAATATGCGCGTTGACAGGCTAAAGGAATAGGAGGAAAGGGATGAGAGGGTGTGGAAGATTGGGTCTCTGGCGTTCTCAATTATCACAAGAAACGTGAGAGGGTAGTACTTGCCCGATCGAGCTGGCCCATTTATGCTGATAGAAATATGGCTTTACTACTACGCAACGCAATATTAATTTTAAGTATTTTACCTGGAAGAAAATAATGTTCAGGAGAGCGGCAGCCGCGGCCGGATCGATGTCACTTGCAGAGACTGGGTGATCTATCAGTCCTTTAGTCAATTTTGCGGCCTGAGAAGTTTTGAGCTTAATGTTAAAATCAACTTTCAAACATTTGAAAGCTATTTGTATGAAACCCCTAGTTTTTTATGAATTTCCCCTTCTTGCCTTAATAAGGACGTTGAGCTGCTGCTGTTGGTTGTTACAACATAACATCTGATAATAATCGCTAAATATTAATTTATTCTATACTAACAAGTTACTCATAAGGCCAGAGTAAGTTAAGTTACTTTGCCGGGGCGTCATGGTTGTGTGCGAAAGTGACCCCACGACATCCCACTATGGCGATAAGTGTTCAGATGAGTTATAGTGAGTATTGCCGTGTTACGAATAGGCGACCGAGTCCCGCACTACCACTGGCTAGTGTACTTGACGAGTACAATACGTGTAATGATGTGCGTAAATGCATTGACTTCTCAAATTATGATAAGAATAAAAAGTGCTGACAAAGATCTAGAAATTAATCTTTTTCTTCTTATCGAGTCGTTAGTGGCCAACCTGGTGCCAGAGTACTTCAGGTCGCCCATATACGACTAGGCCTCTTTTCGACTATTATCAAATTGATAGCAGCCGAGACCGACTTTTTACGTGCCCGGCTAGGAGCGTCTGCGTAGAAAGAAATAAAATCTCTCTATATTTCTATGCCCATTATTGGGATATCTATGTGTCATTGTTGTTTTTCATTAAAATTTTATACTTACCCATGCGTTAATAGCATCCGCTGCTGCATTTTGATCTGCAAAGTTAATAGTATCAACTTCACTGCGATAACTTCTGGCTACGTTAGAAAATTCTTCATTCAGCGTGTACTTATTGGACAAGAGAATTTTGTTCGCTAAAACTAGGTAGCTCGGATCCAATGAGCTGAACCTCTCACTCAAGTGACTGCAAGACTCCGAAAGCTGAAAAGGAAATTGTGCAAATATTAGCATTATTTTAGAGGGATTAATAAAGAAAACAAAAGAACTTAAGAAACGTTAATAAACATTTTTCGTTCAGATGATTATTCATATGTTGATTATTTCGTTCCTACGGTTTATCTTATTATAATAAAGTATTGAGATAGACTTATTATATTTGGACAGACTTTCTATTTCAATAACATGTCCAAAGGTTCGCTGGTGCCCTTCGTAAAAACGCACTAACGCAACGAAACAAAGTTAGTCACAAACTCGCAAAGTATTCGAATGAAGTAAACGTCACAAGCTTGCAACATAATCGAATAAAGATGCCGTGTGTAAATTAGGAAGGAGCACCAGAAAGCATTTACATATTTTTTCTATCTAGTACTCTATAGAATACACATATCTTGGCATTAGATTACTAAGCGCTCTCGATATGATATCGAATTGGATTCAAATGAAATATCGTCTGGAAACTATAGGGGATTTGCTTGAAAATTATTGCTGTGGTATTGATAATTTACCTGCTGTGGTCAACGATGTTATACATGATAATGGCTGGATTAACTCAAACGATGCTCTAAATATGAAAACCCTTAAATGTCTCAAAAACATAACAATTACGTTTCGTGGCCGTGATAATATTGTTATTTGGTTGAGTAGATGCTATATCCTCTTAAACGACCAGTGTGATTACATTAATCGGAAATATGGCTTCAGGGTGCGTTCTAATGAAAACTTACAACCAAATTTAAAATGTGTTAATTGTACAAATAGAGGGAATAATTTTAAATCGTTTGTTCCAGACTATTGTAAGCTGTATGATCTACCTGTTAGATATGGTGATCATAATGAATTTTATAATAAGACTACTGATGGGCACCGTGGTAAAATTACCTATATTTATTTATTTCTTTATAACTATAACTTCAATAACCTACATTTTTTGTGTCATACTCCTTAGTCAGTATTGCACTTGGAAACTTAAATAAAAATCTTAATTTACTACGACAATACGCCAATTCTTGATACCTAACCTTGGAATTGTGTTTTCTAAGCCATTATCTTAAATTTTTAGGTCTTCCCAAATAATTCTACCCATTGTTGGTGATTTTGTGAAAATTTTTAGCTACACTTTGATCCTATTCTGTGGAATATATCGTTTTGATATAGAATATTGGAAAGTATTATCCGTTTTATTGACCACTTAGTTATAAACAAGAAGACATGTAAGTCATTAACTGTTTAATTAAATGTTCATCGCTTTACCAGAAGACAAAGTTTAGAAACATTTCTATTTAATTATTTGCTTACAGTCATTCCTTCATCAGTCCCACAAAAACTATTTTTACGCCATTACTGGTTCATGTTCAGTATTGATAATTTATATGTCATGATAGTTGGCCAACATGCACATAATATGCCTGATGGTAAGCAGTCACCCCAAACTATGAACACTTGCGATATTTGATGTATCGCATGCACATTGCCAACCCGAGGGTAAAGAGAGATTTGGAGATGAGAAGGGAAAAACAGAAGGGAACAGAGGCGGTGAGAGATTAAGCCTCCGACACTCTCAGTCATCGCAAGAAACGTTACTACTAAAAATAACTGTAATATCTAAGTACTTCGCCGATAGTAAATGTAGTATCAAACTAATTGTAGATGTCGTCAATCATATTATCTTATCTCATTCACAGATCTCAACAAAATAATGGTAATTAACTATTTTCTATATTTTTTTATTACAGCCATGGAGATCCGAGAGACGTTGAATGAACAGAAAGACTTGGCGATAACGAGACCTATCAATAATCTCGCGATGAATTTCTATCGTCTCGATTACGCTACTTTAGTTTCTATGGCATCGGTTATTGTGACATATACAATTATCCTTTTACAGAGTATCCAATAATTTTTCTATGAACTCTTAGCGCTCACTTTTCTATAATCTGTGCATGTACGTCGTTTTTTATGTCGCTTATTGCGATTCCTTAAAGGCACCACCACGAGTCTAGTCAAATATTTTAGATACTGCAACATCGTATGATATCTAAGTACCAGTCTTCTTAGTCTTTAACTCCTCAGTTAATTACAGATATATCACAGATTTTTAGAATTACCTACCAATATTAATAAAAAATATTTAGGAAAATATTTTGGAACGAAGTTCCTTAAGGCGGCTTACGAGTAATGAGATCTAGTAGAAATCATCACGTAACGAAATTCCGTATATCGAGGCTACTACAAATAAATGAGCTCACGAGCAAGTGAATGCGCAGCTGGGTGTGTAACTTTCCCCCTCTCTCTCTCTTTCCGTCCCTGTCTCTTTTTATCAAATAACCTAATCGTGAGGAATTTCGTTCCTGATGTGGGACGACGACCGACCGTACAATTTTTTTACCTCGCCTTCTATACGATGGAAGTGCATTTTTAGTGCTTCGCCTTGTGACAAATTCGATCGTCTAAATTAATATTTTATATCCTAAAATGGTGGAAAAAAAACCTTGTAGTCTTCAGCACTTTCTTTAAAGTCTAAGTTTTGAGTTAGGTAGATTAGCTAACTCAAAAGTAACTCACTTCTCTTACCCAATTTTAACTCTTTAAAAAGGAACCCTTATAATCTCATCATGTCCGTATGTCCGTCTGTCCGTCTGTCTGTCTGTATGTCATAGTCATTTTACTCGGAGACGTGTATTCTATGAACCGCACCACGGTTTTGTAATGAAATCCTAAAATATATAAAATTTAAAGGTAGCAGACCATACATGTAACTGAGGGTGGCAAAAAAAAATTTGCAACCCATGGCAATGTGTGAGATATCTTTGTCTTTCAAAATGATAAGGGGGTTTGATTTAGCTTTTTTTATTAAGCCAGTAGTTGTTGAGATATAAGCTCCTAAAGTCATAAAAATGGTGTCTCTCCCAGCTCTAATTTTTGAACTGTGAGATTTAAAATTCAATAAAAATTTGAGGTTGTAGAACATCAAATGAACTTTCAACCATATTTGGTTTGTTTGAAGAAGATAGGTCTATAAATTTAAGAGATATATAAGTTTTTCCATAACTTTGTTTTTCATATTACTGTTAATAATTACTATGAAATTACCAACTTATTTTTGCGGCCGATTTATATTCGTTATTATTTTTAAAGTCTTTAAGATTCTTCATAACCAAACTGCGGAACCCTTTAGTTTGAACTGTGCGTGGTCCACTACGCACTTGACTGATAGTTATTCAATATATTCTTGAAACCTCAAGAATATAGGTCAACAAATTTTAGAGATATTTAAGTAGTTTCCATAACTTTGTTTTTCATATTACTTTTAATAATTACTATAAAATTACCAACTTAATTTTCCAGTCGATTTTAATTCATTGTTACTTTTAAAGTTCTTAAGATTCTTCATCATCAAGCTGCGGAACCCTTTAGTTTCCACTGTGCGTGGTACACAAAGCATTTGAATTATAATTATTTTTAACATTGTTTTTAAATCGGAAGTTTGTCCATTTTGACAATGAGGTTCATTGTTTACTATATGATTTTGACCAATAAGTTTTTGAGTCATCATTAATAATCTATTCCGTCAAACTGACTTAACAGATAATAATAATAAACGCTACACACTCAAAGGCCCCCATTAGGATAGCGATATCCTGTGTCGGGGGCCGGAAACACAGACAAAGAACAAACACAACCAGACCGGATCACATGATTGTATGCCAAAGGTTTCCTCCATGTTAAATTGTATTAATAAATACATATTCGAAAAGAAATCAACTGTTCCATACCTCAAGGCACTTTCATGAAGAAAGTATGCTCACCTGTTTATAGTCACTTGAACCCATTAAAGTCATGATTTCTTCGCGATTCTTCCCATCAGCTCCTGCTGCGTACAAAGAGAGAAGCGTCAGCACTCCCAAGGGAGAGCTCACTACATTCTTGTCCGGCGATAGTTCGTACGTAGCCTGTAAATATTTTTTGAAAGGGTATACTTTCATAAAAAAAGAAATTTACTTACTGTAATTTGTTTTTAATTCATGACGGTTGGCAAACAAGGATACGATCCGCCTCATGGTAAGCAGTCACCGTAACCTATGAACGCTTGCGATACTTGAAGTATCACATGTTATCACTTTATCACCTTAAATTGGCAACGCAATTTAAGGTAGAGGAGGTATGGGATGAGAAGGGAAAAAGGAAAGGAACAGAGGGGTGGGAGATTGGGCCCTCGGCGCTTTCACTCTTCGCACGAGACGACACAATATTCTGTTACTTTACGCCGAATTTCTGTGCGAAGGTAGTACTGCCCCTGTGTTCTGGGAGGAGCTTCTCTCTACTTTATTCTAAAATAAATACTTTAGGTCGTACAATTGCCAAGCTTCAATAATGGCTTTACGTGAGATCTCACAACTTTTTGTGATTTTTTTACATTTTATGTTCATTATCTTGATGAGGTTCATAAAAACATTTTGATTTAGATTAGACTTGATGTTTTGTAATTTAAAAAAATATAACACTACCTTCAATATTTTAAAAGAGGCCAAGTCAATGGAATTTCCAAGTGGCGTTCTCCTGTATTCTGGTATTGTGAAATCAAATTGTGCTGTTGAGCTGGCTAGGACAGCTGAAACAATAAATAGTTAAGAAGCTTAGTGGTTACTTTCAAAACACAAAAACAGCCAACAAACATTTATTCTAATGTTTAAAAAGCTTTAAAAATTTTTTTTTTTTTTTTTTTTTATGTTAGAAGTTGGCAAACAAGCATACGGCCCACCTGATGGTAAGTGGCTGCCGCAGCCTATGAGCGCTTGCAGCACCATTAGTAGATGCCACTCGCGCGTTGCCAACCTCGAGATATTAGTTCTTAAATCTCGTTCGCCCAGTCATTTCACTAGCGTACAGTGACCTTCAAACCGGAACACAGTAGTGCCTAAGCACTACTATTTGGCGGCAGAATATTGGACACTGCGGTGGTACCTACCTAGCCGGCTTCTTGCAACAAAAGACCTACCACCAGTGTGACTGATTGCACTGGTGGAATAATCTCTGCTGTGACAGAGGTTATCCCAACAGCGGGCGATGGGGTCGTCACATCCCGACGCCTGAAAATCTAAAATGATTCTCTTGATTTTTTTTTAAGACCACTTTACTGAATAATGTGATCTTTATCATATGAATACCGTTTTCTATTACTTATATAACAAATATTAACAGCTTTCTTAAACTAAAATAATTTAAAAAAACTCGCAGACCTAAGTAATAAGTACAAAGGTATAGAACAACTATTGTCTTAACGTCTCTCGGAAAACTTCGACCTTAGTCAGTCCGTTTCTTTTTACATTTGGTGGATACCGAAGGCTCTCAAGCGATTTAGAATTAGATAGAGCTGTTAATACCCCTTTAACTTAATATAGTTGCATTACTTTTACATATAAAGAATGGGAGTAAAACCGCTAATGTGTCACGCTCGACAAATAATTTCTTGCGTATAATTGTTTTTTTTTCCAGTTCAGATGAAGAAATTTTCTAATCCAATACGAAAAATTTATTTTAGTTGTATTATTTTGTAATATTCCCTATTTCGTTCAGGCTACCCTGTTTCCCGCTCCTAAATTTATACTTAGCTAATCTATGGCTATACCATACGGCGTAAAGTCGACATTACCGTCCGTGAAGACATCCATCCATCTGTTTGTTTGAGGCCTCCTGAGGAAAGCTAGCATCGCCGGTACTGCGGAAGGTTACGAAAGTGTTCCCGCACCCGGTGGCTAAAGGTGCCGAGAAGGAAACCGTGGGGTCTTAGCCGGTAGGAGTCCGGCATAACCTTTCCAGGTATCCAAGATGGATTTCCCCACGGAAAAAAAAATCTATACCAATATTATAAAGCTGAAGAGTTTGTTTGTTTGGTTGAACGCGCTAATCTCTGGAACTACTTATCGGATTTGAGAAATTATTTTTGCATTTGATAGCACATTTCTTGAGGAATGCTATAAGATATGTATCATCTCGATACGACACTTTGAAACGGAGCAATAAGAAAGAAAGTGCGGGCGGGCGATAAGATACGGTTAGTTAGTAGAACAGAGCGTTCTGACCCGACGGGAGCGAAATCGCGGGCACAGTTAGTGTAGTAATAAAATTGTTTATAAATCACAAGCCACTTATAAAACCAATATTTGATAAGAGCATATTGTTTACTTATTTCTTCGAAACTTCTTAATACCCAATCATCTTATATTCAAACATAATAATAAACACTTGTGGAAAAATCGCAACTTGATAGTGATGTTTTGAAATTTATCCTCATATATAGGGTTGCCAACCGTACTTTATAATAAAGAATTGTACGTAATTCCGTGTAATTGTACTCTATATTCTACGAAAACAATAAAGTACACGAAAGTACTTTATTTTGGTTTATTTGATTTTTTTGGTTTTTCGGAATCATTTACAGCACAAAAATGTCAGCAAGAAGACTGACGTTAATTCTTCATACTTGTATAAAGTAATTTTATTTTAATTGTCTATTCCCATAACATCAGCATCCACAGAGTTAGCTTTTTCTGTGATGAAATAGAAACATCCAAACAATTATTAATATATCCCTACTTATATTATTATATTATATAATCGCCTGTCTGCTTTCAGCCTACACCACTGGCGCGATTGTGATAAAAATTATTACAGAGATAGACGTGACCTTAGAAAAGGATATAGGCTAGTTTTTTATTGCAAAAAAGTCTTGACGGTGTTGAAATAGGGGACGAAAGATTGTATGGCGGAATCAATCATTTCTATATTGCCGCAATTTTTTTCACGTGGGTAAAGCCGTGGACGGAAGTTAGTTTTCTAACAATAATAGTTATTATATTTTCTTTGATTATTGTTGCTAAGACTAAAAACAATAGATAAATAAAAATGAATGCTAGCTAATATATGCTGACGACGTTGTGGCGCAGCGGTAGCGAACCTGCCTTATACGCCAAAGGTCGCGGGTTCGATTCCCGCACGGAGCATAATATGTTTGTATTGACCATGCGCGCATATTTTTCGGTCTGGGTGTATTTGTCCTTGTCCTTATATGTTTCCGGACCCCCGACACAAGAGTATAACTATCCTAATGGGGGACGTTGAGTGTGCAGCGTTTATTTTTTTTATTTTTAATATTAAAAATGTGAAAGTGAGTTTATTTGTTTCTGACACTATTACGACTAAGCCGCTGAACCAATTACGATAATTTTTGGGTCCTGTACCCAAAGGGTAAACCCTATTACTAAGATTCGATATAGATAAGCGCAACAGATGCTTGAAATATTAACAGAAAATTTATGTCATGTTGATTTTAAAAATAAAAAATGAAATTAAAATATAACAAATATTTGAGTGGGCTGCCATACAACGAGATTTTTACGTTTTTAAACTTTAAGCGCGGCGGCCGAATCAAGAAATTCCGTAACGAAAATAAAACCTAACACCGAACGCTCGGCTGAGGTACATGGTAGGCGGAATGTCAAAAATGAGAGATCTCCAAAATTAAATAACCTTTATAATTTTTTGAATAAAATTATCAATTATAGAAATTGTCATTTCTACATCGTGGCCAGAATATTTTAGTTTAGAATATGCAATAGCTTTACCGCGGCATTCCCCAAGTGCCACACGTTTTTTTTATTTTTATTTTAGGGAGCATGTAGGCGGTTATAAGCTATTTTTGTCGCGAAATGAACACTTTAACTGACTTAAAAAAATTAACGAAAAAACTTAATAAAGCATAATGTAAAAAGCACAAACTTTAACTTACACATTGTAAAGTATTCTTTTGATTACTTATTTATTAAATAATATTCCACACACATTTATCAAATACTATCTGTGCTTCATCCACGGGTTAAGATAATAATTTTTTAGTGTATTTTTTTAGTCTTAGCTTTCTTATAACATAGACTATCTGCTAGTGAAAGTCTCATTAAAATCGATCCAGGCTTTCCTTATAATAGCCGTAACAAACAAAAAGACAAAAATCATCAAACAAGTACAGACAAACGTAACAGACAAAAAGACAAAAATCATCAAATAAGTCAGACAAAAATGTTATCGTATAATTATGCCTTTAAATGCATTTGTTAAAAAGAGGTTATTTTGATATTACGAACGAACAGACACCTCAGTTTTTTTTTAAAGTTTCTTTTTAACAACAATAAAAGATTTGTCATAAAAATAAAGTATGATTCAGTATTTTACATACCTAAAAATAGCAATAATTTTTTTTCCATTTTTACGACCAACAATAATTTTTTTTTTATCGTGACCGTTCGTACAGCCCACTGACTACCCGTCGACTGAGGACTGGACTGAATTCTGCGGAGACGAGCTCCGAGAATATACACACTACCCAGTATAGTGTTACGGAGTATAATATGTTTACATTGTGTAATAATCAAAACATTGATAACTGACCATAGACATTTAAATAATCAGAGAGTTTACAAGCGACGAGGCTTTATACTTTGTTGTAAACGACTTTAAATGAGCGAAGAAGTACCTTGATAGATTTTAATGTGTACTGCTGTGGACCCCGCTGGCCTCTTCAGCGTCTCGGGTTACTGACGCGGCGTTGGGGTTTTTCCATTAATATTTTCCTTATATTAGTCCACATAGCAAATTGAGTCTTAAGATTGTTATCTATTCGGTCTAAAGTACTAATCGTAATTCAATAAATACTAAAGATACTTACTATACCAAGATCTAAAATAATAAAATATGCTTGGTTTAAGCGAAAACCTTGGGATAATAAAGTATCATACATCTATTATGTTTTAGGCATCGGGAGGTGAAGACCCCATCGTCCGCTGTTTGGATGATTTCTATCACAGCAGAGATTAGTGCATAGCCACTCCATGAAATTAAATTCTTCTTCTACCGATGATGAGTTGGAAAATTAGCCAAGTTTTATAAATCATTCGTTGACGCATATCTAATCTATCCTTTCGCCGTCAAGAGTTGTTGAGTGAGAGAGAATTTTGAATTGATGAGTATTAATGGCTCTTTTTAATTAATTAAATATTTTATTTAACTTACAAGAATATTCCAACATTTCAATTCCAAACCAACTATATTTACATATGTATAATTATATAAGCTCGAAACCTGCGCTAGGAGTGGGTACGACAATAGCCCAAGGGTTAGGATCGAACCCTCGACTCTCGCATTAACGGAGCGAAGTCGGCCCTTCTACCGTTAACCTATTCAGGCTTTTTAAAAAAAATGTGGGTCTCAAACCCATGTGGCGACCCACATATGATCCCCTTTCGGATGGAATCGTCGTCAAACCACCAGGTCTCTTACCATCATCTAATCAAGAGCTCTTTCGATAGTATTTTTACATTTAAAGAGCCGTTGCGGTAAAGCTAATGCAATTCGGAGACTTTGACTATTTAAAAAAAAACCAAGGATGTTAATGCAATTTAAGCGATAAAACAGCAAAACTGCTAGATAAGTCGCACCACTGTCTGTTATTTTAATGATGTGATACTATAATTATTTACCTATAATATATTTTAATTTAGTATGGATAGGTTTTAGTGAGGTTACGACCGAAGGTAGCACTTAAATCTTTTATTAGATTAAAAAAAGAAAACTGTCTCCGAGAACGAGTCTGTGACTTGCAATAAATTTATAACTGACTCCAAAAATGAAGAAGTTTCTTGATTCGGTTGCATTTTTTTTAATTTTTATTACCTCAGAACTCCGAATTTTATGAAACAATTTGAAAAATCTTGTTTTTGCTTGTTTACTGTATACTTACACGTCCCTTGTCCGATTTAAATTTAAAGAAGAAATACGGGTGGTATTTCTAAGGATGAAAAATACGATGATTTATTTTTTTTGTTAATAATTTATATTTTTACCTCACATCTCCATCATTTATGAACTCATTTTTAAAATTGGTTAAGTTAAATTTGGGTTTTAAAGCAAATTACTGTCGGCTAGCTAGGCCGAATCACGGCTACGGACATCTTTGCGAACGTGTTACGCCAAATAATATAAAACTATAACTGCATAATAATCAAGTATTTTATTTTATCATTAATAATAATAATAATGAAAACATTAATTTCCACTTAAAATCTTATTAATATTTCCGATTTTGCTGTTCGTTATCTGTGGTCTGAAAGATATAAGATAAATACGGATTTAATGTAAAAAATAATTTATCTTCAGCTAAAGGAGTCAATTATTATTAGTATAAGAATCATATCGAATTGCTTGATGTAGTTTTTCAAAAGGTGCCGTCGACATGGGAGTCATAATACTGCTTTTAGGTAAATAGTTTTTTAAATCTGCCTATTGCCATAGGTCTACTGGCATAATTTTACTAATTAATTTTAATACTTTTTTTTAATATGAAGAAGCTTATAATAACTGGCAAAAGGACACTAAAGGGCGGAAAAATATCCACGACTCGCCCTGCCTTGCCTGCTTAAAGCCGCTCCTGAACGAGACTAACTTAACTAAAGTGGTTTAAAATTATTTTAACGACTAGCACTCTGCGAATTGACAGTGAATCAGTATGGATGCTATATATATATAAAACCTCGCCTGTGGTTTTATTAGTATTCATTTTGAATCAAACTAATATAAGGATAGCCATAAGCTTTTATCAATTTTATCCATGTAGGTTAACATTATGAACAACTTATTGTAACCAACAATGCTCTTAATCCCTTTACTAGATAACACAATAAATTGCACAGCACTGTAACTATCACGTTGAATTTCAACGATTAGTCCTTTTATATGCGGTACCTCAATAATTTTCTGCGTAGTGAAATATTGAAGTAACCATCATTGTGACGCTTTGTTAGAATGACATCTTTTCAAACATTGTCTTTTTAATCCAACGTATTTAATAAATAGGTTCTATACTTCGTCATGCGCCAACATATACTTTAAATTATTAAAACTATCCTGAGACATTATTAACTTAATGTTAAATCTAAACGGCTCACACTCACGTTTAATCAGTGTAAGTACCGACGGTGTCGAGTGCGAGACGGGTCGCGACCGCGAACGTAGCCCACTCACCCATATGAAGGACCTCCGATGAGTCCGAAACAAGGCGGTACATACCATGATTAAACGTGAGTGCGAGCCGTTTAGATTTTACATTAAAATATATATACATATATATAGAGCTATTATAAATAATCGTATATTACGTAGTCCTCTTGCATGTCGTATTATTTGCAGACTCGATTCGATATGTCAACTTTTCAAAGTTAAGGTTAGAAACGACAACTGTACTGCATCAGTATGTGACCAAGTCTCAAGAAGAAGATGGAAGTTTTCACAAAAAAAAGATTCTCAATCTAAATAGTTCAAAGATGGATTTAACTAAATTTTAAAATCTATACTTTCAGCTGCCTTAGCTAACGCTTCGGCTAATTATGACTTCGGAATACGAGAGTACAAGAGAACGCTACTCGGTGATTCAATCGACATCGCTTCTATGAAACTTTTGAAGGTAGGTTTACCGCTCGGAGCAGATATTTGTATTGGCAATACAGGCATGTGTTTGGGTCTGGGTGTGTTTCTCCTATTCGTTGTGTATGTTTCTGGACCCTCGACACAGGATGTAACTATCGTAATGGTTGAGTGTGTTACGTTTATTTATTTATTATGTACGAAAATAAGAGATAAAATAAATAAGCATAAAATAAGAATATAAAAATTGGATAAATAAGTGTTTGTCAGTTTTTTATAAAATCAGTTTAGTATGATTATTTTATACTAATTTGATATTATTCGTATAAAAAGCATATAAAGAATACAAGAACTTAGAAGACCAGTTTAGTTATGGAATTGTAAAAAAACTGCGAATGTAACAATAGCAAATTTTCCAAAATAAATCAAGTTTTCTTTGCTTCTAGATGATATGTATTGATTTGATTTTCAAAATAAGGTTTTCTATTTTTCATAGGAAACATATGAAGAATCATCTGACAAGAATGTAGTGACATCTCCTCTGGGGGTGTTCATGCTGCTCTCCTTGTACGGGTCAGGATCTGATGCGCGGAATCGAGAGGAAATCATGACTCTATTGGGTTCACATAACTACAAACAGGTAAGAGGAATAAATAAGTAAATTCGTTATTAAAAATTATGTCACAAGCATTTAGTGGACAAACGTCATTAACATTCAATTAGAATTATATTTAGTGATAAAAGTAATTGTCGAAAATTAAAAAAGTCTTCCATATGCTCAAACGCATTTTTATGTTAGAGGGGGCAAACATGAAAGAGACTGAAGTGATAGCCGCCGCCCATTATAATCTGCAACACCAGAAGTACAATGCAAATGGTTATACGCTGACTAGCCTCGAAACGCAGCTGATGAGCAGTCAATTCACGAGGTTTTTACCAACGTACGATGGTAGCTCACCAGGAGGCATTTGGATTGGATGTACATTTTTTTATGTTACTAAGTTGGCAAGCAGGCATACGACCCCCCTGACGGTAAGCCTATGAGCGCTTTCAACACCATTAGAAGGTCCCATTCACGAGTTGCCAACTTCAAGATAAAACAATTGGTTCTTAAATCTCCTTTGCCCAGTAATTTCAGTGCCCCTCAAACCGAAACACAGTAATGTCAAAGACACTACTGCTTTGCGGTACAATATTTGTCACTGTGGTACCACCACCTACCTAGCTGGCCTCTTGCAACAAAAGACCTACCACTAGTGTGACTGATTGCACTTACAATCTCTTATATGACATGAACCCAGATTTGAACCAGAGACTTTTATTCATTGGACCATATCAGCTTGATAAATTAATATTCTTTGGACTTTAAACGGCCACTGAATTAATTTTGTTAAAACAGAAGTATTTATTTGATATCACGTAAAATCAATTATTTTATTACTTATTAAACTGACTATTGTTCTAGTACCATATTCACTCAGCTTTCAGAATCTTACAGTCAGTTGAGCGAGAAATTCGGTTCAATGGATCCCAGTTACTTCGTTTTAGCGAACAAAATTCTCGTGTCTAATAAATATACTTTGGATGAAAGATTTTCTGATACAGCTAAAACTTACCGTAGCGATGTTGATGATGTGAACTTTGATGATCCAAAGACTGTGGATGCCATTAATGAGTGGGTAAGTACTTTTTAGATCATTTAAAAAGAAGGATGTTATCTCCATCGTTCCTAAACAGAGTTTGTTTATGTTACTAAATTGGCAGCCAAGCATACGGCTCACTTGATGGTAAGCGGTTGTCGTAGCCTATGAGCGCTTGCAACACCTTACATTTGTAGGTGTCACTCACGCGTTGCCAACGTAGAGGTATTAGCTCTTAAATCTCCTTTGCTTAGTAATTTCACTAGCTAGAGTATCCTTCAAACCAAAATACATTAGGTATACTACTTTACCGTAAAATAGCTAAACTTACGGTGATAACTACCTAACCCGCTTACAACCAGTAGATAGTTTGATGTTTGACATCCCATATACAATTTTTAATGATCTAATTAATTCTCCAGAGATGAAGAACGACTCTCCTTAAAGTATAAGAGCTATTTCAAAAATGTTGTTTGTACAATGACGGTTTTTGTTTTAAGACTGTAGTTATACGCATATTAATTTATCAACAGAAGTAGGACACATCAAAATATATTAAATAATTATAGGTTATAGATTTTGATTATATTATATTGATTTTCATTTTTCAGTCTTCAAAACTCACGAAAGGAATTATTAACCATCCAATTTCTGAATCTGACATCGATCCGGCTACGATTGTCGCTCTACTTAACATTATTTACTTCAAGGTAATGAAATTTTAATCTTTTAATTCATCAGCTTAACGCTAAATAATCTGAACGAATGCTTAACATACGGTTATTACAATATACTGTCTATTAATTAATATGCAGATTATAAAGAAGAATTAAGGAATTCCCATGTCTTCTATTTTGAAGTCAAAACATGACTGAACAAATGGGCTAAACGTGTGGATTGGCATCACCTATGTTCTTGTGACGAGTAACGTAAGAATGACGACGCGTGCATATTGGATTATTTGAATGTTACCGGACTAATGTTAATAATTTCAATTTAAAAATTATGAAATTTGATTTATTCATATTAAGTATATATAATTACGAGTCTAATTGTGGAAAAGGGAGCCCTACTACTACTACTACTAACTACTACTATATATAATTATTTTTTCAAAAATACAGTTATTATAAAGTTTCAAGTTTTCACTTCTATCGACAGTGTCCATGACTGCCTTTTTTCATAGGGTCTCCGCACACGGGCCACCGGCTACAACACCAAAACGACGCCACCGGCAAATTTCCTGTAGATTTCCTGTAGTTTTCATGCATTTTATATGGACTCGCCACTCGCTACAAATCGTCGCTGCTCGGTTTTTGTGGACTACACTGGCCACTAAACGCCATAAAACGATGCCACTTGCGGTATTCCCTTCACCTTTCGTCCATTATGATACTGCATGCATGGACTAAAAACCTTTGTAGCCCCTTCTAGCTTCTCGTAGCGGCGTTTGTGGCTGTGGCGTGAAGCCCATGTGCGTCGACCCATAGATGATAAATAACTAATCATAGGGTTATCTTCAGGGCCATTGGCACGTACCATTTAATGCGAAGAACACAGAGGAGAGGGTTTTCAATATAGATCGATTCACTTCGGTAAAGAAGCCCATGATGCATCTCGTTCACAGTCTCAGTTACAGAGAAAATAAGGATATGGCGGCGAAGGTTATTTTTAAGATTACTTTGTTATTTCTGAATTATTTTGAGCTTATACCATAATTTCGAGCCTTTTCAGGAGGAAAATCGTAACCGCCAATAATTTTAAAATTTTATTTTTAAAGTCACCTTTTGCTTGTGAAATTTGTGAGTTTGAAGTAATATGTTAAACATTACATAATAAATTAATACCATACTGAGACGTTTCGCAACCGCGAACGGGTTAATCACCCTGTTGAAAAACCTCCGAAGATGGGTCCGAAAATAGTCTGAACTAAAACCGAATGAAGTAATTTTAGTCGTTAAATTTTAATTAAGTTAAATAATGTAATGTTTTTAATAATTTAATAATATAATAAATAATCAATCAGTAGTATGTCAATAAAATTTCATGACAAAATCAAGAAAATATTAGGTATATTTTAAAATAAGTAGATATAAAACTTCTCTTGTAAAAAATGTAAAATGTCGGTTACAATGTTCTTCCTGGAAAGACAATAATTTACGATGACGAGACGAATTCAAATTATGCCCTTATTCTCAACCCTTTAGATGATAGAACTGCCATACAAAGAATCCAAGTTCCGCATGATCGTGGTATTACCAGATGAAGTGGACGGTCTTCCAGCGGTTCTGAAGAATGTTTCAGAGAAAGGGCTGCTGGATGACATTTTCCGGATGTACACCAGTGGAGACGATGTGGAAGTTACCATGCCTAAGTTCGAGACCCAATCGAAAATAAATCTCAAACAGGTCTTACCAAAGGTATTTTAATTTTATTTAAAAAAAGCTTTTTCTTCGGAATGTGTATTGCTGTTGGCCCTACTGGCCTTGACAGCGTCACCGGGCGGGGGGCCAAGTACAGAGACTCAGCCGTTATAAAGGGGCAGCCCTCACGGGGGCTCAAATTTGATTCCGTCCTTAGGGTGCCTCCTGCGAAGCCGAACCACGGCTAAGGACGTCATCGGAGATAGAGGCAGCGCTCGGAGCGCATTCTATACGATAGACTCACCCGACGGTGTGAGCGCGACGCGACGTGCGAAACAAAGGACCTCGTCCTCGCCGGCGAGGACGGTGTTGTGTGCGTGTCTGTGCTGTGTAAGGGCATTTTCTAATGTAATCCTATCGTCAGGGTCTTGCAGGACGTGCTTAGGGCGCCTTACTTTTGTCGGTTGGTTACATCGGTCTGTGGAAAAAAAAAGCTTTACTACGGTTGTTCCTTTTATCTTAGCCATTGAATTTAAAAGTTTACAATCCTTCTCTTAACGACTTTTGTGGTATAATGGTTGCTTTAAATGCCAATAGTCGTAGGTTAGATTCTCGCGCGGGACAGATTATAAGGCTAAACACTGTTACAATCTGTTTACATATCTGGGTGTACGTGTTTTGTTTTTGTATATTTTATAACCCCTGTCATAGGATAAAATACCCGGATATTTTGCTAAAAACATTATTTAAAAAAACTGTTATAATTTGTTTTATTTCAACGACGATGTTGTGGTGCAGCGGTAGCGGTTTGTATTGACTATACAGGTAGGTTTTCCGGTCTGGGTGTATATTTTGTCCTTGTCATTTTGTATGTTTCCGGACCCCCGACACAAGATGTAACTATCATAATGGGAGGCGATGAGTATGTAGCGTTTATTATTATTATTTAATAGTATTTATCACTTAAGGTTGGCGTGTCAAGTATATTCGAGAGAGAATCACAAGGTATAGTGAAGGAGTCCGGAGTGAAGGTGTCTCGCGCAATACAAGAGGCTTTCATCAAAATTGATGAAGAGGGGCCACCACTGCGGCCTTTACAGGTATTTCTATAATATATTTCGGATTTCCCCGAAACGACCCCATCGCCTGCTGTTGGGATAATCTCTGTCACAGCAGAGATTATCCACCAGTGCAATCAGTCACACTGGTGGTAGGTCTTTTGTTGCAAGAGGCCGGCTTGGTAGGTACCACCGCAGTGTCAAATATTCTGCCGCCAAATAGTAGTGCTTAGGCATTACTGTGTTCCAGTTTCAAAGGCACTGTACGCTAGTGAAATTACTGGGCAGAGGAGATTTAAGAACCAATATCTCGAGGTTGGCAACGCGTGAGTGGCACCTACTTATGGTGCTGCAAGCGCTCATAGGCTACGGCAACCACTTACCATCAGGTGGGCCGTATGCTTGTTTGCCAACTTATAACATTAAAAGATAAATCTAAATAAAAACATCCACCATTGATCCATCCATTCATCAATAAAGGATTCATTATAAAATAATAAGTTCCTGTTGGTTAAATTAAAAACGAAGTACATGATTTGCTTTGATTTCTATATATATAGATAGGTCTTAGGGAATCCAGACTAATTATTATTATTCAATAAAAGTTGATATCGGGAGCTTTTTAGTTGTATTTTTTATTTGTTAAGTATTACGATAAAGGTGTCTCAGGCGAAGTCACCGCTACCTATAAGCGATACGCGATGCTGTTGTATTCCAAATTAAGTCACGATTTAAATCATGCTAATTCATAAGTTTGACGACGTTGTGGCGCAGCGGTAGCGAACCTGCCTTAAACGCCACAGGTCGCGGGTTCGATTCCCGCTCGGAGCATGTATGTTTGTATTAACCATGCAAGCATATTTTCCGGTCTGGGTGTATTTGTCCTTGTCATTGTGAATGTTTCCGGACCCCCGACACAGGATATTACTATCCTAATGGGGGCCGTTTAGTGTGCAGCGTTTATTATAAGTATTGTATTATACATATATAATTAACATGTATTTTATTATATGATTATTATATTTTAAGTTAGCGTGTGACTTACTTCATTCCGTGGCGTTGGTGTTGAATTTACGAATTAGCACCACCGAATCTAAGATTTTGTCTTCTTGGAAGGGCGTCTTGTTAGAACATAGTAAGTCTATGGTGCTAAGCCTGTAATAATTATTTATGGAATAAAGATTCGACGACCTTGTAGGGCAGCGGTAGCGAACCTGTCTTAAGCGCCACATGTCGCGGGTTCGATTCCCGCTCAGAGATGTTTGTATTGACCATACATGTGTTCCGGTCTGGGTGTATAACTTGACAAAGGGTATCACTAATGAGGGCCGTTCTGTGTGTGTAGCGTTTATTTATTGTTTCTAGGTTTTCTTAACGAGGCGTTGGCCTGGTCTCCGCCGATTACCTTCAATGTAAACCGGCCTTTCGCCTACGTCATCCTGTACGATGATATCGTACTCTTCGCTGGAACTTACAGTCACTAGTCCACGGGGTGAAAAATCATGATTTTTTTGTAATATTTTTAAAATTAAAATTATATTGTATTTAAAAATAAATATATTGTATTCAATTTGGTGTTATTTCATCAGTTTTATTATCTTTATATAAATAATATCCGCGAAAAAAATCTATATAATTACATATGATTCATATATTAAAAAAATATATCATTATATAGTAATATAATTATATATTTTTGCTATGAAACACATTTATTTACTAGAAACATTACATCATGTAATTTATTTTATTTAATTATGTGCGTGTCGGTAGGGAGTCTGTCTTTAGCTGGGAGGGTTGCGCGTTCGATTCCCGAAATATCTATTTCGGTCTGAGGGTTTGTCTTTGAGTGTTTCCTCGCCGTGACTCGGAGAGAACGTTTTTATTTTTAGAATTTTTGCTTTTTTGCTTGCTTTTTCCCAAATTTCGTGATTGTAGGTCAACGGGAAGTACTATATAGGTTTTCGACCCAAACGACCCTATACTTACAGTTACAGTTACGGTAGAATTGTCAATTTTGGTTAAAAGCAAGGCTATGGCACAACTAAAAAGATAATTCCTAACAATAAAAAAAAAATAAGGTAACTTTTGTTACTTAAAACTTTTCGCGAAATAGATTTGTCCCTATCTATTTATCGTGTTGGCTGATGACCTTGATTTTTAAATACCTAATAGGGTATATAGACCTCAGTATCTGGTATAAATTTCAATTTGCTAGGTCCAACCGTTCCTGAGAAAATCGTTGGTGACACACCGACGGGGAGACAGACAAGAAAGTAATCTTAAAAGGTTCCTTTTTAACCTTTCGAGGTACGAAACCCTAAAAAACTAATAACTAATATTTTGTACCGATGTTGTTCAATAAGTACTATTATCTTCGTATTTCGATTTTACCTTGAACTTGTTTTTTATAAATAGAAGCTATTTTTGTTTTTCTAATCATAAAAAGATAAAAGCTCGCTTTTTAAGACCCTGACCTGTGATAATAAACGCTTTAAAATAATAACAACATATTATTTGGTTGGCAACAGACTAAATCTTAACATGTAAACAGATAAGTGAAACATAATAACAAAATTGGCGAAATAATAAACGCTACACACTCAACGGCCCCCATTAGGATACTAATATCCTGTGTCGGAGGTCCGGAAACATTCACAATGACAAGGACAAATACACCCAGACCGGAAAATATGCTTGCATGGTCAATACAAACATATTATGCTCCGAGCGGGAGTCGAACCTGCGACCTGTGGCGTTTAAGGCAGGTTCGCTACCGCTGCGCCACAACGTCGTCAAATAGAAATAAAAACTTCAGGTACATTTTCAACTTGATAGTGATGTTCAATTTGAAAGGTTAATAGTTATTCTTATATTGTCAGTTCTAAAGGAAGTTTTACTCCCCCACCCGGTGACGCTGTCAAGGCCAGTAGGGCCAACAGCAATGCATATTCATAAAAAAAATCTCATGATAAACAAAACTTCCGAGAAAAGAACAAAACTTCATTGTTTTGATAGTACCTTTGAACCGAGTATCATTAGAGTCACATATCATGCAGATTACAGTTAAATTTTACACTCTACAGTACTCTATAGTAAGATAAGAAAAATTAAGAAAATATTTTTAAATTTATGTAACGATTAAAAAAATCATTATAACTCTTTTTATTATTATTATTATTATCATTCTTACTGTCATAGTTATGTTACAGTTATTTTTATGTATATTAATTGTTATAATTCTAATTATTTTCTTGTTTTTTCTTAGATATAGGTACGTTATATTTTATTGTTATGTTAAATGTATAAAATGTTGTTGTTATTAGTATATTTATTTGACTTAATAGTATAACTTTAACTGATCTTACAGTCAAACCAATTGTCAGGTTTTGTAAGACTTTAGTATAAAACATATTGTTAATAAATATTGACTTAATAAATAAATAAAAATAATAAATAAATAATAAGACTAGTGGTTACGCTTACAAAATTTCAGAACCGAATCTAAAGAGCGGGACCATCAAGGTTCACTGGGATAGGTTATTTAACCAAAGCCGTAACAATTCTCGGAGGATAATAGCGAGAAGTTTATGGCGCAACATTTTTTCTGCATTTATGGTTTAAGAGCTCCATGACATAAGAATTAGAAATGTGTTACAACTCTGTACCTCGGTAAATAAATACATAAGGATACACACTGTATGGTCAATACAAACATTTGCCCCGAGCGGGTTCGAACCCGCCACCTGAGGCGCCTATTGCAGATTATCTTCCTTAACACACATACCCATAAACATACACATAAACACACACATACACAAACAGCATAATATATGAAACTCACACACACACACCAACACGTAGGCTACACACAAACTTAATCTGCTTTTTAAATTAATTTTCCTTTGTTTTCTTTTCTCTTTTTATTGTAATAGAATAAGCATGATCTCTGTTACATTTAGTTTATCAGTTAAATTTGTTTTAGTTATTAATATTAAGAAATAAACAATATGTTACAATGTTACAGAAGAGCGGAGTCCTCTGGCACAGGCATTGTCATGCTTAAAAGGGGACTTCAGCCACTAGTTTTTATACCTTATTTCTCACCGAAAATAAAGAAATTTATTATTATTATAATTTATAATTATTATTATCTTCCTCTGCGCCACAACGTTGTGCAAAGAAACAGCTGAACATATTAATTCCACAATTAAAATTAATAATTTTTTTCGGTGGTTTTTAAAAGCATATAAACTTGGTTTCTTTAAATTAATTAAAAAAAAAAAAACAATATTTTTTGAACAAAGCTTTATTTTTGCAAACAAATGTAAGGTATTCTTAAATTAATTTTTTTTATACACTAAAACATCGATCAGAATGATACCAAAACAGATACAGTTAATACAATATTTAATGTTTTATAGATATTCAAAACGACTAGTGATTTGGTGGGCGTAGCGAGGCAGGAGAGAGGAGAAGCTGCCTCAACCTGGACTTTGTTAAATATTATAATACATCTTGAACTATTTGACCAATAGGTATTGGAGAGAATTGTCATTTTGGCCCTCTCTAGGGCCTAAATTAAGATTTTGCCCTCCCCTGGGCCAAATCCTGGCTACGCCCATGTGAATTATATTAAATGGTTTTGGTTTAACTACACTATGATAAGAAATAGTTGATACAAGTGATGAGTCTGATATTTTAATCCGGATAAAGTGTCTGTTTTTAATTACAAATTAACAGCTTTTTGCTCAATGTATGGAATGAAAATGGTACTAATAGAATAAAACAATTTTTAAAATTGTCGTTGGTAACAAGAGTAACTTATACTTTTATTTTAGAAATAATTACTGTTCTGTGCAATAAAGGAAAATGAAACCACACGAGCGGAGCCGCGGGCGCAACTAGTCTAGAATAGACTTACTGTTTACTATAAACAAGCCCTTCCATAGATAAAAAATTAATCTGCAATCTGCAACATAAACGAATGAAGTTAGCTTGTGACTAACTTCGTTCCGGTGCGTTGGTGTTGATTTTTCGAAGGAGCTCCGGCGAGTTTTTGACATTGTCTGTATAGAAGGCCTTGACGATATATAGGTATATAATAAACATGGGCGTAGCAAAAGGAGCAAGAGGGGCAGAAGCCCCCTCCTTGCGAAATACTGAAAGATGTACGAATATAATGCATTTTGGAACAATTTTGATTGAAGAATATAGTCATTTTGCCCTCTTCTGGACCCTAAATTAAGATTTTGCCCTCCCCTAGGCTAAATGCTTGCTACGCCCATTATAGTAAGTCTATAGAATGTAATTTTTTTATGAAAGAAATATTTTCAAGATTACATAGACACAGTATAAAGACCCTATTTGCTAAATTTAATTACATTCTATTCATGAAATACAAGTTTATCTAATCCAAACCATTTTACGAAATATACATATAGATTTGAAACAATATAAGTACTACAACTACAAAAAGTGCTAAATACATTTCTGGATTAATTAACATTGAATTATAAAGAATAAACACGGTCGAGCGAACTAATTTCATTCACCGCTTACTTACAATACTACAGTGCCCTTTCTAAGAACTAAAAATGTTGGGAACGAAATTAGTCACACGCTAATTTCATTGGGTTATGATTTGTACACCATATACGAATTAATTGAACGTATGACTAATTTCGTTCCGTTGCGTTGGTGTTGAATGTACAAAGAAGCACCAACGTGTATGTGACATTTTATCCGTATGAATGGGCTGGTCCATAGTATATAGTAAGTCTATGATTACCAAGCTCATAAATACTAGAAAAGTATCTTTTTCTAGTTTTAGGGATAAGGAACAAATAATTTATATTCTTAATCTATAAAGGAATATTTATTACGATCTAACACATAACTAACAGTACATGTAGTTTAATATTCAAACATAATTTATAAAATTCAACAAAAATTTTAAAAATAATAATTTTACATATACACACACATACCTAATTTTATAAAAAAATTTGGTTACAAATTATAAATCTAAAAATTTAACTATAAAAACTGTTCATAATATTAAAACAAGGAGCAAAATGAACGTATATTAAAGTTTTAAATATTAAGGAATTTTTTCATGTAATTTTAAAATTTTATCCCTCTCTAACGGTAAGTCAGAATATTTTACATAGCACACTTAATTTACTAAATGCAGTGGCGGATTTACCAGCAGGCTGTGTAGGCTTGACCCTAGGGCGGCAGAATTTGGGGACGGCAAATTTGGAGACCGAATATTTTTTGATACCTCATAGAAATCAAAAAGATTTCTGCATGATGGTTTTCTGATGTTTTAGAGGTAAAAATCTGCAATAAATTTCCCCACTAACTTTCAGAGTAGCAAACTTCCGTATTCTAGACTAAAACACATAGTTCGCCGCCCCCTAAACAGTTGTCGGCCTTTAGTTGAATTGTAAAAATAATGTAGAACATGATAATTGTAGTGGCAAGGGCGGCTAAAACCTTACAGCCTTGTAAACTTAAAAAACTTGAAAATTTGTAAATCCGCCACGACTATATGTAGTACAATTCTATAAGCTACTGATTTTATATTATATAATCTTCTTATCGAGTGGTTAGTCCAACCTATTGTCAGAGTTGTTCAGGTCGCCCATATAGGCCTCTGACTTGACTTTTCGACTGTCATCAAATTGATAACAGCCGGGACCGACTTTTACGTGCCCTCCGAAGCACGGAGATGTTCAGTTGAAATACCACTATGTGATCACCCATCTAGTGACTGACCGGGCCTAAAGTTGCATTAGACACCGATCGTTTACCGATCAATGAGCGCACCCGGCTGTGTGCGTCTCAAAATAAAAAGATTATATAATAAGACCCTAGACTATATACTATGGACAAGCCCTTTCATACAGGAAAAATGTCACACTCATTGGTGCCCCTTCGTAATTTCAAAACCAACGCAACGGATCGAAGTTAGTCACAAGCTTGCAACATAACCGATTGAAATTGGAAGTGTGACTAATTTATTTCCGTTGCGTTTGTTTTGAAGTCTGTATAAAAAGGTCGGTCCATAGTGTATACTACTACTACTGTTACGAATAAGACGGAATTATGTCTCTTGATAAAAACACCGTCCTGGAATGTTACAAAACCTTTGGGAGTCGAAAATGTAAGTGTAAAATAGCTTTTATTCCTATTATAAGACATAGATTTTAATTTGAGCTTGCAGAAGCGTTTACAAAGATTTAATAAAATGAAGTTCATGGCGTGTTTTCATTCATCAGCATTGGTTCGCATTTAGCTAAATGGGTTTGAAACCACTTATATGCATCGTATACTAAAGGATGCTTTCGCGTGCTTGAGCATGCCTTCAGCTGCTATACCACGGGCTGCTAGCCCACGCATACCTCTTCCTCATTTACGTTACCAACCAGTTTCCTCGGCTTGTCCTTTAATTTTTCACTTCTCATATGTACGCATGCTTTAGCATCCGTTCTCATGCGTACGCATGCTTAAGCATGCATACTTTGATGGCTAAATATGCTTTTATGTTTTCAATCGAGTGTTACACTTATGAGCATTTAGAACTGCAAAATGTGAAATGGAATGAATATACAAAAAATGCGAATCTATGGTGATAAATGTAATTCGGGCTTAATTGTATTATTTTATCTATACTACAGACATCGATATACTGAAGATATAATATTTAATGACGAATCATATTTGTTTATATCTAATGCACTATTATAATATACACCTATTACATTAAAAAAAAAAAAATTATAAATCCATAATAATTATAATAGTCTCAAATAAACATATAAAAACGAAATAAAAATTTATTTATCTACATAAAATATTTCAACAAAAATATAATTTTTTAAAAGAAATTAAAAACGTAAAATAGTTAAAATAGATTTTATTTAACGAGTTAAATTATAGTTTGGTGACTGCAACATGTATGAAAAACTTGATCGCTTGTTCGTTTAGCGGCTGCCGGAATAATTGAGCGTGTTGCCACGCGAGCTCGCCCGCGCCGCCGTGCAGGCGGGCGCGCACCACCGCGCTTGAGAAGCGACGAGTGAATCTCTTAAAATCCGACGCGCTTGCTGTAATATTACATTTATTAGGGTTCCGTAGCCAAATGACAAAAACGGATTGGCTCTAACTGTACGTAATTTGGTAAATTGTGGGTGGATTCTATGAACCGCTACATAGTAAAATATTTAAAAATTAAGGGTAGTCTATACATGTAATTGTTGAGATATTAGTCTTTGTTTTTTTCATATTAGTTTTAAAAATTACTATGAAATTACAAACTTATATTTGCGGTCGCTTTTAATTCATTAATATCCTAAAGATTCTTCACCATCAAGTTGAGGAACACTTTAGATTCCAGTAATTATTCTTTATCCGGGGTACAGATGACTCTACTCGACCTGATGGTAAATGAAAATGTCCAAACGCGAATGCGGCTTTTATCTTTGAAGACGACCTGCACTAGCCACTAATTTTCTGTTCTGTATAGTATCAAAAAGGTTTCTATATATTCTTAATTTAATAAAACAAAAAAGCCACTCACCGCCTAATTCAATAGATTCGGGTTCCCCGTCGTCAAATTGGATGCTCCAATCAATTTTACCAGTCTCGTATGTAGCCGTCGCCATTCCAAGGACCACACCATCAAACGCCAATTGCTCCTCATACCCGCTTTTAATACCTATCTTCCAGGATACCATGCCAAATTCTTCACCTTCTAAAATGTTAATTGTATAGTGTGTTAAATATAAGTTGAACCATGCGCAGTAACATGTTTTTGGGTCTCAACCGTAAGCGGTATGAAAAGGGCCGCGTAACTATAGCAACGCGGCGACGCTAGACCCGATTAGAACACTGGCTCACGGTTCTTTGTTCTTTAAAAATAAATTATTAAATATTAAATTAAAATATAATTTATTTTTGTCAGATGTGTAAACATTTAATTTTATTTGAGAAGATAAGGTGTCATTCCAATAAGTGACAGTGATTAAAAACGTACATTAACTATTATTATTTTTGTATATAACTTTTTCTATACTATCTATTTGTTTTATTCTATTTAAGTAATTAATAACGATAATGAATAAATAATTGATTGAATTTAGAAGAAACAATAACAATATTATATGCTTAATTACGTTTTCCCACTGCATTTTTGTCCATCATTGTACCTGCGCAGAAGCGGCCATTTTGGTTCATTTTAAATTTAAGGAACTATAAATGTATGTAATATTAGCTACATGTGACACCTATAGAAAGAAAACGACGTAACTCAAGAAGCAAATTTTTGTGAATCAACAAAATAAGTTGTAAAATATTGAGACCTACACTTTTCATATAATATATTGGCTTGGTTAATTACGTCAGTTATTTACGCTCAAATATGGCTATGTTTGGATTATTATTAACTTGAGAATTTCGATTTAATTCATTTTATACTGATAACTAAATTTTCGATATTTTTTGAGTTGTGGCATTTTCGTTCTAAGGTGCGACGTATGTATAGTATATAGCATATTATACTTATTTTTAAAATCAGTTTTTCATTTGACTAAGTGGGCAGACCAGCATAAGACACACCAGATGGTAAGCGGTTGTCGTACCTATGAGCGCTTGCAACACCATACATTTATAGGTGTCAGTCACGCGTTGCCTACGAGATATATTGGTTCTTAAATTTCCTTTGTCCAGTATAGTATACTGTATACATTGCGGTAGAATAACTGACACTGCGGTGGTACCTACCTAGCCGGGCCACCGTAATAAAAGACCTACCACCATTAAAATATGTAGGTAGATAAAATTTTCAAAGTCAAAGTTTATTATATCTTTTATTTAACGTTCTTTTTTCTGTTCTTGATCTGCTTGAAAAAATATTTTTTATTCGTTCTTTTATAAATATTATATATTACTCTTTTAACACTAAAAGTAGATTTTTAATCTGACTAAAAAAAAAGGTTTTCAATTTGTCTCAATATTTTTTTTGCGTATGTTACTCGAATACTTAATTACTACACCGATTCGAGTAATGCTTTCTTTGTTTCAAAGGTTGTACTTTTTTTGTTTCAAGGTTGTACTTTTGTCTAGTTGGTCCCATTGTAATTTGGTACGGATCTGATGATGGGATCTTTGAGTCATCATGGCAACTCTTAAAATTGTACAGGCACACCTATTGTGATATGAGTATTTTTCAAGGTAACGTTTTCATATACTCCGAAAAATCACCATTTGGTAATTTGGAACTCTTGATGATGTTCCTATGCATGCACAATACTAATGTACAATTCACTGGTTGCGATACAATTTAGTACTTTAATATGGTTACCTATTATTCCTAACTTAAATGTAGAAAATAAATATAACACTCATAGGATTTCATCATCAGATCCTCACATGATCACGATGGGATACTCCCTTTAAAAATTAGAATTATGCAAATCGGTTCAAGCTTCGCATAACCGAGTAACAAACATACAATAAAAAAAAACGTACAATAAAATTGATAACCTCCTTCTTTCACAAGTTGGTGAAAAACCCGTAAGCAAACAATAGTAATCCAGCAATCATTTCTTGTAATATATTTATCTTATCGGAACGACACTGAACGTGAGAAAGGGAAAATGATGACTCCAAACTTTAAGGTATTTATTATTTAGTATAATTTTTAGCAGACCCGGCCACGCGTTGCTATGGCAACAAACGATTGATTGTGACTAGCTGTGGGTACGACAATAGCCCAAGGGGGTCAGGATCGAACCCGCAACTCTCGCGTTAATGGACCGAAGTAGGTCCTTCTACCGTGGAGCTATTGAGGCTATATTTATCGATAAACAATAATTTTGAACGCCTTTTGATACCTTGAGAAATATCTGGGTTGAAGTATTGTTTGATATTGTAATCTTGGGGAATTTTGATTGGTTCATCACTAAGGGGTTATCATTTATCGTTACTTTCAGGGTTGTGAGAAATTCTTATTGGTTCATCATTAAGATATAAACCCTAACTTTGCACGTGACAGTGACCTTTATATTTTAAGGCATTGAACGATTTCACGACGTTGTGGCGCAGCAATAGCGAACTTGCCTTAAGCGCCACAGGTCGCGGCTTCGATTCCCGCTCGGAGTAGATGTTTGTATTTACTATACAGGCATATTTTCCGGTCTGGGTGTATTTGACCTTGTCCTTGTATATGTTTCCGGACCCCGACACAGGATATCACTATCCTTATGGGGGCCGTTGAGTGTGCAGGGTTTATTTATTTATGTTCTGGTCTGGATGTGTTTGTGCTTATCGTTGTGTGTTTTACCCCCGACACAGGATATTATTATTCTAATGGTGCCGGTGAGTGTGTTGTGTTTGAGTATTTAACTCACCTTCTCTCGCCAAATAAGCTTGTTTCCAATCGTTTTCGACTTTCCTGAAGACGTCCTTGCATTCAAAAACACCAGCCGACCACGATTTTATCGTAAACATTTTCGATTTGTTATAGATAATCTTGTATGTATCTTTTGCGGTTGTATATGTTATGTCATGTTCCCCCGGCATTACAAATTCGAAAACGTAACCGGGATTCGAACCGGCTTCTCCTCGAGCCTCCCTCCATTCCTTTGAACCGGATATCCGTCCGTGCGATTCGTAATCCGTGGGTTTCCTGATGAATGCAATTTTCATGTTGAATTTTTTGTTATCAAAAAGTAAGTTGGTATGAATTTTATTAGGCTAGAAAAAAATATTAGCTCAACCCGCTCCTCACTCGCATTATTAAGTTGTTTTTTTGATTACTCGCATTATTAATTGATTTCTTTTTAAAAAGGTGATTTTTTTTTTTTTTTTTTTTTTTTTATGTTACAAGTTGGCAAACAAGCATACGGCCCACCTGATGGTAAGTGGTTGCCGTAGCCTATGAGCGCTTGCAGCACCATTAGTAGGCGCCACTCACGCGTTGCCAACCTCGAGATATTAGTTCTTAAATCTCCTCTGCCCAGTAATTTCACTAGCGTACAGTGCCCTTCAAACCGGAACACAGTAATGCCTAAGCACTACTATTTGGCGGCAGAATATTGGACACTGCGGTGGTACCTACCTAGCCGGCCTCTTGCAACAAAAGACCTACCACCAGTGAAAAGTTAGTTACTTATTCCTGATAACTTAAAATTTCATCAAAATCGGTCCAACCACTTGGAAGATTATTCGAAATAAATGGATCGACAGACAGACAGACAAAAATATCGGTTCACACGCTGCACGCACACCTACGCCCGGCCTCTGAATGTGTGTTTACAAAATATATAGCGTCTCCTGGCGGGAACTATAGAATCTTTATTTGTATTTACTTTTGTGCTTAATAAAATAGAAATTAAAATATATATTTTTTTTAATCTATGAATTAATTATCCACTTTTATCTTTAAGTATAGGTATTCATTTTTATTCGCCTGCTACACACTCACCCATAAATAATCAAACAGTGAGTGTGAGTGACTCACACTCACACACCCACTCACTCTCACTCACACTCAATCACTCACACTCACTCACTCACACTCACACACTCATTCACTCACACTCACTCACTCACGCTCACTCACTCACTCACACTCACTCACTCACACTCACTCACTCACACTCACTCACTCACACTCTCTCACTCACACTCACTCACTCACACTCACTCACTCACACTCTCTCACTCACACTCACTCACTCACACTAACTCACCTCTCCTGCATGAGCTCGACGAGCTCGCGTAGAGTGCGCGTGGCGAGGTAAGTGCGGCGCGCCGCCGACATTCGCGCCTGCCGCTGCGCGCGCAGCATCAAGATTGCCCACAATAGCTCGCCCTCGCTCACCCGGTAGTCAAGGGAGCGGTTCATCCTCACCTACGTTATTACGTATAATATAATTATTTAATATCGATTTACATATTTAAATAAAGTAAATTCATTTACACATCGCAACCCGTTATAGTCAGCGCTTTAACACTACATAGTTCGTCTAACGAAACATAGATGGCGTTAATGGGTGGATATCGGCAGTTCGAAACTACATAGTTCCCTTAACGAAAGATAGATGGCGTTAATTTAAATTCAGAACTTCGAAACTACATAGTTCTTTTAACGAAAGATAGATGGCGTTAATTTAAATTCAGATCAGATCAATGTGTGGGTTACGCTTCGACATATAAATACCTCCTTGTGATTAGTGGTGTACCGCCAGGTGACATCCTGCAGGTCGTCTCTGGACATTCCAATGACGTGGGTCAGGGTCTTGCCCCAACCGCAGGTGTACATGAGCGGAGTGTTCAGTACACCCTCGCAGGGATCCACATGCATCCAGCTGTTTGTTTCGTGATTGAATATCTAAAGAAAATGTTTAATAATAATATAATGAATTATGAAAACCGTATTCCGTATTATCGCAAATATAAGACTAACATAAGATGGTTTTAATAAATTTCTTGTATGGGTAACAATTTATATTAAAAATAGTATATGTTGTTGTAGCGACACCAGAAATGCTAAATATAATTCTGTGAAAATTTAAACTCTTTTCCTATAAAGTTTCGTGAAATACAGCATGGGAGTAATGAGGTAGACAAGGAGAGGGCAACTGCCTCCCACGGACCTTGCGAAATACTGAAAAATATATGCACTTTGGACCTTTTTAACTAATAACTATTGAAGAATATATTAATTTTGTGAACCGGAAGACAAACTGTCTAAAAAAGTGTGTGCGTGTACTAGTGTACACACGTAAGAAGTGAGACTTCTTTATTACCTTATTTTTCAAAAAATAATCTACTATATGCCACTTTAAAGAAATTGGTTAAATAAAGTTAAAATTAAATAAAGTTTAACAAAACGCTTTTATTATCGTAGACATGAATACAAATAATACAATTATTTCATTTTACCTTATTACTACTAAGATTATTACAGCATTTCATTAATTGTAATACAATTATTACATGCTAACCCTACTCCGCTGGAGAAAGTGCTCTTCGAATCAACCGTGGTAGGGACAAGAAAAAGATGGCGCGTAACGGAAAAATGTGATGGTAATTTTTTTTCCAACGCCGATAAAGAAGTTTCACTTCAAAAATCACACCGTCGGTCGTAGAGGGAAAAGTTAAAAAGTTAGTCTTGGTGGAGATCTCTAGGGCTCCCTAAATGGACGATTTTGGGTTTTTCTAGACAGCTTAACAACTTACCTCGCACCACACGTGGTCAGTGGTGTCGTAAATATAGCGGGCATCGTATCCGAGCGCACGAGCCATTAACATGAAACAGTTAGCCCACTCTCCGCACCGCCCGCAGCGCGTATGCAGCAACATGCGAGCGTCGTTGTGACGCGCGAATCTAGCCCCGCCATTGCATGTCAAGCAATTATACAACTGTAAGAATATAGTCCCATTTATCACGTGAAGCTTGAAAAGGGGAGGATTTAGCAAAAAACTTCAAATATCACAAGAGGGAGGGGGAGTGTAGTAAGATATCACGTGTATTTATTTTATTGTCAGACGCGCGATTTCTGAACCGAAAAGCAGCGTGTAGTGTGAGGCGCCTTGATGAAACCAACGTTGACCTTCAACGAAGCACAGTGCCAACTAACTTGCTTATCCACTTGTGAGTGATGAAGCAAGCCTTGCCAATCCGTGATCCGAGGACAATGGAGATTAAATACGTTCATGTACTAGTACATGTTTTTTGCATGATCACACCATTTCTTTAATATTACTTTTGTGCCAGTCAAAAACAACCTTTCTGTTTAGACATTTTTGCCATGGTCCTTAATTTCAGAATACAATTTATTCAAAAAAGTTTAAGATTCTTTGTAGGTACTAAAAATACATGTGAGTTTTTGGTTTGGTGTGTTAGTCTTAAGCCTCACCACGTACCACCAAGGGGAGAGGGGTTAAAAATTACTAAGAAAAACATCAGGTTATTAATGGACGGCCCTTTATACAAATCAAACAAGCAAGCAAGAAGCAATAAATATAATTTGAATCTCGGAATTGGCTCCAACGATTTTTATGATCTAGGATAAATTTTTACAATTGTTGTTTAATCCGTATTTTTTCTGGTTTGATTTTTTTCAAGTTCCTTCTTTTGTGATAAAAACTATTACTGAAAGCTCTTTATCAACATATCTAATTCGTGTCTAAACATAGCTTCAGAAAAAAATTCCGAGCGTAGCTCGTCATCCATACTAATAAAAAGATTCTTTGAAAATAAAAAAATACAATATTTCATAGGCGTCTGCTGTCAAAATTATCATCCTAAATTAGACAAAGTATACAATTCTGTAAACACTATTTTCTTTGTATATTTCGTTAAAATACTTTATTTTTTATTTTTCTATGTTGAGAAATACTTAATTTTACTCAAAAATACTTGCAACCATAGGAAAAAATGGCAAGAACTGGGGTGGCTACGTTAACCATAACAACATGAATGTTGAATGTCCCTTAGATATAAAGGCAAGGCTGTTCCTAACAGACAAAATGTGGAAGAACTGCTGGTGCTCTATTGTAAATTCTACAACCCAACTACAAATAATAATAATAATAATAAACGCTGCACACTCAACGGCCCCCATTAGGATAGTGATATCCTGTGTCGGGGGTCCGGAAACACATATAAGGACAAGGACAAATATACGCATACCGGAAAGTATGATTCATTGTCAATACAAACATATTATGCTGCGAGCGGGAATCAAACCCGCAACCTGTGGCGATTAAGGCAGGTTCGCTACCGCTGCGCCACAACGTCATCAAAATGTGCAAGAAACGAAGTTAGTCAAAAGCTTGCAACATAACCAAATTAAGTTAGCCTATTTAGAGAAATAGTAATAAGTCTCTGTCACAGCAGAGATTATTCCACCAGTCCAGTCACACTGGTGGTAGGTCTTTTGTTGCAAGAGGCCAGCTAGGTAGGTACCACCACAGTGTCAAATATTCTGCCACCAAATAGTAGTGCTTAGGCATTACTGTGTTCCGGTTTGAAGGGCACTGTAGGCTACTGAAATTAGTGAGCAAAGGAGACCTAAGACCCAATATCTCGAGGTTGGCAATGTGTTAGTGGCACCTACTAACGGTGCTGCAAGCGCTCATAGGCTACGGCAACCACTTACCATCAGGTGGAACGTATGCTTGTTTTCCAACTTGTAACATAAAAAAAATTACACAATTTTATATAAATATTTACCCACCTCGACCCTACAAGTTTCTGTTTCGGTTACCATGGACACAACCGTCTGAAATGTCGTGGCCCCATTGCATTTAATACATGGAGGTTGATCAACCCAGGAGAAGAATTTGTTTTTAAACCAGCCAAGCAGCTCCATTAGCAGGGCTATGTCAAAAGTCATATCGGGCCCTGTGATTTCTCCTGTGTAACACAAACATATAATCGTCTTTTTGAAATTAGTCAGAAATATTAATTATATAAATATTTAAGCCCTCAATATCACAACAGTAGAAGGGCTCTGCTCTACTAATGCGAGAATCGCGGTTTCTATCCTTTGTTCCTGACCTCTTTTGGCTATTGTTGCGCAAGCTTCGAGCTTATTTGCAGAGGCAGAAGGAATATTAGTAATGCCTTAAAAAAAGCATTGGTAATATTAATAAAAATTAGACAATATACCAAAACCAAAAGTTATATTTATTTATTACCACAGTGAAATGAAAAAATAGTGAAAGGAGTGCTTACATAAAAACAAAACATTTCCATCACACACCTAAATCAAACAATAGAAAACATGTACTAACTAACAACAGCAAGTATGTATGTGTGTGTGTGTGTGTCTGAGCATGTGTGTGTGTGTGTGTGTGAGTGTGTGTGTGTCTGAGCGTGTGTGTGAATGTGTGTGTGTGTGTGTGTGAGTGTGTGTGTGTCTGAGCGTGTGTGTGAATGTGTGTGTGTGTGTGTGAGTGTGTGTGTGTGAGTGTGTGTGTGAGTGTGTGTGTGTGTGTGTGTGTGTGTGTGTGTGTGTGTGTGTGTGTGAGTGTGTGTGTTTGTGTGTGTACAATAAATAAACATGAAATCAAAAGAATAATAAGAGAACTAACCCGTTTTAATTTTCTTTTGTTGCTCTCTCATTCTATCTATGGCCTTTAATTGCAATGTTACCAATGGTATGAGGTCTCTAGCCTCTTGCTGTAGATCATCGTCTTCATATTGCATCATATTATTGAAGAGTGTTTGAATCTTTAAGAGAAATATGTTGTCCGTTGCCTGTTTGTAAATAATATATAATACAATATTAGCATAGCATAATATTAACAATTTAATTGTGTGAATAGAAAAGAAAATAGTAAATATTTTCAATGGCCGCGCCCAGCATCACGCACAGCAATACAATTTTTAACATCATGAAGTTAGTCAATATAGCCTCATAAAGCAACAATATAGAACCATGAAGTAAGCAAAGATGAAGTTAGTTCAAAATAGGATTCCTATTACATTAATTTTTTTAAATTACATATAGTATGGACTTATGTGACTTTTTCAAACAGAATGCTAAAACTTAATAGGGACTTGCATAAAATAAATTAAACATAATTTACAAAATGCATGTCTATGTAGACTTTTAGTAATAGTAGAGCCATGCTCCTCCCAGCACAAATAAGGCTGACTCGGCTGGAAAAGTACTACTCTCTAACAGAAAATTGGTGCAAAAAAACAGAGTACAGAATTTTGATTTGCCATGAAAGAGAAGTATAACCACATATGAACATACATAAGTACAAACTGGCGTTTTTATTGTTTGAACCACTAGCCTTCATGATTAGATAAATTTTATTCAAATAATGTACAATTTGAAATATACATTGTGAGTTTGACACAAAAACTTTCTATTTCTGGTAGATCCAGAGGCAGACCCAAAACAAGGTAGAAAGATGTAGATAAAAAGGTATGAGGGAGTGCAAGCTGTCGGACAATGAGGTGAAAGATAGAGGGTAGTGGAGGGAAAGAGTAAGGAAGCCTGACCCCACCACATGAGATACATAGTCAGGAAGAGAAAGAGATTTGAAAGATATTGATGAATTTTTAATTTCAGTTTAAGACTATATTTAGTGTTATAATTTCCTATGCCATTCAAAGATTAAGGAATAAAAAACTTTAATGTAACATACCAAATATAGACCGGTAGCAAGTAGCTGAGGTTTCTTCCTTTGCAGTATGTGACCAGATAAACCAGATGCCTTGTTAATTTTGAGAGGTCCATAGCAGAAATTTAATTTTCTTTCTAATGCCGCTTGTGCAACTCTCAGCTTACTTAATGTTTGCTCTTTAGGAAATGTGAACTCATCTTCCACCTGAAATAATATTTATTAAGTCATCAATGATAAGGTAAGTGGAGTTGTTTTTATAAACAAAATGTTCATGTTTTTTTAAATAATATTTCTTGCGCTTACCATTTCATATCCTATATATTTCAGATAGTCACAAAACGCTTCACAATCCATTATGTTTTTTAATATTTCACCTCTGATTTTTCTTGTTTTAATATCGTGTGGACTATCTAAAATATTATTGATATGATTTAGAAGTGCTTGTAGTATTTCATTAAACTTATCAATATCTTTAACATATTGTTCGACTAGGGCTAAACGTGCCATGTCCTCCATTTTTGTTAAATGTTATTTTATTGTTGCGGAATGTTTTAGTACAATAATATTTATTTATTACCACATTATTGACCTATTCGTCTGATACTGATACTTGTCAATTTTGTATTGTCATCTAATTTTCTGCCCTGAAACGGCCGAAACGTCAGACGTTAAATGGCTTATCGATCGTAAACGTTCTAAAACATAATTTTTTACCTTCACCTTTATCATTCTAGCCCAATATTTTTATATATTTTGAAAAATATTTTTACCACAAAATACAGTGCAACTGTGTCCCTAATGAAATTTAATATACTATTACATTGAAAATTTGAAGTAGTACGACAACATATTTGATTATTGATTTGGGACAATAGAATTAGTCATAGATTTGCTATAGCTAATAATTGCTAAATTTAAAGTAGTGTTATTTCATATTGACTGTCTAAATATATATTAAATATATTTTCCTGTAATTTTCATCAAGTACATTTTTATTTTAATATAAACAAATGATTTTTGCTTCACAACAATTTTATTAATATTATTACATAGTTGTAAATTGCACAAGGCACAAGTCCAGTGCTATAATTCAGCAAGCCATTATATTTGTGAGGTCATTATGTGTAGAGTTCTTATTGCCATAGTAATCAAAACGTAAACAATTATATTACAGTGTAAAGGTCACAAGTTGGTCACAAGCTTAGATCACAAACAATGCAAAAACATTATTCTACGATATCTAATGACGGTAGCATTTGTAGCAATAGAATAATCTAGAAATAGCAGTAATTACCAAATAACAAACAAACACTTCCAATATATTGATTTATTATTATTCCCAGATTTTAAGCACAGTTCCAGAAACTGGCTGTTACATACGCGTTATGTGCGAGGTGAACACGCTATGTGCTTGGAGTTGGCGGAAGATTTACAAAAACAAACAAAAAATACTCACAGATACGCGTACTATATAAAGGTTAGTATAAATAAATAAATAAACGCTACACACTCAACGGCCCCCATTAGGATAATTATATCCTGTGTCGGGGGTCCGGAAACATTCACAATGACAAGGACAAACACAACCAGACCGGAAAACATGCCTGTACGATTAATACAAACATCTGCTCCGAGCGGGAATCGAACCCGCAACCGTCGAGGCTTAAGGCAGACTCGCTACCCACAACGCTACAACAGTGTCAACGGTGTCGGTGTATGGAAGGTTTTTCTTTTTTATGTTATGATTGTTGACTATCAAGCATACGGTCGACTTGAAGGTAAACAGAATCTAGAACCCATGACCGCTTGCTATATTTTAAGTATCATGCGTGTTGCCAAAACAAGGGATCAAAGGGAAAGGATGAGAACGGGAAAATGAAGGTAAGTGGTAGACGACTGGGGTTCAAATGTTCTCACTCATCTCACGAAACGCAACAGTAGGAACTAATACTGTTACTTTACACCGATTTTCTGTGAGAAGATAGTTCTTCATCGGTCGAGCCAGCCCCTTTTTGTGATGAGATGAATATGGCTCTACTCAATACTAGTAAATAAACATATCAAATTTTGCCTAATAATTCGTTACATTTTAGAAAATTCACTAATATGGTATTATTTATTGCATTTTAATTTCATGGAATTATTTGATTGGTATAATTGATTTGTTGATATCAATTCAATTCATTTGAATCAAGAGACATATATAATTAACTCCAGGGTGCAGTTTTAGCTGATGCAGGAAGACTCCAAGAGGCGGTGGACAAATTCCATAGCTGTATCAGACTTCAACCTCAAGATCCTGAGCCATTGAAACAAGTAGCTAAATGCTTGTAAGTACTAATAAAAGTAGACACAGCAAATAAGCATAAGAGGTTGTTTTGTTCTGAATGTGAAGTGAACTATCGACTAGAATGTGCTAGGAACCTATCCTCACCTCTCGTTGACGTCCTTAGGTCTGATTCAACTCCTCAGGGGGCACCCAAAGGGTGGCACAAAATTTAAGCACTCGAGGGCAGTCTCTTTTTACGGTTGGGTCTCAGCCCTTAACACTCTAACGCTGTCAAATCCAGTAGGTAAGCAATATACATTTAGAAAAAAAAACCAGCATTGCAATAAATATTCATACAAAATATGTGTTATCAAAATAACTCTAAGAAGTCTGGAAGAGATCGCTACGTAGCGATAAGACCGCCTACCTGTACATACGTAATTATAATAAGTTATTGTAACTCATGCTGTATTTAAAGTGGTGTACAATAAAGATTATTCTATCTATCTATCTATCTATCTCTATTGCAGATATCGACAAGGCCGCTACCAGTTGGCGCTTGAAGCTTATTTAGAAGCAGATAAATTATCCAAGCATCCAGATCCAGAAATTTATTGCGCTTTAGGTACTTATTTTATTAATTTATTTTTAACAAATCTCAAAAAAAGGAGGGTTCTCAATTTTTAAATCGTCTCAATATTTTTTTTTATAATTTCATAAATTATTATAGGATCAGATGATGGAATCTGTGAGAAAAAGAGGGAACTCTACAAATATTATAGATACATCTAGCGATTAACATTTCTTTTAAAGATACTTTTCTACTTTCTACCGAAAAGCGCTATTTGGTGATGCGAAACAACTGATAATAATCACGGATAACCGCCAACATCACATAACACTAATGAATATTTCACAGGTTGTGATACAATTAGGTACTTTAATATGGTATCATAACTATTATTCGTAACTAAAAAGTATACAGTAAAGTTTTTACAGTTATTTTTTTAGAAAAAAAATCTTCAGATTTCAGTGATAATTTAAACATCGGTACAAAAGGCACTCAGAAGTCGGTACCGACTTCTGAAGAAAATACTCTGAATAGAAAATATTATGAATTTTTTTGTTTTTAAGTTTTGTAGTCGATTTTTGTCATACTATATTGCGAAAGAATTTAAAGGTACGCTATTCACATTTTAAAATTCAGAAAAAAATCATAAAAGGGGGTCCCTTTATTTCTATTCTATAGTTTTTCTTGAAATACTTCGTTAATACTTGTTTCACTAATATTGTCATTACTAAAAAATATAACGTGAGAATTTTCCTATTCCAAGTAACCCTTTCGCTCTGACTGCAGAAACATTACATTATCTTGTCAACTCTGCATTCAAAATATAAGCAGACTTTGAAATAAAATGAAAATTATATGAAACTCGTAAGTAACGTATTTAATTTTAAAATTGATAATGTTTTTTGTAGCGGAATGTGCGTACCACGTGTCCGGCTCCAGCGGATCGGGTACAGAGTGGGCGCGGGCAGCACAACACGCTGGGGAGGAGCGCGCCGCAGCGCTACTAGCACGATTGCTATTGAGCTCTGGTGACTTACCAGGAGCATTGATAGCTTACGATCAAGCTCTAGCGTATGGAACTATGTTACTTCATTGATTTATAGCGTTTACAATAAGTATCTATATTGAAAAATATTGGTCCAGTGTAATATAGATTTTCCATACGACGGAGCAGCCCAGCTGACAAACAACCTTCATAAAGCCTCTTTTGTATCATATTCCAGGTCACCAACCCTTATAAAATAGATTCTAATGTATTTAAATGTCGATTGTCCATCTGATTCCAGTTCTACATATATTTACATTCCACATATAAAATGTTTAATTAAACAAACAAGCCAGACATGTAAAAAAAACAAATTTTTCTATTTAAAACCGGACGCCTGGTTAACCTACTCGAATTTTTTCTTGTATTACGTTAGAAGTTTAGAATACTTTAACTTCTAATAAAATATTAATTATTCACTGAATAAAAGATCACTAGGATTAGCATTAAGTAATAATAAATAAACTTTATTAAAAGTCTATCTATATTACTAGAAGCCACGCTTGTGGCGCCGACACACTAGCAGCGGCAGGCGCATTGAGTCTACGTGCAGGTGATCCTCGCCGTGCCTTTCAATTGCTGGGAGAAGCACTATCACAACAGCCTACTCAGCACGCTGCGGCCCTCGCGCTAGCAGCAATGCTGCTACAGCACAAAGACGTAGACGCAGCACTAGCAAGGCTCAAAGCCGCTTTAAGCGCTCACCCAACCTGTGTCGCGGCACATTCAAATCTCGGTTTAGCTTTGTTAACGAAGAAGAAGTTTGTTGCTGTGAGTATCATACCTACTGTTAATTAATAAACTATTCCCAAGTGCTTTTCATAATATAAATTGTTATATTATATGCCTGCAAAGTCCCAAGCATTATTATACATTGTTTAGGCGTTAACCTGCTTGTCGCGGGCGGCCAATACAGCCCCACTCAGCGCGCGCGCCGCTCACAACCTAGGACTGGCTCTGCTCGCATGTAGACGACCTACCTCAGCCTTCTGCCGCCTCGCCTGCGCGGCTGCACTTCAGCCCGAGCGAGCACACACGGTGATTATTAATTCTCCTCTGATGCCAGAATGAATGGCCCAAACTTCTAATTCACTAGAACTCGGAAGGGTGGCCAGCAGAGACGAAAAATAAGCCGTCTTGCATACCATTGTAGTAACTAAATCAACAATTGAAGCCTCAATTCGGTAGAAGCCTACATAGAAGGGCCGACTCCTCTTCGTTATGGCGAAACGCATAAGCCTCAATACCTCAATGGAAGCAGGGCCGAATTCGCTCCGTTAACGCGAGAGTCGAGGGTTCAATCCTGACCCCCTTGGGATGTTGTCTTACCCACTCCTAGCGCAAGCTTCGAGCGTATTTGTAGGGGCAATAGAAATATTAGTGCCTTGAAAAAGCATGGATAACATTCTTTATAAAAAAAAGCTTGCGGGTTCGATGCTGATTCCCCTTGGGCTATTGTCACACTCATAGCGCAAGGTATCTACGAGCTTATTTGGACGGGCAAATTATTAGGAATAATAGTAAATATTCAAGAAATAAGGATTATTTACTACTACTACTACTACTAAGGATGCTATCAATGGATTTGACTTTAATAAAAAAACTATTTGTCAACGTTGCGGCGCGAACCTGCCTTACACGCCACAGGTCGTAGGTTCGATTGCCGCTCGGAGCATAATATGTTTGTATTGACCATGCAAGCATATTTTCCGGTCTGGGTGTATTTGTGTTGTCATTATGAATGTTTCCGGACCCCCGACACAGGATATTAATATCGTAATGGGGGCCATTGAGTGTGCAACGTTTATTATTAATATTAATTTGCATAATAAACTTTTATGTTCGATTTGACTCATAAGTTAATAATACGTACGCATTTCATATAGGTACTATTAATTGGAATAGCGTTAGAACATCTCGGTGATAGCAGGGCTGATGCAGCGTACAATAGAGCTGTAGCTCTCTCACCGACGGATCCTCTAGTCAGACTCAATGTAGCCGGGAGACACGCCAGAGCGGGGAGGTTGGCTGATGCGGTAGAAGAAGCTGAGGTCGTTACTAATTTGCTGCAGCGTGAACCAGATGCACAGGTAATGCACAATAAAAAGTATAGCAATAATCAAGTCTAAACTTTTATACATTGTTCATTCTATTGAAATATATTGACTTATGTGTAAATAATCGAAGGCATTTCTTTCGAGACGAAATTGTCTACGAAAAGACTGTTATGCCCCTTTTTTCCGACTAAGTACTACAAAACTTTTAACTGATTTTATTAAGTAAGAATGTGGAAAACAAAAACCCAACTCTTCAAAATACCTATAATATGTTTACCGGCGAATACGAAAATCAATTGATTTGTGAACTAGCTAGCATCTGTAAGCGACTTCGTCCACGGTGACATTAGAATTGACACGAGATAGAAATGAATTATTATAAAGTAAATAAATAACACATTCTATATCGAATTTCAATTCAATACGTCCTGTAGCATGCTTTTTGATAATCGCACAGGAACCGACCATATTTACGGGATAAAAAGTACCTTATGTATTTATTTAGATAATTAGCTATCTATATATTGAACTTCACCCCAATCTGTTAAGTCATTAATGCGTGATTGAGTAACAAACATCCAAACATAATTATAAGTGGATACGCCCTGCAGTATGTTTTTTGATAATCCCACGTGAACTTACATTCTTCGGGATAATAAGTATCACTGCCGTGCCCCCAGATCATATAGCATCATCATCGACCTATGGACGTCCACTGCTGGACATAGGTCTCGCCCAAATGCTGCCACCGGGAACGATCTTGTACCGCTTGCATCCAGCGGCTCCCAACGACACTTTTTATGTCGTCGTGCCACCTTGTGGGAGGCCGGCCGACGCTGCGTTGTCCAGTGCGGGGTCGTCATTCCAGCACCTTGTGAACCCAACGTCCGATATATATTAATCTGTATTTGTGCCAAATTTCGTCTAAATCTGTTCAACAGTTTTTTAAGTAACAAACATTCAAACATAAAAACTTTCACATTTATTATATTAAGTAGAAACGAAAGTCAAGTCCTTACGAAGTTGAAGTCTCATATCGTTTTTCTGTATCAGGTATGTTATTCTACTTGTTGAAAAAAATACATAGAACAAACAAACAAACCAAAACTTTTTTCAGTTATCAAGTCATCTTGCCAATTTGGTGGCAATGCTACCACGACCGGAGCCTCCAACGCAGCCTGAGTTGTTGGAAACTCCAGAAACTGAAAACTCGCCAAGAAAAGAGTTCCAGCCGGATGAAGTTTAAACATCTATCAGAAACAAAACCCTTTTTATTTTGTAGAATCGGATTTATTATTTATAATGATATTTTTGAGTTTAGAAGGAAAATGTATATTTATATAAGTTAAAAAAATGTAATATATCAATATTTATGTCAATATTTTTAACGTAAGTGCACCACCACAAAAACAAATAAAACCACTTGCATTGAACTAAGTTTACTGATAAGAATAAAAATAAATAAAATATCTACGCAATAACTTTTTATGTACAATTTATACAATGCTACTTCAAACTTTACTCCTGTTGAAAGTTACATTAATATTTGTAAGTATTTCTTAGATTATTTATAACAAATCAAACAGAATAAAACTGTTCGATTCAATTTCTCCCTAATTTAAATATGTATTATTATTTTTGGAAACAGGACTTTACTATTAAGTAATAAGTATTGACTCATTGTTTAAAAAATTACTGCCATAATTATCTGATTATATAAATAATCTGAGCCACTAAGCACATTCTATCGAGATATCTATATATTTCGTAGAAGCAGACATGATTTTACTATGGAGTATGGACCAAGCCATTGAAGAAACAAATTGTCCCAAAATCGTTAGGTTAACTATGAAGTTAACTTGTGACTTACTTCGTTTCATTGCGTCCACAGGGTATATATAATCTATGCCTACAAGTTAAACACATTTTATTCACAGGTATCATGTGAACAACAACGTCAAGCCGGCCTTATAATATTACCGCCGATAATTTTAGGATACGATGAACTTTACGATCAACCTGCACAAGACGAAAAAGTGAAACTAAAACATTACAAAAATAAAGGCAGTAGTGATATTTCTCAACGAAACTACCAACATAAAAATGGCGGGAATAACCATACTGTTAAAAAGTCGTGTCGTAATAAATAAGAAAATACTTATAACTTAATGAAATTATTTATTGTTTCACAACAGAAAAATACTGGCCGATGAATATTGGCGTATCTTTAAAAATTACTCCAAAGAAAAAGGTCTTTTGTAGTTTATTAAATTCTCCTTTTAATGGTACTTTTGTTCGTTTATCTGATGGAAACATAGCTGGAAATAATTTTAAAAAGTAAAAAAAAAATATTTTTTATTTTACAATTCCTTGTAAATCTTTTAATCACTTACATGTAAAAACTTTAATAGAGAGTCCTTTTTCATCAATTTTCACAGTTCCAAACTCAGCCGATGACAATTTAATGAATTTATCAATCGTAAACTTCTGAAAAAATACCCCATCTTATTTGTAATAATATCATATAATTTTAAGCATATCCTAATCGTACGTAATAATAATTATACTATTTATTTTTAAGCGCTTCAAAAAAGAGTTAAGTTATTTCGTCTGATGAAAAAAAATTCAACTCTGAACCAAATTTGTTGATACTTTTTTCGTTGGATATTTTGTATCCAAGGTTTCTCCCGCCATGAAATGATCTTATCAAAGATTTGACCCAATTGATTGAAAACGTAGACTTTAACTGAGAGTCGCGGGTTTAAATCCCGGCAAGCATCTTTTTTTCAAGTGTGTTCAAGTTTTCAAGTGCTTCATTTGTGTTTAAAATTTGTGAACGTGTACGTTGGTGAAAAACTCATAAAGTTTCGAGGTCAGCCAGCGTGTATGTAACCAGTTGTATTCTAAAGGGCGGCAAAGCATCTGCATGCCCTCTGGTATTACAGCTGCTGTCGCCGAATCTACTAGATTAGAATCTGCGTGGTTGGTCTACCCTCATAATTTTATCAATCAGTGCGCCGATCGTCATAGGCGCAGCTAGTCTCTAGTTCATGGGCGGATGTAATCGCTTAACATCAGGTGAGCCTCCTGTCCGTTTGCTCCCCTCTGACATAAAAAAAAATATAAAACTCCAACAAGAAAAGCTAATTACCCCCGATCACTTAATTCACATTTTTGTTACTTATCTATGTCTCAGAGCGGTTGATATCAAACCTGGCCAAACGTCTAGCAAAAATATAAAATAATAATAATTCGACAAATAAATTATTCCTACTAATATAATGTATATGAAAGTTTGGATGCTTGGATGTTACTAAATTACGCTAAAACGGTTGAACGGATTTGTATGAATTTTACACATATATAAATTGTTACCTGGATAAAAAAGTTGGATATAATTTTTTATCCCAGAAAAATGTTAAGTTTACGAAATAAGACGGGTCTCATAGAATCCAGACTAAAAAGTTGAAGAGGGTGCAATAGGGGATGAAAATTTGTATCGGAAACCGTTTATTTGTATTGCAGTAATGGTGCCTCCTTACAAAAACGTTATTCACGCGGGCAGATGCCATTTTACATAAATATAAAGTATATCACTTAAATAAAATTGTTTGTTTAATGGATTTTAGACGTGCCATTCGCACAGATTATATCGCCAATGTCATACAATGGAAAAGACACGCACGAGATTGATTGGTGTTGTTGAACAACAAAAACATTTTTTTATAATAAAATTCTACCTGTGCAATATCAGTTTGACAGTTAAATTCAATACAAGGCGCGTTCAATTCACAAACAGTTGTGAATAGAGGCTGTATACTTCCCATCGCTGCCGTCAATCCGTCATTAGTTAATTTATGAAATAAATTAAACAGAACATCCACTTCGTTTGGAACTATTATCACTAATTTAAAATCTTTACTACGCATTGGAAACTCTAAAACCTGTAAAAAAAAACAGATTTATTAGCATAGACCACAAAATTTTGTGGTGAAAAGTTCTTTATCTGTATTGAGCGATGTTTGGTGAGGTAGTATCAGGTGGGCTAGTATGAGGTGAGGTGGTATGAGGTGGGGTGGTGTGAGGTGTCATGGTTTTGTGAAACGAAAAGAAATAAAATTAAATGAATTAAGATATTGGGTGGGGTACCATGAAGAGAGGTGTTGGATTGGAGTGGAGTGGAATGGAGTTTATTGCGGTAGTGTAGGCTTAGTGTGATGTATAGCAGTTAAATGTCACTATGTTTGAGATAAATGGACTGGTGCTTCCAGGGCTTAGCTGTCCTGGTCAAGAGAAGAATCACCCACCAAGTGCTGCCAGTATGCATTTATCACACATACATACTTTCTACAAGCTGCTGCATAGTTGAAATGTATATGCAATATGTAATGTACCTACTCTTGTTTCATATTTAATATCTTCAGTGTAATTAAATGAATTATATAGTTTCATAATAGGCCCTTTTGAACCAGATCTGTTCCATTCATCCTGAAATAAGAAAACATTTGTAATATTATATTGATGATCACTGGTAATCAAACGCAGAATCAATATAAATATACTCTTCATTTAACAGAAGTTGTTTTCAGGGTTCTGTAGCAGAATGGCAAAAACGGAACCCTTATAATTTGGTCATGTCCGCCTGTCTTACTGTCTAAGTCTGTAAGTATGTCAAAATCATTTTACTCGGAGATTATTGGCTCTATCTATAATTCTATACGAAATTTACTAAATAGGTGTAATTTCTGGTCTGTAACATATGGACGGACAGGACGAAATTACGAGTTCTGTTTTGTTAAAGTAGCATGTAAAAAATGTTAAGGCTAATCTCACCTCATAACTGCTTATATTACATAAGAGCATGGTCATCTCGGGTTTTAAAAACTTACTTATAAAAAATTTACAATTAACTTTATCAGCAATCTGTGGACAAAAGTTTAGTAATTTTATTTTAATCCTATGTATCTAATTTTTACATAATTTTTTATCATATAAATATTACCCATAAACTGATTTGTTTCAAAGTTTTTTCATCATCCTTGAAGTCTATTCTTTCAGCATTTTTTATATTACCAAACTTATCCTTTAATAAGTTGGGATCTGAATAAAATACTTTATTTTCTGTTTTACATAGCCCATCATTCTTAAAGAGTTTTTCTATCTGAAAATAATAAGCTAATGTATTTATTGAATTTTAAAACATGGCAAAGTATGTGTCTGAGTTGCACATAATAAATTGTCCTTTAATTTTGAAAATAAAATTATTTTATTATTATAGTGTATTTTATTATTATAGTAAAAATAAGTTAATTCAAGATACAGTCTGCTGACAGGATTGATAGATCGACAGGGCCTTAGTGTTCCGCTTGCTTAAGCTTCCGTTGGCATTTTTGAGCCCAATAATAATAAAACATTTATGGCTAATGACCCCTTACATTATTTTTAAATATCTGAACACTTTTATTAATATAAATTTTCATTAGAGGGCAATTGAGTATCATAGTAAGCAGACAATTTTTTAATAAATTTCTTCCAAACATTACTTTGCGCTAGGAAAGGGTAAGACAATAGCCCAAGGGGTAAGGATCGAACCTGCAACTATCGCATTACAAGTCTACCGTTGTGTTCTTATTAAGTCTTGTCTATCGTGTATGTATAAAAAGATCATAATTATATTTCATACCTGTGTATATTTCTCTGTTTTTGGGTTACTATTTCTGAATAATGCCAACAACATATGGCTTCCCAGGGGTGAAGACACCCAGCTCTTCCCAGTCTGTCATCAGGCAACTAAAGTTAATGTTAAAGCTGAGCTTAATTTTCAACATTATTATAAATATTAAAGAATTTCAAAAATATTTACCTGGCTTATCATTTTATACTAAGTAGTATATTGATATATTCTTTCACATAATTGACTTTGACTTTGTCTGTCGTGTATTATTATATTATGATTGATAATTTGATAAAAGATATTTTTGACAGCTTAGCTTTAGGCATGGGGAAGTGTATCATCGTTAATGTATTCGATTATTATTCCCCTATAACATGTAATCGATAGATACAAGTTACACTTTAACAAAAACTTAAAGAAAAACTCAATAATAAAACGATAAAAAATATCAAAAATCAAATACCTACCGGGCAAATTTCTGGTCAAAAATAAATCTGCCAGTTTTACGCCGTTAATATTTTGAATTAACTCAAGTTAAAGAAAAAAATAAAACTGAGAAGTTAACACAGACCGTTACTAAATAATAATTATTTCAAAAACAAGGAGTAAACATTATCTATTTTTGTAACATTTATATTAATTTTTATAGATCCTAACATCGATTTTTGAGTCTGTCGATATTCGTTACGCGTAGCAACTTAGAAAGCACTAAGTAAGAGGTACTCGTCAATGAAGTAAAACGAAAAGTACGTTATTTATTATATATATATATATATTCTAGGAAGGCTGGAAGTCTAGAGCCTTTTCCTTTTTCAAAATCTATACACAGCACCGTCGTCTAGTGTCGCGAACTATAGATATACATAGATGTATCCTCAATATCAATGCGCAGAACTGTAAGGTGCGTGCCGTAAAATCGAAGCCTTATTGATATTGTGCTGTACCATGGCTAATAAAATTATCGATGGAGTACTACTGTTTGGTTTTACTTTTAAGAAAAAGATAGAGAGAGAATAATAAAATAAACAAACCTTAATTCTTTTTTAAATACCAGCTTCTGCCCGTTCCTTCGTCCGTAGTGACCTTAGAATTGCAAATGAATCATTTTCAAGTAAATGTTCCATAAGACACATCTAAAGAAATTCAATTGAATATGCCCTGTAGCATGTTTGTTGATAATAGCTGGTTGCCAACGAAAAGTAATAAAGAAAAGCGTGTTAATTAAGAATTTTAAATAAAACAAAGTATAATTTTTAATAATTTTTATTGAAATTATCACCTTCTTAGTCAACACTGAAGGGTGTCTACGTTTTACGTAAAACACAATTCAAAATGATAATAATCGACGATCAGTGCAGTACAAATAGATCAAAAACAATATAATGTACTATTACAAAGAAATGCCGGTCTGAAAACATTTGGACTCGCCTGAAGGCACTTGCGGTCAACATTTTATTTGCTTGAAGTTGCAATTTGGCAAGTCAGCATTCATTAATTTTTTACTTATATTATGTAGGAGTATTGCTTTAACTCATTACTCTCATTACAAAACCAGACTATGAAAATTTACTATATGCATTATAAGATTTACGATACCTACTTATTTTAATGCAAATGATTTTATAAAATAAAATGTTTCATAATGCATATTTCCTCATTTAGTATGTGTCAGTCTATACAAACAAGCAGACCGGCTAAAGGCTAAAATTATTGCTTCTCGAATTTTTATATTATATTTAAAAGCTGAAATTTTCAAGTAAAATGTACAAAATATTTTTTCTACTTTGTTTTACATTCCAGAACTGACATTTTCGTAACCTAGTAAAATAATTTCAGTCTGCATTTATTAAAAGCATTACCCATGATTTATACGAGGAATCACATCTGTTTAAATCTAATTCATAAATAATGTAAACAAAACCCTGAGCATTTATCTAGTTTAAATTCGTGCATTTAAGATTTATTTAAAAATTAATTTTATTCATTAAATAACAAAAATAATAGACTAAACAGTTTCGTAATTACCGCGTGAAGTTGCAAATCTAGTTAATTTTGTTTACATTATTTATTCGTAGACAACAGAGTTAGTAATGAAAATCTGCTCCTTCAACTTTAACGACTTTGACACATTTTAGGGTTGGCAACAATCATCCGAAAAAATAGATGTTTTAAAGAATTTAAACATACAAAAATATAAAAAAATGTATACGCATCCGTTTAGGTTATCTTTGAAAATAATAAGTGATAGCAACGAAATAATAATCCAACAAAAATAGCTACTTTGCACAACCCTATTTCACACCACAAAAAGTACAAAAGTCCCTCGTAGCTTAAATACTATAATCAATTGATCCTAATTTCTGAACACTATCCAATGTCACGTCTATAATTAAATATTAAACATTTCTACCTTTATAAATGCACTTCTTTTTATAACTTTATATCTAACTCTAACATAGAAACTGCTGGAAGGAAATAATAAAATACAAAAAAATGCAGTGCAACTAAAAGAAGAAAAAAACAGTTGAAACAAAATGGCCGCAACAAAAAACCAAGATGGCGTAATAACAAAAATATCAAGTGGACAGCTTAACGAACGAACACCTACATAATTTGAATACTCAAGAATACTGAAAGAAAGATGGCTTCGCTTATTCCACTCTTAAGGAATCGCTTATTATATTATTTCTTTGGTGTGGTGTCATTTTATTTGTTATTGATTCCACTGCTATGGACGCTATATCATGGCGTGATATTTATAGCACAGGCATAGCACTTTCTATATACTATCGACAGGCCTTTTCATACAGACAAAAATTCGGACTCACTGATGCTTCTTTGTAAGTTCAACTTTTTTTTTATGTTCCAAGTTGGCAAATAAGCATATGGCCCACCAGATGGTAAGTGGTCGCCGTAGCCTATGAGCGCTTGCAGCATCATTAGTAGGTGCCACTCACGCGTTGCCAACACCGAGATATTAGTTCTTAAATCTCCTCTAATTAACTGATCCGAATAAAATTAATGAGTGATTATCTTCGTTTCGTTGCATTGGTGTTACATTTATAAAGGAGCACCAACGAGTCTAACATATAGTCTTAATGGATTGGTCTTTTCATAGTGAATAGTAAGTCTATGAGTACAAGTGCTATAAATATGATGTTAACGCTTTATCAATATTAATTTACAACTTATTTGCTCGTATTTATTTACTAATTATATATATCTAACATTTTCCAACGAACTAAACTAATCTTAAAACGTAATATATACATTCTACTTACTATTTACACAATGGAATCATTGAGATCATTACAACTTTATCTACTTACATTAATGCCAAATCTAAGAGGTATTTTATAAATCTAAGGTTTTACATAAAAAATAATACTTTAGAAAAGACTGGTTTTGGTACAAATTTGAGTACACGAACGCTCCGGCGATCTCCGTTGAGGTAATGTCGTTCAACCGCGATTATTATAAACATTATACATTAAACCTTACAAATACGATAAATGTCTTTTATTCGAATGGATACATTTATAAAAATATACATTACCTGGCCATCTATTGCACATAATTTTATAAATGATAAAACTTATTTTAAAATAAAGTCAACAACTGTATGGCCATGTAGTGTTCTTACAGTTATTATTTCACACTTACTGCAATGTAAACTTTAAGATATAGGTATATGCGACAATCTCATCCGAACCTCTCTTTGACAAGGAACATTAGTTTCTTTTTGCCTTTGTATTTTAACTTTATTTCTTGCAAAAGCGCCGCGAACTGATGCGGCCCGTCGTGCGCCAATGCGAATGTGTCCCGAGCTTTGCCTAAAAACAAAATTACACTATACTGGCATCTGCCCGCGACATGCTCTATCTAGAGTTAACAATTATGATTACATTATGAGACAGCTTAACGTGCTCTCCGAGGCGCGATGGGGAACCCACAAGGACAAACGCCCAGACGGAAACAATAATTATGACGACGTTGTAGCGCAGCAGTAGCGAACCTGCCTTCAGCGCCACAGATCGCGGGCTCGATTACTGCTAACAGCAGATGTTTGTGTTTGTCCTTGTCCTTGTGTGTGTCTCCGGACCCCCGACACAGGCTATCACTATCCTAATGGAGGCTCTCATAGGCGACGACATCCGTTTACCATCAGGTGGGTCGTTTACTTGCTTGCCAACTTAGTCACATAAAATAAAAAAAAAGTGAACACTAACCGAGAAAGTCTACGAAGTCGGCGTAGTGGCGCGGCGAAATGTGCGCAAGGCGTGCGTGCGTCGTAGACGCGTAGGCGCGTAGAGCCGCCTCCAGCAGCGGTCGGAGCGGAGTGGGCGGGCGCGGGGAGGGGGCGCGCGCGCGAGCAACCCGCCGCCGCTACGCAGCACCGCCGTAGCACGTCCGACTACGTACGGAATATATAGTTAGATGCGTTTGTAACGCTGAAAGTATGTTTATGTGTGTGTTACATCTAATTAAAACTGCTATTATAGCAGCCATAGACATAGAAATCTATGCCAAATTCTACTAATTGTCTATTACAGTTCATGAGATACAAGTCTCAATAGATCAACGGTAGAAGGGCCGATTCCGTCAACTTGACTTGTTTAGCCAGTCCTACCGCTAGCTACAAGCTGTGGTAATAGGAATATTAATAATGATTTTAAAAAGCAATGCTGCTATTCTTTCTAAAACATGGTTACAGCAAAATACATGAAAAAAAGTTTCATTTTGGAGTCCCCCTTTATTTTAAAATTTCATTTTATTTTTAGTATTTGTGCTTATAGTGACAACAGAGTGACATATACTGTGAAATTTTTTAGTAATGGGGTTCCGCAGGTACCCTGTGGTTACGGAACCCTAAAAAAGTGGGATGTCTCACCAAAACGGGCGCGCATTGCACGTTCTTAACAAGCAGTGGTAGCATAGCTTGTAACTCCGCACGGCCCAGCGAGTGAGCCAGTGCCACCGCCCAGTGGATATCCGCAATGGCGGGATGACTGTCCTGTAATTAAATGATTTTATTATATTTATAATTACGATTGCATTGTAAATATATGTTATTAAAATATATTTTAAAAAATGCGTAGCGGGACGTGCGTTAGGAACGAAATTTCTTCATTTGTTGTTGTGGCGTTGTGGGTAGCGAGTCTGCCTTAAGCCGACGGTTGCGGGTTCGATTCCCGCTCGGAGCAGATGTTTGTATTAATCGTACAGGCATTTTCCGGTCTGGTTGTGTGTGTGGATATAATTATCCTATTGGGGGCCGTTGAGTGTGTAGCGTTTATTTATTTATTATTATTTATTTCAAAAAAAAAATCCCATTATAATTTTCAATTAATATCCCAACCCATGACACCCACTGCCACCTTTTCCACCCCTTACCAATCCTTACAACCCCAACCACACCTTGCGACCCTTTCGCAACAATCGCTTTACCAACCCTTACCAGTACAGCGCACACACATGTACTAATATATTCCGTCTCATTGTATCTAACGCTAAATCCGTTCGATGTATAGATTTATCTCTATTTAGTGTGTCTTATACGTTCATGCGTTATTATCTTGATAATAATAATAATCGTTAATTTTTGATAAGCAATTTGCTCTTACCCTACGAGTTACTGGTTTGCCCTTTGGGTTGCGGAGGTCAGATGGCAGTCGCTCTGTGTAAAAGCTAGTAACCTTTCAAATCACGATAAAATCCTAAACAGATCCTGTGCAAATACCGAAAATAATGCTAGGAAGAAGTGTCACTGTTTCGTTCCATTTGCAATGAGTTGTAAATGACAACGATCCTAAAGAAGTATCTATTTTATTTTATTTGACAAGTAGGACAGATAACTCTACTCCACCTAATGGTAAGTGGAAATAAAGTCCAAACGCGAAAGCGTCTAACACAGTTGCGGAATGCAACCGCGTTAGCCACCCTCGCCTTGTCTACCCGCAAGATGCCTTTCCACGCCTTGTTAGTTAGTCGGTGACATCGGAAACCGGCACGCGTTGTTCTTGTATGGAAAGGGAGAGCGGTATGGGGAGACTAATTCCTCTGAACACTCATCGTGTTTTTTTTTTTCGTAATGTGTATTGCTGTTGGCCCTACTGGCCTTGACAGCGTAACCGGGCAGGGGGCCGAGTACAGAGACTCAGCCGTGATAAAGGGGCAGCCCTCACGGGGCTCAAATTTGATTCCGTCCTTAGGGTGCCTCCTGCGAAGCCGAACCACGGCGGCGGACGTCATCGGAGATGGAGGCAGCGCTCCGAGCGCATTCTATACGGTAGACTCACCCGACGGTGTGAGCGCACCGCGACTTGCGAAACAAAGGACCTCGTCCTCGCCGGCGAGGACGGTGTTGTGTGCGTGTCTGTGCTGTGTAAGGGCTATTTTCTAATGTAGTCCTATCGTCAGGGTCTTGCAGGACGTGCTTAGGACGCCTTACTTTGTCGGTTGGTTACATCGGTCTGCGTAGATACAAGCATGTTTAATCAAAGAATTTGGAAGGAAAGTAGTTTGATCGAAATAGTTTTGCGATAAGCGCTTCAAATGTTTGGGGATCGAATCGATTTCAAAGTCTCTATGGAGATCTACGTTGCGAACGTACCACGGACAGACCGAGGCCATGCGTAAGAAACGGTTCTGAATTATTTGTAATACTCGTCGTGACACAGTCGGTAGAAGGCCTAAGCGCCTTAATAATTAGAGTAGGACTCGCCTGGTTGTAGTGCAGGTGCAGGTTGCGCATGGCGAGCGTGGCGAGGCGCATGGCGCGCGCGGGCTGGCCGCGCTGCTCCATGTAGCGCGCCACCGCGAACAGCTGGCTGGACGCGAGCGCACCGCGCGCCGCCGCGCCGCCCACCGCCGCGCACGCCGCCTCGAACGCGCCCGCCGAGCCCTCGCACACCGACAGCGCGCTCAGCGCGCAGCCCGGCGGGTCCTGCGCCCACCTCACACGGTTACCACTTAACCTTCAACTTTTTTATTTTTTATGTTAAAAGTTGGCAAACAAGCATACGGCCCACCTGATGGTAAGTGGTTGCCATAGCCTATGAGCGCTTGCAGCACCATTAGTAGGTGCCACTCACGCGTTGCCAACCTCGAGATATTGGTTCTTAAATCTCGTCTGCCCAGTAATTTCACTAGCGTACAGTGCCCTTCAAACCGGAACACAGTAATGCCTAAGCACTACTATTTGGCGGCAGAATATTTGACACTGCGGTGGTACCTACCTAGCCGGCCTCTTGCAACAAAAGACCTACCACCAGTGTGACTGACTGCACTGGTGGAATAATCTCTGCTGTGACAGAGATTATCCCAACAGCGGGCGATGGGGTCGTCACATCCCGACGCCGGTAAAAGTTCATACTTATACGAGATCTGACATCGGTGACGGTGAAACTACGTTAGTGGTTGGGCCTAGACGAAATGACGTCGTTAGCGTATGAAATGCGGGCCACATCTCCTTCTGCTTGTCGGGTCACGTTGGTTCGTTCTGTGAGAATTCCCAAAATCGAGAAATCGGCCACGGTTTAGGGTCTTCTTCTTATCGTGTGGTTAGTCCAACCTAGTGTTGGACAACAAAACAACCGAGACCGACTTTTTACGTGATCTCCGAAGCACGGAGACGCTCGATTGAAATACCACTGCGATCACCGATCTATTGACTGACCGTGCCTAAAGTTGCTTAACCTTCCAATCGTTTACCGTTCAGTGGGTGCACTCGGCTGATGGCTTAAACAAAAACTTAAAATAAATACAAATAAAGTAATTGTAACTAGACACACCTTAGCCGCGCACTGTAACGCGAGCGTCCTGGCGCACGCGCTGAGCTTCTCCTGCTGCTCGAAGCTGAGGCCCAGGCGGAGCGCGGTCGCGTGCGACATGGCGGCGGCCGCCACGGGGCCCGTCGCCTCTGTCGGTGTAAATAACTCGTACCTGCCAACCATCAACATATTTTCAGTAATAATTAAATACGATAATAATTATTGTAGATAGGAATTATTATTTACGGACGAAAAAATGAAAATTAGCAATTCGATTGTTTTTATTTCTACACAGTTGGTAAATAAGCATACGGCCCGCCTGATGGTACGCTACCTACCAACCCCAGGGATAGAAGGGAAGGGATGACAAGGGAAATATAGGGTAATTAGGTAGTTTAATACAATTGACGAACACGAAAATAAAAGTAATTGCTAAACTTATGTGTGACAGATTAAAAAATTAAAAACTTCAACAAGAAAAGTTTTCGTATTTGCATTCTACTTTTTTCTGTAGCAACTAACCCCGGGATAAAAAATAAAAAACCTACCAGTTTTGCATGATAGACAGCAACGCATCGAGGCCCAGCTCCGTCGCGCACGTGACCAGCCACCGCACCATCTCTCTCCGCCTCCAGTTCACCGCTGACAGGGTCATACGTAGCACCTGGAAATAATAGTTATAGTTACATAATACATACTAACATTTGTGACAGAAAATGTTGACAAACCGAACTATTTTATATCATGACCATCTGCAAACAAGCATTCGGTCCGCCTGGTTATAAGGAAAGGCAACCTATGAACACACGCGATACTTGTATCACATGCATGTTGCCAAGGAAAGGGAATAGAGGGGTGGGCCTCTGGCGTTCTCATTCATCTCACGAAACTTAATAGTACCTACTAATACTGTTACTTTACGCAGATTTTTTGTGAGAGGGTTTTCCTTTCCCAGGCGAGCCGGCCCACTTGTGTTGAGAAAAGCATGGCTCTACTAGTGCAATCAAGTTTTATGAACATGTGCTAGTGCTAGTTTCAACTAAAATATTACATTAATTTTCATAACTGAGCATGTTAAGCTGTTGGTCCCCGTTGTTATCACAACATCTGATAATAATTTTTAACTTTTGATAGGTAATTGGCTCATATCCAATGAGTTATTGGTTTGCCCTTGGGGTTGCCGAGATAAAATAGCAAACACTCTGTGTAGAAACTAGTAACCCGTCAAATCAGGATAAGAGTATAAGCGCACCCTAGGTAAATACCGGAAATAATGTTTCCCTCCAAATGTGCTCGCAGCTTGCGCTAGGAGTGGGTACGACAATAGCCCAAGGGGGTCAAGATCAAACTTTCTTCTTGGCACAACCACTCCGTGAAATCTAGTTCCGCCGGCGGTCTTTCCGAACCCATACGACTTGGGAATCTTCAAGAGAAGTGCGTATTCTTTCCTTAAAGGTCGGCAACGCGCCTGCATGTCTTCCGGTGTTGCAGATGTTCATGGGCGGCGGTGATCGCTTAACATTAGGTGAGCCTGCCCGTTTGCCCCCTCTTACATAACACTAAAACCGGCGCCTCTTCTTCATCCTAGCATTATTCCCGGTATTTATTATGTACCCAGGGTCTGCTTATTACTCTTATCCGGATTTGACAGGTTACTAGTTTTTACACAGAGCGATTGCCCTCTGACCTCCGCAACCCTAAGGGCGACCCAGTAACTCATTGGATAAGGGCAATTTACTTATCAAGAGTTAACGATTATTATCAGATGTTATTGATAATAACCGGGACCGACAGCTTAACGTGCTCTCCGAGGCACGGTGGGGAGACCCACACGGACAAACGCCCAGACCGAGACAGAAGCCGGCGCCTCTCGCACTACAAGCAGTGGTAAGTGGCATGTACCTGCAGGCCCAGCTCGAAGGCGGCGGCCAGCAGGTCGCGGTGGTGGTGCGGCGCGTCGGGCGGCGCGGCGTGGCGCAGCGCGTCCTGCGCCAGGCGGAACAGCTGCGCCGCGGAGCGCACGTGGCGCTGCGCCGCCGCCAGCGCGGCGCGCAGTCTGGCCGGCGTGCCGCGGGCTGCACCTGATTGACAATTATATTTATTACTAGCGGGCCCGGCAGACGTTGCCCTGTCCCGAAAAAATCTGGGACCCGATAGCAACGCCCTCTACCCGGTGAAAGTTTTTGATTGACTAATAAGGCTATTAAAAAGCAGAGGTTGGTGATAAAAGATTGAAAATTTAGAGTGGTATGTATTTTTTAATGCCACATAATAAAAAATAAAAGATAAAAATTGTATCCAAAAATAAAAATAAAATTTTGGGGTGGATACAGGGTGTTATCACTGAGGGGTTTGAAAAATAGATAGTAGCCGATTCTCAGACTTACTGAATATGCATAAAAAATCATAAGAATCGGTCAAGCCGTTTCGGAGGAGTATGGGAACGAACATTGTGACACGAGAATTTTATATATTAGATTTTTTAATTAACAATCCATTTATAAAGAACTAGCTTTTACTCGCGACTTCATCCGTGTGAATATCGTTTTTTAATGCAATGTATAAATTACAAGTCTTTCAAGCCCTTTCGGTAATAAAAGTAGCCAGTTCTTTCCCAAAGTCTAGTCTCTCTCTGTACCAAAATTCACGAAAATCGATTCAGTGGATTAAGCGTACAAGCGACACTGACCGACAAGTGTTACTCTCGCATTTATTATATTGTAATACATAATTTATAATAGAGAAGTAAGGATAGATATGGTCGAAAGAAATAATTTCCTTCACTGTTACCTTAGCAAATAGCACAATACTCTTAGAACTATGATGTACTTTAGGAACGAACTAATCACACACTAAAGTTTTAAAAAAAAATTTAACACACCACGACACTTTGCTACACCACTAAAAGTATAAAGAATATAAATACATGAATGTATCACAGTGAGTGAATGATTTGTGAATGTAAGAGAATGGTTTATTGAATGAATGAATGAAGGTACCAAGGAGCGCGCTGGCGAGTGCGGCCTGCTGCTGCTCGGCGTGCTGCAGCGTGTGCCACGCGCCCGCGCCGCCCGCCGCCGCGCCGCCGCCGTCCAGCGCGTACGCCTCCTCTACCATTGGTAACCTGTTCGATACGGATTATATATATCTAGTTTATTGTTTAGTGTAGGTGTCTATGGTATAGTTAATCTATGTACGTCAAAATACAAGCATAAATTAAAACGAAATGGACATTGGTATTCCTCGCAAAGCTCAGTTTATCGATGGACGGTAGTATAAATGTGAGTATAATATGCGTTATATAGTTTTCTGAATAAAAGTCTAAATGATTTTAATATGTTTAGACAAAATTTATTACAATTATTTATTTTTTACTTTTTCAAAGTCTGATTTTTATGTTTGGTTACGATATATTATATACGGTATAACTCCCTCAATATAAAGTTGACCTATGCGCAGTAACACACACATTTTTTGGTCTCAACCGAATGCAGAATGAAGGAGGGACGCGTATAACTGTAGTAACTCAGTGATGCTAGACCCGATTGGTACAGTCGCTCACGGTTGTTATGAAAATAAATTATTAAAAATGAAATTATAAATTATTTTTGGCAAGTGTGTGAATATTTAATTTTATTTCAAGATAAGGTGTCATCCCAATAAGTGTTTTTTTATATACCTTTTTCTATACTATTTATTTGTTTTATTTTCTGTAAGTAATTAATAATGATAATGAATAATTAAGGAATTTAATTTAGAAGATACAATAACTATATTATTTACTTAATTTAGTTTTTTCACTTTATAAAAAATCTGTAAGAAAAAGTCAACATTTTTGTCCATGATCGTACCTGCGCAAAAGCCGCCATTTTGCTTCAACTTAAATTGAGGCAACTATATGTGTTTATAAATTATGCCAATTTTTTTATAAGGAAGTAAAATATTTTTGAAATGTACTTGCATATACTTGATATAATTGTAAACTATAATTTGGAACGAAACTAACTCAAAGTATATGAGATGAAAACTAACGGCCGAAGTGATCCAAATTAGTTATGTCGTTACCTCATAGCTCTCAACCCGACGCGGTACGCGAGGTCGGGGTCGGCGGGCAGCAGCGCCAGGAACAAGAAGCGCGCGAAGGTGTGCGCGGGCGCCGAGCGCGGGTGCAGCTTGGTGCCGAGGCACGACGACGCGCCGCCCGCCAGCAGCGCGCGCGCCGCCCGCGCGCACACGCCCGCCGCCGCCTCGCCCTCCACGCGCTGCAGCTGGCTGATTAGACGCTCCTCCTGCGGGGGAGGGGCGTTTACTAACATACATGTTTGTTACTCAATCAAGCAAACACTAAAATATTTGCCACAGATATGGAATTTCACCTGCATTCAAACATATGATACTTTTTATCACGCAAAAATATTAGTTATGCGTGGGAATAACAAAAAAACAAACTACAGAATTTGGACCTCAATATAATAATATATCTGTTAACTTTTCACTCCTGAACCTCTTAGCCGATTTTGATGAAATCTGGTATAAACATTTATGTCACTTTTAACAAGGAGATATACTCCAGTTTTTGTCGCGAAAAAATCTTAAAGAGGGGATCAATATTTGTATCTGGCACTATTTCAGAGAAATTTCTTTGCACAAACTTTATAAGCACGTGAACAGTATTGTTACGGTGAACCTTATCACCAGGGTATAAGCTTCAAAATCGCTTGGTACCCTTTCTGTCTATTTGCTTTGTTCGACTAGGTTCTAAAAATGTTCTCGAAAAGCGCCGTATAACATTCCGTGGACAGAACTTTCTCGAACCCGTGCTCCGCACTATGTAAGCGGCCCGGCGCATCGACTGATTCAGTTTAGTTCTAAGCACTTAAGAAGAAACTACAAGCTATACAAGTGACTAAACCCATGTCCTCGGCTATTCTTTGGACTACCATTGACCTGTGATTTGTGAAATTCTGTTGTGTGATCTAGAGGGTCCCAATAAAGTCTTATTTAAAGCCATCAGGTGTTTATTTCCAACTCCAAGAACCCCATCTCGTAACATTATAAAAGGCTAGTAAAATATGTAAATCGTACTTGTTTACAATACCGCTCTTGAGCATACAAGCCGCTTGGTAACATTCTCTGCATGCCCAAACCCAGCAGCGCCGCCTCTAACGCGAGCGCCAGATACGTCTCCTCGGGGTTCTTGCTACCGGCTACTGGTACGTGCTGGTATCTGTAATTAATGGTAAGATTAGAACTGGGAGATTAACTGATAGATTATGTTACGGAAATATGTTGGGTTTCCGTGGGATCATCAAAAATAAAGTAAGTAAATTAAATAAAAATGTTGAATAGTGGCAACTAAAGGGTTCTCTAGTTGTTCAGACTTTAAATATTAAAGAATTATAATCAACCGCAAATTTATCTTGGTAATTTCATAGTAATTATTATGAAATAATATGAAAACAAAGTTATTGAAAAACTTCTATATCTCTTAAATTCAAATGCAACCTCTTCATTGGCAAAATACATAGAGGTTTATAATATTTAGAGTACCTAGTTCCTGAACTAGATGTACTGTATCTCAGGAACCAGTGCCTACCACCAATCAGTTCACAATATATTTTGTCCAAAATAAAAGGTACTACAAGAATATAACTACAAGAAGAAAGTAAACAAATTTGAAGTTAAACATAAAACTATAAAAAGTAAAAATTATGTGTTCTAGTAAACATCAGCAAACAAGACAAAACTAAACTTATTATTTTCGAAACACTTTTCGGGATGATGTCACGCGGACACTACAAGACTATACGACAGTCGAAGTCCTTGGAGATATTCAAAAAGTCTGTTAAAATGCACTATCTCCTGGACTAATTAGACGACTGACGACAATTCGATTTCTGTTATATGACTTTTATATTTATTACTTTATATTAAATATAAATTAGTTTATTATTAAATACTTATTATTATTTATCGTGTGTATTTTGTTTAAATAATAGAATGTAGTTATTTGTGTGTATGTTTATTTTATATCAACACCGCCCACCATTTCATGCGATCTCCTATCCCTAAGGTTATCTGGAAGATATCGCTTCTAAGCGATAAGACCGCCTTTTGTGCAAATTTAAATTTGTTAATATGTGTGTTGTATTTTTTTTTTTAATTTTGGTGTACAATAAAGTGTTAAAAAAAAAAGTTATAAGGGTTCAGTTTTTTTTTGGCGTATAGCCAGAGAGTATATTAAATACTCGAATCTATAAACAATATTATTTGTTAAGGGGTTTGATGGTGAGCGGTCAGTCACCTAGGCGGCAGTCCCGTGTTGGGCTCCTCGTCGATGTAGGTGTGCAGGCGCGGCGAGGCTCGCTGGTCGTCGGGCGCCAGGCACGCGTCCGCCAGGCACTCGTACACGCACCAGATCGCCTCCAGCGTCCAGCCCGTCCAGCATCTGCTATCTGTTGTACGTTTTCAATGTTTGAACATTTTTACATTTAGAGCTACATAATGAAGTAATTTCCTTCGCCGTTTATTTAAGTACAGCATCCTCTACAATAAATATAAATAAACATCCAGACTGCAAAACATGCCCATATGGTCAATACAAACATCTGCTTTGCGCAGGAATCGAATCTGTGGCGCTTAAGGCTTTTAAGAACTACGATGTACATTATGAACAAGCACGCTGAAACATTCAGTTATGATTCCCAAAATGAAGTGTGTATCCGTCCGTATGTCGGTGAGACACAACCAATCGGATCGGAATAGTAAACGTGTGGTTGTCGCCTATGACCACCATTGATGACCGGCTTTGCATACCTACTTATTCAAGCCCTGACCCGTACTAATAGCACGATAACCTTCTACCAGACACACTATATACTACAGACCGGCCCATTACAGACAATTGTTATTAAATTATATAGTGGTACTTCCCAGAACCACACGTGAGTTAACAACCAAGGAATAGGAGAGATTACATGGCAAGGGTTAAAGGATGTGAACAGAGGGCTGGGAGGCTTGCGACGTTCTCCCTCACCGCACAAAGCTCATCAGTGCTAATACTGTTACATTACGCCGATTTTCTTGGAGATGTTAGTATTTCCCCGGTAAAGTCAGCTCATGTGTGCTGAGACGAGCACTACTACAAAGAAAACAGCGTCACTAACCTCTGCCGATGCACCGCTGCGAGTGCGACAGCGCGCACGTGCTGGCGGCGGCGAGGCACGCGCCCGCGTCCATGTGCGCGCACACCAGCGACAGCTTGGCGCGGTCGCACTGCCCCGCGCACGAGTCGCTCGCGCACGCCGCGCCCGACCCGCTGCTGCCGGACGCCTCGCCGCCGCCCGCCTCCTGCCACCGCTGCTGGGCTACCTCCTGATAAATATATTTACAGTTATAATATTACTTTTTAACTTTTAGAGTTAGTTTGCTAGTTTAGGTCCAACATAAAATGCTGAATGGTCCTTCGAGTCAGATTCGCAATAATATTAAAACTGATAAATGAAGACTGACTACTGACGAGCTTACTCATATAAGAGCGAGACGAGCTTTCTCTATAAAATTACAAATATAAATATTTAGAAATCTTTTCAGTGTAGAGCTCCTGAGAAATATATGAGTATAAATATGTAACAAGACATTAACAAGTATACAACCAAGCATAAAGCGGTGGGTGAGATTGTAGGATTTTTTTACCTATTTAACCCTCCCCAGGGGGATCTCCGAAAAACGCACCCGTGAAATCCAACGCTAAGCTAATAATCACATCAAGCTGATTACTTCTCGTGGTACACATGTATGTTTAAGAAAAGTCCACCGGTTCCTTGACGAAAGCGAAACCAGAAAACTCTCTAAATTGCCTTTTAAGATGGCTCATCAATAGGGCATCAGAAGTAAAGTCACCTGTCGATGCCTCATGGCGCGCGCGGCGGCCACGGCGAGGCGCAGCGCGGCGGGCGCGCGCCCGTGAGCCCGCAGCGCTTCGATACGAGCGCCTACTACTGGTAAGTGCTCTGTGGACATATCAAACCGTTTACTATAACATTATTGATAAATAAATTTTGGAATTAGATTTTTATATCAAATTTTTAAATGGGATTTTTTAATAAAGTAAAAATTGTTATATTGTTTCCGAAATGACGAAGTAATTACACAAAAAATTAACTACCAATCAATAATCCAATAGCTCTTTAAACAGCCATATTATCTCCAGGCTCATATTATTTATTATACAAAACGATAAAAATATTTTTTTAAATGTGTAATACCATTGACCCACACAACTTTCTTTCCATGGACATTGTGACCGGCACATCTATCACCAGTGTCAGACACACTTCTTTTTCAGTTTTGATACACAAATTATTTTTTAAATTTCTTGTTCAATTGTTTTTTTTTTCAGAGAGTCCTGTGTCAATATTTTACTTAACACAAATACCCAAAATACCAACTTTTATAAATAAAAATTGAACCTACCATGCCATAATGGTTGTCCCAGTTCGTTGAACTTTGGATATGGTTGTAGTGAAGTAGATCCCGTAGAAGCACCAGCCTTATCAGGCTTATCGGGATCATAGAATTCATCTGAACTTAATATATTCTTCAAATGCTCATTCTCCCATGAAATGTCCACCGCATCAAGTGCTCTGAAATTGACAAATTTTTAATTATTATTTTTATGTGGATTTACTATTGCTTTTCGTTTGATAAATGGAAGCGTTACGAGGCCCAAACTCACTTTTTAATCTTTTTCTTCCTAGCATTAATCCTCGGTATTTGCCCAACGTCTAGTTTTACACTGAGCAATTGACCTAACCTGATTGTCATTTGACCTTCATAAACCAATGGGTGAACCAATAATTTATTGGATATGAGACGATATTTACGATTTATTATCAGATATTATGATAAAACTCAAGACCGAGAGTTTTACGTGCTCTCCGATGTACGGTGGGAAGAACCGCAAGAAAAACTCCCAGACCGAGAGAGAATATATTTCTAAGATCAAAACAAATGTCCGCCCCTCGAGAATCGAACCCACGACTGTAGAGTCTAAAGGCAGGCTCTCATGCTATATCAATATTTTAAAAATCTAATACAGACCTATCCTGTACGGGGATTCTTGAGGTCTGGGGGCCACATTTATCATAAAAATGTTTAACTACGATACAAAATTATATCTTTTGGGTGGTTATGGACCTTTAACACAGTGTAATTTCAAAGTTCCAAGTGCGTTGTAATTGTTTTTAGAAATACTCACTTATGAAACACAGTTCTCGGCGTCAGGGGCGCCGATCTCTGGTTGTGTAAACGAAGCCTCTTACTCGCTCTTCTATATTCGCGTTCATAACTGAAAATAAAATAATGAAAATTATTTTTTGTACATATAAAATAATATAAAAGTCTAAAAACAACATACAGCCCAGTGGCGGATTTATCAGCAGGCTGAGTAGGGTTTAGCCTAGGGCGGTAGATTTTCGGGGCGGCTAATTTGGGGACCGAATCTTTTTTTGGCTACCTCATAGAAATCAAAAAGATTTTTGCATGACGGTTTTCTGACGTTATACAAATAAATTTACCCACTTGATAAAAATCTGCAATAAATTTGACCATTTTCCCTCTCACTTGTCATTGTAAATTCCAAGTAGCAAATTTCCATATTAAAGAGTAAAACTGCTAGTTCGCCGCCCAACCAATAATCGGCTTTTTGTTGGATAGTAAAAGTAATCTAGGACATGACAATGAGGCAAAGACGGCGGAAACGTTGTAGTGTATACATTGAAAATTTGTAAATCCACTACTGATACAGCAATAGACATAGAAACGGCCTATTCATACAGACTAAATACAGATAAAACAAGCGGAGCCCAGGGCTCAGTTAGTATAGATAAGAGTACACTTTAGTAGTACACTCTTGTAAATCATCACTACATAGTATAAAACAAAGTCGCTTTCTCTGTCCCTATATCCCTATGTATGCTTAAATCTTTAAAACTACGCAACGGATTTTGATGCGGTTTTTAATAGATAGAGTGATTGAAGAGGAAGGTTTATATGTATAATGACATCCATTAAATAGTGGAGAAATACTGTTATTTTTGAGGTTTTAATGTGATGTCGTAAATAATTACATTTAACGCGTGCGGGCCACGGGCAATAATGAATAAATCAAAACTACTGGATCGATTTTAATCATTTTTTCAGTGAATGACATAGGCTATATATTTTATACCCATGCAAAGTCGGAGCGGGCCGCTAGTTATAAATAAATCGCACATTTTATAGTATTTTAATTGCATTTACTCACTTATTAGGTCTAGAGTCTTCGTCTGAACTTTCTGAATGGGAATGCAATTCTCTTCTCTGTCTCTCTCTATGTCTTTCTCTATAAAATATTAACAAAATATTTAAAAAAATAAAATTTCACATAAGTACATAAACTAGACTTCAAATAAGGATTTTTAAAAAATCGTCTAAATATGTATCGTATAATTATAAATTATTACCTGTCTCTCTCTTCTCTTTCTCGCAGTCTTTCTCTGTCTCTCTCCTCTCTATCGCGGTGTCTGTCTCTGTCTCTATCCCGGTGGTCTCTGTCACGATCCCTCTCACTTCTTTCTCGTTCTCTCGCGTACTGTATGAAGGAGAAGAAACATTATTTCATCAGTAAGACTCTTTCTATCTTATACAGAGTTAACTCTTACAATTTGTAAGAAAAATATGACATTTTCCTACAACAATTTTTCCCACCCGTTCCAAAAACTTCTCACTCACGAAGCCTTTGGTATAAAGCTAACCTAAGGGCTATCTACCACTATACCATACCATAAGGGTGTGGGAGTAGGTGGTTTTAGAGAAAAAGCTGGACAAAAACACTTAATTAATTTTACATAATTATGAACTTACCAATGGAAACGACCTGTAATCGGGATCTTCAGTCGGACAAACTTCAACAGCCGACCACTTCTCCAGCAGTTGTCTCCACTGCATCCGATGGTTTTTATTGCTCCCTGGGTCAAGGACTATACTGACCCATAAAGCACCTAATTGTTCCCACAATTGCCTGCACTTCTCCGTCATTGGTGTGTTCTGATTCCTCCACAGGAGCAACCTGGGGTCCGATAGAAACTGTTCAGTCATTAACATAAGCATTCTTGGACCATTCGAATCTTGTGCACGCAACATCTCTCGTACCTGAAATATAGTTTTTGTCATCATAATGTCTTAAGTATATTGATCACATGACATCAAAAGAAACTCAATATAAAGGTACTAGAAATCACTTATTACTTACGAAACATGTGACGCCACATTGGCGCTACATTTCTCCCACCCATGTCACTACATACGCAACGCAGAGCACGAAGATATCGTAAGTTTCATATTACATCGCTACATCCACTTGTACTGCTCCGTATATTGAAGAGCTTACACAGCAATGGTATGCAAAGTGAATAAACGACGCTAGTACTTGCTCGCACCGCTCGTGGCTCATACGTCACAATTGCGGCGACAAGGTCACGCGGATATGCGACTTCTAGTACCTTATTAAGATTTCTATTCATTATATAGATATACGTACCTTAGAAAATAAAGAATTTAACTGTTTATTTGCATTATAATAGGTTCCCTGTAATAAGTATGCCCGAACTTGTTCGCAGACCTAAAACAATATAAATCACAATTTAAATACACAGTCAATTATAAGACAATTTTTGTTATTTTATTCAAATGTCCTCAATTCTTATTCTGTTGTGTTGAAACCAGAATTTTATACAATGGAAACGGTATATTTTTGATTATGCAAAATCAGACTCTAAATGTAAATATAATTGACACAATTACGTATATTAATGAATTGGTAAGAAAAGACCATTTTTATTAAGTTCTATAGCTTTGTCGCATTTGGTGCTTGAAGGAAATTCGATAGGAAATGGTAATTCTTATAGTGTTGTACATAGAAAGATGAGTTAAGAACGTCAGAGACCCTCTCATTGTATGTATTATTACGAGGAACCTTATCACCGGGGCATAAGGTTCAAAATCGCTTGCTACTATCTCTGTCTATTTGCTTCTGTACGCCAAGGTTCTAGAAAGATGTGTTCTCGAAAAGTGCCGTATAACATTTTGTCGACGGAACTTTCTCGAAGCCGTGTTCCGCACTATATAAGCGGCCCAACGCGACTGAGTCATTCAGTTCTGAGCAACGAGTGAAGAAACTACAAGCGTTAGAAGTGGACAAGTGCGATAATTAGTGACCTCGGCTTGCGTTTCCTCTCCCCAACCCTCTCCTACTCCTTGTATTATATATTACCTGCTGCTCATCCAAGTGCCAAGCGTGATGTGCATCCGGCGGAGGTCCGGCGGTGGGGTCAGGCGCTCCGCAAATCCTGTTGATAGCGGACCTCGCCTGCAGGACCTCGTCGGCTAACCGCTGCGCCGTCGGCAACACCTCCGTGTGATGTTCCGCTATCAGATACTGTACGAACTTCTGGAGCTGTTGTCTGTCCATTTGAAGTAACGTTTCTGGAATAATACATTGAAAGGTCAAATACATTGTAAATATTTAGTACACCGAATTTCAATTTTCCGTCCGTACCGTCCTGTTGCATGTTTTTTGATCCCACGGGAACCAAAAAATCTCGGATAAAAATCCTATTTAATAATCTAACTAATAATCTATATATGTGCAGAGTTTCATACCAATCCGTTAAGCCATTTATGAGTCATTGAGTGACAAACATCCAAACCTAAAATACAAACTTTCGCATTTATAATGTTATAGCATAGCTGTACTTTAGCCAGCCCTATGAGTTTGAAGCACCAAGAAGTTTGAACGGGAGCTTTATTCTATTTTAAATTTTTTTTTTTATGTTAGAAGTTGGCAAACAAGCATACGGCCCACCTGATGGTAAGTGGTTGCCGTAGCCTATGAGCGCTTGCAGCACCAGTAGTAGGTGCCGTAGGTGCTAGGATTTCACTAGCGTACAGTGCCCTTCAAACCGGAACACAGTAATGTCTAGGCACTACTATTTGGCGACCTACCTAGCCGGCCTCTTGCAACAATAGACCTACCACCAGTATGACTGATTGCACTGGTGGAATAATCTCGGCATTAACAATTTTAGACAACTTGGCAACCTGGGAAATGGAAGTACCATGGAATGTCCATGGGAATCCTGCTTTTTCAAGGCATTACTAATATTTCTATTGCCCCTCCAAATAAGCTCGAAGCTTGCACTAGGAGTGTTTACGACAATAGCCCAAGGGGTCTGGATCGAAAGCGCAACTCTCGCATTAAAAGAGCAGAATCGGTCCTTCTACCGTTGAGCTATTGAGGCTTACATTTTGCAATATGAATAATCAACCCCAGGGTCATCCCTATTACTAAGGATCAACTTGTTATGGTGTTATATTACCTGATATAGGCACACGTAGACGAACGGAATCTGCATTTCGGATGCGGTAGAGCGCCAGTGCAACAACGTGTTGACACCAGAATATATCCCGCGCTTCGCAACTGCATGTTACGCCTGTTATTTTACATCTGAAATGTTATATATATTATGATTAGTTTATGACTAAATATTAATATACAAAATGTCAATTTGTCTGTCTTGTGTTTGGTAATATAAAACTCATTAAACTGCGTTTACCGTACTTTAGCAGTTTTTGGAGCGAAGTTCCTTATCGCGCCTTACGGGTACTGCGATTAGTAGATAGATATTTTTATTATTTATAAATATGCCGTATGCTATGTGTGTGTGTGTATCGAGTCTACTACAAGCAAAAGAGCACACGAGCAAGTGACTGCGCAGCCGGGTGCGCAACTCTCTCTCTCTCTCTGTCCCTGTCTCTTTTTATCATATAACCTATAGAAATATACGGATTTCATTTCGAATTACATTCTGAGTGTCAAATATACTACCGCCCAATAGTAGTGCTTAGACGTTACTGTGTTCCGGTTTGAAGGGCACTGTAGGCTAGTGAAATTACTGGGCACAGGAGATTTAAGAACCAATATCTCGAGGTTGGCAACGCGTGAGTAGCACCTACTAATGGTTCTGCAAGCGCTCATAGGCTACGGCAACCACTTACCATCAGGTGAGCCGTATGCTTGTTTGCCAACTTGTAATATAAAAAAAAAATATTAAGAATAACATAAAAATTTAAAAATACCCATACAAGAAACATACCATAAACATATATTTGTACCGTTTTTTCCTGTATCTCATGAGATGTATTTTATTTCTAAAGTACAATGTCAACGGATACACTAAACGCATTTCACATTGACACAATATTTTGCTTTCACAGATCTAAATGCTAGTTCTTTAGAAACATAATATTCAATATTACACCCGCCGCATAAACGACAAATTGTTCGAAGACAGTTTTGTGTTTAACAAAGGACAGTTCATGGACGAACGATCTTTTATATTTTATACCCTTTTTAACAATAGCAACGTGGTTTTAAATTTCATTTCTTTGTCATCCAAAGTCGAGAAAGTGTGATTTTTGGGTCGATTTTATTTGACAAGAGTTTTTAAGGTCGTCAAAATAATTTCGTTTCACATAATACATATTTTTACTCGCAAAATAGATATATTTATTTTATATCATGACGGTTGGCAAACAAGCATACGGTCCGCTTAATGGTAAGCAGTCACCGTAACGTAAACGCTTGCAATACTTAAAGTATCACATATACGTTGCCTACCTAAGGGATAGAAAGAAAGGGATGAGACGGGAAAAAAGGAAGGGTACAAATCCTCCTGGGCCTCCGGTGGTTACACACAATGCACGATACGCAACCGTACCTAGTGATACTGTTACTTTACTTAGTAAGGTACTTCACCGGTCGAGCCGGCCCATTTGTGCTGGAAAAAGCATGGCTCTATTAATACTAGAATATGAACCGTGTGATTTAATAATCATTATTATCCTGCAAGTCTTAAATTTATTCCACCTTCCACCCTATCTGTTCTCATCCTCCTTTCCCTTCTTATCCCGTCCTCCCATCCCTTGTGTAGGCAACGCGCATGTGATACATCAAGAGTCTTCAGCGATTGATTATTATCAGGATGACCGTTGGTTTGCTAACCAGAGTGAAAAGAGAACCAGTTTTTGGGATTTAGATCCCCATTTACAACCCTATAACGCAGTATTTGGTTTACTGATTCAAAAGAATACCCCAAATATTTAAACCCTTATGGTTGTATGGAACCAATCTATACAATCTACACCCTTTAACTGGTTTTCAGGACCGATCTTGCACGTGAACTCAAAATTTTTTCTAAGCACAGATTTGTCATTACCACCATAGAATTGGCAAATAGAAATATCAAAATACTAGCTGACCCGACGAACTTCGCACTGCCTAGTATTTTAAAAATTGTTTTTATTGTTCTCCTCGTAAATTTCTTCATGTTTTATCATTTCTTACACATTCCCTGGACTTCCACAAATAATTCAATGCTAAAATTTGCCAAATCGGTTTAGCCGTTCTGGATTTTAACGAGACTAATGAACAGCAATACATTTTTATATATAAAGATAGATTACCGTAGGTAGAGCGGATTTTATTACTCTTTGCAAAATATAATAACAACTAACCTGTCAAAGGAAACTGTGACCCTGTACAGCCTTTCAGGTTCAGAGCAGGGTGGCACCGCGGCCGGGGCGCGCACCACACCGCTCAAGTGAAACCCTGGAATAGAGACATTGTCTTTATTAACAATAATTAATCGACATAAATTCCAGGAAGAACTGGAGAAACGTAAACTATAGAAACTAATAAACAGTCAAAGTGAAACTAGGGGCTTACCATGATCTCTTATTGCGATTGAAATGACGATCTAGACTGAGCTGGATAGCTATTTCGTACCATGACATTTATACGTCATACTCATATATTATAATCTGGATCGTTTTCCTGTCTGAATTGAATGAGATTGATTTGGTCGTAATTTGAATCACAATAAGAGTTCATAGTGACAGCTTAAACCGTTCAATTCTGTACGTCCAAAAATAACATTTTCTCTCACATTTTTTTTTTATTTATGACAACGATTTGAATGAAATTTCGTTTTTAGATAATATCTTAATTTCCGCGTTTATCTCGATAGGTGTCATATCTGATAAATCAAACTTGAAAAACGCCGATTATGACCTCAGTTACCCATATACGTACTATTATTTATATAAAATATTTAAAAGTTAATGAGATTCATTGATTTGTCGATTCGCACAAAAACTTCCTTCCCACTATGGTGAGTCAGAACTTAGCCCTTTACTGTTCATATTAAGACAACTTTTTTTAAAGAATATTAGCAATGCTTTTTCAAGGCATTACTAATATTCCTGTTGCCCTTCCAAATAAGCTCGAAGCTTGCGCTAGGAGTGGGTACGACAATAGCCGACCCCGGTATCGAACCCTCGACTCTCGCGTTAACGGAGCGAAGTGGACCCTTCTACCGTTGAGCTATTGAGGCTTCAATTTTAGCCAAGAATGTCAATAGCATTCGATCTTCTCTATCCTTCCGATTCAGCGATAAAGCTATATTGTCGGTCTTGGTTCTTTTACCACATCTGGAACAGCTGCACAAAAATTGGTCTTTCCAGCATTTTGTCTAGCCGGCAATTGGTCTCGCTTAATGGGAACTCGGTGGGTTACTTTCGATTAAATTAAAACTAGAATATATTGTATAAAGGCATAATATATTAAAGACAGGCCAGTCCATACGTACAAAACTAGGATTCGAAATTTAACAAAACTAAGCTAGTCGCACGCTTTATTCAGTATGTTGCCGTGCAGAGTATGGTTTTATTATTATTTTTTTTTATGTTAGAAGTTGGCAAACATGCATACGGCCCACCTGATGGTAAGTGGCTGCTATGAGCGCTTGCAGCACCATTAGTAGATGCCACTCACGCGTTGCCAACCTCGAGATATTAGTTCTTAAATCTCGTTCGCCCAGTAATTTCACTAGCGTACAATGCCCTTCAAACCGAAACACAGTAATGCCTAAGCACTACTATTTGGCGGCAGAATATTGGACACTGCGGTGGTACCTACCTAGCCGGCCTCTTGCAACAAAAGCCCTACCACCAGTGTGACTGATTGCAATGGTATGTATATTATTCTTCTTCTCATCGAGTGGTTAGTGACCAACAGCCAGGACCGACTCTTTACGTGCCCTCCGAAGCACGGAGACGCTCGGTGAAAATACCACTATGCGATCTAGTGACTGACCGCGACTAAAGTTGCTTAAACTTCCGATCGTTTACCGATCACTGGGTGCACTCGGCTATGAGCGTCTCTGTGTGTATATGAAATACCTTTGAAAACTGTTTATGTGTGAGTTACATTATAAAAAGAAAATAGTTCACAAGGCCGTCATCGAAATATTGCACGAATCGAATGTCAACCGTGTAACACAATTAAAGTGGCGTAAAAATAAATAGGGCACTTTCGATACCGTCACGGTAACGCTAATTCAGTGTTAAATTTTAGGATCTGCGCAGAATTCAAGTTATATTTATAAAAGATAAGATATCCTATCACCGTAAAGGTACAACATTAGATATTATATTTAGAATAATAATCTCTGGAAGTTTTGAGAATGCGATTTTGACATAGTGTGTAATTTTGTTGTAACTGAAATCCTTTATGAAAAGAATTGAATTGATTTATCATTGATACGCGTTATTCTAAATTGATTTTGTAACGTAAAATTAAATAAACTATAACAGTTTCATGCCAAATTTGATATTGAAACAACAAATATAATTTTAGATATAGCTATTTTTGTAGTGTGTAGCATTAATATGACGTGTGTCATCAGTATAGCATCATAGCCGAATCGCTCATAGCCGATAGCTTCCACTGATTAGGCGCGGTCAGTCACTAGATAGGTAATCGCATAATGGTATTTCATCTGAGCGTCTTTGTGCTTCGGAGGGCACGTAAAAAGTCGGCTATTATCAAATTGACAACAGTCAAGTCAGAGGCCTACGGGCGACCAGAACAAACATACATTCCAAATACCTGTCGTAAATAACCAAGAAAGTATAATATACTTTTAAAAACTTATTTTGTTGATTCTCAAAAAATTGCTTTTGAGTTTTTTTCTTACGACGTTTTCATCCTAAAGGTGGTATATTTTTAAAATAAATGTTACCAGACAAGTAATGTCCGTGTGGAATGGTGGTAGGAACGCTAGAAGCATTTCCGCGCTGAAACGCAATTATTCCGATGCTATGGGCGAAAAATTCACCAGCTACCCTGTCACTTTTATATTAAAGTCTTTTATACAATATTTTAAATATATACTCCAAAACTATTTTTCCAAATTTGAATGTAAGAAAAATAATTGTATGACAAAAAGTCAATAATTAACACTTTCTATTTCCTTGTATATTTTCAATAGGGGTTTTTAACTTTTAAGCGTCGCGTAACCGACATGCTTCATGTGACGTGTTACGTCAGACTGGTCACGCGCATGTTTATTATTCTGGATGTTACCCGACTAATGTAAATTTTATTATAATATTACTGTACAAGTTATAAAATTTTAATTATTCATACAATAAACAAATACAGTTATTTAGTGTATACAGTTTTAAATTTTCACTATCAGCAGCCTCCCATGACTGCTTTAATATTTTTTATAATTTAGCATGTGACAAGATTTTTTTCGTAAGAATATACATAACTAAAAATTAAATTACGAAAACTAATTTCCTATTTCAAAAAGCGTTATTTTGTAAATATGTCGTTAAAATTGTTTAGTTTACAAAATGGCCGTCGACAATTTAAGAGTTAACGATGTATACTAAAAATTACGAGCGCCAATCAAGCCTGTATCCTGTTATTGAGTTCTAAAATGAGAATGAAACGTTTTGTGACGGGGAAATACGTATACAGGTTATTACAGTTAATTAGCATTTCTAATAATTCAAAGCAATTAAATAGATATTGGAACAGGATAAACATTATTGTCTATTCAACATTAAAATTGCATTTTACAATACACTTATTGTATAATATGGACAGGCCCTTCCCAACAAACAAAATGTCCAAGACATGTCAAAAACTCGCTGGTGTATAAATTCAGCATATACACAGCGAAATGAAGTTAGTCACAAGCTTGCAACATAATCGAATAAAAATAGCGTGTGACTAAACTTGTTTCATTGCATTGGTGTTGAATTTACGAAGGAGCACCAGTGAATCTTTGGACATTTTTTTCTGTATGGAAGGGCCGGTTCTTAGGTAAATTAAGTCAATGACATTTATCTTTTTTTAAAGCCTATGACCTAGGTTTTTGGCCATAGGGTAATCGTAAACCTGATATTCTTCTAAGTTAAATCACGCATTTCAAGTTTTCTATTATTGAAATCATTATTTCGCAGTTTAAAATCAATTAGTCGATAACTAAAACTATAATTGAATAGCTTCATTCGATTGTTCCGAATTAAAAACTTTTAAAGAATTGCATCACGACTGACTTAACCTCTATGGTTATTGAAATCGTTATTTCGGATGAATAAAGTTAAATATCGAAAATCATGTCAGAATTTAAGTGCTATTGAGTTTAGCGATGGAGACGGAAATACTGGCACTCGAAAAAGAGAAGCCTGTTTTTTCGGTGAGAAAAAGAAAAAATTACAACATGGCGGCGTTAATACAGCTGTTTCTGCGATTTTATTGCGATTCCTTATCGGATCGGCCATGTTCGACGCAGCTGATCATACAAGGGTAATTGTAAATGCTATTTTAATCTCTATTGTATAGCGTTAAAGGTGATATTGGCTTAAATTCTTCGCGGTGTTTCGAATGATGTTCATTATATGGGAATCGAGTCGCGTTACGTTTGATAATATTTCGATTAAAATTGCTTTTACAGCTGTGCTATTGTAAATTGGTACATAGTTCCTGTGCTGTCTGTATTTAATTTGTACGCTATTTTTTTATCCGACTTCAAAAAAGATGATATGAATTCGGCCGTCTTTTTATATTTCGCACTCGAGGTCAAGATCTGATCTCTTCAAATTTTATGGGGACACTTTAAAGTAACTTTTGCATCTGCACAGGAAAGGTACAATTTGGCAACAACAATACACAAATAACTATCCACAAAAACTCAGCTCAGTAATTAGGTTACATTAATAACGCCTACACACTCAACGGCCCCCATTAGGATTGTTATATCCTGTGTCGGGGTCCGGAAACATATACAAGGACAAGGACAAATACACCCAGACCGGACAATATGCTTGTATGGTCAATACAAACATAATATGCACCGAGCGGGAATTGAACCCGCGACCTGTGGCGTTTAAGGCAGGTTCGCTACCGCTGCGCCACAACGTCGTCATATACAATAATTGGGTTACATTATAATTTTTTTTTCAGTATTGGACACAAAACTCGTGCCATTTCGCACCTGAGTATTCTAATTCCGACCCCAACGTCCGGCGAACGCTAATTTGAATTGAACGTGAATGCGAAATTTTTAATAGGATTGAACCCTCTTCTAATATTGAACACATCATATGCATACACAGGGCGTGAATTTTTTATCTGTCAAACTACGGATTTTAGCGCGAAATTGGGAATTAGTAGAACCTCAATTTATTTTTCTGTTTATTTTTTTTTATTAGAATTTAACTAATTTCATTCAACAGTTAAAAGTAGAAAGTAAAGTAACATCCTGTTAATTTACTAACCCATTGCTTGGCAAAGCTCCTCTTCTGTCAAGAAGAAGGTTTGAGGTCTTAATCCACCGCGCTGCGCCATTGCGATCAACAGTCCAAAAAATAAGTTTTAAGCTTCTAACTCTAAAATTACGATACTTCCATACAACTTTTCATTTCCCCTTTCAACCACTAACAATCCTTTTTCGCATTATTTTTTTTAAATTTTGGAGTGAAGCCTCACGGAAAGACAAACATATAGACAGAGTTACTTTCGCATTTATAATATTAGTAAAGATTATAGTAGGATGTTATATTTAAAGAAGGTTTAAAACACATATATTTCAATCGAAAACGCTACCTTGAGTATTACGTATCCAAGCTATCAACCATCAATATATAATAAACTCAAGTCTTAAATATTTCAGATATATCGAGTCCCCCATCCCCAGTCCCCATTCGACCTCTTAAATTTTTAAATGGAAACCAGAGATCGATAGACACTAATAATTCAACGATTGCTGCACTTAAATTGTGGCTCTCAAGTATTTATAACGTAATTTGATATTTTTACGACATAAAAGAATAATAAAATATACCTACTTGAAAGAACGTTTATTTTAATTTTCATGTCGAAAATAATTACAACACGTATGTGTTTCCACAATTCTGAATTAATTTAGATTAGAATAAATATAATTAAATTAGAAAAATACTCTAAACGCTTTTTTTTTTTTTTATGTTACAAGTTGGCAAACAAGCATACGGCCCACCTGATGGTAAGTAGTTGCCGTAGCCTATGAGCGCTTGCAGCACCATTAGTAGGCGCCACTCACGCGTTGCCAACCTCGAGATATTAGTTCTTAAATCTCCTCTGCCCAGTAATTTCACTAGCGTACAGTGCCCTTCAAACCGGAACACAGTAATGCCTAAGCACTACTATTTGGCGGCAGAATATTGGACACTGCGGTGGTACCTACCTAGCCGGCCTCTTGCAACAAAAGACCTACCACCAGTGTGACTGATTGCACTGGTGGAATAATCTCTGCTGTGACAGAGGTTATCCCAACAGCGGGCGATAGGGTCGTCACATCCCGACGCCGAACGACGCTTAAAAATTTACATGTACCTAGTAGGCTAGTTTATAAATCATTATTATTTTATTTATTTATTTTAATTTTAAAACTTTCTATTTCGCTAAAACTAGATATAAATAACAGGCAAATGCGAACGAAGAGCAAAGATTACTTTTATATATTTTCGTGACTGTTTATTAATCTAAATTGGATCAAATAAAAATAAAAACCTAAATTCTTAATATTATTATTTATTTATTTTTTATGTTAGAAGTTGGCAAACAAGCATACGGCCCACCTGATGGTAAGTGGTTGCCGTAGCCTATGAGCGCTTGCAGCACCATTAGTAGGTGCCACTCACGCGTTGCCAACGAGTAATTTCACTAGCATATAGTGTTAATAATGCGAATATTAAAGTTTGTTTATTACGCTATCAAGCCTTCACAAAACAAGCGATCATCTTCTTCCTAAAATTATCACTCACTCACTGAAAGGTGCATTAATAGATAATATCAAAATTAAAGATCTTAATAAGCAATGAATGGTTAGACTTATAACTACAAGAGACCAAGACATTTTTCAGGTTTTTGCCGTATCGCCATTTTCGATTGATTTATGAATATGGCGACGTTGTGCATTTCTACAGGATGTATTACAGTGATTTCTGGCTCTGATATACTTTATACGATTATGTTCAGTACCGGTTTTCTTTAATTTATGATTCGTTTTATTCTTTTATACCAAGAGTTTTAGGTCCTCACTTAGTCAAGGAGCAGGGAGGCGTTTATTTTTCCGGCCCAACAGGTGCTTGAATATCATAAAATTGTGTTATTCAATTGTTACATATTTCTATTTTTATTGAATAAAATTTTGTATTAACCGTTTTAGAATTAAAAACCCGATTGCCCGCGTCTTCGCTTTCGGTAATGTAGTTATTATACCGGATTTCGGTTTAAATATTTTTACATCTCGTACTTTATTTCTATATAAAAGATACTCTACGTTATTTTCTTTATTCCTGATAACGAGTATGCAAAACTTCATGATGATCGATTACTTTAATAAAAATATCAATTTCGGTCTGGGGGATTGTGTGTGGATCTCCCGGGATACTGTGCCTTGCCGTGCCGTGGAGTGTCGTGCCGTGTGAATTCTTGATAGGTAATTTGCTCTTATCCAATGAGTTACTGGTTCGCTCTTCGTGTTGCGGAGGTCAGAGGGCAATCGCTCTGTGTTATAAGTGACCCGGCAAATCCGGACAATAATATAAGCATACCCTGGGTAAATACCGGAAATAATTCTAGAAAGAAGATGATCGGTTGTTTTGTGGTTTTTTAATTTGTTCCAATTTAGATTAATCAGTCACGAAAATAAATAAAAGTAATCTTTGCTCGTATTTCGCATTTGCCTGTTATTTATATCGAGTTTTGGCGAAATAGAAAGTTGTTATAGCCCCTATACTAATCATTATTTAAATAAAACTTTCACGAGACAGCTTAGCTTACGTATTTAACACATTATAGCGGGTTTTAGAGGCAACCAGTTAAGATATATTAGTTATTTAGATGTTTTAATTCTAAAATATTGACCATAAAAATATTTTTGAATCTTTTACTTACTTTTATGTTTTAATTGGATAAATAAATAAACTCTACACTTTCAACGGCCCCAATAGGATAGGGTGAGGACAAATACACTCAGACCGGAAAACATGCCTGTATGGTCAATACAATCATCTACTCTGAGCGGGAATCGGAAATCGCTACCGCTGCGCCACGTCGTCAACAAGATAAAAATACAATTGAAGGATTAAGTAATGAGTCTCATTACTTGAGGTACAATTAATTGATAATATATTTGGGTGGGAGGGCGTTTGTATATTGACCCCCGATTATCCTACTTAGACTTTGGGTGTTACTTAATAATACGGTTGAATGGATTCAGAGGAAAAAACAGTTTATTAACCAGATTAAACCATAGGATACTTTTTATTCCGGACAAATTTTAGACTCCTGTGCGATTGTCAAAAAACGAACTACAAGACGTGTCCACTTAAAATTGTATATGCCACGCAGAAACAGAGCCGAAAATGTAACTCTTTTATTTAAACTGTAACTGTAACCCGGTGACAATGTCAAGGCCAGTAGGGCCAACAGAAATACATATAATAAAAAGAGATATTGGTTCTTAAATGAAGAAAGGACGCCCGAAAAAGACGTGGATGAAATGTGTGGAAGAGGATATGCTTAGAAAGGGAGTGAGTGCAGAGATGACGAATGATAGAGAAGAATGGAAGAACAATGATAGAAGACGTGCTGTGCCGACCCCACTTAGTGGGATAGGGGCAAGAAGAAGAAGACGATTGGTTCTTAAATCTCCTTTTCCCATTAATTTCACTACCCAAAATGTCGTTAAAACCTAAACATATTATACTGCTTTAAGGTAGAATAACTGGACGCAAATAAGCAATACCATGTCAACCCACAACATAAACAACTGAGTTATATATGCAGAAGTGTTGGTAAATGGTTGAAGAACATTTTTCTTTAATATTTGTAGGCTTTTAAGCTTTAAAACTTCTAAAAAGCCATTTTTAATAATGCAATTTATGTATTATGTTAAACGTTTTGGGTTATATTATATACGAAATATTTAGTTTGTATACTTATTTTTTGTGAAAATAAGTAAAATAACTTACAGAAATCTGAAATTGCCAAAAACTTGACCAATACATTAAAAAATTCATATAAAGCAAGTTGTTCAAAATTTTCAAAAGCGTTTTTCTCGAAATGACATTCATGTGGGTTGACATGGTATTGCTTATTTGCGTCCAACTCACACTGCGGTTTTACATACCTAGCCGGCCTCTTACATTTCTATACTCATATTCTACTCGTGAATATCACTTCAAGAATTAAGAGATTTAGAGATTAACAATAAAATAAAATAATAATAAATATATAAACGCTACACACTCAACGGCCTCCATTAGGATAATTATATCCTGTGTCGGGGTCCGGAAACATTCACAATGACAAGGACAAACACAACCAGACCGGAAAACATGCCTGTACGATTAATACAAACATCTGCTCCGAGCGGGAATCGAACCCGCAACCGTCGAGGCTTAAGGCAGACTCGCTACCCACAACGCCACAACGGTGTCAAATACTTAGATATATTTAGATATTTGTTTTTGTCATGTCAAAGAAGTGCGTTTCAAAACCGGTCAGAATAATACCGGTCTTATATAATTATTACAAATATTGTATTTATTTAGAAGTTGATGAAGGTTTATTTGAAATTTAGTCTTAGTAAAGCTTCTCGTGTGTATCTTTTGTTTAAGTAGGTGTATTTATAAATAAATAAATAAACGCAACACACTCAACGGCCCCCATTAGGATAGTAATATCCTGTGTCGGGGATCCGGAAACATTCACAATGACAAATACACCCAGACCGGAAAATATGCTTGCATGGTCAATACAAACATATTATGCTCCGAGCGGGAATCGAACCCGCGATCTGTGGCGTTTAAGGCAGGTTCGCTACCGCTGCGCCACAACGTCGTCAACCATTACATTTATATTAAAATGTATTAATATTTTAAAGTATTCTTAACGAGTTATGGAATAAGATTCATTTTCAAATATCAAATATAGAAAATATGTGCTGTTTCATGTTCCATCGTACATTACAAAATGCTATACATATATGGATTAATTGCTAAATCCTCAATTAATTCTGTTAGCGCACATAAGCATTGCGCGCTATATACCGACAAAACAAGTAATTTTTGGGCATAAGCCATAAATTTGCATTTAATAACAGTATGCGTGGGTCTGTGCGCTATTCGTTTTTATTTATGACTGTACTTGTTTCACATCCAGCGTTATAACTTTTGTGAGCGACTGTATTGTGATTTTTATTTAAATTTTTTTCACCATTCCGGTATCTCTACTGACGGTTTTTATCGTTCTTTGTTGTGGAAATTGGTGGCCTTGTTGAAGATTTAAGTGATGGTTTATTTTATTGCTTTATAGTGACAGCGGCAAAAAAATTGCGGGCATCGTGTTCTGTTCATGAAGCGTATCGTCGAAGCTCTATTGATTATAATACTCTTTCACAGACATAACCTACCACAATATGTAGACTATAAATCTGTAATAGACAAAGCTCTATAACTCACACATGAACTTAATTACATGAACTAATTATCACAATGAAAACATAAACAATATCGTATCGTAATATTATTAGCTAATTTCCATCGCTCGAATCAGATGGCCCACTTTCGAGCTCAAGACCAAAGTCTGTGTGAGTGACTCGATTCAAACCGGTTTGTTTACATTAATCACTGGCTGTGTGCAACGTACGGCTCTGTGTGAGTCATGTAGCTACGTCACTTTGTTTACGTCTATGCTAGTGTGCGTGGAATGCTGTGGAGTTGGTTCGGTTGTGTGAGTGGATACGTCACGTGGAGCGCGAGCACGTGCGCGTGTGGGTGTGTTCGCGTGCCGACGTGACGTCACGCCGTTTCGTCACAGACGTAGCTGTGTACCGTCTACAAGCCTCTGTGTGCGGTTCAAGTCAATGTTACATTTTTGTGACCTTAACCGTAGCCATTTCGCAAGACTGTCCTTTACGTAATTGTCGCTTCTAGTTTTATTAATTTCCGAGAGTAATTAAATAGACGATGTATTTACTACTAACATAAAAATAATCTAAGTATAATATTTATTTATAGTCATCGTGTGGCATAAAATCATATTTATATAATTAATTATTAGTCATTTAAATTTACCCTAACTAAAGCTATTAATTAGTTTAGTTTGGGTTTTCTAAACTGATAACATTGTTTAATATTATTAAAGCAACTGTACCATGAATTTAGAATTTTAGATAATTTCCTAAAAATGAACGGCAACCCTGAAAAGAATATTTATTTAAGTAACAAGTGTTTGTGAGGGCACCATTTGCGATTGTGGCCATCTATCAGAAATGTGGGGCGACTGACGGCAATTAGTTATTACATTAAGTTTTAAACCTTAATTTAATACAATAAAGTTCAATTTAGTATGGAGCCATTCTGCAAGGGACAACACAATAAATTATGCTTTAATTAATTGCCTATCCTAATTACACCTGTATTGATTTTAGTTTTAAACTGTTTTTATTAACAATTTTGTTAGGAAAATTTAATGTTTATAGGTAAGCAATAACTTGTCACATACGTCATTGTAACAAATTAAAAAAAGTCAGTTTTTTTAATATCGCAAAGGTAACACTGACAACGTGCCTTATGGAATCTGGATCTGACTTGATTTTTTTACATTTTATGTTAATTTGATGGAATTGTATATATCTTTTGTAGGTCATTATTTATTTAAGTTTTTCCTTACTTCATAAGCCAAATGCTAACTAAATTCAAAATTTGATTTTTTAATGATCTATGAGTGAATTACAAAATGAAATAACCTTTAGTTGTGATAGTTCTTTAACTAGAAATATTATGTATATTGGCAGTATAGCCAGTTTTAGTGAGTTTTCTTCATCACATAAAATTTTAAATTCTACAAATATCCGCAACAAAATTTCAGACACAGAAAATAATTTATTATTACCTACGAATGCTATTTGTTTTATAAAATAGCCAATTTTATAGCATTCATAAACTATTTCTTGTCATCTGTAATACTTAATAATGTTAAATAGGTATATATTTTATATAAGTGTATAAAAGATTTTTATATCAAAGATAATCAAAGCAGAAGTGTAATAATTCAAAGGGCGTGGTGTACACCTGCCCTTACACAGGTGGCGGGAGGCTATTAGCGCCACACTTGGGGAGCAATTTGTTCCATGTAAAAGAATTTTTAAGTCAACAAAAAATATAAGGAAATATAAGGGGTGGACTTTTACGCTGTTGAATCTACACATCACCTTAATATTAAATTCTTGATGCTAATTTTTATACATCAATTATTTTTGTAAAGATTTTGATATCTTAAAACGGTAGCAGAGCCATGCTTTTCCCAGCACAAGTGGGACGTATCAAACGGGCTACGTTTTGTGCGATGATTAAAAGCGCCAGAGGCCCAATCTCCCACCCGCTCTGTTCCCTTCATTTCTCCCTTCCCTCTTGTTCCTTGAGCTGGCAACATCAGACGGACCGTATGCTTGTTTGCCAACCTTTTTAAACCAATATTTATTAAGAAAAAAATCGCAAACAATGCCATTAAAAGCATTTCCTTTATAGCATAAAAAGAAGATAAATAAAAAATATATTGGCATAATATTTGCATGCCTTTACACTAGTATGGAAAGTAGCATAATAATTCAAAGTCATATTCATTATCACGTATGCAACTATTCAATTATGAATTAATAGAGGCTAAATAGCTTATCGACAAACTATGTACATATTGAAATACGTAATCGTTAAAAAACACATACATAGATATAGGCTACTTTGCATCTACGGCTAGGGTTTCAACTGCTTGCTAAGTTTTTATGACATTATAATATTGCCACTCATATTTATATATACTATTGTACCTTTGTCCCTAGAGTTCACAATATGCCGAAAAAAAGTTAATTCTATACAAAACTTTTTTTGGAGACCGAAAAAACAAGGTTATGGCACAATTATTTAATTCTTGTTAAACAAGTAGGTAAATTATTTAAAAAATAATCATACTATAAATATAAAAATTATTATCGTCTTATAAAATAATTGATATGCATATCTAGTTTGAAATCATAATCAATATTAAATATCTATTTACCCGCATGACAGCTGTCATATTTTAATCAAACAGCTATACAAAATGGCGGCTGTTGACTGTTTCAACGGAATGAAAATCTACCAACGCATGACGCCTGTGCACATTTCCGATCCGGTATACGATAATTATCGGTACGGGTAGCAAACCAATATTAATATGCATTTCTGGTTATAGAACACATACATATAATAGGCAAAGAATATAAAGTGGCATTATACGCAATACAATTTTTGTAGATCGACGCATGAAAGGCAATAATTACCAAGCGACATTTTGGAAACTAAAGTTGCCTGCCATTTAAAAATTGTTAGGTTTTTATTCCTAGAATCACCTATTATTCATAGCTACGCTATTTCAATGAATTTTAATCAAAGTTTAACCTAAAATAGTTTTAAGTATCGGATTGTTTCCTAATATAATAAACTAACTTCTGCCAACGGCTTCACCCGCGTGAATAACGATTTTAATACAAATTCTGACCCCTTTTACAAACTTTGAATGCCATACTTATTTATATCGAATCAATACATAAAAAATAAGTCTCAAATTTCTAGCTCTATAAATGACGATACTTCCATACAACTTTTCATCCCTCTTTTCAACCCCTTACGTTTTTTTTTTTTTTTTCGCATTAAAAAGCACAGTACAACGTTTTTTCGTATTAAAAGTACAGTACAACGTTTTTTTTTCGCATTAAAAAGTAGCCTATGTCCTATCTTAGGTTCTAGACTATCTATGTACCAAATTGGCGTGAGAGCGAGATAGATACAGAGACAGAGTTACTTTCGCATTTATAATATTATTATAGTACGGATAATATCCGGAATATGTATGACGTATATTTTTATTACTTTCAAGTGTTTTTACCGCAGCCGGTAAGTTATTTACATACATGCGGGCCAGATGGGACGGTTAATATATTCGTTTTGAAGCGGCCGTTTGTCGATTATGTCATTAACGTAATTATCACAGAGTATAAATTGTCAATGCGCTTTCATTTGACAGGATGTGGTCGCATTAAGGAGTTTTTATATTGTCCTTTTTTGTTTCAGAGAATACTTTTGTATTAAGGAACTCGTTAAAGATAAAACAAAAGGTTTGATGACGAAGAATCGTAAGAACTTTAGGTAAAAATTTTATACATCTAAATATAATATCGAAAACAAACAAAGTTATGGGAAAAGCTTATATTTTCTCTAAAATGAAAACACCCATCTTTTTCAAAATAAATATGATTAAAAGCTCATTTAATGAAACTCAAATTTTTACAGAATTTTAAATACTATAGTTTAAAAGTTAGAGCTCCTCTAATATGAGACACAAGGTTTATGACTTTAGGAGCTAATATATCAACCACTACTAACTTAATCAAAATAGTCAAAATCAAACCTCCTAATTATTTCTAAAGACCTATGCAAAGATACTCATACGTTGCCACAAAGATTTTTTCAACCCTCAGTTACATGTATGGACTGTTACCCTTAATTTTTATATATTTCAGGATTTCAATACAAAATTGTGTAGCGGTTCATAGAATACACCTATTTACTAAATTTCGTATCGATCGAACCAATAGCCTTTGAGTAAAATGATATGCTTATAGCCGGGTGTGCTCAATGATCTGTAAACGATAGGTGGGTTAAGCAACTTAGGCGCGCTCAGTCACTAGATGGGTGATCGCGTAGTGGTATTTCATCTGAGCGTCTCCGTGCTTTCGAGGGCACGTAAAATGTCGGTTCCTGCTGTCAGGTCAGAGGGCTATACGGGAGACCTGAACAATTTTGACACTAGGTTGGCCACTAGCCACTCGATAAGAAGAATAATAATGTTTTCAATTTCAATTATACTTTATACGAATGCTGTAGAAGTCAGAAATTACGTTAGCTTGTTGAACGGAACGACGGGTTCATTGTCTTATACGCAAATAGAATAAAGGTTGTTACACACGTTTGAGACCTTTTAACATTAGAAATTGTAATAAAAACAAGTAATATATTGTACTCAAATAAGCCCGCTTTCTTGTACATGTAACTGGCTTATCTATTATGTATAAATTATCTATATATTCGTAAGTTAAACCACGGATTCCTCATATAAAATATGGTTTATATTTCGCGGGCGTAGGACTTATAATCTTTGGCTATGCCAAGGAACCTAGGTAGAGGTACCTTAAAGATTTTATGGAGAAAGTTAATCTATCTAAAATATAAAATTGTCGTGACACAGTTTTAGTTACCATACTCATCCGAAAGCGATTGACCGATTTTGATAAAATTGTATATGTATATCCAGTAGGTCTGAGAATAGGTTCTTGTCTATTTTTATACCTCTGATAAGGGTGGTACATCCCGATTTTTTTGAGACAATTTTTTCTAAAAATTCATTCTACCCTAAATTTTTCCCTTCTACCATCAACCCCTATTTTTTATTATTAATAATATACTTTATATTAATAATTCAATCATTTTCAGCGGTTTCACTTCTGTTCACAACTAGACTCAGTTAGAGGGCGCTGCTATCGGGTCCCAGATTTAATTTCAGGGAGGACCTCTGCCGCGCCCGCTGGTATTTAAGTATAATTATGATATATGAATATGTATTAATTTTATAAATTTGCATTCAAACTGCCAATGTCAAACACATGTCTGGCATTTCATTTGTTAATTCATTTTAAGAAATCTATCAAGTTGCGATAGGTCAACTGGTTGTTAGTACATATAAAATTGTCAATACATTAAAACAATGTATGAATTATTCATGTTTTATAATGAGCTCATGCTAAACCAACAAAACAATTAACGCCACATTAAAATCAAGACAGTAGTTTTAATATGTCAAAAACAAAAAAATCTAAAAAAGTCTAAATTCATCTCCTGCCTCTAAATGTTTGACTCAAATTACTTTAATTATATCTTCAATGTATTTTTGTTGTAATTTGACATTTTAAAACAAAAATTATTATAAAATGCTAGTTATTACATTTAAAAATGAAATAAAATGGAATCAAAGATATTTAGCACAGGAAAACTCTATTTTTTGGTATCTCAACAGTATAAGTGCCGACTCCGCTCCGTTAATGCGAGAGTCGCGGGTCCTGACCTCCTTGGCCTATTGTGGTAACCACTCCTAGAGAAAGCTAAATTTATGCATATTAATTAATATTTAATTCAAAATTATATTTGCAATGTATAATCTATATAAAAGTATAATCTTTTTGTAATGGTCTTTCAAAATTCAAATAAATACGTTTCAAAGTTCAAACGCGCAACTTTATTTATTTATATTCCTTATTCCCTACTAATTCACTACAAATCTAAATCTTGGTCATCTACCAGCCAAATCGCGTAAAGCAAAACAAAAAATATTTGAACCGACGACGATCCAGCAGCATTATTTTCAAAAAAAAAATTAATAAAAGAAAACATTATTGCTTATTGCAATTTATCAAATATTTAAAAACAAAGTACAATATTTTGTAAACAGCTTAATGTATAAGTAGGTCAAAGCAAAATCAATGGATGTCGTGGGTGTTTATATATATTGTGAGGGATCAATGGTTCCCACGGCTTTTTATAAATAGACACACTATAGTGTACTACAATGTTATTAAGCGTATTTCGTAGTGTAAATAAATGTTTGAGATTTTAACGATTTTTGTGGAGAAGCCGAAATGGCCCAATGGATAGACGACTTGACGAAAGTCGTAGTTTCAAATCCGAGCAAGCACCTCGGAGTTTTCGAGTGCTTAATTTGTGTTTTAAATTTAACTAACCTTCATGTTGTTGAAGAAATTCTAAGAAATGTAAATGTCCTAGTCCTAGTAGTGAAGTGGTATCTTGGTGATGGTTTTTTTTGTCATGACGATTGGCAAACAAGCATAAGGTCCGCCTGCTGGTAAGCAGTAACCGCAACAAATGAACGCTAGCGATACTTGAATTATCACAAGCGCATTGCCAACCCAAGGAACAGGAGGGACGGGATGAGAAGGAAAAAAAGGAAGAGAACAGAGGGGGTGGGAGATTGGGCGCTCTCACTCATCGCACGAAACTCAACAGAACCTAATGATACTGTTACTTGATGCCGATTTTCGGTGAGAGGGTAGTACTTGCCTAGTCGAGTCGGCCCTTTTGTGCTGAGAGAAGCATGCCTCTACTACCGTAAGAAGTGGTAAAACTTAAGTTTCCGTCTGGTTACAGACCACCGTACGTTGGCAGAAAAACTCGTTCTCGTGAAAAGTAACCTCAGCCAGCGAGTAACGAGTAACCAGTTGCATCTTAGAAGGTCGGCAACGCACCTGCATGCCCTCCGGTGTCAGATGTTCAAGAGCGGCGGTACTAGGATAATTTAATTTAATTTTCGAAACGGCTGAATTGATTTCAACGGGAGTTTCACTGGCAGATAGTTGATTTTATAAGGAGTAACTTAGGCTACTTTTGTTTTAGATAAAGATTTAGGGTTCCGTGCAATAAAGGAAAATCGGCACACCACGCAAGCGGAGTTATAATAAAATTGATCACCTTTTATGTAAATGGCGTCATTAAGTTATAGGAACTCTAAATATATTCTGTAATCAGATACAAATTATTAATATAATGACTCAGTTCAAAAGCTTGGTTTGTACAATCATATTAGCAATGTTTTTCAAGGCATTTCTAATATTACTATTGTCCCTCAAAATAAGCTCGACCGATATATATATATTTTTAAAGCGAATATTAATTTATATTATATTTAATACCTTTAAACGAGGAATTCTTGTATATATATATATACTTGGGATGTCAGAAAAAGCTGCACCGATTATCATGAAATTTAGCATGCATGGGTTTTCGGGGACGATAAATCGATCTAGCTAGGATTTATTTTTAGAAAATGTTGCTTTGTCCGTGTTTTCAGACCGTTGTCGACACGCCATCTATTATCAACAAAATAAATTAAAAATGTCAAAATATATAAATAAATTCACAGCGCATTTGAGCGACCACGCGTTGCTATGGCAACAAGGATTTATTGAATTTAATCGAATGACAAACATTTCTACAATGACAGTTGACGTTTTCTTTAATTTATTGTAATATGTCACTGACTGACAGCGATGCGTCCATTAGAATTTAACAAAATACTCAACAATCCCAATTTTTGCGGATATAACTTGTTGTCGAAATCATTATTTTACTATCCAGGTAAGGTTTCAATCGAGTCTACCGTACCCTTCACGACTTTCGATTTACCAAAAACAAAAAAAAACCAAGCATAGCTCGGTCAACCAGGTACTGTCAATTAAACTGGTAATACTCTTATTATCTGTGGTTTAAATTAAAATAAATTACTAAAACTATTTTTCCGTTTATAAATACTAATTAAAATATATTATACGGTATCAGATAGTTCAACATAAAATTTAACATGGATATTTTATGATTATAATTTATTTTTATATAAAACTAGCTGCACCCGCGGCTCTGCTCGCGTGATGTACCATTTTTTCTTTTTGCACAGAACCCCAATTCTTTTTTAAAATAAAAGTAGTCTAAGTTACTCCTTATTACATCAGCGATGCCAATAAAAGTCCCGTCAAAATCGGCCCAGCCATTTCGGAGATGAGCCGGAACAAACAGACAGACAAACAAAAATGTAAAAAAAAAAAAAAAAAAATGTTATTTTGGTGTATATACCGTATATATATTCATATACATGTAGTAAAAAACGGTTATTTCAATATTACAAACAGACACTCCAATTTTATTATATGAATAGATAAAAGAAGAAGACCTGACTGACATATCAACTTCCAGCCAACCCTTGGACTTAGAAAGCTGAATATATATTATTTTTTTATGTTAGAAGTTGGCAAACAAGCATACGGCCCACCTGATGATAAGTGGCTGCCGCAGCCTATGAGCGCTTGCAGCACCATTAGTAGGTGCCACTCGCGCGTTGCCAACCTCGAGATATTAGTTCTTAAATCTCGTTCGCCCAGTAATTTCACTAGCGTACAATGCCCTTCAAACCGGAACACAGTAGTGCCTAAGCACTACTATTTGGCGGCAGAATATTGGACACTGCGGTGGTACCTACCTAGCCGGCCTCTTGCAACAAAAGACCTACCACCAGTGTGACTGATTGCACTGGTGGAATAATCTCTGTTGTGACAGAGGTTATCCCAACAGCGGGCGATGGGGTCGTCACATCCCGACGCCTTAAAAGGATTTTCAGAAGTTGAACCCTTAAACTGAAAACAAGCCCTTAAGGTGGTGAAAAAGGGGTTGAAACTGATTTTGATTCCCGCTCGGAGATGTTTGTATTGACCATACAGGCATGTGCTCCAGTCTGGGTGTGTTTGTCCTTGTCCTTGTGTATGTTTAAGGACCCCAGACACAGGATATCACTCCCGTAATGGGGGCCGTTGAATGTGAAGGATTTCAAAAAAAAAGTTTGTATGCGATGTAGTCATTTTTGAAACTAGAATAAATGCTACACACTCAACGGCCCACATTAGGTTAGTTATATCCTGTGTCGGGGGTCCGGAAACATACACAATGACAAGGACAAACACACCCAAACCGGAAAACATGCCTGTATGGTCAATAGAAAGTTACAAACATCTGCTACGAGCGGGAATCGAACCCACGACCTGTGGCGCTTAAGGCGGTTCGCAACTAGAAACATGAAGCTTTGGTTTTTGGCAAACAATTAAAGATAAAGAAATACGTGTTTTAACATATTTTAAAATTCCACCGCTGAAGGGGCCGAAATGGGGATTCAAAGTTTGCATTTAAATCGTTATTCACGCGGGCGAAGTCGCTGGCAGAAGCTAGTTTCATAAAATATGAGTGACTTAGTCACACGTTCCAATAGATTTATACAGAAATATGTGAATCGCTTAGCCCCGATTCGATATCGTGTAAACGGCCTCTATTACGTAAGATCCCGTTACTACTGCGGTACAATATTACACGTCATGACCACAGGAGTTCTTTGTATAAAGCAATTCGGCACTTTGGTTTGCTCATCCATAAATTACATCAAAATAATATATTCGTTACTTTGGGGCATTACGTCACACAATTTTTATGATTTTTTTACTCCTAGCTCGTCCTTGTCAATGCTTGACACATTTGTGTGACGCCGCTATCTAGTGTGACGTCACATTATTATTTCATTTTTACATCAAAAAATTAAAACATCAGTTCCGAAATTAGTTCATAAAATAAACATTAGTAAGGTTTTCTTTCTTAGGTTCTTGCGTTCAAATAATTAGTTATAATTAAATTTAGAAAAGTTACGTCACAAAACTAAAGACTCCGCCTCTTGTCACACATTGTCACACTTCGTCGACCCCCTTGCATGTGACGTAATTTATGGATGGCTCCTTTTTACACATAGATATATCAATTACTCCACACTTAATTTGTGGATTTTAATTTTTACTTTCGACAAACACACAGACAATAATACATAATATGTTTTGTGTGTATGTTGTCTTGTACTGGTAGTACTATTGCTAAATTGAATATCTGTGCAATTTAAGTTTTATCTCAGAATCCATTTTAGATTTTCAATTACTAGTTTTTATAATAAAATAGGGGATGAAAAATTTGTTTGGAATTTAATAACCACTTACATATATTAAAGGAGCATCATTAAAAATCGTTATTCACGCGGCAAAGCCGCAGGCAAGAGTGAAGTCATAAAAACGATCGTTTATTTACAATAGAAAATAACGGTTTGCGTCATCTTAATTACTGCGTTTGTATGTTTTTCGTCTTTATTAAGTTTCAATCCCGTTAAGGAAGCCAAAAATGTTTTGAACTAACTCGAAGGAAGCTAAACAACATATTTTTAGACTGTAGTAATTGCTTCATCACGGACATTTTTAATACGGTATTTTCTATGGCCTGGGGAGCTACCATGAACTTATAGTATACAATTCTAATTCGATGCACTATAATTCAGGTCATGTTCAGGTATTAAATGCGTGCCGTAACGTTCTAAAATAAATAATAATAATAATCTTTATTTCACAACAAACAGGATTACAATAAAGACAATGTAGTCCTGGCTCCTAAACTAGGATAAACCCGTGTGTCAAGTGCTAGTTCCTTCTATTCTGTGTTACATTTTACAATCCAAATTAAAGAATAACAGTAATGTATGTTATTAAGTAATTAAGCAGACATATTCCAGTCTATAGTATACCTACATGTCTGTTCCTTTTATCTTAATGATTAATAATGATGATAATAGAGACGCTCATAGCCGAGTGCACCCACTGATCGGTAAACGATCGGTAGGCTAAGCAACTTTAGGCGCGGTCAGGCACTAGATGGGTGATCGCATAGTGCTATTTCAACCGAGCGTCTGCGTGCTTCGGAGGACACGTAAAAAGTCGGTCCCGGCTGTTGACAATTTGACAACAGTCTATAAGTCAAGTCAGAGACCTAATGGCGACCTGAACAACTCTAACACTAAGTAGGCCACTAATCACTCGATAGAAAGAAAGAATTAATAATGAATCGTTAATAGATTGTCGTGGTACGAACTACGAAATTGCGATGTTATCATTTGAATCGTAATAGGAGTTCATGGTAGACCCCTAGTTCTAAAATTGTATCAATGTAAATAAACAAGAATTATGAAAACTTAAAAATTTTTTAAGAATGATATTTAAAAATGTAATTTAAGAGTTTTTATTTTGGGATTTCTTCTATATAGGATCTGTACGTGACTTCGTCCTCGTTGACTTTAGAGTTCGGTTCAGACTCTAGTAGGAACACGTTTAGGTATATAGTGGTTCGTTTTATAGGGTTCCGTACCCAAAGGGTCCGTCCGTCTGTCAGCGGTTGTATCTCAAGTAACGTAATAGTAGAGACTTGAAATGTTTACTGAATGTGTATTTTTGCTCCTGGACGACAGCTTTTGGGAGCTCCAAAATCCCTATGATTATAATTTATACTGTGTCAGGAAGTGGCAACAGGTCTCTGGAACAGCTTTCGACACGTGCATTCCCGTCAAAACTAAAGGGAAAATTTATAAGACTGATAAGATTATATTATATTATTGTCGTATTATATGGATCGGAGTGCTGGGAAATGAAAGCTGTGGATGAAAGAAGAATGCATGTAGCAGATGCGAATGTTGAGATGGATGTGTGGAGTAAGAAGGACAAAACTCGAAATTAGTATATACGGGGAACTTTGAAAGTAGCGTCAGTGATTGAAAAATTGAGGAGTAGAAGATTATCCTGGTATGGGAAGGTTATGCGCAGAGAACAAAGTCCTGTGCCCAAAAGAGCGATGGATTTGAAAGTGAGTGGTGATGTGAAGAAAGGACGCCCGAAAAAGACGTGGATGAAATGTATGGAAGAGAATATGCGTAGAAAGGGAGTGAGTGCAGAGATGACGAATCATAGAAATCAATGGAAGAAGACGTGCTGTGCCGACCCCACTTAGCGTGGGATAGGAAGAAGAAGAAGAAGAAGAAGAAGAAGAAGAAGACGAATGTGTCAGGAACGTCTATCTGGCCTCGCGATCTTTTGTCTTATTATATTTGATTTTATATAACGAAAATATCGTGTTACCTATTATTGTATTTATGAGCTTGCCGGGTAGGGGCGCCAATATGATATTCATACACAAAATAAAAAGAACCAGTGCAACAAATGTCAGTCCTAGATCTATTTTTTTTTTTCGGAATGTGTATTGCTGTTGGCCCTACTGGCCTTGACAGCGTCACCGGGCGGGGGCCGAGTACTGAGACTCAGCCGTGATAAAGGGACAGCCCTCACGGGGCTCAACTTTGATTCCGTCCTTAGGGTGCCTCCTGCGAAGCCGAACCACGGCGGCGGACGTCATCGGAGATGGAGGCAGCGCTCCGAGCGCATTCTATACGATAGACTCACCCGACGGTGTGAGCGCGACGCGACGTGCGAAATAAAGGACCTCGTCCTTGCCGGCGAGGACGGTGTTGTGTGCGTGTCTGTGCTGTGTAAGGGGCATTTTCTAATGTAATCTTATCGTCAGGGTCTTGCAGGACGTGCTTAGGACGCCTTACTTTTGTCGGTTGGTTGCATCGGTCTGTGTAGATACAAGCATGTCTAATCAAAGGATTTGGATGGAAAGTAGTTTGATCGAAATAGTTTTGCGATAAGCGCTTCAAATGTTTGGGGATCGAATCGATTTCAAAGTCTCTATGGAGATCTACGTTGCGAACGTACCACGGACAGCCCGAGGCCATGCGTAAGAAATGGTTCTGAATTTACTCCTAAAACTATATTCTACTATACTTATACTATCTTTAGTAACTAGAACCTACTTTTTAAAGAGTTCCTCTTTATTCTATTCTTATCTCCGGAAGTTCTATCCTACGAGTAATAATCGTTTCGCAGACGCTATAGCGTAATCATATTATATACACCTTGTTCTTGGTTTTCTATCTACCCAGGGTCAGCTTATTACTCTTATCCGGATTTGAACAGTTACTAGTTTTTACACAGAGCGATTGCCACCTGACCTCCGCAACCATAAGGGCGAACCAGTAACTCATTGTATAGAAGCCAATGATTATTATGAGATATTATGTGATAAAAACCGGGATCCACAGCTTAACGTGCTCTCCAAAGCATGATACACCGCGTTTTGATATCAATAAAAATTCGTTATAACAATTGTTATATAAGATGATTTTCACAATATTGCAGTTATAGAAATATGATTCAAGTATTTAAGACAATCATCAAATCGTTAAATCGACTTCAAAACAACGCAATAGGTGAAGGTGTAACTCGAAAATCTTGTTTCATGTTTACTTAACCGATTTCGAATCACGAAACTCGTTTAACCCACGGACGAGATCGTAAAAGATAAGTAGACGTTATGATTTTATATAGATATCACGATACTGGATTGGCGCTTTAGTTAAAATAGTATTTTGCATCAGTTTTAGGTAGAATCCTAAGTAAATTAAAACCACTCTGTGAAACTAGCTTCCGCCGGCGGTCTTTCCGCACCGGAACGATCGGGAACCTTCAAGAGAACAGTCTATTCTTTCCTTAAAACCTCCTATCCGTTTGAGTGGTCTAGTAGAGCGTTGTCTCTTTTTGTCTCTAACTTAGAATATCGGCGTGAAGTAACAGATTTCCTATTGCGTTTCATTTGATTCTATACGATGATCGTCTTCTGGGATACTGGGGGCCTTGGGCATACAAAAATTCCCCTTTATATAGAAAAAAGGTTCTTTTCTTTTCTTAATGTAAAAGAATATGTTGTCATTTAGAGGCCCTTAGTATTTCGGGGGTCTACGTGAGCACTAGAAGTTTAAACCTTGTCTAAGGGCTAGCTTTGTTTCGCCTATTGTTAGATTACGATAAGTCTTTCCATTACGAAAACCTTATGTTTACCACCTTTGGTAATAAATGAAGATCGTTTCCGGTTCAATGACACAGATAATAGGAACTCCCCGACACAACGCCAACTCGACCGCTCACCCCGGACGGTGAGCACCGCGCCGCGTACGGTCGCTAGACTGCGCTCCGGAGCGCTTCCTCCCTCCCGATGACGTCCCAAGTCTAGGCTCGACCTCGCAGGAGGGGCCCTTGGGACGGATTCAACTTGTGCCCCGCGTGGCAGTCCATCTTTTACCGGCCGAGGTCTCCAGACCCGGCCCCCACCGGTGACGCTGTCAAGGCCACTAGGGCCAACAGCAATGGACACTCCGAAAAAAAAAAAAAAAAAAAAATAGGAACTCGTTCTAGTTGAATTTTTGTATTACATATTGTATATTGTACCTGCGTTTATAGTACGAAATACTAGTAGATTTATACTTATTATTTGGCGAGATTATTTTTTCGAGGAATGTAAACAATGTTTTTTACTTATTTATTATCAATCAAATAATATTTTTCTACGTCTTAATCGCGTTTGATAAAACATGTGATATTTATATCATTTTAACCTTTCGTTATACTTGTTCACCTTAGTGTGGCGGAGGTTAGATAGAAATCAGTTTGTGATTAACAATAGCTGGCTAAAATCTATGGTAAATTCGTAGAACATAAATGCCATTAGTGGTAATACGGCGAATGCGTTATTTTGTGAGATTTCATCTATTTTTATCGACGCAACGCGATCGGACGCCATTTTGAAATTAATTTTCGATCGCTATAGAAATAGTTTGTTTTAATCTCGTAATCAATCACACGTTATTGAATTGGTTATAGATCAAATAATAAAAAGGAAATGGCTCCAAACTTTGTTCAAACAAAATTGTCCAACGTGAATTCATAATTTAAATAGATAGAGAAATAAATTGATCTATAAAATTTTTCATGTTGCTTTTTTTGATATGACAAAAAAAATTACGTATTTATTTTTAAAAATGTTTAACTTAGGGGAAACTGGTAATATCAGCTTATATTTAAAAGCATTTGCTCTGTTCGCACTCCATGTGTTTTCGTTTCAAACCCCTTTAAAGGTTACCTGACTATTGCCTTGACCGAGACACGTGGCATATCAAAGTCCTGTATTCTCAACACGCATGTTCTTGAATTGTCATTTACAAGGTTATATAAATTATTATTCTTACAGTTAAAGAAATTAAATTGTATACGAATCGCAAACAGTTAACAGTTTGGCAGTTATCCTCGAACAGACACAGAGACATATAATCGCCGAGCTACCCAAGAAGACTTAAAGCGTAATAACGCTCGGTCAAAAATTTGGTAGCAATGGTTTGTAAACGTACTCTTAAAGGTACTCGTACGTACTCGTAAACGTACTCGTAAAGAGTTAGATTTAGCTATCTACGCTTTCACTTCTACAAGACTCTCTGTTCTAAGGTGCGGATGATTAATTGGATTACATTGTGGTTTTTCGTTTTATTCATTAATTTTTGTTAAACATAGTTGTTATATATTTATTTTAAACTTGTTTTATGAACAAATTGAATTCACGCGAATGACGGCGCACGCTGAACTTAGTATTTTCAAAAATTTATTTTATCATTTTACACAATATTATCTATCTTCGACGAATTTGATGATTTTCCCGTTATCTTGATGAGTTCACTTATTTTACCTTAAATTGTTTCTACACTACGATTTTTATTGGCCTCGTTAAACCCAATAAGTTCACCCAGGTCATAGTAAATTGTTTAACAAGGGGATTACTATCAAATGTAGCTTACAATCGAAACGGAAATCTTGCCTAGGCTCGTGCCTAGGCAAGATTTCCGTTATCTTACATTCAGAAAAATCGTTTTTTCTGAATGTAAGATTTTTTTTTCTAAATGTGAATTGCTGTTGGCTTTACTGGCCTTGACAACGTCACTGGGTGGGTTGGTGATCAACAAAGACAATTCAGATTCATACAATATATTTACATTCAAATATCTGTTTAGCACAAAAGCGGCGAGCAATCCTATACCCACCTGATATCAAGCGGTCAACATAGCCTACATACGCTTGCAATACCAATAGCATAACAAAATGTTGGTGACCCAAGAAAGAGAGGCCAGGGAAGAGAAGGGAATAAAAGGATAAAAGTTTGGGTCAACGATGTTGCCACACGTTCAACGAAGAGATACTGTTAATTCACGTCGAAATTATGTTGGTAGTAAGCACCAGTCGAGCCGTTGCATAGATTTTTTTAATGCTTAGGCTAGCGCTTAATGATACCTAAGGTGGAGCACGCTGGCCTGGAAGATGCCTATTCACTCTTGATTTGAAGATGGTGGTTTGACCCATATTATATATGTCTGTAAGATGTTCCTGATAGTAGTAGACTTGCTGATTTCAAGCACGACTCGACTTTATTACAAGCTAAAATCAAATCACAGACCAGGCTTTATAGTCAGTCTTGCTATTATGCAGCAGACAAAACGAAAAAGAAAAACAAAAAAAAAATTGTGCATTAAATATAAGTGAATGCATTTTGTTCGTGTAGATTGTATAAGTACAGGAAAAATACTATAGCAATTCTATCGATTTAGTTTATCTCATTTAAATGATAACATATGGACCACAATAGGGTGGAGTCCGACCAGGGTCATCGACCTCACCCTCATTTAAATTCGCGTCACATTACAAAGGAAGTAATTGGATAATAATTTGGAAGATGGCGCCTCCCCCAAGATTGGTCAATATAGCTTGGCAATTTGACAAGATCGGATCGTTTAATATATTTTTAAGCTTTAAGCAAGTTTTTGTATTGATTTTTTATCCAGAACGGTTTAGCTGTTTTGAAATGAAATCTTTTTAACCACGTCGAGTTTTGGTAGGACTGACGAAAACGATGTTATATTTTTTATTCATCTGTTTATAATAAGGGATTTATTTTCGGTATTTTGAAAATGCTTGATGACCTTTGATGGTTCCGTAGAAATGATCTGATCTATAACTTTGAAAATGAAAATGAAATATTTTATTCAACGTATAAAGTATTCAGAGAGCCGGCGAAACGAACTAGGGGTTATATTTTTTTAATTTTATTTTTTTTAATATCAAATTTATATGGAGGAGATAGAAAACAAACTACTTACTTAAGACTTATTAACAGTGATTTCATTGTTTTTCTAAACATAATTACTACATTAATATATATTATATGCAGAAATATACACACCTAGGCCGTATGAGCGCTGCAATTTTAATATTGTTAAAATTTATAAAAAGAGTATCATATAGCCAAGCTGTGTTTTAAATTATTTTCAATATTGGTTCTTCGACTCGAATATATATTAAAAAACTTCTCCCTATACAGCATAAATGTTTGGTGTTCGCGAAATAATTCAACGTCTAAGGGGTCCAGGCGTCCCAAGCGCCCAGGGATTTAACACTTGGCACTTGGCACTCATGATGGCACGGCGCATGCGCGCAGCTAACAATGTTTGATGGGCAGTAAAGGGGAGGGAGTCGTCATCACTGAAATTCTATTACGCGTTTTATACACGGGGCGCGCCTTAATGGGGGGTGTGCATAAAACACGACCATTATATCTAGACCGGTGCCATTTTACACAATCGCCCCGCTCTCGTCCGTCTCGTTAACGACTGCGGGGAGGTTGGGCGGTCTAGTTATATCGGTAGTCTCGTAAAACATTGAAATCTGCGTTCGGTAACAGCGTTAGGGTCTTTTTAGTTGGTCGATTCGATACGAGCAGTTTATTTTAAATTATAACGGCGTTTTTGGAGGGGGTGTTTTTAATCTGCCTGTTTGCTCAGTTGCTTGCATCTGTTGTACGAATTTACTGTGATAGCTTTAAGTTGGCGCATTTATGATATTGGAAAAGTGTCAAATTATTATTTTTCCTAGAAATATATTTTAAACTAGCTTCAGCCAACGGCTTTGCCTTCGTGAATAAAGTTTTTAATACAAATTCTGAAAATTCTTTCTTTCATTAAAATCGGTTCAGTACTTATGGAATGAAACGCGACAGATAGACGGAGTTCGCATATATATTATTAGTAAGGTTTAAGTTTTTTCTCATAAATCACTCTGTCTTTTGGTGAAAACTGCATGAAAATCCGTTCAGTATGTTTTATGTTCCTCGCGAACATATAGACACGCAGTGGTGTAGACATATTGTATTCTGTTGATAATAATTACACCAAAATGGCTCTTTTCGATTGTAAAATGATTTAATTTTTAAAATTATTTTGCAAAGAATGATTTCCGCCGCCGGAAGTAAAAAGGATGTTCAAAACGCGCATGCGCACACGCACGTTTCCATCTTTGTAGTTTGTACGGTTGTAATTTTGTTCTGGCTTATCTGCCAAACGGTTAAACCGTTTTTGACAGCACTTACACTGTCAGACATCCGATGTTATAAGAAATAAATAACTTAAGCTGAGCGCACATCTAGTTTAAAATAAGCCGAAAATTACAAATGATATTAATTTTCCGCCGGCGGTCTTTCCGAACCGATACGACTTGGGAACCTTCAAGAGAAGAGCCTATTCTTTCCTTAAAGGTCGGCAACGCGCCTGCATGCCTTCTGGTGTTGCAGATGTTCATGGGCGGCGGTGATCACTTAACATCAGGTGAGCCTCCTGCCCGTTTGCCCCTCTTACATAAAAAAAAAAAATTTATGAGGTACTTGCTTCTACCAGCGGTTTCGCCACCTTGAGCCACCTTTAACGCTTTGTACAATAAGTTTTATCTACTATTTCACCGTCTCCATATTTCCATCTACATTTGTTACAAAACACATCATAATCGGTTCATTGTTTTAAGCGTGAAAGAGAACAAAACAAACTCACTTTCGCATCACTACATAGTATAAAACAAAGTCGCTTTCTCTGTCCCTATGTATGCTTTAATCTTTAAAACTACACAAATTTTTAATAGATAGAGTGATTGAAGAGGAAGGTTTATATGTATAAAAATAGTGGAGAAAAAAAATATAATTTTTGAGGTTTCTAATGTGATGTCGTAAATAATTACTGAATGAATAAATCAAAACTACTGGATCGATTTCAATCATTTTTTCAGTCAATTACATAGGCTATATATTTTATACCCGTGCAAAGCCGGAGCGGGCCGCAAGTTTACAAAATTAGTTACGATCACGTGGTGGAGCTAAGAACAATTTCATTTCAAGCGTATCCATAATTGGCTATGTTTAATGCAAGATCACGATTAATTATGCGGTATCACGGATTCTAAAATAAAGTTTACTATTTGTATTTCAAGGATTGAGAACCTCATAGCCATGTGCGCTAACTGATCGGTAAACGATCGGTGGGTTAAGCAACTTCGGCTCGATCAGTCACTAGATGGGTCTTCTTATCGAGTGCTTACTGGCCAACCTAGTGTCAGAGTTGTTCAGGTCGCCCGTTTATGCCTCTGACTTGACTTATCGACTGTCATCAAATTGATAACAGCCGGGACCGACTTTTTACGTGTCCTCCGAAACACGGAGGCGCTCAGTTGGAATACCACTATGCGATATACATTAACGTGTGATCGCATAGTGGTATTCCAACTGAGCGCCTCCGTGCTTCGGAGGACACGTAAAAAGTCGGTCCCGGCTGTTATCAATTTGATGACAGTGGATAAGTCAAGAATTTCAAGAATCGCTAGATTCTATATTTTAATACCCAATACCTTTATATTAATTTGTACTACCTACAAAATAAAAAACATGCGGAGTTAAATAATGAATAGAGATTATTAATAATCTAGCTGTTCCCGCGACTTGACTCGCTTTAATTTGTACCGATTTCAATATCGTCTCGTAAGATACATATCTTGTTCTATATCTATGGCTTTTGTGTCCAAGGATACTTTAAAAAGAGGTTTGATTCTATAGTGCTCGATTTTGAAGATATCTTCGTAATTAAATTCTGACATTTACTCTAAATCCGCCAATCCGCAGTGGACAGCGAGGTGGACTTTGTCTAAAGCAGTGGGACACTAACAGGCTGTTACACTACTTTTTAGTTTACTTAATTATTTTTCGAGGACAGTACCTTCGACATAGGATCTTACCTAATAGCCGTTTACTGTGTGTGTGTGTGTGTGTGTGTGTGTGTGTGTGTGTGTGTGTATTAAAATAATGTAACCAAAAAAAGGAGCTAAAAAACAAGAAATACTTAAACTTGTATTGTCATGGCTCATGTTACAAGGCAGTTTAATCACAGGTAAAGTTCTTTTGCAATAATAACTATTGAAACTCATAAAAATGTCGATTTAAATTATTAATAATTTTGTTATTATTATTAATTCATGTGTCTCGGTTGGCAAGCAAACATATGGCCCACATGATGGCAAGCTGTTGTCGTAGCCTATGAGCGCTTGCAACACCATTTGTAGGTGTCAGTAATTCGTTGTAAGCCTCGAGATATTGGTTCTTAAACCTCCTTTGCCCAGTAACATCACTAGCTACAGTGTCTTTCAAACCGAAACACAGTATACTGCTTTACGGTAGAATAACTAACACTGCGGTGGTACCTACCTAGCCGGGCTCTTGCAATGAAAGGCCTACTTACTAACTCAACCCTATTGCCTGTTGGTTGAATGTTTTTTATATTCGAATCATATAGAACATATAACTAATGAACTTTTGATAAAGTAATAATCAAAGTTTCTTCGTATAAAATCGTTTTCGTCATTCGTAAGCAAGTCCCTTTTCACATGTGCCGGTCGCCGGGTATCCGGTAGTGATGGGTTTGGGCACGTATGGCAGCTTTCACACGAATTGGCGTAATTTAGCTCGGCAAGAGACCAGGTGCACACCGTATTCACCACTGTACGTACGAGCTACTAGATTCGAAATTGGTTCGCGTGAAAACGAAATGAGTTACTGGACAGTCGGCGCCGGATACCCAGCAACCGGCACGTGTGAAAGACACTAACGCGCGTTTTAATTCGGTCGCGGCACCCTAGCGCGTCGGTGTTGTGACATATCCACTTAATTCTATAATATAATTTATCAAACTATAAATTAAAATTAAATTTTTAATAAGTCGTATAATATTTTATAAATTGTAATCTTCATTTAAATGTTTTCAAGAAAGTCACTTCTTACTCGTCACTGAGACTTACGAGTTATTGGAACACGTAGTACTACCCGGTGGTCAGTTAAAAGCGCATATGGTACGACCAGCCCCCTGGTGGCCATTAATGTAATCAGGACTTATGGTCGCTGGTTAAAAGCTTGTGTAAATCTTCGTTAGAAAACTTAATGACTCACACAAATGTAAGGATTTTATGTTACATTTTTGAAGCTTAATCGCGATTCATGCGGGTCATGTGCTTTTGGTTCTTGTTTTAGTTAATTTAACTCGACCATAGCTAGGATATATTCCAATTCAGCAGGACATTTTCGGATTTTGATAGTTAGTGCCTTAAAAATTAGGAGAAATACAGGGCGATTACAGACCAGCTTTTTTTTTGCTCGAACCTGTACTGTAGTTTCGGCATATGCGTTTACACGAGCGCTACATTACGCGTTTTAAAACTACACGGCCTTAGTGCAGCGTAAACCAGCGTACAGGCACGGTAGTGGCGCTTGTAAACTATTAAAAAATTACTACGCGATTATAAGCGCTTTAACTCTCGTATGAGTTGTTTATATGTTAAAAAACGCGCCCATACGCGCTTCTTTAAACGACCTTATGTGCTAAATCCAAGTCTTTTAAAATGTTTGATAGCTTCGTATGTATACGGCTTTATATTATTAAGAATTTTGTGATGACTCAATTCGTGAGTCATTTTATAAGATACATTTTGTTAATTCTTAGATGAAATCGATATGAGACGAAGAAACTATTCATTTATTAAGATACTCAAAGATTAACAACGGACCCCAATTATTACGTCTCCGCTATACATCCGTCTGTCAGCGGGCTGTATCTCACGAATAGGTAGAAGAGTTGAAATTTTCACAGAATGTGCATTTCTGTTACCACTCTAAGTACTAAAAATACTATAAAATTTAAAAATAAAGATTACAGAACCCTATATGTGTCAGTCCGACACGCACTTATCCGGTTTTTTAATTTTAACACGTAACTAAAGGTAATATTTTATAAAGAAAAGACAGAAAATACGTTACGAAATATAACACTAAGACAACGTGTTCAGACCGGAAGAAACATTTGCGTTACAAACTTATCTTAACCGGGAATCGAACCCGGAAATGTTATCGCAAATAGCAGGTGCAGTCAACCGTCGAAGTACTTAATATGCGCATATTAGCGTAACATATCTATGTATTGTTTAGCTTTTACATTTATGGTGAAATGTTATACAAATGTCATATATTTTGAGACTGGTATCCTTTTACGGTTCGTGATATACAGCCCGCTGACAGACGGATAATACGAAACCTTAAATATATTAAAAAATAATTTACAAAATTATAAGAAAAAATAATCTTTATAAGAAGTAACAACGAGACGAACCAATGTTCAAAATTATGTAACTTATTGATAACACAAGTTAAAAAGAGGATTCTACGATATTATACACAAAACTAGCATCTCCCCGCGACTTCGGGTTGGCTCCAAAGAGAAATAAACTATTTGTAAGTAAATAATATTCCATAAGACACATACATCTGTACCGAATTTCAATTGAGTACGTCCTGTAGCATGTTTTTGATAATCTCCGAACGTTTTTGGCGATGAAAAGTATCGTATCTATTAATCCAGATAATAAGCTATCTGTGTGCTAAATTTCATCACAATCCGTTGAGCCGTTTCTGTGTGATTGAGTAACAAACTTTAAAACTAATTCCAAGTGAATACGCCTTGCAGGTTTTCTGATAATCCTACTGAAACCTAACATTCTTCCGGGATAATAAGTATAAGATTTCTTTATCCAGGTAACAATCTATATCTGTGCCAAATTTCATCCAAATCCGGTCAGCCATTTTGCGTGATTGAGTAACAAACATCTAAACTTTCACATTTATTACATTAGTAGGACAAACACCAGTGCAGTGTCACCAACCGACTCAGGTCTGTATGCTTTTACGCCCCCAACCCTATTGTACGAATCAAACAACTCTAAATAAACAAGGGTAGCTTTGACGTCACAAAAATTTTATAAAAACAAAATTCTTCGCGAAACAATTCTTCCAGAATTTTGCAACAATTTTCTTAAACATTAATTTATTTGAAAAACATCTTTCTTTTATAAAAGATTGCGTAACTATTGCAAAATACTATGAAGAGTTAAAAAGAAAAATCGGCCAAGTGCGAGTCGGACTTGCGCTCGAAGGGTTCCGTACCATTATATTCTATAACTAGGTAAAATGGAACCATATAGGTTTACGACCCAAAACCTATATGGTACTTTCGGTTGACCTAGAATTGTCAATTTTGTTCTAATATAAATTTGCCAGTATCTTTTTATCGTGTTGACTCAGGACCTTGATTTCTATACAAATAATAAGCACTATAAGCCTCATGATCTAGTATAAATTTCAACTTGCTAAATCCACACATTGCTGAGAAAATTGGTGGTGACAGACGAACAGGCTAACGGACAAGACAGTGATCTTTTAAGGGTTTCTTTTTACCTTTTAGGTACGGAACTCTTAAAAGCGAGGTATTTCAAAACGAAATGATTCCACCCGTATCACCTACAAAGAACACTTCTACGGAATATCGACCAGAGCATTTCACTTATCATTATCACTTCAAAATAGAACGGGCACGCACGCAAGCCGGTAATCGGGCAAAGCCTGACCAGATCAACTTGAACCACCATTTTACACGCCCATTCTCTTCTATGACCTCGTTTTATAGCGAACGAGGGGAGATGGGGGTTCGTTTTACGATGGTATTAGTTTAAAGGGCCCCAGGCATCACATGTGGCTGAAGATAAGCGATGGTATCCCTCGAAAACTTGTTTCGAGCGATAACTTACATTGTCTGGCGTGTTAAACTCCAAGAGAATGATGGCCCTATTGTGTTGTCCGGGATAATATAGAATTTAATTAGGAAATTGTAATGGGAAATAAATAATATTATATGCTATCTGGTATCTATACTAATAAATGTGTAAGTTTGGATGGATGGATGTATGTTTGTTACTCTTTCACGCAAAAACTATCGGACACATTTTCTACAGACATAGCTTATTGCCTATTAGCACATAGTGTATTTTTTTGTTACGGCAAAATGTTGGGTTCCCGCGGGATTATCAAAAAACTATATTAACGCGAGCTCATAAATGTAAAAGTATGGATGGATGGATGGATGGATGTTTGTTATTCTTTCACGCAAAAACTACTGGACAGATTTGGATGAAATTTGGTACACAAATAGGTTATTACCTAGATTTAGGATACTTTTTATCCCGGAAAAAATGTTGAGTTGCCGTAGGATCATCAAAAAACTACATAACGCGATTGGAGCCGCGGGCAATAATATTAAATATTATCATGTCTAGCAAAATATGAGACCATTTTATCAAATTGAGCGACATCCCGTAATCATTTGTACTGACATGTGAATACATAATTACATCGTATTAAATAAATAAATAAATAAATAAACGCTGCACACTCAACGGCTCCCATTAGGACAGTGATATCCTGTGTCGGGGGTCCGGAAACATACAAGGACAAGGACAAATACCCAGACCGGAAAATATGCTTGCATGGTCAATACAAACATATTATGCTCCGAGCGAGAATCGAACCCGCGACATGTGGCGTTTAAGGCAGGTTCGCTACCGCTGCGCCACAACGTCGTAAAATAATTATACTGACGACTAAGTAACTACACCCGCCCAACTACTTTGCACGCTTCGTGGACCGATTTTTCTTTATCCCACGGAACCTTAATTCCTTTTCTAAAATAAAAAGCCTAAATCTGTTAGTGAAAGTAAATAAACACGCAATTTTTAATTTTTTTAATGTATGTAACGTATTACAGACATTTCAATTTTATTCATTTACATTGGGACAAAATATATGTCACTCTATGTTACTTAAAATTGATAGAACCTGGCGAGGTTTCCGTTGGTAATCTACAAGAAACCAATTAAGAACAATAGCCGTCCGCAGAATTAGGCAAACCAAAGGCTAAATGCACACAGCACCCTCGGCGAAACATAAATTGTGCCACTAATTCAGACCAAAGGACTTGAAACTCAAGGGAGTTCTAACCAAAGATCGATATAAAGAGATTGCGATGTTTCCCCCACGACCAACATATCATGAACTCAGCTATTCAACTTTATTCGTCGATAACTAAAGATTCACGATAGAGGGGAGACGCCGAGGGTGTCAGACGTTCTGGTCGCATTTGGTACGTTCCGTTTACGGCAGATCGTGCCGCATCTGTTACTTTGCATTTTAGTGCGTAATTTTGTGAACAGCAATCGTTAGGGCATAAAGGAGTATAAAATATAATGTCGTTCATGTATAGAACTGAAATGTAACGATATTTTTACTGGTACGTTTTCGTTCTTATCTATTTGAACCAACTGAATCTTCTAATATTATAAAGCTGAAGAGCCATTTATCGAAGAAGGCTCTATATAGGATGTATAATATCATGCTATGACCACTAGGAGCTGACCATCAATGAAAAATATCGCAAAAATGGGATAAAAAAATATCCCTTTTGAGAGCTTCCGTCGCGTACGCTGTAATAGTTTTACGTAAAAATGATGTTTGGTGGAATTGTTCCCCTTAAAAGTTTCAAAAAAGTACAGCATATATCTATCTTTTAAGATTACACCACTATAATCTTTTTTTATGGTAATCAAATTTGTTCTATAACATCACGCTACACAGTAACTTTAAGCGGGTGTAAAACCGCGGACACAGCACAAATATAGCTTACCGATTCTCCAAACAATTTACATACCTGTAACAAAAACATAATTTTTAATTGAAGCCACAATAGTTCAACGGTAGAAGGGCTGACTTCGCTCCGTTAACGCGAGAATCGAGGGTTCTATCCCGACCCCTTGGGCTATTATCGTACCCACTCCTAGCGAAGCTTCGAGCTTATTTGGAGAGGCAGTAGAAATATTAGTAATGCCTTGAAAAAGCGTTCCTAAAAAAAATTTACCACTATTAATAGACAAATTAATAATCTTATGCATAGTGTCAAAAATACCGTCTTTGATCTCTAACAGCCATATGGTTTTGATCTTTTCAATTTTCGTATCTCTTAAGAGGCGGAACGAAACACTTTAAATCTTTCTAAGGGCTTAAATATAGTTCCACATGAACCTGATGGGTGTATCTTGAATTTGTGTTAAGAGTTTCCCTTAATACTTATCACAAGTGGCTTCGTTTGGACAAGATAAAAAGGGTCTGAATCACATACGTCTCTGGACTCGTTAAAAACACGGCAAGTGCGTGTAATACACATATGTACCGCCCTTTAATGTTGAATTTAATTTGTTTTTATTATTCATTACTAAAATAGCGGCCATAGAAACACACAATTTTATGAAAATTTCAACTATTTATCTATGCAGTTAATATCATGTACAGATCCTGACAGGTGGACGGATAGCGAATCAGTTGGACCCTTTGGCTTCCCAATCCTAAAAACTGATATGTTTACTTTATTTAGAAATAAATAATTATCGTTCAAGTGCGTTGTGTACCACGCACAGTCAAAACAAAAGGGTTCCGCAGCTTGATGATGAAGAATCTTACGAATTAAAATCGACTGCAAAAATAAGTTGGTAATTTCATAGTAATCATTAAAAGTAATATGAAAAACAAAGTTATGGGAACAACATGTATATCTCAAAAATTTCTAGACTTATCTTCTTCAAAACAAATGTGGTTGAAATTTCATTTGATGTTCTACAACCTCAAAATTTTCCAGAATTTTAAATCCCATAGTTCAAAAGTTAGAGAGGGTGGGGTGGTTTACACAATTTTTATGACTTAGGAGCTAATATCTCAACAATTCCCATATTATCCATTAAAAAATAGAATGAAAAAGTTTCATTGTTACGTCGATGAGAAACAAACGATCGGCGAGCGATGAAAGAGCCACTCACGATTGGACGAGATGACTTTCGGAATCCTTAAAGCCGTGTCTAAATCCTATTTGGAGAAAGCTAGGCCGAATTAAACCGGCTCCTGGAAACCCATATTATGTAGATTAAAATCGTTACAGACGAAGTTACGTGTAATGATTATGCTAAATTCTAGAATGGCTTTTGCTTGTTATATATGGTTTAATTATTTGTTTTATATTTTATATTTTTATTATATTATTTCATTCATATTATAATGTTCTAGTTCATTTTTTTTTTCTTTATTGTTAATATTACAACAGTCTTCTAGTAGAGACATGTTTCTCCCAGCCACAAATGTGCCGGCTCAACCGGACACGATGGAGAGGGTTCTCACAGAAAATCAGCCTAAAGTAACAGAGTACTGTTGAGTTCCTTGCGAAGAGTTGAGAGCCCCGGAGGTCCAATCTCCCACCCCTTCAGCGCCCTCCCTTTTAACCTTATCCCTTCCCTATCACTTGGGAACGCGCATGTGATACTTCCAGTATCGCCAGTGTTTATAGGTTGAGGTGACTGCTTAACATCAGACGGACTGTATGCTTGTGAAATTGTTTTTTTATTAGGTGCGTGTTTGTCCCAAACAAAGATTTTTTCTTTCATTCCTCTTTAAATAAATTTTTCTCTGTCTTTGCAATCTCAGTTTTGCCTTTTTTTTCCGTGTCTACTTATAACATTTCTAAGGTTTATAATATTGACAAATCCGTTTTTGTTTATACATAAAATAAAATACATTGGATTCCTTATCGTGGAATATCGGTTTCAATTAATTTATACCAAAATATAATACCCAGTAATTTTGCTATAACTAACCCACAGTACGACAGACCATCAGACGTCAAAAGCAGTAGGGTTTCAATTAGATATTTGTTGGTTATTGGTTCGTATATGTGGCTCCAGGGCTTTTGAAATGCAAAGTATGCGACGGGGGGTTCGTGTTTGTGAAATACTCATACGGAGATATAACGACAGGGAGACTGGGAGACAAAAGATTTTATATTCAAAAACGGAGATATTTAGAGACTGACTTTTATATATTTACCATTTGAAGAAATGACCTTTTAAAATAATGTTGGTTTACTTGCTTGGTACACAATTTTACATAACATAGAAACTTAATGGCAATTGACAATGTAATAACTTTCTTGTATTTGTAACATTTTCTAAATTAATGTATTTACGTATTATTCATATATAAATTATTATTATTAATGTATTTTACTAAAAGCAGAAATGCTTCTATTATCAATGCAAGCCCAGATTTTAACAACTCACAGTTCATTTTTAAAAATACGTTTCATAGTCTTAATTCCACTTTAATTCATTATAGATTATTGTAAATATATTATATAAAGCGGTCTCGGTAGTCGTTGTCCTGCCCCGAAAATAAAAAATTTTTAACACGATAGCAGCGCCCCTACTGGATCCAATTGTGATTGTAAACCATTCTCGAATCTACTGGAACACACACAAAACAATCATCAAAATCCGTCCAGCCAGGAGGAGTTTAGTGACATACACACGTAAAGTAGAGTTATATATATAAAGATTAATACACATAGAAACGCCGGAACTGTTTAAGTAGATGAGGACGTCTCTCTTTTAATATTGCCACTATCAACTGAAGTATAAAAAGCAAATATTGATAGAGTTGAGATAAATTTTAACCTATTCCAGTACATGGTCTGCATATCGCTGTATGTAGAGGGGGGGGAGGGGGTCTATGTATTGATAAATATGTTAATAACAAACGGAAGCCGACGTGCCCACCCTCACATATTTCCATACAACTCGAATTGAATACTAAAATCGGTTATAGACATATCCATACAAACCTAACTTTCTTCTACATAATTTATGTTGTTAATAAATTAATTTAAAAAGGCCATCTCATTAATGACCGTTATCGGTGCTACTTCACGTTTTTTATAGACCTTTTAATAGCCTATCACTACCATAATTAAGACGACTCGAACGATAACTCGTATTACGGAATTCGTAATGACGAATGAGTTCGTAGGGTACTACATATATTGATATACATACTATCAAAACACATAACCTTCTTTCTGCGGTAATCGGGTAAGACATGGGCAGGACCGAAAATAGAACTTTTATTAAGTATGTTAAAACTCATAACCGTCTTCAAAAACGGAATGATATTCGTGATTTTTTTATGTCTATGTTACGCGATTTAATCAGCGTTTGTCTGTTGACGACGTTGTGGCGCAGCGGACATGCCTTAAGCGCCACAGATCACGGGTTCTATTCCCGCTCGCAGCAGATGTTTGTATTGATCATACAGGCATGTTTTCCGGTCTGCGTGAGTTTGTCCTGGTTATGTGTATGTTTCGGAACCCCAGACACAGGAAACGGATGTGATCCCTCCAAAAGCAGGTTACTCACACAAGGCAGTTAGTGTTGGAGGTTGCATTTATGTTAAACAGCGTTGAAAACTTCAATAGCGCGATGCAGGATTCTAAACTTCTTGTCGTTCTATCGCATTGCGTTATAACGTGTAGATGTTTTTTTAGACTTGATGTCTAAAAAAACATCTACACGTTATAACATCTTAAGCATATGATCCTCCTGGTAAGCAATGTAAGCGGTTGTCGTAGCCTATAAGTGGTTGCAGCACCATTAATTTCTAGGTGTCCCTCATGTTTTGTCAACCTCGTGATATTGGTTCTTAAATCTTCTTTGCAAACTTACACCAGCTACAGTGTCATTCAAACCGAAACACGGTAATGTTAACTATTTTAATATACAATACTGTCTTGCGGTAGAATATCTGACACTGCGGTGGTACTTACCTCCTGCAATTAAACCAGTACCACCAGTGATTTGGTCATATACATTTTGTGATCATTTAATCAAGAACTATTTGTTATCAGTTTTCTTTATTACGAAAATGACGAACAATTTATACTTACATATAAAAGTAAGTATAGGTTAAGAAAAATCTTTATTCCGTCAAGCAATACTAGTATTTATACCATTGTAATACGGATTAGTTTTCTATTACCAATTTCATTATATTGGAACAGGTTTTAGGCTATTGTTTTCTTCTTGATTTACTTTTTTCCCCTCGACCACCCAGACCTTATTTAATACGATAATTTTAATTATACTTTCTTTGATACAAATAATTATTTTTTTAATGTTATAATCATAACATTACGTTATACAATTCGTAAGATATATCAGGGCTGGCGGCAGAAGTCTATAGTAGTAGAGCCCTGGTTCTCTCAGCACAAATGGGCCGACCGTCGATATACTACCCTCTCACAGAAAATCGGCGAAAAGTATCTTGCGTTTCGTGCTATGAGTGAGAGAACCCTAGGCTAATCCTTTACAAAAAGAGGGGTTCCCTTCTCATGCCTCCTCCTTTTCATTGGATTGTCAACGCGCATGTGATGATCAAGTATCGCGCGCGTTCAAAGGTTGTAATCGGCGTAAAGTAACTGTACTGTTGCGTTTCGTGCGATGCGTGAGAGCGTCGGAAGCCCAATCTCCCACCCCAACTTCCTTCTTTCCCTTCTCATCTCCTTCTTCTTGTTCCTTGGGTTGGCAACGTGCATGTGGTACTTCAAATGTCGCAAGTGTTCATAGGTTGCGGTGACTGCTTACCATCAGGTGACCATATGCTTGTTTGTCAACCGTCATGATATAAAAAACCTTTAATTAATCTTTTAACAATAATATTTCTTCTTAGTTTATTAATTTGGAGACTTTTTACACCAATGTGAAAATGGCAGTTAAATCGTAAAATACTTTATGATGCAACCCTAACCATTAATGAATTACATTTCTTATCAGTAGAACATATCACTGTTTTTGTTGTATAACAACACGTGTTATTATTGCAATGACAGTGAATTATGAATATATTAATATTATCATTAGTAATAACTGTACATTTGATAGTGTTTGATAGACATAGAAAGACTAATTTTATTCAATTTTGGATCGAAATTCCTTAACGCGCGTAACACGCTCTGAGCGAATGGGAGCTAGACCGAAAAGGGTGTGATAAAACTTTTTCCGACACTAGAGCTCTTTCTAATAATATATCAATCGCTAGCTTCTTTTATATTTCAGTTCCGTCTAGTTTAAGTTCACCTCTAGTCAGTGGCGGGTTTACCATCAGGCTGAGTTGGCTTGAGCCTGGGGCGGCAGATTTTGAGGCCAATTTTTTTGCTACCTCATAGAAATCAAAATGATTTTTGTCGATGACCTTCTCCACTCACTTGTGTTTCTACATTCCGAGTAGCAAACTCCCGCATTCTAGAGTAAAAGAGCTAGTTCGCCGCCCTTTAACAAGTAATCGGCTTTTTGTTGGATTATAAAAATAATCTGGGACACGACAATTGTAGAGACAACGGCAGCAAAAACCTTACAGCCTATACCTTGAAAATTTGTAAATTCGCCACTGCCTCTAGTAGTAATACCATCATAGGTATTTTTTTTAAATCTTATTTAAGGAGCTTTGCCAGGTACGGACAATGTAGCTCCATAGAGCCAGCATTTGTTTAGGACCTCCTTTTAAGACCTAAATTAAAAATGTATAAATAACGCGCATTAGCAGATAATGGAAATATTAAGGCAGTGTTATAATATCCAACTTGTTTTAAATTTACATATGCTAGTAGCTCGGCTCAGACATCTGCATTTCTTATAAATCAAAATCAAAATTATTTTTATTCAAGTAGACTTTTAAAAAGTACTTATGAATAGTCAAACGCAACCGACGGTTCGGAAGGTTGATTCTATCGAGAAGAACCGACAAGAAACTCGACAGTTACTCTTTTCAAATATATGTTTTTACAATTGTATTCTTTCATATAAAATTTGGTTCTTGAATGAGATCCAGCAATATTAAGAATCCCAAGCATTTTTATCGGAAAAATATTCCTCTAACGAATAATAGGCTTTATTGATAAGTTTATTTTTTATGTACATTTGGAACTTGCTTGTTGGCAGTTCCAATAAGCAATCTGGAATTTTGTTGAAAATGCGAATACCTAGCCGCTTAAAAGAATTACTGACTTTACGCAGACGAAAGCTAGGAATACAAAGTTTATACATTCGAACATTATATGTAAAACGTCTTCTATACAGTCGCACTCTGTACAATTTGGTGAAGCCACTTTACCCATTAAAGCAAAGCAAATTTATTTAAAGGGATACAATATGTCCAGAACGAATCCTCAGGGCTATCAAAAGTTCTGGTCTTCCAAGATTACAATTTTTATCCATCATAGGTACTTATGAAAAATATATCGATCTATGTTTTTCTTTCAATATCGTTACTTTTTTTTTTTTTATGTAAGAGGGGGCAAACGGGCAGGAGGCTCACCTGATGTTAAGCAATCACCGCCGCCCATGAACATCTGCAACACCAGAAGGCATGCAGGTGCGTTGCCGACCTTTAAGGAAAGAATACGCTCTTCTCTTGAAGGTTCCCAAGTCGTATCGGTTCGGGAAGACCGCCGGCGGAAGTTAATTTTAATTTTAATATTCATTGTTAATATTTGGTAGATAGAGAAAAAAACTCCGCTCTAACCGCGTGTTCCAAGACCAGTTTCGTTGTATTATTTTATGTGCTTCTTGAAAAAGAGTAATATATAACTTAGTAATTAGTCTACCAGCTTTCTTCCCGCGACTCTGTCCGCGTAGAACTACTTATGTACAGATAAATTAAACTATATTTGCAGTAAGCGGTTATAAATCTACAATAAGATTTTGTATAACGTGAGCTACGTTATTAGAAATCCTTTTCTGATTGTATATTGCTGTTGTCTCTACTGGCCTTGACAGCGTCACCGGAGGTAGCAAAGTACTGAGACTGAGCCGAGAAAAGGGTCAGCCTTAGCGAAGGCTCAAAGTTGATTTCGTCCATAGGTAGTCTAGCCATTCTAAACGATGGATTCTACACTTTAAATCATAGGCGATACAAAGTTATTCTACAATGGACTTTTTCAATGTATGATCTTTTAACCTTTTTTGAGGTTTAATATTCAAACATTGTTTCCTATTGTATGCTAAAATTCAAGTTTTTAGTATTTAGACTTCTCTATCTTATTTACATGTAACAACTGATTGAATAAAAAGACGATGATTTGTAATTTTCAAAGTTATATTTCGTTAAGCTAATTTTCTGATAACCCCATGGGAACGCAAAAATTTTCTGGTAAAAAAGTATCGTATGTGTGTATCCAGGTAAGCTATGTGTGTGACTAATTTCACACACATCCGTTCAGCCGCTTTAGCGTTAAAGAATCCGTCCATCCTTCCAAATATACATACGTCGTCCATTCTGACAAACATTCGCGGTTTTAATAAGGATATGATAGTATATGATTTCATATTGAAACAGATGTATATTTCTCAGATTTAAAATTACATATATATCTAGCTTATTCTTTTTTATATTCATTTAAAAACGTCTAGAATTTTATTTGATTATTTTATGTCATAAGAACTAAGAACTATTTATATATGTTATTTCTAAGTACAAGAACAGTTCCGCAATTTATAAAGTGATCATGTTTTGCTCGAAGCGAAACTCTCAACAAAACTTCCAGTTATCCCGAGACGCACATGCCACGAGCCCACGATCCGGGTTTACTGAGCAGGTAGTGATACAAAAAGAGCATAAAAGACCGCTCTCCAAGGGGGTATGGAAACAACTACAAATAAATTTAAACCTTATCAACAAAGTTGTTAGAACTATTTTCGTTTCATCGACAACTTAACCCTCGCAGCGACGCAGGGGTCTAATGACACCCGAGCTTTTTTTGATATTTATTTTCTAGTCTCAGTTAATTAGTATTTTTTTGTTGTCTATCGACAGAAATAGATGAAATTGAAATACACGAGCACGCGATAAACTATGTTAAGATATTGCTTTAAAAGTAATAGCTGTTTAAATCGAGTCAGTCATCAAAAGTCACGAATGCGAACACAATGTAAGAATACCTCAGACAGTAAGCCATAACACAACAATGTATAAAGCTATAAATTTTACGTCTGCTATAATTTAAAAATATTGTTGTTAACCGTCTTCGAAAAGGAGGGTAGACCCATTCCTCTGATGTATTTTTTGAGTGATACGCGATAACTTCGGCGTATGTGAACAATTTTCATAATATTTTTAATGGATAGACTGGCGATAGAAGTGAAAACTTGAAACTTTAGAATCACTGAATCTTGGTGTAAATTAATAATGGTATGAATTATTAAAATTTCATGATTTGTAGAGGTGACTGATGACTTAGTCAAGGTCGCGGGAGACCGCTGGATGCGGAAGACCGGCACAAGACCGGTCATTGTAGCACTCTTTGGAGTAGGCCTATGTCCAGCAGTGGTCTTCCTTGATTGTGATATGATGATGATGATGATGAATTTGTAAATAAAAAATATTAATATTTGTTGTAAGAGTCTAAATTGCATGAGTCGCCAGTCTGACGTAATACGTAACATGAAGCATGTCGTGATGTCAGTTGAGGAAAATTCATACGTTTGGCATATCAAAAAACGGTCAACGCGACAAAAGAAGTTTTCACTTCAAAAAGTCCTCACCACATAAGAGCGCATTACCCGCGGTCACTGCATCCACCTTATTTAGCTATTTTTAATTAGGTATTTTTTTTAATTTCATTTAACAGTAAAATGTTTCCAAATCCTTAGTAGGTAAGGCAAGCCGTTAATAAAACCTTAAGTGGTTAACAGCCAAAGGAAACGTTATAAATCGTAGTGCACAAGGTGTGGCTAAGTCTGCCAAATCACCAGCGGGCCGGTGTGCATATTGGCAAGTGTTCGGACTTCACTGCCAAGTTTCCGAGACTTGGACGTGCGACGTCCGCCAGGTGCCAAGCCGTCATTCGTTTTAGGTTTCTGTTGGAGTGCGGGAATAGGGGACAAGGGAGGCAAAGGGGGCGAGGGGGAGGCTTTGGATAATTTATTTGTTCCCATTCAGTTTTTTAACTGGGTTAATGAAAAAGTGTTAGTTTTACATATAAAAATAAATCCCAGATGGCAGATGTGTTTCGACTTACTTTTTTTAATGTGAAATTGAATACTGTAGTGGAGGTCTCAGTAAAAGCAATATAAAATGTCTGTAGTTGTTTGCTTACGGACTTGTTTCAACAAACGAGATTGCTCCACGAGCGAAATCGCAAGATGAATTTCTTTAGTTTATGCACCAAATGTATATTCTGAATGTTCATTTCTTATATACAATTTTATTTCTTTTTTTTTTAACCAATTTACAAAAGAGCACCAGCGATTCTTTGACATTTTATTTATATGAAAGGGCCATATATAATAAGTCTATGATCTTAATGGAAAACGATCTTAAGATAAGAATAATATTTCACTATGTAGAATCATCTATAATCAAGCCAAACGTAATTTATCTGGAATCCTGCAGTGTAACGTCGCCAGAAGACAGATGCGAACCTGCCAAGTATAAATGGGTGGGGTTTTAAAGACCGAACGTTCGTTTTCCTGCCTCTCTCATCTATCCGGGTTATAGTGGCCGACAATGTAATACTTTGTTGTTTATGGTATCACGATTGTATATGTTATGACATTTTCTATCGGTCTTAAAATAAAATGTTGCTTTAGTAATCTTTACGCAATATTAGAGCAATATTATAAAGTAAATACTCGCGGATTCACTCATGTTTTATGGCGGACGTACGTTTAAAAACTTCCTTATACCATAAGCAAGTTATTGACACTGCTGAACAAAGACCTACTTTGCTATTAAGGATAGAAACCTTAATTTTAAATTTAAAGTTTTCTTAGTTCTGTTGTGTATTTTCTACACTATGATCAACGGGTTAATAAAATACCTGTGTACCAAATTTAACCTAGATCCTTTCAGTTATTTTTGCGTGTTTGAGTAACGAACATCCAAACGTAAAAACTTTACATTATACCTATACAAGTAACCATACATAATTAAACTCAGCTATTTAAACCGTTTAAGAAATGTGTATAATATGATTTGGTCTTATGTAAAAAAAACAATCAATTTTATCTGTAGAGAAGATCAGAAGTTATTAACAATGATTATAATGGCGGCGCTAAGGCAGGTTAGGGTTGAGGTAATTTATTTAATATTGATACAAGTTATTGCTCTAAATTACAGATGATTGTTGCGGTGCCTTGGACGGCAACCCTGGGGTTATTTATAGTTGAGATTGCACCTCGGGAAATAGCTTGATTTTACATTAAGTTAATTTTTTGTTCTTCCTTATCACTTACTAATACAGATTTTTTGTAACAAAGTAACGGTTTTGAATTAAAAAAATGATAATCGTATTTATAAAGCACTTACTAAGCCCACGCTTCGCTTTGGGTTACTTCAAATTCAATAATTAGGCTCTTAAAAATAAGTATTCTGGTGTAAATATTTTAGATTTTTCGAGAATAACGCTTGTAATTTCTCGTTCACTTCGGAATAAAAACTATTTAAAAAAACTTTCCCCTATTATCGAGTTTTGAGGCCATACTGTGATAAAATCCAATACAGTTGCGGAAGGCAACCCCTTTAGCCACCCTCGCCCTGCCTACCAGCAAGATGCCTCGTTTGAAGAAGCCCAGATTATAGGAAGGAGCCGGCAATGAGTTCTACTTTTTAGGAGTACGACAAAGAAAAGAATTGGCAAACTTCAAACAAGATTAACACCGGCCAGGCGTTGCTGTGGAAATAAAGGAAAGTTGGTTTGAGTTTTTCTAACATATTCAACAATTATCGTCATAATTCAACCAATTTATCTAAAAACATAACAAATTATACACCTAAACCTTCCTCATGAATCACTCTGTCTATTGGTGAAAATCGCATGAAAATCCGTTCAGTAGTTTTTGAGTTAATTGCGTTTAAAAATAATGAAGATTTTGTCCGGACAGTAATAAAAACCACGATGGTATTTCTTTTCATCATTTTCCATTCTAAAAGAAACTTGTCCACGATCAAAAACCGTTGACCTCAGTGCGGGCAAAAACTAAGATTCGTGCGTCATACGTTACAATACGATGTTAACAATCGGCTTCCGTTCCGGCAATGCCTCTTAATGATAGCACCGACCCAAACCTATTGTTTTAAAGCAATTCATCTTGACTTCACTTCAGAAATTGGGCTTATTTTTGCGATTCGTTTTGGCCTTATAACTTAATTGAAGTTCATCTTTGCTTTGCAATTATTATTTGACATTTTTAAATGAGGTCACTAAGCGAAATGAAATAATTGGTGGTGAGTTGGTTCGGCCTCGCAAGAGGAGCTTATAGACAAAATCGATTTCGAGGCTGTCTCTTGCGAAGGTTTTCACGGCCGGGGCTCAATACTCAACCAAATCCGCCCGGTGAGGCTGTCAAGGCCAGTAAGGCCAACAGCAGTACACAATCAGGAAAATAAGTTTTGGTTTTTGCGTGGCATATTGGTCAGTCAATCATTCGCTGTTACATTATACCAATGAAGTAAAGCCAATATCAAACTAAGATATGAAATTGTTGTTGATGTTTTTTTTAAAAGATAACTAGATAGATAACAGTACAAAAACAATCTTCTAGGGATTCGTATCCATATCCTTATGGATACAAATCCCTAGTAATATCCCTATGGATACGAGTCCCTAGTAGAAGTTAGTAATAGATTTCCGCTATTACGAAATTTTGACAGAAAGTTGCCACACTAACAAATACTAACAATGAAATAAGTTTTAAAAACAGGCGTCCCTGTATAAGAAACTTTATATTTTTGTTCCACAGTGGTACAGAAACCTTCGAGTGAGTCCGACACGCACTCAACGGCTTCCATTATGATACTTATATACTGTGTCGAGGGTTCGGAAGCACATACAACGACAAGGACAAACACTCAAACCAGAACATATGCTTGTATGGTCAATACGGGCATCTACTCCGATCGGGAATCGACCCCGCGACCTGTGCCACTTAAGACAGGTTTGCTACCGCCGTGCTACTTTTTCGTCCTAGCATTATTCCCGGTATTTTATTTTACCCAGGGTCTGCTTATTACTCTTATCCGGATTTGACAGGTTACTAGTTTTTACACGGAGCGATTGCCATCTGACCTCCGCAACCCTAAGGGCGAACCAGTAACTCATTGGATAAGAGCAATTTACTTAGCAAGAGTTAACGATTATTACCAGATGTTATGTGATAACAACCGGGACCGACAGCTTAACGTGCTCTCCGAAGCACGGTGGGGAGACCCACAGACAAACGCCCAGACGTAGATCGAAATTTAACAAACATCTGGCCGAGCGGGAATCGAACCCGCAACCGTCGAGACTAAAGGCAGACACGCTACCCACAACGCCACAACGGTGTCAGTCAGTGTCAGTGTCGCTACCGCTGTACTACAACGCCATCAAACATTTTAGATCAAAAATGATTTTCCCAGTCAACCCAAATCGAAGAAAGATATCAGTTTAGCAATATTTATTTGACATGGTTAAATTATCGGTACGTAAAATGGGACACGGTTTGCTGTATCGGCGATCTGCGATAGCGTTTGCTTGCACAAGATGGTTCGTCAAGCACAATGACCCCGATATTTTGAGGTGTTTTATTGTGAGCGATATAGAAACTTAGGTATTTGTCGATGAAATTCTGTTGACATGGTACTTTTAATATCAATGAGTGTAAGAATCTATATAACCTGCTTAAACCTGCCTTAAACGCAATAGGTCGAGGGTTCGATTGACCATGCAAGCATATTTTCCGGTCTTGGTGTATTTGTCCTTGTCCTTGTATGTGTTTTGGACCCCGAAACAGGGTATCCTTATCCTAATGGGGGCCATTGAGTGTGCAGTGTTTATTCATTTATTATTTATAAGTAGACTTTTGGGACGAAGTCTGAAAAAGGTGTAATTAGACTTGTTTCCGAATTTTTATTATTAACATAAATAATTATAACAAGACAGTTTTGAAAATGTTATACCATTGTGATACCATCGACAGCTTTATATATTATATTTTGCAACGTTCAGTTTAAGATGATCTCTAGTCGAAAGACTGTCACAGATACTTTAACGGAAGTTTTTTTTTTTATGTTAGAAGTTGGCAAACAAGCATACGGACTACCTGATGGTAAGTGGCTGCCGTAGCCTATGAACACTTGCAGCACCCCTAGTAGGTGCCACTAACGCGTTGCCAACCTCGAGATATTAGTTCTTAAATCTCGTCCTCTTGCAACAAAAGACCTACCACCAGTGTGACTGATTGCACTGGTGGAATAATCTCTGCTGTGACAGAGGTTATCCCAACAGCGGGCGATGGGGTCGTCACATCCCGACGCCGCTAAAATAAGTAAAAGTATATCTATCTCTGTTGTCCTATATACTTCTATCCTAATCTACTATCCTAACTATGTTAAGTTAGCTTCTACAGTGATATTATAATCATAATGTTTATTTAAAAAAAAAATTAAGCAAAACGAACTCCGTTTTTATCCGGGTGTCCAAAAGAAAGCGCTCTCTTTTTATTATTTTTAAGTTCGCTTTGATCTTATTTCGCTCTAAGATTTGTTGATATTTGGGCTGTATGTTTTTGTTATATTATTACAGCATTAGAAGTATACGATGTAGAAAAATTAAATTTGTTGTGACATTATTAGGTTACACCGCAGTGCATTGCAAGTTGCGTCGCAATGCGTCGTATTCACATCACTAGTTTTCTATTACTTAAAGTATAGAGTTATACCTTCCTTTATCGATGAATCAAGTGGTAAAAGAAATTGGAACCTTAGAAACTGGCTTAGGGTTTGAAGGATCGTTCGATACCAGCAATTTTACTAGTGAAGATAACATCTTTTTATCGATGGAATTGGCTATATTTTTTAGATCTACCTTGGCTACTTTACTGACCTATAGCTATCGAACAGCCTTCGAAGAGTGTTTTTGTCATGATGGTTGGCAAGCAAGCATACGGTCCACTTGATGGTAGGCAGTCAATGAAACGTAACAGTACCTAATGATACTGTTACGATGCCGATTTTCGGTGAGATGGTAGTACTTCCCCGGTCGCGCCGGCACTTTTGTGCTGTGGGAAGCATGGCATTACTGGTGTAGAAAATACTCCTATAAAGACAGCTTCAAAAAGACACTGCAGGATCGTAGACTTTTTAACGGCCGAGAAAGCTAGACAATGCGAGACAATCCTTTTCAATTGCATAAAATCATTTTGTTACTGTTGTCAAAACAAAATGAAATGTCGAATGAAAACTAGGTATATCATAACTCAAGTAACAAGACAAAGGGTGCGACTTTGCCAAAAAAAAAATAAGCTATTTCTTTTACTCGTATTGGTTCTTCGATAAAAAGACTAGGACAACAATATCGCTTTTTAAATATCAAAGTATAATTACAAAAGTGGCAACTTATTGTGGCTCCTTCTACGTTTCTTCTCTGTTCTGGCCTGAAGATAGAAGACGTCAAGATTCCAACACATGTGTATCAAAATATTAAATCGAATACGCACAAGCATTAAGTATTGAATTGAGCGTAATAAATTCGCTTAAGTCAACTGTCAATAGCGATCAGATATAACTGATTGATAGGAACTAGTTTTAAAAGATATGGTGTTAAGCTTGTCTCATAATAGGGATGACATAGAACTTTATGTGGAGTACGGCTGAGTATACATTTAAATGGTTGGTGTCCATTGAATTCTTTCGTTTCTTTTTTTATTAATGTTTGTTGGACTATTGTTATAATATGGTTGATGGATACCTTCTCACAGAATATCAACGTGAGTTGGTAGTCATATTGTTTCGTTTTGTTCGATGAGTAGCGTCGAAGTTCCAAACCCCAATATGGTCCGCCTGATGGTAAGCAATCTCCGCAAGCTACGAAAACGCGCGACACTTCAAGCATCTCATACGCGTTGCCAATCCAAAGGATAGGAAGTAGGAACGAGATGGAAAATATGGAAGAGGGCAAAGGGGATGTGAGATTGGACCTTCGGCGCTTTCACTCATCGCACGAAACTACTTGGGTTTCGTGCGTTTCCTACTGATATCGTTACTTTACACCGATTTTCTGACAGAGTATTACTTCTCCGGTCGAACCGCCTCTTTGTGCTGAGAGGAGAATGGCTGTACTTCTTATCCGTTCCTTCTCTTTCTTTGATCTATCTTCTTTTCGTTGGGTAGCACACTTGTAATACTATCGTATTGCAAGGGTCTATACTTTAAAAATAAATTACAGTCGTTAATTACGTGCCCTCCATTCGGTCACCTATCCAAAGACTGAGAAGAGAAGATAGAGAAAGCTGCTTTAACTCTTTGACCATACAAGCATGTGTTCCGGTCTGGGTGTGTTTGTCCTTGTCCTTGTGTATATTTCCGGACACAGGATATCACTATCCTAATTGGGGCCGTTGTGTGTGTAGCGTTATTTGTTTATAATTCATTGACCAGTGAATCAGGCAACGATTTGTGACAAATCTTAGCAACATTTGGCTTGTTGCTACGACACGATAATATAACCGGTCCGTCATAAAGCAAACGCGTATTCAACAATAGACGGCCGCCCGTCAGACCGGCTATATCATTATAATTGACAATAACAAATGATATGAATCTACATCACAAAACCGTCCTGTCTTCGGTGTGATGGATATTGGTCGCTATTGTAACATATATTTAAACTTAATGAATCGTTCTGCTATATTTGAAGGTTAATTTAACGCTTTTTTGTTATTTTTAAAGATTGTATATCCGTATTTCAATATTGTTAAAGTTCATTTTGCTTCAAGCTCATTTCTGCACAATATTTTATTATTAAATGTTGTATTTCTGCTGCCGCTAAAAATAAAGAGGATTCTGATACAAGATACTTTATATTTTTGGATTTTTTTGCTGTATCTCATGAACTGTTATAGATTAATAATTGTTAGAATTTTCATAGATTTTGGTATTTCTATGACCGCTATAATAGTAAATAATAAAAACAAAATTTAATTTTAAAATTAAACATATAAAAAATTCAAACTCAAAATATTCTTTATTCAAGGCCTTTAAGCACTTTTGAATCGTCAAATATACAGTCTGTTGAGTCCATCTAAGTGAAGCTACCGCCGATTCGGAAGGTAGATTCTGCACAGAAGAAACAGCAAGAAACTCTACAGTTACTCTTTTCAAATATAATCGCATAACTTTATACCCCTTTCAACCCCGTTATGAGATGAATTTCAATAAAATAAGAAACACGTCTTCCATCAATTATGTTAAAAAAGGTTTATGCAAAATTTGAAGTAGATTAGACCAAGGAATTACGTTGTCCCATACAAACTTTGCCTTCTTTTTTCACCCTCTTAGAGGTAGAATTTCGGAAAATCCGTTCTTATCGGATGCCTACGTCATACAAAGAACACACCCTTCAAGTTTGAGGTTCCTACGATCAGCGGTTTAGGCTGTGCGCTGATACGTCAGTCATTCAGGACAAAGCCGTTTATATATATAGAGAGTACTTTTTTCAAATTGAGACAACAAGAAACTTGATATTGTTTGATATTCTACGGTGGTGGACCCTTGAGGTACGAGTTCAAAACGGACCTGCGAGTCTTTTTATAAGGAAACCATAATAATTCTGATGTTAGATAAGATGCCACAGTTAAAAGATATATTTAATTTTTTAATCGTAGTTTTAAATTTTAATTAAATGCACTGTCAGTGTCAAAGATCCTAACATCTTAATTCAGCATCCTGTCGTCTGATTGGAGCTAATTGTTTCACCTCTACCCTCAGTCAATTATAGTAACTTGACCTAAGGGTTGAATCTATTTGAGACTTGTTTTGCCACTTAGGACTTTAAAATAGTTTATATTAAAGCCAAGCTTTGTTCGGTATAGTTTTGACTCATTTATTTATAGTTCTGGGGTTTTGTATTGAAATCGTTATTCAGGCGGGAGAAGCTACTGGCAGAAGCTAGTTAACCGACCAAGTTATTAGCCCAAGACCAGTACAAAAATATGTCTGATGGATGGCAGAAGGATCACCTGATGTTAAGCGATTGCCACCGCCCATGAGCATCTGCAACATAAGAGGGCGTGCAGTTGCGCTGCGGAACTTAAAGGGGTGGTAGCTATCAGGCGGACATTTAAGCCCTACCACCATTAAGAGACCACAATAGGATAGGCGGCTATACATGTCTTAGCATTTCTTTTACAATAACCACTTTTTGTTTTCCACGTTAAACACGAAATAAAATAAAAGCACATTGTCTATCCATTTGATCATCTCTGCTTTTTTTAAACATAAAAAATCCTTCTTAGTGCTTTACTATTTTCTTCTATTTTTTACCTATCCAATATTTTATAGTGCACAAGATATATAATAAAAAGAAAATTATAAATGGAGAAGGATTTGCTATACTTGTAAAGTTATACATTTTTTCAAAATAAAATTGTACGCAGTAACGATATTCAAAGGTATATTTATATACGTAGCCTGAATTTAAAATAAATAGATCTAGATAATATATATATTTAATTCAAAAATAAATTAAGGAAAAATAAGTACGTTGTAGCGAATATAAAATTGAAATTGTATTTTAAATAGCCCTTTTGTGCCTGTTTTAATATAATATATTCGGAAGTTTACATAGCTGTAGTATTTTAACCTAAATGCATATTACATAAGAAACAATTTATACCAAGGACCAATCTCCCACCTCTTCTGTTCCCTTCTTTTTTCCCTGCATGTCATACTTCGAGTACCACAAGCGTTCATAGTTTGCGGTAATTGCTAAGCATCAGCATTATGCTTGCCACCCGTCATGATTATAAAAAAAAACCTCCGGAATTCACAAATTTTTGCAAATTTTATATCACTTCAAGCTCACTGGTCGGCAAACGATCAGTGGATTAAGTAACTTCAAGTGCGGTCATCCTAGGGATGGATGACCGTATAGTGGCATTCCTATTGACCGTCTAAGTACTTCAAAGGGCATGTCAAAATTCGGTCCCATCTGTTATGATTTTTATAGTAATTATCGATAAGTCAGTATACAGGCCATATAAACTCTGACACTTGGCTGGCCTCTAACCACATAATAAGAAGGTATCTTCAAGCTGGTCAAAATTATACAAGTTTTCTTCGTAACAAGCAATTCCAGATATTGCCGCATTTCGAGATATTTATAAATTAGCTTATTGTTCCTTTACAAGCTAACTTTGCGACTGTGTGACGAAGGTTACGCAGAAATTATGTATTATGGTTTCAGTTCTAGCGTTAAGACCAAATACATGATCTAACTTTGTCCACCTCCGTAATATACACTGGTGGTAGGTCTTTTGTTGCAAGGGGCCGGCTAGGTAGGTACCACCACAGTGTCAAATATTCTGCCGCCAAATAGTAGTGCTTAGGCATTACTGTGTTCCGGTTTGAAGGACACTGTACGCTAGTGAAATTACTGGGCAGAGGAGATTTAAGAACTAATATCTCGAGGTTGGCAACGCGTGAGTGGCACCTACTAATGGTGCTGTAAGCGCTCATAGGCTACTGCAACCACTTACCATCAGGTGGGCCGTATGCTTGTTTGCCAACTTGTAACATAATAAAAGAATATATATATACAATGTGTACATATTGTTGCGGCGTGCCAGTCACTCGGGGAGCGGTGTAAGTGATGGTCCAACACCGACACTCCTCTCCCTCCGTGACCCTTCCGCGAATGGGCAGACGATAATATCGTGAGCGCCGGTCGTCTGCTCCCTGTTCCTGCAGCTCAGTGTAAATTAAACAACTGACTCCGTTTCAACTTCGAATAATCTTCGAAGGTCGGCTCGCTTCGGGTGTCTCCGTATAATACTCGGTTGTATTCGTCGAAAGAGCACACCTAGGTCGAATTTGAGGGCTCGGGCTACTGAGTTCGGCAATACCTTAACGAGAGCCGCGCAAAATCGACCGCTCTCGACTCTCATTTTTACTATGAGCCGACCTTCTTGGACCATTTTTCTTTCATTTATTTCAATCATATCTACACATATTATACATCGTTAGATTCCTTAGAAACTAACCTATCAAATAACATATAATTAATAACATAACAATCATCCAGTAATCAACAAGCGAGCGAAAACATACATTTTTGTAACTGTGTACGACTTACTATCTACCTTATTCATTCATTTCTTAACATAATTTGATTTATTTATACAATAATTATGCCTTCTACATTACAAATGATAGATATTCATACGTTTTACGCTATCCTAATCATTTCCCGAAATATTCTAAAATGTTATATAATATTTAATATAATTCTTTCCTTTTCCTTTATATCTTTATCTATTATATATTTATCTACTTAACATTTTACTTTTATACAAATACAAAACTTTCAATATAACTATGTTATGACTAGTGGGCGGGGCCTAGCGTTTGACAGGACATGGTAGCCTGCGGGTGCCCGTCTTGCAGACTCCGGTCGCGTCCATTTGTGGGCGGAGATTATCGCTCGGCGCGATTCGAGCATTGTGCGGTGTCCGTATCGCCGACTGCGACTGTTTCGCTCGATGACTTCATTTATTTGCCACGCTGCTAGCCGTGTTGCCGACAGTCTCCCCCTCGTGCGCAGCACCCATCTTCTGGTTTGGCAACTCGCTCGGCACCAATACCACGACTCTTGAACTGGGTCTTCTCAATACCCCTCCTCGGGTCTCAACATCGACGACCCTGGTCCGCCCATCTGGTCCCGGATATACATTCGCGATTTTTCCCCGCGGCCATGTGTAGCGCGGTAGAGTGGAGTCTACGATGAGCACGACGTCACCTATGCGCAGATCCGTAGCGCCGGTCCTCCCGTCGGTTCTTCTCGGTAATAAGGTGGGCAGATATTCGCGTAGCCATCGTTGCCAGAAGTGGTCGCTCAGTCTCTGCGCCGTCTTCCAAGTTTCTTTTCCTTTGAACTCGTGATCGGTGAAGACTCCGATCCTTGTTGCTCCGCAAGACCTCCCTATGAGAAAATGGTTCGGCGTTAATGCTTCTTCTTCTTGGTTATCTGTCAGGTTGGTCAGCGGTCGCGAGTTGACCATGTGCTCGGCTTCCAATAACAGCGTGAGCAGAACCTCTTCACGCGGATGCCTCTCCTTAAGTGTCGCGTTCAGCGCAGTCTTGATGGATCGAACTAGTCTCTCCCATGAGCCCCCCATACTAGGTGCTCCGGCTGGGATGAACTTCCAGCGTACGTCGATCTTCTCGGCTTCCGCGGTCAATTCTTCTTCTTTGAGAGCGAGCATGGCTTCCTTCAGCTCTCTGTTAGCCCCGACGAAGTTAGTGCCGTTGTCGCTGTAGATGGTCTGCGGCATTCCTCTTCTTGCTGCGAATCTTCGGAGTGCCATGATCATTGAGTCAGTCGATAGCGATGAGACCAACTCGATGTGTACTGCTCGTGTTGTCAAGCAGGTGAACAATGCTCCCCATCGCTTTTCGTGTCTTCTTGCCACTGTCACGCTCATAGGGCCGAAGTAGTCGACTCCAGTGCACGTGAAGGGTGGTGCACCGTGCCGAAGTCTCTCTGCAGGTAGATCGCCCATCGGTATATCTTCGGGTTTCGCTTTTCTGACTCTGCACCACTGGCATCGATGTTGTATCGTTCGGACTGCAGATCTTAATCCCAGGACGAGGAAACGCTGTCTCATCTCGTTCATAACAGTAGCGTGGTTCCCATGGTTGAACTTCTTATGATACTCGTCGATCAAAAGCCTCGTGATCTCGTTCTTACTGTGCAGTATAATCGGATTCTTGTAACTTATCGGTATTCCCTCTACTGCATTGATTCTTCCTCTGAGGCGTAGCAGTCCATCTTTTATTTCTACGTCGAGCTTCTTTAGCTTGCTGCTGTTCTCCAATGCCTTGCCTTTCTTTATACGTCGGATGTCTTCATGGAAGCTTTCTTCTTGGCTCCTTTGAAGCAACAATTTCTCTGCGCGCTTCAATAGGTCCGCTTCAATCGGAAGAAACGTCTTCACCGGCGTATCTGCGTAGGTCCGTGACTGCATTGGCTTTTCTTTATTCTTATTTATTGTTTTATACGTGGGATCTTCTTTCTCGAGACGTCTGGATATGTAGACTGGATTCTTCTTTACTCTGCATAATTCGATGAATTGCAGAACCCTTGCTGTGGCTCGCCAGAGCCTTTTGTAACTGGAAAACCGGCTTGCATCTGGTAGTGACGTATCGCTGATCATAGTTACGACGGCTGCAGTTGCGACCGTTCTTTCTTCACCAGTCTTTTCTTTTCTGAAGCTTCTCGGGGCAGGCCAGTGACTTTCTTCTTTCTTAAGGAACTCGGGACCCGTGAACCATCTGTGTTCCCTGGTGAAGTTGTCGGGAACCTTGCGTGTGGCGTCATCTGCTGGGTTTTGCGACGTGGGAACCCATCTCCATTCCTGTGGCTTCGTCTGTTCTTCAATTTCAGCCAATCGATGTGCCACGAACGTTTTAAAGGTTCGAGGGTCTGATTTGATCCAGGACAATACGACGCTAGAATCCGTCCAGTAGGTCTTGTTCTTCACTTCTAGATCTAACTCGTGTATTACAGATCGAGCTAATCTGCTACCGAGGAGTGCTGCTTGCAGTTCGAGCCTTGGGATGGAGACCGGCTTTAGCGGAGAGACGCGAGCCTTTCCTGCTATCAAGCTCGTGTAGTGTGAGCCGTCTTCATTCCTGGTGCGCCAGTAGACTGCTGCCGCGAATGCCGTTTCACTCGCATCCGTGAACACGTGAAGCTCCCCCTCGGTGCTATGTGGAGCTATACATCGAGAGATGTGAAGATCCTTCAGGAGTTCTAAGTTCTTTCTATAGGATTTCCATGTATCGAAGTCGTCGTCTTCCACGGCGTCGTCCCACCCGGTTCCATTTCTCCATATCGCCTGCAGGAGCCTCTTTCCTTGTATGAGAACAGGCGATGCTAGCCCGGAAGGATCGAAGGTTGACATTACTGCACTGGTCACTTCTCTCTTCGTCGGTTTTCTTAGGTCTGTGATGACCTCTTCCGGCGTGTTGCGCAAGTTGGTTCTGAATCCCAGGCTGTCTCTTTCCGTTAGCCACCGTAATCCAAGCGTTTTCTCCTCGCTCTCGCTTCCCAGACTCACTTCCGCTCTTTGCTCGCCTTCTTTGGATTCGATGAGGTGGGGTTTGTTGCTAGCCCATCCTCGCAGCTCGAAGCCGGCCTTCTTGTGGATGAAGTCGACTTCTGAGGTTATCTTTTGCAGCTGACTTTCAGAGTGGAAGCTGTGCAGATAGTCATCCATGTAATGATTTCTATCTATCGCCTTCGCGGCCTCTGCATACTCCAGAGCGAAGTCGGCTGCGTTCTTATTCTTGACGAAGATGGCGGTGCTTGGTGAAGAGGATGCTCCGAATATAACAGAAGTCATTCTGTATACCTTGATTGGTTCATCTTGGTCGTTCCTCCATAGGAATCGCAGGCTGTCTCTATCTTCCGGCCGTATTCTGATCTGCAGAAACATCTCTTTGATGTCGGCTGCGACGGCTAAAGGTCCTTGTCGAAACCGCAATAGTACCCCGAAGAGCGATTGTAAAAGGTCTGGACCCGGTAAGAGAGCGTCGTTCAGACTTTTCCCCTGTGATTTGGCTGCTGCGTCGAACACGATTCTGATCTTTTTCTTCGTAGGATGAGTTACTGCAAAGTGAGGTAGGAACCATTTCCTGGTGGACTCGCTTTCTCTCGCTGCTTCTTCGGCGTATTCATTGTTTATCAAATGCTGTATCTGCCTATGGTATTCTATCTTCAGTTGAGGGTCTTTTTCCATCTTCTTCTCGATGCCTCTTAGTCGTCTCTCAGCAGACGCGTAGCTCTCTGGCATCCGCTCGTCTTCATTCTTCCACAGGAGGCCCACCTCGAATCGTCCATTCGGTAATCTGTGGCAGGTCTTTTCGAGCATGTCAATTGCCCTCCCTTCCAAATCGTTGGTAGGTCTCTTCGGCTGTACCCCCAGAGCTTCGATGGAAAAGTGTTCTCTGATGATTTCGTGCATCTTGTCTTCTGTTGAGATTGCGTGGAAGCAGGAATTGATGAAATTGACTTCATTGACACCCCTTGAGTCGAACCCGTGCAGCACCCAGCCTAAGCCTGTCAGTGAAGCAACTGGTTGTCCAGGTTTTCCCTTCTTCGTTTTTCTAGAGACAATCAACTCCCAATTGTCTTGTCCGATCAGGAGCTTCGGTGCTTCGGCTTCGTATTGCAGGACATTCTCTATCTTCTTCAAGTGGAGACAGTTATTTAGTCTCTCCCGGTCTAACGTCTGCGGTGGTAGCTTCAATTCGTCTATGGTCCGCACTCTGCGAAGCGTCTTCTTTCTGTACTCGTGCTCGCCCTTTATCTTCAGATTAATCGTCTGGGAGTCGTTCTTCTTCAATAGCTTTCCGCCGACCGTTTGCAGGATAAGCTGTCCTTCCTCTCCTTTGGCTCCAATCTTCGCTGCGGTCTGAGCATCCAGGAGAGATACGGTTGACCCCTCGTCGAGAAGCGCGAGTATCTTCTCAGACCCCTTAGGTCCGTAGACTTCCACCGGAAGTATCTTCAAGTAAGCCCTAGGTGAGCTAACAGTGTTTACTGGAGAGGCTATGTTGGTTGCCACTCCATGGGTTACATTCTTTTCTTCTGCTGGCCTTTCCTCCACGAGTCCCTCAGTTGACTTGTTTTCGTTGTGCAGGAGGCTATGGTGCCATCTCTTGCAGATCTTGCACGGAGGTTTCTTACAATTGTCCTTCCTGTGTCTGTTTTGGAGACATTTAAAACAGAGGCGATATTTCTTCGTTGTTTCCCATCGATCTTGTACTGACATCTTCCGAAATGGCTGGCATTCGTAGAGTACATGTTCGCCTTGGCAGTGCGGGCAGACTTTCTCTCTCGTGAAACTCGAAGCGGGTTGTCTCTCGGTTGTTGAGTAGGTCGTGTGACGCAGGTTCGTCCTCCTCGAACCTCTGTCTTCGGGTATCGCGAAGACTCCGCATTTGTCTGCTTCTTCGTTAAGAAACTTCGAAACCAGCTCCAGGTTTGAGTAGTCACAGCCTTCCGTCTTCAATGTGACATCGTACCATTTAAATCGAAGTATTGATGGGAGCTTATCGACGATCTGTTTCACCATTTCCGGTGAGTGAAGGTATTGTTGTTTCTTCAGGCCTTTTATTGCAGCGACGCTATTGTTTATTTGACTCGCAAAGATGCATATGTCTCTGGGATTCTCAGTAGTTCTCGACAGTGCTTTTATCTTCTCTAGTTCCGTTAGAACCAGGGCGTCTGGTCTGCCGTACCTCCTGCGAAATGCTTGTATTACTTCGTCAGGCGACGCTTCAGAGTAAAGAAGACTTTTGATTGCCTCTCTGGCGTTTCCTTTGATGGCCTTTCTCAATCTCGCCATGTTCTGAGACCCTGTGAACATCGGTGCTGTATCTTCATACACGACTTTGAACGCTATCCACTCGCTGCTATTCCCATCGAAGAATGGTAGTTCATGAAGGTATTTCGGTGGTGGTGCTGGACCCTCTCTCGTTCCGATTGCCTTCTTCAGTGCTTCGGCAAGTACGTTAACTTCGATGGAACCGCGTTGCTCTTCTTGTGGTTTCAATGCTAGCGGCGCATCCTTGGCTGCTCCTTCATCTTCAATGATAGAAGTCTGGATCCAGTTGTTAATGTGTGTAGTCCTGTCTTCGGTGTCATCTTCTTCAACGGAGTCATCGTCCGATTCGCCTTGGGTTAATTCCAACCGAATCCGGGCGAGTTTAGCCGCTGCCTGAGCTTGTTCAAATTCGAAGCGCGCCAGCTCTTCTTTAGCCTTCAGTTGTCTTCGTCGCGCTGCGGAGCTCGTCGAGTGGTGACTCCTCCCAACAGGTACTAGTGTCATTTGCGATGCGGCCTTTCTGCGTTCCTGTTCAGCTGTTGCCGTTGATGTATCATTCTTCGATCCAGATGTCGTAGCAGTCTTCGTATTTGATGCAGCTGTTGCTCCAGAAGCCAAGGTTGTAGCTTCTGATGTCGATGTCGTTCTTGTAGCGTCCGTAGCTGTCGTAGCTTCCGTGCTAGTTGTAGCACCCGTGCTCGTCGTGGTACCCGTGCTTGTCGTAGCACCTGAGCTAATCGTAGCAGCCGAGCTCGTTGTCTGTGAGCCAGTTCTTGATCCCATCTCCGTAGACGTCTTCCTTTGTTCAGTGCGATCGCTGGGCACACCCTCTGTCGATGCTTGTATCGACGGCGATCGTACTCGTACGTCCTTCGCTGATCTGGTGATGGGCATCTTCGATGTTCTTCGCAGGATCCGGCTTCTCGAAGGACCAGCTGTTGCGGCGTGCCAGTCACTCGGGGAGCGGTGTAAGTGATGGTCCAACACCGACACTCCTCTCCCTCCGTGACCCTTCCGCGAATGGGCAGACGATAATATCGTGAGCGCCGGTCGTCTGCTCCCTGTTCCTGCAGCTCAGTGTAAATTAAACAACTGACTCCGTTTCAACTTCGAATAATCTTCGAAGGTCGGCTCGCTTCGGGTGTCTCCGTATAATACTCGGTTGTATTCGTCGAAAGAGCACACCTAGGTCGAATTTGAGGGCTCGGGCTACTGAGTTCGGCAATACCTTAACGAGAGCCGCGCAAAATCGACCGCTCTCGACTCTCATTTTTACTATGAGCCGACCTTCTTGGACCATTTTTCTTTCATTTATTTCAATCATATCTACACATATTATACATCGTTAGATTCCTTAGAAACTAACCTATCAAATAACATATAATTAATAACATAACAATCATCCAGTAATCAACAAGCGAGCGAAAACATACATTTTTGTAACTGTGTACGACTTACTATCTACCTTATTCATTCATTTCTTAACATAATTTGATTTATTTATACAATAATTATGCCTTCTACATTACAAATGATAGATATTCATACGTTTTACGCTATCCTAATCATTTCCCGAAATATTCTAAAATGTTATATAATATTTAATATAATTCTTTCCTTTTCCTTTATATCTTTATCTATTATATATTTATCTACTTAACATTTTACTTTTATACAAATACAAAACTTTCAATATAACTATGTTATGACTAGTGGGCGGGGCCTAGCGTTTGACAGGACATGGTAGCCTGCGGGTGCCCGTCTTGCAGACTCCGGTCGCGTCCATTTGTGGGCGGAGATTATCGCTCGGCGCGATTCGAGCATTGTGCGGTGTCCGTATCGCCGACTGCGACTGTTTCGCTCGATGACTTCATTTATTTGCCACGCTGCTAGCCGTGTTGCCGACACATATATCAGAAAGCAAAAAAATTAGGCGACTCGCCTTATAGCTTTCGGCGTGTTTGAATCGGCTCGACTAAGAAACCAATTTAAGTAGTCTCATTGAAAAGTTACAATTTGGTTTTGCAAAAGTCAGCGCACGCACTTTTATTTTTGAATGTCAAAGATGGGTTAGTGTGACGTGAAAATCCAAGTTCATGGCTTCATAATTCGTGTGTGTCGGCGGCCATCTTGAAAATACGTGCAAATTATTTTCGCGTTCAATCAGGAAAATATTAGTCACACAGAAAATTAGTAAAACAATTGTTGATGGAAATTAAATCATCTACAACTTTTTTTCGTAGAACAACAATGAACAACAAGAATATCGAACTCGATAGTCCGTCTAGCCATAGAATATGCACTTGAAGTAGCAGTATCCGTATCGCCTTTCGTGCGACGAGTGAGAGAGCCAGAGTACTAATCTACCATCTCTTTCTGATTTCTTCTCTTACACCCTTGAGCTCTAACAAAAACCTCGAGAAGCATAGAACAGAGTTCCTTAAAAACCAATGAATGAAAGATCCTGTAAAGATCACTTATTCTACCAGCGGTGGAAGTTGTTACTAGTGTTAAAATTTGCTTACAATTTGCTTAATTTTACATGGATAATGTTATTTATAATTATTATTTTGTCCTATTAATACTATTGAGTTCCCATTTGTCTTTTATGACTAACATCGTTAACTTCATTAGCAACTACGTAATAATAAATACTAGGGTTGTTACGGATATACAATTCTAACTAATATTATTATAAATGCGAATGCGCGTTTGTTTGCTCGCTCTCACGATTTTAGGCGTCGGGACGTGACGACCCTGTATCGCTGTTGGGATACTCTCAATCAGTCATAATGTAGTGGTAGGTCTTTTATTGCATGAGGCCGATCTCAAGGTTAAAATAACATTTAGACGGTTTTCCAGCATAACAACTCTGCCTACTGACATGAGAAAATTGTAACAGGAAGTCCGTAAGAACCATCCAAACGCCTCAATAGAAGTTTTAAAGTCTTTATAAAAAAATTCTAAGACAGATACTAGTTTTACATTAAGGATTTATTCGGAAAGAGACATTAATGTTATTCCTAATATAACAATAGTTTCGGATAATTTTAGAATTGAAATTTCGAATTCTTTCTTAAAACAACCTTCAAAATTCCAAATGTTATTGATATTCGGATAGTATTATTTCTATACCCGATGATCTCGGATAGAGATAATCTACTATCAACCGTAGGCAATAGTGTTGTATGTAGGCCACAGATTCTATATCAATGTGTCAACTATGTGTATGTGTGTGTTTATTTACATTTCCCACGATTAATTGAGTCATTCGCCGTTTATAAACGTGTTCTAAATTGACAGCTAACACGACATTTTAACACCAAAAACACTCAGTAGCGTAGAAAGAGAAAGAAGATAGAAGGAACATCAGATAAAAACGACGTGCCAATATTTTACGTATTTTATGTCAAATTACCTATATAATGACAGTGTTGACCGGGTATAAAACATACCATCATTGACATTTATGAAATAAAAAAACTTATATATATCTGTTTCTTTTACTCCTATTAATGCTACGAGCAACAGACTAAGACAACAATATCTCCTTTGAAATAAAGTTACAAGAGCGGCAACACGGTATGGCTCCGTCCATGAGATTCTTAGTCTAAGCTCAGTATCATTTATTGTTGCGCAGCGGTAGCGAACCAGACTTAGCGTCACAGGTCGCAGGTTCTCCGCTCGGAGAACATGTTTGTATTGACCATACAGACATGTATTCCGGTCTGGGTGTGTTTGTCCTTGTCATTATGTATGTTTCCGGACCTCCGCCAGGATAACTATCCTAATGGAGGCCGTTGAGTGTGCAGCGTTTATTATTATTATTATTTATCGTGTCGTGTTCCATTGACATGAGTTTTGCATATATTCAAATATCAAACAATAATAGAGCTTACGATTTCCTCTTCAGAATCTTGTTCGCCTATTCAATATAAGCATTCAGAAATCGTACAATCAAATATATTCCTTATACCATTGGAATAAAGTTCCCTTCAGTTAAATTAATTTCGCTAACCGGCTCTAAAATGCGGAGGTGCTTGGTACTTACAACGTGTCTTTGTGTATCAGCCAATTTTCGGAGAACTTCAACTCCCCGCTGATCGTATACATCGTTTGATGTATTAGGGGTATTTTTAAGTTACAAAGGGGATCTTGTTTCGATGGTTTTAGGTACGAGGTCGGGCGACACAAGCGCTCTTATATCGGCACTATGAAACTCTGTTATTGGACAGAGCATCGTTCAAAGCGTTTGAACGTTCTTCAGTAATTCTGTGTATTTCTTTGTTGCAATGAATCGCGACTGTATTGACAGATGGTTTTTCACGGATGTGAAATGAACGCCTGTTAATATGTAAACGTGTTACCTATATATATATGTGTATATATATAAAAGGCTTTGTCCTGAATGAATGACGGATCAACGCACAGCCTAAACCGCCGATCGTAGAGACCTGGAATTTGGAGGGGCGTTCTTTTTATGACGTAGGCATCCGATAAAAGGATTTTCCTCAAGGGGAAATACTACCCCTAAACGGTTGAAAAAGAGGGGCAAAGTTTATATGGGACAACGCGCTTCCTTGTTTCAATCTACTTCAAATTTTGCATAAATCTTTTTTAACGGAATTGATGAAACATGTGTTTCGTATATTATTGAAATTCATCCCCTAAGGGGTTAAAAATGGCAGAGTTATTTTGCTTCGAAGTTTATATCAATACTCTTTAGTGCTTTTGATGTAAATTACATTTTATTTTGACACATATTTGAAAACTCAGCCCGATTAGGCTCAACAAAGTTGAACTCATTAATGATAGAGAAACATGTGTTGTAACATTTTCTATAATTCCACCCCTGCAGGGTTGTATAAAAATCGTTAATCACGCGCACGAAGCCGCTGGGAGAAGCTAGTATATTTATAAAATACCTGACTAACTTATAAACGCCCAGCTTAAACCCTTGGACCTAGAAAGCTGAATATTTTCACAGGTGTTTTGTTGTTTTTAAAACGTAGATGTTCATTAAGAAAGGATGTTTCAAAGTTGAACCCTTAAGAAGCTAAAAAAGGGGTTGAAGGTTTTTATGGAAGTAACGTCATTTTCAAAAGTAGAGATTAATTGAACCCCTTGGGTTGAAATGGGGGTTTAAAGTTTGTATTAAAATCGTTATTCACACGAGCGAAGCCGCTGGCAGAAGCTAGTTAATCATAGATTCGCTAGAACACACTTGTACTATAGATAGCGGTAGACAAGGCGTAGAGGCTATTTGCGCTTGTTGTTTCATAGTTGTCTTCAAAAAGGTTATCAATTCTGATTTATGTGTGTGTGTCAGGCGATATATTCACTATCTGTGAACCGGATAGGATAAAAAGTATTAGAATTCAAAATTCAAATTAGATTTCCTACAAAGTATTAGATCTAATTACTCACGATTATTGTAAACGAATTGTTTTTGTGTACATTTGTATTAACTATACGTGTGTTTCTGAACAATAATTACGTCATTTTTTTTTGGAATGTGTTGTCTGTTAGTTGTTATTGGCCTTGACATCGTCATCGAGCATGGGGGCAGAGAACCGGCCGTGAAAAAGGGATAACCCTCACGGGGCTCAAATTTGATTCCGTCGGTAGGATGCCTCCTGCAAAACCGAACCACGACTAAGAACGTCATCTGAGATGGAGGCAACGCTCTGAGCTAGTTACACGATGGACTCAGCTGACGGTGTGCCGCGACGCGACGTGAGAAACAAAGGACCTCGTCCTCGCCGGCGAAGACAGTGTTGTGTGCGTGTCTGTGCTGTGTAAAGGGCATTGTCTAATGTAATCCTATCATGACGTCATTATTGATTAAATAAGTACCTATCAGCAGTCTTTATAGCGTTAACATACGTTACATATTATGCACATTTTGCACACGTGCGTCGGTTTTTGAGCGAGACTAGTTACCGTAAATAAGGGTCAGGAAAGTATGTAGAAATTGTGATTTTATGCCTAACAGCCATGTCTTGCGAAGGTATATCTAGCCAGTTAACTATACTTAATTTTTCTGAATGGGCTTTATTTTTTATGGCCCAGGATCAACATGATTATAAGTCGAAGTAGAGTTCAAACGCGAAAGCGGCTAATACATGATTGCAGAAGGCGAAATACACTAGGCGCCCTTTCCCTACCAAGGCTGTATACTTATTACTTTGCCGTAAATAGGGACAACCCTCGCATGTGCTGCATGTGCTATGGTACCTCTTTCGAGGCCGGACCTTTGCTTGGATAGCTACTAGCTACTGCTATCGCCAAAGATAAACAAACAAGAGAAATCATAAAATATGTAATACATTATTGTAGTTACCGTCCTTCGAAGAGCACGTCCAACTGTCGGTCCCGGTCATTATAACATAACATCTGATGATAATCGTTAACTCTTGCTCCTATCCAATGAGTTACTGGTTTGTGGAAAATAGATGAAACCAGACATAAGTAGGAAGCAGATATAGTACGTTTTTGAATATCAATTCATCTAAAATGCTGTATCGTTACCGTAGATTAATAATTTCATATTGATGTTCTCATTTCATTACATCTATGACAGTGACGGGTGAAAGATTTTTTAATCAGTGTTGCCGGCGTATATCGAATGCAACCGGCGGTGCGAGCCCGCGCGCACGCTGCTAATCGTGAAACGTCACAATCGAATTCAAAATCATTAAAGCCTAATTCGCGAGTGTTCAAGAGATTCCCACGGGTCATCTTAACATTCCATCGGGTCCCGACGGGGAATCCAAACCTCTCATCGCTACATCATCTCGTGAACAATCGAAGGTGTAATATCATCGAGGCCGATCAGCGCAGACCAGGTATGTGCCGTGCATTTGCCTAATCTGTCGTGGCATATCAAGTGCGAACACCAATTAAATGGTACATCGTCTGGTCGTGAGAAATTTAAACCTGCGACCTGTCCCTTGGCAAGCGATGCGTATGATATAAATGCAGAAAAAGCATTGCTAATATTCTTTATACAAAAATAATATTTTGGGTTAAACAATAACAAAACAGGTAAATTAAATATCATATATCTTAATAGTTTTATAATGGTTATATCTATAAATAAAGTAGGTTTTTAGTCATAGGAAACATTGTAATCCGGTTCTGTGGTCATTAAAATAGAATTAGGATTTGTTACTAAATAGTGGTAGCTAGTGGGGATATATTGTTACAATTTTATTTTATATGAGAGTTAAGCTATTAACGCCACCCATCTGCAGCACCAGAGGGTATGCAGGTGCGTGGCCGCTCTTTAGGATACAACTGTTTATAGGCTGACTGACCTCGAAACGCGGCTGACGACCAACTTATGGTGGTAGCTACCAAGCGGGCCTCTTAAGCCCTACCACCAGCCTATACATGTCATTAAATTTTTACCACGACATGCAGATTTTCTGATGATGGTTTTTTATTTATCAATATTATTCTTTCTCGAGAGAGACCTTTCACTTGCTCCTTAGTGCGATCCTACCACATTCCAATTCATTGCTTTCTATATCTCATGCGTAAAGCTAATAGTCCCAACTGTACTCTCTGTAACTCCCATGAGGATCTTAACTCATGGAATGTACCAGAAACGAACCCTTAAGGCAAGAACTCTTAAACATATGTGGCAGGGAAAATCTTTATGTTCTCTTTCCATAACGTTTTTAGCTCAAAATTTACAACTACTTTTAGTGACAGAACCCTCAGCTTCATAATTAACTCAGACAATCAGACTTAGATGACCTAAGCAATGTTAATAATTCTACACAGATTTAGCATTTAACATTTATGAGCCGACTTAGTCTTTAAGTCTATAGCTGGAATTAGGAAAAAAATGTTTTTAAGAGTACTTGTTTTTAAGTGTGTATTGCTGTTGGCCATACCGGCCTTGACAGCGTCACCGGGTGACGGAGCCGAGTACTGAGACCCAGCCCTCGCAGGGTCTCCTGGGACAGGGGCCCTGTAGCCTAACTTCATACCCCATAGTAATGCTAGTAACTTGCGTCACTCCTTAAAATGAAAAATCGGTGTGAGATGAAAAGTGACAAGTAAATAATAGAGTTTGATTAAATCTTAGTTATTTATTATCGTGTATAACATTTCAAATCAATAGAAAACAATTTCTATTAACATTTTAATTTATCGAGACATAATAATTCTTATCATAACTAAACTGTTATCGATAGTTTTATGGAAATTGAACTGTAATCATGGATATATTATAAAACTAACTGTGCCCTCGGCTCCGCTCGGGTTATGTAGTTTTTTGATGACCCCACGGGAACCCAACATTTTTCATGATTGATAGTTATCTTAATCCAGGTAATAAGCTATGTGTGTACCAAATTTCATTCAAATCAGTCCAGTAGTTTTCGCGTGAAAAAGTAACAAACATCAATCCAAGCAAACTTTATGGTTTATAATATTAGTATAGAAGATTATAAGCTTACTAGTTTTAACTACAAGAGCTGTTCAGAAACATCATCTTGCATCAATGTTATAAATATGAACTTTTCGTTTTTCGTTTATGAACCGGAAATTTGTTAGATTCCTATGGGTTTATCAAAAAATTGGCTACAATGACGTATTTAATCTAAATTCAGTATAGATGTGTGATGGAACATTATTTACTTACTTACAAATGATTTATTTCTATTTATTGAAATAAATAAAAGAAACTCTACACACTCAACGAACCATCACGGGGTCCGGAAACACAGAAATATACAACAATCAGCCAGACCAGAACACATTCCTGTATTATCAATAGACGTATCTGAGCCGAGCCGTAATAGTATAACACCTACAACAAGTGGTGTATAAGGCAGGTTAACCATTACGTTTAACGATCCACGACTTGTGACGAGTTGTGGTTCTGGAGTCACATCTTGACTAGTCTAACAAGTCGACGTAAAGCTGGTACTATTTATTGTGATAGCTCTTATACTTTGTGGAGTTGAGTTCTATATCTCCGTCGTTTTTTTATCGCACCGAAGTTATCGCGCAACACAAAAAGAACTGACGAATCTAAAGCATGACGCGATGTGGGCCTGTAAATTATATCACGTGTCTTCCAAACTCAGCGCTTGTTTTATTTCCTATAAGACCAGTACGAAGAATAAAAAAGCCGTCAAATTTTATTTCCCACGAAACTATTTTGTGTATGATTTTAACATACATAGATCACAAAACACACACATACATATCGTGATCGTCATCTAAACTAAAAATATATATAATTGCAGATGAAACACACTTCATTGGACAGTTTTTTTTTAAGAATATTAGCAATGCTTTTTCAAGTCATTACTAATATTCCCATTGCCCTTCAAATAAGCTCTAGCTTGCACTAGTAGTAGGTACGACAATAGCCCAAAGGGGGTCAGGATCGAACCCGCTTCGTACCTATTTCTTGATTTAAAATACAATAACAGCCTTAGCCATTACTCCCGATAGAGAAACGGTGTTTTCCATCGCTTCAGTCCTTTTGAAAACCATATTTTCAAATAAAAAAACTTCCAAAGACCTTAACGCTATCGACATAATATAGCCAAAAAACGTATCTAAGTCAGTTAGACCCAAAACATTTGGTTCTACGTGTCATATTAAACCAAACATTTACTAAGAAATTACGCGTATAACAGAACTAGATAAAAAAGCCGTCAGGTTCACAGGAAACATGGTCTCCTGTATCAAAGATCGACATGATTCATAGTTAAAGTCAGCGTTTCTCAAATTTCGTCACACGTACCCCTGGATGTACGTGGATGTCATTTAGTAGTAAAATATACACGCCAAGATTATTTAAGCTGATGAGTGAATGTGTATTTCTGAGTGTATATTTTCTTTAATGTATATTTATTTCTTTAAAAAAAATATATCTTAATATGTTATTAAATTTTTTGTAATAATTTGGTAGTGTTTTCCTAATTTTTTATATGAAGACGTACGGAGTCTTTGGGAATTTTAATAGCGGCATGTGATTACAAGTTTGAGAGCTTCTGGTATAAGCTATAAAGTATAACCTTCTGGGAACCGAGGCTATCGCACGTGACACTCAGAATTATTATATTTTACATATCTTCCGAGTATTAGTTGTTTTTGTTGATTAGGAAATATATGGCGGCAAAGCAGTTAAGACTGTTTAGTGTTCACGATAACTTCAAGTTTTTCGGCTTTTTTGTTTCACGTTAATACAAATAACATTTATATGTGATCATCATAAGGTAAGAACTATAATTAACTGATTTTGAAGTTATAATATATTTCTTGCAATTAGTTAACTTTAATTTGATTAATTTCTAATGATTGTATTTTTAATGAAGACGTTTTTGTAGATTATTTATTTAGCTACATAGAATGGTCTTAGGTTGAATATAATAAAGACGGTAATTTTTTAGATGAAATAAATCAAAATTATATGATTTGGGTGTTATATTATGTATTAATCTGATACACTTCCTATAACTATTGGGATTTCGGAAACGGGAAAAAGTCCTTAAAACTAAAAATATTAAATAATTAACCACTATTTTGTATTCCCTATAAAATATAAAAACCACCGTGACGTGTTAGTTTTTTTTTGTTTGTTTTTATAATAGGATTATAATTTATAAACACAAATTCGATGTCCCATGATATATTTTGATAAAAATAAATTAAAATATAATAGAGAAAGCTATAATTAAGTTAATCAACGAAAATAGCTATCTATGAAAACCGGTTTTGATATAATCTACCGATTAATACTTATCGATATTGGTCTAAAATATTTACAAAGCACGTGACAGTTTGGTACTGGAGCCATCATACTAAATGTATGGGTGCCATTTGTTATTACAATATAGTAGTTTATTGTACATGTCTTATATATAAAAAACAACGCCCAATCTCTAATGCAGAGGTCCTACAAAAAATGGGTATGGTGGTCGCGGGTAATTATCTCTAATACTTTGGGGATGTTTGTTCTGTTTTAATATCTAATCTTCGAACTGAGATACGTCTCAAGACATCGGCATTTTTAGATCGATATTACAATCTGAAAATACGAAATTTAAACCCTCTTCTGCGTATTTTTAACCGACTTTATTAGTTCGCGAATGTAATCTCAGACCGGTCAATATGGTTGGTCACTTGCATGGCATGACATCATATGGCATATACAAAAATCATCAAAATCTAAACAGCAAAAATATTGCATAACATAGAGGAAAAAAATAACCGAATAAATCTCTTAACTATTTAGTGTTTAAGCCATGATGAAATCTGAAAAATATCGTTCCCTGTTATAAAAATTCAGTTACATTCTTATTTGAATAACATTTTTTTTACAATACATTATATGCAGATTTAAACATCGAATTCATTTTTCGATCGGTACAAAAACCTTCGGGGCAAAGTCGTCTTGGTCTTTTATTCACGAATGTGGCATTACTCGTTTGTAACCAGTCCACTCTAATGGTGCCATAAGTTTATAATATTTACATTTATTCATACTAATAAAAGCCCTCTTTGTCCGCTTGTTACCTTCACGACTAGGCCCCTGGATTGATCTTTATAACTCAGATCTTTAGAAAGGAGGTGGGCTCTTTATCAATTTATTATGGAAAAAAATAGGGTCAAATCTGGAGTAAATATATAATTACATGCAAACGAAACCAAAGGTAAATCTTATATATAAAAAAGGATTAATTTGACCTCATTTGACCTACAAATAATTTTGAAAAGTCGTGCCATTCTTGTATATTTTAGCACTAAGTGGGCGGGTTTGACTGATCGTAGATTACGAGTCAGTTAATACTTGTGGGAATAAACACGAGAATAAAATGATATGGAGCGTTTATCTAAGTTAAAGAACATTATCCATACAGCTATCTCAAGTATTGGTGAGTTGGATGGAAGCCAGACTAGTGAGCGCGTTCCGTCCATAACTTTTATCGCATTAGGCGTATTCTTAAAGCCGACTTTATGGGCCGGTCGAGTCCAAATGTGGCGTACGAGACCGCTGCTCGACCCCAAACGACCACAAATGACCAGTAATCGCCATCTTGATGGCAGATAAGCACAAATGAATATGTAACGCGTCCTCCCACGCCCGCAACAATAAAGGCCTGCTCGGGTCTGGCCCTATGGAAATAAAACAGGCAATTAATATTGTTTATTCGCGTCCGTTAGTCACTGCGGAGACATTAACAAACGACGCCTGCATGGCCTAATGTGGCGCGTCTCTCGCGAGCCTACGTGAACGTTGAGCGAAAGAACCCAGTTGTGTAATTCCCTATGCTTATAACGGGACATCCAGTTATGGTAATCATAGCCGAATTTCACGAGCATGCGGTGTAGTTTCGAAAGTAGATTTAAATTATGCCAACGATTACTCCCGTTCGAAGGAAGTCGCATTCGCGACCGGCTGCGGACCAGTCGATACTCGGGTCGATGTAATGAATTCAGATTAATTACTGCCGTGATTTCCTACCGGTCGACGTATCGGAACGTTATTGGACCGCTCAGACGAGTTTAGCGAGTACCATTTAAATGACCGATCTGTCCATCGATTCGTCGGTCGTCCGGCCGGATCGCCTGCAGCCGGACAGAAGGATTCGCCTCCGAAGCCCTAATCTCACTCGACGCATGAATAATTCCCTCGAGGAGCAGCTATCGATCGCACACGTCGAGGTTTTTATTTATACGGCGCGGGTGGGCGAGGCGCGTATTAGTAAACAGGCGCAGGCGCGATCAGCGGACACTCACCGACTTGTAGGACATTCTCCACGCAACCGGCCTCCAGCAGCTTGAGACCGCGACAGAAGGCGATGTTGCGGTGGTCGTCGGGCGGCGCGCGCGCCAGCGACGAATACATGCAAATATCGCGTTCATCTCTAGGGAACGACCAGTAGACGACGCGCCGCTGCACCGGTTCGGGGATACGTTCGTAACGTTCCTCGATACGTTGAAACGGGATCGCGGCGGCGACTATCTTGGCCGTGATGTCGAGCAGAGTCGGCGGGGCGCGCGGCCGGCAGCACGCGCGCGGCGCACACGTAGACATGGCGCTCGCTCGGCCGCTCGGCGCGGACTGACGTGCTCTACGCGACACCTCCCTTCCCCTCCCTTGCGACTGCCTTTCCGCCCCCGCCCCGCGTGCATGCAGGGGAGAGCCCCCCGCGGGGATGTGCGCCCTAAATCGACACACTACGATAAATTATTCATTTGGCAGGCATAATGTGCGATATATTATTAAAAGTTGGCATTTTTGTTTTGTTCTACTGCGTTGAAATTATGGTCGATTTTCGATGAGCGAATATCATTTATGTTCATATTTCCTGATAACGGTTACTGTTGCGTATATGTATATATTTGAAACTGTTCAAACGGCGCGTTTGATATTATCACGAACTGGTGCTTTAATATATTTAATTTTATGGATATTATAATACATACTATTTTTAAATTCCATTTCCAAACAGCATCAATTTACGTACGATCGTTATTATTCAAGTATAGTAGCATTAGATAAAAATAAACTTGATTCACAATGCAAAAGTAACATAAAATATAATGGTAGAAGAATCAGCATCCTAATCCATTCGGGTCTTGCCTCCTCACATTACACAAACGAAGGGGAAAGGCGGGTGGGGGTTACATTAACAGCTGATGGCGGTGAGGAGGCGGGGCGGGGGTCTGCGGGGAGGGAAGTAGCGACGTCAGGTGTCCGACTGTGCTCAGCTGAGACTCGTCGTTCAAGCGCTGCAATCGCTGACTTGTTACACACGTACAATGACCTTTATTTGTTTATAAATTTTTTTGAACGACTTCGACTCATGGCGTCTATTTGTAAAGGTATTGTGTACTGGACGCAGGTAAGGCTGGCTTGTATGGTATGCGAAAGAGATTTAGTTTTGTAGCTTGCAGGTAAAAACCGTATAGCGTTTTACTTTAGCGTAACGAACTTTTACATTACTTTTTAAAATATTACTATTATAATGTGTAACACGAAAATATAATACAATGATGCCCTTAAAAAATCTTATTTGTCATTAAGTTTTTTTGACTTATAAATCATTATTCCGGACTCTACTGCTCTATGAATTAAATATCTGCCTTAAACAATAAAGTCAGTTATCGCAAAAAAATATACTTTACGAAATTATGAATAGTAAATAAAAAAGGAAATTAAAGATATAACGAAAGTAAACGTGTTTGGAACGGAAAGCGCTGCAGCGCTTTATTGCCCCAGTATCTATGTCTCGGGCGAAATCCCGTCAAACATATACCTACATATATAAACAGTTTGTACATAATAATAATACAAATTACGTGTCAGTCAGCTGATCTGTGTTGTGAACTGCTTAGAGTTCTTTGAACTAATTACATAAACGACAATGCATTAAATAAAGTATGGATTTTTTTTTCAAATATTATTGTGCGTTCTGATAATGTCATTGACCTACTTACCTAGTCAACTGACACTTTTCTATAACTGTTTTTTTTATCTTCAGATATTTTTAGGTTATATAACTTCTTCTACGGTTTTAAATTATCAATAAATGAATTTAAATCCAAATAGTGTTTAGTGGTAATGTTTTTTATGCATGTTTTAATGCGTCAGTATATAAATATGACCTTCTACTTCCTAGCATTATTCCCGGTATTATACGAGTTTTTACCCAGGGTTTGCTTATTACTCTTGTCCTGATTTGGCAGGTTACTAGTTTTTACAAAGAGCGATTGCCATCTGACCTCCGCAACCCTGAGGGCAAACCAGTAACTCATTGGATAAGAGCAATTTACTTATCAAGAGTTAACGATTATTACCTGATATTATGTGATAACAACCGGGACCGACAGCTTAATGTGCTCTCCGAGGCACGGTGGGGAGACCCAAAAGGACAAACAGATATTTGTAAGATCAGTGCAAACATTAGCCCGAGCGGGAATCAAACCCGCAACCGTCGAGGGTAAAGGCAGCCTCGCTACCTACAACGCCACAACGGTGTCCAGTATATAAATATGACCCAGCCTCTTTAATCTTGATTAAACAGGTTAATGTAGTAATGGAGATTTTTTCTTTCAATCTTTTTAAATACATTTGAATTTAGAACGTTTTGTATTTTTGACGAAAAATTTAAAATTATCATGATACATAGACCAACGCTAACACAGAGTGAACATACATCACTACATAGTATAAAACAAAGTCGCTTTCTCTGTCCCTATATCCCTATGTATGCTTAAATCTTTAAAACTACGCAACGGATTTTGATGTAATTTTTTTTAATATATAGAGTGATTGAAGAGGAAGGTTTATATGTATAATGACATCCATTAAATAGTGGAGAAATACTGTTATTTTTGAGGTTTCTAATGTGATGTCGTAAATAATTACATGTAACGTCTGCGGGCCACGGGCAGTAATGAATAAATCAAAACTATTGGATCGATTTTAATCATTTTTTCAGTGAATGACTATATATTTTATATCCGTGCGAAGCCGGAGCGGGCCGCTAGTAGGTAATATAATTTGCTTTCTTACATAAATCAGGTTAAATTCCAGTTTCTTTATATTATATTAAATGTTAGCAAATGGCTTATTCGACTTTCTTGACCTCCGAATGTTGTGAAGGGTGAACTAACTTGTTTAGTTAGGTACATATTATTAAATTTTATTTTCCTTGCAATATCTATATCTATATAATATGTTAATTGTAGGAAGTCTTAAAATTAGTTAGTTTTTAAATTTTACTATAAAATATTATATGAAAAGGACAAAGTCATGATGGTGTTGTTGTCAACAGTTGGCACCGTAAGGACGGAATCAAATTTGAGCCCCGTGAGGGCTGCCCCTTTTTCACGGCTGAGTCTCTGTACTCGGCACTCCCGCTCGGTGACGCTGTCAAGGCCAGTAGGGCAGGGGTAGTGGCCAATAGCAATACACATTCCGAAGGAACACAGGGATGTTGAATTTTCGAAGGCGAACCACGGCTAGATTCAGCATCAACGCAACGAAATTAGCCACAAGCTTGCGATATAATCGAAAAAAATTAGCGTGTGACTAACTTCGCTTGATTGCATTTGTATTGAAATTACAGCAGCAGCGAATCTTGGGATATTTTTCTGTATAGAAGGGCCGGTCCTTAGTTTATAGTTAGTCAATGCTTGTGACTAACTTCGTATTCGAGTCTGTATGGAAGTGGTTTTTTTTTTATGTTAGAAGTTGGCGAACAAGCATACGGCCCGCCTGATGGTAAGTGGTTGCCGTAGCTTATGAGCGCTTGCAGCACCATTAGTAGGTGCCACTCACGCGATGCCAACCTCGAGATATTAGTTTTTAAATCTCGTCCGCCCAGTAATTTCACTAGCGTACAGTGCCCTTCAAACCAGAACACAAAAATGCCTAAACACTACTATTTGGCGGCTGAATATTTGACACTGCGGTGGTACCTACCTAGTCGGCCTCTTGCAACAAAAGACCTACCATCAGTGTGACTGATTGCACTGGTGGAATAATGTCTGCAGTGACAGAGGTTATCCCAACAGCGGGCGATGGGGTCGTCACATCCCGACGCCGGTGGTGGTGGTCTGTATGGCCTGTCTATAGCATATCGGTTTCAATAATTATATGAAAATAATTAATTTGTTGTACCTAATAAAAATACGTCCTTACCTATTAGAAAGTTGTTTTTATTGGGTTTATTAGAATTGTATATTTATTCAATAAAGTATTTTTACAATATTATAAAACCACACCCTACTTAGAACATAAATATCTATTAGTATCCTATTTACATAAGAACGCAGTCAAATGTTCATAATGAAGCAGCAATAAATGTTTATATATAATTCTACTGTACGTGTGTATGTCGCTGAACTCCGGTGGATTCGAGAATAGAAAAATTAACAATTGGACCCATTGGGCACTGCTATCGGGTCTCACTTTTTTTTTCATTTTCGTGGCAGTAAAACGTCTGCCGGGACCGCTAGTTACTATTTTTATCTTAACTTATTTCAGATTAATATGTTTTGGGGTTACGTAGGCAAATCGGAACAACGGCAGCAATCTAAAAATCATTCTATGAACAACTACATCAAACACTAACACTAACTCATAGACTTACTATAGACCAGTGTATTTCAATCTTTTTCTATACGCGACCTCTTTACAGGTTTAAAAATTCTGCGTGCACAAATGGGCCGGCTCAATTGAGGACGAACCCTCTCCTAGAAAATAATAATAATAATAATAATAATTTATTGATGACTATTTACACTGCTAACAATAAGAGAACAAAAAAACAACAGAAAAAGTACATAAAATAAACAAAACACTGAATTAACACATACAAATAAAAAAAAAATAAAAAAAAAAACCTAGTAATAATCCTAAAATTAAAAGCAAAAAAATAATATAAATATACACGTAGTGCAGCAGTGTAAACGCCACCGAACGGAGCCTCGCTCAGTGTAAGATGAGACGTCAACGCCTCAACACTGATTCTCAGCGAGCGCCGAGACAATTGTTAGCGCAGCACAAACAATAACCACATTAACAAATATTTAAAACTAAACAGAAAATAGCAAATCAGCGTAAAGTAACTGTATCAGTACTGTTGCGTTTCGTGCTATGAGTGAAAACACCGAAGGCCCAATCTCCTACCAATCTCCTCTGTTCCTTTCTATTTTTCTATTCCCATCCCTTTCCTAAACCTCGAGTTGGCAACGCGCCTGTGATATTTCAAGTAATGCGCGCGTTCATAGGTTGCGGTAACTGCTTGCCATCAGGCAAACCAGTGGCGGATTTACCAGCAGGCTGAGTAGGTTTGAGCTTAGGGCGGCAAATTTTTGGAGCGGCAAATTTGGGGACCAATTTTTTTTTGTTTCTTTGCCTCATACAAATCAAAAAGATTTCTGCATGACGGTTTTCTGATGTTTTATAGGTAGGAATCTGCAACAAATTTGCCAGGATTTCCTCTCTCACTTGTCATTGTACATTCCAATTAGCAAACTTCCATATTCTAGAGTAAAATGGCTAGTTCATCGACCCCCAACCAGTAACCGCTCTCTGTCTTTACTTTGTATGAGTGAAAAGCGAAATTGTAGAAAATGTACTTCCCTCTTCCCACTGTCACGGCACTATCACTATTCACGGCGTCGGAATGTGACGACCCCATCGCCCGCTGTTGGGATAATCTCTGTCACAACAGAGATTATTGCACCAGTGCAATCAGTCACACTGGTGGTAGGGCTTTTGTTGCAAGAGGCCGGCTAGCTAGGTTAGATTTGTGTAAAATATTCTGCCGCCAAATAGTGGTGCTTAGACATTACTATGTTCCGGTTTGAAGGGCACTGTTCGTTAGTGAAATAACTGAGCAGAGGAGATAAGAACTAATATCTCGAGGTTGGCAACACGTGAGTGGCACCTACTAATGGTGCTGCAAGAGCTCATAGGCCACAGCAACCACTTACCATCAGGTCGGCCGTATGCTTTTTGCCAACTTATAACATTAAAAAAGTAAGGGCAGCAAAAACCTTACAGCCTATACCTTGAAAATGTTTTAATCTGCCACTGAGACAACCGTATGCATGTTTGCATGATGACATAAAAAGAAATCAAAAATATTATTATTAACATCTATTTAATCGATTTTCCCGAATCGTACGAATTCGATTCTAATCGTTCAGTTCGTAGAATTAATGCGTTCTCTGATTGCACCATGATTCATTCAGCGATAGGGTGGTGGGGGCAGAGGGGCGTTTTAAAACCTGAACTCACTGTGAGTCTAGACTGGGGTTTTGATTTTTTTAATCACTTAAATTATTCGAATTTCAATGCATATTTGGTTTGGTTAACCCGTTAGTGTGTAATTAGTATTTTACCGGATTTATAAAAGAAATACCTACTAAATCTGGTGTTCTAAGTTGGGGTGATTTCATTTTGGCATGCTTCTCGGTATCTTCAACTTATTTTTTTTTCGGAATGTGTATTGCTGTTGGCCCTCCTGGCCTTGACAGCGTCACCGGGCGGGGCCCGAGTACAGAGACTCAGCCGTGATAAAGGGGCAGCCCTCACGGGGCTCAAATTTGATTCCGTCCTTACGGTGCCTCGGCCAACCACGGCTAAGGACGTCATCGGAGATGGAGGCAGCGCTCCGAGCGCATTCTATACGATAGACTCACCCGACGGTGTGAGCGCGACGCGACGTGCGAAACAAAGGACCTCGTCCTCGCCGGCGAGGACGGTGTTGTGTGCGTGTCTGTGCTGTGTAAGGGGCATTTTCTAATGTAATCCTATCGTCAGGGTCTTGCAGGACGTGCTTAGGACGCCTTACTTTTGTCGGTTGGTTACATCGGTCTGTTCTTCAACGTATGTACCGATTTGAGTTGTAGGACATATGCACATATACATTGACAAGAGATATTTTGACTTTACTGGTAGGCCTAAAATATCAGGGCCTTTTTATAAAGGGCCGAATTTAACAGTACCGTCCCAGGGCACTTTGAAAAATACCGCCCATAATAAAAATATAGAATGCAATAATAGTTAAAACATCTTTTTCGAAAATCGGGATGAAGCAAACAACTTCTCAACTTTTGAAAATTATTGATTTTTCACACCCGAAAATTTTCCGCACTGAGCAGTACCTCTAGTGCCCCAATAGTAAATCCGTCACTGTTACTACAGGAACGTAACACTATACAAGAGCAGAAGCTACTACGGTTTGTAAGATTTAAGATAATTGAGTGTGTCTGCGAGACTAATATATACCATTATGCCCCTACTCATGAAAATAATTTATAATCATGTCAAACTCAAACTCAACATGCGTTCGGAGCTTTTCCTCAATTCCCGACGACGTTCTTAGCCGTGGCTTGGCCACAGGAGGCACTGTAAGGGCGGAATCAATTAAAGCGCTCGCGAAGGCTGTCTCTTTTTCACGGCTCAGTACTGGGGCCTCCAGCCGGTGACGGTGTCAAGGCCAGTAGAGCCAAGAGCAATAAACATAAAAAAAAATACCTTGCCCCAAAAAGGACATATTTAATGGGCAATTTCTATAGCATTCTAACTTTAGTGTACTCTATTTCTCACATTATAATATATTCTCGACAGTGGATGTTGAGTTATTTATCCGCCCTAGTATGGGTTAATGTTGACCCAGACAAAGTTATTTAAGACTCGCTCCAGATGTATTTCTATTTAAGGTTAGATTTTACCGACATATTTAATTCTCTTTATAGAGAGATCCGTATGCAAACGGTATTGTGGGTACTTTATAATTAACTCCCTATCGCAGGGTTGTACTAAATCGTAATAGTTTTTATCTAATAAGTTGATTTTTGCAGATTTTTTGGTCTTCTTCCTCTTACTAACACCATTCGCGGTATTTACACAGTCTGCCTCTATCTTATTCGGATTTGACGGGTTACTAGTTTTTACACAGAGTGATTGCCATTGGACCTCTACAACCCCAATGGCGAACCAGTAACTCACTGGATACAAGCAAATAATCTATAAAGTTTTACCAAATTATAAGGACAAACGTCCAGACCGAAATAGATATTTATAACAAATATCTCGATCGAACCTGCGACCATTACGGCTAAAAGCAGGATCGCTACCAGCAGCCCACAATGGTCTTCAATTTTGGGCTGCGGTACATCACGTTACATAGTAACAGTAATTAGTCAATTACACTGTTTTATAATACAACTGACAGAATTCAAAGCCTTAGACTTAGGTCTTAAGTCATACGAACTTACAGAAAACAATGCGAGTGTAATTACCTGAGTACTTGTTCAGATTATCAAAAAAATTATACCCTGGAAGTAAAGCCTAAACCATCATCAAAATTGGAAATACACTCGAGTTATTATTATTATTTTTTTATGTTACAAGTTGGCAAACAAGCATACGGCCCACCTGATGGTAAGTGGTGGCCGTAGCCTACGAGCGCTTGCAGCACCATTAGTAGGTGCCACTCACGCGTTGCCAACCTCGAGATATTAGTTCTTAAATCTCGTCTGCCCAGTAATTTCACTAGCGTACAGTGCCCTTCAAACCGGAACACAGTAATGCCTAAGCACTACTATTTGGCGGCAGAATATTTGACACTGCGGTGGTACATACCTAGCCGGCCTCTTGCAACAAAAGACCTACCACCAGTGTGACTGATTGACTGTTATCGGGAAACATATAGAAGATATCAGACGAATTCAAACATAGCATTTTTTCAACAGTAAAAAAAGAATAGAAAACCCTTAGTTGGTGGAGATAACATAACTAAAAAAATAAGTCTTAATTTGTTATGGCACGGAAAAACTAAACCCTTTTGTTTGTACGAGTACGACTCGCACGTGTCCTACACATTAGCAATCCTGACAGTAGACATAATAGTATAATAATTACCATGTACCACATACGGTACACAGGACTGTTAAAGTGTTAAAGATATTGTGTTCTCGTTAAAGATATTATTAGTTAAAATACAGATTTTTCAAATACTAAGACTTTTTAAGCTATTGCATTGCTTTTATCGCGGGCTTTGAGCGCGGCGACCGAATCAAGAAATTCCGTAACGAAAATAAAACCTAACACTAACACAAGAAAAATTATAGCAAATACCTTAATAAATGTATTGGAAAATGATCTTTAAATAATACGCTATAAAGACTAATGTCTCAGTACTCGGCCCCCACCCGGTGACGCTGTCAAGGCCAGTAGGGCCAACAGCAATACACATTCCGAAAAAAAAAAAAAAAAGACTAATGTTCAATTTTCAAAAAATAACTTATAGTCTTTATACATAATTCTTATATACGCAAAAAAGGATTTTCGTCTTTAACTCAAAGAGAATTAAGGCGATTATTTTATAAAGTTAAAGTTCCATATAAAATGTATCTATTGATGATGTACTTACGTTCCAAATTCAAATATTATGAATTAGTTACGAAGTTTCTTACTTTATTTCAATGAAATTTTGAATTATAGACGAAATTGTATCTTATTAGCTTGAAATTAATGTTCGATTTCATTTGTGTTTTAACTTTTTAAAAACAGCCAAGATTTTATGTATTGCATATGTTGATAAAAAATGCTATGCAATAGCTTTACCGCGGCAGTCCCCAAAGTGCCACGTGTTTTTTTTTAAATGCAGATTTGCCCTACATAAATATTCTTAATATACATTTTACTCAGCCATGTTTTGTATATTGATAATATTTTTGAATACGATACTAATATCATAAATACGAAAGTTACTCTGTCTGTCTGTTATTTCACGTCTGAACAGATTTTGATGAAATTTGGTAGAAAGAAAGAAAGAGATCGACTAGATCTTAGGAACGGTTTCTTTTTATTGCAAATAAAGCTTGTATGGGAAACCAATAATTGCTATATCGCATTAAATCGTTATTCGCGCGGGCAAAGCTTCGGGCAAAAGCTAGTATTTAGAATAATCTGTAAGAAAATACCTAAGTAGTTTACAGTCAAAAGTCGTGTAATAAACAACACAATCAAAAATTACAAAAGAAAAATAATCAATAAAAATACTTACAACACGAATACGTGAGAATATTTCGCTCCAATTAAAATCTTTGGTCGCCATTTTTCCAATCGGCAACCGCGAATCGATAACGTGCTCCGAATTTAAACTGTATGTCCCCGCCATTTTTGTCGGATCTAATGAACTATTAAACTGCAATTTGGCTGCGCGACGGCTGCTAGATGGCGCTGCGCGCAAGTATTGATCGCCGAGTGGGGGCCAAGTTCTCAAGTTCTGCCAAGTCACGGAATGTATTGCCGGCTATTGTGGCAAAAAATGACGGGGGTCGTAGTGGGCTGCGGGCTTTGAGTTGGTCTCCCGTCCAACTTTTAGTGCTGCATCGACTAGAAACGTATACAAGTAAAATGTGAATGCGTATGATTAGTAACGACTATAGATAAACTGATAAATGATTAATGCTGTTAGAATGTTGTTGCAATTATATTGATTTAAATATTACATTCAATTATTTATATCTACTATAAAGTTTCTATATAGAACAGTAATTTTTGATTTAAGAAACAATAGTCTTCTAAAACTATAATTTATTGACAGCTTATATAGATCGTATATATATCTTTGTCACTACGGAAGTTATATACCTATAGGTTAAATATTTCTCGTGTGAGATAAATAGATAATGTTGGCAGAGTAATTACAGGAGGTAGTAATTGAAATATATATTTGATTTGCCTACTAACGCCATCTATTGATGACCTCGTGAGTTAAAATATTTATTTAGTATCTTTAATTAATAGTTTACATCGATTCTAATTAGTTTGATGTATTTTTGTACAATAAATTTGTAAAAATTTTTAACCTATTTTTTATAATTTAAGCTTTCATTCATTATGCTCTAATATACTTTAATTATAAATGTAATAATTCAATCAGTTTAATATTATTTTACCAAATATTTTAATATGATTAGGGATAATACCTTAAAAGTTATTATATTTTATTTTATCAATAAAATCATTTCATTAAAGAATTATAATTTAATTTATTAAACTTTACAGTAGACGCAATCATTTCATTTAAAAAGCATGATAGAAGTGCATCGTAGTACCTGCAATATTCGCTAGATGTCGTTAAATTGAAAGAGGACATTAAAAACTTCAGTAATAACTACAAAATGTTTTATTGATATAAAATAACAATATTTAATACATTGGAAGATTTTTAAAAATATGTAAAACAGAAATTTATATTAACAAATGTATAAAATTAGCGATAACTCTGTAGTTTACAATTTCGATATGTAAGTTTTATAATTTATTAAGTAAACATTATCAAGGGCCTGGTAATTCGTTGTATCTAACAGGATATGTTAACTGGTTTCCACGGTCCCATGAATACAATTCCTGAAACAAAATATTTAGATAATCAGTGGTTTAAGCAACTTTAGACGTAGTCAGTTTTATTGGCTGGGGAGCGATGTTTAGATACGTAGATAGGTTTCTTGATATGCCCAGTAGAAATGTATTCAGTTTGTTTTCAGGACTGGAATGATTATACCGACGAACGGCTGAATAAAAATTGCAACATTTTAAAATTTTATTACTTAATGGAACGTGGTTGCTTTTTTTCTTTCTTTAACTTTGCAACTCTGGTAAATTGTACGATGTTGTCATCAGATAATATAAGATATTAATTCAATAATAGTCGAAAAGTCCAGTCGGAAGCCGGCTGATCTGAACAGCTCTGACACTAGATTGGCTACTAACCACTCGTTAAGAAGAAGAAGAATAAATATATTAACAAGAATTATATACTGGTAACCGGTATTTGGATTTAAGATGATAAAATCGCAATATCGCATCTAGTTTTAATAATTTAGGTATTGTTACAATTTTATCAATATACAATTAGTTAATAGCGCCATCTAGTGTTTTAACGGCGGATCTTTTAAGAATTATCTTTTTTAGAAGGCCACATTGTATTAATAGTTAAGTTAGAAAATAATACCCAATTTAGAAAGAAAAAAAAACTGAATGTATCATCAATCAATCACATCAATCACAATCCTACTTTGGGTTGGTAACGCGCATGTGATACTTCAAGTATCACTATCTTGCGGTGGCTGCTTACCATCAGGCGGATCGTAAGCGCGTTTGCCGACCGTCATGATATAAGAAAAAAACATTTCGGTACCTTATGTGTGTGGTCGTATTCCAGCTGTGTGGTCTTTCTAAAGGGGTTGGTGAACTGCAGAGACACCTCCACCGGCTTACTTAGGTACAAATCTATCGCCACTGTGACCTTACTTTCCCTCTCTGTGGCCGAATCCAACGCGTATAATACGCCGCAGGTTATAAACATTTCTCCTACCTAGAAAATAGCAAAAAAAACAAAGGTACCAACTTGAAAACTAAAGAGCTAAAAATGTCGTATGCTATGTGTATGCGTGTGTGTATCGAGCTTACTACAAGCAAATGAGCACACGGACAAGTGAGTGCGCAGTCGGGTGCGCAACTCTCTCTGTATCTGTCACTGTCTCTTTTTATCATGTAACCTAATTGAAATATACAGATTTCATTATAGCATTCGGAGTGAAAGAAAAAACGTAAGGAACTTCGTTCCTGACGGGTGTCCATATTATAGTTTCTTTGTTGTTCCAGAAACGAGGAAGCTTTTCCTGCATATAAATTAATGACTTACTTGTTTATGATTTAATGAAATATTCCATATGTAATCGATTTTAAAATCATCCTTGTTGTTCGGGTCGAAACTTAACTGAAAAAAAAATTAAAATACAAGTAAAGTGATGTTAGAATCATAACTTGAAGAACGAATTACATAGAAAAATTCTTTTTAGAACAATATAATCCTAACACAGTGGCGGATTTACCAGCAGGCTGAGTAGGCTTGAGCCTAGGGCGGCAGAATTGTGGTGCGGCAAATTTGGAAAACGATTTTTTTTTTGCTACGTCATAGAAATAAAAAAGATTTCTGCGAGTGACTTCTGATGTCATTTTATTTTTGACGCTACAATTATACCCAAAAATTATTATAAGTGCAATTTCAACGAAATCGATGGATTTTCAGAATAATCTAGGACATGACAATTGCCGCAAGAGCGGCAAAAACCTTACAGCTTATACCTTGAAAATTGGTAAACCCCCACTGTAGTAACGGATTCTTAAAAATCGTTCGTTGACTTTTAGTCGTCAGGATGTGATGACCCCATCGCTCGCTGCTGTGACAGAGATTATCCCACCAGTGCAATCAGTCACATAGGTAGGTCTTTTGTTGCATGGGGCTAGCTGGGTAGGTACACTAGACTTTAGGTTACAGTACTGCTTTGAGGTAGAATACATATTTTTAATACCTATAGTTTTACCTTAGCAACTGCGGTATTATTCGACCCCTCTATTGAATATATCGCCCATAGTCCATTATCGTCAGCGCTGAAGTCTACCTGTGAAACATAATCTAATTTAGGTTCATTTTTACACTATCTGCAATCATGACAATCATTACGAATGTTTATTGCTGTTGGTCCTAGTGGCCTCGACGGCGTCACTGGTGAAGGGGGAATGGAATGTCAGTAAATTAGCTTTTATACTTTACAAAGTTCCGTTTTTATATATCTGGGGTCCGTTATCAGATGCTAGGGCTCCCTCCATCGAGACTAACTTTTTAATGAGGTTGTTTCCCTCTACGACCGACCATCGTCATTTTTTTACGAGGCTGTCTTCCTCGCCACCAACCGGGATTAGAAGTCCCCGGCAAAACGTCAACGAGGGAGCCTTAGGACCACTTAGGACCACCCTGGTAACACACCTTAACCAATAAAATACAAAAATACCCAAATTGATGATGGTTTAATATGGATTTTACAGCGAATTGCATTTAGATGCGAGCTTTACTTGAGGAGTGGCAACAGTCAATCAGTAACCTGGTTGTGTTGTGAGCTATAGAGCTTCCCATCGGCATGTGGGAGATGAACAGATTTGATCTTCCTCTGTGTTAGGTCATATCGGATAATGTCACCTGGGTTCCCCGACTCGTTCGCTTGGTAAAAGAATGATCCTCCGTAGACGATGTGGCCGTTACCCTGAAACCAGAAAAAGTTAGTTGTTTCTATAATAACGTGAAAATTTTGTATGTAAGTTTTTGCTTGATAATCTCCACAAAGGGTAGAACATTACAGTATACCATACCTAATATATATATATATATATATATATATATTTTTTTTATGTTATAAGTTGGCAAACAAGCATACGGCCCACCCGATGGTAAGTAGTGCCGTAGCCTATGAGCGCTTGCAGCACCATAAGTAGGTGCCACTCACGCGTTGCCAAACTCGAGATATTGGTTCTTAAATCTCCACTGCCCAGTAAATTCACTAGCGTACAGTGTCCTTCAAACCGGAACACAGTAATGCCTAAGCACTACTATTTGGCGGCAGAATATTGGACACTGCGGTGGTACCTACCTAGCCGGCCTCTTGCAACAAAAGACCTACCACCAGTGTGACTGATTGCACTGGTGGAATAATCTCTGTTGTGACAGAGAACTCATTGGATAAGAGCAATTTACTTATCACAATCCGAGAGCTTAACGTAATCTCCGAGGCACGGTGGCGAGACCCACACGCTCAAACGCCCAGACCAAAACAGATATTTGTAAGATCAATGCAAACATCTGTCCGAGCGGAAAGCGAACCCGCAACCGTCGAAAAGCAGACTCGCTACCAACAACGCCACAACGGTGTTGTCTTTAAGAATAAGTATTCTTAGGCATGTTTGTTGGCAATAAAAATAATGAAAATTTTTCTATAAAAAAAAAAAGTGACACTATATCTAGCGTCAAGTTGCCTTACAAAGAATGGTTTCTGTAGGTTGTGAAACTCATCAACGTGGTCAGACTTGAAGTTCGCCTTGTTCCTGTACTCCCTCAACCTTTCTATGTCATTCTCCTGTGTCGTCCAGAGTTTGTCTTTCTGGAAATAAATGTACTCTTTGTTAAATTCTACTAATACAATAAATGTGAAAGTTTGGATATTTTGATCTTTGTTACTTAATCGCGCAAAAACGGATGGACGGATTTGGATATCGTCACAGATATAGATTGTTACTTTTTATCCGTTTATGTTAAGTTTTCGTCTGATTATCAAAAAATCCTACTGCATAGCGTATTCAATTGAAATGCGGTATAGATCAGCCTTATGGACCATATGGTAAGTAAATATTACAAATGATTCATTTCTCCCTAAGGTTACCGCAGACGAAGTTGCGGGCAGATTCTACTAGTAAATATATATGATGGGGTTTTATCCTCTTTTATGTGACTTTGTTGGCGAGCAAGTGTAGCGTTTCGCCTAATCCATATTTATTTGAGGTCGGTGTTAATCCATCCACAATCCATAAATAGAGATCATAGACGGATGTGGTCTCGCTAAAAACTTTATGATCACTACTTCCACTTCCTTTCTCTCACGACTCTCATGCGCACCACGCACATACCAAAAGAAATATTTAACTTTGCATATTTTGGATAGTACAATTTTATCCTGTGTAAATGTGTGTAATCTTATCCTTTTAACACGAGTAAATATAAATTCGGGATTAACAAAGTGTCTGTGTTTTCACTAATCAGTACTCGACTAACTAAACACTCCTCGAAGCACAAACAGCCATACCAGCATAGGATCCCCATGATGGTTAGCAGTTGTCGTAACCTATGAGCGCTTGCCACCATTCAGTTGTACTGTTACTAACACTTTGTCAACCTTGTTATCAAGATTGGTTTTTAAATCTTCTTTGTTCTATTACTGGGTAATTTCACTATCTACAGTGTCCTTTAAACCGAAACAGAGTAACGAAAAACAAGATTTGCGGTAACTACCTAGCTGGATCTATTGTAATAAAAGACCAGCAGTACATTTTTTTTTTGTCAATACAAGTCATAGGTGTTGAGTCAATCACACATATTAATTAGCATGACTTTTCTTACTACGAGCATGCATTTTTGGAACGAAGTTCCTTATCGCGCGTTGTGAAAGGGGGCTAGACGGAAAAATTCTTACGAAAAGTTGTCACGACACTTTTTGCTATAGTAAGCTATTGTAAGCTGTGCGGCGTCGCATGTTTCTCTGTCTGTCTCTCTCTCTTATAGAAAGCAAGCCAGATATTTTCATTTCTATTTCGCATTGAACAGTGTGGTGTCGCGACGATTATTTTTGTTGAGTGTATACAGGTTTTTGTAAATAATAAATAATGTTAATAATAAAAAATATTATTATAACTTAAAAAAAATAAAATTTTATTACAATTCCTTCATTAATTAATCGAAAGGAACTTCGTTCCATCCGGGTGTCCCTTGACACCTCTCAAGTTTTTTTTTCTTTTTAATCTTAAATAATTTAATTAAAAAAAAAAACAAAAATCTTTCGCGATTATTTTATTTTTTGGTCACATCTGCTTTGTTCGAAGTTATTATTATTATAAAATAATTTGAAACTACACAAAAAACACTGGTATTTTATCTACAAATATTTTGATTAAAAATACGAATTACCTGAATTTCAGACGCATTAGAATCCCTCAGCCAAGCACCGAATAATTCATCTTTGTATCGATGATAGACCGGCTTACCGATAGCATACAACTGGCAATCTGAAACGAATATTTATAGTATTCATAATAATAAATAAATAAACACTACACACTCAACGGCCCACATTAGGATAGCTATATCCTAAGTCGGGGGTCCGGAAACATACAGATGAACAAGGACAAACACACCCAAACCGGAAATGTCTGGATGGTCAATATAAACATCTGTACTGTGCGGGAATCGAAACCGCGACCTGTGGCGCTTAAGGCAGGTTCGCTACCGTTGCGCCACACCGACGTCAAAGATTTGAAAAATATTTTCAACGAATTTTTATTCTTAGTTATTAAAATCTTTTGAATTACTTAGTTAAGCGTTATTCGAGGAAACTGTGATAATGCATTTTTTTCATGTTAGAAGTTTGGCGGTAGAATATTTGACACTATTACCTACCTAGCCGGCCTCTTGCAAGAAAAGACCTACGACCAGCGTGGAATAGTCTCTGCTGTGACAGAGATTATCCTAACCGCGTGCGATGTGATCTTCATGTCTCAACGCCGGTAAGATACAGAACATCAACTGACCGACTACTTTGCTATCTCTGTGGTACGATACTAGTAGAGCCATGCTTCTACCAGCACAAATGGTCCGACTCGATCGGGGAAGTACTACACTTTCATAGGAAATCACCGTACAGTAACAGTACCAGCTGTAGGTACTGTTGCGTGTCGGACGTTATGTGAGAGCGCCGGAGGTCCAGTCTTCGACCCTATTCTCTTCCACTGTTTCCTTCTCATTCCTCTCTCCTATTGGTTGGGTTGACGAAGCGCATGTGATACTTAAAGTATTGCGCGTTCATGTGTTACGGTCACTGCGTACCGTCAAGGGGACTGTATGCTTGTTAGCCAACCGTCATGAAATAAAAAAAAGGCTAGAATTATCAAAATACGTTCACAGTTGCCGAAGTTATCGCTTAACATCGTTGATATATAAACATATCTAATACATGTGTTCGCGCATGACGAAGTATAGAACCTATTTATTACGTTGGATTAGAAAGACAATATTTGAAAAAGATGTCATTCTAACGAAGCGCCACATTGATAGTTACTTCAAAATTTCATCATGCAGAAAATTATTACCGTACCGCATATAAAAGGACGAATTGTTGAAATACGACGACGTAGTAGTTACAGTGCTGTACAATTTATTGTGTCATCTAGTAAAGGGATTAAAAGAATTGTTGGTTACAATAAGTTGTTCATGTTGTTCATAATGTTAACCTACTTGGATGGAACTGATAAAGGCTGAAGGCTATCCTAAACTTAGTTTAATTCAAAATGAATACTGATAAAACCATGGCCACCACCACAAAATGGCGAATAACATTTTTTGCCGGGGGAAATTTTTAATTTTACTGTTTCTTACTAGTGTTTCTCCTAGGTTTGTATCCAGCAGTAGAATTCATGGTAGATATTAAAAGCAATGCGCGGTCGCATCTTGGGCAGGACGGACAGCGTTGAACTTGACACAGCTCTTCGAACGATGTCAGTGTTGGGGGTCGGGAGCCGAACTCCATGGGCTGCTGGACCTGCGTATTATGATTAGGCCCGGGATCTGTGGATATATTAATCGATATTTTACATGATTATGGACTTATAATGGGTGAGCTGAAGGGTTCAAGGCCCGCTCTGTTAACGCGAGAGTTGCGGGTTCGGGTATTGACACACATATTCATTACTAACACGAAAACATGCTATTTATGAGCAATTGCTACTTAGTAGCTTGTGTGTCTAAGCGTCAGTGGCGGATTTAGCAGCAGGCCCAGTAGACTTGAGCCTAGGGCGGCAGATTTGGAGACTGAATATTTTGTTTTGCTACCTCATAAAAATCAAAGATTTCTGCATGACGGTTTTCTGATGTTTTACAGGTAGATAGATACATATATGCAACAAATTTGCCTATGACTTTCCCCTCTTATATTCTATATTCAGTACTCTAGAGTAAAACAGCTAGTTCGCCAAGGCAAGCTCGGCAAGGGCGGTAAAAACCTTACAGACCATACCATGACAATTAGTAAATCCGCCACTGCTAAGCGTTGCTAGTAATGATCACGCTTATTTCGAGCTTGCTCAATAATCAACAGTCGTTTGATTTTCGAGCATGCTACTTGAGGTGTGGTTGGAAGGGGGCGTCCTTCGAGCGCGTCTGAATAGGTTTGCTTATGAGAATTCTAAGTTGTAGTAGTTATTAACGATTTTTGCAATGTGTATGCTGAAAACTAGTATGCTTATTGCTAGATAATGTATACAGATGCTGAGCATGCTAGTTTTAAGCATACTTACAAGCATGCTTAAGTATGAGCACCTTTACACTCTTAGCGCAAGCTACGAGCTTATTTGGAGGGGCCCCCCTCCGTTTCCTTCCTTTTTTCCCTTCTCATCCTGTCCCTCCTGTCCTTGGATTGGCAACGCGCTTGTGATACTTCAAGGATCGCAAGCGTTCATAGTTTGCGGTGACTGCTTACCAACAGGCGGACCGTATGCTTGTTTGCCAATCGTCATGACATACAAAAAATATCATACAAACGTACATTTCAAACGAATATGTCCTTTAACTGTTTGGTTGTTGAGTTCATTTTTGGCCACACAGCTATACTGACGGAGGTCGTGTTCTCGAATGTTCGGTATCTCAAGCCTCATGATCCACCTCCAGGGGTCACCGGTCGAGGAAACTTCAGTTCTATACCGAGACCCTTCAAGGGTGACGCCATCGCATTCCCAAGCTAGTACTGGCTCGGGCCATGCTTGAACCTGAAAAAATAAATAACTAAATAAATAAACGTTACACATTCAACGGTCCTCATCGGGATAGTTATATCTTGTGACGGGGTCCGGAAACATATACAATGACAAAGACAAACTGACCCAGAGCGGAATGCCTGTATGGTCAATACAAACATATACTCCGAGCGGGAATCGAACCCGTGACTTGTGGCGCTTAAGGCAGGTTCGCTACCGTTGCGCCACAACGTCGTTGTCGTCAAAAAAATAAAAAGTACTACCCTCTTACAAAATGTGTCTATTACGATACGTATATATTAGTTTATTAGGGTTCCGTACCTCGAGAGGTAAAAAAGGCACTTATAAGATTACTCTCTTGTCCGTCTGTCTGTCCGTGTGTCATCATAGATTTTCTCAGGAACGGGTGGTCTTAGGAAGTTGAAATTTATACGAGATACTGAGGTCTGTAGTCCCTATAAGGTGTATAACACTCAAGGTTCTGAATCAACACGATAAAAAGATATATGCAAATAGAGTTTTTGAGAAAACTTGTAAGTACTAAAAATTATCTTAATTTTTAATTTTTTTTACAAAATTGACTATTCTAGGTCAACTGGAAACCCCTTACTTCATACCTCTTATAAAAATGTAAATAAAAATTATACCAAATACTTAGTACTGAATCTTACCTCGCATTCAATTTTGACTGTCTTGTTGAAAACGTAGACAATGTTATTAGGAACTTTAATGTAGGGACTAACTGAAAAGAAGAACGAAGAAACAATTAATAAAACGCATAATATTATCTTGGAAAGCATTTTTAATTATTTTTTTATGTTAGAAGTTGGCAAACAAGCATACGGCCTACCTGATGGTAAGTGGTTGCCGTAGCTTATGAGCGCTTGCAGCACCATTAGTAGGTGCCACTCACACGTTGCCAACCTCGGGATAATAGTTCTTAAATCTCGTCCGCCTAGTAATTTCACTAGCGTACAGTGCCCATCAAACCGGAACACAGTAGTGCCTAAGCACTACTATTTGGCGGCAGAATATTTGACACTGTGGTGGTACCTACCTAGCCGGCCTCTTGCAACAAAAGACCTACCACCAGTGTGACTGATTGCACTGGTGGAATAATCTCTGCTGTGACAGATGTTATCCCAACAGCAGCATAATATTTCGCTGTCCCTTAACCATGGCTCGGCCTCGCAGGAGGCACGGTAAGGACGAAATCAAATTATGTAGGGCCATTAGTCCTTATCATTAAAACTAATAGGAATCAACGATACTCTCGTCAATCTTTTCTATAATTTTCAAGTATGTATTATTCTTAATTATATCATAATTATTATTCCAATTTCGATTCCGAGTAATTTTCAGATTGATTAGCCTACACAAAACGTTGTTACACCTACAGTCAGACATGTTAATCACTACATAGCATAAAACAAAGTCGCTTTCTCTGTCCCTATGTATGCTTTAATCTTTAAAACTACGAAACGGATTTTGATGCGGGCTTTTTTAATAGATAGAATGATTGAAGAGGAAGGATTATATATATAATAACATCCATTAAATTGTGGAGAATAAAAAAAAATTTTTTGAGGTTTCTAATGTGATGTCGTAAATAATTATATTTAACGCGTGCGGGCCACAGGCAGTAATGAATAAATCAAAACTACTGGATCGATTTTAATCATTTTTCAGTGACATATGCTATATATTTTATACCCGTGCGAAGCCGGCGCAGGCCGCTAATATTATTACTATATTACTAGCAGGGCTACGCTCGCGTGATGTACCGATATTTAAACGTCATTTTTTTTAAATGTAAGAACCGTATTTACATACGTTCACCTGCATTTAGTGAAAAGCTGTTAATTTGGGATTACAAACAGACACTTTTAATTTTATTTATTTGTATAGTTTGGTTATATCGGGAAAGCACGTTAGATACTTCCGACAGAAGACAAGAAGGTACTTCTGACAGCAAGCGCCTTAAGATTTTATAACACTTACAGTGTACTTCGACATCAGTGGTCTGATTGGCTGGTGGCTGCATTCCATTGTTGGCAAGACACACGTACTTGCCAGTGTGCCAGCGAGATACATTGGGGATGTTGAGCACATGACCACTTACTGATGCGTCCCGCCATGAACCCTGAAAGTAATAGCTTTTAGGGTTCCGTAGCCAAATGGCAAAAACTTTTGAACTATGGGATTTAAAATTGTGGAAAAATTTGAGCTTGTAGGACATCAAATAAAATTTCAACCACATAACTTTGTTTTTCATATAAATTTTAATCATTACTATGAAATTACCAGCTCATTTTTGAAGTCGATTTTAATTCGTTCGTAACCAAGCTGCGGAACCCTTTACTTTCAACTGTGCGTGGTCCGCAACGCACTTGACTGCTAATTATTTAATATTAAGATTTGTTACTAATAAAATGTTTGAAGCATCAATAGCTCAAGCATAGAAGGGCCGACTCGGCCCCGGTAACACGAGAGTCGCGGGTTCGATCCTGACCCCCTTGGGCTATTGTTGTATCCACTCCTAGCTGGACCTTCGAGCTTATTTGGAGGGGTAATAGGAATATTAGTAATGCCTTGAAAAAGCATTGCTAATATATATTTTTTTTTTACTTTCCAGTAATTCGGAATGAAGACTACATCGTTTTGAATACATTTCAATTAAAAAATAATTTCAAAGCGAAATTAATCTACTATATTACTATATTTTTCTTTATTTTGAAAACAAAAAATTAGTCATTATAAATTAAATGATTTCGTCCCGGGGTAGACACTGGACTCAATTATTGGTTCTTAAATCTCCTCTGCCCATTAATTTCACTAGCATACAGTGCCCTTCAAACCGGAACACAGTAATACCTAAGCACTACTATTTGGCGGTAGAATGTTTGCACTGCGGTGGTACCTACCTAGCCGGCCTCTTGCAACAAAAGACCTAGCACCAGTGTGCTGTGACAGAGATTATCTCAACAGCGGGCGATGGGGTCGTCACATCCCGACGCCGGGGTTGTAAATTTCATACCTGTATAATAGGAGTACCATCAGCTCTTCGCCACTCTATGGTAGGTTCCGGAAAGCCTTGAGGACTGCAGTCCATTCTCATTGTATCGCCTTCTCGAACTATCAACCTTGGATTTTCGACTACAAAAAATTAATCATTTATAACCCTATTCATTCATATACAAGTATATTACATTTTTAGCTTTCTTTTTTATGAATCAATGTAAGATGGTCTCGCAGAAGGCAACCTATGGACGAAACCAAAATTGAGCCTCCGTGAAGGCTGTACCTTTTTCTCGGCTGGGTCTTCACGCAGCCAGCCCTGCTGCGGTGACGCTGTCAAGGCCAGTAGGGCCAGTAGCAATACACAACAGTAAGTCATTGAAAATGACGATATTTTGTGTCATATTATGCCAATTTTTTTGGATAATTTGAAGTGAAGCTTACGTGCAAAATTGGGCGGGATAAACATTTGATTTTCTTTAGTATAGTTGTAAATTGATAAGCCAGGTCTTCCAGGAGCTCCGTCACGACCATCGTTCCCACGTAAACCCTTCGGTCCCATTGGGCCACGGTCACCTTTTGGTCCTCTCACACCTGGTGGCCCTTGTAATCCTGGTTTTCCTGTAAATTATAGAAATTTTCGAGTGAAAAATTGCGCTGAATAATTCATAGCCTTTTTGAAGAATAAGGCCTGAATTACATTTATCAGCATTGACCAGGATTTATCTGGATGGTTTTGGACACACTTATGAGCATCGTATGCTAAAGCATGCGTACGCATCCTTCTACACTTATAAGCATTTAAAACAAAAAAATTCGAAATCCGAATCGATGCTGAAATGAGAATTGATGCGTACGCATTTTCTTACAATATAGCTATTTTCTATAGAGAGAATGCTGATCGATGCTGATATAATTCAGGCCCTACCGGTAACAAACACACTCAGGGATAGTCACGTTATATTTGAAAAACAAAACTGTTAAATGTTTTGTTGCAATAAGAGTGATTGCTATTGCGATCTGTCTTCTTACTACTAATAAAGTTCTTCTTTTAAGGGTCACTATGGGGGTGACATCACTTCACTATCACTCTCACTACATAGTATAAAACAAAGTCGCTTTCTCTATCCCTATATCCCTATGTATGCTTAAATCTTTAAAACTACGCAACGGATTTTGATGCGGTTTTTTAATAGAGTGATTGAAGAGGAAGGTTTATACGCATAATAACATCCATTAAATAATGGAGAAATACTGTTATTTTTGAGGTTTCTGATGTGATGTCGTAAATAATTACATTTTTTCCGCTTACATTGCAACAAACGCAGGCCTACGAGATTTATCAAAATAACAGTAATGAATAAATCAAAACTACTGGATCGGTTTTAATCATTTTTTCAGTGAATGACATAGGCTATATATTTTATACCCGTACCGCTGAGCGGGCCGCTAGTATTCTATAGAATAAGCCCCCTTGAAATAATAAATAGAAAAAAAGTTGTTCTTTTTCTCACCATCTTTACCGTCCTTTCCATTCTTCCCAGGGTTTCCATCTTTCCCTGGAATACCGTCACGTCCATCTTTACCCGGTGCTCCATCAGCACCATTTCTGCCTGATAATCCGTCGAGACCCGGCTCGCCCGGAACTCCGTCTCTACCATCCAAGCCTGGGTTTCCGGGAAAACCACGTTCTCCTAAAGAATAAAATAGCTAACTAACTTACTAAAAGTACGAGTTGCGTTTGTATGTGTATAGATATTGATAGAATTATGTTTGAAATAGAGAATTGTCAATCAATGTACAATTTTTTTTAAGTTACAATTTGGCAAGTAACCATACAGCCCACCTGTAAGTGGTTGCCGTAGCCTATGAGCACAATTAGTGAATGCCACTCACGCGTTGCCAAGCTCGAGACATTGGTTCTTAAATGTTCTTTGCCCAGTAATTTCACTAGCCTAGAGTGCCTTTCAAACCAGAACACAGTCGTGCTTAAGCACTAAGCGGTAAAATATTTGACACTGCAATGGTACCCACAAAAGACCTATTAGTAAAACATATATACTTTTAATAACACTTTTTGATTTGCAATATGAACGAAATCGTTGTAAGGTGTTTTAGTTATATGGGTCTAGAAAGCCTTAGAAAAGCTTGGATTCAAGACCTTTTCGTGGTGCACTTTGGGAAATGGCGTTGGTGAAATTTAAGGCGACAAATCTAGTTATAAACATGTTTCATGTTTTTTGTGGAACAAATTGCTTTAGTTTTTTTATTTATTTATTATGTTACTTCTTATTTTTGTTTGATTATTACTTTTTTTTTATATATATTGTACTCTGCTGTGTTCTAAATAAACTTGTTCTTTCTTTCTTTCTTTCTTTCTTTCTTTCTCTCTCTCTCTCTCTCTTTCTTTCTTTCTTTCTTTAAACTAGTGATACCTATTGCTTCTTCTTAATACTGTGGAACTATTGCTAGCATATTATAAAAAAATACAGCTATAGATACTATTCGATAGTTTGTGTGTACTGTAAACAGTGTTTTTATAATTACCTTTTTGACCTGGTGGTCCAATCGGACCTCTTAATCCTGGACTCCCAGGCGTGCCTGGTGATGCTGGATCTCCTCTGTCACCTTTCGGTCCAGGCGCTCCTGGCAATCCTTTAGGCCCTTGAACTCCAGGAGGGCAATACTCTTGGGTCGCCTTACAGAATCCTTGAACTATACGATACTAGAAAAAAGTTTAAAATTAACAATTTAAATATGTTATAATATATTGTAAGTCTTGACACCATTGTGGCGCTGTGAATAGTCTGCCTTTAGCCTTGACGGTTGCGTCGATTCCCACTCACACAGATGTTAGCAATGATCTTCCAAATATCCGTTTCGGTCTGGGCGTTTGTCCTTGTGGGCCCCCACACCGTGCCTCGGAGAGCACGTTAAGCTGTCGCCCGGTTGTTATCACATAGCATATAATAATAATCGTTAACTCCTGATAAGTAAATTGTTCTTATCCAATTAGTTATTGGTTCGCCAAAAAGCTAATAACCTGTTAAATCCGGACAAGAGTAATAAGCAGACTCTGGGTAAATACTCTAATAATACGTGGAATAATGCTAAGAAGAAGAAGACTTTGTAAACCTTGAGATATAAGCTTATGAATAGGATTATAGGTTAGAAAAAGAGGCACTTAAAATGAAAGATAACTAGGTCATGCAGGATAAAATGAAAGGGAAAAATTGCGCAACTCATCTTGTTATTTGAGGCGTAAAAGTTTTTGCGATGTAAGCTAATTGGATTTTAGTATAAAAATATTGTCGTATTATTTCGTGAGGTCTTTACAATGAACTATTTACATAATGATAAGTATAAGAGTTATAGATAACGTATATTTTACACATGTTCTGTATCGTATGAGTTATTGTTTTTGTTTATTTCATTATTTTTTAATAATCCTTTGCGGGATTACCACTAACTTTTATAATGCGTTTCAAATAAGAATAGGACTGAAAAATCCACCATATTGAACCGGAATCGTCAACAACTTCATATTTTTTAGCACAATGTGCAAAAAAAGTCAACGATCGAGCGAACATATTTCGTACGCACGTATTTTAAATCTTAATATTTTTTATAATCTAGATATATATAATAACTGTTATATATATATAACAGTTATTATATATATCTAGATTATAAAAAATATTAAGATTTACATACAGCAATTTTGACAGAAAACGAGACAATATATTTCCCATCGTTATATATCTAATTTTATATTTAGTTAATTGATATACTATTTTTGTTTTAAATTATGAAATGCATTCATTTGATTTTATTTTCATTTTTATGGATATATAAATAAGTCACTTTTCTATTAATTTATGTTGTATGGTTTATTGTGCTAACGCTATTTTTACTTGGTTGCCTGTATGAAGTTATTTAAAAAACACTATAGTAACTTTTCTATTGGGATCCAATTCAATTCTGACAGTAATTTAGATTTTATATGAGCATGACGTATATACATGTCATGGTATGAAAAAGCGATCCAGCTCAGTTTAGGTCGTCATTTCAATAGCAATAAGAGTTAATGTTAAGCCTCTGATCTGTGATGGAAGCGTACATAGTCCAGGTGAACAGTCCATATATATATCAGTCAGGTTAGATGATAAATGTGTGATGCAAAGGTCGGGCCAAGCACACATATTTATTAGCAACAAACTTCTGCTGCGACTTCACCCGCGTGAGTAGTGATTTTTAATGGGGCACTAGCTTTATAGAAATGACACCGTTGTGGCGTTGTGGGTAGCGAGTCTGCCTTTAGTCTCGACGGTTGCGGGTTCGATTCCCGCTCGGGCAGATGTTTGTTAAAGTTTCTGCCTCGGTCTGGGCGTTTGTCCGTGTGGGTCTCCCCACTGTGCCTCGGAGAGCACGTTAAGCTGTCGGTCCCGGTTATTATCAATAACATCTGATAATAATCGTTAACTCTTGATAAGTAAATTGCTCTTATCCAATGAGTTACTGGTTCGCCCTTAGGGTTGCGGAGGTCAGATGGCAATCGCTCCGTGTTTACACGTAACTAGTAACCTGTCAAATCCGGATAAGAGTAATAAGCAGACCCTGGGTACATAAAAATACCGGGAATAATGCTAGGATGAAGACTAGCTTTATAGAAATAATCGGTTCCCCATACAATCCTATTTCACCGCCTTCAAATTTTGTTTTCTCACCAAAAAGTAGTCGAAACTGTCTCGACGGTATTTTCTATATCTATACCAAAATTCATCACAATCAGTTCAACGGTTTAGGCTTGAAAGGGTCACAAGCAAACTCACTTTCGCATTGATGAGATACATTCTCGTTTACATAAAATAAAGTACTATTTTTCTTTTCCTTATTATAGTAGACCTCAAAGAAACTATATAAATAATCATTTTTTTCTATACAAATCGTTATTGTTGATGTCAACACTTAAATTATTGCAAAAAAAATCTTTGTATGATGCTTTGGCGATATTGTTCCCATTTTAGTTTGTTCTAAAGCATCTTTGAAAAATGCATCCGCATTATGCAATTTTTCTGGCGATGTGCCAATTAACATTTATAAAACCCTTTTCACGCAAAATAATGGTATATGCAAATGCATACTTTTATATTTACTTTTACTACTATTTTATACTTTTATAGAATTTTCAAATGAATATTCTATAAAAGTCTTTGCCAAAAATCAATAAAGGGTATTTACTTATTGTAGAAAATTTACTAAAACGCAACGCGAGAAATTCGCTTGTTTATAAAAGTAAGCCATTGAAAAAGAATTTTATATATATTTGACGACGTTGTGGCGCAGCCGTAGCGAATCTGCCTGAAGCACCAAAGGTCACAGGTTCGATTCATGCACGGAGTAGATGTTTGTAATAACCATACAGGCATGTGTTCCAGACTGGGTATGTCTGTCTTTGTCTTATATTTCTCTAAAAAAAAGTCTAAATATTTCACTAAGATTTCCAGGTAGTGTAACTTACAGGAACTCGAGAATAGCTGGTCAACCAGACCCACGTGTCATCTCCTGGGGCAGGGTTCTTCGCCCCTGTCTTCTTCATCTCGATCGCGTCTTTCTCTTCTAACTCAGGTCGCATCTTTGGGTTGAAGAACTCTACATGAGGCGTAACCGTGTTGTCTTCCTGAACTGGTGACTGTTTCTGAAATTTGAAATTTGTAACAAAAATTTGTGCATATTATTTTTTTAAAATAGTTTATATTCAAGTACATTTTTTTTAATTTCGTGATAGTTGGTAAACAGGCCTACAGTCTGCCTGATGGTAAGCAGTTTCCGCAAGCTGAACGCTTACGATACTTGAAGTATCACATGCGCATTGCCAACCCAAGGGATGGGAGATGAGAAGGGATAATTTAAGGAAGGTATCAGTAGGGAGGGGAGATTAGGCCTCCGGCGCTCTCACTCGTCGCACGAAACGCAAAAGTATATAATATATTTTATTATATTTTTATATTCATAGTTATTATATACAATTTTATTTCAAAGCATTTTAATAGGAAAAATATACTTCTAATGACTTATTTATAAAATACCTTGTATTATAAATTTGAAACTTATAGGCAATTTGAATATTCATACTTAAAACTTTAATTTCGCATTGCTTTATAAATTAATAATTAATTAGCAACTATTCGCAATGAAAACTGACAAACTATAGATACTAAGCTTCAATCATCAAAAATCCCTACTTTTAGGGCTCCGTACATAAAATACATAAGAACAGTACATCACATCTTATGCGGTTTTCAGTGGTTCGAGTAATTTGCTAGTCGAAAAATGCTTACAGAATACATATGACTATGGTAATAGCCAAAATAAATCGTTAAAAAAACTAAAAATGTCGTAAAAAAGTGTCTGTTATATGGACGCAAATAAGCAATACCATGTCAACCCACAAAATTGAAAAAACTGAGTTATATATGCAGAAGTATTGGTAAATGACTTAAGAACATTTTTCTTTAATATTTGTAAAGTTTTAAGCTTTCTTAAAACTTCTAAAAAAGCCATTTTTAATTAAGCAATTTAAGTATTATGTTAAACGTTTAAGGTTATATTATATACGAAATATGCAGTTTGTATACTTACTTAAAAAAAAAAAAATTTTTAATCATGCCATTTATGTATTATTTTAAACGTTTTGGGTTATAATATAGACGAAATATGCAGTTTGTACGCTTATTTTATGTGAAAATAAGTAAAATAACTTACATACATCTTGAAATTGCCAAAAACTTGACCAATATATAAAAAAATCATATAAAGCAAGCTGTTCAAAATTTTCAAACGCGTTTTTCTCGAAATGACATTCGTGTGGGTTGACATGTTATTGCTTATTTGCGTTCATATATGGCTTTAGTTTGGTACGGAAACCATTAAGCCAGAGGCCACTACAAGTAACATTTTATTGTGTTCTTTCATTTTACTATTTAGTTGATGCTAGAATGATTAGTTGTATAAATGCTTTCAGAATTATTTCATCATCACAGCCGTCATTAACTTAAATTTCGACCGTCCAGAAACTTCTACGGGTATTAAGATCCCAAATCGAATTATAACAATATATTAATTGTAATATAAATAATACTTACAAGCATTGCACTTCTTTTTAATCTAACTTGATTCGCATTTATTCTATCTACGTCTTCTAAATGCATAAAACTTTCTATATCTATCTTTTGGCATCTTTTAAAATCATCTATAAAACTATATGTATAATTATATGTATGTAGAAGTAAAGATAAAACACTACAAAAACACGCAAAAATCGAAAGTTTTTTGGAACATTGCACATGTGTGCGTTTCTGTTTATACTTATCAGTATGATCAATCATTGTCAAATCATTTTCAAATAAAAACGTTTCTCAATTTCAAATCACTATGACACTTAAACGTGCCGTCTATAGCACCGTATGAAGAGTAACTGAATTATCTGAATATAATCCGAACAAATGTGTTCTTTCCTGTGCGATAGTAGTTGCACAATGACCCGCTACGATAAGCAATTGAGATTCTTATTAACCGCTACCAAACGATCAGTAGGGTACATTTAATTAGAATATCATTTAAATACTCGAAATATTTATAGTTTATAGATTATACAATTCATTTTTTCTTTACAATTTATCTAAAGGCGTCGGGATGTGACGACCCCATCGCCCGCTGTTGGGATAACCTCTGTCACAACAGAGATTATTCTACCAGTGCAATCAGTCACACTGGTGGTAGGTCTTTTGTTGCAAGAGGCCGGCTAGGTAGGTGCCACCGCAGTGTCCAATATTCTGCCGCCAAATAGTAGTGCTTAGGCACTACTGTGTTCAGGTTTGAAGGGCATTGTACGCTAGTGAAATTACTGGGTGAACGAGATTTAAGAACTAATATCTCGAGGTTGGCAACGCGCGAGTGGCACCTTCTAATGGTGCTGCAAGCGCTCATAGGCTGCGGCAGCCACTTACCATCAGGTGGGCCGTATGCTTGTTTGCTAACTTCTAACATAAAAAAAATTATCAATCCACAAGTGTGGCTCCAGCCTCACTTCTTAAGTTATCGTAGCGCGATTCTAAATGGCCTTGAACCGTCTCCCAATAAACAATGCAATATCAAATGTTTATTCGAAATTGTCTCAAAAGATACAAAAATATAACTCAGATCAAATATTTGTGTGAACTAACTATAAAACTGTTTAGAGCGGGATCGAATTTACGCTTTTCGCCATTGTACAGACAATCGTTGTCTCTGTGCAAGATACAATAATAAGTTATGCTTTAAACTCAACAAAATTTGATTTATTTGATATGCCTTGAGGTTTCAGAGGCGTCGAATTCAGCCACAAATCCATACGAAGGGACAAGCAAACAGGATGAAACAAAGATGTATAATTATGGTACATCAAAATTCCGTCTTTAAAAGGTACCATCAGTACCGTCTTTTAAAGTAACCTTAGTAGTATACAAAGATTCGTCGCTTATTTTCAGTCTATCTGCTGTAGGACTTTTTAGTCCGGATTGGTAAGGTTTGTATCACTTTTAAAATGCTAACAATATAAATATTTAACTAAACAAAATCCCTCGATTTTTAATATCTATTTTTCAAGACATTTCATAATTTCTTCTATTTGTAGAATTTATGAAAAGTTAAACAAAAACAGTTTCGTTGGTTGTCTGATCAAATACAATTTAAATAAATTATACGTAACTAGCGGCCCGCTCCGGCTTCGCACGGGTATAAAATATATAGCCTATGTCATTAACTTTTATTCACTGAAAAAATGATTAAAATCGATCCAGTAGTTTTGATTTATTCATTACTGCCCGTGGCCCGCACTATTATTTACGACATCACATTAGAAACCTCAAAAATAACAGTATTTCTGCATTATTTAATGGATGTTATTATACATATAAACTTTCCTCTTCAATCACTCTATCTATTAAAAACCGCATCAAAATCCGTTGCGTAGTTTTAAAGATTTAAGCATACATAGGGATATAGGGACAGAGAAAGCGACTTTGTTTTATACTATGTAGTGATAAAATAAGACAAAGGTTAATTTTACAATACAATAACAGCACAGAATAATTATGGTAGCAGCAAAATAGAAATTCTAACGGAAAAACCAGGACAGGAGAGTACGAAAGGAGAGAATGCTCAACTTATGCTCAACTTTCCAATCTAGGTTCGAACTTTCTTCACGACATATGAAACTAGTGCGCATGCTCGGATATCTATGTCATGGCCGTGGCATGACACGAAATACACAAGGTCACTTATGTTTAGCGTTTACTGTCACTCCTAATACTGAAACGACAGGGAAAAGTCTTTGATTCTATCGTTCCGTAATGGCCTTTGTCCCGCCACGAGCTGTTCCAGGTATTTATAAAATCAACTAAGATTATTTATAGCGTTTTTGCGTTTATGTAATTTGTGAAAAACTCTGATAGTTATGACAGTAGTGTGTGCGAGATGTGAATATTTAATTTCTAAATCAAATTGATGAAGTTATTGTCGTGAATTTTCGTGTAATTAGATTATTGTAAAATGAAACTAGATTGTTGTGATGTATTGTGAAAAAATTTTAAGGTTCATCTGTCTTATTACATATAGTGTATATGTATGTAATAGAATAAAAAGTAGTTTCGTTTTGTTAATAAACGTAAAATCACGCTTTATTTTTTTTTAAATTGTTTGCTAATTTTAAAAGTACGAGTGTCGTGTTTTGTGTATGTAAAATGTTATTTTCTCAGCTCGAAGCGTCCAATCATTAGAAGAGTATAATACCCCTCGTGCACCACTCCGTCGTCAAGTTTCTCTTGATGAAGAAAGACGGGATGATTGTCAAGGGCACTGGAGGGGACCATACTTGGATGGAGAAGAAGAAGAAAGAGGTGTGCGACTATTCAGAGCCATGTTGCTTCAACACTTGAGGTTAGAAGAGTTACGGCCGCCACCTTGTATGATGGTACCTGCCAATCCTGATCAGAGGTGCGTACAGCAGTATCTATTTTAGGTATTCAATTAATTATTTCCACTTATGTTATCTGTCAGATAGTCCTGTTCACAATATGAAAGATTTGACTAATGAAAATGCCATTTTAAAAACGTAAAACATGCTTGCTAGAAAAAGAAATAGAAGATCCCAAAAACTGCATAATCATGTAACAATAAACTTACTGATGCTATAAAAACTTAAATGTAATATAATTTTCAGAGGATGGTGGATGTACTGGAGGGACTGGAGATCATTAGAACGGGCTGCTCGAAGGTTCAGAGACACCAAGGCGAGAGCTCGACTAGCAGCGAGGGCAGAACACATCCCTTTGCTTAGTCTGGATGAGGTGGAGTTTGAAGATATTATGCAGGAGCTTTGTCAGGTGAAGCTTGTTAATTATTCTATATACAACTTGAAGCAGAAAGAGATTTAGATGGAAATCATATTGAAAAAACTCGTGGTCTGTTTGGAGTTGTTTATATTTGATCCAGCTGATATTGAACGTGACATCGTGCAACCTGCGCACTTCAACTTCGTCATCTTTGGTTCGTCTGACAGTCAATTATTTATGTTACCACTCACACCGCATCCCAAAAACCATCCGCGATTGATTCTAATTCTGCCTTTTATTGCAATTAAGAAAAAAAACTCATTCCCATTTTTTTGTTGCTAAGGCTATCACCATTTAGACATTTGTCCAATAGACAGAGGGAAAGAATTCCTCTTGAGAAAATTTTAAGTCTATACGAAGCTACTTTATTACCATATATGCACCCGTACCCGTAAAGACCCCATCGTACCCTTAAGATTAAACTTTGAGTAGTTTGAAATCTAAAAGATAATTCAACTTAAGTTTATCCAAATAATAAAAGTCTATATAATATTTATGCGTTTAATTTATTATTCCTAATCTTTTTACAGGCGTGTGTACATTACGAACAGAGAGCGTTAGTTGTACTGGCGTTTTTGTGCGAGGTTGTTGGTCGTGCAGTAAGAGTTGGAGGATGGTGCCGAGCAGCAGATTGGGCTGCTAAGCATGTCGCTCAGTGCGCGACTCCTTGGGCTATTCGACATGGTGGATGGGTAAGTGTTTTACTAATTCTAAAGAAGACGAAGACAAATTCTAATAGGTTTCATAGTATTTTTAAGTATACCGTTCAACGAATGAGTCTTTATTTCTTGTATATAAAATATAAGTGTATGGTTTTCAAGAAAGATTTTAATTCAATCAGCAACCTATATGGTGTAATACCTAATTAGCTCTTACTGAAGTGAATATAATGTATTGTTTACGCATTATATTAAATAAAATAAAGAAAAGCTACAATCTCAACAGCCACTATTATAGCAGTAATATCCTGTGTCCGCACAAACTCACCCAGACCGGACACATGCCTGTATGGTTAATCGGCGACCTGTGGCACTTAAAGCAGATCCGCTATCGCTCCGCCAAGTCGTCTTATATCAATTAATATTTAATAAGCATTTGTTTATGTTTTCAGAGTGCAGTCGTAGAACGAGCTGGTGGAACGCGAAGGGAAGACACTATTTTCGCTGGTGCAGCGATCGCGGTGTTACTTGCTTTCTTGCTCTTTTGTCGCACACGTCTTCGTCATGCCATGCTCTAATATCCATTCATTTTTGTATGAAACTGGCAGCGGAACTTTAAATCTCGGAAGTAAAAAAAAGGTATTGTAATGGAAAATATTTCCAAGGGAAACCGTTTCAGAAAACTATATACATGCCTTGAACTACTCCATTCTTAAGCTGTTTGACAGCGTTTACATTTAATTGCATCTAGTTTTTCTGATTAATTCTGAAATAAAAACTAAATCAGAATTGTCAAAATTATTTTTCTAAAAGCTTAGAATGGAAATACTATATAAAGGCTTAGAGTGTTAATACTCAGGGTTTTTGTAGAAAGAAGGGCGGTGTGAATTAAGGTAATAGATTAAATAAAAAGGTTTATAATAATCATAATAAAGGTAAACTCTAAGTTCTTTAAAATAAGGTTATATTTATTAATTATATCTGAGCGTTAGCTAAGGTAATTACTCATAACTCAGTTTTACCAGATTAATTTTATATCCATTTTTCCAGACATACCGAAAAGTCCTAATATAACCGTCCGTATGGAAATGTAGATCCTTAAATAATGTGTCTGCTATCCATAGATTTATTATATACTACAGATAGACAAAATGGCAAAGGCTCGGTGGTGCTCCTTCGTAAATGAACATTAACGCAATGCCACAAAGTTATTCACAAGCCTGTCCCTGTATCCCTATGTATACTTAAATCTTTAAAACTACGCAACGGATTTTGATACGGTTTTTTTAGTGGAGAAATGCTGTTATTTTTGAGGTTTCTGGAAAGAGGAATTGTTTTACTTCAAATTTAACGCGTGCGGGCCACGGGCAGCAATGAATAAATCAAAACGACTGAATCGATTTTAATAATTTTTTCAGTGAATGACATAGGCTATATATTTTATACCCGTGCGAAGCCGGAGTGGGCCGCAAGTATTCGAATAAAATTAGCTTGTGACCAACTTCGTTTATAATAAAAGTATATAGTAAGTCTATGTTGTTACCAACTTATTAACCAATAATATTCGTAGAATTTTACCATGTTGTGTTAGCGGACCAAAAGAGTTCATAATTATAGAATTCAGAAAAATAGATTTTTTTTGTTGGTTTCTAATGCAGATGCATTAGCTTGATATAAAATGTAATTAACTATAAAAAACCCTTGTGATAGCGTTAACTTGTGTATTGTTTATGGTTTCATTTCATGAAATAAAACTTAAATACGATTATTCTTAAGTTTTAACCATAAATTTTGAAACAAATTTTTTTGATAGCTTACTGATATTATTTGAGTTAAAAAAAACGCTTAAATAAGCTTAAATAAGCGTACCGTCTATTGGCGTGAACATTTAAAACTATCAAACAAAATTTCCTTAATTTTCTTGATTCATAAACAAATGAAATTATCAATAAATTGTACTTTTCCTTTCAATATAACTTACAATATTATTACTATAAAAAAAAAGTTATAAGGTACTTATTCTTTGATTAATAATTAATTAAGTTTCAATATATTGGTGTTTAAAGTAATTGTTTCTTAAGAATTTTGATGTTATTAACATTAGGGATTCTGATGTAGTACTCTTTTGATGTATTGCTTTCCAATTGTCATAAAATTATTGATTATTAATAAGAAAATGATAATCATAATTACTTTATAATCTGTACTAAGCCTAAACTATTATAGTTAATTTTTTTTTCCAATACATAAATAATATTTTAACATACCTACTGAACATAATAAATATTTTGTCAGAATACTTATTTCTTTTATTTGCCTTTTTTGGTTTGGCAGGGGATGGTGGGTCATGGGGTTGCAATGAGGTGATGTGGCATGGGGTAATGGTAAGGGATGGCGTCGCATGTTGTGACAAGGGGTGAGGTGGACGGAACATCGTTCATGTTGCGCGTCCCGCAACACCTTTTAATTTTTCTTTCTATGAGTGTCAATGATGGAGGGCCAAGTTCCCTTTAATTCCTCGTTATCTTCCTCTTTCTTTCCTTCATATTCCTTATCACAGGTAAGGCATAATGATGATTCTCGTTTCACAAATAAACTAGCTAGGATTTCCGCTTCACCTCAGGCGGGATATACGCTGTTTCCTGTCGCGCTCACACCGTCGGGTGAGTCTATCGTATAAAATGCGCTCGGAGCGCTGCCTCCATCTCTGATGTTGTCCGCCGCCGTGGTTCGGCTTCGCAGGAGACACCCTAAGGACGGAATCAAATTTGAGCCCCCGTGAGTGGTGCTCCTTTATCACGACTGAGTCTCTGTACTCGCCCGGCCAAGGCCAGTAGGAGTAACAGCAATACACATTCCGAAAAAAAAAAAAATCCTGTCTTTGTGATTTAAACAATTTCTTAATTAAATATGGGTAATAGATTGCGAAATAAATACACATTGTAACTCACTATTTTATTACTTTTTATTGTAATTTTTCATAATACGGTCGACACGCCGATGCTCATCACATTCTCCAAATATTACCTTTTCGAACATTAAAAAACGAATATCGCAAACATTTGAATGCTATATATTAGTTAAAAAACTATCATCACATTATTTAACAATCAATAAACGTTTTGAATGAGAACAACAATTCGAAAGTTTTTAAAACACAACAAAATTGCAAAAGAATTCTATTCTTGTACTTTGTTTTCGATTATTTATCATAAAATCGATACTTTTATTGCTTGTGGTGACAAACTTACGTTTGTATTAAGTTATTGCTTTCACATTTTGCGCATAATAATATTTTAAGCAGACTTACTATATACTTTGAACCGGTCCTTTCGTATAGACAAAATGAAGGTTTATGTATAATAATATTTCTAAAGGGAAAGAAGAATTGTTTTACTCCAAATTTAACGCTTGCGGGCCACGGGCAGTAATGAACAAATCAAAACTACTGGATTGATTTTAATCATTTTTTCAGTGAATGAAATAGGCTATAAATTTTATACCCGTGCGAAGCCGGAGCGGGCCGCTAGTATAGTATATAGTAAGTCTATTTTAAAGTGTTTTTTTTTTTCAAATTTGTTTACAAGATTATAAGAGCATTTGAATATTTAAAATAATAGAAGAGAATATAAACGTACTAATCCTATAGATGAAATAATTCCACACAAAGAACTTAATAAGATAGATAATACTGTTGAACATGTCCAAAATGCATTTACAGAAGTAAAACCATCAAGAGCCATACCCATTTGTATCGATACAACATTTTGAAAGTCTCTAAAACTTAGCTACGTTTTTAAAATTAATAACATTTTATTACTTTTCCTTAATTATTAATATCACTATTAACAACCTACGCTGTCATTTCGTTTTCGAGAATAAAATATCGGTTAAAAAAGTTTACAAAGACAAGTAAAGAAAACAATAATAAAACATATGATAATTTTTCACAGGACTTAGAGACAAAATGAAGAAGAAAAAAGTCTTGTTAAAGACAAGACAAAAATTTCTAACTATTTAGTACCTTGTTCAAGACGACAACAATCATATTAATTTTTAAACTTAAATAAATCACATAAAATTGTTACAAATATACATATAGTATTAGAATAAAAGATGCGTGTTTTTGATACATTAGTTTCTCGATAACGAAATGTTGCAGCTACGAAAAAAAGTCGTTGACTAGACTCATTACATTTTCCCAAACACGGACCACTTAAAGCTGATTAATGATTAGAGTAGACGAGTTACTTTGAAGATAGCACAGGTACTATAATGGTGTTCATTAAACGTACCGTGTCTAAGAAAATGCTATGATAAATATTTTTGTATCATTTACCCATTAAATTTATTATTATTTTTATATAAAAAACATTCTAGTAACAATTCTACCTGGATATCATACTCAATTATAAGATAAATAATTAACATTGTTAATTTTTTCAATGGTAGCTTTAAGCCTAGTCTTAAACTACGAAGAAGTAATAAGGATTAATCCATTTTTGTAAGAGGTATCAAATCGTGAGTCTCCTTTCAATAGTGTCCGTCGAAGTTGTAAGGGTCTAGTAGATATAACAAATTTTAAAATGGAATGCATATTAGCTCGGCATGTGCTATTTGGTACTGAACAAATGCATATCATTGATGCTGCTACTAATGAATATCGTACGAATCGTGATATGATTGATTTACGGCCGGTTTTAATATCAAATCTTTGGACTGAGATCGGCATCAATCGATCGGTATATCGCATTTTTGGATTGATTATAGAACCTTAGAATAGGGTAATTAAACTTTACGTAGTTTTAGATCGCAAATGCAGTCATGCATCAGATTGCTGAAAATCGATTGAGATTGGTTATTAAAACCGGTCGTTATTAGTAAAGTTTCAATACTTCATCTCTTTAAATAACCTATTTGCAATGTCAGCTAGAAACAATGGAAGGATGATTAATTTACATTTTCTACTTAAGAATAATAATATCATTACAAGAGATAGATAGAAATCACTAGTGTTTTAATAATAATTAAGATAGATAATACAGCATAATTAGAAGTGGCGCTTATACACGATACATTTTGATTACACGCATTTTTGGTGCTTTCCAGTATAATATAAGTATTAGGTATAAGTACGATAATATTAACTTCGATCTACTTCTAAATTAATGCCAAACTTGTCATATCACCAACTCTTTAATAAAATTTAATTGGAGAGAAAAATTCGTTTGTAACTTACTTTAATTTTACAGAATGGCCACTCACAGCTCCCACAGTTTCAAAAAGTGCCTTCATTGATGATAATAAAATAAAACGAAGATTATTAGATTAGTTTATTGGAACCTTTGAAGGTAACAATGTTGAGTTTGAAGAAGTTGGACAAGATAATTTTGTATGTGAAACTGTTTGATCAGAAGTGGCACTACTAAGCGAACTACAGAAGGCTATTATCAAATCCAATCTTAATATATACAAAGAGTGGTACAGTATACGCGTTGAAGAAAACGATCGATCACTGAACTTCATATAATTATACATAGGCATGCCATTATCACAGAATATGATCAATACGACAGTTTGTTATACATCGATATGTTATTCGTCCAAAATAAAAAGTTATAAACTATTTGCAGATAGTTTTTACTCCCGCTCTCAATATCGTTATTTTAAGCTTCATGACAATTTTAACGCTGATTCTAAACCAAATGTCGTATTTAAAAGAACATCTTCGTTAATATATAATTCATAAGTACTGATGAGTTATTTGAAGTGTCAGAGCTTAGTAATAATAATAATAATATTATCTATCTATTCTAGTCTATTTATTGCTATGTCAAATAGGCGGGTTATCAATATATTTTGTGGGATCTTAACAATTGTTTTATACAAAATTATATTTAAAATTGTTCATTATCAATAACTTGTTTTATTCGAAACAATTTTTTTTAACTCACACCATTAAAATGAATCTACGGACGGTTTATCAAGATGTTACAATTTCATCAATAATTAGCCATAGTTGGCTGCTCAAATTTAAACCGTGACTTTAGTTTAACATTGGAAATATAGGCAATCAGAATTTAAATACTAGCAGCGTAAATTTTAAAGAAGCTAGTGAAAGAGAAAGAGATAGAGAGTCAAAAGATCAAAATAATAAGAAAGATAGAATACTTATTTGCATATGAGCTATAGAGAAGTGTAAAAATGTAACTATAATATCGTTGAGCGGGACACATGTGGCCGAAGATCAACTATAGCTCTAGACAAATACATTGCTATCAGATGAAGGAAATACGAAATTGACCCGTACCAATTACGTTAATAAAAGCTAGCTAAAGATCTTTTGTCTATTAAAACTCTCAGGCACATTTTACGGATTATAAATGTTATAATAACACTTATCATATCTGCCACATCTGCCTCGCTCGTACCATCATCTACATATTTATTTACATTACGATCTTTATCTAATTTTTGTGCAGCGACTTCGGTATCACTGTTGTTCATTATACTTTCAACGTCATTATTATTATTATTATATGTAAAATATAATACAGACAATACATCGATTACTTAACCGTTTAAAGAACATTGTTCTTTGATAGGACCTTATTTAAGTTTTAAATTAACGTTTGGAAGTCATCACGATCGTTCAATTTATTTTATTCCATAACCTGTTTTATCATTTAAGAAATTTAGATGTTATTAAATTTTATTGGCATATATTTTATTTTTGGTTATTTTATTGTTTGAGTAAAATTATTTATGAATGTTGATTATCCAATTATTGTAAAAATCGTATAAAATATTACGCGTATCCTCCGTTCTCGCACGGATGTGGACGAATTACAATTCGACCTAGCACACATTTAACAAAATTAACAGCTACCGTGTTTATTACAATCAAAATATTTACAAAAATAATTAATAAAATGAAATAATATCTCTGCTTCTATCAATAAAATATTCCACCATTTAAAATTTAGCTACAATGCTAAAACATTACTGTAAAAGCTTTCAATAAACATCTAACATTCATATAAATATCTACACTATATCAATAACTATATTACGTAACTATATATTGCGGTTTCTGTTATATGAAATTTAGGTAAAAAGTTTATTGTATTGCTTTTTATATTTAAAACTGTAATTAATTCTATTTTGTGCTAAACTCGTAACTTTTTGACATTATTTTGAGCGTCAAACAAATGTTATAAAATTTATTTAAAATGAGCTATCGTATTGGATTTCGATTTAAATCGTTATAATGTGGTGCGTTAATTAATTTGGTGTTGCGTTTAAATTACACAATATTTTAACATTAACAAAATCCATATTTAATAGTCATAGCCATGAGCTAAATTTGTAACAGTAAAATAGGTCGCTGTCTTTTTTAGTCCCAAATTTTGTTTATTAATGAAGCAGTTTTCATCTTCAGTTGTACTATGTAGTTTATAACCATAGATTTTAAGATAACTTGCAATTGTTAGAAATTAGGTCCATAGTCTTTAATTGCAGAAAACTAAAATATTATTTCTTGAAATTGTTTTTGATTATCAGTTAATTGTGATACACGAGAAACATATTTAATCACAAAATGTTCACAATGTTATTTACTCGCTAGGGCAATGGAAGTAGCCATATTCAAGGCCCAAACTGACTGCAACGAATACAAAATACAGTAGGAACATGGTAAAACCAAGGCCTTTGTTCATTTTCCACCTGAAGCAGGCTATGCTGATGATGACGAAGATTAACATCGCGAAGAGTAGAACGATGCTGCAGACCATACCCTTGGAGTTGACTTGAACTGGCTCCCCGTATATCAACCCGTAGAGGAGCCAAGGTAGGGGCAACCTGAAATGAGAGGAAATGTTGTCGTTATCTTCATTTATAAATAAAATAAATAAATAAACGCGACACACTCAACAGCCCCCATTAGGATAGTGATATCCTGTGTCGGGGGTCCGGAACACATACAAAGACAAGGACAAATACACCCAGACCGGAAAATATGCTTGCATGGTCAATACAAACCTATGCTCCGAGCGGGAATCGAACCCACGACCTGTGGCGTTTAAGGCAGGTTCGCTACCGCTGCGCCACAACGTCGTCCATTTATTCCAGTACATCACCACAACGTTCATAATATGATCTCTATTCTATCGTGAGTAGAAGAGATATAGAATTTGATAGTTCCAAAAATGACAGCGTAAAATGTTCAAAGCAGTGTTCGCGCTCTTATTTTTTATTTCATGAGACAGTGGAAAGCCCAAAGTCAAGGAAAGCCAAGCCTCCTACTTCTGGCCTCTTCCTTTTTCTCATCATTCCTCTTCTCCTGGGTTCGTAACCAAATGTGACACCAGGCTGTGACAAGAGGCTTATCGAAAGAAGAGCTATATGAGTATTGATCGCAGTGTAAAAATATAAATAAATAAACGCTGCACACTCAACGGGCCTCATTAGGATAGTAATATCCTGTGTCGGGGGTCCGGAAACATTCACAATGACAAGTACAAACACACCCAGACCGGAAAATATGCTTGCATGGTCAGTACAAACATATTGTGCTCCGAGGGTGAATCGAACCCGCGACCTTTGGCGTTTAAGGCAAGTTTGCTACCGCTGCACCACAACATCATCAAATATAAGTAGTAGCCATTGTCGTAACCAGGATTTGGCCCAGGGGAGGGGAAAATGTTATTTTAAGGCCTAGAGGGGGCCAAGATGACCTTTCTTATCAATAGTTATTGGTATTATATTCATCCATTTTTTAGTATTGTACAAGCTCCAGATTGGAAGCCATCCCCCACTTCGCTACGCCCATGGTAGTAGCTAAGGTTTCTGATTGCGTGAAAACTCAAACTGGGTCTAGGTTACTATAAAAGCAATAATTAATAAGAGCCCTAAACTAATATTATGCATTAATTTCATGAAATGTTCACTGTTCTTGATAAGAAACATGTTCAAATAAAGATCTTATCAGTTTTATTTTTCGGAAGTCGATATCACGCGAGGTCATATCCTGGGGTAGTTGGCATTTAATTTGACCCAATATTTGGGCCAAGGTTTAGGGTAGATTGTATCTGCATGCAAATTTTCACGCTAGTTACGGATCATTTACGGCTGATTCGGTTCCTATAGGTCATTGTTGTAAGTCAGATACCCAAAGTTCGGGTATTAATTAATAATTTTATGGTGTTATTTAGGTAGGTCGGTTAGAAGAATATTTTAAAACATTTGAAAATTAACATGAATAGAATTCCTACGGATAGTTACTATTAGCCAATGCTTTTACAAAGCATTACTAATATTCGTATTGCCCCTCCAAATAGCCTCTTAGCTTGCGCTAGGAGTGGGTACGACAATAGCCCAAGGGGGTCACTATCGAATGCAACTCTCGCGTTAATATAAAAAGCAACTTATAACTTAATATAAAAAGCAACTTCAGTGAAAAACGTTAGTTCTTTCAATAATTTTTAACGACTAAAGCTTTGCAAAACGACAATGTAATCTCAAATGAGAAAACTTTAATACGAAGTCAGGAGTTAAGAAATGAATACGAAGAGTATATTTGCTGAATAAATCTGAGAAAAAATTCTTTTGAAATAACAATGTTTCCCATTGTACATACAGCACTTACGAGACACTCATTTGTAGTATTGCTTCGTAAAAATGATCTCTAATGTTAGAGCTATAAGAGAGAGTATCCCAAGCATCACTGGAGGTTTTATGGAAGATTTATTTGAGGAACTTTGGACTTTATTACCTTAGTGATAAGGTTGATATGGCTTATCAGGACGGCTACAATGTTATCGATCGGATCATGCACCCTAAGCTGATGCAGTATAGTGTTGTAAGCCTTCGCCTAGACATCGCAGATAAAAATAAAGTTGTTAGCTCAAAACAATCCTTTGTCTGATGTAAAGTGGATTATGGTCCGCTTCCAAGAGTTATTGTTAGCGAAAATTTTTGGAGATAAATTTGAATATCTGCATGCTTCCTAAAATTAATTTTGTGTTCATAATATTTGGCAAATTGCTACTATTTTTTAACGTTTTGTAACACGCTTTTATTAGGTTCATATGCATGTAACGGAAACATTGAACATGATTTTGACCTCCTTTAAAACGTGGGATTATATCGAATTTTTGCATTTGCAAGGACCGATAACAATTTCATAATTTAAAAAAAAAACAAAAAAAATATATATATAAAAAAATTAAAAAGTAGCTTTTATAGAAAATCCAACTAAAAAAATTAAAAATGTATTTTATTTTAAAAATAAAGAATAGGCTGCATGGTATCAATAACAATGAGTAGACTATTATTATATATTCTCTTTATATTATTTTTCATTTGAAAATTGTTGAAACCATCTATCTTTTATATTTTATTCAGATTGTATCTGAAATTATAGATAATTACATTTGTAAATGGTACATAAATATCTAACATTAAATATTTTTAATTCTAAAAATGATATCACATCATTATTTTTTATTAGGCACTCTGCTTAGACTTATCAAATAAATAAAAAATAGTACCCAGTTGTTCTATCAAATAGAAAATAACTATGTAGTTTTTATACGGAGTGTGTAATCTTTTTTTTTTATGTTACAAGCGGGCGACAGCGGGCGATGGGGTCGTCACATCCCGACGCCGATAAAATGAAGGATCAATTATAACTATCTAGTAAAAAACTCAGTTTTCATTGAATGCTTGAGCTTTAGTAAAACTTTAAAAACTGATTTAATATCCATTGGCATAATAAGCAGTGATCGTGGCTTATCTCTGGACTCCTTAATAATTAAGAAAGAATACTCGCTAATAATAAAAAGTGTGTGTGTACTTATGTACACGCGTTAGAAGTTATACTTCTTTGGCGTAACAAGATAAAAATATTTTCAAAAATTTAATCTTTCGCCTTATTCTACGTTTGTAGAAAAAACGACACTAACAATAGAAAAAGGTATTTAATACATTGAAAGTTTTATTATAGCGCATTACCTAGTTAAATAAAGTTTATTTAAATAATAATAATAATAATAATAAACGTTGCACACTCAACGGCCGCCATTAGGATATTAATATCCTGTGTCGGGGTCCGGAAACATTCACAATGACAAGGACAAATACACCCAGACCGGAAAATATGCTTGCATGGTCAATACAAACATATTATGATCCGAGCGGGAATCGAACCCGCGACCTGTGGCGTTTAAGGCAGGTTCGCTACCGCTGCGCCACAACATCGTCACATATCACAAAAAAACTAAAATGTTGACTATAGTTAACTTCAGGGTGTCGGTTTTTGTGACGGTGTGCGCGCGCATCGTAAAAATTTACTCTCATCATTTTTCCCTAACGCGCCAAAAGAAGTATAACTTCAAAAAATAGTTCCTACAGTTCGTACAAGGTAGCGCTAATTCCCTGTGTAGCTTGCTGTTGTTCAGCAGATACAACTGGTTACAAATCGTTTTTTTTTTTAATTAAAAAAAAAGATTTTATATAATCATTCAATCCATCCATTCATTCGTTCCATCTGAGCAATTGCTAATAAAAGATAGAAAAGAACGCTTATTTCCGTAAAGTTCTGCAGTACATATTTCATCTATCGATTTTTCACCGTCTGGCTCTATGAAAAGCGTTACCAGATTTTAGTTAAAGCAATGCCAACTTTATTTAAAGGAAGATAAAGTATGGAATTGTTGACACATTCTTCCAATTCTAGGACGTCGATGCCAATGGAATCGTTCGGCTCATCTCCGAGAATCTTGGTTAAATCGTTCCAATAACGAAGTTCCGTTATTCTTGAATTAAAGTCTTATTTTAATGCAGTATTTTTAATTTTTTGTTGATAATTTTAATTTGGTATCCAAATGTAGAGTCAAGAAACACCGTTGACACCGTCTGCCTTTAGTCTCGACGGTTGCGGGTTCGATCCCCGCTGATCGGGCAGATGTTTGTTAAATTTCTGTTTCGGTCTGGGTGTATGTCGGTGTGGATCTCCCCACCATGCCTCGGAGAGCACGTAAACTGTCGGTCCCGGTTGTTATCACATAACATCTGATAATAATCGTTAACTCTTGTTAAGTAAATTGCTCTTATCCAATGAGTTACTGGTTCGCCCTTAGGGTTGCGGAGGTCAGTTGGCAATCGCTCCGTGTAAAAACTAGTAACCTGTCAAATACGGATAAGAGTAATAAGCGGACCCTGGATAAATAATATACCGGGAATAATGCTAGGACGAAGAAATGTAGAGTCAAGAAAATATGACTATTTAGAATACAATAGTCAGTAAGTGTAAAAAACAGATTTCCAGATATGACTTGTTAGCCAAATAATAAATTAACGCAAAACCGACACTGCTTTATTACGTGACTCTACGACAACATATCACTACATAGTATAAAACGAAGTCGCTTTCTCTGTCTCTATATCCATATGTATGCTTAAATCTTTAAAACTACGCAACGGATTTTGATGCGGTTTTTTTTATAGATAGAGTGATTGAAGAGGAAGGTTTATATGTATAATAACATCCATTAAATAGTGGAGAAAAAAATATTTTTGAGGTTTCTAATGTGATGTCGTAAATAATTACATTTAACGCGTGCGGGCCACGGGCAGTAATGAATAGATCAAAACTACTGGATCGATTTTAATCATTTTTTCAGTGAATGACATGGGCTATATATTTTATACCCGTGCGAAGCCGGAGCGAGCCGCTAGTAATATGATAATTAACATTGTAACTATGAGTGTAGGTATGTTTATTTAGTATTAGTTATTTTTCTGTTGTTTATTTATCTTTGTTCTATACTTTTTTAAACGCAACACACTCAATGGCCTTGTTTAGCATAGTAATATTGGTTTTTGGGGGTCTGGAAACACATTTTTTTTATATGTTAAAAGTTGGCAAACAAGCATACGGCCCACCTGATGATAAGTGGTTGCCGTAGGCTATGAGCGCTTGCAGCACCATTAGTAGGTGCCACTCACGGGTTGCCTACCTCGAGATATTGGTTCTTAAATCTCGTCTGCCTAGTAATTTCACTAGCGTACAGGGCCCTTCAAACCGGAACACAGTAATGCCTAAGCACTACTATTTAGGGTCAGAATATTTGACACTGCGGTGGTACCTACCTAGTCGGCCTCTTGCAACAAAAGACCTACCACCAGTGTGACTGATTGCACTGGTGGAATAATCTCTGCTGTGACAGAGATTATCCCAATATACCTATAAACACAAGCACAACCTGACCAGTCTCAGCTGTTATCGATTTACAAATAATAATCGGTAAGTCAAGGCCTGTCTGACCTGAACAATTGAGACTAGGTTGGCCGACCGAATTACTCTACACTTCTATATCACATCAATATTATAAAGCTCTTGAACTGCTAAACAGATATGAAAAAATCATTTTGTATTTGATAGCACATTCCTTAAGGAAGGCTATGGGCTATATCATATCGAGATACGATACTTAGAACCCGAGCAATAAGAAAGAAAGTGCGGGCGGATAAGATGCGGTTAGTTGATGGAATAGGGCGGTCTCATCCGGCGGGAGCGAAGCACAGCTAGTAACTAATAAAAAGTCTATTAATGTAATTCTTTTTGTCTAACCCGTGGGGAGATAAATCTACTCCAGCTAATGGTAAGTGGAAGTAGAGTCTTAACGCGATGGCAGCTAACACCAGCGCAGAAAGCGAACAGCATTGGCCACCCGCGCAATAGCTACCCTCAAGATGCAACTGGTTCTAAGCTGACTGACCTCGAAATTATGCTCACGAGTTGCCACACACAATCAAATATATTGTTTCGTAAAATAAATATAAAGACTACAAATGAAAAATTGCACCCTCAGCGAGAAACAGCTGTGACCATCCAGTATGGTGCCTGAACTTATTTGAAATTCCATGCGCGTTATATACAAAGATCCTCTGATTTTATGAGGCAAATATTTATCACATAATATTTCTTGGGGACGATTTAGGAAGCGTATAATGTGTAGGAATTTTTAGGGTTTCGTAGCTAAATTGCAAAATTCGCTTATGTACAGAAATTTATCTATTAAAATCACTAGAAATTTAAAAGCTAGTGAAATTACTGGCCAAAGGGGATTTAAGAACCAATATCTCAATGGTTGGCAACGTGAGAATGATACCTACAAATGTATGGTGTTACAAGCGCTCATAGGCTATGAGAACCGCTTACCACTACACTGGTGGTAGGTCTTTTGTTGCAAGAGGCCGGCTAGGTAGGTACCACCGCAGTGTCCAATATTCTGCCGCCAAATAGTAGTGCTTAGGCACTACTGTGTTCCGGTTTGAAGGGCACTGTACGCTAGTGAAATTACTGGGCGAACAAGATTTAAGAACTAATATCTCGAGGTTGGCAACGCGTGAGTGGCACCTACTAATGGTGCTGCAAGCGCTCATAGGCTGCGGCAGCCACTTACCATCAGGTGGGCCGTATGCTTGTTTGCCAACTTCTAACATAAAAAAAAAAAAAAAAAAATACCATCAGGTTTGTCGTATGCTTGCTTGCCAACTCAGTCACATAAAATCCTGTACTATATACACACAATAATAATCAATTGTATTTTGAAATTTTAATTACACAGAAATCTACATAGATAAACTATCTTTAATAACGTAGAAGCATCTAACCTCAGCTATTGGTGTCAAAGAATTCTACGCGAATGAAGGTTGGAAAGTTCAAGGAGATAAGGGCTATGTAGCCAGTGGATATATAGCGATATATAGCGCTATGGAATTCTTAGCTTATTATGTTTTATAAGTAAAACAAAGGTAGGTTGTCAGTGTGTTTTGCCTTAAATCGACCTTAATTAAAAATGATTTTAAGATAATCTGCCCCAATATTATAAAGAGTTTATTTGTTTGTTTGGTTGAACGACGTAATTGGATTTGAAAAATTCTTTTTGTATTTTGTAGCCCATTTTCTGAGGAGGTCTTTATGGCCTTTATTTTTGATATTTTCTATAGTTTTTCTTTTCATAATATTTATATAATGTTTAAGACTGATAATAATAGATTGAGAGCTTATAACAATTTGATTTCGAACATTCCGATTTATGTATGAAATCGCTTACTAAGTTTAACATGTTTTATAGTTTCGTCATGTCCGTCTGGCCGTCCGTCCGTCCGTATGTCACAGACATTTTACTCAGAGACTGTTGAACCGCGCCATGATTTTGTAATGTAATCCTAAAATATATAAAATTAAGGGAAGCGGTCTATACATGTAACCGAGAATTGAAAAAAAATAATTTCAACGTATGAAATATCATTGGATAGGTCTTTCAAAAGGATAAGGAGTTTTGATTTTGACTTTTTCATTACGTCAGTTTTTGTTGAGATATTAGCTCCTAAAGTCATAAAAATGGTGTCTAACTTTTGAACTATGGGATTTAATAATAAAAATAAAATTTTGGAAAAATTGTAGAACAACAAATGAATTTTCATCCACATTTGGTTTGAAGAAGATGACCTATCTTCTAGCACACTTCTAACACACTTTAGAGTTATATAAGTTGTTCCTATAACTTTGTTTTTCATATTACTTTTAATAATTACTATTAATTTACCAACTTAATTTTGCGGTCGATTTTAATTCGTTATTATTTTTGAGTTCTTAAGATCCTTCATCATCAAGCTGCAGAACCCTTTAGTTTCGACTGTGCGTGGTCCACAACGAACTTACTGAAAATTATTAAATTTAAACACATAACATTTATAGCATAAAGAAATTTATAGCGCTATTAATCACTTCGTTTAGTGTAAAACAAGGTCTTAATGTTCGGGGTATCATTGTTGCTTACTCTACATATCAAGCATATACAAAGAAATGTGCTGGCTTTGTATTTCTTTTGATATTAGCGACTAATTCGCTTATTAAGCTTAGAGTCGCTTAGAACGCAGCGGTAGCGAACGTGCCTTAAGCGCACAACTCGCGGGTTCCATTCCCGCTCGGAGCAAATGTTTGTATTGACCATACAGGTATATTTTCCTGTATGGGTGTGTTTGTCTTTGTCATTGTGTATGTTTCCAGACCCAATTTATTTTTAAAAAAAAAGTATTCATTACTATGTAAAAATGTTTGTTAGATGGTGGTAGGCTTTTTATTGCAAGAGGCAGCTAGGTATTGACCACCGCAGTGTCAGTTGTTCTACCGTAAAGCAGTAGAGAGCGAAACCTACAAATGTATGGTCTTGCTTCTGCTCATAGGCTACGACAACCACTTAATAGTACAGTCACATAAGAATGTGTAGTAATTAATAATAATAGTAACAAACGCAGCAAACACAACGGCCCTCATTAGGATAGATCTATCCTGTGTCGCGGGTTCGAAAACATACACAAGGATAAGACAAACACACCCAGACCGAAAAACATACATGGATGGTCAATACAAAAATTTGCCTCAAGCAAGGATCGAAATTTCTTAAGATGGTGCATTCAACCAATATACACCGGCGTCGGGATGTGACGACATCGCCCGCTGTTGGGATAACCTCTGTCACAGCAGAGATTATTCCACCAGTGCAATCAGTCACACTGGTGGTAGGTCTTTTGTTGCAAGAGGCCGGCTAGGTAGGTACCACCGCAGTGTCCAATATTCTGCCGCCAAATAGTAGTGCTTAGGCACTACTGTGTTCCGGTTTGAAGGGCATTGTACGCTAGTGAAATTAATGGGCGAACGAGATTTAAGAACTAATATCTCGAGGTTGGCAACGCGCGAGTGGCACCTACTAATGGTGCTGCAAGCGCTCATAGGCTGCGGCAGCCACTTACCATCAGGTGGGCCGTATGCTTGTTTGCCAACTTCTAAAAAAAAAAAAAAAACATATTAATTATAATAAATTTCACAGTAATATAGCTCTAAGGAATTTACTCAGAAGTATATAAAATGATTTAAGCTTGTGAGGTCTGAAATGAGCTAAAACTTTTCTCATTTACGGTTGCTATTCCATGTTTTTAGTACATTTCCTGTCGTTTTAGTAGTTTTCTGTAGCGTGCACGTACTAACGTAATGTTGTATGCGTAACTATTAAAGTTCTAACATCATTATAGTAGCAGTTATAATAATTGAATAATGACCCCGATGGTTTTGGATTTGTATAAAAAATTAGATTATTTACTCGTTCATCACTTTTAAATAAATTAAAAGTCCAGAACAACGTGATGTAGAAGACATTTTTTTCCTCGCACAATCACCCTGTGGAACCAAATTCCGCCAGCGGTTTTTACTAACCGATACGACCTGGGAACCTTCAAGAGAACAGCATATTCTTTCCTTAAAGGTCGGCAACGCTACTGCATGCCCTTTGTTTCGCACGTCGCGTCGCGCTCAAACCGCCGGGTGAGTCTATCGTATAGAATACGCTCGGAGCGCTGCCACCATCTCCGATGACGTCCTTAGCCATGGTTCGGCTTCGCAGGAGGCACCCTAAGGACGGAATCAAATTTGAGCCCCGTGAGGGCTGCCCCTTTATCGCGGCTGAGTACTCGGCCCCCCCGCCCGGTGACGCTGTCAAGGCCAGTAGAGCCAATAGCAATACACATTCCGAAAAAAAAGCTGCATGCCCTCTTTCTTATGGGCGGCGGTGATCACTTAGCATCAGGTGAGCCTTTTGCCCATTTGCCCCTCTTATATAAAAATACTATGTGATTTTAGCATGTCTAACTTTCAGTCGTACTTCTTTATAAGACTTCAGTTCTTCAGTATTTTCAAATATTCCGTTGTACATTATATAAGAAAGTGCTTATAATGTATTCGAAAAGATATACATCTAAAATATACATAATTATAGACATTGTATCACTTAATATAGCTAATATTAACTAAATACGATCGGGGTTGGATTCCTGCTCAGAGCAGATGTTTGTATTGAACATACAAGTATGTTTTCCGGTCTGGGTGTGTTTGTCCCTGTCATTGTGTATGTTTCCAGACCCCCGACACAGGATATAACTAGCCTAATGGGGGCCGTTGAGTGAGTAGCTTTATAGAGACACTATTAAACTGTAATATTATTTCATTTAGACTTTTAGAGATACTTCAAAGAACTCAATTCGTCTTAGTTTTCGCTTTTCACGACTATTATTTGGACGCAAATACGCAATACCATGTCAACCCACAAAATTAAAAAACAGTTATATACGCAGAAGTGTTGGTAAATGGCTGACGAACATTTTTCTTTCATATTTGTAGGGTTTTAAAACTTCTAAAAAGCCATTTTTTCAATCATGCAATTTATGTATTTTTAAACTTTTTGGGTTATATTATATACGAAATATGCAGTTTGTATACTAATTTTTTGTTGTGAAAATAAGTAAAATAACAAAAAAACAAAAATCATATAAAGAAAGTTGTTCAAAATTTTCAAACGCGTTTTTCTCGAAATGACATTCGTTTGGGTTGACATGGTATTGCTTATTTGCGTCCATTATTTTGTCGGATAAAGGATTTGTCTTGGAATGGGAAATTTTGTGATGTTCTGTTCAAAAATTCGTAAGCGAAACTCCGGATCGCTATAATTATATAGTTCAGTTCGACCCATACTGAGAGACGTATATTAATTTCAGGGGCTACTGTTGGATCTATTTTGCACTAAATTTTTTTGGGTAATCAAACGGTTCCTAAGATGAGCGCCACGCTGATTTTACACTGAACGGGGTTTTTAGTCATCATTCCAAATTGGGTGTTTAGGTGGGAGTCGATGTAGGGTTAGTATAGGTTCACCCCACCGGTGGGCCCCTCGGGGCAAGCGCCGGGGCGTCTCGGTTGTATGTTTCGGCGACCCCGTGACGTCCCATTATAGCGCTAGATGGAAAGAAAGAAAGAAAGAAAGAAAGAAAGAAAGAAAGGAGATGGGACCTTGGAGTTTTAGTGGGTAGGGGAGCTCGGCTCTGAGTCCACACACCTCCTGCGCCATTGCACCCGTCCCGGCGCTCGAGTGCGTAACTGCATTTCTCCAAGTAGAGGACACGGTTATTTTTATCACGACCAGTATAAGTAGAGACTTAAAGAATCATCTGCTTGCGAGTGCGAGACTACGGATCAAACTTAAGCCCATATCGCAAATGAATGCCGACTATATAACTTTTCTGGTGTCATGAAAGAGCTACATAGTCTGTCGCCGGCAGTGGAGGATTGATTTATACATTTAAAGGTGGAAATTTGAGAGTACCTGCATGGATGGAGTGGATAGCCGTACGACATGATGATGATTATATAGTTTTTATTAAAAAAGCGGTTTAATTTTTCAATATTGATAGAATTGATTGAAATCGTTAATTTACTCATAATATGAATACAAACTCAAACAACAATAAAAAGGTTTTATATTGTTGTTTATACCCTTTTAACCGCTTTATCCAAAAATTGTTCACAATAAACATCAGACAATTTTTTTCCCAATTAAGTTTTAAAGTCGCGAGAGCAAACTGCAAGTTAATTTAGGAAGTAAAATAAAATTATTTTCCACTGTATCTCTCGCATCGTTCTTGGCTCGGCTCCAAATGCTCGAGCACAGGCCGTGACGTAACACTGACTTGAGTTTCTGAGCCGCTTTTATAAAAATTACAAAGCATTATGTATTGTTGAAATGGAAAATGTAATGCCTGAATATATTGTTACAGTTCATTTTATTAAAACTGCTAAGATTTATTGTAGTCAATAGATGAGGCTACTCTATTTTTGGAAAATAAAAATTTTATCAAATTTTAGTTCTGAATTCGAATTTTCGTTTGAGAATGTGAATTTTTTTTTTTTTCGAAATGTGTATTGCTGTTGGCCCTACTGGCCTTGACAGCGTCACCGGGCGGGGGCCGAGTACTGAGACTCAGCCGTGATAAAGGGACAGCCCTCACGGGGCTCAAATTTGATTCCGTCCTTAGGGTGCCTCCTGCGAAGCCGAACCACGGCTAAGGACGTCATCGGAGATGGAGGCAGCGCTCCGAGCGCATTCTATACGACTATAGACTCACCCGACGGTGTGAGCGCGACGCGACGTGCGAAACAAAGGACCTCGTCCTCGCCGGCGAGGTCGGTGTTGTGTGCGTGTCTGTGCTGTGTAAGGGGCATTTTCTAATGTAATCCTATCGTCAGGGTCTTGCAGGACGTGCTTAGGATGCCTTACTTTTGTCGGTTGGTTACATCGGTCTGTGTAGATACAAGCATGTCTAATCAAAGGATTTGGATGGAAAGTAGTTTGATCGAAATAGTTTTGCGATAAGCGCTTCAAATGTTTGGGGATCGAATCGATTTCAAAGTCTCTATGGAGATCTACGTTGCGAACGTACCACGGACAGCCCGAGGCCATGCGTAAGAAACGGTTATGAATTATTTGTAATTGATTAATTCTTCTGGCATGGACGTGCGAAAAAACAGGGCTCGCGTAGGTCAGTATGGGACATATACAGGCTTTGTATAATGTCACCTTATTTCTAAGGGACAGTTTACTCCGCCTGCCCAACATCGCATACAATCTTCCCAAAACGAACGCTGCTTTATCACGTGCCTTGCGGATATGAGCTTCAAAGGTGAGTCTGTTGTCTAGTATAACGCCTAGATATTTGGTTTTATCTTTCCATGGGATGGGATGATCGAACAAGGTGATAACTCCAGGTGGACCGGATCGCCAGTAAGTCCTAATGCGGGGTTTGTTAAAAAGGACACCTACGCTTTTCTCGGGATTGACTTCAATCCTCCAAGATTTAAACCATTTTCCTAGGGCATCGGCTGCAGATTGGAGACGCCTGGTAAGGGCGGAAGCTGATACAGAGGTCGTGTAAAGAGCGGTGTCATCCGCGAAGAGTGCTAGATGAACACTTTTGGTCGGTCTCGGAATGTCATTTATATAAAGAGAAAATAGGACGGGAGCTAGTACGGAGCCCTGGGGACTCCTGCCCTGATGGGACGAGGGGATGACAAGGTACCCTCTACTCGAAAACGGAACGTGCGATTCGACAAGTAGTCTCGTATGATAAGCACGAGTCTGTCTGGCAATCCTAGACGATACAGTTTATAAATTAAACCGTTATGCCAAACTTTGTCGAAGGCCTTAGCGACGTCGAAGAAGAGCGCTCCAGTTGTATTGGTTCGCGCTAGAGTGAAGCCCTTTAGAATGTGCTCCGTTATACGGTGCACCTGGTTGATGCAAGAGTGGATTTTACGAAAGCCAAACTGCTCGTCTATAATTATGTAAATGTGAAATGGTATCTATATTATACTAGCGGGCCCGGCAGATGTTGTCCTGTCACGAAAATGATAGAAAAGTGAGCCCCGATAGTAGCGCCCCCTATATATAATAACAATAGCCGGAATATTCTAATTATTCTTCAACTTCGAATGTAATTCGAAATGAAATCTGTATATTTTAATAGGTTATATGATAAAAAGAGACAGGGACAGAGAGAGAGACAGAGAGAGTTGCGCACTCGGCTGTTCACTCACTTGCTCGTGTGTTCATTTGTTTGTAGTAGGCTCGCGTAAGCCGTGTTAAGGAACTTCGTTCCAAAAATATTAAATATTAATATATATTATATTATTTATATTTCACTTACCCGACAGTAACATCAAAAATATTGCTTCCAACTGAACTCGAAACCGCCATGTCACCGAAGCCTTTCCTGGCGACGATGACGGAAGTTATCAGATCCGGTACTGAAGTCCCTGCAGCCAGGAGCGTCAGCCCCATCACCTCGGGGGCACGTAGGCCGCCGCCCCCACCAAGTTTGCCCACCACACCATGAGGTAGGAGAAAAAGGCTATCCAAATTATAGATCCTATAAACGTTAAAGGGAAACGTTTCTTCCCTGAAAACAAAGAATTATTGATTAATCGTCTTGGAAGAAATCTTGTCCCATATAAAAATGTAGGACAAAAAGTCTGAGACTTTTTTCTGATTCAATGTTGCGATGTTCGGTTAAAGTCTACAGTTTGTATCCATTTTTTTTTATGTTACTAAGTTGGCAAGCAAGCATAAGGTCCACCTCACGGTAATGACGTAGCCTATGAGCGCTTGCAACACAATGGTGTTGCAGGTGTGTATGGTGGTGTAGTAGGTGACACTCACGCGTTGTCAGCCTTGAGATATTGGTTCTTTAATCTGCTTTGCCCACTAATTTCTACACTCACACTTATTTTACACACTGGAACACAGTAACGCTAAAGACACTACTGCTCTCTAACTATTTTTCCTTTAAGGAGATTTTGTATAACATTGTCTTCAATTTTCATACCTTTGGGAGTCCTCGTGTCTGGGAGGGTTATCCATAATGGGAAGACAATGGGTGCGACCAACAAATATGTGATTCGCTTGCGGAAACCTGAGGGCCACGACATGTCTAATGGCGTCGTATCCTCCTCTAGATCTCCAATCTGCAATTGAATACTACATTTAAAATCTCCAAAAAATATCACTCCAATAGAAAACTACTTGGGTTATTTTTTTTTTTAATTTATTTATTTAAATCAGACGACAGGGTCCATACATATATACCTTACAGACTAACATACATATTAAATATTATAACACACCTAAATCTAACACCACATAACACTGGAAATCTTTTTATTCACTTAGGAGATTTGATTTACTTTCCCTATATCTACGGTTATGTACGTACCTTATATGTACTTATAAGTTCCCTATATGTACGGTTATGTAAACGTAAGTTTAATGAACAGCTAACACATGTTAGAATACATAACTAAGATATACGTTTATAGATTTTTTTTTGAAGTTCAGTCCACTATCACTAATTATTTTCATAACCACTCTATGATCAATCTTAAGAACGAATTCTTTTTTTAATGGTATAAATATAATGGTTGGCACAACGGTCCGCAACCTATAAACTCTTGCGATAATAACATGCGTATTGTCAACCCAACGAGGAGGGAAAGGATAAAAAGGGATAAGGGAAAAAAGGAACAGTGAGGGCGGGAGATTGGGCCTCTGGCGCTTTTACTTATCGCACGGGTTTGCATGACTTGCATACTTTAATAAAATAATACCATCAAGAGTTCTCAAAGTCAACCAATCGAAACCCATTTGACACCCCAGTCAATCAACATCTATGAGCCGTGATGTGTCACTCAATCACAGGATATACGGTGACATGTTTGAGAATCGTATCAAATGAGCAGCCATCTCTTATCGTTGGAAGATTCGGATGAGGTCGTTAAGTTCCCTAACCGTGTCTGTGATTGACTAATAATATTTTGCATCTTTCTGGTATAATGTTTTGTATTCTTCTTCTTATCGAGTTGTTGAAGTCGCCCTTATATGCCTCTGACATGAGCGACTTTTTACGTACTCTCCGAAGCACGGAGGCGTTCAATTGAGATCAAAAATTGCAAAAAAGCAAGCGGTCCGCTTGATGGTAAGCAGACACCGCAACTTATAAACGCTAGCGATAATCGAAGTATGATATGCGGGTTGCCAATCCGAGAGACAGGAGGGAACGGGTGAGAAGAGAAGGGGTGAGGAGGGATAAAAAGGAATAGAGGGGGTGGTAGATTGGGCATCCGGCGATCTCACTTATCGCACGAAACGCAATAGTACTCTTTTAAATAAATAAATAAACGCTACACACTCAACGGCCCCCATTAGGATAATTATATCCTGTGTCGGGGTCCGGAAACATTCACAATGACAAGGACAAACACAACCAGACCGGAAAACATGCGTGTACGATTAATACAAACATCTGCTCCGAGCGGGAATCGAACCCGCAACCGTCGAGGCTTAAGGCAGACTCGCTACCCACAACGCCACAATGGTGTCTAAAAACTCTGTAACTTTAAACCGATTTTCTGTGAGAGGGTAGTACTATAAAAATTGAAATCAAGCCGTAAAATATTCTTCGAAATCCGTATTTTTGATGACACATAGTCATAATTGCGTATGGTCTTCGAATTGTTATCGCTCAACTTTGTCTCAAATAAGTTTCTGAAGTCAAAAAAAAAATAATGGCCGCCAATGTAGACGTAACTTTATTCAACGTTGGCGAGGTGTTGCAACTGCGTAAATCTTTTTTTTTATCAACTTCACAAGTCTCATAGAAAGTTGAGCTGGCGAGCCAACAAATTTTGGCTTTAATTATTGGCATAGTTAATAGCTTAAAAGAGGGAGATAACGTGGATTAACGTCATTGAATATAATGATATAATGGGCGTAACCATCATTTGGCCCAAAGATGAGGGGTTCAAAATCCTAACATTGGCCCAGGGCTAAGTGACAATTTCTTGAATAGTTATTAGTTAAATTATATTTTTTGACGACGTCGTGGCGCAGCGGTAGCGAATTTGCCTTAAACGCCACAGGTCACAGGATCGATTCCCGCTCGGAGTATAATATGTTTGTCTTGACCATGCAAGCATATTTTCCGGTCTGGGTGTATTTGTCCTTGTCATTGTGAATGTTTCCTGACCCCCGACACAGGATATTAGTATCCTAATGGGAGCCGTTGAGTGTGCAACGTTTATTTACGTTTATTTATAAAGCAAGTTCCTGAAGGTACTGCTGTGTTCCGTGTTCTTACCTCGCGATGCCCATGTCTTATGTCACTGAGTATTATAAACGTAGCACACCCAACGGCCCCCATTATGATAGTGATATCCTGTGTCGGCGGTCCAGAAACATTCACAATGACAAGGACAAATACACCCAGACCGGAAAATATGCTTGCATGGTCATTACAAACATATTATGCTCCAAGCGGGAATCGAACCCGCGACCTGTGGCGTTTAAGGCAGGTTCGCTATCGTTGCGCCACGACGTCGTCAAAATTATTATAGCTATGTTTAATCTATATCAAGGAAAAAGCAATGATTAGAAATAAGGTCGGTCTCACCTCTTCTATAGCATCTAACTGGACGTCTGCAAGACCTCCATTCGGGAGGTCGAGTGGCGTCTCCTTGGCTTGTGCAGCGGCAGCAGAGTGCTTCGCAGCAGCAGCACCCGCTCCACCTGCTGTTGGCCTCGTCGCCTCCAGCAGCACCTTGAGCGAAGCTATCGCGTGCAGCTGCGTCGCCTTCTCGTCTACTTTACCTGGGATGACGTGAACGGTTAGGATATTGTAGGTTATTATTATTGTCCTGTAAAACATAAACATTGGTAAAGATATAATGGTATCAACAGAATCTGTATCAAATGCTGCTCATAAAACTAATCATTGTTCAAATAAAGATCTTTTTCTGTGACTAGGTTCACAAGCTAGCATACGACCCATTGGCAAGCGGCTGTCGTAGCCTATGAGCGCGCCCAAGAGGTATTGGTTCTTAAATCTCCCAGTATTTTCACTAGCTACAGCGTCGTTCAAACCGAAACACAGTATCCTGATTTACGCTGGAATAAACGACACTGTGGTACCTACCTAGGCGGCCTGTAACAATAAAGGCTGCAACCAGTATTTGTGTATATTACAATATTGAAATAATTTTCTACGTGAAATATAAAAAAAGACTAATCAGAAGAAAATTTTATTTAAAGAAAATACAATATTTTTGCATATCATTCATAATTAAAAAATTCTCCGAGTGGATTACATCTAGGTTTGTATAGAATTCAACTGAGCCATGTAACTAGTCCAGTTCACATTTTAACTGGAGCAAAAATGGGTCAGTCGCAAGAACTGTAACAATAGTTTGAAAACGGAATAACTTAAGTTTAGACGTATGATTGTTTGAAAAGCAGATGTTGAAACTAGATTATCAATAGAGTTTTCAATGTATTTAAGTTTCAGATAAGATGTATCCGAGGATATGGGGTTGCGGTTATCGCGAAGTTTCAGTAACTTTGTTGATTACAATTGTCCTTCATCGTAAAGGGACTTGGATAGATAAATATATTATATTTCATTATTATTTACTAGTTAACACTAAGAGTTGGGTGCGCTAACTGATTGGTAAGCGATCCGTGGGTTAAGCTACTTTAGGTGCGGTCAGTCACTAGATGGGTGATCGCATGGTGGTATTTCAATTTAGCGTCTCCGTATTTCGGTGATCATGTAAAAAGTCGGTCCCGGCTGCTATTAATTTGATAATGGTCGAAGTTGACTTGAGTCAAAGACTTATATGTGCGACCTGAACAACTTTGACCGTCCTGTTCCATCAACTAACCCCATCTTATCGCCCGCCCGCCCTTCCGTTCCTATTGCTCTGCTTCTCAGTATCGTATCATGTTGTTATATGGACGCAAATAAGCAATACCATGTCAACCCACAAAATTGAAAAAACTGAGTTATATATGCAGAAGTATTGGTAAATGGCTGAAGAACATTTTTCTTTAATATTTGTAGGGTTTTAAGCTTTAAAAGTTCTGAAAAAGCCATTTTTAACCATGCAATTTATGTATTATTTTAAACGTTTTGGGTTATATTATATATTTGTTATATATTATATATTTGTTATATTATATATTTGTGTGCTTATTTTATGTGAAAAACACTAAAATAACTTACATACATCTTGAAATTGCCAAAAACTTGACCAATACATTAAAAAAAATAATATAAACCAAGTTGTTCAAAATTTTCAAACGCGTTTTTTTCAAAATGACATTCGTGTGGGTTGACATGGTATTGCTAATTTGCGTCCATATAGCCTATAGACTTCTTCATGAAATGTGCTATCAAATCCAAAAACAATTCTACAAATCCGTTCAGTAGTTCCAGTTCAGCGCGTTTGAACAGACAAACTAACTCTTTTGCTATAATATTACTATAGATGTGTATTTAACTAAAACATTCGTCAATAGACCAACCATCATCACGACATAATATAAAACAAAGTCGGTTTCTCTATCTCTATATCCCTATGTATGCTTAAATCTTTAAAACTAGCAACGGATTTTGATGCGGTTTTTTTAAATAGATAAAAATAAAAATTTTGGGATGCCCCTTAACATTTAGGAGTGTGAAAAATAGATATGACTGAAAAATTGGTCGAGCTGTTTCGGAGGAATCTGGTAACAAACACCGCGACGCGAGAATTGTATGTATTAGAGATATGTATAGCACACATTAATGATTTTTTGTTAATACTCTCTACTACGGGGGTTCGCGTATAATATTGCCCTTTAACGAAGTTAATGGTTTAACTAGGGAAGTACTACCGTCCCGGAGAATATCGACGTTGAAGTAGCAATATCCGGAATGTTGCCATTCGCTTGATGAGTTAAAGGGACGGAGGCTCAATTTGGTTTATATAGACCCCTAGGTTGACGACCGGATTAGCAATTTGGTTGCGGTTAAATGCCTATAAAAATTGGTGACAAATTATATCAACCTAAGATTTTTCAAGTTAATTCTTTGTTTGATTGATTTAGTTTTTTTTTCCTATTTATTAGTTAGAGGGTTTATTCTTATAGAATATTCACTCCCATAGTGACCTCTATACTACATTATATTCTGCGTTTAATACTTACTTTAACTAAATTATACAGCAACCTGGATTCTTCTGAACAAAGGAAGCAAAGGTACTCGAACATGATTATGTGTACTGTTGATTGATTTGATGATTGATGTTTTTTTTTTTTTTATATAAGAGGGGGCAAACGAGCAGGAGGCTCACCTGATGTTAAGTGATCACCGCCGCCCATGAACATCCGCAACACCAGAAGGCATGCAGGCGCGTTGCCGACCTTTTATTGTTTTATTAATTTATAGACACCCTTTTAGTCACCCCGAAAAGGCACAGCTTATCTCGTCAGAGTAGCGATGGATGGGAAAGACATTTATTTATTTATTTATTTAAATAGGAAGCCAACAATATACAACAATATACAACATATTTATCTTATTTTATACACAAAAGTTTACAAAAAAGTTTATACATTGTATATCCCACTTATAGGCTAACATAACATGTGTAACAAAAAATGATTGCTTACTCTAAAAACAAAATAGATTTATAGCTAAAACTGTAAAGGTAGCATGCAAAAATCAAAATGCTTAAAAATAATAACAAAAATATGGAAAAAATGACATCATCGAAACATTATGTATAAAATGTAAAAATTAAAATACCAAATACCAAAAAAAAAAACATCTAAAATAAAAATATAAGAAATTAACTATTAATATAAAAAAGTATGAAAATAAAAAAAAAAATTAAAATATTAAAATATTAAAATAGGGACAAAAGAACTAACTTCCATTCTGTAATTTAAAATACTTTATAATTTTAGTTTTAAATGTTATAAGCTTATCATTAAATATGTCTAGACCTGCTTTGTCTAGACATGAAGGGAGAGACATTTAAGATGCAACTGGTTATACACTGGCTGATCTCGAAAAGCGGCTGACTAGCAGTGACTTCACCAGTTTTACACTAATGTACAATGACGACGTTGTGGCGCAGCGGTAGCGAACCTGCCTTAAACGCCACAGGTCGCGGGTTCGATTCCCGCTCGGAGCATAATATGTTTGTATTGACCATGCAAGCATATTTTCCGGTCTGGGTGTATTTGTCCTTGTCATTGTGAATGTTTCCGGACGCCCGACACAGGATATTACTATCCTAATGGGGGTCGTTGAGTGTGCAGCGTTTATTTATTTATTTATTTAAAATGGTAGCTAACCAGGATGGCATGTAAACCTTTCCACCAGCAAAAAACAGCCATTAGGATGAGCGGATATACATGTCTCAGAATTTCTTCTACGACAGGTTTCCTCACGATTCTTTAACCGTTAAGCACGAGATTAACTCAAAGCGCAAATTAAGCACTTGATATCTCAAGGGTGTTTGCCCGGATTTAAACCTTGCGGTTCAGTTAAAGTCTACCTTTTCTGTTCGTTGGTCCGTTGTGACTTTTATTTAAAATGTTTTAATTAAAATCTTTTCGAAACAATTTTTTTTTTTTTAGTGAATATTAGCAATGCTTTTTCAAGGCATTACTAATATTCCTATTAACCCTCCAAATAAGCTCGAAGCTTGCGCTAGGAGTGGGTACGACAATAGCCCAAGGGGGTCAGGATCGCACCCACGACTCTCGCGTTAACGGAGCGCAGTCGGCCCTTCTACCGTGTTGAGCTATTGAGGCTTCAATTAACTTTTCTTTATTATAAAATTTACAATAATACAGTCTAGGTTGCTGTTATAATGATGAAATGGTCAGTTTCACTACGAATGGTGTGCGGAGGAATAAAGACGGATTAGCTCTGTTTTTCCTTCTTTATTCTCTCGCACCCATCCTCATAGTAAGAAGGCCTTACAATTTTACGCCACGACTGTGATAAATAAAAAAACTTGAGAGGTGTCAAGGGACAGCCGGATGGAACGAAGTTCCTTTCTATTAATTAGTGAAGGAATTGTAATAAAATTTTATTTTTTTAAGTTATAATAATATTTTTTTATTATTAACATTATTTATTATTTACAAAAACCTGTATACACTCAACAAAAATAATCGTCGCGACACCACACTGTTCAATGCGAAATAGAAATGAAAATATCTGGCTTGCTTTCTATAAGAGAGAGAGAGACAGACAGAGAAACATGCGACGCCGCACAGTTTACAATAGCTTACTATAGCAAAAAGTGTCGTGACAACTTTTCGTAAGAATTTTTTCCGTCTAGCCTCCTTTCACAACGCGCGATAAGGAACTTCGTTCCAAAAGTATTATCCTAAAAATTCTTCTAATTTATTTAATATCAGGCACAAATAAAAAAACATATTTGTTAGTTTCTCGTAGATTTCTCAGAATAATAGATGAAATAACTTTTACGCGGTCGACCAACAACAAAACCTTTACCGCGGTCACTGTAGTATTCACTAAATTTAATAAAAAAGCGTTTCAAATTCCAAACCATCAACTTTGAAATAAGCGGTACATAAATTTAAAAGTAGATTCTACATATCAGTCGCAGATTGGAATCTACTAGACAGATTAATCTCAGTGGATCGAGATTAACTCTATCCGTCCACTGAAGCGGTGAGATGCGATATCATAAAGCGTAAGCTCATATATACATTACAAATGTTTCTTAAAATTTTATAACTAATAATTATATATGTTATTTCTTTTTATTTTAGGGAATTTTAATACATATGTATACAATTTTATCATAACCTGATTTTTTTTTCTTTTTTATGATAGAAGTTGGCAAACAAGCATACGGCCCACCTGATGGTAAGTGGTTGCCGTAGCCTATGAGCGCTTGCAGCACCATTAGTAGGTGCTACTCACGAGTTGCCAACCTCGAGATATTAGTTCTTAAATCTCGTCCGCCCAGTAATTTCACTAGCGTACAGTGCCCTTCAAACCGGAACACAGTAGTACCTAAGCACTACTATTTGGCGGCAGAATATTTGACACTGCGGTGGTACCTACCTAGCCGGTCTCTTGCAACAAAAGACCTACCACCAGTGAGACTGATTGCACTTGTGGAATAATCTCTGCTGTGACAGAGGTTATCCCAACAGCGGGCGATGGGGTCGTCACTTCCCGACGCCGAATAAAGATAAAAAACAAAAACTAATCTAGATCAAACCCCAAAAAGAGAAACTTTAATGATGGCTAAAAGTTATAAACAGATTCTTTGATACTGCCAATGAAGGAGTTGACAAAAGTTAAACATACCTACACTAAATTTGATTATGTTAAGGATCCTTATCACTTGTTTCTCGGGCAAATTTATAACGGACACATTTCATCAAAAGGTGATGCACTTTCATCAAAACTGTGATATGATCCGTTTTTATTTGAAAAGTAGGGCAAATAGGAGTAATAGTAGGACAAATAGTAGGTCTTTACTCAACCTGATGATAAGTGGCAGTAACGTCCAAATGCGAAGGCGGCTAATACAGGTGTGGAAGGCAATTGCGTTAGCCACCCTCGCCCTGCCTACCCGCGAGATGCCTCTTCACGCCTCGTTTGAAGGAGCCTAGGTTATAGGAAGGAGGGAACATGTGTGCCAGCAATGAGTTTCACTTTTTAGAAGTACGACAAAGATAAGAATTGGCGCACTTTCTTGTTCTTGAAGGAATTGATGCCACAGTTAGTCGGTGACATCGGAGACCGGCAAGCGTAGTTCTTGTATGGAAGTACAGTAGTAAGAAAAAAAGGAATGTTAAGAAGAGGTTTGAGACCAGCGTTTTATACAAGCGTATAAGCTTTTTGAATTGGAATGGAACACCCTTATTTTTAAACTTTATTTTGTTTTTAGTGAGATACTATGAGATACTGTCCGCTAAATGACCGATAAATGAGACTTAGTAATAGGGTTCCATAGGCACCTTTTCGGCATGGAACCCTTAAAAAAGCGAAAGATTCATTCAACCTTTTGTGAATCACAATGTGCTAAATAAATAAATAAATAGAAGCCTCAATAGCTCAACGGTAGAAGGGCCGACTTCGCTCCGTTAACGCAAGAGTCGAGGGTTCGATCCTGAACCCCTTGGGCTATTGTCGTACCCACTCCTAGCGCAAGCTTTGAGCATATTTGGAGGGGCGGTAGGAATATTAGTAATGCCTTGAAAAAAGCATTGAAAATATTCTTTAAAGAAATAAAAACTTTGAAAATCACAAATAAATAAATTATAATTAATACGATAGACAACCCGTGTATGCTTTCCTTTCATCTTTTTATATGTCAAGTGGCAACTCCAAGTGTAGAATATTCGAGAGTGATAATGGATGGAGTGCCGCTTCAGCGTTCAGAATTGAGACTAGTCTTTTGCAGGAATTAATAATTAATTCTAAAGACATTATAAAGAGGCTATCGTTTACAAAATAATACAAGTTATTTATTATAAGCATAAATAGTATACACACGAAAATTATTATTTACATTTTAGTGGATAAAGATTTCTGACCCCTGGATGTATATTCCAGTAACCAACCCCCCTGTTAATATTCCAGTAACCAACCCTCGCCGTAGTGGGCCAGTATTGGCATAGAAGGAGTTTTTTAAACATTATTTTCGCATTTTTACCTAAGATGTGAGTAGTGACATTTTATTTCAATTAAAAAAAAATGCACAGTGCGAAATAAGGGTTCCGCAAAATTAAGTAGGGAATTTCATAGTTATTAAAAGTAATTTGAAAAACAAAGTTATGGGAAAATCTTATGTCTCTTAAATTTATAAATCTATCTTTTTCAAAGTATCGTTTAAAGTTTTTTTGATGTTCTAGAATTTTTTAATCCTATAGTTCAAAAGTAAGAGTGAGGGGGATACAGTTTTTATTATTTCAGGAGCTAATATCTTAACAATTACTGACTTCATCAAACAAGGCTTAATCAAACTGTCTGATTATTCTTAAAGACCTATCCAAAGATAACACATGTTGCTATACACTGAAATAGTTTTTTTTAAATTTACCCTTAATTTTTATATAATTTGGAATTTCTCTACAAAATTGTGTAGCGGTTTATAGAATACACTAAATTTCTTATAGATAGCTAAGTCTCCGAGTAAAATGACCGTGACATACGAACGGACAGACGGAAGACATGACAAAATTATAAGGGTTTCATTTTTGCAATTTGGCTATGGTACCCTAAAATTAGTTTGGCGCTGTGTACAATTGACATAATAATGTGTTATTCACATGACCGCAGGATAATCATTAAATATGTCTAAACTAAGATAAAAATTATAATCTTAACTTTTATTCTTCGTTTTGTTAACATTTTCCACGTCGAAGTGTGCCAGCTTAGCCACAAAGAGTAGGGTCAGCTGGTGCTTAAGAAGGTCACGAATTTGACCCACATAGTTTCAGCATACTTTTTCAAATGTTACTTTTAAATATAAAAATGACTACCACATTTTATTTTTTAGTTTTTACGAGCGCTTTTTATAAATTAGAGTACTTGTAAAAAATGGTTTACTTACAAAATTACATACAATTTTCAATTTCATAACTTTTTAGTAATGTAGCCTTTACAATTTAGTTACTGAATAATAGTTTAAAAAAAAAACTAAAAAACACGCTTTTATAGAAATTCCAACTAAAAAATAAACAATAAGAAAAAAAATGTTTATTACTGTAAAAAAAAAGCGCTGGGTGCATGGTGTCAATAGTCATACTGGTCAATATTTTATTGCCAGTAGGATTTTCATTTAAATAATGTGTTAAAAAGAACGCCACTCTTTTTACTTTTTAAAATCATTTATTTTTCACTTTTAGTTGGAATTTTAAATTATTAAATTTTCATCGGACCTTACAACGTATGCAAAATGTTGACGTTTTCAAGGTCAAAACCATGTTGAAAATTTACCGTTACATACATACATATTATGAGGCTAATAAAAGCGATATGAAAGAAAGTTTACGTTTAATCATTATAAAATAGTAAGCGATCTTTATCTATGATTCTATATGCTTCGATAAGTTAAGGCCCAAAGGCCACTTTTTTTAATTTCCTTCTTCTATATCACCCTAGTTTCTTATACATTTATCTTACGTAAGCCCGACGACGTCGACGTATAGGAGACTACTATCAACATAGGCTATGGTTTATGGTGTATGGTTTTTTACAAACGATATCACAAGACTATTACCAACTAGAGGGAGTTAATAGAGAAGGAAAGTAAGAGGAAAGGATAAGTTGGGCGGGGGTTTTGGGTCTTCGGCTATCCCAAAACGAAAAACAAAAGTACGTATATAGCTATTTCATTTTGATATTCTGTGTGAGGGTAGTAGTTCTCTGGTTGAACCAGCCCATTTCTATTATAACAACTGCTACAAAATATGGCACAAAAATATCTTAAAATGTTTTTTACATTTCATGATGGTTGGCAGACAAGTATACGGTCCTCCTAATGGTAAGCAATCACGGCGACGTATGAATGCGTGCGATACTTGTAGTATCACATGCGCGTTGTCCACCTAAGGGATAGGGGGAAAGGGATGAGATGGGAGCAGAGGGGGTGGGAGATTGGGCCTCTGGCGCTCCCACTCCTCGCACGAAACGGAACAGTACTCTGTTACATTACGGCAATTTTCTGTGAAATGGTAGTACATCCCCGGTTTAGCCGGCGCATTTGTGCTTGGAGAAGCATGGCTCTTCTATTCCTTATACATAATATATACCTTATAACTAATGACTTACTCCGATGATAACATGTTCCATCTTCTGTAGTGTATGGTACACGCAGACTTTTAGTAATAAAAAGTACATAATAATTTAAAATTTAGTACTCTATATTACTAATGTCCGAACATACCTTTCTTGAATCTCGGACTTTGTTTCGAGCTCGATACTTGGCAGCTGTTTCTTGGCACATTTATAATAACTTATAATAACAATTCTACCCCGACTCATTGCCTCCACAGGTGACCGGAGGGCTGGTTAATTTTTCGCCCTAAGAATCGGGATTGTGATATAGCGGGGATGCAGCTAACATTCTTGTCACCATTCCCCGTGGACATGATTTGTACAGTTGTAATTATGTGTAAATATAGTTAGTATTGAATTGTAAATATGCTGTAATATTGGTTGTAAATAAAGCAAAAATATATAATTTATATATACAAACTTATTTCGATACGAATAAGCGTCAAATATCAAATATAATATACATATTTATTCTATTTCAATTTCTTGTGTGATAGTGATACTGTACATAACTAATTCATTATTCAAATAAATGTTAAAAATATTCGACACTTATTTTACATTAGAATCATAAATTATATATTTAACATGCAAAATAATAATAGGATAACCAGTTTACAAAAACACAAAAAAAAAAAATATTTTCCAAGAAAACCAATTTTTTAATAATTAGTATTGACAATGTAATAACTTATATAAATATAAAACCACGCCTGTGGTTTTATCAGTATTCATTTTGAATCAAATTATGCCTATCATATGCCTTTAACAATTTCATCCAAGTAGGTTAACATTATGAGAAACTTATTGTAACCAACAATGCTTATAATCCCTTTACACAATAAATTGCATAGCACTGTAACTACTACTACGTCGGATTCAACGATTCGTCCTTTTATATGCGATACAACAATAATTTTCTGTATGGTGAAATATTGAACATACCATCAATGTGATGCTTCGTTAGAATGTGAAACATCCTTGTCAAATATTGACTGTTGTATTAAATGGACGCAAATAAGCAATACCATGTCAACCCACAAAATTGAAAAAACTGAGTTATATATGCAAAAGTGTTGGTAAATGGCTGAAGAACATTTTTCTTCAATATTTGTAGGGTTTTAAGCTTTACAACTTCTAAAAAGCCATTTTTTAATCATGCAATTTATGTCTTATGTTAAACGTTTTGGGTAATATTATTTATTTTACGAAATATGCAGTTTGTATACTTATTTTTTGTGAAAATATAAATATAATATAACTTACATAAATCTGAAATTGCCAAAAACTTGACCAATACATAAAAAAATCATATAAAGCAAGTTGTTAAAAATTTTCAAATGCGTTTTTCTCGAAATGACATTCGTGTGGGTTGACATGGTATTGCTTATTTGCGTCTAAATAGGCTCTATACTTCGTCATGCGCCAACAAATAATAAAATTCTAGTTATTTCTAATGTCAGGCACATATTATGCACTTAAACCGTCAACAGTAAATAACTGTTTGTATGCAAAGCTTTAGTATGGTTTGGCTTAACTCTTGGCGCGTAGTTATAGCTAGCTAATACCCCCACCCGCATGTCGTTGTAAACTTGGCCGTGGTTTCGAATGTTCATGTTGATATTTGCCTAAATCCTTACATAATAACCGCCAAGTATTTATATATATAGAGTAAACTGGCCAAGTGCGTGTCGGACTCACAGTTAAAGGGTTCCGTACCTACACCGTAGAATAGAAATATCAAGTTTCTTAACAACGAAAAAACGGTAAAAACAAAGCCAACCCCAAGGGATAGGGATGGAAGGCATGAGAAGGTAAAGTAGAAAGGGAACAGTGGGGGTGGGAGATTGGGCCTTCGGCGCTCTCACTCAGCGAAGCATTGCTCTACCAGTAGTCTGAATCTAGATTACCGAGTCAATTAGGTTGTCAGTTGAAATATGTAGTGTTCCACTTTTGAAAAATGACTAAGTCATTGTAATTATAGGCAGGGTCAGACTTTTCGTATACTAGGCAGCTACCTAGAGCCTAAGTCCGACCTCGGTTCGGACTGGGGGAGAAAAAAGTTAAATAAGCGAAGATGACGAGGCGATAAAAACACGGGCAGCCATTTTATCCGACTGCACCAGAAAACGAGTAATGTTTTTCGATGTATGTATTTATGTATGAAAGTATGTATATAAACAATATGTGTTAATTTATTTTATATGCAGTCCTATGTTTGAAATTATTTTTAGTGGTAAGGAAATTTGTATGTCGTGGAAAAAATTTTAAAAGTATGCTCGTCAGACTCGTTTCGAGGTCACCCAAATGTATTCCAAAGGGCGGTAACGCACCTGCATGCCCTCTAGCGTTGCAGATGCTCATGGGAGGCGGTGATCATTATGGCGTAAAGCGACTTAACATCAGGTGAGACTCCTGATGATTTAAAAATCGGTTGACAATCAATGAATACATTGCGTAAACTTTTATCAATTTGATAGTGTCCTAATTTCCAAGCGACTTCAAAAAAGAGGAGGTTCGAATGTTTTTTTTATGTTTGTTACTTACCTCATAAGTTTTGACTTTTTTAACCGATTGTGATGATTCTTTTTTTATTTGAAAGCTGATGCCTGTGGTCCCATTTTTGACAATGGCATGCACGAGAAAACATTTTGTCTTAGAATTGCCTTAAGTACATTTGTTAAATTAATAAAAAAATTTAAAACAATATTTTCTTTTTATTTAAGTGGGTAATTTTTAACATTTTTTTATCAACAAACACATAAAGTTAATCCAGTAACGACAAAACGTAGCGTGATCTTAGAAAGTACGCGCATTATCGTAGAAGCTCACCCTGCGATGCTAGTCTTGACCTAGATACGAAATGTTAAACTTCACCGTCCATGTTACGTAACGCGTTTAGTAAATATGCTTCCAACAAAAACAGGCCGATAATGCTAGAACGTTTTTGTATTATCTAGACTAATATAAAAGAACTGTGATAAATTCAGCACTTATCTGGCTGTATTTGATATTGCTTGAGATTTTTTCACGTGTTTGGAATGGAGTAAGGATCATGTTTTGGCGAAAATGTGTAGGCCAGCTTTAAATTGTTATATATCCTAAGTTTAGTTTAGTTAAATTTTCGGTGCGGAATTGAGGGTTCCTGGCCAAATGGCAAAAATGGAACCCTTATAATTTCGTTATGTCTGTCTTTCCGTCTGTCCTTCCGTCCGTATATCACAGTCGTTTTACTCAAAGATTATTGGCGCTATCTATACGAAATTTAGTAAATAGATGTATTCTATGAACCACTATACGATTTTGTATAGAAATCTTATATAGGTCTTTCAAAATTATAACGAGGTTCGATGTTGACTTTCTTCATTAAGTCAGTAGTTGTTGAGATATAAGCTCCTAAAGTCATAAAAATCGTACCCCTCTTACTTTTGAATTATCGGATATAAAATTCTAGAAAAATTTGAGGACGAAATTAACGGGTTCCGTTTTTACCATTTGGCTACCAAACCCAAAATACGTAATTGAATCAATAATATACACAATGAAATAAAATCAATAATAATTTGTACAAATTTTAATTTGCATCAAATAGCATTAAAGAGCCGTCAAAAATGTTTTGCATATTAATAAAGTTTCTGCTAAAGCTTTTCACGGTTTGTACGGTGTTTTCACAAAGGCGTCAAAACATTAAATATGCAACAGGAAACGATGAATTGCTTAGTAAAACCGCGGCGTGTTAAATTTCACTAAATTTGTTTTCAAAAACATATTTTCGCTAAACAATATGTACAGGTTTGGTATATTGTCTTCGTACTAGCATTATTCCCGGTATTTTATTTATCCAGGATTTGCTTATTACTCTTATCTGCATTTGACAGTTTACTAATTTTTATGGAGCGATTGCCATTTGACCTCCGCAACCCTAAAGGCGAATCAGTAACTCATTGGATAAGAGCAATTTACTTATCAAGAGTTAACGATTGTTATCAGATGTTACGGGATAACAACTGAGACGGACAGCTTAACGTGTTCTCCGAGGCACGGTGGGGAGACCCACACCGAGAAACGCCCAGACCGAAACCGAAATCATAACAAACATCTGCCCGATCGAGAATAGAACACGCAACTGTCGAGACTAAAGGCAGACTCGCTACCCACAACGCCACAACGGTGTCACACAGGTATAGTATATATTTCATTGAAATACATAGTCGTTTAGAATAGATCTATGTGTCTATCAATTTTCAGTCAGGATTTTTTTATTTAAGCAAGTTGTCAAGAATACGGCTTATCCGATGGTAACCGGTTACCATACGTGATGATATGCCTATAAGAACTTGCAAAACCATTTTTAGGTTTCACTCACGCGTTGCCAACCTCGATATATTAAATAAATAATAAATAAATAAATAAACGCTATACACTCAACGGCCCCCATTAGGATAATTATATCCTGTGTCGGGGTCCGGAAACATTCACAATGACAAGGACAAACACAACCAGACCGGAAAACATGCCTGCACGATTAATACAAACATCTGCTCCGAGCGGGAATCGAACCCGCAACCGTCGAGGCTTAAGGGAGACTCGCTACCCACAACGCCACAACGGTGTCAAATATGGATCTTAAATTCCAGTAAAAATCACTTCTGGCTTGCGGCCGGCCTCTTCCAATAAAAGGCCTGCCACTACCATGCCGAGGTATGTGTTTAATGCAGGTTCGCTACCATTACGTCACCAGTGTCGCGATAATATGATAAATAAATAAATAAATAAACGCTGCACACTCAACGGCCCCCATTAGGATAGTGATATCCTGTGTCGGGGGTCCAGAAACATTCACAATGACAAGGACAAATACACCCAGACCTGAAAATATGTTTGCATGGTCAATACAAACATATTATGCTCCGAGCGGGAATCGAACCCGCGACCTGTGGCGTTAAGGCAGGTTCGCTACCGCTGCGCCACAACGTCGTCAATATGATGAGATAATAATTGAAAATTATATGTAAATATTAACGTAGCTTTGACGACGTGGTGGCGCAGCGGTAGCGACCCTACCTTAAACACCACAGGTCACGGAAATATGTTTGTATTGACCATACAAGTATATTTTCCGGTCTGGGTGTATTTCAGGATATTACTATCCTAATGGGGGCCGTTGAGTGTGCAGCGTTAATTGTTTATTATAAATTCATTCATTGACTACACACTACGGTTCATTTACTTCGATAAAATATTCGCTGATCTGCGAAACTGAAATAGCTGAATGTTTAATATATGGGTCACACTCGAGAGCGTATAAATTAAAAAATGCTTCAACGGAAATTTATTATTTTAGTTAAATTTAAAATTATTCTAAAGGCTGAGGTAATTTTATGATTAAAATATATTGTTTAAGTAGTATTTTTTTTAAATTTTGTATCCATAGTAGGTGTATGTTTACCGGCGTCGGGATCTCACCCCATCGCCCGCTGTTGAGATAATCTCTGTCACAGCAGAGATTATTCCACTAGTGCAATCAGTCACACTGGTGGTAGGTCTTTTGTTGCAAGAGGCCGGCTAGGTAGGTACCATCACAGTGTCCAATATTCTGCCACCAAATAGTAGCGCTTAGGCATTACTGTGTTCCGGTTTGTAACGCACTTTTTTTTCAAATTACTAGGCAGAGGAGATTTAAGAACTAATATCTCTAGGTTGGCAACGCGTGAATGGCAACCTACTAATGGTGCTGCAAGCGCTCATTGGCTACGGCAACCACTTACTATCAGGTGGGCCGTATGTTTGTTGTAACATAAAAAATAAATGTTGTGTTACGCTCAGATATAATAATATCAACGCCTTTGAGTATGATAGTTGAAATGATACAAAACATAGCCTTTCATTGGTAATACTATTTGATGGTATTGGCTTCGTGTCTTTTTTTGTACTCCAAAATTTTTAGATGAACCGTTTGTTTGCATGTCTATCTTTAGGGACCATCCAATTTTAAAAATCATAAGTTAGATAGCGTGTATCGAAAAAGGTTCCAGCATCACGCCACGTTACTCTTTGTAGAGCAATAACCTGAACCTATCTATCTGGTGAACTTTAGGTATGTACACAAAGCGATACGGGTGCAGTGCCCAGTGACGCTGTCAAGGCCAGAATGGCCAACAGCAATAAACAGTAAAAAAAAGTGTGAGGTGTAGCGACAGCATAAATAAACAACCTTTATCGCCTGTGAAACTTGGACAAAAGCTAGTTATTCAAAGAAAGTAGTGACATTTTTAGTGAAACAAAGCCTTTATACAGTGTGATCGTGGCGAACAATTAAAGGAATTGGCGTGACGCGTGGGTCTTTAAGCACTTCTTAGTCCATGAGCTTAGCTGTGGTTTTTACTAGTTGATACAAAGTTTATATCTTAGTAGAACGATAAGCTATGGATGGTTCGATCTCGGTTGTTATACAAACATCTGATCATCCCAGTGGCGGATTTACTAAGGCTAAGTGGCCTTGAGTCTTTAAGGCAGGCAGGCTTTGAGAATATACCTTCAAACAGAATATTGTTGTGACGTATTATATTTGTACTGTTGCTTTCCATTCGATGAGAGTCAGGCCGAAATCCTAACCCTTCTGTGTCGTTCTTTTCTCTTCTGCTCCCTTTATCTTCGTACCCATTATCTAAGGTGACAATGCACAGTAATGCTTCTAATGTGGCTTCAAAACATAGGCTATAGTAAGTACTTTCCATAACAGATGTGTACATTTTTAAAAATTAAAAATGTTTTTATCCACCACTGGATCGAACAATAATCGCTGCGGAAGAACAATATCAAATAAAGCAGTCCCTGTAAAAGGCAGTGGCGGATTTACAAATTTTCAAGGTATGTTACGTTTTTGCCACCCTTTCTTCTGGTTGTAAGTGGGAAGAGCGAAATACATTTTCTACAATTTTCCCTCATACAAAGTGTGTGCAAAGGGTGCAGAGGCCGAGCTGTTTAACTCTAGAATATGGACGTTTGCTACACGAAATGTACAATTAAAGTGAGAAGGGATAGTCATCGGCAAGTTTGTTGTAGATTTCTACCTGGAACATTAGAAACCCGCTAAGCAGATATCTTTTTGGTTTCTATGAGGCAGTAAAAAAAATTCAGACTCCAAATTTGCCGCCCCAAAAATCCGCCGCTCTACGTTCAATCCTACTGGTTTCAAGTCAGCTGGTAAATCCGCCACTGGTAAAAGGTATATTGCTAGGTAGTGTATGTGAAAGCAAAGCGCTGTGCATACCTAACTCACCGTCGTGCATAGGATCGATGGTGTGTATCATGAGCTGCAGCAGACCATGTCGGAACTTCGCAGCGGGCGGTGGCGCTTTGCTCGGCCCTGGGGTGGCTGTGACGGTGGCTGTGTTCGTGCCCACTGATGTCTCGCTTGACGTCGTTGCATTCCCGTGCTGTAAAATAATCTTAAATTACCTTGTGTCGTAACAAATAATTATTTCAATTATAAAAAGCGTTTGAGTGTGTACCGTTTATTGAAAAAAAAATGTTTTTATAATCAAATATTTAATATTTGACGACGCTTTAGGCAGGTTCACTACCGCAGCGCCACAGGTCGCGGGTTCGATTCTCGCTCGGAAGATACAGGCATATTTTCCGGTCTAGGTGTGCTTGTCATTTTCACTGTATATGTTTCCGGACCCCCGACACAGGATATTTATTTATATAGTTATATTATTTATTTATATACTTCTTAATGAAACTAGCATGTTTCGATTTTGCCGCCGAGATTAGCGCGTTGTTTCGCTAAGAAAAGACTAGCACGTTTTGACTTTCAGTCTTCGTAAAAAGCGTCGATATATAGTTTAATTGTTGCTGTAAAGTTTAATATGTAAAAAAAATCAAAATAATCTACTGAAAATTCTATTTTAATTGAATTCTTTTATAATAGCAACTACTAAACGTTGTAAATGTCATATTAAACACACATTTGGAACTATATATAATTTAATGCTTCTATTATATAACAAAATAATAATTCTTTGTTTATTTTTTTATTGTGTTTGCTTTAGATAAGTTTAACAATATAAAGAAATCAAGAATATACAGCTTCTTACCTAATGTAGTGAGCGTTTTCGCAACAATTGGATTGTTATAAAAATTGTTTTCGAGGACTGAATATTATACTAATCGGCATTGCGTTATAAACACGTCAAATCTCGTTCAAGTTTCGCGTTTGGTAAAAGGCGCACACACGAAAAACGAGCTTTATACAAAACGCTAGTCTGCATCCGCGGTAATGCGCTGCGTCGAAATCCAATAATGCGTTTGATATCAAACCAACACATTACTGGTTATAAAATATTATGGTTCGTTCATGACTACGATTCGATTCGTCGATAAATATCGTTAAGTCGTAAAAGCCATCAGTATGTTTAATGTACTTATTACTTTTTGAAGTTATACTTCTTTAGGCGCGTTATGAAATAATTAGCAGTCAAGTGCGTTGTGGATCACGCACAGTTGAAACTAAAGGGTTCCGCAGCTTAGTTTTGAAGAATCTTAAGGCCTTTAAAAATAATAACGAATTAAAATAGACTGTCCGTCCGTACGTCACAGTCATTTTACTCGGAGACCATTGACCCCATCTATACGAAATTTACTAAATAGGTGTATTCCATGAACCGCACAACGATTTTGTAATAAAATCTTAATATATATAAGAATTAAGGGTAGCAGTCCATACATGTAACCGAGTGTTGAAAAAAAAATTTCAACTTATGTCAACGTGTGAGATATCTTTTTGGATAGGAGTCCATACATGTAACTGAGGATTGAAAAAAAAATTCAACGTATGGCAACGTGTGAGATATCTTTGGATAGGTCTTTTAAAATGATAAGGAGGTTTGATTTTGACTTTTTCATTAAGCCAGTAGTTGTTGAGATATTAGCTCCTAAAGTCGTTAAAATCGTGCCCCCCCTCTAACTTTTGAACTATGGCATTTAAAATTCTGGAAAAATTTGAGCTTCTAGAATACCACATGAACTTTCATCCACATTTAGTTTGAAGAAGATACGTCTATAAATTTAAGAGATATATAAGTTTTTCCCATAACTTTGTTTTTCATACTACTTTTAATAATTACTATGAAATTACCAACTTGTTTTTGCAGTCGGTTTTAATTACTTATTATTTTTAAACTTTTTAAAGCCGTTAAGATAGCCATGCTGCGGAACCCTTTAGTTTTAACTGTGCGTGGTCCACAAAGCACTTGACTGGTAATTTTTTTTAAATTTAGGAATAAATGAGATGATTTTGCCTGTCTGTTAGCTTGTCGACATTAAATAAATGATGGACGATTAGGACTACCACGACAGTGTACAACATCCAATGAGAAAGATTCATAACAATTCTTTCAGAACAAAAAACATTTACTATATCATATTCCAAAGTTTTTTATGTCAGTTAAAATCGGGATAATTTACCATTTAAGCCTAGTAAGCGTAATTTATTGTAGGTATAAGTTTCGTTGACATTTTAGCATGATGGAGTGCGCGAATAATCGGGATTTAATTAATATGGTACCGCTATTCGTTAATTATTATATAATGGACTACAATGGTTATCCCAGATTATCGTTTCTCACAACCAATTATTATAAATTTCGACGACGTTGTGTCGCAGCCCGGTTCGATTCCCGCACAGAACGGATGTTTGTATTGACCATACAGGCGTGTTTTCCGGTGTGGGTGTGTTTGCCCATTTCTATGTTTCCGGACCCCGACACAGGATATAGATATCCTAATAAATAAATAAACGTTACACACTCAACGGGCCCTCATTAGGATAGTAATATCCCGTATCGGGGGTCCGGAAACATTCACAATGCAAGGACAAATACTCCCAGACCGGAAAATATGCTTGCATGGTCAATACAAACATATTATGCTCCGAGCGAGAATCGAACCCGCGACCTGTGGCGTTTAAGGCAGGTTCGCTACCTCAGCGCCACCAATGTCGTCGGCCCTTGAGTGCCCTTGAGTGTGTAGCGTTTATTTATTTATATTTGTACGTGAAAAGGTATATTATAAGTTACATTACACTTAGGGGCGTAGCTATTACCGTATCAGCAGTATCAAAGATACGCCAGACTTTTTTAAGCCCTACCACTACACTACACTTTTTTATATGTAGGACTTAGGTAGAAGGCCCTAAAATCTTTGATGCAAGGCCCCTCAAAAGCAAGCAAACCCCTCTATGGCAAGCTACATCACTGATTAAACTGTAATCTTCTGTTTAGATGTCTTTTTATGAAAGAACGGGCATGACTCTTACCTAAAAGTGACTACATCTGCCCATTTACATCTCCAGCACCAAGAGTTTAACAGCGGTGATACCAACGTTTAAGACTATACGTAAAATGTATGTTACTAGTCTGTAATTCAATATCATCATCACCGTAATTTAAAAATCTATTCCTTTAACTAGCATTAGCACAAGAGTTGTTTGACGATAATTTAGCTGACATGGGACTTCAGAGGGTTTTAGACAATTTGTTACCATCAAAATAACTAAAGATTCTTATTAATAACGGAGGCAAATAAAGCTTTAGTCGACTGTTTACTATTGAAATTAAGAAATTAAATTTAATAAAAATTATTTTCTTGTATATATATTAGCGAGCCCGGCAGACGTTGTCCTGCCCTGAAAAAAATGCTGGGACCCGATAGTAACGCTTCCTACTGGATCCAATTGAAAACCTAAATAATTCTCGATTCCACAGGAACACACAATATATTTTTGTAATGGCTGTTAAGATGTCCAATTCACTTCCTAAACAGCGAGACCTTTTACAGGTTCCCATAGAAAATATATTTGAAAATACTCATACGTATTTATGCCTACTGAATTGTTAACTCAAAATGGTACTCTGGGATAGACCAATACTTTTTCTGCGATCAACTAAAATTATTTTCACTTACATCTGACCGCCGCAAGGTATTCCCTGGAGTCCACAGAGGCTTATGAGAACCGTTCTTTTATAGATTTTTGATCATTGTATTGGGCCGAAGTTTGGTCTTTTTCTACCAGTGTATTATTTGTTTGTTATTTATTTTAATAAAGAGAAAAGGTTTAAAATTACTATCAAAATACGCATATGCATATCTTCTTACTTATCGAGTGGTTAGTGGCCAACCTAGTATCAGAGTTGTTCAGGTCACCCGTAGGCGTCTTATCTTAGAGTTGACTTAACGACTGTTGTCAAATTGTCAACAGCCTGGACCGACTTTTTACGTGCCCTCCGAAGCACGGAGACGCTCGGTTGAAATACCACTATGCGTTCACCCATCTAGTGACTAACCGCGCCTAAAGTTGCTTAACCTACCAATCGATCAGTCGGTGCACTCGGCTTTGAGCATCTCTATGCATATGCATATGCATACAATGAGCCGAGACGGCACATTGTTTAGAAAATCTAGACAAATTGTTTACTGTATTTTATAAAAGCCATTTTCGTCTCATTCCGATTTTATTATTGAAATCGATAGTTTTATCATTTTAAAGTAAGGCATATGTATGCAATCGTTTCGTCTAGAAATCATAATCTAATAATCCAATATGGCTGAGCAAAAGAATTAAAAGAGAAAATTGAAAAAAACTACTAAAAACTACTTTTTAGTTACTAAAGCAAAAATTATATGTGTAATTATTAACTGTTATCAAAACTTATGTTAAACTTATTTAAAAAAAAAAATGTTTTTTTAAATTTTTTTTTGTTTTTAGGAGCCGGATAATAGTGAACTGTGGGATTTTTATTAAAAAAACTACTTATCGTATCGAACAGGAAACTCTAATGTTTAGAATAATAAAATCTAACGATTTCAATAATAAAAGATGAAAAAACTAAAATGGGTTTTATAAAACACAGTGGCAAGTGAGGAATTTTAACTGTAGCCGACACACTCTTAGGTTTTTAAAATATAAAATCGAATGTAATGCTGAATAATTAATTAGCAATTATTATTTGTTAAATCCTATTAATTATAAGCAAAATCTTTTCAAGAACAATAGATACTTTTAATTTTATAATTAAAAGATCTTTCACATTTTCGATATTCAGCGATATCTCTTTGTCCGCGTAATTAATAGCAAAAATGCTACTGTTAATTATTCTACGCTCTTTATTTATGTAGAAAGTAGTTCATTATTGTTGTGTAAATGTTTTAATTATCTTAAAGACCCTGTTTCTTTGTTTCTTTCGAGACAACAATGGCAGTGGCGATAGAACAATGCAATCTTTTAAAAGAGCGACGTCATGCGAAAGAGTTTTATTCATATAACATATTATAGAGAATATTAAAAATTAAATGCTTAAAACCACGCGTTTGGTTTTATTAGTATTCATTTTGAATCATTGTAAGCTAAGTATCCTTGAGCCATTATCAATTTCATCCAAGTGGGTTAATTTTATAAACATCTTATTATAATCAACAATGCTTTTAATCACTTTACTAGATACACGATCATTTGCACAGCGCTTTAACCACGTCGGATTTCAGCGATTCGTCCTTCGTCAGAATGACAGCTTTTCAAATATTGTCTTTTTAATTTAACTTATTAAATAGATTCTATAGCTGCAGTCACTCGACACTTCGCCATGCGCCAACATGCTTATTAATTATAATTTTTTTTATATACCACGATGGTGGCAAACAAGCGTACGGTAAGTGGTCACCGTAGCCTATGGACGCCTGCAACCCCAGAGGTATCGCATGCGTGTTGCCGACCCCTTAAAAACTTTTTCAACCTTCCCTTGAAGAACCCCATACCGTAGCGTGTTGAGAATACCTCAGCAGGGAGCACATTGCCCAGCCGGAGAGTTCGCGGAAGGAAATTCCTTTGGCACAGCACTGTTAGCGATTTTATAGGTTCCAATGTGTAAATAATAATAATTAAATTATAATTAATATCTATATATTGGTATAGCTGACTTCATATTAGGGCGGTTTTAGAGGCGTTATTTTTTGAGCGTATACGGTCTTCTACGGCATACGCCCTTACACGCGCGTTTTATTTCGTGCTTTATTTTATTTTAAACCGAACGCATGTACACGGACCGATGGTGGCTATTATCAGTAGCATATTATTCGTACGAGTTGCAACTCTCGCCTATATGGACCTAAACACGCTTCGATAAACAACCTTAAAGGTTCGATATATCGTTTATAAATGCTGGTCTGGCACTGCCCTTTGTGTCACTGGTAAACCTAGAGACGGAAATGTTCAAGACATCAATGTAGACTTTTGGCTTTCCTCATTATTGACTTAATTGATTATCAAGTTGATATATTAACAAGACGTTCTCAACTATTGAATTGAGGCCGTCTTTTTACGTGCCTCTGTACCGTAAGCTATAGTCCTACCCTGCCCTTAGTTAAACGAACACGAATATGAGTAATGGCTTGAAAAAAAATTCCTTAACACAAGAAAGTAAGTTAATTTGAATAATAAAAACGCATTCTCATATTTTACCGATGGTGTTAAATTGGTGGTATGATATATATTATAATGATGGTAGGCCTCTTATTGCAAGAGGCCGGCTATGTATCTACTACCGCATTGTCAGATATAATACCGCAAAGCAGTGATGTGTTTTGCATTACTGTGTTTCGGTTTGAAGGAGCTAGCAAAATTACTGGGAAAAGGAGATTTAAAAACCATTATCTCAAGGTATGACGCGTGAGTGATCCCTAAAAATGTATGCGCTCATAGGCTACGAAATCCACGTGGGTCGTATGCTAACTTGATAGGATAAAAATGTATTTTTTATAATATGTTTGGTGATTATATGAATAAGTTATTGAATTGGTTTGAGACTTGAAAGCCCCCGAGAGCGTTTAGCATACTTACAAAAGTTGTGCCACGTTTATCGTTGCTCAGATTTTATTTCGCGCATTCTTCGTGTGGAAGTTTAGAAGAAATTAGATTTTATTATTAATGTTCACAAGTTACATCTATTTATGTCATTTAATGAATGAGTTACTTATGTTTACTTTGAATAATTGTGGTTTTTTTTTATACCACGATGGTGGCAAACAAGCGTACGGCCCGCCTGATGGTAAGCGGTCACCGTAGCCTATGGACGCCTGCAACCCCAGAGGTATCGCATGCGTGTTGCCGACCCCTTAAAAACTTTAATTTATTAATTTACCAACTGTCGTAGTTATTTTGTTATTTTTCGAAATAATTTATTAACATATTTAAATTATGTTCATAAATTAAGTCTGTATGTTTTAGTGACGGCATGGGTCGAAGAAATCTAAAGGGGTGAGACGTGTTTTCGTAAGTAATAAGCGACAAGTGCGCGTCGGACTCGCGGAGGAAGGATTCTGTACCAGTATCTAAAGCTAGATCAATGGGAACTACCATCTAGGTTTTCGACCCAAAACCTATAGGTTGACCTATTGATTGTTGTTGGTACTTGCGGTTATATAGAATTATATAGACATAGAATTGTCAATTTTGGTTGGTTCAAAGCAAGGTCTTACACCACGAATAAAGGGAAAATTTCGAAAAATAAAAAATAAAGTTGAAAATTAAAGCAAATTTCGGCACTTGATTTTTATACACTTATAAGACTATAATTATAAATCAGTGTAATTTGAGACGCTAATAGTCGCGCTCACTGATCGGTAAACGATCGGTGGATTAAGCAACTTTAGGCGCTGTCAGACCAGATGGGTGATCGCATAATGGTATTTCAATGGAGCGTCTCCGTGCTTCGGAGGGCACGTTGGTCCCGGCTGTTGTCAATTTGACAGTAGTCGATGAGTCGAGTCAGAGGCCTGTACGGGCGACCTGAACAACTCTGACACTAGGTTGGCCACCAACCACTCGATAAGAAGAAGAAGAAGAAGAAGAAAGTCTATGGTATAAATTTCAACTTGTTAGGTCCACCTATTCCTCAATGGTAACACACGGACAGCCAGATGGACAAGAGCACTCTCTTCTAATACCCTAAGCACGTCCTGCACCTAAGCACGTCCTGCAAGACCCTGACGATAGGATTACATTAGAAAATGCGCCTTACACAGCACAGACACGCACACAACACCGTCCTCGCCGGCGAGGACGAGGTTTGTTTCGCACGTCGCGTCGCGCTCACACCGTCGGGTGAGTGTATTGTATAGAATGCGCTCGGAGCGCTGCCTCCATCTCCGATGACATCCTTAGCCGTGGTTCGGCTTCGCAGGAGGCACCCTAAGGACGGAATCAAATTTGAGCCCCCGTGAGGGCTGCCCCTTTATCACGGCTGAGTCTCTGTACTCGGCCCCCGCCCGGTGACGCTGTCAAGGCCAGTAGGGCCAACAGCAATACAAATTCCGAAAAAAAAAAAACTCTCTTCTAAGATTTTTTTTTTACGTAACTCCAGTATTGATTGCTTTTTTACAAGTTATTTTAGAAAGACATATGTACCTTTATACGAAACGATTCACTAAATTGAATTTGTTCCATTACTCACAGGGAAAATCGTTTGTCGTCGTGTATAAAGGACTCATATTTGGCAAAGAGCTATGCACGACATTTCATCACGTCAAAACACAATAAACAATCGTTTACCAACATTTCGGGTTAGCTACGTTCCTCTGCGATGTTTGATATTAATAACGCTGTGTTAGGCCGTGGTAAATCTAGGGTTTTGGAATGCGTAATAAATGGCGGATTAAAATAAAGTGCTACATTTTAAGGATATATAATTACTCTTAGTTAATTAAATTCGTATTTGAATGAGAGGATTTCGAGATTATGAGCTATGTCACGAGTCGGCCTTTAGCCTCGACGGTTGTGGGTTTTTATTCCCGCTCGGGCAGATTGTATTGATCATACAAATTTCTGTTTCGGTCTGGGCGTTGCTCCTTGTGGGTGTCTCCACCGTGCCTCGGAGAGCACGTTAAGCTGCCGGTCCCGGTTGTTATCACAGGAGTCAAGAGTAACCACTGTGGAGGTACGACGTCCCTCCAACACAACGGGAGGATCCTCCGACCAGGCTGATGATATAGCCTGGCAGGCCGAAGCCCAACGACTTACGTTGGAAAGTTGTATATATACTTTACTAGCGTAGAAAACTTTGATAGCGCGATTTAGGATACTGACGATCTTGTTTGTCAATATCGCTGCATTTTATGCCATGTAGGTTTTGCTGTAGCTTGATGCGAAGTTGTGACAATCCTGTCTTTTGTCGCGTTACGTTGTGTTGCGTGTAGATGTCGCTACAATCGTTAACTCTTGATAAGTAATTTGCTCATGTCCAATGAGTTTCTGGTTCGCCCTTGTGGTTGCGGATATCATATAGCAATCGCTCTGTGTTAAAACTAGTAACCTGTCAAATGTTCGGATAAGAGAAATTAGCAGACCCCGGGAAGAGAAATGAAGAAAAAGAAGAAGGGTTATGTAATTATAGTCTCTTGTGTACTAGTTTGATTTAACAATTTGATACGTAATCTTGTATAGAGATAATAAAATAAATATGACAGTTTGTATATGTTTGCTACTCAATGACTGAAAAACGGCTGCACGGATTTGGATCAAATTTGGCACTGATATTAGCTAGGAACTGCAAGATTTGAGGTTTGTGATGGGTCTTATCAAAGCCAGGCTAATTATTAATATTCATATTCGATCTAAAATTATAAACATGAAACCTTTTGAAGCCTAAAATCACTAACCAATTTTGTTGAATTTATTATAGAAATAGATGAGACATTGGAAAAATGTAGGTAATGTAGGCTGCTTTTTGTCGCAAATAAAGTGTGAAAGGGTTAAAGTAGGGGATGAAATTTTGTATCGAGAACCAATTAGTTGTATGCAATAAATGCCCCTCATAACAAAACCTTGTTCAGGCGAGTGAAGCCGCGGGGAGATGGTAGTGTGTAATGTAATGTTTTATTTGTATGGGATATATTTTTTTAAGCATATTAGCAATGCTTTCAAGGCATTACTAATATTTCTATTGCTCTTCCAAATAAGCTCGTAGCTCGTGCAAGGAGTGGGTAAGACAATAGTCCAAGGGGTCAGGATCGAACCCACAAATCATGCGTTCGCGGAGCGGAGTCGGCCTTCTATACGTACGTATCGGTTAATGTTATACAAATTAAAATGACGCTAAGTAAGGCAAAGTAAAGTTAGCACACATTATTCCCTAAAGTCTTTAACCAATCAAAAGTATTTTAATCACTTACGCGAGCAAGCTCTACAAAATTGGCCTCGAGAGAAACAAAGTTTCCGTAAATACGCTTGAGGTTTTTAAAGTGCGTCCCTGTGATTTATGATCATGTAGACATACAATTTATAGGCAACGATCATATAAAATATACTAGTACTATGAAGAGAAAAGTTTTCATTGTTTGTTTTGCACTGAATAGATTCCGCAACTACTGAACCGATTTGAAAAATTATTTCACTGTTGGGAATCTACACTATCCACGGGTGACATAGGCTATATTATATATATATTTTTTTTTAAATAAGTATCCTTACTAAAACTCCAATAATGTAAAAACTATACCTAAAATATTATTTACATCGAATGCGCTTCAAAAACTATTGATTATAGAATAAAATAATGCACCACGGCTTTGCATAGCACATCATTATTTATAAAAATATATGTCTATAACTAGCGATGCCACAATAAGTGTATTTAAAAAAAATAATTGAAATAACGCCGCTAGAAAGGGCTCTTTATTTGCATCTTGGTATTAAACCTTATCAAAATAATTACTTCATATTCAAGACTGCTTCAATACCATTATATAGCTTTTTGAATTATTCAATTCGGAGATTCCATTCGAACGAAATGCACAAGGACTTTTTATTATCTTACAACATAGATACTAAAAATGTACAAATTTTCAAAACTCCTTCTATTTATATCATCATATTATCGGGCTAAACCATACTGTGTTATATATATTGAAGGTATAATATCAGTCACATTAAAATACCTGCCACCCTCTAAGGAAGTCTTGAAAAAACTCCTTAAGATAAAATGAAAAATCGTGACTTTGTTAAGGTTAGCGATTTAGCATCACAGCAATACTCAAGTGGGGGGGAGATTATAATTTACTAAAGCGAGTAAGAGCCCTGGTTCCGTACACTCGAACGAAGAGCATTCGTGATATTCACTCAATTATTGGAGCACTCAAAACGTTTATATTCCGATTGGTTGGAAATTTCGGAAAAGAAAAGACAAACACTAGCTTTAGGAGTTTTGTTCTATATCTTTGGATTCCTTGATAAGAAAGTTTATATCAAACTATCAAGAAAGCTTTAAAAACCTCGAAATATATCACGTGACATTTAACATTCTGATTTATTAGAACAAGTTAAGTGACATAATATTAATTAATTAATTAATTTTACTTATTTTATTTTATACTTGCATTATTAATTGGCAAATAATATTATTGTATTTTAAAACAATTGTAATTTTATTTTATTTCAAATTCATATTATCTAATTTTCCAATTTATATTGAATCACTAAAATTATTTATTTTATTAAAAACTTTTAGTATCTTAGATTGTTTATTTTAATTTATACCTTATTTGTACAGTAAATACTAAATGAGTCACTGTTACTTGAAATAAATGATATGTCGCCGCGCCGACTCATCACTTAATTAAATAAGCATAGATAAGTCATAAAATTATTACATAAATTCTTATTGTGAATTTACTTCATTGACATTTGTAATAAAAGCCATTTATTTAAGAATTAAAAAGAATTCAGATTAAAATTTGATCCTGGCAGCCTTTAATTGTATTTTCGAAAAAATTATTAAAAATCGAAGCAATTTTGAAATATTCTTGAACGCTATATAAAGCAAATGATTTGTGTTGTGAAATCACTTTTGCTCCTGCCTCCCGACCAGAAACTCTGTAAGTAGTCTGTATGGCACTTTTATTAAAAATTGTAATATTAATTTACTTGCTTTTCATTCCTAAAATCTTCTTGTTTAAATATGTGTGAATTTAGTATCAAATTACCTTACTTAATCTCATAATAATTAAAATCAAAATGTGATACGCAGCGTATTGCTATTATTGTGCTTAAAAGCATAGCAGAACCGATGACTTACATAGGTTCAGCGGTTCTCCATATTTATTTTAAATAACCTCACTTCTGGTATGCGACAGATATTTATTTATTTTTATTTTTATTTATTAAGTTCACTTTTTATATGACTAAGAAACCAAGCAAGCATATGACCCACCTGATGGTAAGGGGTTGTCGAAGCCTATGAGCCCTTGCAACACCACACATTTGTAGTTGTCACACACGCGTTTCCAACCATACTGTTATGCCGTTTAAGCTATACTATCAACAATTATTAATCTTTAAGGTTGTAAATTGTACAGAAGTATGCCGGCTGATACTTAGATGGAATTGAGTAGCAGTATTGATACTATTGCGTTTTTTTTAAGTAGGGCAGATAACTGTACTCCACCTGATGGTAAGTGGAAATAAAGTCCAAACGCGAAGGCGGCTAACACAGTTGCGGGTCAGCCACCCTCGCTATCCCTACCCACAACATGTCTCTTCACGCCTCGTTTGAAGGAGCCCAGATTATAGGAAGAAACGCGTGAGTTTTTTAAAATACCGTGAACAAGAACAACACTGAACAAGAATATAATAAAATACCGTGACATTTTTTAAAACAGCATTTATCTTTAAAAATACGAATATTTAGTTTGGTCACAAGAGTCTATCGCATAGAAAATTTATGTGTCTCTGGGACGTAGCTGATATATTAAACAATTTTCTCAAACGCTGTTTTCAGTTTTATCAACTAGCTTTGTCACTTTACTGATTTTGTCAACAACTGAAGCGACAATCAAAGCGGATGAGAGAAACACTGAGAAATAACTAATACACTTGCGCAAAATCTCTACGCCCCATCGACCAATTGTATTGGTTGAATTTATCCCAGATCCGCTCTGGTGGGCTTTGTTTGAATTATACCGAAATACGTACTGCTTTGATTTATTTTACGATTTATTCTGTTACAAGCTGTGCCCGTGGGTTTACTTACACTTACTATACTTTTTTTAAAGATAAATAAATATTCTGTGGCCAGTGCTTGACTGTTATCACACCTGATTTGAAGTAATGATACTGCCTAAGGTGGAAGGCGCTTCCCTAGAAAATGCCTATTCACTCTAGATTTAAAGGTACCAATATTGTATGTGGTGGGGAAGACGGAGGTCGGCAGGGTATTCCAGACTTTTGCGGTGCGTATCAGGAAAAGCAAAGCGTTTCGTACGTGTTTGGGTATATCTACTATGAAGGGGTGCAGACCCTTCCGATGCCTCGCATTGCTGTAATAAAAAGGTGGTTTTCTCCTAATTATGTATTTTATTGTGGTGTTGCAAGGGTTCATATGCTACGAGAATTAAGTGGGCCGTATGCTTGCTTGCCAACTTAGTTCCATAAAAAAAGTGTTGCTGTCGGCTCTAGCCTTGCCACGCTGAGTTAAAACCCATCCATGTTGAATTTAAAATTATCGTCCGAATTTTTTTAGTTTTGATTTCGCTAAATCTGTTTAAAAATTATACAGTTATTTTATACATACTGAAATAATAAATACACGCAACAGACTCCACGGCCTCCTTTAGAATAGTTATATTTTGTGTCCTGTCCGCCCAGACCACATGCCTGCATGGTCTATACAAACATCTGCTCCGAGCCGGAATCGAACCGACGACCTGTGGCACATAAGACAAGTTCGCTACCGCTGCGCCACAATGTCTTCAAAAGATACTTAGATTTTACATATTGCAAAAGCTAGTTTTGTATTTGATAGACAGTTATTTATATCGGAATAAAATCCAATTAAATTCGCTTTAACTGCATCGGTGCACTTTGAAAAGCATTATTGGTAACTAGTGTCGGTCACGTTGTACCTACATGGAATGTACACTCCGATCAATGTACAAACGACGAATTAAAAACAAGCAATTTTCCGCAATACAATAATTTTTTAAATAACAATTTTTATGCAATTTTTGTTTATTGTATTATCTTATTTATATATATATATATATATGTCGACGCAGCAAAGAAACTTTACGGATTAATTAATTTATTTATCCTAATTCAATCGTTAATTAATTCCAAATTAATCGTTACATTAAACTTATTTCTAATGCTGGTTTCATATTTCATTTTAATATCATAAAAGTAACTAAACGATGGTAGTTACGTATTAATTATTATCTTTAATTAAAAAGTAATTGTTTAAAATAAGATATTCGACGTAAAACATAACCATAAGTCATTATTTCTATTAATAAATAAACAAGCAATGTGTTTTAAATAATTAATAAGTTTAGTTTTTAAAAAGTAATTGCATTGATTATTGTTATTTAACATAAAGAAAAGTAGAAAACACAATGCTTGTTTTAATTTATTTCACTAGTTTTCATTAAAGTTAAATTATTTAAAATGTTTAAAAAATATTGTAAATTTAATAAGAATGTGTTTTTCATTAATTTGGTAAATTTTATTTTAAAGGGATTAATTATTTTGACTATTGTTATGCGGCGCTAATGAAAAACACATTGCTTATTAAAATTAATTTGACTATTCTAAATTAAAGATAAATTATTTAGAATGTTTATTATTAAAATAACATTTAATAGTAACTGTTAATAAGTTGCAATCAATTTTAAAACGTTCAATTATTTTTAGTAGTTGAGAATTTTACTTGTGATGTAAAAAAGAGCGCCATGGCGAGCCTTGGTGCGTAGTTTTAGATTAAAAATGAGCACACTGAGTTTTCAACCGTGATCGAGAAATATTCTGTAAGTAATTTTGTTACTCTTATTAAAAGGGTTGTTTAAATTTTGGTTTTGTGATTCTTGTGTTTTTTTTTTTTTAATCTTTATTTAATTTAGGGGTTTTTTCAGTACAGAAAATGTCACCCCTATCATTGTTTACAGAAAGAAAGTAATTCACAAGAAAATTTAAGTTAAATTAACACGTAACCTAAGACACAAACTAATCAATTTGAATAGCATTCTAGCCTCATCCGACAACGGTGAGGCCAGAATGCTATTATAGAAGCCTATGTTAAAAGTATTGCCGAAGTTATGATGCCTTTGAGTCTCAACACGTTTACACTCAGCTAAAATATGATGGACGTCCTCTATAACCCCACACACGGCACAATTAGGAGTGTTGAGTTTTTTCATCATATACCCAAAGCTGTTGAGAGGGATGTGACCCGATCGGAGCCTCAAAGCCAGTACAACTTCTTGCCGACTAAACCTACTCACATCGAACCAAAGTGAACGGGGTAGTGAGGGCTGGATAACCTTATACCAGATACCCTTCGTTAAAGATCTTTTGTCAAAATACTCTGACCATAAATCGAGACATGTATTTCTATTGTGTTGTTTCTTGTAATAATAAATCTTTATTAGATTTAATTTAAATTTAACGTGTTTTCTTTATTTGCAATGTCTGCAAGTGATAATAATAGTGAATAGTCAGCTTGGCTGACGTCACTTATTCAAAAAACGTTGATGGGGTTAATGCGCCGTTATATATATAATTCTTTTCTCCGTGTGTATGTGGCATAACTTCTAAACGGTTGGACGGGTTTTGGTGATTTTTTTTGTATGTTCCAGTGATTCGAGAATGGTTTAACGAGTCCCAAGTTTTTCTATTTTATTTTCAGTGCAAGACAACGTCTGCCGGTCCCGCTAGTTTTATTACATTAGTTTTGATTTTTTTAGACAAGCGTGAGACTCTTCCATATTCTATAAAAGTTTGCAATAATAATGTTCAAGGGACAGTCGAGGGAGTACAAAAAAATTAATAGGACAAAGGAGGGATAGAAAGAAAGATTCGGATTTTTAGCGTTTCCTCTCTTCGAACGAATCGTTAATCAAGATTTTTTTTCGGAGTGTCTATTTTTCTTGGCCCTGGTGGCCTCGACAGCGTGACCACATGTGATCATCATGAAAAGAACAACAGTGCTTTTTACTTTTTTGTTGACGGAAACCGAATCTGCTACCAGTAACCAATATTTCTGGAAAAGAGAACCGGGTTACGTGCGGTTCCATGACGAGATGCTAATGTCATGAGGACCCACTAAAACCTCCTTAGTGCATGTGAAAGAACCAGAATTCTACGTTCCAAGTGTTACGCTCGTGGATATCGGAGCTATAGGAAAAATTTAAAGGCGTCGGGATGTGACGACCCCATCGCCCGCTGTTGGGATAACCTCTGTCACAACAGAGATTATTCCACCAGTGCAATCAGTCACACTGGTGGTAGGTCTTTTGTTGCAAGAGGCCGGCTAGGTAGGTACCACCGCAGTGTCCAATATTCTGTTGCCAAATAGTAGTGCTTAGGCACTACTGTGTTCCGGTTTGAAGGGCATTGTACGCTAGTGAAATTACTGGGCGAAGGAGATTTAAGAACTAATATCTCGAGGTTGGCAACGCGTGAGTGGCACCTACTAATGGTGCTGCAAGCGCTCATAGGCTGCGGCAGCCACTTACCATCAGGTGGGCCGTATGCTTGTTTGCCAACTTCTAACATAAAAATAAAAAAATAAAAAACAGAAAATAATAATGCCTTTTGCTTACTGCAACTATGCTTCTGAAGTTTAAAGTCGGCTACCATTATGTTTGTCGAAAGACCAGCAATAATTATACGAGTAATTACCGCTATTTTTGTTAAGAGGAAATCACTAGAATTCTACGTATAAAATACTTTAGGAATAAAGTTTTACGACATCATTAATCTTCCAACTTTGTAATTAAAACGTGACGGATCACGTTGGTGAAATAAAGAAGACCCAAAATACAGCAATTCACTATTATTTTTACAATTTCTTGTCTATTTTTTGCCTTATATCTTCGGCTCTATCTATATACATTTTTGTAAATCAGTGTATTATGTGAACTGCTACAGAATCTTGTAGCGACATAATAAAAAATATAAAAGGTAAGGGTAGTCCAAATAAGTAAGTTAGGGTTGAAAAAATTGTTGAAAAAAATTACGGCGTCGGGATGTGACGACCCCATCGCCCGCTGTTGGGATAACCTCTGTCACAGCAGATATTATTCCACCAGTGTATTCAGTCACACTGGTGGTAGGTCTTTTGTTGCAAGAGGCCGGCTAGGTAGGTACCACCGCAGTGTCAAATATTCTGCCGCCAAATAGAAGTGCTTAGGCATTACTGTGTTCTGGTTTGCAGAGGTGATTTAAGAACTAATATCTCGAGGTTGGCAACGCGTGAGTGGCAGCTACTAATGGTGCCCCAAGCGCTCATAGACTACGGCGCCCACTTACCATCTGTTGGGCCGTATGCTTGTTTAACAACTTGTAACCTAAAAAAAAATACAGGGTATAACAACATGTTATAGTGTTATCTTTAGTGTCGTCTTTAAGAATAATATGACGCTTTCCTTTGCACTTTTTTAAAAGTTTTTAAAATTAGCTTATAAACTCATAAGAATTATGATGGAAATGAGTTTGCTTTTCATAGTTATCCCAATTATAAATGAGTCTTGAATTAATTAAAATTTGGCATTAGTCCCTGTAGCTATTAAAATGGAGTAGTTGGGTGAAATCGTCCTCTTCAATTAAGGAACGGGTTGAAATTACGTCTGAGGTTCTTTATCAAGGAAACTAGTACGTACAGCGTGCCTGACAAATTGGATTTCGTATCATTGCAATTTCAGTAGTATTAACAGCGTGTGTTACTGAGTAATAGAATAAAGATTTAATTATAAACATAGGCGTTGCCAGCATTTGGCTTAGGGGTAGGCAAAATCAATGTATTATAATTTTCAATAATTAGTAGGTAGATCGTTCAAAATACCTTACATATATTCATGTATTTCTCAGTTTTTAGTAACGCCCTTACTCCTACCTCAGTACGCCCACGATTATATATAGTAATAGTAGAGTCATGCTCCTCCCAGGTCAGGTGGGCTGGCTCGACCGGAAAGGTACTACCCTCTCAAAGAAAATCGGCCTAAAGTAACGTTGAGACCACCGGAGGCCTAATCTCCTACTGAGGGGGTGAGAGGTGTTATCCCTCTTTTATGCCTCCTCATCTCTTGCCTCCTATGCCTTATATCCTAATGTTGGCAGCGCGCGTGTGGTTGGCAGGTTGGCAGTTCATAGGTTGCGGTGACTGCTTGCCATCAGGCGGACCGCTTGTTTACCAACCGTCATGAAATAATTTAAAAAAATATATAATTCGATATACTGCATTATCTATTACAAATGTTTTTGTAGGTTACAACTAGACACAAATTAGACCATTGCTAGTTTAAATACTTTAATGTCGTACAATTGCAAATATTCTGCCATGGTTTTACACAGATCTCACAACTTTTGTAAATATTTCTCTCGTTTTAAGTTTCTCATGGGCTAAGAATTACAACGTTCCATGAATCGTGAATTCGAAATTCTATCTCTCTTATCTTGGCTACAGAAATGTCACAGGCAAACTTCAGCTGGAACTTTGTCTTACTTAAAAATACTTTAACAAAAATAAGGTCAGCTCGGAATCTTTCATTTGTCTCGTTCAGTCTTCAAGATAGAGGAGTTTTAATCTAATCTGGATCTGGATTTAACGGTTGAGTTGGTCGTAGATATCTCGGAATTGATCGAACATGTGAAATATTCAAATTTTTCTCTCCGAAACTGCATAGTTAATTGATTTTGATATTAGTAATTGAATTTCTTTTATTTTACGAAATGCTACATCATTTTAATATTGGTTCCGTGATTTTTATGATTTTAAGTTATATGATACCCAGGGATTTTTTTATCTTTAAAAACGTATTTTGCTGTTAGCATTCATGGTCCTGACAGCGTCAGTTAGTACGCAGGCTCAGATCGCCTACAACTATTTTCATCTCTAGGACGTGCCAATCAAGTATTATAGACTTAGCCGATGGTGTCGGATTACGAAAACCATGTAACGAAACAAAGGACAGAAAAGTTGGGGTTTTATGGTGCGTTACTGTACCATTTATTATCTAAAGTTATCCTATCATCTAGGTCCTACACGACATGCCTGTGACGTTTGGCTTTGGTAGAGTGGCAAGTTCTATATATAAAATTAAAGGCATTAAAAGGACATTAAAGGGGAGATCGCTTAATCCTACTTCGACTTACAAAAAGCGCCAAATGTTTGAGGATCGAATCGATTTTTTGTAATTGATTTATTTTCCAGACATGTAAAAAACCCATATGGTTCAGTATGGAATCTACAATGCCTTTGTAGAATGTCACTCACGTCTTATAAGAGATAGCTTACTCCGCTTAGCCTGCGGAATAAACGCTACTTTATTGTAGGGATTAGCGGAATTGGCGGAAGTCTTGAGAATAATATTGCCATTCTATGAAATTTCCTCCGGGATTCATTAACCGGGCATCAACCAGATCAGCACAATTTGTAAGTAATTTGAGAATCAAGAACTATGCAATGAAAATTCTTGAGGGAATCTTCTTGAAGTATACCTATATATTCTCGCCAACTCAAGTTTGTAATCAATATCTTTTATTATGATTATAAATATTAATTTATAATAAACTAGTGGCCCGCTCCGACTTCGCACGGGTATAAAATATATAGCCTATGTCATTCACTGAAAAATGATTAAAATCGATCCAGTAGTTTTGATTTATTCATTACAGCCGGTGGCCCGCACGCGTTAAATGTAATTATTTACGACATCACATTAGAAACTTCAAAAATTTTTTTCTGCACTATTTAATGGATGTTATAATACATATAAACCTTCCTCTTAATCTCTTCCTTCCTATCTATTAAAAAACCGCATCAAAATCCGTTGCGTAGTTTTAAAGATTTAAGAATAGGTACATAGGGACAGAGAAAGCGACTTTGTTTTATACTATGTTAAAGTGATTTTTATACAGGCCGTATGACGAGTACGAGATAACACGTACAAAATAAAAGAATGTATATTGCATTGCATTGTATATATATATTGCATTTAACTGATAGCAACAATTAAAGAGATGTACCAAGCGTTTTTTTTAATTACAATTTTTACGACACCAAAAACGGAATTTGTTTTATTACGGTTCCGTAGCCAAAAAGCAAAAATGGAACACTTATAGTTTCATCATATCCGTCTGTCTGTCCATCTGTATGTCACAGTCATTTTACTCGTAGTCTATTGGCTCTACCTTTATAAAATTTGGTAAATAGTTGTATTCTATAAACCGCTAAAAGTTTTTGTAGTGAAATAGTAAAATATTTAAATATTACTCAGGGTAGCAGTCTATACATGTAACTCAGGGTTAAAAAGCTATCTTTTAATAGGTCTTTAAAAGTAATATCGAGGGTTTGATTCTGACTTTTCTGATTAAGACATTACTTGTTGAGATATTAGCTCCTAAAATCATAAAAGTTGTACGGGTACATGTGGGCCGTCCCCACTCTAACTTATAAACTATGGAATTTAAAATTATGGAAAAATTTGAGGTAGTAGAACATCATAAGAACTTTCAACGATAATTATTTTGAAGAAGATACGGTAAGAAATTTCATAGATACATAGGTTTTTCCCAAAACTTTGTTTTTCCATATTACTTTTAATAATTACTATAAAATTACAAATTTAAATTTGCGGTCGCTTTTAATTCGTTGATATCCTAAAGATTCTTCATCATCAAGCTGCGGGACCCCTTAGTTTCCACTGTGCGTGGTCCACCACTCACTTGACTGTTAATTATTGAGTAAGCGTTTATCTTTTGCTTTGGATGTCCTATTTTGTCGACGTTTTTAGTTTTACTAAAAAGATCAAAATTTCTAAGAAAGATAAGAAGATCAACATTTCTAAAAAGATCAAAATACTCCAAGAGATAAAATTTGGAGCTATATACTGTATCTTTATCTTATTATTATTTATAGTTAAATTCACTTTGTATTAACTATATTCGTGATGTTTTAAGTTCATTCACAATTAAATTATTATTTCGTAAAAATAATATTGCAAGTAAAACTTAGCTTACACAGTCTTATCGATATAATACTATTATATTAATACAATAAAATTATTTACTAAATAAATTATTATGCTTAAAATTAAATTAATAACAGTAGCTCGCCCGCATTTCTAAGAAAATACTAATAATATTCTAAGCTCTAGATTCATACTAGACCATGCTCTAGGTGATCCAATATTTCTCATGAATAACAATTATTATTACTTTAAAAGGGAACATGAACAATTCAATGAAATTATGATGGGTATAAGTATCTTCTAATACAAATTCTAAACTATAATCATTAGGATATTGTCTAGCTAACTTCATAACTAAAGAACAGTCGGATAAATAAGAAAAATGAATGCGATTTTTTCAGGTTTTTTTAAGAATATTTTTTAAAGCAATGCTTTTTATTAAGTAATGCCTTATCGTATCGTATATCGTAGCTTGCGCTGGGAGTTGTTACGACTATAGCTCAGAGGGGTCAGGATCGAAGCCGCGACTCTCGCATTAAAGGAGCAGAGTCGGCCCGTCGGCAAAAAGTACAAATTGTTTAAAATAATATGAAGCCATCAATTGTCAACATGGCTTCAGACGCTTATTCTTATAAAAAAATCAAAAAGACAATAAATTTATGGCAGAAAATTCTGTATAGATATCATGAAAATATTTTTCTATAATTATTATGTACTTAAACGTTGGGCTTTATGTGCAAGAGGCCGCTTAGGTAGATACCATTGCAGAATCAGTTATTCTATCGCAAAGCGGTATACTGTATTTCAGTTTGAAGGACACTGTAGCTAGTAAAATTATTGAGCAAAGGAGATTTAAGAACCAATATCTTGAGATTGGCAATGCGTGAGTGACACCAATGAATAGTGTTGCAAGCGCTCATAGGTTACGACAACTGCTTACGTTTGCTTGCTTACTCACATACCCACTTATTCACATAAAAAAAGCGCAAGTGGTCTTTAATATAATAAGATTGTCGTAACTTCTCCTACCAGACCATATTCGCCATGTTGCGCCCGTTGTTTAAATACCGATGCGCAACTTAGTATCCAACTCGGACGAAGTTTAGGGTATCTACAGTTTCCATATTTATAAATGCAAATAGAAATTTGTGTCTACTCGCTTATAAATTTAGCAACGCTGATGTATTGATGGAGAACTATTATGTAAGGGATTTACTATTACATAATTAGTATGCTTACAAAATTTGCGTCAACTTTCAGATTCCACAACTTTGTCTTTTTTTTTGTTGTAAGTAATCGAACTCGCAACCGTCGAAGACTCGCAACCGACTCGGTACAACGATGTCCACAACTTTAAGTGTACCTAACTAAAGTTTTCCAACGTCAGAGAATCGTTAGATTTTTTTACACGATTCATTAAAAATTAATAAAATCGATTTATAATCAGTATAATTCCACACCAAAAAATCAACTGAATCTAGTGTCTTCTCTTTGAAATCCGTTGATAAATAGTTCATTGGTTTCAATCGTACGGTCATCAAATTCATGTCAGCTTAACATACAAAATATAGAAAGCTCATTGGTTAAAGATAATCGATGATCAACAGACAACCAATGAGCGTTTTGTATTTGCTATGTTAAGTTGACATGAGTTTGATCAGCACTCGAGAAACCGTGGGTTAGTTTACGTAAAAACCATTGAAGTTAAACAACGTACACGCTACGTAAACTAAACTGACTAATAAACTTTATTAAATGAGACAGTAAAACGTTTTTGGTTAACCGCTCCAGGTCCCAACTGCAATCCAGAATACCTCGGCTACAATATTTAGCTTACTTCCCTGGAGACAATTCAACTTTGAGAATCCATTCCCATTAACTAAGTCGATTTACCAGACTTTATGGAAACGATTTTGTGAAGAAAATGTGGTAAAAATAATATTTAGTTTTTCGCTTTAACTCCTAATAAGTAGTCCAAATTCTAGAATATTCTCTAAAGATCCTACTAGATATCAGTATCAGACAGATACTTAAAGTTTACGGTCTCACTCGTGTGAAATAATAATATAGATGTATTTATTTCGTATAGGAAACAAAAAATATTAGTTTTTATGAGCATTGAAGTTTAAAAATTAGTTAAGCTTTTATAGAGCTTAGGGTGGAAAATAATAAGCTTTCGAATTTTACTTATGAACTAGCTGCGCCCGTGTCCTTACTCGCGTGCTGTACCGATTTTTCTTTAATGCACGGAACATTCTTTTTCTAAAATAAAAGTAACCTAAGCTACTCTTTATAACATCAGCTATCTGCCAGTGAAAATCCCATTAAAATTGGTCTAGCCGATTTTAGAAAAAAAAATTAAAATTGTTTTTTTTTTATTAAAGTAACGTATATAGATTCATATGCATTTGGTGAAAAGCTGTTAATTTGGAACTATAAACAGACACTTCAATTTTATTTATTTGTATAGATATTTCAAAAGCAGATACGAAAGGTAAATACGCCAACCCGCACTGAAGCGACCAGAATTACAAATTTTAATCAAAATTTTTATTATCAGGAAGGGATCCCTTTATCTGGCTGGGACAATACAGTCAGCTACACTACATTTAATATTCCATGACGTATTTTGCATAAGGTATTTCGCACCTACAGTATTTGTTTAAATCACGCTGGTATCAAAAAAGCGTACGGTCCTTCTGATTACCAGCACCGGTGAGCCTTTTTTTAAATCTACTTACATATATGAGGATTCTTGGGGGAGAGAACTTTATTCAGAGAGCGATGACGCCATGAAGATCGACTAAATAATAAATAACAAATAAACGCTGCACACTCAACGGCCCCCATTAGGATAGTAATATCCTGTGTCGGGGGTCCGGAAACATTCACAATGACAAGGACAAATACACCCAGACCGGAAAATATGCTTGCATGGTCAATACAAACATATTATGCTCCGAGCGGTAATCGAACCCGCGACCTGTGGCGTGTAAGGCAGGTTCGCTACCGCTGCGCCACAACGTCGTCAAACGTCTTTGGTGGAGGAAATCAGAGCCTTTATCTGACCCCGGGAGTTCACCAGTCACGGTAGAAAGACGCTTGCAGCAATAGAATGCGGACATATGAAATGGGTACGAAGTGAAATTGACGATGACGAAAACCGGGACTGGACATTTGGTCTTAAGGCTCCAGAAAAAAGACGAATACCGAGTAACGTTAAGTTTTAGTATAAGGGGTATTTCCCACCAGAATGACCCATGACAATGATTTCATGGTGAAAACAGCAAAGCTTTTTACCGCTCATTTTTATTTCATGGCCGTTGGCAAACAAGCGTACGGTCCGGCTGATGCTTAGCAATTACCGCAACCTATGAACGCTTGCGAAACTTGAAGTGAATGTGCATTGCCAATCCAAGGACCAACAGGATAGGGATGAGAAGAGAACAGAAGGGAGAGATTGGGCCTCCGGCGCTCTCACTCATCGCAAGAAACGCAACAGCACTGTTACTTTACGTTTATTTTTCACAAATGAACTTCAAAATTATCCAATTTTAATCTCAAAGTAAAAACACAGATAGTAAATAACTTCCGAAACTTCTGAATAACAATACCAAAAATAAGTAGTGAAATAAAAAAGAATTCGATATAACCATTTCATCTCGTGATGTAACTGTAATAAAAGATCCGACTGACGACAGCCTTCCAACGGTTGTCAATAAAATTGAAAAAGCGAAAATTTCAAGATAAGAGCGTAGATAACGGATTTTACGATTCCCTACATTGTCTGCTTCAGGGGATGGGTGAAATGTAACTGAGGGTGTTAGTATATTACAAAATGTATACTTTCCTTTGCAATTTTTTACTGCGCCGTAAGCAGATGTTACACTCACATTTGGATAATAAATAGAAAAAACACTTATTACTGTGAAAGATTAGGTAGTCGTAGTAGGAATAGTCTTTCATCTGCGTCAGACCGTGACCTACGTAACAGATACGTGACGAACCCATCGCCCGCTGTTGAGATAGTCTCTGTTACAGCAGAGATTATTCTAGCAGCGCAATCAGTCACGCTGGTGGTAGGTCTTTTGTTGCAAGAGGCCAGTTATTCCACCGCAAAACAGTAATGTCTTTGGCATTACTTTTTCGGAATGGCACTGTCGGCTTGTGAAATTAATGGGCAAAGGACATTTAAGAACAGCTAACATCTCTGTTGGCAACACGTGAGTGACAGTGACACCTACAAATGGTGTTGCAAACGCTCAATCGGCAACGGCAACCGCTTACCATCAGGTGAGCCGTATGCTTGTTTGTCAACTGAGTAACATAAAAAAAAACTTCCTAATTTCGGTGTGAACTCATCGATTCGATCATCAAATTCACTATTCACAAAATCCATTTTGAAGAGGTTATATAAAAACAAGCAACTTTCACAATAACAATCTGATGTTCCACATAGTAGAGAGATTTTACATTGTGAAAAATTATTATACCTTCTATTCAACCAATATAAATGAAAAACTTATATATTTCAACATTAGGAAAAAGTTATATGTATGGGCAACAAGAACGCAGACTATCCTGAGGCAACAGCGGCTGCTTTGAATTACGAAGCTGAATAAATTTTAAAGTTCAAGAATATATAGAAGTTCCATATTCTTCAATACTATACCAACAATAGTATCATCCGATTCTTATTCACGTAACAACTTGAAAGCCTCTTAAAATACGAAACACTGAATATCTGAGTGAACCGTGCTCTTCATACTACGTGAATGCTACGTTGATGGAAATTGCATTTTATGTTTGTGTGTTAAGGTTGTATTTAAATTGTATCGTATTTTCCGTGGCCTACAATTGAAATGAGGATCACCTCAAAAGTTGGTGAAATAGGTCACAATGTTATTCTTAGGCCTGCTTCGTTGGGAAGCTTAGTTAATCACAGGGCGGATTTAAATTTGAAAATAGCGTTGTTTTTTTTTTGGCACGTTTTTGTTCATAAAACAAGGGTTTTCGGTATTCAAATGGGTCAGTTTTCAAGTTTCGTGATCTCAGTGATTTTTACACGTATGCCCTACATGTGGGTCGTTTCTACTGTTTGGACCAATTTGGACAATATTTGTGGAAGTCCAGGGAAAGTTTAAATTGTGAGAAAATATGGAAAAATTACCAGTTTACAAACTGTTCTTATTGTGCCAAACATTTGATGTTCGTGTAGGCACGATAAACTCTCGATCAAAGTTCATCTTATTATATAGTATAAAACTAACTAAAATACACGATAAAATTAAATATTATTTAACTTTTAAAACGATATAACATTCTCGAGTAACAGACGAAGAGTTTGTAGGTCGCTGCAAATTGCATGAAATGCATGAAGTTCCACTCTGGGAATCTTTCAGAACTGTGTCGAAGATAGCAAGCAACTTTGACAATATCTGTCTATTGAGCGAAATCGTTTTACATAATATTATCAAAGTAGATTTTAAACTAAATAATGATTCTTATTAATATATAACATCATAATAAAAGAACAGAGCCAAATTTAAGCAATGATGCGCCAATGGATAGAAAACGTAGACTTTAAACGAATGTCGCTGGTTCACAACCGAGCGACGTAAGGACGTAAGGAAAAAATCGTATGACGTGTATATCCGTCAACCCTAGAGATGATTGTTTGCTGGCGGCAGAACTTGAATTGAATACCCGCCTGGCTAGCTCCTACAACAGTACGTTGGTGAAAAACTCATCAAGCAACTGCTCGTCAGCCGTGTTTCGATATCAGCCAGCCTATAATCAGTTACAGGTCGACAACGCACCTGAGTCGTTTTTGCAGATGTTCATTAGCGGCGTTTATCACTTATCATCAGTGGAGCATCCTCCCTCTCACATAAAAAAAACACAATCAATTCTTAACAATTTTTATTTTGAAAATTAATACGCTTCTTCCGTTTCATTGTATCTTGTTCTAGCTATTGGGTATTCGATAAAGCGAGCCTGTGTTTTATGGCAACTGTCGCGGTTTCGATTTCCCATCTGCCTCGAGGCAGATGCTTGTATCAGTTTCGTTCAGAGCGTTATCCTTTTGGGTCTCCCCATCGTGCCTCGGAGAGTAAAAGCTATTAACCAATGAGTTACTGAGCCACCCTTAAACATAGATAAAACGAAGATCACGATTGAGATATCTAGGCTACAGTTGAACAATGTTAGGCGTATCTCACATTAAAATAAATGTTACATATTTAATATGAGAAAGACATTTTTATTCTTTACATAAAACAAGCTGCGCCCACGGCTCCGCTCGCGTGGTGTACCGATTTTTCTTTTTAATGCACCGAACCTTAATTCTTTTTCTAAAATAAAAGTGGACTAAGTTATAGTTCCCTCAATTTAAATCAAACCAAAATGTGCGTAGGTACAATCATGGACAAAAATGTTAGACAAAAATGTTGATTTCATATTATTTAAATAGATTTTTTATAAAGTGGGAAATTAAGTATTTAATATAGATATTGTATCTTCTTAATTAAATTCCTTATTTATTCATTATCATTATTAATTACTTACATAGAATAAAACAAATAAATATGTACATTTTTAATTACTGTCATTTATTGGGATGACACCTTCTACATAATTTTTCAAGTGGTATGTCGCCAGAACTTGAGTCAAGACTTGGGTTGTGACTTGACTTGTGAGTTTGTGACTTGTGTGTGAGATCTTCTATGTCAGTTGAGGAATCCAATTCAGAATCAGTATTGTCAGAATCTCCAACTCGTATTATAAATTCTTCCGTCATTTTAATTTAATTTTTAATAACTTATCTTTAAAGAACTATAACAACCATGAGCGAGTGTACCAAACGGGTCGAGCGTCACCGCGTTACTATAATTACGCACCCCCTTCCTTCAGTCCGCATTCGGTTGAGAACCAAAAATGTGTTACTACGCATAGTTCAAATTATATTAAGAGAGTTATACTCGCTATAACATTAGCTATCTGTCAATGAAAGTCCCGTTAAAATCGTTTAAGAGATTAGCCGAAACAAACAGACAGACAGAAGAAAAATATTTTTTTTAGTGTAAGTACCGTATTATACTTTCATATACATTTAGTAAAATGCTGTCAAGTTTTGAATTACAAACGACAAAAAAATCCACGTACGTATCCCACACAACATCTTTGTATTATATTAGGCTTTTCGCAATTAAATGTAGATTTCGTTATTCTTTGAACTACACTGTTCTTAGAATATCGTTCATTATTGTTCCATTGTATTTCATTCGCGGTATTTGGACATTTGATGCACGAGCTTCCATATTCCTGTCATCTCTTTCTTTTTTTTATTTGAAAAGTAGGGCAGATGACTCTACTCCACTTGGTAGTAAGTGGAAATAAAGTGCAAACGTTAAGGCGGCTAGCACAGTTGCGGAATGCAACCGCGCTAGCCACCCTTGCCCGCAACTCGCAAGATGCCTCAGTCTCGTTTGAAGAAGCCCAGTTTATAGGAAGGAAGGAACACGTGTGCTGGCAATGAGTTGCACTTTTTAGAAGTACGATATAGAAAAGAATTGGCAAACTTCTTTGTTCGCGAAGGAATTGATGTCACAGTTAGTCGGTGACATCGGAGACCGGCACGCGTAGTTCTTGTATGGAAAGGGGAGGGAGGTATGAGGGAGAATAATTCCTCTGAACACTCGCCGGATGAAACTTTCTCAGGGGGACAAGGCCAGCATTATCAGCAATACACACGCGACCTATTGTGATAACTTATTGTTATGGCGAACCATATCACCAGGGAATAAGCTTCAAAATCGCTTGCTACCGTTTCTGTCTATTTGCTTTGTTCAAGTAGGATCTAGAAAGACGTGTTTTCGAAAAGTGCCGTATAACATTTCTTGGACCGAACTTTCTTGAACCCGTGTTCCGCACTATATAAACGACCCGGCGCGTCGACTGAGTCATTCAGTTCTGAGCAACGAGCGAAGAAACTACAATCGATACAAGTGACTAAGTGCGAAAACCAGTGACCTCGGCTATTCTTTTGGATTACGATTGACCTGTGATTTGGGCCTGTGATTTGTGAAGTTCTGTTGTGTGATCCAGAAGATCCCAATAAATGTGTTTGTGTTTATTTCAAAATCCGCGAACCCCAGCCCGTAACATTATAATCACGACCATTTCTTTGTCAGCCATCATTGTCTTGTAAGTACAGTATCTTTAATGTCATGATTAATTCTTCAAAATAACCCGAAGGTTACTACGTTCCGCTCCAAGGGCTCGTAAAAAAAATTGATAATATTTAAGACCTATGTCTGACATTAAAATATTTGGTATTCCCAAAGGTATTTAATTTTGGGGACATTAGACATGCAATATTCAAAAGGTCTTTAACCCTTCGCATGCGTCTTATTCATTACTATCAATAATATTAAATAAAATATTGTGACATTTTAGATAGTTTACAGATATAATATTGGTATAGTAAAGAGTTTATTTTCCCAACAGGTCAGAATTACCAATTCGTTTATTACGAATGTATTTACAATCAGTATTGCAATACTTTTATACAATGTCTTTAAATTGGCAAGCAATAATACAGCGTACTTAGTGGTAAACGGTTGCCGTAGCCTATGACCGCTTGTAACACCGTTTTTTCTTATTATGTATTTCTGTTGACTCTGACAGCATCACCGGGCGGGGGTAGCTGAGTAATGAAACCCAGAAGCCGAGAAAAAGGGACAGCCGTCGGGTTTGCTGAAAGTTGCCCAGTTGAGCCAAACCATGGCTATGGACGTCATCGGGAATGAAGGTGACGTTTAAAGCGCATTCTAACCTATAGATTCGGCCGACGTTGTGAGCGCGTTGTGACGTGGGAAACAAGAGACCTCGTTCTTGTCGGCGAAGACACTGTTGTGTGCGTGTCTGTGCTGTGTAAGAACATCGTTCGTTTGAAAGTGTCACTCACGGGTCGCTAACCTCTAGATATTGGTTGCTAAATCTAGTTTGTCCAATGTTTTCACTCGCTATATGTAAACGCAGACCAATGCGTCTTTCATGTGCCCAAAGCTGCGGCCGGAAGCTATTTACAAATAAAATTGTTTGGCCCAATTTTCGAAACGGCTGAGCAAATGTTAAAACAATTTTTTACCTAAGAGTATGATTAAAGTAGAAACTGATATATATTTATCTTTCATCCCATTACCATACAAGTACATGAGTAATTGCAATTAATCAAAATCATGAGAAAATACTAGTTTATATAAATAAGGTTTCAGTATAGAATAAACTTTCAAGGTTTTCTTAAACTTCTTTCCACATAAATTATCAAGTATCGAGGACATGTAGTACCAGAGTTAATAATGCGGCTTCAGGGCGTTGAGGCTCGAGCGATGCCCGGGATTTCCTGTCGTTTGTCACTTAAAAAGCCTCGCTTTACAAATTTAATAAACAGACAAAAACCTACTCTATTTTAAAGCGACAAGACTCAAAAGGCTTTGCAACAATTTTATGATGTCCTGCAGATGGATAAAAGTCTTTACTGCTCTGTAATAGATAGTACATTGAATTGAAGCGGTTTAATAAGACTTAACAGTGCATGATAATTAATTGTATCATATACATTGGCTATTTAAGTGCGATGTTGAGTTATCCATGGTCGCCAAATTGATGATGAATTTGCAATGAATATTTAAATACGTATTAAAGTTTTCTTCTTAGCATTATTCCCGGTACTATACGAGTATTTAACCAGGATCTGCCTATTATTCATATACGGCTTTTACAGGTTACTAGTTTTTATACAGATCGATTGCCATCTGATCTCCGTAACCGTAAGGGAGAACCAGTAACTCATTGGATAAGAGCAAATTTCTTACTTCACGATTATTATCAGATGTTATGATAGCAACCGGGACGGACAACATCTGGTCCGACCGTGAATCGAAACATGCCACCGTCGAGACTACAGGCAGACTCACTATCACCATGCCACAATGTTTTCAAATACCTATTAAAATATTTTGAGTAATCCTAAACGAAAACTTTTTATTAAATGAGATGAAGATATGTTTTCCTTTTAAGAAACGAAAATGTATGGATCGAGATATATATTTTATGATTGTAATAATATGAATTTAGAACATGGTATAAAGTCTTTTTAGTTTAAAACTTCAATAAAAAAATTATGTCAAATACGTCAAACATTTTGTCAACAAATAAAAATATCAAACGTTTAGTTTTTCACTTTATCGTTGAATATTGAAGCTTGAATGGATCCAGGTAAGAATTAACGAATTTTTATATATAAACGTGCCCTTCGCTACTAAAAATCTGTCTTAAGATTCACTGGTGCTCGTTTGTAAATTCGCACCAACGCAAATGATTATAAGCTTGTAATATATTCCGAATAAGAAAAAATTTGTAAAATATCGAATAAGAAGCTCGCATGTGACTAACTTCACGAAGGAGCACCAGCGAATCTCTGCACATTTTTTCTTAAAGAAAGCACCGCTCGTTAGTTATTATAGTATGTCAATGCTAATATACCTATTAATGTTTGCAGCATACCATCCAGAAATAACAAGCATTAACGGAATAAACCTGTCTGATTATTTCCCTGACAAAAGCTCTTATAATCCCGTTGTCTACATTCATAAAAAATATCTTCATAAAGAAAATGAAAAAAATACATTGAAAGTTTCAAAAACACAAGACAAGGGACAGCAATTTAGCTGTAACAAAATTCACGATGAAATTTACAAAACGAAAATTATAAATATTGATAAAAAAGATCCTCTACTAGAACAAACAATAAAATTCGCCAAAGATATTATTCCTCTAACAATACCACCAAGTACAAATATATCGCCAAACCCGGTTTATTATACGATACAATCCAGTAAAAAGTCTAAACGAAAACATGAGGCTTGTGAACATAAATCAAATAACAACAAAGATTCTACTCTCGTTAATGTAAAGCCAAAACCTCAAATGGGTACTGTACAAAAAGAAAAATGTAAGCGAGCTAAAGCGCACCATAGCACAGACGAATCAATTAGTCGTTCTTCCCAAAACAATACAATAGATGATATTAATGAACATCGTTCTCTATGCTGTTCTTTATCAGAAATGTCGGAACAGAAACATGTTAAAGATGAGACTCAAGAAAGGAAAAATAGTAAAAAAGAGAAAAGAAGAGTTATCGCATCGGAAAGTTTTGAAGCTATTGCAGCTGAATATATGAATATACCAAGCGATTCAAAGATTAAAATCAACCTCATGAATGAGAAAGATAAGCGCGTACTCTATGAAAGAATAAGTGACCCTATCGTTAAAACAATAAAGGAATTATTTCAATTCAATAATCATGGTGACGTAGGACAAGAATTTCTATGTGTGCAGAAAGCGATAGAAAATCACGCAAATAAACTTGATAATATTATAGAAAAACTATCTAGAATCGAGAACAAGATAGATAAATTTACAAACGAACAAAATGATGGAATTACTTCTAAAAAACAATATTCGAAAACATCGAAATTAGAGGAAATAGGAAAAGATATTTTAGAAGTAAAAGAAAACTTTAGCTCAGAAGAAGAATTAGTACAGGTTGACCTTTTGATGAAGAGAAGAAGTAATAAAACTGCTTCTATTACTAGCAATACAAGCATGGTGGGAGACAATGATAGTGCAAGAGAAAGAGAGACGGGTGATGATTTTGCTAAAGGGGAAAATGTTCCAGAATATTTCAGGGCGTCAACATCTCAACTGGGAGTTAAGCATGAACGACCTAATCGACTGCCCGCAAGGTTTTGTTGGACAGACGCTGTGAAAACGAAGTGAAAAACAAATGGATTTAAGTATGATGGTTTTAAGTAGTTTGTATATTACGTTTAAATATATATTTTGAGAAACAGAATAGTCAATTGTTAGTACCTGACATCGAAAAGAAGAAATTTCGTATTAGGCAATTTTGTATTGCATCAGTGGAAGAAATACGTAAACTTTATACAAATATAGATTGCTTAAATTCGACAACGATCTCAAGTTTTTTCAAGTGCTCAATTTGGTTTTCGAATTTATTTCATGCTATACGGTGAAGGAAAACATCGGAAGAAATATGTACAATCATCAATGTGCGTTTAAACAGCGTTATAGATTATGCTCTTAATTCTGTTTAACAGTGAGATCTATGCTCAGCATTAAAACATTATCAGATGTATTACTTATTTTCATGATATCTCATTTTCAAAATCTACCAAGTCAATTAGGCTACACATTTTAAAGAGTATATTAAAGAAATAGACTTATTTGCAATGTACCTAGTAGTAATAGAAGAATGCTTCATCTAGCACAAATCGGCCGCCTCGACCGGGGATGTATTTAACCCACTCACGAAATTTGGGGATGTATTTAACAAAATCATCGTAAAGTAACACTATTGTTGCATTTCGTGCGATGAGTGATAGTGCAGGATGCCCAATCTCACACCCCCTCTGTTCCCTTCCTTATTACCCTTCTCATCCCCACGCACGGCGGACAGTATGCTTGTTTGCCAACCGTCATGACATAAAAAAACATTCACTCGAAAATCATTATCATCCTACGGAGTCAAGTAAACACAACATTATCGACCTAAAGCATACAGTAAAATTTAGACAGATATAAAAGTGAATCTGAATATTTAGCATTGCGTGCTTTGTTCCCATTTATCATCCATCGATATTGTTATTCCAGTTTCGATTTAGAGGCATCCGAGTTATGTATCGACTCGGACCGCTACGATTCGATTACTAATATTGTATTAATGGAAGACAAACGGCCAGTAACAGCCGTGATTGGAGTAGGCTTTGTGTTTATTTAACAGGTGGATGAGTTCAAACAATCAATCGACATTTTAATTAATCTTGGACGTAGCGTTCTTTATAAAAAGCGGAAATTATCGAACAGATGGGGGCAAAGAGTTAAGATTTCTTTTTAATGAAGTCTAGATTCAAGGTGTTATGATTATTATGTTTTAATTTTTGTTATAGCATCTACGGCTTCTTCGAGTAAATAATGTTCCATTAGATACATTTATATCAAATTTGAAATGGATACGTTCTGCAGTTTGCTTTTTGATATTCCCAGAGGTATCTAACATTTTTCGAGGTAAAATATCTTATGTGCTAATACAGATATTAATCCCGGTAGGCCTTTTATTGCGTTGGGTCAGCTAGGTAGGTACCACCACAGTGACAGTTAGTCTACCTTAAAGCAATATACTGTATAACAGTTACAACTCTACGGCTCCTATTAGAATAGTTAGTGAAATTACTGGGCAAAGGAGATTTAAGAACCAATATCTCAATGTTGGCAACGCGTGAGTGGCAAGTCTACAAATGTATGGTGTTATAAGTGCTCATACGCTACTGCAATCATTTACCATCACGTGGTTTGTATGTCAATACAATAATTTGCTCTCAGCGAGATTCGAAGCAAGGACATAGGGCACTAAAAGGGTTAGCAAAGCCCTACGCGGGAACCGACAAAGAACAAATAAGAAATATGTACTTTCTTGAACAGAATTCGGTGCTAAGGAAAACGTTGGCGCGTAAAGTTCTGCAACCATATTAAATTGTAATTACGTATTGCACTGCAACCCCTGAAATATTTATCAGTATTAAGTAGTTCCTGTGGCATTTTGCGGTCATTATCAATGTTTCTTCACCAAAATTTTGCTTTTAGACCTAAAGCACAAATTTAAAAAAATCCAAAATCACAACAATTGTTGCTTATAAAAATTAAAGAGTTCCTATTCATTATCAAGGATCATATCATCAGAGTTTGACTCAAATGGGCCCACCTAGAAATTGATAAAATCAAAATCAGGAAAAAGTATTAAAAATGAATTGTCAGAAACACTTCTCTCTTTAGATATAGAAGAACACTTACCACCTGGCTTTTTCCTGTCTCACATAAAAGCCTCTCCTGTCTATACAATGTATAAGATGCATAACCAATCATTGATTACATTAGAAGTTACAAGTCATCCCATGTCTGCAGGAAAATGATTAATTTAGCTTCGTATATTCTGAAGATTAATTTCGAGCGCCGTCCTTTTCGAGGTTCCCTATGATTGATATTTGTAATCTGATTCCATAGATTTATCTTAAGAAAAACTCTTTTATACTATTATATTACTTTTAATGGAAATATTATGAATAGCTGTGCTCACGGTCCGCTTCTTCTTCTTATCGAGTGGTTGGTGGCCAACCTAGTGTCAGAGTTGTTCAGGTCGCCCGTACAGGCCTCTGACTTGACTTATTGACTATTATCAAATTGATAACAGCCAGGACTGACTTTTTGCGTGCCCTCTGAAGCACGGAGACGCTCAGTTGATATATCACTATGCGATCGCCCATCTATTGACTGACAGCGCTTACAGTTGCTTACAAAACCGATAATTTACCAATCAGTGAGCGCAACCGGCTATGGGCGTCTGAATCGGCTCCGCTTATTTTGATGTAGTTTTTAAAAATCCCACGGGGAACCTAACATTTTCGGGTATAAAAGTATTTGCAAATCATCGTTATAACAGCTACCTTTGTACCAAATTTATCTAAGCTTGTTCAGTGGTGTTTATTAAAAAGTCTAAAAATACTTCCTTACTTTTATCTCATAATAAGCTCAGGCTGTCACTAAAATTGCGATAACTTTTGATAGAGCTAACCGAATTTAATGAAACAAAACTGTTGTTAAAATGTTACTTCTGAATATGCTTTATTATCTTTTGCTGATTTTTAAAACTGTAGCTTAGCAGTGATACGAACACAGGAAAATACATACATTTCTAAAAATTATAAAAATGTACAATTTAATAATATACCCTTATTGTTCCGGCGTCGGGACGTGACGATCCCATCGCCCGCTGTTGGGATAATCTCTGTCACAGCACAGATTATTCCACCAGTGCAATCAGTCACCTTGGTAGTAGGTCTTTTGTTGCAAGAGGCCGGTTATGTAGTTACCACCGCAGTGTCAAATATTCTACCGCCAAATAGGTTAGTGAAAGTACCAGGCTAAAGAGATTCAAGAACCAATATCTCGAGGTTGGCAACGCGTGAGTTCACTTACTAATGGTGTTGCGCGCGCTCATAGGCTACGGCAACCGCTTACCATCAGGTGGGTCGTATGCTTGCTGGCCAATTTGTAACATTAAAAAAATACCTTTGCCCCATGCAATAATTGTTTTTCATAAATAGTGTTATTAATAAATTAAATTAATAACACTTGTAAAATTTACAATTTTATTGTATGTTTATGAATGTATGTATAGAAACGTTCAAATGCTTCTGATTTTAAAGAAAATTATATACATTTTTATAATAATACTTACTGAAAATGAAATATTCTTTATTGCTTAAGTAAGGTTGTGTTATTACAGGCATCTAAATACGTAAGTGTTTATTAATGGTATGGCTATAATATTAATTGTTTAATTTTTTTTACAAAATAGGAATTTGTGCGTCGTGCCCCGTTGTTATAATATGGATTGTACTTTTTTGTGTCAAGTGTTAAGATAAAAGCGATTAAAGTCATGCCAAATTCGATAACAACTGTGATATTTTAAGTTCAAGCCGTGTTTCAAGCAAGTAAGCGAATAGGCTCTTGATTTATTTAAAAAATTAAAGCGTTATCAAATTTCGAGGTCTCCACTGGTGACACCGTAGCGAGTGAAAATTTATTTAATTTCCATATCTTTTTATGTAACCAACTCATTGACTTCAGAATAAAGCACTTTGTTTTCTTATAAAATGTTCTTAGTACTAATACAAACTACTTTACTTTGGTAAATATGCGTTATAAATTAATATTATATATTGTGCCGAAAAAGAATAATAAAAGATTATAGATATCTTAAAAACGAACATTTGTGATGTCCATAATCACAGCAACTCGAATTGTATTGTAAAACGAATAGAAACTAGAAAAATTTAAACGTAATTTTAAGATATATGTCTGTAGTTTAGTGGTTTTGATTTATACATTTTGTGCGTCGTGTAAATGTGTATTTTTCAGTTTTTATAATTTTTATTCTGGCTAGCGTAAAGGTTATATCGTTTTGGAAGTAAGCCAAAATGGCGGACATAAATCGTTGTTTATGTTTTAAGTTAGGACACCGGTTATTTACGATTTAATTTATCATTTTATTACAGAAAGGTTGTATCGTTTTATTTTAAATATTTCTGTGCGTTCATTAAAATATGTAAAATGCACGCTACGGTGTGATCGGCGGAATTGTTACGGTCTTTTTGTCTCGGTGAAGCTTTGTAATAAAGAAAAAAGCGAGAGATCTGAAGATATATTAAGAAAAAAAAAGTGAAAAATGCTAAGAACGTGGCAATCACTCACCAAGGTCTGAGCGGCTGTCTGGTGCTGCAAAAACAGGCTTTAGTCAGTATAGCCGATAGAGAAGAAAGTCTGTACAGGGAAGTTTGAGTTACTTCACAGAAAAGTATTAGAAAAAGTCGTTGTATTGATTTTGAAGACGTGTAATTCGTTTTTTTCGTAATGTGTACATATTTACTGAGTGTCATAACATGATTTGTACTGCTTTTAATATGTTAATATGGATAATATATGTGTTGTTATTTCGTGATAAGTTTTATATATTATAAATAATAACAATCGAGTAAATAGTTTACTATACTTTTATTTTATGTGTATAGATAATACTTAAATAATATTAAATAATATTCAGTTAAATACTTAAATAATATTCAGTTTGCTTAAATTATTCTTCTTCCTAGCACTATCCCGGTATTTTGCCCAGGGTCTTCATACTACTCTTGTCCAGATTTGACAGGTTCCTAGATTTTCCACAGAGCGGTTGCTATTGGACCTACACAACCCTAAGAGCGCACCAGTAACTCATTGGGATTGAATTACCTTTCAAGACTTAACGATTATTATCAGGTGTTATTACCACCGGCACCGACAGCTTAACGTTAATGAAAAACAGGATTCATTCTTAATGTCTGTATTTTTGTTAGTTATGGCATACACCAAATTTCGTTCATCACCAATTTTGGTTAAGGCTTTGGGAGATTATTCGAGCGTAGCTAGCTAGCATTCATAGCTAAGTGCGATCATTGATCAGTAAGCACTGAGCGGGCAAAACAGCTTTTTGTTTGTTCTGTGGGCAACGCTCTGTGGAATATTGGCTTAGCATGTTCATGCTTCCTAGCTGTTATCATCTTAATAATAGTCAATTATTTAAGTAAAATGCCTATATTGGTGATATGAACAAGTAATACACGACAATTTTTACCGGCTTCGGGATGTGACGACCCCATCGCCCGCTGTTGGGATAACCTCTGTCATAGCAGAGATTATTCCACCAGTGCAACCAGCCACACTGGTGGTAGATCTTTTGTTGCAAGAGGCCGGCTACGTTGGAACCACCGCAGTGTCAAATATTCTACCGCCAAATAGTAGTGCTTAGGCATTACTGTGTTCCGGTTTGAAGGGCACTGTATGCTAGTGAAATTACTGGGCAGAGGAGATTTAAGAACTGAAATCTCGAGATTGGCAACGCGTAAGTGGCACCTACTAGTGCTGCAAGCGCTCATAGGGTACGGCAACCACTTACCATCAGGTGGGTCGTATGCTTATTTGCCAACTTGTAAGATAAAAAAATTACGGGTAGCCGGGGCAAAACCTAGTTAAAATATTAAAAAGAACAAACGTAATCCTGAATCATTACTCTCGTTAACTTGCTCAGCCGGATAATATCCATTGCGCTGGTCGTCGCTGAGCATTGAGCAAGTGATTAATGAGAGTACGTTTAACACCGCGCTTGCTCCCGACACACATACGTTATGTCACATCGCTATCCATTTATACGGCTATTTATTGGGCTTTCAGCATCGTTTTTTTAGGGTATCGTACGGAATCTATTTTTGTGAAAGCAAATTTTGATGAATTTTGGTATAGATATAGATGGAATCTTTGAAAAGGACATAGGCAAGGAAGGGAGTGAATCCGTGCCATTGCTCTTTGATTGCGAGAAAACATCACGTGAGGCCTAAACTACCACTTTTTTCCTCTTCTTGACCCTCTTTAATCAAGTCCTGGTAATACTTCTGGTGTTACAAAGGCTTAGGCTACAGAGACCGCGACACCGTATTATGAAATAATTCTCTAAAGATGTTTTATGAAAATGATAAACTTTGCTATATGGCTTAGGGCTCTAGCAAACATGTTACTATCAGTATCAACGGTTTTGCGAACTGTATCGATGCTGCATCCCGTCATGGCGACTCTTTGCGTTCGCTAGGACTCGGTAGCCGTTTTTGTGTTTTCAAGCGCTTTGCATTATGCTTCTGAATTGGAACATGTCTGATAGTACCGTAGACTATGCTGCCGTCATTAAGTTTTCGTAATGGAGATTTCGAATGTCAACACTTAGACTAAGTACTTAGATCACTAGATAATACATAAAAGATAGATGACTGTTTATAGATTTTGTTAATTAGTGCTATCATGAAAACTAACAATCCTACTGATATAATAAATGTAAAAGTTTGTATGTTTGTTACTCTATCACGCAAAAACGGCTAAGTAGATTTGGATACCTGGAAGTTATTCCATTTGAATTCTTTTTTATCCCGGAAAAATGTGAGCTTCTGGTGGGGTTATAAAAAAGTGCTTCATAATGCATAAACGGCTTAGCGGTTAAGGTTAAAATTCAGAATAAAAATAGCTTAGGTATCTGGATTACAAAATAGGACTTTTATACCAGTAAAATGATCGGTTCTTGTGGGATTATCAAAAGACAGCCTACAGGACGTATGGATTTGAAATTCGGTATAGATGAGTGTTATTTACTTCCAAGTGATTTATTTATCTCTGGAGCCAATTGTAAGGTCACCGCAGATGAAGTCACGTGTAGATTCTACTCCCGTATACATTGAAGATATCCAGAATTTCTACTAATAATATCACTTGAAAACTTTTTTTTTTAATGTTAGAAGTTGGCAAACAAGCATACGGTCCACATGATGGTAAGTGGTTGCCGCAGCCTATGAGCGCGTGCAGCACCATTAGTAGGTGCCACTCACGCGTTGCCAACCTCGAGATATTAGTTCTTAAATCTCGTCCGCCTAGTAATTTCACTAGCGTACAGTGTCCTTCAAACCGGAACACAGTAATGCCTAAGCACTACTATTTGGCGGCAGAACATTTGACACTGCGGTGGTACCTACCTAGCCGGCCTCTTGCAACAAAAGACCTTCCACCAGTTGTATCAATGTAATCACTTAAAAACTTGTATCAATGTAACAGATCAACAAAACACTCACTGTGTTTTGTTGATCTGTTTTTATAGCTTCACATGTAATTGTTACTGTTATAGATTGCCTAATGATGTTGAGAAATAAACGAATGAAACGTTGCGATAGTTGGTTGGAATAAAATTTTAATATCACCCTTTATCCAAGTTCCCAGAATAATATAAATAATTATAAGTATTATCAGTAGTAGTTTCGATTGTGCGTTGTGAACCACGCACAGTCGAAACTAAAGGGTTCCGCAGCATGATGATGAAGAATCTAAGGACTTTAAAAATAATAAGGAATAAAAAGTGACCGCAAAATAAATTGGTAATTTCATAGTAATTATTAAAAGCAATATGAAAAACAAAGTAATGGGAAAAACGTATATATCTCATAAATTTGTAGGCCTATCTTCTTCAAACCAAATGTTGTTGAAATTTCATTTGATGTTCAACAACCTCAAATTTTCTAGAATTTTAAATCGTATAGTCCCAAAGTTTTAGGGGGGGCGGGGTGGAAATGCTTGCACAATTTTTATGACTGTAAGAGCTTATATCTCAACAACTACTGACTTAAAGAAAAAGTCAAAATCAAACCTCCTTATCATTTTGAAAGACCTATCCAAAGATATCTCACATATTGCCATACGTTCAAATTTTTTTTTTCAACTCTCAGTTACATGTATGGACTGCTACCCCTAATTTTTATATATTTCAGGATTTCATTACAAAATCGTGCTGCGGTTCATAGAATACACCTATTTCTAAATTTCGTATAGATAGAAAGCTACAGTCTCCGAGTAAAATGAGTGTGACATACGGACCGACAGACGGACAGATGGGCAGACGGACATACGGACATGACGAAATTATACGGGTTCCGTTTTTGCCATTTGGCTACGGAACCCTAAAAAAGATATCCAGAATAACAAAACTAATATATCGATAGACGGTTTGAACAATTTTATTTATAAAAGTCCCCGGAAACAACCGATATATTCAGTACATTTTAAATTTTATCTCTTAAAATTGAACTCTGTGATAAAATTTATTCGTATGCATTCGCAAAGCTCTCCATTGTTTCATTCTTTTTTTCGCCATTTTGTTTGACTACAATGGATACATTAATACCTCAGAAGCCCCATTTCTTTTGATGGTGTTAAATGCAAGCCGTTCTATGGCAATACGCTCTCCCACTTTGAAATATACATATGCAAGATATATGAGTTTTTAAAATAAATGTCTGGAAATATTTTAAGTTACTCTTACGTTTATAAACTTCTACATCCATTAAAAATCTTTTTTAGGGTTCCGTACCTCGACAGGTAAAAAAGGAACCCTTATAAGATCACTCTCTTGTCTGTCTGTCCGTGTGTCACCACCTATGGTGGACCATATCAAGTTCAAATTTATGAGATCCTGAGGTCTGTTGTCCCAATTTAGAACCGTTCGTGCGCGAATCCTACTCGCAGTTGGCCAGTTTTTTTTTTAGAGACAAACCAAATAATATATGTATACATCTAACTTATTGCGTCATACAGTCAAAGTTATTAGTAGACTTATTTAGGTACATTTATGCAACGAAATCGACAAATGTTAATGCTTGTAATATGATGATATGTGTTAAAAATTCAAATTAGCGTAAGGGCCTGCTTACATTGGCGGCACGACACGGCCGCCATGCTTAGGCATACCGCATCAATGAAGTTTAAAAATTATTGTCATGTTTTAAGAGTTATTTCTATTTTTTTGAGGGGGCAAATGGGCAGCAGGATCACATGAGCATCTGCAACACCAGAGGGCATGCAGGTGCGTTGCCAACTTTTGAGGAAAGAATAGGCTATTCTCTTGAAGGTTCCCAGGTCGTATTGGTTCGAAAACACCGCCGGTGGAAGTTGGTTTCACAAAGTGATTTCCAAACATCGAGGTGTTAAGGGTGGAGTTTCGAGTTTTGTCGCTATGTCCGTTGGTGAAATTGAACCGGCGGGATCAATCCAAACAATTCCTCAGAACATTCCCCGTGATAGATGCGATAGAAAATGCAGAGAGTTCCAACATCTCTACGTCAATATTGTCACATAAAAATCCCTTGCCGTGTCATACTGTCTAAGAGGGGCTTTAATACCGAAACTAACTATAATTTGCGGGCCTTACCTAATTATTAATTAGCAAGGCCGGTCATTATTTTGTGTAGAAACAATATTGTGTATCCGTTACAATCATTTATAATTTTACGTACAATTGCTTAGTTCCGTTACAAATATTTGTGTTAATAAAAGTACAATTCGTTTTAATTTACTAAAATTTATGTTAATCTACACGATATTCTGTTCATACTGAAAAATATAAAGAATGGAATAATAACAGCTTTATTTGATTATGTTGCAAGCTTGTGGCTAACTTCGTGTCATTGCATTGTTATTAAAACGAAGGATCACCAGTGAGTCTTTGACATTTTTTGTAGAGCCATGTTCCTCCCAAAACTTGATGTGATCATCACAGAATTGGGACTAAGATTTGAATAATTATGGAGCTTTAAAGTTACCCTATATAATGAAAAAGAATCATCAAAATTAATTAACGATAGGCAATTAGTTCACAATTTATTGTGTAAAATACATAAAATACATGTCACTCAAATTCAGCACCATCATCAAGCAGTCAGCGCAACTTATGAACGAGCGCGATACTTGAAATACTTGCGCGTTGCCTACCCAAGGACTTGTAGGAAAGGAATAAAAACGAAAAAAAAGAAGCAAACAGAGGAGTGGGAGAGGCCAGGAGGCCAATATCTCCCACTCCTCTGAGGCATCGCACAAAACGCAACATTACCTACTGATATTATTATTTTACGCAGATTTTCTGTGAAAGGTTACTACCTCCCCCATCGAGCTGCCCCACTTGTGGTGGGAGGAGCTTGGCTCTACTACTAACGAATGGCTCTGCTTACCGCCCTTGAACGAACATAAATAGAATGAGAGAAAAAGAGTACCATTCGAAAAGAAAGATCCAGTATCGCGAACAAGAGATCTATGTAAATAATTTGTGGACCCATTTACAAGAGCCTGTGCACTTGTAACTGGCGTTTATCCAAGTTGTAGTTTCAATAACGTCGTCTGAACGTTGAATTTATTCCCATTTGGACCACTTGGCCACATTATCAGGGGTCAAACGTGCCCGGGTGAAAATTTTGCGATAATTCGTAGGGAAATTGACCCGCTTTGTAACGCTGGTTCTCTGATGATATTCTTTAAGTAACAGTTACTAATAATATATTCAGATATATTGGATTAGGAAAGATACTTAATATTTTTTCGCTAGTGGTAGGTCTTTTATTGAAAGAGGCAGGCTAGGTAGTTACCACAGCAATGTCAGTTATTCTACCGTAAAGATGTATTCAGTGTTTCGGTTTAAGGTGAAATTGTAGATAGTGAAATTACAGGGCAAAGAAGATTTAAGAACCAATATTTCGAGGCTGGCAACGCTAGAGTGACACTTATGGTGTTGTAAGCACAGATAGGCTAAGACAACTGCTTACCTACTAACTGCTGACGACGTTGTGGCGCAGCGGTAGCGAACCTGCCTTAAACGCCACAGGTCGCGGGTTCGATTCCCGCTCAGAGCATAATATGTTTGTATTGACCATGCAAGCATATTTTCCGGTCTCGGTGTATTTGTCCTTGTCATTGTGAATGTTTCCGGACCCCCGACACAGGATATTAGTATCCTAATGGGGGCCGTTGAGTGTGTAGCGTTTATTTATTATTTATTTATTATTTACCATCAGGTGGGTCGGGCTGAGTGTTAATATTCAGATATTTGAAAATCATCTACAAAACTTCAAGTGACTTACTTGTACTAACTTCTGTTTAATATTTTTTTTCATAAAACACACATCAATCAACTAAATTCCCTCGTTACGGACGTACATAAATGTAAATTGCTTATCGTTATCGTTCAACGTGTACAGAACCACATTTCGACACCATAACATAAACATGGGGGAAATAACACTCGTCCAAGTAATTAGCCGTCATGTCGACGTAAAAACATTTAACATTTCAGAAATACGTTACGGAACACCGTCTCGTTAACGACGAGCTAAGGTCAGAGTTTCAGTAGGTAAAGCTGGTGGCCTATTTCTCTAAAACCGTCCATGTCCCACATAAAGCTAGATATAATGACTACTTGACGGAGTGTAGGCAGTCCGTTGAAAACAGTTTTCAAATGGTAATTGTGTGATGCAACGTGAAAAATATAATAACCGTGTGAATGAGATGCTGGATTAGTGAATCTGATTTTTTTGCGCTAGGAGTGGGTACGATATTAGCCTAATGTGGTCAGGATTCTATCATTGAGCTATTGAGGCTTCAATTTGGTATGGGAAATGTTCATATTTTTTACACCCCGATGGTAAGATGGTGAGGTGGTCCTTCTTCTTATCGAGTGGTTAGTGGCAAGCCTAGTGTCAAAGTTGTTCAGGTCGCCCGTAAGCCTCTGACTTGACTTATCGACTGTTGTCAAATTGTCAACAGCCAAGACCGACTTTTTACGTGCCCTCCGGAGCACGAAGACGCTCGGTTAAAATACCACTATGCGATCACCCATCTAGTTACTGACCGCGCCTAAATTTGCTTAACCTACTGATCGTTTACCGATCAGTGGGTGGATTCGTCTATGGGCATCGGTGACGTGGTGAATGGTCGTCGTTGAATATGGACGATTGTAATGCAAAAAGCATCACATTTACAACAAAATTCTCAATTCTCGTTGTAATCAGCTTTCCGGTGGTAGTGCTTGACTATTCAAAAGTACTTTAAAAAAATCTATTTAAAGAAAAATAATTTTGATTTGATTTGATATTTTTGATAAGAGTTTTAGAGCAGCAATAAAACTAAAATGGTCACGGAATTCCCAGATACGATTCCCGCTAGAAACAGATGTTTATATTGACCACCGAGACATGCCCTTTTCGTAACTCTGACGATGTGTATACAAAATTTCACAAGGCTCAGTTACGTAGTTAGGTTATAATAGCAAATATACAAATAAACAAACAAGCTCACATTAGTTTTATAATATTAGTTCTTCATTTATCATCAGCGTATCACTGTCCAACTGTTGGACCTAAGCCTCTCCAAATGTGCGCCACTGATCCTCGGCCACCCTCATTCAGTTCTTGCCAGCAGTTATAGATACAATATATAATATAATTATAACCTAGAGGCTATTTTTGCTTAAGCTTTTTACAAGGTTTAACAAAATCTATGCAAAGTCAATTCGTTAAACTATTTTCAGCTATTTTTTAACTCACGGAAACTATTTTAAAAGATAAAGGGTAGATAAGGCATATACACCCTATTTGACCCAATTTTTCATTTAATTTCCTTTTTTGCGTGAAATCCTTATTTAGGTTAGGGGGCGTTTTCAGACTAGCGTCTTTTATCGAGCGTTTATGATCGTTTCGACGCGATTCAATTAGGGCTTTAAAAAGCGGAATGAGCGTACACGGGCTGATTACGGCGTGTACCGCTCGAACGCAACTCGCACCCTTAGAACGAAAATGCCACAATTTAAATAAAATGACTTCAAACGAAATTGTCAATGTAACCAAGAAAATATAACATATGAATGATTGTGCAGGTGTCAATATTTATAAGTTATTTTGTTGCAAAACATTCGAAATCGACAGCTTGAAACGGTTCAGACAGAGTCAACGATCCTACGATTTGCGTGTGTGACAAAACTATACGCGCCTGTACGAGCTTCAAAAATCGAGCTCGTATAGAACGCAAGTCTGAAACCGCCATAAGGCTCCTTTTTCTAGGGCGCAACATCCGGTCAATCCGTTTTTGACGGTCTAAAAATATCGGAACGGACGAAGTCAGATTACTTATCATATTGGAAGGAATTGTTTGGTTTATATGTTTTTATTAACATGATGGCACATAAGCTTTGGCCAGTCCAAAGGTAAACAGTCACTGCTGCCTATTGTTGCGAAAAATGCTAAAATACTCGTATACTATTATTATTTGCTTTTTCTATGTGCAAAAATTAATCATGTTTTAATTTTTGTGTCATACCTATTTATGTATTAGGCTTTGTGTCCATAATATGTTTGTTACATATGAATACTTCCGGTACGGGGTATTAATAAATACGACAAAATTTTTATAAACACTTGAGTGAAAACGCAACCTATCAAAATTTAAAGTTAATCCTTCGGCCTCTTTTTGAGTTTTGATAAATTAACAAAAAAATCGCGGAATCAGCTCACGGAATGATATCTCCCATGATCTGTCAGTTGTAAGATAAACCCTACATAACCCTGTTCTCCTCTCCAGGAAGACCGAAACCTGGTGGTAGATTTCCTCCCCAATCCATTGCAAGTACAAACTGTTTATTACAGTAATATTACCATGTAATGTAGTAAATAGGGCGTGTATTCGCCATTTCGGAGATTGCCAAGTCTTGTATTGCGTTCGAATCGGATTGATTACGCTTGATCAGTTTGTGGACACGCGTGTTAGAATCGTCTCTATATTGTTATAGTGCTATGACGTCATTAATACATATAAATACAATTGAAATCTGTTTGTATAGTTAAAATAACCGCTTTTTACTTCAAACAAAAAAACTATTTTTATAATTTTTGTCTGTCTTTCTGTCTCTTTATTTCGGCTAATCTGGGATTAATTTTTGTTGGTGCTAGACCTTATTGCTAGAGATCGGCTATATAGGTACCAATGTAGTGACAATTATTCTACCGTAAACCTTATTGCGTTTCGGTTTGAATATTTTGATCAATAAATTTTTAGGTTTAAGTTTTTAATTATGTTTCATTGTTTTGTTTCTTTTCAACTACAATCCTTTTTAATTTTTAAGTTTAGTTTCTTTCTGTTTTGTCCCAATAAATTAATTTCTTTCTTTCTTTCATTCTTTTAATATCGCGAGGTTGGCAACGCCTTAGTTACATCGCAAATGTATGGTGTTGCAAGCGCTCGTAGGTTACGACAACCGTTTGCCATGAGGTGGTGGTGGTTCGTAAAAAAGAAAAAGGTGACAAGCGGAACGATTTTTTGGAAAAGACAAATGCGAATGAAGTCGCGTTATTAGTATTTTTTTTTTTAAGAATATTAGCAATGCTTTTTTCAATTACTAATATTCCTATTAACCCTCCAAATAAGCTGGAAGTTTGCGGTAGGAGTGGGTACGACAATAGCCCAAGGAGGTCAGGATCGAACCCGCGACTCTCGCATTAACGGAGCGAACCGTTGACTATTGAGGCTTATTATTATTTTCGTACATGACGTACATATATATAGATTTCGTATATGTTTTCTCCATTTTATATGAAAAATGAACGCCTATAGTTAGAGTTTTTCCTGTCTTTTGTGTGTCAAAGCCGGCCTGAATGTCCACAAAAGAGAACAAAACACTTTTTTGACTGTGAATAGCTTAAGGCTTTCCACCCACTGAACGTAAAAGCTTTACTAACTATTGTGAAGCGACAAGTTTTTTCTTTTTTTACACAACAAAGGTAAATAAGCATACGGATTAATATTTTTACAACCCTGTGTTCACAATGACATTAGATGCATTACAGTTCTTCGACAAATGAAATCATAGCCTCTTCTTCCTACCATTAATTCCGATATTTTTGCCCAGGGTCTGCTTATTACTCTTATCCGGATTTGACAGGTAACTAGTTTTTACACAGAGCGCCTGTCTGACCTCCGCAACCCTAAGATTGACCTAGTAACTCATTAGATAACAGCGTCAAGAGCTATCGATTATTATCAGATGTTATGATAACAACGACTGTCGACATTTACTTTGATTCCCTCACTAGCTTCCGTAAAAGATAATAGCATCCTGGAGATCTTATATATATATATATATATATATATATATATATATATATATATATAATTCTTTCTCTAAAGATAAATTATTTTTTTTTATATTATTAATATATTTTAACTTTTATATCTTTTCATTTTATGTTTATTTTAAGTGGTGTTAGCAATTGTTTTTTATCATGTTGTGTTTACTTTTAAGTAACCGCTACACTTAAACATTGTATTTAGATTAGTTACTTGATAATGTATTAGTGTAAGTGATTGTAAGTAAACCTAAATAAATAAATAAATAAATAAATAAATAAATAACAACCGGGCCGAAAGCTTAACGTGCTCTCTGAGGCACAATGGGGTGACCCACAAGGACAAACACCAAGACCGAAATAGATATTCATACCAAACTTCTGCTTCGAGTGGGAATAGAACTAGCTATCGAAGCTCTCTCGCTAACAGCATTTAAGAAAACATTTTCTTCCTCGCACAAACCACTTTGTGGAACCATATTCCGCCGGCGATCTTTCCGAACCTATACGATCTGGGAACCTTCAAGAGAAGAGCCTATTCTTTCCTTAAAAGTCGACAACGCTGGTGCATGTCTTCTGGTGTTGCAGATGTTCATGGGCGACGGTGATCGCTTAACACCCCATAAGCCTCCTTTGTTCCCCACATAAACAACCACGCCACATCGGTCGACAAAATGGATAAAATTTAAATAAATAATAATGGCGGTGATCGCTTAACATCGGGTGAGCCTCCTGCCCGTTTGCCCCTCTTACATAAAAAATAAATAAATAAATAAATACTTGCATAGTCTACGTAAGAATATCCGTAGTATTCGTAAAACTGCACTAAATTATAACGAAGCGATCGTTTAAGCCGTTATTGAAACTGAACCTTAAGTTATAATGACTAAAGTTAGCAAATAATGCGCAAGAGAACTTGGCACAGCGTCTCGTGGAGGATGTGCGGGTATATATATTATGTTGAATCTTAAGATGAATATACTAGAGCCAAGATGCAATGCGGTCTTTTCTTTATAAATATATCACGCTGCAATGTATTATAAATAATACATTATATATTAAGTATGTTAGTTTATATATAGTTTATTAACATGGTAGTAAAAAAGCTTTGGCCAGTCCGAGTGTAACTAGTCACTGTTACCTATTTTTGCGAATTTATATAACGTTACGGGAATAACAGATCTTTGTTGCCGAAATTTCTAAAATATACAGTTAATATTTGTTGCTTTCTCTCTGCAAAAATTAATCATGGTTTAATTTTTTGTGTTGTACGTATTTATGTATTATGATTTGTTTCTATCTATTACTCTGTTTTCCACAAGACCAAATTCCAAAATTCAAGTTCTGTAGTGCCTTTTTTGTTAATCCAACGGGATACTAATATTTGTCGGGCACAAAAAGTATCCTATGTTTTAACCCAGGTCACGATCTATCTGTAAGCCAAATTTCATCACAGTCTGTTCAGCCATTTGGATGGTAGAGTAACAAGCATCCCAATGAAAAATGCAAACAAAACACAAACTTAATTTTTAAATATTAATTGGATAATCAAGCACAAAGACATCTGAGTGTTGCCATTATGACATCTGTTAATTGTTTTATAAATGTTTTTATATTAAAAATGATTTGCTCTATGTAATGTTACATTACTTATGCTTTATAGATAAATAAAATCCTTTACATACATCAAAAGGCTTCTCCTTTATATATCCGAGCATGTACGGTACTCGCTAGTTGCCTAACAATGCATCATTTTAATACATAGGTAACTATTAGTGCGTAGCTTCACCGTAGACTCGTAGGCTCGTAGCCTTTCGTAGTATTCGTAGCGAGAATATTTTAAATGTAAAAATATATTCCTTTGTATTATTGTTGTGAATAAAACGTTTTGAATGTTAAATGTAAAAAATAAATCGTTCTTTTTTATCGTATACATAATTATAAATATTGCACCGGTTTTAAATGCATTTTGATGTAAAATAATCAGTTTTAAATGAATGTTCGTTTCATTTTTATTTTAACAGAATGTTTTTTAATTATAAAATGGGTCATATAAGAATGATCGCCTCTGTTAATGTGAGAGTTCCAGGTTCAATCTCGACCCCCCTGGCTATATATACCTACTCTTAATACAAGCTACTCGCTTAAATGGAGGGGAAATAGGAATATTAGAAAAGACCTGGCTGTACCGTGTGACCGAGGAAGTACTACCCTCTCATAGAAACCCGCGTAAAGTAACAGTATCAGTAGGTACTGTTGCGTTTCATGCAAGGCCCAATCTCCCACCTTATTTGTTCTCTTCCTTTTTTCATTCCTTTCTCAATCATTCTCTCTTATCCTATTCAAGTATCGCAAGCGTGTATAGGTTGCGGTGACTGGTTACCATCAGGTTGACCGTAGGCTTGGTTGTCGATCATCTAAACGTCAAAAAAAAGTTTGTTTAAATGTTATTCCTCTTATTACTTTGGTTAAATGTTTGATATTAAGTATTCCGGCAATGCAAAACTCTTAGAACTCTAGGAGCTGAATAATCGGATTTATTCGATTGTAATTGTTTTATTGAAGCCTATATTAGCTCTTGTCGATTCTTTACATCTCTAAGTCACCTTGTAATACCTACATCCTTAGTTATAAACACTTTTGGGTAATGTAAAAATCTAAACGGCTCACACTCACGTATAATCGGTGTAAGTACCGACTAGTTTCGGACTCATCGGAGATCCTTCTTCAGGGTGAGTGGGTAACGTTCGCGGTCGCGACCCGTCTCGCACTCAGTGCTTACACCGATTATACGTGAGTGTGAGCCGTTTAGATTTTTACATTAAGTTAATAATGTCTCACGATAGTTTTAATAATATAACTTTTGGGTAAATTATATTTGTTACAATTATGGCGCCCTAAGAGCCACAGCCACGGCCATCAGTAACTGGCTGATGATCAGTTACAAATGTATTATATGTAAGAGGATAAGCTATCTTCTTCCTAGCATTATTCTTGGTATTTACCCAGGGTCTGCTTATACTCATATCCTGATTTAATGGGTTACTAGTTTTTACACAGAGCGATTGCCATCTGACTTCCGCAACTCAAAGGGCGAACCAGTGACTCATTGGATAAGAGAAGATCAAATTACCTATGAAGAGTTGACGATTATTATCAAATGTTATGTTAACAATCGGGACAGACAGCTTAACGTGGTCTCCGGGGCACGGCGGGAAGATCCATAAGGACAAACGCCCAGACCGAAACAGATATTTGTAAGATCAATACAAACATCTGGCCGAGCCGTAATTGGACCCACAATCGTTGAGGCTAAAGGCAGACTCGCTGCCAACACGTCACAACGGTGTCACAGAGAGGAAATACTATAAGATCTTAAAAGAAAAAGCACACTATCACGCTATGACATTCAAGATCGAACCGGATATGTAACACGCGATCCATAGTATAAAACTTAACCCAATTCTAACTCTCGTAAGAACTTTGTTGTTAATCGGCGCAATAAAAATACATAGGCTTAATCGAGTCAAAATATACACGAGGTCACGACAACGTTACAACGTTACGTAAGCAATCAGCGCACGGGAGTCACCATAACAACTCAGTTCAAACAGCCTGTATTAATAAACAACACATCATAAATTGGAAAGTGTTTGTCAACTGGTTTATCCTAAAACAAATTTACAAAACCCGATTCTAAACAATCATTTCGGTATGCGGTTTTCTCTTTTCATTTGCATCGCGATAGTTTCGTGCGAAGAACATATTAAACGGTGTACATAATTTTTAAAAGTTTCGAAATCACGAAAGCTAGTTTAGTTATAGATATATAGATAAGTTATTGTTATGCATTTGAATAATAGATGCTAATGGACGTAACATGATGAAAAATGATTGTTTTATGTGAGTTTAACGACAGGTATACGATTTACGACCCTCATAATATGTATGGATTAGTTTAATGTATACTAATAAATAACAGCCTCTATATCTAGTTATTTCCTATAGCGACATGGATTTGGGATGTATAAATGAAGCGTGCCAATTGTTTTATAGTTTTTGTATATATAGTGCAAAATATGTTTAACCAAACCCATGTCTGTGCATGCAAGTTGTGCGGGCGAGCTCACCGTAGGCATCAGCTGATCAGTACTCCTGACTCTCGTCACCTTGTTTTTGTATATCAGCTTCTTCAGCGCCCTCTCCACCGGCTGGTTCCATCTCATGAACAACACGTACGCTCCGTACAACGAGAACAGTACCAACGCCTCCTGCCAGTATATAACATTATCACGGAAACAGTATATCAACACAAGGAGACTGATTGAGTAAAAGCTGCAGTCACGGAAGAGAGGCCACCATGTGAGGGACAGTGTGGTGCGCGAGAACAGCGCGCAAGCACCGATCACGAACAGGATGTTGAACACGGCGGAACCAACGATCGTTCCTATGCCGACGTCGTCGAACGACACGAACACGCCAATAATGGAGGTGAAGAGCTCCGGGGCTGAGCCACCCGCCGCCATGAACGTTGCCCCGGCGACGTCATCCCGGATCGCGAGCCGTTCGATGATCACGTCCAGGGCTGGTACGAAGAATTCGTCGCAGACTATCGCGAGAGCGACGAACATGTAGCCCATGCCTATCACGTGGAAGATGACGGCGCCGGAGCGGCGTTGCTCTTCAGTGAAGAGGTCCTCGGGGAAGAGCGGGGTCTTCTCCTCGAGGTCGGGGTCGGGGGCGGCGAGGTCGGTCGCGTTAGGCTCGCCGGCCCGCGCCGCCGCCAGCAGCGCGAGCAGCAGCGCGCCACCCATCCCGCGCTCCCGGGGGCTGCGAGCACACTGACGGCCGAGATACGACGCGGCCCGATCGCTATCGACATTACTATTCTTTTTCCGAATTTCGACTTCATTCGGGGTGGCGTAATTTAAAATATATAATCGAATATCGAGTTTTTGTATAAATAATCGAGTTCAATTTTTTTTACGAATATATTCACAGCCAAATGTTTGTTTACAACAGACTTTTTTATTTGAATATTAAAATAATCAATTAAAAAATAAAATACTTTCTACACTAACACAACACAATTAAAAATCTATCAACTGCCCATTCTGTTCTTTTAAAAATATGCAAAAAAAGTAGCTCTTAGCTATTATGATGTTTATCCAACTATAAAAGAATGTCTTCACTACATAGTATAAAACAAAGTCGCTTTCTCTGTCCTATAGGGACAGAGAAAGCGACTTTGTATTCCCTATGTATGCTTAAATCTTTAAAACTACGCAACCGATTTTGATGCGGTTTTTTTAATAGATAGAGTGATTGAAGAGGAAGCTTTATATGTATAATAACATCCATTAAATAGTGGAGAAATACTGTTATTTTGAAGTTTCTATTGTGATTGTTATACTCCCAATTTAGCGCGTGCGGGCCACGGGCAGTAATGAATAAATCAAAACTACTGGATCGATTTTAATCATTTTTACAGTGAATGACATCGGATATATATTATACCCGTGCGAAGCCGGAACGGGCCGCTAGTAAATAATAAATTCGAATCGATTATAATCGATACATCAGGAAGAATATCGATAGTCACAGCTCTATCCTGCGCCCCTCCCGCCGTCGCTCGATAGCGCCGCACTGCGCCGCGCCGCCGCCGGCCGCTTCTCGCGTGAAAAGACCTGCCCTAAAAACAGTCTACGGGACACCACCAATGAGTGCATGCGTATACTATCTACACCTATAAGTACAAGACGTACTTTTATTTTACTTATGTAATTTTTTGTTGTTCCTCATTAACTGTAATGAAAACGATAAATATTAATATAGAATTATAATTTTGAACCGATGTAAAAGTTTACAAAAATATTTCTTGTTTATTTTTTAATGTTTTTAATAAATCGGTTTGTGTTTATGTAACCTTATAATTATAAAACGCATTTTAACCTATAAAATGAAATCTATACAATTTTATAGTTAGATAAATTATATAAAATGTAGGTAGGTATTTGCAATTATAATATGATAGAATTTTAATTTGGTCAAATAAATTTTTTTAATTATAATTCATCGTCACAAATTTATGCTTTTAAGCGTCTGTTTAATTATTATATATCATTAACATTACATATTTATAAAACATTAACCCCGCCGCGTCTGTCTGTATATCTGTGGCGATTAACTTGAAAACTACTAATCAGATTTTCATGCGGCTTTCGCTAATAGACAGAGTAATTCATGAAAAGATTTCTTCAAGTTTTGTGTAATTAAGTAGGAGTTAATAATTTTTGAAAATGTCGGAAAAAGTCAAGCTGCGTGGTGAATAGATTTTTCTTTATTGCACGGAACCCTAATTCTTTTTCTAAAATAAAAGTACTCCTTATAACATCAGCTACCTGCCAGTGAAAGTCCCGTTAAAATTGATCCAGCCGTTTCAAAGAGTAGGCGGGACAAGCAGACAGACACTTCAATTTTATATACTTGTGTAGATGATAATTTTTATCATCATCATATATATCTACCTATATATAAATAGAGACACCCCATGCGTACAGTTGTAATGCCTACTCCAAAGCATCCTTAAAACACGGAAGCGCATCTGTAGTGCGACAATATATAAGCTTTAAGTAAAATACAACTTTTTTAACCCTAATATAAGATTTAAAATTGACTGTATCAAATTGCGGTTTGCTCAAGGACTCATGCGCGTTCTAAGCGTGTCAGTGACAGAGGAATTTAAACTTTAATCTTATGTAAATATAATTTAATTCAGATTATACGTTAGTTTACACGCCCAACGCTTCTCGGCAGATTATTTGAAATGAGCTTAACTTACGACTTTTCCTTTACATGAAGCGAACGCTTGCAAATGACTTCATTACGAACCTAATCTCAAAATTCAATATCATTAATTAAAAAAGTAAATTTTATTCCAATGACTTACATTTACCCGCGGTTTCGTCTGCGTGGACTTCAGAGTGTAATACGTTATTTGTATAATTTGTTATCTATACATATTAATAAAGTGTCTGTTTGTAATTCTAAATTAACAGCTCGTCACTAAATTCTTCTTCTTCGTCCTAGCATTATTCCCGGTATTTCATTTACCCAGGGTATGCTTATTACTCTTATCCGGATTTGACAGGTTACTAGTTTTTACACAGAGCGATTGCCATTTGACCTCTGCAACCATAAGGACGAAACAGTAACCCATTGGATAAGAGCAATTTACTTATTATGAGTTAACGATTATTATCAGATGTTATGTGATAACAACCGGAACCGAGATCTTAACGTGCTCTCCGAGGCACGACGGGGACGCCCAGACAAAAATTTTAACAAACATCTGCCCGCGCGGGAATTGAACCCGCAACCGTTGAGACTAAAGGCAGACTCGCTACCCACGACGCCACAACGGTGTCAACTTTTCACTAAATGCACATGAAAGTATATACGATACTTACATCAAAAATATTTTTTTAAATTTATGTCTGTCAATCTGTTTGTTTTGGCTAAACCTGCCTTAAGCGCTACAGGTCGCGGGTTCGATTCCCGCTAGGGACCGATGTCTAATACGATGTTTGCTGTTTGTTACGTTTATTTATAATCTTAGAAATGGTTGGACCGATTTTAATGGGAGTTTCACTGGCAGATAGATAGATATGAAATAATTTAGGCTATTTTTATTTTAAAGAAAGAATTAGGGTTCAGTAAACAAAAATCGGTACACCACACGAGGCTGGTCAAGTTAGCCACACACTAACATGAAGCTAATAAAGCTTTAATGAAGGTTGTGTTGGGCAAATCATAACCGAATATCATTAATTATATAAGTCTATACTCTATAGGTTTTGCTTATTTTCGTGTACGCTGTATTTATACAGCGTTTTTATTTGTTTACATAAAAAAAATCACCCAGCTTTTATTTTTTTCGTTACTTTAGCTTTAAATAGTTATTTACTGGGTTTAAAACAAAGAGGCAACGATTCGCTGCTACTATAACAGATTCGTAATAAGCTTGCAGTATAATGGAACGTAATAGAACCATAAACGAAACAGATTTTTTTATGATTTTATCTGTTTATCAACCTCTCTCCGTGTCTCTGTCAAGTCACGTAAATGTCATTGACCGAGATATTTGTGTCACACGTAAGGCTTCGTTAATGGGATTGTGTTTATTAAAAAAATTGATTTTGTGTTAATTTAATTAAAAAGTGGACACATAACAGTTGCAACGATGTGGCTCGACCAAGCAGACGGTTTCGCGGAGATTTTCAAAGGATACCTACCATATTATTTACTAGTTATATTCCCAATTTTCATTATAATGTCCCCAGCGAACCCCGTTGCCGCTTCCCATGAATTTTCCGTATACAGAATGCAACAATACGATCTACACAACGTACCCCACGGTGAGTTTAATTCATAAATACGTGCCCTCTTAAAACATTGAAAATCGATTACTTTTAAGGTTATATTTTTTTGTTGGAAATTTAGGAATACAAAAATTATCTTATCTTGAATTTTAGTTTAAAGCGGCAACAGTTCCTAAAGGGTTACTGTTTATTTAATGATAAAATGATAATACTTGTAGAGCATTGATGCTGAATTAAAACGATGTAAAACCTTTTTATTAATTCGCTAATTATTCATGTGCGAACCTATATTGTTCGAATTACTAATGCATGTAATTCCTTATTACATAAAATTTGTGTGAAATCATCAGTTCATACAAATCATATACTATTTTAAAATAATGTTTGTTGTGTTTTAAACTATACCATTATTATCAAAAAAATCTACACAGATTTAGATTGTTACCTGGATTATCACATCTGAACTACAAGATTGTACTATTCGGTCTAAATACGTATAGTATCTTTTATATTTGACACATTTTTGATTCAGCAACATTACAGAGCTTTTTAAATTGTTGTATTATTTCCATAAAATGCTTAACAAATCAATTTACACACTTTTAAGGATGTCGCAGCTCAAGTTTCAACCTAGAAGGCCGATCCCTCACCTCCTGGAGCATGTCACGACACTGTGTTGTAGCACGTATGCACGATATCACTATTGACCAGTTTGTAGATATACGCAGTAAGGCTGGGGCTCTCTTACTTGTACTGCCAAAGAATGATACATTGCTTACAGATGAACAGAAAGAGGTTTGAATTTAAATTTAGATAATACAATTTTTTTTAAATTATATAAATATAAATAGAGGGATAATTCTTATATAAATAATAACTAGCATTAAAAAAAAAATGTTTATATTTTATATTGATACAGAATTATTCCTTAGAGACTACAAACACTTGATTTAACATTTTCTATCATCCAATGAGTTACTGATCTCTAGGCTTGCAGAGGTCAGATGGTAATCGCTCTGTGTATTAAAGAACAACCGGTCAAAATCTGAATAAGAAGAATAAAATAATATACTTATTTCTTTCCAGCATATTAAACTCTTAGAATTGGCGATGGTGCAACAAGAAATAAATGTTCCCGTTTATTTTGCTGAGTGGACGCCGGACTTTGATGATATCATTGATGATCTACAACACAGCTTCATCACTGATGATAAATCAGGAACCGCCTTGGAAGCTATGTTTAATACTGTGTCGTCGAATGGGTATCAAATTGGTATGTATGGAAAGAGAGTAGAGTTTATATTAAACCTTTTAGTCAGCAAATCAATTCCACAATAGCACAATTTATAAAACATGCATCCTAAAACCACTCTGTGGAACCAACTTCTGCCGGCGGTCTTTCTGAACTGATATTACCTGGGAACTTTCAAGAGCCTATTCTTTCCTTAAAAGTCGACAACAGACCTGCATGCCCTTCTTTGATATTGTAGGTTTTTTTGGGCAGCGGTAATTGCTTAACATCAAGTGAGCCTCCTTCCCGTTTGCCCTCTCTTACATAAAAAAAAGTCATCAACTGTAAGATAATGATTCCTAATTAATCATAAAGGGTCAGTCCATGGCTCCCCTCTCGTGGTGTACCGATATTTCTATTCCATGGAACCTTAATTCGTTTTCTAAAATGAAAGTTTGGTCCACTTGACCGAGGAAGTACCACCCACCCTCTCACAGAAAATCAGTGTAAAATAACAAGAGTACTGTTGCGTTTCGTGCGATCAGTGAGAGCGCCGGAGGCCCAATCTCTCACCCCCTTCTTTTTCCCTTCTCATCCCATCCCTCCTATCTCTTGGGTTGGGAACATGCATGTGATAATTCAAGTATCGCCAGCATTCATAGGTTGTGGTGACTGCTTCCCATCAGGTTGACGATATGCCTGTTTGCCAACCGTCATGAAAAAGAGAAACATTTAAAATGTCTAATGGAATAGACACAATAACAAGAACAAAGCCTTAATTACTTATTGAGATATGCATATTAGCAATGGAAAATAATTAAAATAAACGCTACACACTCAATGGCCCCCATTAGGATAGTGATATCCTGTGTCGGGGGTTCGGAAACATACAAGGACAAATACACCCAGACCGGAAAATATGCTTGCATGGTCAATACAAACATATTATGCTCTGAGCGGGAATCGAACCCGCGACCTGTGGCGTTTTAGGCAGGTTCGCTACCGCTGCGCCACAACGTCGTCAAATGAATATATGCATCATGGTTATAAAACCTTAATATTTCTAAGGCATTTTATATTAAATCTTTAAGTATTTTTTAGTTGTGTCAGCTGCAACACCACAAAAGATTGATTCAAGACCAGTGACTATTCATGGCAAGCTGCTCGGTAGATCTGGAACCGCTCAGACCATTGTTATAGCAGCACATTATGATTCCTCAAGTATTGTTCCAGTAAGTATTATTTAGTACTCAAATATTTATTGTATAACTAACTAACTTCTACCAGCATCGTCGACCGGAGACATCAATTCTTTTTTCTAAAATAAAAGTAACCTAAGTTGCTTCTTATAACATCAGCTATGTGCCAGTGACAGTATCGCTACAATCAGTCCAGCCGTTTCAAAAATTAGCTAGAAAAAACAGACAGACCGACAGACAAAAATTTTAAAATTGTTTTTTATGTATTACTGTATATACTTTCATATGCCTTTAGTAAAAAGCTGTTATTTTGGAATTACAAACAGACACTTGAACTTTATTTATCTGTATACATAATGTTCAGTGAATTTATAATTATTTCACATAAATTGATTATAAATGAAAATAAAAACGAATATTATAAATGTGAATGTGATTTTCTATGTGATACCAGACATTTTTCTGAAAAAGTATTATTTTTTTTTTTATGTTAGAAGTTGGCAAACAAGCATACGGCCCACCTGATGGTAAGTGGTTGCCGTAGCCTATGAGCGCTTGCAGCACCGTTAGTACGTGCCACTCACGCGTTGCCAACCTCGAGATATTAGTTCTTAAATCTCGTCAGCCCAGTAATTTCACTAGCGTACAATGCCCTTCAAACCGGAACACAGTAGTGCCTAAGCACTACTATTTGGTGGCAGAATATTGGACACTGCGGTGGTACCTACATAAGCGGCCTCTTGCAACAAAGGACCTACCACAAGTGTGACTGATTGCACTGGTGGAATAATCCCTGTTGTGACAGAGGTTATCCCAACAGCGGGCGACGGGGTCGTCACATCCCGACGCCTTTAGTGTTAATTCAGGGATTAAGCAATAGAGCCATGCTTCTACCAGGACAAATGGGCTGGCTCGACCGGGAAGTACTACCCTCTCACAGAAAATCGGTGTAAAGTAACTCTAACAGTATCAGTAGGTACTGTTGCGTTTCGTGCGACGAGTGAGAGGGGAGGCCCAATCTTCCACTCCCTCTGTTCCCCACCAATCTCTTCCTTACTACTAATACTTCTACTAATCGCGTTCATAGGTTGCCGTGACTGCTTAAGATAAGACGGACCGTATGCTTGTTTGCCATCCGTTATGAAAAAAAAGCAATTTTGTGCCAAATTGCTCATCTATCTCATCAACTCTCTCCAACAGGATCTCTCATTCGGTGCTGATTCCAACGCTTCCGGAGCGGTGGCACTACTGGAGCTAGCTAGGATCTTCTCCCGTCTCTACTCGACTCAAGCTGTGCGAGGGATGCCGTCTCTCATCTTCGTCTTAATGTCCACCGGTCACTCTTTAAATTACTTTGCTACTAAGAAGTGGCTTGAGGAACATTTGGACTCAGCGGATGCAAGTTTGCTTCAGGTAATTTTTTGTTTTATAGTCTAACTGAGCCCGTTGTGGCGTTGTGGGGACACCGTTGTGGCGTTGTGGGTAGCGTGTCTGCCTTTAGTCTCGATGGTTGCGGGTTCGATTCCCGCTCGGGCAGATGTTTGTTAAATTTCTGTCTCGGTTTGGGCGTTTGTCTGTGGGTCTCCCCAGCGTGCCTCGGACAGCACGTAAAGCTGTCGGTCCCGATTGTTATCACAAAACATCTGATAATAATCATTAACTCTTGATGAGTAAATTTCTTTTATCCAATGAGTTTCGGTTCGCCCTTAGGGTTGCGGAGGTCAGATGGCAATCGCTTTGTATAATAACTAGTAACCAGTCAAATCCGGATAAGAGTAATAAGCAGACCCTGGGTAAAATAAAATACCGGGAATAATGCTAGGACGAAGAAGCCTAATTGAGCCCGTGGCCCCCCACTCGCTGATAAAAAGTACCCTATGTGTTAATCCAACTCAATTATGAGGACATGTTATTGGACGTGTACCTCGCATATAATTAAGACAATTCAACAACAATTGCTGAATGTCCCCTAGACAGATTGCAATGGAGAAAGAGAAAAAAAAAATGTGTTAATCCAGGCAATAAGCTATGTGTGTACCAAATTTCATCCAAATCTGTCCAGTAGTTTTTGCATGAAAGAGTAACAAACATCCATCCATCCGTCCAGGCATCCAAACTGTTTTATATTTATAAAATTAATTCGATTAGATTCCATAGTTAGATATCCTAATATTATAAATGCGCAAGTTAGTTTCTGTTTGTTTGTGACGCTTTGACGCCTAAACCGCTGAACAGATTATGATGATTTTTTTATAGCTAAAGACGGACCATAGTGACAGTTATAGGCTAATTTTGGATAACAAAACTTACGAGGGTTTGAAATATGGGATAAAGGTTGTATGGGGAACCAGTTATTTCTTGTATTAAAGGTGTTTTATTAAATATCATTATTTACGCGGATGAGTATCTTCAAGATACACATACATATTTATATCTATACCAAAAATCATCATAATATTTAGACACCGTTGTGGCGTTGTGGGTAGCGAGTCTGCCTTAAGCCTCGACGGTTGCGGGTTCGATTCCCGCTCGGAGCAGATGTTTGTACTAATCGTACAGGCATGTTTTCCGGTCTGGTTGTGTTTGTCCTTGTCATTGTGAATGTTTCCGGACCCCGACACAGGATATAATTATCCTAATGGGGGCTGTTGAGTGTGTAGCGTTTATTAAATTATAATACCATATTTAAAAAAAAAAAAAAAATATAGCAGCAGCGTATGCTTGAAAGCGTCACAGACAAACTCACATTCGCAATTAAAATATTTTTTTATATGTCATGACGGTTGGCAAACAAGCATAAAACAGAAGAGAACTGAGAGGGTGGAAGAATGGGCCTCCGGCCTCCTCACTCATCGCACTCCACACAACAGTACCTACTGATATTATTACTTCACCCCTATTTTCTGTGAAAGGGTAGTACTTCCCGGTCGAACCGTCCCATTTGTGCTGGGTGGAGTATTTTTTTTTAATGTATGGCTCTACTACCGATAATATTAATGAATATTTAATTATCTTCGTAGGACATATCATTCGTAATGTGCCTGGACTCGATATCCTCTGGGCCGCTCACGATGCACGTCTCCAAGCCACCCAAGGCAGGGTCTCCAGCTCAGTCCATGAAGTCCAGGCTGGGAGTGCCGCTCGTCCATAAGAAGATAAACCTGGCCGATGAACTGCTCGCTTGGCATCATGAGAGATTCAGTATTAGACGGATGACTGCCTTCACCATAAGTTCCTTGAAGGTTTGTTATTTTATTTTATAAATTATGAACTTAACCCTGAAGCTTAGCCAACAGACATTATCACCCATGCAGACTGTTGGGATAACCTCTGTCACAACAGAGATTATTCCACCAGTGCAATCAGTCACACTGGCGGTAGGTCTTTTGTTGCAAGAGGCCGGCTAGGTAGGTACCACCGCAGTGTTCAATATTCTGCCGCCAAATAGTAGTGCTTAGGCACTACTGTGTTGCGGTTCGAAGGGCATTGTACGCTAGTGAAATTACTGGGCGAACGAGATTTAAGAACTAATATCTCGAGGTTGGCAACGCGTGAGTGGCACCTACTAATGGTGCTGCAAACGCTCATAGGCTGCGGCAACCACTTACCATCAGGTGGGCCGTATGCTTGTTTGCCAACATAAAAAAAAAAAAAACATCACAGAGAAAAGAGACTTTCATAGCAATCACTGATCCGTAAACGATCGGTGAGGGTTTATTTTTTTTGATGATGGTTGGCAAAGAAGTATATGGTCTGCATGATGGTATTCAGTCCCCCCAACCTATGAACGCGTGCTGTACTTGAAGTATCACTTGCGCGTTGCCAACACAAGGGATAGGAAGTAAGAGATAAGAAGGGGTTTATGCTGAGAGAAGCATGGCTCTACTACCTTGAAAACCCACCTAACTTTAAGCGACTTTAGGCGCGGTCAGTCGGTAGATGGGTGACCGCATAGTGGTATTTCCACTGAGTGTCTCCGTGCTTCGGAGGGCACGTAATAAGGGCACGCACGCACGCACGAGGGCCTACACGGGCGACCTGAACAACTCTGACACTAGGTTGGCTTCTAACCACTCGATAAGAAGAAAATGCTATGAATATTCAAATCAAACTGGAATAAATATATTTTATAACAGTAAATCCATGCTCATCCCAGAACAAATGGGTCAGGTCTACCGGGGAAGTTCTACCCTCTCACAGAAAATTGGCGTAAAGTAACAGAGTAATGTTTCGTGCGATAAGTGAGAGTTCTGAGGCCCAATCTCTGACCGAGCTGGTCAGCTGTTTCCTTCCTTTTGACCTTCCCATCCTTTTTTTTTTTTTTTTTTTACTTGGAGAAATGTAGTTACGCACTCGAGCGCCGGGACGGGTGCAATGGCGCAGGAGGTGTGTGGACTCGGAGCCGGGCTACCCTACCCACTAAAACTCCAAGGTCCCATCTTGCGCCATAGTGGGACGTCGCGGGTCGCCGAAGCACACAACCGCGACGCCCCCGTGCTTGCCCTGAGGGGCCCACCGGTGGCGGCAACTTACTGCCGCCATACATACATAAGCCAGGCCTTTCGGCCTCCACCTTGGGCGGCAACATAGACCTTCCCATCCCTCCCACAATCACAAGCGATCATTATTTGCGGTGGCTGTTTACCATCAGACTGACCCTATGCTTGTTTGCCAATTGTCATGACATAAACGGTAGCGAACCTGCCTTAAACATCACAGACTCAGAGCAAATGTTTATAACAACCATACAGGCATATGTTTATGACTGGTTGTGTTAGTCCTTGTCGTTGTATGTTTCCGGACCCCCAACACAGGATATCATTATATTAATTAGGCTGTTAAGTGTGTAGCGTTAATTTAATCTTTAAATTCTCTCCACAGAGCCACAAAGACTCATCCCGTGGGACTGTCTTGGATAAACCATCGGAGAGTTCTCTACGAACACTTTCCAATAACATAAAGGCTACAGCCCGAGCACTCGCTTCACATATCTACAATATGACTGAAGAAGAAAGTGACGAGGATATGGAACTCTATGATAATGCCCTGGTATGTTCTGACTGACATGGTGCACATTGAGCCTGCTTTGAACATCTCTCCTCCGTGCCCCGGAGAGCACGTTAAGCTATCGGTTAATGTGGTATTTATGTAGGATCTGCTTATACTGTTATCCGAATTTGACAGGTTACTGGTTTTTTACACAGAGCAATTGCCATCTGACCTCCGCAACCCTAAAGGAATCAGTAACTCGTTGGATAAGAGCAAATTATTTATCAAAGTTAACGATTATTATCAGATGTTATGTGATAACAACTGAGACCGACAACTTACCGAATCATATATTTGTAAGACCATTACAAAAGTTAGCCCCGAAAGAGAATCGAACCCGCAACTATACCTCTATATGTATAGATCTTAATATAAATGGTATTTTTACAGAGTGTGGAGGAGAAGTCAATAAGACACTGGTACAAGTTCCTCTCATCGCAGGCACGAGCTCCGCAGATCATCACAACCTCACCAAATGGTGGTTAGTATGGTTTACGGTATTGAATAAACACTACACATTCAACAGCCCTCATTAGGATAGTGACATTCTGTGTCGGGGATCCGGAAACATACACAATGACAAACACAAACACACCCAGACCGGAAAACATAAGGAGCGGAAATCGAACCCGCGATCTGTGGCACTTAGAGCAGGTTCGTTACCGCTACGTGACAACGTCGTCGTCTTTAACATGAATAAACAATATTGTAATGCTAATAATATGTTAAATATAAAAATTGTGGGAATAGATGGATAGATATTTTGTTACTCTCTCACATAAAAACTACTAAACGGATTTGGATGAATTTTAGCATACACAGCTAAATAACTCGATTAATAGGATACTTTTTATCCGGGCAAAATGTTTGGTTTCTGTGGGATTATAAAAAAAGTTACGTGACGTACGTGACTCATACGTACGTGTGCGTGTGTACGTGTACCTTATATAAAATATAATTTTCCGTATTATTCCTTAATGTATAATTTAATTTTTAAGCTATTGCATAGCTTTTATCGTGGGCGTTGAGCGCGGTGATCGAATCAAGAAGTTCCGTAACGAAAATAAAACCTAACACTCCCCACAAGAAAAATTATAGCGAATACCTCAATAAATGTATTGGAAAAATACATTGATTATTCCCATAACTTTGTTTTTCATATTAATTTTAATAATTACTATGAAATTACCAACTTTTTTTGCGGTCGATTTTAACTCGTTATATTTTTAAAGCCCTTAAGATTCTTCATAATCAAGCTGCGGAACACTTTAATTTCACCAGTGCGTAGTCCACAACGCACTTGACGGCTAATTATTTGGACGCAAATAAGCAATATCATGTCAACTCACACGAATGTCATTTCGAGAAAAACGCGTTTGAAAACTTTGAACAACTTGCTTTATATGAATTTTCTTTTATTTATTGGCCAAGTTTTTGGCAATTTCAAGATGTATGTAAGTTATTTTACTTATTGCACATAAAATAAGTATACAAACTGCATATTTCGTATATAATATAACCCAAAACGTTTAAAATAATACATAAATGGCATGATTGAAAAAATGGCTTTTTTAGAAGTTTTAAAGCTTAAAACCCTACAATTATTGAAGAAAAATGTTGTTCAGCCATTTACCAACACTTCTGCATATATAACTCAGTTTTTTCAATTTTGTGGGTTAACATGGTATTGCTTATTTGCGTCCATTTATTTATTTGTATCGTGTAGGAGTGACCGGTGCGCTCGAGCGGGCTCTATCCCGCTACATGGAGACGTCGCTGAGCGCGCACGCGCTGGACCGCCGCGAGCCCGAGTACGCGCTCTACGCGCCCACAAGGGCTCAGCTCTACGTCTACAGGTCTGTTTTTTTAAAATATATATAAAATCGGTAAACTCTTGACCTCCATCGAGCGCGGAGGCATAGATGAGGTGTTTTTTTATGTTAGAAGTTGGCAAACAAGCATACGGCCCACCTGATGGTAAGTGGCTGCCGCAGCCTATGAGCGCTTGCAGCACCATTAGTAGGCGCCACTCACGCGTTGCCAACTTCGAGATATTAGTTCTTAAATCTCCTCTGCCCAGTAATTTCACTAGCGTACAATGCCCTTCAAACCGGAACACAGTAATGCCTAAGCACTACTATTTGGTGGCAGAATATTTGACACTGCGGTGGTACCTACCTAGCCGGCCTCTTGCAAAAAAGACCTACCACCACTGTGACTGATTGCACTGGTGGAATAATCTCTGCTGTGACAGAGGTTATCCCAACAGCGGGCGATGGGGTCGTCACATCCCGACGCCGCCGTGTACGGTGGAGTGAGCTTACTCATAAGAAGCCTGTGTACTCGCACCTTGAAGAGTTTCATGTTGTATGTTTTCGGGAATACAGACGTCGGAAGACCATTCCACTCCCTGGCAGAGCGCATTATAAAAGATGATTGAAAGCGCTTAGTGAGAATGTTTTATTTGTATTATGTGTTACACGCTACACACTACAATCCCATTAGATTAGTGATATTGGGGTCGGAAAACATACACAAAAAAAGGACAAACACACAGTCCTGGTTGATACAAAAGTCCGCCCTAGGATTCGAGCCCGCGACCGTAGGGGCTAAAAGCAGGCTCGCTACCAACACACCACAACGGCTGTACGAGCCAATAACGCTCATACAGCAGGGTATTACTAATATTCCTATTGCCTCTTATAAGGTCGAAACTTGCGCTAGGAGTGGGTACGACAATAACCCAAGAGGGTCAGGATCGAGCCTGCGACTCTCGTGTTAACGGAGCGAAGTCTGCCCTTGTACCGTTGAGCTATTGAGGCTTCAATGTTATTTTATTCGTATTAATACGTAATATTTTAGTCGTAACAAAAGCTCCGTCACGGATTAACGTGACGTCACGTTATTAACTAATGACGATGTGTAACACAACTCAGATAACCCAACATGGCTATCTTAATCTATCAATAATCGTTTAAACTTAATAGTGGTCCCGACGCCTGTAGAATTATTAAAAATCCAGATTATTATATATGTATACTAGCGGCCCGCTCCGGCTTCGCACGGGTATAAAATATATAGCCTATGTCATTCACTGAGAAAATGATTAAAATCGATCCAGTACTTTTGATCTATTCATTACTGCCCGTGGCCCGCACGCGTTAAATGTAATTATTTACGACATCACATTAGAAACCTCAATTTTTTTTAATTCTCTACTATTTAATGGATGTTATTATTATACATATAAACCTTCCTCTTCAATTACTCTATCTATTAAAAAAACGGCATCAAAATCCGTTGCGTAGTTTTAAAGAATTAAGCATACATAGGGACAGAGAAAGCGACTTTGTTTTATACTATGTAGTGATAATGTTAGATTCCATGTGCTTACTTTCACGCATTGATATTTCTGCTCCGTCTAGACTACCAAGATTGAACAGATTCACTTTATTCAAAGGAAAAGCGTCTAAGTCTAATCTGGGTTATAATGCGCCTCTGAATAGAATTATAAGATCCTACAATACATTATCATACTAATTTCTTTAAGCACTCCTTCACAGTAAGTGCTATATTATTGTGGAATACTCTGCCTTTAGCAATACGGCAATCAAAAACTTTAGATTCTTTTTAAAAATCTGTTAAAAAACTTTATTTAGCAGAGACTGAATAAGACGGCTCATATATTATCACCTAATATTATATAGTTTATTTATTTATATTATTTTCTTTATTATATTTTATGTTTATCGTATAATTATTATTTATTAGTTTATTATTGAATATCTATTGAATATTATTATGTATGTAAGCAAGTCTGTGTATTAGTGTTTAACTATTGGTATGTATGTCTATTATACCGGCACGACCTGCCTAATTATATAACGACAACTCTCCTTTCCCAAAGGTTGCCTGGGAGAGATCGCTTTTAAGCGATAAGTATATTGAGTATATATTAAGTATATTGTACTCCCATATTGTGTGTATTTTTTTCTCCTCTTCTTGAGATTGTGTATTTTTATGTGGTGTACAATAAAGTGTATAAATAAAATAAATAAATAAATAATCGAATGGTCACAACATTGATATTTTTGATGATTCTAAACCTAAATTTAAAAAATCCATTCTGTCACTGTAGCTTTTTATTTTCTTTTTTTTTTTAGTTCGTGATTTATATATCCATACATTAAATTTTAAAAGTTCTAAGTTCTTATTTTGCTTAAATTGTGTATAGTTTTGAAATTTATTTACCTTTGCCTTACTAATGTAGTGTCACCTGTAATTGAGACACCATTTATATTTGTATGTAAATCGATTAAGTACTTTTATCTTGTATTGATGTGTGTTTTGTTGATGACCTTTAAATAAATAAATAAATAAATGAATAATGGAATGGCTCGTTTATTAAAATTAATATTTATATTCTATTTCAGCGTAAAACCAGCGGTGTTCGATCTGATTCTAACGTTAGCCATCATCGCCTACCTGACTGTCATCTATTTCGTATTACAATTCTTCCCGAAGTTCTACGACGAATACGCGAAGATCGTCGCTGGGAAGGTGAAAGTTAATTAGGTAATTATAAACTTTATTAACAAGTCTTAGAGTCGTTATTGCCCTGTAGGATTTGCGTGTAATAATTTGCCTTAATGATATGACCGTTTGTGTGTTACGTAAGAAGTTTATATTTGTTTATCTTCTTTTAAGTTTTGGAGATAAGAATTCCATAAGAAACTACTACCCAAAGAATCAAACCCAGTGGTTAGAATACGCTTCGTTTTGGCGTGTTGGTAATAGCTTGCTTTGAGCCTCGGCGTCGTGGGTTGTATTCCCGCTTGAAAATTGTGCAATCGGAGGGCTCCCGTTTCTTACGTTTTTTCTTTATCTCTGAATATAATTCGAAATGAAATCTGTATATTTATATAGGAAGAGATAGGGACAGAGAGAGAGAGAGAGATTTGCGCAACCACTTGCTCGTGTACTCAGTGTTACGTGCCGATATCTACTAAATCGCACTACCAGTAAGCAGCGTTAAGGAATTTCGTTCAAAAATACTCACCATCTTATAAGAAAACATAATCCAACGCAATATTGCCCTAAACCTTCTCACGTAACAGATAAACGGTCATTTAGAACTTGAGCAATATGAAAAAGACTAAATTAGTCTAAATTCAACTTTATTATAAGGTTATAGAGTCGATTTTACATAGAATGGTTTGGTTATGTAGAAGATGAAAGGTTGAATTAAGGAATAATGTAACATTGTAAAGCGAAACCAAACAAAATAAAGCGAATTTTGAATTTTATTTTAAACATTAGTATTGAAATGTCATAATAATTATATAAATTCTGTTGAATACAAACAGATTATAAATATTTTTATGTATATTTGTGTTAGGGAGCGTTCAAGTCTTATTTAGATAGGCATCTAATTAATTTCGACCCTCCCCAATAGATAGGCTCTTTAAAGATTCACGTCATATTAAAATAAAAAATAAAAAAATTTTGCCCAATTTTTTTTTGCATTTTTCTTTACGTCTGATTCTCTCAGTTTCACCAAGAAAATTAATCATTAACTTAATTGCAAAAATATTTTTTTCCAATTTTTGCATTTTTGTTACGTCAAATTCTCTCAGTTTCATCAAGAAGTTCCTTAACTTAATTGCTAAAGATACCCTTGCCTAAAAAGGGGCAGCCTACAACTTGTCGTATGACGTATTTAAACTATTCTATTTAACCAAGTCTTGCAACACTGAGCTCAAAACAAAGAAAGTTTTATTTTTAGTGTGACTTTTAGTGACACTCACTGTACCAGTGAAAGCTGTCTTAAGTGTCTATCTCCTAAGTCTACTTATTTAACACTTTAACGCCCCCCCTTAATTATGTTATTAAAACTACACTTACAAAATGATTATTTTGTTTTTCATTAAATACGTTTTTTTTGCTGACTGTATAATAATAATTTTTTCCATTTTTAAGTTACATAAATAAATAAGTAATCAAAATAGTTTTTAAGTGAAAGGAAAGTACTCAAATTAAAAATTGAGTTATATATTATCTGTTTTCTAATTTTAAGTCAATTATGAATTTTATTTATTAAAAGACGTTTAAAAATAATAACTTTTTTTGTAAGTATTATTATGAATAATTTTTTCTAGTTGTGATTTCGAAAAAAATAATTAGTTTTGTACCTTCAAAAAGTTTCTATTATTCACAATACGAAAAAGAACCCTGAAGTGAAGTGAAGCAATAGCTCAACGGTAGAAAGGACGGCTGCGCTCCGTTAACGCGAAACGCGGGTTCGATCCTGGCCCCCTCGAGCTATTGTCATACCCACTCTTACCGCAAGCTTCGAGCTTATTTGGAGGGCAATAGGAATATTAGTAATGCCTTGAAAAAGCATTGCTAATATTCTTGAAAAAAAAAGCAGTATAAAATAATTAACAAGATTCATATTATTTTTTATTTTATTTGAAAAACTTAATTATGGTTTATAATTAGGATTTGAATTTAAAACTTATAATTATTACCAAACCTCATTGATTGATAATATTTACCGCGTTTCTTCTTATTAAAATGGTTATTTGCCGTCCGTAAGTTCCTTACAATATTGTTAAAAATGCACTCAGATATATTTTAAACTAATTTCTTTAATAAAAATGGCAATTGCAATAATAAAGAGCAATTTGAAACAGTTAAGACGAATACCGGCTATTTTTAATAGCTCGTTTCAACTATCTATAGTACAAAAATTGTAAGAAGTTTCTGTTTACGTTTGGAGTCCTTTATCAGATCATGAGAAAATTTATAAGATACCTTCTAGAAGCATCACCTGTCCAAAAGGGTAAACACCTTCATTTAAAACCAAAGCTTTATAAAAATTATTCAAGATGTAGAAGTCGGTTTGAAAAAAAAGTTTATAGAGCGGTTTTCCATGAACGTATAAACAAGCGTTTTATAAAACAGTTTTTAGAAGAGCATATAGATGCGCCGTTTGCCAAACGTCTTAAATTTAGTGACACTGTTTACAACCGTATTTTACCACCACCGGCCGGTTTGATTATATACGGACGCGCGTTTGGTTTTTTTAAATAGCGATATGAAGCGCTTTTATAAGCGTTTAAATGGTCTGAAACCGCCCTTACTGTCATAAATGCTAACCCTACATGATGACTCTATGATCATCTCAGAATTATAAGACAGTGCAAGTATATTTTTTTCTTTAGATAAGTCAACTTGTACCCAAAAATGTATTTATATAACTTCACAATAGGAATTAGTTTTTCAAGAGAATCTATGGACCGTAATTGGTTCAATATTAAAATCAGTAGATTGTAGTTACCCATATGGCTGTTTTAATGTATCAATTCTTCGTGTTGACGATATATTAAAGAAATTTTGAGTCACATGATACATCATGCAAGTGCAGAATTGAAGTACATCGAAGTGTGAATCAAAGTTAACATTGCAAATTCATCACTATCTCCGTAATGTACATTAGTATTTCTTTTGAGAAAAAAAGTCACGTGAATACGCGCGCATTCTACTAAATGTGTCGTCATCACGTCACGCCCAGTACGTTGACAAGACACGTAAAATCGTGCGAATGGCGTCATGAGAATACGCGCGCATACGTGCATCTTCTCTTTGATTGTGAAGAAATTGTCGCTTTAATTCTGCGCTAGGATGAGACATGTGTTGGACACTTAACGTGAATTAAAATTTAATGCGTTTTTTGTAGTTCTAAGCTTTTTAATGTGTATTCCATTCGAAGATGAAAGATTAATGCATTTGTTTATGAATATCATAAAGTATGATATATTAAAAAAAAATGAATTTTTCATTAAAATTCCTATAAAATCAAATGATAAATTGATCTACGCTAACAATTGCATGGCTTATCCAATTTATTTTTATAATAAGTCGTAGAAAGATTGTATTACCTAATAAGAACTTAACCGTTATACTCAGCTGTGTACAAATTTGTGCTCTGACCATAGACTTACTATATAAACTACCTTCATTGTGCACAACATAACCGAGTAAAGTTAGCGTGTGACTAACTTCGTTCCGTTGCATTTACGGAGTAGCACCAGCGAGTATTTGATATTTTGTTTGTATGGAAGGTTGTTTCCATAGTATAAAGTAAGTCTAAGGTTCTGACATAATGGAAAATCTGTATCTATGTTTAATGCAATACCAAATATACCTTATATTAATATCATATAATCTGAAATTGTATGTCTCAAAAATTAAAAATGTTATGTAAGCATAGATAACTTTATTTAGATTGTCTATTACTGCCAAATGTAACTGTTTCATCGATAATTACTAGTCACGTTTACGTGATAAAAAGCGTTGTATTTAATCTGTTTAATATATTTTATTCTTGTTTTCACATTTAAAATACATACCTTAAATACATTGCTATTATTTTTTTAATAAATCGTAATTTTGTCTATGACTTTAATTCGCAAAAAAGGCGCGCTCAAAAGAGACATAAGTCAATCTGACACTTTAAAATAACCTAAAATTTTATTGTGTTTTGCAACAATTAAAAATTGTAAAGTTTTTTTAATATATCCTTTTATCATTGTATACGGTTTTGCCTTTTTGCGATTTAAAGGTTTCCTTTTTTTTTTTTAAAGTACCATAGACAATGCTTTTGATTTTGTTTTATATATTTGTAATAGACTTAAGGCTTCTTCTTTGTATAATAGCGATTTCTAAGTTCCAAATGCATTATAGGTTTGCGGTTCAAATATTTATTAGAAGAGTGACATATCTAATATATAGTCGTCTCTTTTTCTCGCGTAGATTTTAAAGGTTGTGGGCGCAGAACAAATCGTAAAATGTGTAAGCGAAAGTGTACATTGCATGGAATTGAATAAAAAAGTGGTTTAAAAAATTTGATTTTTATTTATTCGAAATTTTTGAATTTTCTTACATCAAAAATATACTTATGCTAAAATGTAAAAAGGTTTATCAATATAACAGCTACCTTTAATAATGCAACCATTTTATGGCACATCGAATAATCTCAGTGATTTTTTTAAAAATATATAAAAATCTTAACAAAAATATCTTAAAACTATGAGTAAATACATCTGCTTAGTTCTTATAATATACTTTATGTTGAGGGAATAAGATTGTTTATCCTTCGAAAACTTCAACACTGGCTGCTCCGTTTATGTCTTTAAGTTCAACAGACTTGAATGTCGCCACGAAGTTGATCATTCCCACTTTCTATAAACAAAAACAATGCAATTTAAAAATTAAGTGACAATAATACTTAATGCTATTTAAAAAAACGACTTTTCTTATAAACAAAAAAAAATCGCTGTATTGAATCATCGGTCGTATTTGCGGTGCATATGAAACACAATTTTATGAATAAACGCCACACACTCAACATCCCCCATTATTATAGTAATATCCTGTGTCGGGGGTCTGTGAAAACACACAAGGACAAGTACAAATACACCTAGACCAGAACACATGCCTGTATGGTCAATACAAACATTTGCTCCGAGCCGGAATCGAACCCGCCGTGACCTGTGGCGCTTATAGCAGGTTCGCTACCGCTGCGCCACAACGGTCGTCAATAAAACGCGCGTGTAATACACGCTCATAATATACTACATAAGTACAGTTTGTATTAGATCAGTATTAGAAACGAAAAATTGGTCATTTAAAAATGATCAATTTGACATAAATTAAATAATTTAAGTAGTTGTATGTTTAGGACAGTAGGCTTTTTTGAAGTATACAACTGTTCCAATGTTTTCATAATACATATTGACTTACGTTAGGCTGTACTGGTAGCTCAGCACTTAGCATTTGATGCGGTTCTGCATCGGCAGCGTTGAGGCGGAACGTACGGCCAGCGATGCCGGATGACGTCACACGGAACTCGCAACCCGTCAGCGTGCGGTCCAGAGGGTTCACGAAGGAGAGCGCTGCGGTCGCTGGCTGACCGACTATTAAGTCCTCGTTGAACTGATGGAGAAAATAACATTTTAGATATGGAAATGGGTTGAGTAATTGGGATGAAAATAATAGGAATTGTTGTAGGTAACTTTTGGTGATTGTAAGGTGATGTTATGTAGCTTTACCTTCCTCAAAAATAGTCTCCAAGTAAAATGACTTATATACGGACAGAGAGACAGACAAACAGACAAACGGACGGATGGACATGAGGAATTATAAGGGTTCTATATTTGCCATTTGAATAAGGAACCTTAAGAAATCGTTGGTATTGGTATCTGTGAGTGATGAAAATGTCACTGGTATTTCCTGAAATGATTGCGTTCAAACAATTCAACTTTTCTTCCGAATAGATGGTGAGTATTCGTCATAATGTGCCCTCACCCTAAAGCATAAATATTTACGATTATAGCACTATTGATATGATGATGAATGACAACTGTGGTGTAATACTTCTACTATAATTTCACAGAAAATCGGCGTCAAGTAACAGTACCATTAGGTACTGTTGCGTTTCGTGCGATGAGTGAGAGCGCTGGAGGCCCAATCTCCCACCCCCTCTGTTCCCTTCCTTTTTTTCCCTGCTCATCCCGTCCCTCCTGTTCTTTGGGTTGGCAATGCGCTTGTGATACTTCAAGTATCGTAATCGTTCATAGGTTGCGGTGACTGTTTACCATCAGGCGGACCGTATGCTTGTTTGCCAACCGTCATAACATAATAAAAAACCAAAATTTCTACTACCACTACTAACATTCGACTGACTTACCTTGATGTTGATATTGGGTTTGAGGACTTGGAAGTCATCGTCATCAGCCCATGATTGTTTGGTTTCGTCAACAATAGCCATAGCCGAGATCTTCATATTGCAATACTCAACTAACTTGGGTAAGTAGTCATCTGGGTGGACGAGGATACTGACTTGTTCACCTGGAAGAAAAAAATAAGTTGTTTGTTTTTCATTTTTATTTTACTAAGTTGACAAGCAAGCATACGGCCCACCTAATGTTAAGCGGTTGCCGTAGCCTATGAGCACTTGCTACATGCCATTAGTACGTGTCAGTCACACGTTGCCAACCTCGAGATATTGGTTCTTAAATTTTTGCCTAGTAATTTCACTAGCCTACAGTGCCCTTCAAACCGGAACACAGTGCTGCATGAGACACTACTGCTTGGCGGCTTAAAAGACCTACAAACAGTTTGATTGATTGCACTGGTGGAAAAATCTCTGCAGTGACAGAAATTATTCCAACGCCGCCTTGGAAATTCTATTTAAATTCAATTTCAAATAAATATGTTTTTGAATATGCTTACGTTTTTGTGGTCCAACGAATACTTTGCCTTCTATTTTCTTGACGAGTTCAGCTTTGACGCCATTGTAGAAGACGCTGGTAGCTGTTAGAGCTGCCTTGATGTTACGACCCTTAAAGAGAATTCATAAATAAGTTAATCATAAATAATTATTGAAATTATGAAAGGTTATCAAAGCAATCGATGAAAATATTACGACTCTTATTTGAGCGCTTTTTTATTTTTTTTTTTTTTTTTTTTTGATTCACCAGTAGTAATAGTAAACTAATATAACAATATGACTTAATCTATGAACTTAAAAATAAGTGCATTACCTATTAACGCGAATACCGCTTGCAATAAGAAAGGAGAATAAATATTACATGTAACTGAATGCTTATTTAAATTTAATTGAGTTATATTATATATTGTCCAGAAAAGCGATTTGAAAAAAGAATATAAAAATTAAAAAAATTACATACTAAAATATTTTTGAAAAAGTGTACAAAGAAAAGAAAAAAAAATACATCAATTTATGTTGCAAACAATTTTAAAGTATTTTTTACGGAACTTAAAGTCTCCAAATGAAGTTTTGGACCAACCTCGTCAGAAATATTCTCGATGTCAACAATAACCCTGAACTCCTTGCCGATGGGTACGGTGTCGATGTCCCGAAGCTTGAATGTGACATCACTCGACAAATTAGCGGCAACAGCGTAGTATCTACAAACATAAAAATCTTCAATAATTGCTTCTTCAGGGTTGCCATTTTCTCAATTTTATAGACAGTAATTTCATTTCATGACGGTTGGCAAACAAGCAATGATTCCGCTTGATGGTAAGCAGTCACTGCAACATATGAATGTTTGAGATACTTGAAGTATCACATGCGCGTTGCCAACCCGAGGAACAAGAAGGAAGGGATGAGAAGGAAAAAGGGAAGGGAATAGAGGGGTGGGAGACTGGGCCTTCAGCGCTCTTGCTCATCGCACAAAACGCAACAGTACCTACTGAAACTGTTACTTGACGCCGATTTTCTGCCAGATGGTAGTACTTCCCGGGCGAGCCGGCCCATTTGTTAGAAGCGTGGCTCAACTACCATAAAAAGTTAAAAGGTAGTTGAATGTTAGCAATGATTTTTCAAGGCATTACTAATATTCCTATTGCACCTCCAAACAAGCTCGAAGCTTGCGTTAGGAGTGGGTACAATAGCTCAAGGGGATCAGGATCGAACCCGCAACTCTAGCCTTAACAGAGCGTAGTTGGGCCAGGTAGCGTTGAGCTATTGCAAACTTGTTATTTCAATTACTGTTCTTATAAAGATACCCTACCTCTTTGCTCTCTCGGAGTACCGCACTCCATTCATCAGCGCTAATCTTTCAGAGGCAGTTCCCTCCCTGTGCTTGTATTCGCCGGTGATATCCTGCCTGTCTTCATCACCCAGAGGGTCGAACACGAATGGTTTCTTTGTCAAGACCATACGGCCGATGCTGTGGAAACATTAAAATACCATTAAATTATGTCGTCGGGATGTGACGACCCCATCGCCTGCTGTTGGGATAACCTCTGTCACAACAGAGATTATTCCACCAGTGCAATCAGTCACACTGGTGGTAGGTCTTTTGTTGCAAGGGGCCGGCTAGGTAGGTACCACCGCAGTGTCAAATATTCTGCCGCCAAATAGTAGTGCTTAGGCATTACTGTGTTCCGGGTTGAAGGGCACTGTACGCTAGTGAAATTACTGGGCGGACGAGATTTAAGAACTAATATCTCGAGGTTGGCAACGCGTGTGTGGCACCTACTAATGGTGCTGCAAGCGCTCATAGGCTACGGCAACCACTTACCATCAGGTGGTCCGTATGCTTGTTTGCCAACTTCTAACATAAAAAAATAATAAGAAAAACTGGTCGATAGACTTCATAATAATCTCTTGGTCTCTTGCAAAATATCTCTTAGCAAAAAACTACGACAAGCGTTTAGTGTGCGTTAAACGCGCGCTAAATTTTCTCTAGTGTTTATATGGTGCGCGCTTGTCGGGCGTTGAATGCGCGTTATCTTGGCCGACTCAGTTCTGTTTTTGAGTTCTACGTTTGTCGAAAATGGACGTAGAAACTGTTTTAACGGTCATTTTATACCGGCAGAAACGACGTGAAAGAAGACGGAAATATTGGGTACACCGTTTTTTTTTTGCTTCATTTTTCATCCTAGGCAAAGGTAATTTCATCGAAGAACTGAGCAAATTCTAAAATACGTCTACCCGAGTCAAAAACGCACGCTCAACTGGACGGTAATATAGAAATTTAAATAACCAGTGATCTCAAAGCTCCCGTCAATGCGCGCTTACTACGGTACGGTGCTAGTGCAGCGTTGAACGCGCGTTGTATAGAAACTCGCGTTAGCATGTGTACACCCAGAATGAAACACATCTAGTTGTAAACGCGCGTGAAGCACCCATCATCTGAACGTACACTAATTGTTATGAAATAATCATATTCATAGTAAATTATTTTCAACGAACTAGAAGACATTTTGAAAAGAACGAAATTTAGCACTCAGAAGTACTTACTGATAGTTGTTGGTGTCGACCATAGAATATCCTGACTCAGATTGTGGATCGCTTCTCCACCTCATAAGATCAGCATTAACAGACGCCAACATGAATTCAACATCGTAGTTCAATCCTATGACTCCTTGTTTGATGGCTTCCAAGGGTGCTGGACCGCATTGGAACATTCCTGATGATGTCTCTTGTGGTGTAGCATCAACTGCTTGCCAACCACCATAGCCTGATAACAATTATAGAATAGAATTATTAGATAATGTTTAAATTTAAATTAAATCGCTTCCTGGATAATTTAAGCCTTCCGGAAATTAATGATATATATGTATTATTAGGATTGTAATTGCAATATTTATGTTATTAACCAGGTTATCAAATTATAATAATTTAATATAAGCATACTTATATAGTTTATATAATTATTATAATTACTTATATGTAGCCTTCGCAGCCACATTTTTTTGAATAAACAAAGGTCGAATAAATATCTCAAATAATGATCTCAAACCGTAAATAAATATAGTAACAGAAGTTAGCTATTGAAAGGTAATGATCGCAAAATGTCTTGTTGAAGCAAAACACAAGATTGAAATCGTGACTTATACTTGATGCTTACCAGGAGGCAAATCAGGTCTCGCCATCCAGACATCGTTCCAAACATGGTAGTTCCAGATGGAGTCAGCACCCTGAGGGTTGTTGGGGTCGAAGTCCAGTTCCTCCATAGTTTCGGTGTAGTATTTGTCCACAGTTAGGGATGAGTTCGCGTCGTGAGCTGACACCAGGTTTGATACCACTCTGGAGGGGATACCAAGGGCACGGCATACTGTTGGATGACATTTCAATAAAAAATACCATTTTAAGAATAAGAATACTTTAAATTGAAATATTTAGTTTTAACTTGACTAACTTAACTTTTTACATCATGACAGTTGGCAAACAAGCATACGTTCCGCCTGATGGTAAGCAGTCATCGCAACCTATGAACGCTTGCGATACTTGAAGTATTACAAGCGCGTTGCCAACCCAAGGAACAGGAGAGATGGGATGAGAAGGGAAAAGAGAGGGTGGGAGATTGGGCCTCCGGCGGTCTCACTCATCGCACGATACGCAACCTACTGATACTGTTACTTTACGCCGATTTTCTGTGAGAGGGCAGTATTTCCCCGGTCGAGCCGGGCCTTTTGTGCTGAGAGAAGCATGGCTCTACTACTGTTAAAATTTTATTGTGAATTTGATGATGAAATTTTCTGTGTAAACGATTATTGTTTAAAGTATCAATTAATATGTTACGTAATAACTGGTTAAAGAATATATGGATTTGATAGGTCTTTTTCTTATTACAGTATTATTGATTTTTTTTTAAACTATCCATAGCCAAAATTAAACTAGTTATAAAAAAACGATATAGTTACATAATTCAAATTTGACAAATAAAAAAAGTATAATCGGTGTAATTATAAGAGCAATTGAATAAAGCTATAAAATTCTTAGACAATGAAATATTTACTAAAAAATCATCCGGATAATTATTTCCGGGTTTATAAATTCTTGATTTTTAAACAGAAACACGTTTAGCATACGAAACATTTGTTGCGCAGTACCTAGATTTTTCTGAATAATTAGATGATTTTCTGACTTAATTTTTTATTGTTTTCTATAAACTATGTCAAAAACCTTATTTCATATGCATGTAGCAAATGTATGATACGTGGATGGTATAAGCGTAATTTTTGTCATCAGTGGTGTATGACTTAAAGAGGAAGGACAAAGGAAGTATAAATGAAGAAGTACTTAAATTTCCTTCACTTAAATGTTAAATATTTAACTTGATTTCGAGTAAATTCATATAAGAAACTAAAATGTCAAACGCATTTTCATTAAATGATTAAAGTCGTAGTAAACAACTTATATCTTTAAATCTTTCATATTTCACACTATCTTAAATCAGCACGTATTGCATAGAAAAGCAGTCATTCCGCAGAATATTAATATGTATCCTTCTAAGATTGCATCAACAGGATACTTTGATAATTTTATATGTAAAATGCATTGTCATTTGACAAGGTGCCCTTTTATTTTGACACGGATGTTAATCATCGTTATGCATTAACAATTTAGATATCTTATCTGATTATCTTATTAATTTTAAAAATAAACTTTATAAAAATATCTAATAATAATATATCTTTTCTTGTTGTTATTTTATTAATTTTAGTTTTATTATATTATGTAGTTGCTATTTTTTTATTTGTGAAAAGTGTTGTGCATACTTTTAGATTAAGTTAAATTTATATAGAAGATAAGATATTAGTTAAATAGGTACATCCATGTCTCTGTATAAATTTAGGCTTACGTCTTAAAGAAATAAATTAAAAATAAATGAATACAGCTTTGTGCTATCGTCAACACATACTACACAATGGAAGCTTATTTAATCTCGTAACTTATTACAGGTTTTTAAATTGCCACAATTTTTATATTATTATTAATATCGTATTGTTTGTTACGAAAATTGCAATTCAAAATTGATTTTATATGCTACCAAAACGGTCAGAAAAGAACATGGCTTACCTGGTGGGAAGCGACATTTAAAGCGCCTTCATAGAGAGGAGGATGATGAGGGGTGGGAAACGGAAGAAAGAGAGGGGCTAGTTTTGATTCTCTAACTCACATTTTCACCGAACAAAACGAAATATTACGGATATTATAACTCATCACAGCTATTGACGATGTTTTAAATAGCACGTCCTCGGTCGAGTCTGGCCATCAAAACATCAAAGTTCTTTAGACATAAGCATTTTTAACTATTTATACTTATGCATATCTTACCTGTAGTCACAACACCAGCAAATACCCAGCACTGTCCATAGGGCACCTCTTGCTGAGTCTCAAGGTACTGGGCGAGGATGTCCACAGAGCCTGTCCATTCCGAAGGAGCTGTTCCATCATCATATTGACCGTCCCATCTTCCAACGAGTACCCCAGCGTCATCGTTGGAATTGACGATACGGGATATAACCCTGGTCATTTTGACTGGATCGCCACGCCTGGAGAAATTAATATATTAGGAAGAAATAATCTAAGAGTGTATAGTTTTCTATGGAGTCTATTTCGAAACTGACAAATTATTTTGGTACTAAATTGATCTACTTTTTTACGTTCGGGGAAACCTTTTTTTTTGTTGACGAGGAAGGAGCCTGCAACCATATACCCGGCCTCCTGGAGAAGAGAACCGGGTTATGAGGGGTTCCATGTTCGAACACGGCGTCCCACTAAAACCTCCTCGGAGGCCGACCTCAGTGCGTGCGAGAGGATCCGGGAGCTCCTGTGGAACGCACTCCAGGCCTCTCAAGCACATCGCTCAACTGAACCCATCGAAGAACGTTCGGGGACTCCTAACACAAGTTATACATTACGGAGCTTCTAACACTAGTTAACTACATTATTTAAAAGGATGTCTCCAGCTGTTTTTGAATTGTATCTAGGTTAAGTTACTGAAATAAACGAATTTTTATTAATTTATTCTTATTTTATTTCTAAGAAATTAAGATTGATTCAATTTTTTTTAAATGTTGCATTACATAAGAATTTCACACGTTTTTATAACGAAATGCTAATTTAACCTTTTTGGCGCCTTAGTTGAACATTCCACTGATTCCCAGACGAAAAACTCATATCATCAATTATCTATTTAGCATACATTAGCATACAAATAGTTCCAAATAGAAGAAACAGAATAACGTACAACTCGTACACATATACAAGTGAAACGTCTTAAATAGAAATACAAAGCTCTTTTCCTTCTTGATGTAATATTTTTTTATATACTTTATTCTCGTCTATTTCATGATGGTTGGCAAACAAGTATATGATTCGCCTAATGGAAAGCAGTCACATCAACCTATAAACCTATAGCTGTTGGGATAACCTCTGTCACAGCAGAGATTATTCCACCAGTGCAATCAGTCACACTGGTGGTAGGTCTTTTGTTGCAAGAGGCCGGCTAGGTAGGTACCACCGCAGTGTCCAATATTCTGCCGCCAAATAGTAGTGCTTAGGCACTACTGTGTTCCGGTTTGAAGGGCATTGTACGCTAGTGAAATTACTGGGCGAACGAGATTTAAGAACTAATATCTCGAGGTTGGCAACGCGCAGTGGCACCTACTAATAGTGCTGCAAGCGCTCATAGGCTGCGGCAGCCACTTACCATCAGGTGGGCCGTATGCTTGTTTGCCACTAACATAAAAAAAAAAAATAAACGCTTGTGACACTTCAAGTATCACATACGCGTTGCCAAACCTAGAGACAAAAGGAAAAAAGGAGAGAATGGAAGGGGCCGGAGATTGGCCCTCCGGCGCTCTTTTCTGTGAGGGGGTAGTAGATCCCCGGTCGAGACGACCATTTGCACTGAGGGTAGCATGGCTCTACTGCTGTGGCACCTAAAAATCAGAATCCTGTCACAACTTACTGGTGGAAAGGCATGTCGGCGCGATCCAACATGAACATCGCAGCTGGTAGAACAGCACCATCGAATTGTCCATAGAACCACGGCTTTCCCCTCGTCGTCTTGATTGGTCCCACCCACACTTTACCAACATCGTTCAGAACGTATTCTTGGAGGAGATTTGTATCTTCCATATATGTTTGATCATCTACAACAGCATAGAAAGTTATAGGTAGCTGAGCTACATAATATCATTTAAAATTAGGGCTTCTGGGTTTCATAATTTTGTCTACTTTTGCTCTTTCTGCTGGCTATATCGTTTGAAGGATTTTAACAAATGAGACTTTGACGTTATCGAAGCCAGTAGGGCCAACAACAATACACAATCAGAAAAAGATAATTGCGTCTTAATAATACAGGTGACAGTGGATACAGTTTTTGTAATGTATCAGCTATTTTTAGTGGCTTGCTATAGATTCTAAAAGAAGGTAAAGTAAGTATTCTTTGCCTGTAGATTCCCTCGTCCATGCTCCGGAGAGCACGGCGGCCATGATTGTTATTACATAGCATCTTATTAGACACATTCTCTTCTACAGGTTTATGATGCTAAGACTAGGTAGCAATAAATATTTCTAAAACTTGATGCAATATATATTAGAAAACGCTTAGGATTTTACCTGGATTCCATGGGTTGAAGAGGATGTACAGATCCTGATCGAAGTCATAAACCTCTCTTGATTGAGAGCTCTTTAGTCTTGTCACTACACGTAGAGACCAGCAACCTACTGGCAGAGTTACGGGTGTCGAAACCTGAAGCAAAATTTCATTAATTATTAAGTATTACAAACTCGACAGACTTAAATAAAACTATTGTTGCAAAAATTTATAAACAAGTTCGTTTTATAATTTTGTTAACAATGAATTTTTAAATATGTAGAAAACAAATTTTTATATATGCAGAAGCTCTACCGGACATGTTTTGCAATGTCCTTCCAAAGACCCTCGAAGTTAAAAGCAGGTTGACTATTAACACGCCACAAAAGCCGTAATATCTACGGCCTGCCTGTATATATATAATTTCACTACAATACACAAAAATTTACCTAAACAATTTACCTAAACAGTTTACCTAAAATAATTTACCTAAATAATTTACCTAAAACAGATTACCTAAAACAATTTACGTAAGCAAGTTACCTAAAACAGTCTATTGCGTTTTTTTAACCAATTTACAAGATCATAATTATAATCTTAAAACCCGTTTAACACGTAGATACTAAATGGGAATTATACAAGTAACATTTATTATATTGTGAAAATTCGAATATCATATTTTATATTTTAACGATTGAACGCTAAATAAATTACAATATTATGCAAATTTAATGATATTTACAAGAAATCCACGATATAACAATTATAATATAAATATTTCAATTGAATGCATATTAATAATATTTAATTGTTTATAATACTATTGATAGCAATCGGTTTTACTTGAAGTGATGCGTGTGGGATAGGAGGGATGGTATGAGAAGGGATTAAAAGAAGGGAATAGGGGGGTGGGATATTGGGCCCCTGGCGCTCTCATTCATCGCACGGAACACAACAGTACTGTTACTTTACGCCGATTTTCTGTTTGAGGGTAGTACTTCCCCAGTCGAGACGGCTCAATGGTAGAGGAGCATGGCTCTGTCATTGTGAAGAACACAACCTTCGTACAAAATCCTGGCTACGATTTTATTATTAGTATATACGATTTAATAATATTATTTATTTAACATAAAATTCCATTTCCTATGTATATTGAAATCTATTAATAGCATCAGACAGCAGACATCGATAATCAAAATATATAATAATCTGCAACTATTTAAACAAAAATTTCACAGGATTTTATCTACATAACGTTAATATTATTCGAAAGCAAATACACTTTAAAATATATATATTGCGAATTAGTTAATTAATAGATCCTATACTTTGATAGATATAGTAGACAGACGTAGTTTCTTTTAAATAGATCATCAAGAAAATATACGGTATTTTATATTATATAATGATCATCTTCATCAGTCCGTGGCTTCATTCGCGAAGATATTAGACTCCGGAAAGAAATGAATCATTTGTAAGTAAATAACTAAATAATAAATAATAAGATAATGATAAACCCTACACATTCATGTGTCGGAGGTCCGGAAACATATATAAGGACAAGGACAAATATACCCAGACCGAAACACATGCCTGTATGGTCAATGCAAACATCTTCTCCGAGCGGGAACCGAACACACGACCTGTGGGGCTTAAGGCAGGTTCGCTCCTGCTGTGCCACAAAGTCGTCAAATAATATTCCACAAGACACATCTGTACTGAATTTTAATTTAATACATTCTGTGGCATAGTTTTTGACAACTCCACAGGAATCTAACATTTTTCCGTAAAGAAGCGTTCGCTTCAGCATTACTTGAAGTTGCTCAATTCTGTGACGTAACATTTCGGATTCATAGCACAAAGCCTACAAAGTAAACAATACATGTAACGTACTATATACAATTTACAAACTAATTACATATGTAATAGGATAATGATATTATAATAATCATATCATATACGAATAACAATACGTACTTATTCATAATATAATTTAATGAGGTGTTAAAATTCTACTCAACGGAATATAATAATCGCGTTCTAAAATATTTTTTCTTGAGCGGTTCCTTAAACGTTCTTCCGTTAAACTCTTAAAGGACTACTAATAGATTTCGTAATAAACCTCTATTGTTTTTTTATTTAGCTGATCAATACTCCGTCTAGAAGAAGTAGACTCCAAACGCGAATTCGCAGGATTTATCGGAGCCCCTCGCACGTACTGAGGTCGGCCACCGAGGTTTTAGTGGGACGCCGTGGTCGGACATAAAACCCCTCATAACTCGGTCCTCTCCCCCGGGAGGCCGGTAATCTGGTTGCAGACTCAAAACGCGAAGGCGGCTTATACCGTTGCAGAAGGTAAACTGCAGTAATCGCCCTTTGCCTAACCTTAAGATGCAACTGGTTTTACAGTGGCTAATGTCAAAACCCGAATAACGAAGAGTCAGCAGTTTTTGCCAACGTACGGTGGTAACTAACCAGGCTAGTTTGGCAGATGTACCAGTGTACCTGTCTCAGAATTTCGTCTACGACATGCGGGTTTCCTCACGATGTTTATCACCATTAAACATGAGAAAAACTCGCTAATTCAATTTAGAGTTGCTCATGATCCTGTCCAGATTTAGTTTGGGTTAAGATTAACTTTTCTATGTATTAGGTCATCTCAATTTAGATTACAAATCACTTTATAAATTAAGAAGTTTAGACTATAAAAAAAACGAAATACATATAATTTTTGTTAAATCGTCTAAAAAATTTTTTTTTTTGTTTTTGTTTTAGAGCAAAATTAACAAAATATAAGCTTTAGACTTAAAGCCTGTCTTTTCACAGAATTAACAGAAACTTAATTCAGCGAAATATGATTACTAAAATAATTATGGAGAAATTTCAAACCTAACAAACAGTATGACCTAAAGAGTTGCTATTTATGTTGTAGACAAATTATATATGAATTATTTAAGACTGCATTTCAAACAATTATTTCCTTCTTAGATAAATCGTAAACAACCTTAGTTTTTGTCAGTGAAGGACAGACTCGGTTGTTCGGTTTTTTTAGACCACAGATTGATACGTGAAATATCATATAATTTGAAATTCAATTTGCGTTTATTTTTTAATAGATAATGAATTTTTTTGCATAAAATGGAGCTCTATAATGTTTTTAGTCCAAAAATATTTCAAAGTTTTTTTTATCCTTGTTTGTATGTATGTTACTCAATCACGCAAAAACGGATTTGGATGATTTTGTACATAGGATGCCTCTATTCTGGAAAATGTTAGGTGCTGGTGGAATGAGAATTTAGAACGTATTCACTTGATTTTGGTATACTTGGTTATTGAACTTTATTTACTTAGAAATGTAACATTTCTCTTTGAAGTAAATTCTAAGGTGACCATGGAAATGGCAGATGTTAGTCTATATTAATAAAAATAAGTTTGTATGTTTGTCCTCCATACGTGTCTTAACCTTTGATCTGATTATGTGTAAACTAATTGCCCTGCAAGGGATGGCAAACAGACTTTTTTCAAAGGCTTTGAAAAACAAAATTTTCAAAACTATTTAGGTGGTATTGTAAAGCATGCCGGGTGCTGTACCCAATACAACAGACACTCTGGGGCCCTACCATGAACTCTTATTGCGATTCAAATGACAACCTAAACTGAGTTACGTCTCTATTTCATACTATCTGAATTGTTTTACTACCTGAATTAAATTTGATCGTAATAGAATCCTTACTAAAAGTTGATGGTGGACTTATCAAGAACGTAAATAGAATTGGCAACACGTGAACCGTTGTATTAGCGGTTAAGTCATCTTTATATTAACTCATTCACTAACACAGATTTTATTTTCGTTTCTTTTTAGTGCATTCTTGTATGCAGTTACTTTAGTTACACGTATATAATAACTAGCTTCTGCCAGCGGCTTCGTCCGCGTGTAAAACATTCATATAAACCTTATAAATTTCCATACAAACTTCCATCACCAAATCCATATTGTTATTTTACACCCTTGAGGCTAAAACTTGTACAAACTTCGAATGTCATATTTGTTTATATCGAATAAACAGCCTATGTCCTTTCTCAGGCACTAAACTACCTGTGTACCAAATTTCATTTAAATTTTCAAAGACAGAAAGAAAGACCGAGTTACTTTCGTATTTATAATAGTAGAAAAATCTAGTAGAAAAAGTTTTTTCTGAAATCTCAATGTGTCATGCTATACAGAGTGCGAAGGCTTGGCTGCAAATCTCACAAGATATTTAACCCATTTTTATTTTCGGAGAAGAAATCTACTCACAGATACCTGGTCTCCTAAGGAGGAGACAGGTTATGTGGGGTTCCATGACAGGTGGTCAGTCGTAGGGACCCATTAAAACCTTCTCGGTGGCTGACGTCACTAAAAGAAAGAGGTTCCGGGATCTCTTGGAGAACTCAATACCCGGACGTCGCGAGGAACAGTGCTCGCTGGCAGAGTTCGGTGCCAGGGTGCGGGATGGAATGCCCCTCTGTGACCCACAAACCGCGCACAACAATCGCTAATTTAACCCGTACACTGTCCAGACAGTAGACACAATAGTTAAACAATGGCCGTGCCCCACATGTTAGGTCTCTGGACAGCTAAAGTGTTAAAAAAACTTACCTCAAACGATACTGTATCACCCTGCACGTCAATAATCTTAGCAGACCAGCTTAACTTCTCCGGAATCACGTCTCTCTTTAGGAAGATTGACCCTTGAGTGTCCTGTGCTGGTTTGTCACCTAAAACAAGAGAATTACTTATGGAAATAGCCTCTTTTATAATATATTTTATAAGGATGGTTTGAAAGCGTATGGTCTACAACTATTACTACAGGTAAGCTGGAAGGCTATTATAAAAGCTTCTAGTAGGATGAAAAATTGTTCAAAAATCGCCTTTGACTCTCTAACTAAAATATTGGTACTATCACTCCTATTTACGTTTCTAATGTACTTTGTTTTGTTTCTGTCTTGTGTGGATTTATTTGTTATAAAATATCATTTAAAAATAATTTTTATATCACGAAATAAGGTATTTATTCTTTATCTTACAAATAATAGCATAAATTCAGACCGATTCGTGAAGCGATTTTAACTGGATTGAGATGTTATACTTATATATTATTGAAAACTCACTGGTGGTAGGTCTTTTGTTGCAAGAGGCCGGCTAGGTAGGTACCACCGCAGTGTCAAATATTCTGCCGCCAAATAGTAGTGCTTAGGCATTACTGTGTTCCGGTTTGAAGGGCAGTGTACGCTAGTGAAATTACTGGGCAGAGGAGTTTTAAGAACCAATATCTCGAGGTTGGCAACGCGTGAGTGGCACCTACTAATGGTGCTGCAACCGCTCATAGGCTACGGCAACCACTTACCATCAGGTGGGTCGTATGCTTGTTTACCAACTTTTAACATAAAAAATGGTATATCACGAAATAAGGTATTTATAAATTATTTTACAAATAATGGCAAAGTTTAAGTCCGATTCGTGGAGCGATTTTAACTTGATTGAATTATTATACAAATGAATTGTAATACTTATATATTATTGAAATACTTATGTAAAATTTTCTTATAATTTAATGGTGCATAATCTTCTGTCGCTACATACAATAAAATTGTGAGACCATTTTATTTGCACGTACATTCTCCATACTTTTAATACAATTTTATACCTATACATCTCTGTGGAATATTATCTAAGAATAACTGAGATGAAATCACGAAACAACTATGAACTCAAAACTGAGTAAGGCTCAAACTTACGTAAAGTCCAACTTACCAAGACTGAATACAAGCTGTACTGTGTCCTCATTCTCGTCGAACGGCCTCGTGAATCGCACGACGCCGTTGAAGGGTTGACCGCGACGTACGATGGCAGTTGTAGGGTTCTCATCGTTTACCACTTCAAACCTAAGGATATTAATTATTGTATTTTTATTACATTCTTAGAGACATAATGGAAAATTCTGCGAGTCAAAGAATACGTCACTTCCGTCACATAAGTTTATGAAGAAGTAATATTCAATGCCTATGCTTTTTTATACCAGTAACCCTCTTGTATTGTAACTTTATCGTGGGGGTATTGTAACTTTAGTGGGTACCTGCGTATGGCGTCGTAGCTCTCAAACGGCTGAGTTAGATTTGGGTTCTTAATTTTTGTTTGACAGATGAATTCAAGAAAATCTGTCCAGCTGTTTAAAGGTTATCAGCTTTTTTCTAGTTGATAATTGATTAGAATTTTAATTTAATTTAATATTATTTATTATATTACTTATTTTTATATACTCGGCGCTTTCTTGGCAATGGTTTTACTAATATGAAGAGTATAAATTGTATGCCATTACAATATTTAAGTCCCGAGACGTTATGGATTTTTCTTGAAATTATTTTCAATATTTTTATCGTGTGCGTGGGGGTTAACAGCGGCTGGCCTGTTCCCAGGTTTGATGTTCTTCGATGCAAATCGGAATATGGTTTTTGAGAGTCGGAATTCATCCAGATGACGTAACCATCACACGGTTCTGTCCTTGTATTAAAACTCCATCCAACAAACTCTGCTTTTAAAAACCCTTTTTTAAAATTCGTTTATATTAAAAGTAGAGACGCTCATGCTTTCTCAATTTTTATAAAATGGCCTAAAATTTGTATGGTCCCAAGAGCCTATATCTGGCTTAGGACAGCCTCGTTTTAAGGTTTTAGTCGGGTACTTACTTGACAGTGTTATGAGGCTGCGCGTTCTCTTTCGGGTAGAAGTGGATGACATCGACTACAAGCGGATCCATGGTTCAGAGCTATACTAGAACAAGATAAAAATATAAAATTAATCATTCAATTATGAGACGAGATTTTAATTGGACATGGGAAGTAGTTACTAATAAAAGCGTCATCTTTTTTATTTTTTTAAGAATATTAGCAATGTTTTTGCAAGGCATTACTAATATTCCTATTGCCCCTCCAAATAAGCTCGAAGGGTCAGGATCGAACCCTCGATTCTCGCGTTAACGGAACAGAGTCGTCTATTGGCTTTGGTATGATTGTAATGCGAACTCGAAGGTAAAACAATATATTATGCAAACCAACCAACCAATGCATTAAGTGTTAGTACCTAAGGCTACTCTGCTGAATTAGATAAGAAGTTGTGTGTGACAATGTGACAATGTGTGTGGAAAACATCATGGTTATCGATTACGTAATTACGGTTGGAAAGCGAAACAGGCATACATTCGCATTTATAATATTACCTACAATAATATAAATAATACATAGTAAGTTATCGTTGTACGGAATCCTAAGAGCAAGAATACGACTTGCAATCAAATACAACTTTGTAAGACCCAGTTGAATGACACCAAGGCTATAATATTATAATATTTATTATTTTTCCTATTACTTTTACATAAGTGGTTATATTTTAATGAATATATAATGATATTGTGAATTATTGAGTTGAATGAAAACCTTACGTATTGATACACGTGTAAACATAAAACGGAATAGCTATAATAAAAATGTAATGGGGCTATTTTTGTTGAATATATACATGAAAAACTTGTGTCTGAATACTAAACAATTATTTTTAGAATCAATAATGAAATTGAAGCCTTAAGAGACGTTTGTGATACATCCTAGAGTAGAGGTCCCTATGAGGGAGAAATTCAAATTCAGTGAACTTCCCTCAATAAATTTAAAGATTAAAAAACACTAGCTTTAAAATAAATAACTAACACACATATATTATATAATTTAAGTATTTCTTAATTTTTATTGGAACTTTTGTAATACAGTAATTTTTCTTTACTGCACAAAACACTGATCCTTTTTCTAAAATAAAATTAGACTAAAACACTTCTTAATAACATCAGCTATCTGCCAGTGAAAATTAAAATTGTTCCAGCCGTTTCAGAGTTTAGCCGGAACAACAGACAGACAAAAATTTAAAAATATTATTTTTTTACCGTATAAACTTTCATATACATTTAGTTTAGCTGTTAATTTAGAATTACAAACAGACACGTCAATTTTATTTATTTGTATAGATTTCTCTTTTGACAAAATTTATACTTTTTTGTTTTATATTAAAAGTTGGCAAACAAGCATACGGCCCACCTGATGGTAAGTGATTGCCGTAGCCTATGAGCGCTTGCAGCAGCATTAGTAGGTGCCACTCACGCGTTGCCAACCTCGAGATATTAGTTCTTACATCTCCTCTGCCCAGTAATTTTACTAGCGTACAGTGCCCTTCAAACCGGAACAAAGTAATGCCTAAGCACTACTATTTGGCGGCAGAATATTTGACACTGCGGTGGTACCTACCTAGCCGGCCTCTTGCAACAAAAGACCTGCCACCAGTGTGACTGACTGCACTGGTGGAATAATCTCTGCTGTGACAGAGGTTAACCCAACAGCGGGCGATGGGGCGTCACATTCCCGACGCCAGTGAAATAAAGAAATACTAATATTACGAACGCGAAAGTAACTCTGTCTCTCTGTCTGACAGTCGCGCTTTCGCGCCAAAACTACTCAACCGATTTAAATATACACAAACCACTTTTTAATGGGGAAAAAGTGTTGAAATGGTGAGACAAAAAGTTGTATGGAAGTCTTCTTCTTCATCCTAGCATTATTCCCGGTATTTTTATTTTACCCAGGGTCTGCTTTTATTGCTCTTATCCGGATTTGACGGGTTACTAGTTTTTACACAGAGCGATTGCCATCTGACCTCCGCAACCCTAAGGGCGAACCAGTAACTCATTGGATAAGAGCAATTTACTTATCAAGAGTTAACGATTATTATCAGATGTTATGTGATAACAACCGGGACCGACAGCTTAACGTGCTCTCCGAGGCACGGTGGGGAGACCCACAGACAAACGCCCAGACCGATACAGAAATTTTAACAAACATCTGCTCGAGCGGGAATCGAACCCGCAACCGTCGAGACTTAAGGCAGACACGCTACCCACAACGCCACAACGGTGTCAAAAAGTTGTATGGAAGTATCTTCATTTTTAGAGCTAGAAGCTTGAAACTTATTTTTTTAGATAATTAAGTCGATATAAAAAAAAATGTCATTCAAGGTTTGTAAAACTGAATTCGTATTAAAATAGTTATTCGCGCGGGCAAAGCCGCTAGCTGAAGCTAGTAGAAAATAAAAAACAAAATTATTATATACGGCGCATCAGAACAAAAGACTATATTTTCTTGTGATTCTACAGTGAACTGTCGAATCCATAACACGTAAAGAGCAAGTCGTTTCTTATAAAATATGCGTATATTCTTGCAGCGATATTATGTAAAATGAACTATTCATATGTAAACTGTTTATTTATAAATATGAATAGACGCTTCAATTCAATCTTTATGCAAAATTAAAATAAATATTTCACTCCAACCAGCTATAGCTTACAATATTATGCATATTCATAGCATCCCGGAATTTTTCCCGGGGTCTGCTTATTGCTCTTATCCGGATTTAACAGGTTGCTAGTTTTTACACAACTGGGACCGACAGGTAGAGCTCCGAGCTCCGAGGCACAAGGACAAACGTCTAGACCGAGACTGATATTTATAAGATCAATACAAATATCCGCCCCGACTGGGAATCGAATCCGCGACCGTCGAGGCCAAAGGAAGGCTCTCTACCAACACGCCACAACGATCGTCGCGAAAACATACAATAAAACTTATTATATGTTTCTTGCGAACGAGCCATAAATCACTTACGCTCGATTTATTTCACGCTTGTAGCCGGTAATTTATGGCGTATGGCTCATGACTGAAGTTTTCGTATTTAGTTATACTTACAACTGTAATAACACGGAGGCGTAGCTTTAGCTATAGCATAGCAACCAAAGTATCATGCTCGTGATACTATATAGTAGTAACTGGGAGTTCGCTCGAGTGGTCTACATCATTATTTGTAACTGATTTCTCAATTCGCCTCAATATATATTTTTATGTATGTCACTCGAGTAATCGTATTGGAAGAGGACTTGAGCAATTTGTATAATTCTTTTTTAGCTCAACCAATAAACAACTCTTCCGCAACAAAAAGCAATTACTTATATAGAAAACGGCTGTTGCAATGGGAATCGACCAACTTATAAATGTACACATTTCAACTGTTCCTGTTAATGCTCGGTTCGAATCTTGCTCGCTTGGAAGAGACCGCCCTGTTCCGCTGACTCACCGCATCGCAGCGCTCAGACGCGCTTTCTTTCTTTTTGCTCGACTGCTGATCCGTAAGGGCATCCTCTTTCTTCTAAAGATCCGTAAGGGCATCCTCGAGAAACGAGAACTCGTTTTGATAGCTCAAATGCAGAATAATTTTTCAAATGGTAGCTCTTTAGGTTAGCGCATGCAAAGTCAACAACGTTTAATTTTTTTTTTATGTTACCAAGTTGGCATGCAAGCATACGGCCCACCTAATGGTAAGTGGTTGTCGTAGCCTATGAGCGCTTGCAGGACCATTAGGTGCCACTCACGCGTTGCCAACTTCGAGACATTGGTTCTTAAATCTCTTTTGCCCAGAAATTTCACAAGCCTAAAGTGCTCTCCAAATCGAAACACAGTAATGCCAAAGACACTACTGCTTTGTGGTAGAATATTTGACACTGCGGTGGTACCTACTTAGCTGCCACAGAGATTATCCCAACAGCGTGCGATGGAAAAGGGTAGTTGCTAGTTTCATAGAAGTGAAACTTCAATTTGTTTTATAAATAAAGGGTCTTGATTCAAGTTTCGGCATCTTGTTGATAACGAAGAGTACGAATATTGAGGTATTTTATTTAAACTGGATTAACAGGTATTTTTGTTATATATGTCGAAGCGCTCACACAATAAAATTTTATTTATTATATTAATATTTAAATCGTAAAAAGATTGCCTACAGAATATTGCTAAAATAATACAATTCTACTAATCCTATTAATAAAAAAATGTTTTTATATTTAGATGTTTGTAACTGTAACACTAAAAACGGGTGAACGAATTTGGAAAAGATTTTGCCAGTTTAGTTTAGTTTAGTTTAGGTTCTTGGGGGATATTTAAGAAATCAAAAGAACGCATCAACATGAAGTTTGGTGTAGATGTCTTATAATCTTATTGAAAATAACTTCGAGAGAGTTTCTTGGTCTACCTGAACTCCTTGTACAGGAGAGGCCATTTCATCCGAATCTACCTCCTTGCCAAATAATCATCTGTGCTCAGAGTACAGCGGTACTCCCAGACTATTGAAATTTGGAAACTTTTGCTAAAAAGCTGTGATACAGTTTAAATACTAGTACAGCTGCTAAAGTCACCCCTTACATATTTTGAAAATATTATTTGTAACATTACACACTTAAGGAGAAAACTGTAATATGATATTGTGTCTAATAAATTATTCTTATTCTTATTTTTACCTTCCCTATACCAAATCAAATTTTTGAACCCCGATATTACATCACTTTTTACACACCGTTGTGGCGGTGTGTGTAGCGAATCTGCCTTTAGCCTCGAAGGTTACGGGTTTGATCGGGCAGATATTTGTATTTATCTTACAAATATCTGTTTCGGTCTGGGCATTTGTCTTTGTGGGTCTCCCCACCGTTCTCGGAGAGCACGTTAAACTGTTGGTCCCGGTTGTTATCACATAACATCTGATAATAATCGTAAACTGTTGATAAGTAAATCGCTCTTATCCAGTGTGTTAGACCTAGTTTGCCCTTTGGGTTGCGGAGGTCAGATGGCAAAACTAGTAACCCGTCAAATCAGGACAAGAGTAATAAGCAGACCCTGGGTAAAATACTTGTATAATACCAGGAAATCTTCTTCCATCATTTTTAATCAAACTTTTTCATTTTCACTCTGGAACCCAAATCTGAAATCCACACAGGCAAAGTCGCATCCCTAGCAAGTCGTTCTGACAGTTATATTGTACTATTACAATGTTGCAACCATCAAATATACTATTAAATATAACCATAAAATATTGTATTGGCCTTGTTATAGAAAATGTTCGATCAGTAGTTGCATAGCGTCAGTTCACTGAAATAAACTCGATGAGAGATGAAATATAATACTTTGTTGAGATCAACACTAGTTGTGTCCCTCATATTTGCATATAAACAATAACGCTACACACTCAACGGCCCCCATTAGGATAGTTATATCCTATGTAGGGGGTCTGGAAACATACACAGTTCGACACCCGCTCGGGCCAGATGTTTGTATTGATGATACAGTCATGTTTTCTGATCTGGGTGTGTTTGTCCTCGTCATCGTGTATTGTGTGTGTTTGTGTTTCTGGACCCCCGATACAGGATATATCCTAATGGGGGCCGTTGAGTGTGTAGTGTTTATTTATTTTATATTTCATTCCTGTCTTTGGATGTGCGTGTTAGCGGATCACACACTAATGGGGCTGCAGTGGAAAAGATTTATTTATATAATTCCGAAAAGAAATTCAAATATAGTTTTTTTTTGTTTTAGCATAACGATATAATAATTATGAATGACGGTAAGCTGACGTAATGATCACTATACGCGTAATATCAGACACCGGTCGAAGATTTTGGTTCTTGTGTTATTTTAAATTTTTTTTTAATCGCCGTTCTTATTTATCGAGATTTTCCAGCCAGTTAAAAAAAATATATTACAATTATTTTATGAATAAAAAAATTGTTTTAGTTTTATTATTGATATGGTAAATTTTTGATAATAATAATTTGAATTACACGCGATATTATCACTGTTTCCTTTAACATTACAACTGAAAACAAACAAACTCGACCTACAGCAATTAAGATAAATAAAAATAAACATATTATTTTATGCTTATATTATAGTCAAATTAATATAAAAATATTGTAAAATATTTTTAAATATCAGCAATATAAAAAATAATATTTATAAAAAATAAACTACAAACCTCCTTTTTAAATCACTACACTCAAAAACTTTCACAGATAGAACTGGCAGTTTAAATTTTTTTAACGTTACGCGAATTAAAAAAAAACTTGATTCAAATGTGGAACGTTTCGAATCACACGTTCAACTGGCGCTGAATCCGATCCGCTCAGGGGTATATCTTCGGATGCGTGTGCACACAAGATCGTCTTATGATGACAACACGTTGTGGTTTCTGTAGGATAGAACTTGGAATTTTGTTTGATGATTCATTTTGAGTAGTTAAGAATAGACTTTATAATTATTAAGAATTTATAAATTGTAAAATATAGATGTAAGCGATAACTTTAATAGAATATTAATATAAATAATTTATAGTATATTTTTTCACCTTATTACGTCATAACTAGATAAAAAAGAAATCATCAAACATCAGTATAAATCAAAAACAAATCTACGTAGAAAGCAATTAAAGTTTTTAGACAAATTTTTTACACAAATTTTTTAGCAGTGGAATTTCAAATATAATAAAAATATTGCTAAAATAAAAAAATAAAAAAATTATAAATAAAACTTCAATAGCACAACGGTAGAAGGGCCGATTCCGTTAACGCGAGATAAGGTTAAGATAAGATTAGGTTCAATCCTGACTCCCCTTTGGCTATTGTCATCCCATCTCCGAGTTCAAGCTTGAGCTTATTTGGAGGCCCATAGGAATATGAGTCAAAAGTTTTGAAAAAAAAAAAAATCTTGTCACCCTACAATAACGCGCAGGGCCGAATTCACAGTAGCAAACTATAAATACATGCGCGACAGAGTTTCCCAAAGGTCGTGAACTTGGCTGTGACACGTCACTATTTTGATAATACGTAGACAATGTACGTTATACGCTTATAGTAATTAGAAGGTCAGTTAACTTCTCAGAATTTAAACAAATAATATAACAATTATTATAATACGTTCTGTTATAATATCAATTAGAGGTCAGCAGAAATGGGCCAGCTCGACTGAGGAAGTACTACCCTGTCATAGAAAATCGGCGGAAAGTAACAGTATCAGTAGGTACTGTTGCTTTTCGTGCGATGAGTGAGAGCGCCGGAGGTCCAATCTCCTAGATCCTCTGTTCCCTACCGTTTTTCTTTCTCCCTTCTCTCCTGTTTATTGGGTTGGGAAAGAGTCGAATAAAGAGTTTCATACCACCGTGGAAAATTTAGGAAGAAAAGTAAAAAAAAATTATTGTATAGGGAGGAGGAGGGAGAGTTCATTTTTATTTTATTTTAACTGTCTACCTATTACGGTTCTTGAGATACAGTTTGACAGATGAATGGACGGACGGACATCAGAGGCTCAGTAACAGGGTTCTGTGGCCATTTGAATTGTAGCGAAATTCCTCATTTATTTATTTATTTATTTAAAATCAGGTGACAGGGCCCGTACATATATACCTTACAGACTAATATACATGTTAAATATTATAAACACCTAAATCATAAAAAAATTAAGTATTAACACCTTTTTTTTTTAATATTGTCTTTTAAATGTTATGGTTCATCTTTTAGCTGAACTGAAACAGAGTCTTATGTCACAAAATTGTATTAATAAATAATTGACATTGGTATTTTCCATTTGAATACGTGACACTATCAACGTCACGCTGCTATTCTTAAAAAAATGTAATGACTATTTCAGTTTGTAAAGTCATTTTTCTAATAACTTTTATATTATTTTAAGCGTTTAAGGAAGCAGTTGACATTGGATTTCATTTAAATACAACTTTAAGGTATCTTTTACATTTATCTTTCTCTCCTAAAATCAAAAACAATCATGGGGCACAAATGATAGTAATTGTTTCATAATTGAGGGCACTGGGCCCCCAATCTCCTATACACTCTCCACTCCTCCCTTTTTCCTTTCTCATCCCTTCCCTCCTATGCCTTGGGTAGGGAATAGGAATATACTTCAAATATCGTATTCATAGGCTAAGAGTACTTGTTTTCCAACTTTCATATAATAAAAAATCATTTTATGACGATGATTCATGACGCAAATAATCAGACTATCTTTTTATAGTAAGCAATTAACGCTTGCAACACGCATTTCTTTAAAATGCCTTGGCAGATGACTCTACTCTACCTGATGGTATGTGGAAGTAGAGTCCTATCGCGAAAGTGGCTAATGCCGTTGCAGAAAGCGCCTGCTGTAGCCGCCCTGCCTGGTTATAAGTTGGCTGACCTCGAAATGCAAGCTATCATTTTACAAGATTGTCACCGACTTAGCGTAGCTAATGATACAACCAATACAAGCCCACTAAAACCAAATGAACCTCCTGCACCATAGTGGAACGCCATGGGCTCGCTCACGCAATTAATCGCCTCACCGCGATCGCCAAAGCAGGGCGCCCCAAGGCACCCTCCTCCGGGACTAATTTTGAATGAGATTGTTTTCCACTACAATGAAATTTTTACGGGGTTGTCGTTTCCTCGCCACCAACCAGAACAGAAGGCCCTGGCAGACAACCAATACAAGCAATGGCGACACGTGGTGACAACCCAAAAGAAAAAGAGGCGATGAGAAAAGAAAGGGTGGGATTTCAGGCTTTCAGCGGTCTGAACGCATCGAATGAAACACGAACCGATAGCTTTTTCTACGAAAACCTTGCAGAATGATACATTAGGGAAAATATGTAAGTCCCCAACTTTAATGAAATGAAATTATATGAAGTAATTATATCACCGATAAATAACTGTCTGACAAAATTCTGAGTCACATTATGACGCCTTAGTGCTAATGTGACATTACATTTTTACGTCATAATAGTGACGTATGATAATTAGGTTTAAATTAATAACGATGCTGAAATCTGGATTAATTTAGGAAAATTTGTAGTTCAAAATATCGACCGTAAATAGGGAAACATATTGTATTATTGCGCCATTTATTTTTATTGTTATTTATCCTTTTGTCTGAGATTTTAATACGTTTTGTCCTAAAAAATAATGCTGCTAAAGCAATTCAACGGGTGTGAATCAAATGTTAATTTTTTTGGTGACTAAGTTATCAAATTACAATCAGATTATGTATATTCTGACCAGTCATTTTATAATTTTATTTATTAGAACCCAGGCACTGACATCCGTTACAATTCTATTACTACTATAAAATGACTAGACCGGGTATGCGGGGCTCGACCGGGTAGGGCACTGGACGGATAAGGATGAAATTTGGCAGGGCTATAGATTGACGATGACGCGATTAGACGTGGTTCTGGACGAAATCTACTTTGAGGCCCTGCGAAGGTTTCGTTTTTCATCTCTCTTTTTCACGGCTGGATGCATGTGCAATTTCGTGCATTAACTCATAGGATACTTTTATCCAGAAGTAATGGATTGCCATGGGATTGTGATTAACACTAAATCAAGGCTAGTGGAGCCGAAGCATAGCTTTAATAATTATACTCTGCATCGCGCCTCAGATATATCTGTTAGAACATTACAAAAGAAGATAATTTACTAAAAAATGGTACGGTATGTATAAAGTATTATCTATTTTACATAGATAAATAGGCTGTTGACCCACGCTTATCTCCTTAAAAGTGCTGTTTAATATTGACAATTATTTGTATTTCCTTATTAGTTAATATGCTACATACGTGTATAATTAAGCTATGTAGGTTTGAAGCGAACGTATACTTGGTAATATAGATTTCTTGGCATTTGTTCAAAAATGCAGCTGGATTGGAAATATGTATCGAAACATTTTGATGAGTTATTTTTAAACTCCAGTCGCGCGTTGCTTGAAATTTTTCACAAATCACAGGTGAAATTATTTTTTATATTCCAAATTAATGGTTTTAAATTATTAAAGATTGTCTTTGGTTTTCAAAGACGACGTTGTGGCGCAGCGGTAGCGTACCTGCCTTAAACGCCACAGGTCGCGGGTTCGATTCCCGCTCGGAGCATAATATGTTTGTATTGACCATGCAAGCGTATTTACCGGTCTGGGTGTATTTGTCCATGTCATTGTGAATGTTTCCGGACCCCGACACAGGATATTACTATCCTAATGGGGGCCGTTGAGTGTGCAACGTTTATTATTATTATTATAAATGCTTGTTTTCTTTGTTTGTTACATTAGTAGGCATCGGGACGTGACCACCCCATCGTCCACTGTTGGGATAACCTCTATCACAGCAGAGATTATTCCACCAGTGCAATCAGTCACACTGGTGGTAGGTCAAGAGGCCGGCTAGGTAGGTACCTCCGCAGTATCAAATATTCTACCGCCAAATAGTAGTGCTTAGGCATTACTGTGTTCCGGTTTGAAGGGCACAGGCTGGGCTAGTGAAATTACTGGGCAAAGGAGATTTAAGAACCAATATCACGAGGTTGGCAATGCGCGAGAGGTGCTACTTATGGTGTTGCAAGCGCTTACCACCAGGTAGGACGTATGCTTGCTTGCCAACTTAGAAACATATAAAAAGTACTCCTGAGAAAAGGCACATCCGATTTTAATGTTTATATGTATTCTATTAAAAAATAACCTAAAGCAGTGTTATTATAAATTTTATAATGATTTCAGGACTTTTATAATACGAAGCAGATAGCGTAATTAGGTACTAGAAAGTGAATCCTTCATTTCTGTGTAGCTAAGCTGGTCGTTGAACTTATCCTTTGACTGATTATTGAGAAAATATTATTATTGGTCGTATTTCAATATTATTCCATCCTCGTGACGTAAATCATAAAATCTAAATACCTATGTGTCGTTAATACCAAGAACTAAAACTGTGTCTACACAAATATTACGACATAGATGGAATGCGTCTAAAGACTACATTTTAGGAATATATTACTGTGTACACAGTACCTGTAATCTAGCAAAGATTTAGTCTAGATTACTAATCTAAAAAACACTTTTTACTTTTGTTAATATTTTAGGCTATTAATCATTTAAAAATTCATTTATTTTTAACACAATATAATTAAATAATTTTTAATTTATTTTAGCCTCAATAGCTCAACGGTATGAATCCCCAACTTCGCTCCGCTAACGCGAGAGTCGCGGAATCGATCTTGACCCCGTTGAGCTATTATAAATAAAATAATAAATAAACGCTGCACACTCAAAGGCATCCATTAGGATAGTGATATCCTGTGGTCTGGATACACATACAAGGACAAGGACAAATACACCCAGACCGGAAAATATGCTTGCATGGTCAATACAAACATATTATGCTCCGAGCGGGAATCGAACCCGCGACCTGTGGCGTTTAAGGCAGGTTCGCTACCGCTGCGCCACAACGTCGTCATAATCTTCTTCGTCGTACGGTAAATATTCAATTTTAAGAAGTACAGGCGACTATCAGTACCGACCGTGCCTCGGAGAGCACGTTAAGCTGTCGGTCCCGGTTGTTATCACATAACATCTGATAATAATCGTTAACTCTTGATAAGTAAATTGGTCTTATCCAATGAGTTACTGGTTCGCCCTTAGGATTGCGGAGGTCAGATGGCAATCGCTCCATGTAAAAACTAATAACCTGTCAAATCCGGATAAGAGTAATAAGCAGACCTGGGTAAAATACTCGTATAATACCGGGAATAATGCTAGGACAAAGGCAGGCGACTATTAACGATGAAATAAATATTTGAAACTAGCGGCTCGCCCCGGCTTCGCACGGGTATAAAATATATAGCCTATGTCATTCATTGAAAAAATGATTAAAATCGATCCAGTAGTTTTGATTTATTCATTACTGCCCGTGGCCCACTCGCGAAGTAAATGACAAAAAAATGTTGTTGTGGGATATCCATAAGAGATAGACATATACCATCGCGGAGTTTGTCTGTAGACCTTTTCAATGTGTACAATACTTAGTACATTATTTTGATAAATCTCGTAGGGTTCAGCCTGCGTTTGTTGCAATGTAAGCGGAAATGTAATTATTTACGTCATCACATTAGAAACCTCAAAAATAACGGTATTTCTCCACTATTTAATGGATGTTATTATACATATAAATCTTCCTCTTCAATCACTCTATCTATTAAAAAAAACCGCATCAAAATCCGTTGCGCAGTTTTAAAGATTTAAGCATACATAAGGATATAGGGACAGAGAAAGCGACTTTGTTTTATACTATGTAGTGATATATCAGAAGTAAACATTGTGTATGCTTAGCGAAAATATGAAAGTTCTTTTAATTTTAGTATATCCATTTTCGATTAAGTCTTATTAATGTATTGATAATATTACATCGATAAACATTTCTATTTTAAACGTTATTTTTCCTCATCGTAAGTCGACAAGCGTCCGGTCAATTACGTATGCTTTACTTTACTGGTCCGCTAAATTACTTGCTATAAAAATAAACGACAAGAATTGATTAAGCTAGAATGGTTCTCTACGATTTATTGTTAATTTTTTTTTAAAGATGTTTGATGTTACCAAAATATTGGCAAAAGAATAACTTAAAAAACCGAAAAGTAGAAGGTCTCCCACCCCCTCTGTTTCCTTCCTCTTTTCCCTTCTCATCCCGTCTCTCCTGTTCCTTGGGTTGGCAACGAGCTTGTGATACTCCAAGTGTCGCAAGCGTTCATAGGTTGCGGTGACAGCTTACCATCAGTCGGACCGTATGCTTGTTTGCCAACGGTCATGATATAAAAAAGGAGAACGGGGAGGCCTGTAGTCTACAGGTGTACTAGTAGTAGTGATAAGCCGTCCAATGCTTTTTTATGTTACTAAGTTGGCAAGCAAGCCTACGGCCCACCTGATGGTAAGCGGTTGCCGTACTCTTTGAGCACTTGCAACACCAATTGTAGATGTCGCTAACGCGCTGCCAACCTCGAAATATTAGTTCTTAAATCTTCTTTACCTAGTAATTTCCTACAGTGCCTTTCGTACCGAAACACAGTAATGCCAATGACACTTCTTCTTTGTGGTAGGATAATTGACGCTGCGGTGATACCTACCTAGTCAGCCTTAAGCAACAAAAGACCTACAACCTGATCTAACGAAACATTATCGCGTGGATATTTTTTATCTGCGAGACTTTACATTTTTGTGGTTTTATTTCTACAATCCGTCGATCGCTTATAAATTTTGCGCTTAATCAATTTTCGCCAGAACTCCAAGGAACAAGTAACATGCTTATAATCTTGAAGAACTGGTTTGACACAACGAGTCTTATAAGATGTCTGCGTGAATTCGGCCATTGCTATCGACTTGTAATATACATACATACACGTATTTAAATATTAACACGTCTGGAGTTACTGGCCATAGATGTCATATAAAATATGTACATCGTTTAGAAATCATTCATCAGATCAGATCTTTAAAAAAGCGATAAAGGATTATTATATGCCCAAAGAAAATTAAGACGACGAATATATTATACAATTATATTTATTAGTTTATATTTTATATCATTATTTATGTATTGTGTTTATGTATTAATGTGTAGTTATTCGTATGTATAAATTTTATAAGTAGCTGCACAACCTACCCTATCATTAGCATCTTTCCTAACCCACATTTATTACACTTTTTTTATTATTTTTTTTGTTATTGATAAATATTGTATTAGTTTTTTGTGGTGTACAATAAAGAATAAATAAATAAATCAACTAAAAGTATTACCTACTACAAAAAGTGGTGAGATCTCATGTATAACTACGCCTGAAACTTGGCAGTTTTACGATACCAAAGTATTTGTATGAGAAGAATAAGTTGCCGTACAACTGCCAAGTTTGCGAGAGTTGCATTTTTTTACATTATATGTTTTTAATGGGATCTGATATCTTTTTGTAGAAAGTCCTACTTTTTTCTACCAATTTCTTGAATTTAATCGTATATTATCTAGGTACCCACCTACACCTATTGTTTCATTATATTATGCATATATTATACAGGTATACTGATTGATTAACTGTAAATGTAACTTTGTTTACAAAGTTATTTATGCAGTTGGTGTATCTAGAAAACTGGACCGAAATTACAAAATATTTTAGTTTTTTCTTGATTTATACACTAAACACTAATTATATTCTAAATTTGAAGCTTCCATGTCTGCTAGAAGTGTCTTAGAGTTTTGATGACCGGTCAGTCAGTGTGACAAAATTAAGGAATTTGACTAGTTATAATTCTAAAACTACTGGTTCAAATTTAAAGAAATTTGAAATACGTGTTTATACAATACCTGCTCGGTTACTGAAAATAATATTGTTAATGAACCAACTCTTATAACCACATTTAAGCAAATAAAGTATCATTCATTCAATTATTCATTCATTATTCATTTATCATTCACTCATCATTCATTCTTCATTCATTTTCCCGGCTTCGGGATGTGACGACCCCATCGCCCGCTGTTGGGATAACCTCTGTCATAGCAGAGATTATTCCACAAGTGCAATCAGTCACACTGGTGGTCTTTTGTTGCATGAGGCAGGGTAGGTAGGTACCACCACAGTGTCAAATATTCAGCTGCCAAATAGTAGTGCTTAGGCATTACTGTGTTCCGGTTTGAAGGGCACTTAAGAACTAATATCTCGAGGTTGGCAACGCATGAGTGGCACCTACTAATGGTGCTGCAAGCAATCATAGGCTACGGCGCCCATTTATCATCTGGTGGGCCGTATGCTTGTTTGCCAACTTGTAACATAAAAACAAAATCATTCATCATGAAATTTGGCACACATAGCACATATGATACTTATCTCGGTTATTCTGAACTGTACCCTCCATATGCAATGTGTACCTCCATCGCCTATCTTATTCCCACAGCGTTGTGAGTACCTACGCCATTGTATAAATTGTCCTTGACCACAAAAGATTTAATGTTCCAAGTATAATAATATAGAAAATTTGTATGTTTTGATGTCTCAAAGATCGTTACTTGGATGAAAACATAGCTTACTTTTTTCAGTTTCAATAAGACAGTACTTATTAAATCCAAACTAATTAAGTTTATTATTGTACCTAAAAATAAATAATAATAATAATAATAATCATCTTTATTGACATAAGGTTGGTACAGTGTTTTATTGACGACGTTGTGGCGCAGCGGTAGCGAACCTGCCTTAAACGCCACAGGTCGCGGGTTCGATTCCCGCTCGGAGCATAATATGTTTGTATTGACCATGCAAGCATATTTTCCGGTCTGGGTGTATTTGTCCTTGTCATTGTGAATGTTTCCGGACCCCCGACACAGGATATTAGTATCCTAATGGGGGCCGTTGAGTGTGCAGCGTTTATTTATTTATTATTTATAGAATTCCTTAGCACCTGCGCTAGTAAAAACTGTGTTGCTGGTGCCAGCGTCATCCACCTTATTATAAGAACAATAGTTTTACTTACATCAAATAGGATAGTATAACAATAAAAATATAAAGATTAAAAGCTCAACCAACAATTTTAAAGATTTATTTAACTTAAAACTATATACTTGTGCTAGCATACGTGAGCGCTTGTGTATTTGTGTGTTTGTGTTTAGATGTGTGTGTGTGTGTGACTATGTGACTGTGGGTGTGTGATATGTGCAGATGCGAGGGTGAATGCGTGAATGAGCGCTTATGTGTGCATGTGAGAGTTTAAATAAAATAAAATTATATATCCTTTTACGCCTAAATCGCTGCACCAATTTTGGTGAATTTTGAACAAGAACGTAGTCCACTTTTTGTTACGACAAAAACGTGAAGTGGACGTGAGTGAAATGTAGGATCAAAGTTTGTATCAACGAAATCGAAATATGTCGTCAACGTTGTGGCGCAGCGGTAGCGAAACCTGCCTTAAACGCCATAGGTCGCGGGTCCGATTTCCGCTTGGAGCATGTGTTTCTATTTACCATACAGGGATATTTTCCGGTCTGGGTGTATTGATCCTTGTACTTTTATGTGTTTCCGGACCACCGACACAGGATGTCACTGTCTTAACGGGGCCCGTTGAATGTGTAGCGTTTACCATTTAGTTATATTGCAATGAAGGTGCAATATTACAAAACTTTATTCACTCGGGCGACGCCACGGGCGGCTGCTAGTATTACATAAGGAAAATATTCAACACAATAACATTAACACTGTTCATTAATCGAATTTGTAGGCATGAAATACATGTCAAAGCATGCGTGTGTGAATTTTTAATTCATCATGAATCAATCGTGCAAAATTTTGAGGAAATTGTGGTCATTATTTTAAAATATGCTATGAATATAAAATTGTTATTTAACCGTGACTTAAATCACTTATTACAAAAAAGAAACCTTTTGTAAAACTGCTATTTGTCTGTCTGTTTATTACGGGTATTATTTGAGGCAGTTGGGCCGATTTTTATAGGATTTCTTTGAGCTGATTTTATAGGGAACTAGCTTCTACCAGCGCCTTCGCCGGAGCGAATAACGATTTTAATACAAGCTTTGAACCCCCATTTCTGGAGTGGAATTTAATAAAATGTGTTTCTGCATATATTTTATTTCTTAATCTTTAACCACATTAAAGAAAAACATGCTCAAACGTGCATATCTCGAAATATTTTTTTTTATTAATGACGGTTGACAAACAAGCATATGTTCGGTCCACCTCACGGTGAGCAGTCACCGTAACATATGAACGCTTGCGATGCTTGAAGTATCACATGCGATTTGCCAACCCAAGGGATAGGAAGGAAGGAATGAGAAGGAAAAAAAGGAAAAGAGGCCGTGGGAGATGGGGCCTCCGGCGTTCTCACTCATCTCACGAAACACAACATTACCTACTGGTATTGTTACTTTACGCCGATTTTCTGTGAGAGGGTAGTACTTCCCCGGTCGAACTGGCGCATTTGTATTTGAGCATGGCCCATTTATGGGTTATGCTGCTTTACAGTAGAATAACTAACACTGTGGTGATACCTACCTAGCCGGCTTCTTGCAATAAAAGGCCAACCATCAGTAAAAATTATCAAGAATCATAAAGATATCTTAAGTTCTTACGCACTTGCTATGTAACATCATAACTGTACCTTGTCCCTTACGAAACAAGTGCATACGTGATGAAAAATGATTAATCATTTGGTGTGATGACTGCACTTATGTACGCGGATGTCACGGAGCGTTGACGCGGGTGTTGCGCGCGAGTGACTCAATTTACGTGAACTATCCAATTACTAATCATCTTGAGATGCAGTTTCATCTTCCAAGTATTTTCTAATTTTAATTAACAAAACTAATTGATAGTGATTTTTTTAAACCATAATATTTACTCATCTATCTAATAACTTTAAACGAGCGATTCTTGCATATATATAATCTGAAAGTCTGAAACGGCTCCAACAATTTGAATGAAATTAAATATGCAAGGGTTTCGGGGTTGATAAATCGATCTACCTAGGATTTATTTTTAGAAAGGTTCTCATCATCCGTGTTCTCAGGCAATGAAAACCCTGCATTTTTTTCAATTTACTTCTTTTGCGAGAAAAACACAATTTACCATGAAAAAAATATATAAATCGGTACAAATGTATAATCGTTAGGTACCATGTAATTATAAACAGTAAATTCTTTAGTCATAGTGTAACATTCGAAAATTAGTGTCTATGTAATTAACAAAAACTTTAGGACCATTTTAGTATTGTTATAGCCAAAAAATTCTAGTATAAAGTATTTAAACAGAAGAAAATTGTTTTCATAATTAGATTTTTTTAAGAAATATGATTCAACATTTTGCAAAAGGCCGATATAGCTCGTTAGTTTCAGGATACGATTTCTAACAAAATTTAAATGGTTTTTGGACCACATGTTTAAATTTAAAAAAGACATAAATTTTTAAACAGGGCGGTAAATAATTGACCTCTGCCATAATAAGGGTGAAATCTTAAATCACTTGATAAGATCAAATTATCTAACTAGAGTTAATGATTATTATCAGATATGATAACAACTGGAACCGTCAGCTTACGTGCTCTCCGATGCACGGTGAGGAGACCCACAGGGACAAATGCCCAGACCGGACCAAAAGATATTTATATCAAACATCTGTTCCGAGGGGACATCCAACCCGCGACCATTCAATGCAGGTTCTCTACCAACACGCCACTAAAATGGTCGTCAATCAACCAATAAATTTATACTATAACTCCTAGGACATGCCTTGACATTTTTAGTAATTTTGTACAATATTTTACAAATATATATACAATTACGTATCATTACTCGTTCCAGCATCGCTTAAAGCAATACAGATATAACATAAATATGATAAATGGGATAATTACTTGAGGAAAACGATGTGACGAAATTGTGTCAAGCCGATACTACGAAAACATTACAATACATAAGCCACAATGTATCCTTTTTAGGAGCCGATGTTACTTTGTTTTAAATATTTCAAAGATTTTATCTTCATGCTTACATACGTAATTATGTAAGTTTTGTAAATTAAAATATATTGCTTTAACTGTGTAGTATATGCTTCTAATATGTATGACACTGTACGCTAGTGAAATTACTGGGCAGACGAGATTTAAGTACTAATATCTCGAGGTTGACAACGCGTGAGTGGCACCTACTAATGGTGCTGCAAGCGCTCGTATGCTACGGCAACCACTTACCATCAGTAGGTGGGCCGTATGCTTGTTTGCCAACTTGTAACATAAAAAAAATGTATAGTTCGTTAAAATGCATATAAATATAACCAATGAGGTATAACTTCTTATTTTTAGAATGGAATGAAGTAAAAGGTTAAAAAATTAAATATTTTTAATTTATTGATTAATACTGACACTTCTTATACAAAATTGTTAAAAAAAATATATTAAATTTTATTTAAATTTTTTTTCACAAAAGCCTAAAAAATAATATAAGGTTAATATAATAAATATTGTTAAGTAACCTTTTTACTTATTATTATTATTTATTTAAAAAAGCAGTTTCAATAATAAAATACAGATTAAAAAACCTTTCGTTTTTTTTACGTCTGTATTTTTTACGTTTTTTTTGTCTTCAATTATAGAATAAATGTTCGATTCGTCATAGTAATTACCTTTATCTTCTTAGTCCTAGCATTATTCCTGGTATTTTATTTACCAAGGGTCAGGGCAATTTACTTATCAAGAATTAACGATTATTATCAGATATTATATGATAAGAACCGGGATCGACAGCTTAAAGTGCTCTCCCAGGCACGGTGGGCCCACACGGACTAACGCCCAGACCGAAACAGAGATTTTAATAAACATCTGTCCGAGCAGGAACGCATCAACAGTGTCATTTTTTATCTTTTTTTTACTTTGTTTTTTTTGTTAATATCGCATGAAACATGAAAAAATAATCGCAAATCCTAAAGACAATAGTCCTGTTATAAGTGCACGTATACTTATTGTATGTAAATATCACTTCTATTGAGTGTATTAATCATTCCGAGAATCCATCGCCATTTTAATGAATACAGAGAAATTCGGTATAGAAAACATGCTTGAACTGACCTACTTTTATTTTCCTGCGCGACTGGTCCAGTCATTTTGCTGGCAAAACGACGTTGTGACGTAGCGATAGCGAGCCAGCCTTAAGCGCCTTAGGTAGTAGGTTTGATTCCCGCTCGGAGTAGATGTTTGTATTGACCATGCAGGCACAAGTTCCGGTCTGGGTGTTTGTTCTTACGTATGTGTTTCCGGACTCCCGACACAAGATATCACTATCCTAATGGGGGCCGTTGAGTGCTTATTTATTTATTAAAAACGAATATATCCTGAGAATTTTATAAAGAGATTTTTATAAATAAATTTAAAATATATATATTTTTTTATGTTACAACAATCAAGCATACGGCTCACGTGATGGTAAGTGGTTGTCGTACCCTATGAGGGCTTGCACCACCATTAGTAGATGCTACTCATGCGTTGCCAACCTCGAGATATTGGTTCTTAAATCTCCTCTGCCCAGTAATTTCATTAGCCTACAGTGCCCTTCAAACCGGAACACAGTAATGCCTAAGCACTACTATTTGGCGGCACAATATTTGACACTGCGGTGGTACCTACCTAGTCGGCTTCTCGGAACAAAAGACCTACCACCAGTGTGACTGATTGCACTGGTGGAATAATCTCTGCTGTGACAGACGTTATCCCAACAGCGGGCGATGGTGTCGTCACATCCCGACGCCGGTAAAATATATCCATTTTTTTATTAAAATTTATGTAACCAAAGCATTTTTATATAATATTTATATTTGTAACCACCTAGATATATCGATGTAACTATATGTATGTCGCAGCGGATTTACTTCAAGGAAGAAATAGTGATTGTTGGACTCGGACATAAAGGTTTCTTGTAAGAGGACCTTTTAAATTTTGAAATTAAATTTGTTGTTATTATTTGTTATTAAATGAGCCACAGATTTAAGTAAACTATGAAAATTTCAACTATTTATATATTACAGTTCATGAGATACGGTAAAAACATCAAAAATATAATTTTTAATTTTGGCATTTGTTGTCGTAACAACAACAGAAATTCTGAGAAAATTGCAACTCTACATTTTACGATTCTTGAGATGCAATGCCCTTTGAATATGGAACCTTAAACCTTGAACCTTTTTTATATCATGGCGGTTGGAAAACAAGCATACGTTCAGCGTGATGGTAAGCCGTCACCGCAATCTAAGAACGCTCGTGATACTTGAAGTATCACATGCGCAATGCCAACCCAAGGAAGGGAAGGGCAGATTAGGCCTCCGGCGCTGTCACTCATCGCACGAAACGCAACAGTACCTTTTAATACTGTTACTGTACGCTGATTATCTGTGAGAGTACTTCCCGGGTCCAACGGGCCCAATTGTGCTCAGCAGCATGGCTCTACTACCGTTAATTTTAAATTTAATTTATATATGTTTGCTTTTTAGCACTTAAGTGTTTATAATGAAATCTTTTTTACATTAAAAGTTTAGTATCTTCAGTTTATTTGTCAATTCTCCATAAACTGCCATAACAAATATAGTGTATAATATAGTGCCAAATAGTAGTGCTTAGGCACTACTGTGTTCCGGTTTGAAGGGCATTGTACGCTAGTGAAATTACTGGGCGAACGAGATTTAAGAACTAATATCTCGAGGTTGGCAACGCGTGAGTGGCACCTACTAATGGTGCTGCAAGCGCTCATAGGCTGCGGCAGCCACTTACCATCAGGTGGGCCGTATGCTTGCTTGCCAACTTCTAGCATAAAAAAAAAAAAAAAAAAAAAAAAAATAACAACTTAATACGCTATGGACTGCTTTAAAATTCCAAGAATCCCAATGGCTGACTCAGTCTTCGTCTCTTCGAGTCAAAGTAATATGTGGTTTGTCCGTTTTAAGTGTGTCAAGGCGAAAATAGCAAGAGTAATTAAAACTTAGTAATGATTACAATTTTAAAAATTTATATTTAATTGACGATTTTCTCTTATTTAACCGACTTTAAAAAAGAGGAGGTTCTCAATTCGACCGCTAATTTTATAAAATGGAAGTAGTAAAAAAATTATTAAGTCTCCATACAAAATGTACTATAGGACTCTATTACTATTTACGTGGGGTTCTTCTTATCGATTTAAAGGCGTCGGGATGTGACGACCCCATCGCCCGCTGTTGGGATAACCTCTGTTACAACAGAGATTATTCCATCAGTGCAATCAGTCACACTGGTGGTAGGTCTTTTGTTGCAAGAGGCCGGCTAGGTAGGTACCACCGCAGTGTCCAATATTCTGTTGCCAAATAGTAGTGCTTAGGCACTACTGTGTTCCGGTTTGAAGGGCATTGTACGCTAGTGAAATTACTGGGCGAACGAGATTTAAGAACTAATATCTCGAGGTTGGCAACACGTGAGTGGCACCTACTAATGGTGCTGCAAGCGCTCATAGGCTGCGGCAGCCACTTACCATCAGGTGGGCCGTATGCTTGTTTGCCAACTTCTAACATAAAAAAAAAAAAAAAAAAAAATCGAGTGGTTAGTAGCCAACCCAATGTTAAAGTTGTTCAGGTCGCCCGTATAGGCCTCTGACTTGACTTTTCGACTATTATCCAATTGATAACAGCCGGGACCGACTTTTTACGTGCCAACCGAAGCACGGAGACGCTCAGTTGAAATATTACTATGCGAGCACCCATCTAGTAACTGATCGCGCCTAAAGTTGCTTAACCCACCGATCGTTTACCGATCAGTAAGCGCATCTAGCTATGAGCGTTTGGGCGGCTTGCGCCCACTAACACCGCTGCGCTCTAGTGCAACACACTCCCTGCACCATAGATGTGACCGTTACTTCACGTCAATATTCTTAGGAAGGGAAGTACCTACTTTCCTATTCATGCTGGGAACTAGAAAAAGACGTAAGGCATTAAGAACGAAACGACGCAATACCTTATACAATTTTTCAGTTCATAAAATGTCTCACTGTTAAGAATTATAGATTAAATCAATAAATAATTCATCATGGACTTGACAAATTTATTTAACACATGTTCTAATTTATTTTATATTCGTGTGACTTATACATACACGAATTAAATATCAATTAATTTGAAACACTGCATTCTTGTAGTATTTTTAATGTTTTAAAAAATAAACTTTGTACTTTTGTCTGGGTTTGTCATTTTGTTTTTTTTTTTATGTAATTTTTTTTTGGATTGATGGAAGGCGAAGATGAGGTGTAAAATGGAACACGTTTGCCTAGCAGGGGTCTGTTCACTTTGGCCTTAAAGATGTCCATGTTATAGTGTTCCGGAAACACCGACCGCGGCAAAGAGTTCCACTTCTTAGCCGTCCGCATAATGAAAGAACAGGCATACCGCTTCGTGCGTAATGCAGGAATGTCTACGACATAAGGGTAGAACTGTAAGTTTTAATTTAAAGGTTGACGAGCATACGACGTAATGGTAAGCGGTTATTGTATCCTAAGAGGGCTTGGAACACCACACGTAGCTGACATAGGTGCATACGGTCCGTCTGATGGTAAGCACTGTTTCACTGGTGGTAGGTCTTTTGTTGCAAGAGGCCGGCTAGGTAGGTACCACCGCAGTGTCCAATATTCTGTTGCCAAATAGTAGTGCTTAGGCACTACTGTGTTCCGGTTTGAAGGGCATTGTACGCTAGTGAAATTACTGGGCGAACGAGATTTAAGAACTAATATCTCGAGGTTGGCAACGCGTGAGTGGCACCTACTAATGGTGCTGCAAGCGCTCATAGGCTACGGCATCCACTTACCATCAGGTGGGCCGTATGCTTGTTTGCCAACTTCTAACATAAAAAAAAAAAAAAGCAGTCACCGCTCCCTCGTATCCCGCGTTGGCAACCCAAGGGATTGGAGGGAAGGGGTATGAACGGACCAGAGGGGGCGGGAGTTTGGGCCTCTGGCGCTCTCATTCATAACACGAACGCAACAGAACTCTGTTACTTTACGTCGATTTTCTATTCGAGGGTAGTACTTCCAAATCTAGCCGGCTCTTTTGTGCTCGGAGAAGTATGGCTCTACTATTACTAAACTTTATTGTATGCAATAATGCATGCAAGCGAAGTCACGGCTATCTAGCTAAGTCTATAACACTAGTATAATTTATTAATGAAGTCTAAAATAGCAGTAACGTTTGTAAATATAAATTGTAACGGGAAACAAGCAATCATATGATTCATGCTAGAAGTACGTAATACCCAACTAGTAATATTATTTTTTGATAGAAATAACTGAGAATATTGAACACAAGTAACTAGGATACGACGACTGTCCCTTTTTATTTATGAAAATAAATTTTTGAAATAGAAAAGTTGGTTTCTGAGCTGGCATATAAGAATAAAATTAATTAAAAATATTAACATAATTATTCAATACTTATCTCGCATTGGAGACAAATACTTCGAATTTTTTTATGTCGGAAGTCTGAACACTGTCAAATACATTATATAACAACATTTTGGTACGTAAATAAATAATAAATAGATAATAATATAAATTAAGAGATAGCCTCTGGTATATTGTACAAGTTAAATATTTCCTCAAAATATTTGAGCTTACCTTCGATTAATTTTAGACGGTTAAAGTCACCTCTTATATAATCTGCGTCTTCTTCCGCGGAGACTTTAAAATTTGCTTCTGAGAGAAATTAATCATTTGTAAGGAAAAAATGTTCGACCAGACATATCTATACCGAATTTCGATTTTATACGTCCTGTAGCACGTTTTTTGATAATGTAAAGAACCTAACATTTTTCCATTATAAAATCGGTGCAGTACCTTTCAAGCGCTTACGCTTGAACGTCAGGTATTCAGATACCTTATTTTTGACGACGTTGTGGCGCAGCGGTAGCGAACCTGCCTTAAACGCCACAGGTCGCGGGTTCGATTCCCGCTCGGAACATAATATGTTTGTATTGTCCATGCAAGCATATTTTCCGGTCTGGGTGTATTTGTCCTTGTCATTGTGAATGTTTCCGGACCCCCGACACTATCCTAATGGGGGCCGTTGAGTGTGTAGCGTTTATTTATTTATTATTTATTTACATTTGTGTCATAAATTTCACCCTAATCCATTTAGCCGTTTGTGCGTGATGAATTACAAACATCCAACATAATTCAAAGTCGATACGCTCTGCAACATGTTTATTGATAACCCGTGAACATAACATTTTCCGGGACAATAAATCCATTAATCCAGATAAAACCTATATCTGTACCTAGTTTTCGTTCCAATCTGTTTAGTTTTTGCGTTATTGAATAACAAACATCCGAAAATACAAACTTTCTAAAACAAATAAAAAAATTAATTAAAAATCAGACAAAATTTTCAGATTTATAATATCAGTATCATGTTTATATTTATTGCATAAATATTCTCTACTTGTATTGCAAAAATGTGCGGTTATTGAGGATAAATGGGCAATTAAATTTAATAAAAAACTAATAATTGATATGTTCGCTGTGTTATGAGAAATATTTTGATAGAATTGTTGCGTAAGAAACTGGAATCATGCCTAAAGATTTTATGGAAAATTATTCGTTACAACGCATTTTGAAACTAATCATCGGAAAATTTAACAGCTACTACACAAAAAAAGAAAAAATTGACGAGTGTACAATTTAGAAAAATACTACTAGATATGAAAATACCAAAAAGTCACAAAACGAAATGAATAATTACAATTTTCAACTTTTTGACATAATTCCAATTTCACTAAACAGTAAAGGTAAATTATCTTATTTTGATCGATATCGATAGAAATTACTTTAAAAAATGGTTTCAATGATTTCATATATAACACTAACAATAAATAAATCTGAGATATAAAAATATATCCGTTAATTCAACAGTTTTTATGTACTCCTAAGGATCCCTAAATCTACCACTAATACATAAAAATAAATCGTTAAGTTACGTTACCGTAATGACATGTTAACTTGCTTTAAGTATAATGTCATATGGGCGTGTTGTTAAGTATAAACGGAATATTTTATATTACATTTGTGTACTGGTTCGGTGAAAAAAAGGTATATTTATCATCTAAAATTGTTTTTTTTTAAATATCATAACAGCAAACAAAATTAGTAAGTCCTCAATATTGCCTATAGAAATCAATAATTCAACAATGTGTGCCAAGATGAAGATCTAAGATAATTAGTTAGCTAGTTAAACACGAGACGAAAAACATAAATAAAATACTTAAAGAACTGCTGTTTTAATTTTATATTTTCTAGATCTGAAGTTGTAGCATTCTCAGCGAAAAAAAAGGCGTAGAAAAATCATGAAATTCGTGTGACGTAATTTATGGATAAGCCCCTTATGAGTTTTGACAGGATTCAAGAAAAAGGTTTAAGTTTGTATTTTATAACATTTTGTGTAAATTCGTTGCATTATGATAGTAATACCAGTCTATATATTACATACCTACAAAAACTCCAGTCGACACAATATTTTATTTCCTCAGTTGTTAAAAAGAACTATGATCTTGACTGTACACAGTTACAGTATAAAAAAAACCTTTCATGTCACGCTTTTTATATTTTATGTAAATTGTAACAATACTTTTCACTACATTATTCTGTCACAGGTCCTTTGCAACTCATGAAGAAGGCTGTTTCATACATTTATAAATTTGAAAATGAAATTTAAAAAAGTATTTTGTTTTCTCTTTCTAGACCTTTTCATCCATATTAGCTGCTTAGATGCAAAAGAGAGAGATATTGTAACTTCGTTTACAATGTTTGAAGAGACGCCAACGGCTTTGCTAACTCCGAAATTATGCTGGAATCGATGTAAGTCGCAGTAAAAAAAATTAACTACAGAACAAAGACAACTGATTTCAATAATTTAAAACACGTAGATATAGAGCCTATGCACATAGATTTGTTAATATTACAATTCTACACTAACTATATTTACAAATAATTGCAACTGTACAAATCATGTCCTTGAGGACCGGTGGTAAGAATGCTAGCTGACTCGCAATCCTGATTGTTTGGTCGAAAATGAACCAGCCCTCCTGTCCCCCATGGAGACAATGAGTGGGGTGTAATATCTTTTAGAAATTGCTTAGCACTAATGTTCCATGGCCCAAGTTTTTTTACTTCAATCATCATCATATCTATCATAGATTTCATTGCAATGAATAAATATCGCAGATAAATTAGCTCTTATTTCTTTACTTTTAAAAATAATGTATTTTCAACAAAAAGTAAATTTAAAACACAAACCTAAAAAAACCTTTAGCTTGAACTGAGAAATTTATTTTAAGGGACATATCCGTACGTCGGATACGTACGAATATGTAAGAAACGGAAGAATATGTAAGAAAAAGTCAACGGAACCCTATTACTAAGCCTCCGCTGCTGATAATATCTCACGAACCGTCATAGGAAGACAGTGGAATTTTCACAGAATGTGTATCCCTGTTTCCAATACAGCAACAGATATGAAGTAGTAGTGTAGCCATGCTCCTTCCAGCATAAATAGGCTGGGCTGGCTCGACTGGGAAAATATTGCCCTAGAAAATCGGTATAAAGTATGAGTACTGTTGCGATGTGTGAGAGCGCCGTAGGCTCAATCTCCCACCCTCTTCTTCCTTCCATTTTTCCTTTCACATCAAGGGATGTCCCTTAAGACCATTAGACCGTACCGTATGCTTGTCTGATAACCGTCATGACAAAAAAAAAAACATTTTGTACACCGTGGCGGAAAAGTTTCTATGTAGAAATTTTAATAGATAATAATTTATTTTAATAATTCATATGTATCAGAAGCAAAGCATGGTCTAAACGCTAGTCTATCAACAAAATTGATATCATCAATCAAAATGTGAAAGTACTAGGACCTAACTGTCTTATAATCACCTTGTAATTCGTGTAAATCAAACCACTTCATTACTTCACATGATCCCACAAAACCGGTATTAATATTACGAACGTGTGTCACAAATACTTGTCTGAATTTTATATATTTTTTTGCAGTTGAAATTAAGTCGCTGGCCAGGAAACTGATCAGCGAAAATGTTTTCTTGGCGCCGTCTCTGCAAACGAATAGATCTGAGTATTTTCTGCACCATATTTTAATATTCGTTGATTTATCTTGTTCGGGAATCAAATCATTTGTTTTACAGGTATTGAGTAGTTTTATCTAAGCATTGTTATTGTATGACGACGTTAGCGAACCTGCCAAGGCCATACAGACATGTGTTTTGATCTAGGTGTGTTTGTTCCTGTCATTGTGTATGTTTCCGTAACCCCGACACAGGATATAACTATCCTAATGGGGGCCGTTGAGTGTGTAGCGTTTATTTATTTGTTTATTCGTACCATTGTGCTCCGTTCGATGTGTGTTAAAGGTTTAACACTGACCCGTCTGTCCCTTTCCTTTTTTCCATCCTCATTCGACTCAACCCCATACTCGATTCCCCGTATATCTCTAATGTAATGTGGATACATAAGTTAACAGCTAGGCTGTATCACTTTGGATCAGTTGTCATAAAAGTCAAGCGGTAGCCTGTACATTAAAAAAAATCTACCGTCTATGACATAAAAAACACTCAAATTTTACTTATTAAAGTCTATACCGTTAATAATGACATATATAATGGACGCAAATAAGCAATACCATGTCAAACCACAAAATTGAAAAAACTGAGTTATATATGCAGAAGTGTTGGTAAATGGCTAAAGAACTTTTTCTTTAATATTACAAATATTAAAGAAAAAGTTCTTAGGGTTTTAAGCTAACTTCTAAAAAGCCATTTTTAATCATGCAATTTATGTATTATTTTACACGTTTTGGGTTATATTATATACGAAATATGCAGTTTGTATACTTTTTTTTTGTATAAATAATATACATAAATCTGAAATTGCCAAAAACTTGACCAATACATTAAAAAAATCATATAAAGCAAGTTGTTAAAAATCTTCAAACGCGTTTTTCTCGAAATGACATTGGTGTGGGTTGACATAGTATTGCTTATTTGCGTCCATATATATAATGACACCGTTGTGGCGTTGTGGGTAACGAGTCTGCCTTTACCCTCGACGGTTGCGGTTTCGATTCCCGCTCGGAGTAGATGTATTAATCGTACAGGCATGTTTTCCGGTCTGGGTGTGTATGTCCTTGTCAATGTGAATGTTTCCGAACCCCCGACACAGGATATATTTATCCTAATAATAAACGGCCCCCCATTGAGTGAGTATCGTTTATTATTATTTATTATTATTATTATACTAAATATTTTTATATTCACATTTAATAGTTAATGATCTCTTTACTTGGCATGATTAGTCAGTAATAGCTAAAATGCAATTGTCATTATGTCAATTGTCAGTAATTATTACTTGTATATAATTGTTATCAATAATTGTAGAATGCAAAAAAAAACATTTCCATATTAACAATTCTTAGAATTCATAGATTATTTACAATCGTACAAGTTACATTGAGATATTAATTTATAATTTAAATAATAAATACCTAAATAAACGCGACCTGTTGTGCTTAAGAGAGGTTTACCACCGCTGCGCCACAACGTCGTCTAGAAGTGTAATAATTACGAACCTGCTTTAGCTTCAATGCTAGTTGCTTCGATTCGATTCTCGCTCGGGACAGTTGTGTATTAACGATACATACTTCGATCTCGGCATTTCCTTACCGTGTTTCGGAGAACACGTTCAGCTGTCGGTCCAGGTTATTATCACACAACATCTGATTCACACCTACTAATGGTGCAAACGCTCATAGGGTACGGCTACCACTTACCATCAGGTGGGCTGTATGCTTGCTTGCCAACTTGTAAAATAAAAAAAAATCTGATTATAATTTGACGACGTTGTGGTGCAGCGGTTGCGAACCTGCTTAAGCGCCACAGATCGTGAGTTCGATACCTGCTCAGAGCAGATGTTTGTATTGATTATACAGGCACGTTTTCCGGTCTGGTTGTGTTTGTCCATTATGTATGTTTCCGGCTCCTTGACACAGGATATAATTATCCTAATGGGGACTCTTAGTGTGTAGCGTTTATTTATATTTATTTATAATCGATACCTAAATTGATTGTTCATATCCAATGCTACTGATGCCCTTGGGGTTGCGGAGGTTCGGAGGTTAGATGGTTTCTCTCTGTAAAAATTAGTAACCTGTCATCACCCTAAACCTTTATTTAGGTACCACTAAATTTATAGGCTGATTTTTTTATAGGCAAGCAATGAAGGTTATTTCAAGTCGCCGTATAGATGGTTGATACTGGATTCCGAAGTGGGTCCTTACAAATTTGATTTCTTTAATAAACTGGATTTGCCTGTTAACAGCAATGTGGTTATTGCTAAGAAAAAAAGCGATGAAGAATATCATCTATTGGAAGGTAAAGCATTTTTTTAATGATAAATATTGTGTGTCGTCATGTGGGGATCCAATAAAAAAATTGGATACTTTTGACGTTTTTTGCTGTATCTTCTTAATTGGAATCTACCATGAACTCTTATTGCGTTCACTACTAAATGACAACCTAAATTGAGCTACTTTTTTTTTATGTTAGAAGTTGGCAAACAAGCATACGGCCCACCTGATGGTAAGTGGTTGCCGTAGCCTATGAGCGCTTGCAGCACCATTAGTAGGTGCCACTCACGCGTTGCCAACCTCGAGATATTCGTTCTTAAATCTCGTCCGCCCAGTAATTTCACTAGCGTACAGTGCCCTTCAAACCGGAACACAGTAGTGCCTAAGCACTACTATTTGGCAACAGAATATTTGACACTGCGGTGGTACCTACCTAGCCGGCCTCTTGCAACGAAAGACCTACCACCAGTGTGACTGATTGCACTGGTGGAATAATCTCTGCTGTGACAGAGGTTATCCCAACAGCGGGCGATGGGTTCGTCACATCCCGACGCCGGTAACTATTTCGCTATTTCGTACCATGACAAATATATTTATACGACGTGATTGAGTTGAACTTCAAAATCAAATTGCGTCGAGACTTTATGACCCCATCGCCCGCTGTTGGGATAACCTTTGTCACAGCAGAGATTATTGCGCTAGTACAATCAGTCACACTGGTGGTAGGTCTTTTGGTGCAAGAGGCTAGCTAGGTAGGTAGCACAAATATATAATCAAATATTCTATAGTTCCTTAAATTTAAGTTGAACCAAAATGGCCGCTTCTGCGCAGGTACAATCATGGACAAAAATGTTAGACAAAAATATTCATTTCGTCTTATTTAAATAGATTTTTATAAAGTGGGAAAACGGAATTAAGTATATAATATACTTATTATTTCTTCTAAATTCAATTAATTATTTATTCATTTCGTAATTAATTACTTAAAATTTAACTTAGAATAAAACAAATAAATAGGAAAAAGGTACCGATATACAAAAAAGTTATCTTGAAATAAATATTCACACACTTTAAAAAAACATAAGTAAATAAACTTTAAAAGCATTTGACACAGTATTCAGAGAATTTGCATAGTCCCTTATTAATTATTCATTCAATTTTACGCAGTAATCAGTTAACTACTGGTTATAGTATTGCACTTATTTATAGAACTTGACTAATTTCATCAATTACTCACATTCATACTAACATTAGGAATAAAGGTATGCATACATTAAACAGTATAAATATATAACGAATTAGATTTTTTTATTTTTGTAGGCTGAGTGATAAATTTGTAAAAATAAAAACAAGTGAAGAGAATAAATATTTTCCAACTTCGAAGTCCTTTTGATTAAGATATTAATAAAAGGACTTCGAATCATTCGGTGCGATTGCGTAATCTCAAAGACCCAATAGAGGCCGAACGATAGCTTGAAACGTTTATAGCTTTTTAATTTTTTTTTAAATAAAAATAAATTAAATAAAGCTGACGAATAATGAAATACAAATTTTACAATAAAAAATGTCTATATTACGATATCAGACATAATTAAAAAAAAAGTGTTGCCTATTTTACAATGAAATTTATTACAGATATTCGGGTCTTTTTCAGCTAGATATGTATAATGTTCATAATTAAAAATATAATAGATAATTTATTTATAAATTATTCCATGTTGGTTAATGTGCGCCTGTCTTAAACAAACCAATACTATCCTAATAAGGTTATAAAGTCTACAAGTTGCAAGTTAATAAATGGAACAAACGAATTTACATTTAAAAGCTGTTGAATATCCATTAACAGTAAAGATATAACTGAAAATAAAACTTTTCTGACTGGAATAGATACAAGAAAACACTTTTTTTATCATGACGGTTGGCAAACAAGCAAACGGTCCGCCTGATGGTAAGCAGTCACCGCAATCTATGAACGCTTGCGATACTTGAAATATCACAAGCGCGTTGCCAACCCAAAGAATAGGAGGGAAGGGATGAGAAGAGAAAATAGAAAGGTTACAGAGGAGGTGGGAGACTGGACACTTCATAATTTCAAGTAACCTGACAGCTAACCTGTAAACCTTTTTAACCCAAATTATCATGATCGAACTTGCGACATTTAACCTTTTTAAATAAACTAGCATCTGACCAAGGCTTTGCCAACTTCAGTAACGTTTTGTTATAAGGCACTTTTATTCCTATACAACTTAATCACCCACTTTTTAAAGTATTAAATTGGATATAGTATCTTATATTTAAGAAATACACAATTCCAAAAAAAAAAAAAAATATTCACCATACATCATTTTGTTATATATTAAGGCAACGTTATCGTTGAAGGCTCCCCAGACGGCTTATGTTTTTCTAACACCTCCAAAAAATATCATTATATTTTAGCCAATGTAATGTAACTTGACGAATTACATACTAAGACCTTCCTTGAGGACCACTCTCTCCATTGGTGAAAATAGCATGAAAATAGCTGCAGTAGTTTTTAAGTTTATAGCGAACAGGCAGGCAGATGCGGAGGAGTTCATTTATAATGTGTAGTGATAACGTTTTTGTATATGATTATTTTATAATCATCACTACATAGTATAAAACAAAGTCGCTTTCTCTGTCCTTATGTATGCTTAAATCTTTAAAACTACGCAACGGATTTTGATGCGGTTTTTTAATAGATAGAGTGATTGAAGAGAAACGTTTATATTTATAATAACATCCATTAAATAGTGGAGAAAAAAATTGAGGTTTCCAATATGATTTCGTAAATAATTACATTTAACGCGTGCGGACCACGGTCAGTAATGAATAAATCAAAACTACTGGATCGATTTTAATCATTTTTTCAGTGAATGACATAGGCTATATATTTTATACCCGTGTGAAGCCGGAGCGGGCCGCTAGTAGGCTATAATTATAATTTCATATAACACACGTAATATTTTCTAGAGGTTTTTGCCATAATACGTATCACTAGAGTCTATAATAATTTCATTGTCCGTCAAAACAATAAAAATGAGATGTTTTTTGTTACAGCATATAAAATCTCTGAAAAATCGGATGTTATTTACACGACAAGAGGCGCTTGGCGTTCAGCCACCAGATTTAAAATCGTACAAAATTCAAACGATCTATTCATAGGAATTTTAGGAAATAATACGATTGATGAGACGACTGGTGTGAATGAAGCGGAGAACAGAAAAATAATGAAGGTAATGACTGATCCATTCTAGAAATGATCTGGGGGTCTACCATGAACTTTTAGTGACAATTCTACTGCGATGCAATTCAATTCAGGTAGTAAAACGATTCAGATTTATTATAGTACCCTGACGTGTGCTGTGGCGTGCCGATAGCGAGGCTGCTTTGAACCTCGACGGTGGCGAGTTCGTTTCCTGACGGAGCAGATGTTTGTTATGAATATCTGTTTCGATCTGAGCGTTTGTCCTTGTGGTTCTCCCCACCGAACCTCAGAGAGCACGATAAACAATCTTGTTATGGAATTTGATCTTATCTAATCCAAAAAGCGACTCCAAAGGGCGAACCATTAACTACTGGTTCGCCGTTTGGGTCGCGAAGGTCAGATGGCAATCGCTCTATGTAAAAACTATTAATCCGTTATATCATGATTAGATATATATATATATATATATATATATATATATATATATATATATATATATATATATATATATATATATATATATATATATATATATATATATATATATATATATGTGTATGTATATACGCTGTATAAATATGTCATAGTAAGAATTAGCGATGCAGCTCCGTTTACGTCGTCATATGAATCGCAATAAGAGTTCATGGTAGGGCCTACCAGATCTTATACTAAACTAGCTTTTGCATTCGGCTTCGCCCACGTAAATAACTAGTGTCATTGAAGTATACTTTTATCGCAAGAGATGTCATCCCCATACAAATTTTTATACCCTATTTTACCAACTTCAAGTTCAATTTTCGCTACTAAAAAATATTTCTTTATGGTGTCTATTTCTCTAAAAAAAATAATTAAAATCGGTTCAAAAGTTAAGTCGTCAAAACGTAAAAGATGGACAAAAGTTATTTTCGCATTTACAAAATTAGTGCGTATAAGAAAATTTACCAAAAAAAATTGTCTAGAATATGATATCTGTTATTCTGCGAATATCATGATGAATGATGATTGAAATTTCTTTGTTGTTTTAAATAATTGTTAAAGACAAAGTATTATAGACTAGCGGCCCGCTGCGGCTTCGCACGGGTATAATAAATAGCTTATGTCATTCACAGAAAAAATGATTAAAATCGATCCAATAGTTTTGATTTATTAATTACTCTCCGTGGCCTGCACGCGTTAAATGTAATTATTTACGACATCAAATTAGAAACCTCAACATTTTTTTTTCCACTATTTTTATACATTCAACCTTCCTCTTCCTCTTCAATCACTCTATCTATTAAAAAAACCGCATCAAAACCCGTTGCGTAGTCTGCTTTTTCAAAATTGAAAAGTTAAAGTTAAAGTTGAATTGTATTTTATGTTACATTTTGTACCGACTGTCCAATAAAACGTAAATTATTACGTAAGTAAATACTTGTCTATGGTATCAACTCATTATAAGAAGGACGAGACATTTTTTACGACTTCTGGAAGTAAATATAGCTTTTAATTTACTGGCACGAAATAATATCTTACGTAAATAACATGTAACTAGCTGGCCGCGGTTTTACCCACGCTTATGGTTACTTTGTAGTAGCGTGAAGTTATAGAACAAATGGACGCAAATAAGTAATACCATGTCAACCCACACGAATGTCATTTCGAGAAGAACGCGTTTGAAAATTTCGAACAACTTGCTTTTCTATGATTTTTTTTATGTATTGGAAAAGTTTTTGCCAATTTCAGATTTATGTAAGTTATTTTACTTATTTTCACAAAAATAAGTATACAAACTGCATATTTCATCTATAATATAACCCAAAACGTTTAACATAATTCATAAATTGCATGATTAAAAAATGACTTTTTTAGAAAACAAATATTAAAGAAAAATGTTCTTCAGCCATTTATCAACACTTCGGCATATATAACTCAGTTTTTTCGATTTTGTGGGTTGACATGGTATTACTTATTTGCGTCCAAATATGATTACCGTAAAAATGATTATAGATACTTCACCTTAAATGATAGACATATGCTGTCGCGGATTTTTTTTAGAACTTTTAAAGAGAAACAATTCCATCATACATCATTTTTGCGTAACATTTAACGGTTTACGCAGCGCACGCAATGGAAGCTCAAAAGGAATGTTTTTTTCCGTTTTTCCCACATTTTTAATTGGTGCTCCGCTTTTATTGGTCATAGTGTGATGTTATATAGCATATAGCATTTCTCGATAAATGGACTATTCAACACAAAAATAATTTTTCAATTCAAATCAGTAGTACCTGAGATTTTTTTATGTAAGAGCAAACGCAAACGGGCAGGAGGTTCACTTGTTTTTAAGCGGTCGCAGCCGCAAATGAACATCTGCAACACCGGTGGGAATGTAAGTGCGTTTCTGACTTTCAAGGAAAGAATATGCGAAGAGCATATTCTTGAAGGTCGTATCGGTTCCCCAGAGTGGCTGTGCGAGAAAGAAAATGTCTTCGTCTGAAAATGATTAGCGCGTTCATCCAAACAAACAAATATACAAACTCTTCAGCTTTATAATATCGGTTTCTATTTAATTATTTTTTTAATTATAGGTTTGTATTTTACACTTTAATTCACATTTAAAATCATAGTATCTTAGCTTACCTTGACATGTGTGATAAATAAAATCATTAATTAAAGGAGTGGTCTATGTTATTACCGAATTGCGATACCAATAAATTATATATGCATTACATATTTTGTTATTGATTACAAAGTATAATTGATTTATTTTTAAATAGTTTGTTAGGGTTCCTTACCTTGTGGGCTATATTATTTTTGTTAAGAACACCGTAGTACTAAGAGATAAGGTAAGAGAAATGTGGTTACGAACATTGTTAAGCTTAATAAACTATCTAACTATCTCACTTCTTGTATTTAGTAGAAATTTTCACATTTAAAAATAAATGGGCGAGGCGAGCAAGAAACTTGATATTATTGACTTGTAATAATATGTAATACCTAATAAAATTTCAAAATTAAAGAGCGTCCCAATATAATAAATACGATATTTTAATTCTACGGGGGTACGGAACCTTTTATATGTGTGAATCTTGAACTCACTTCGACGGTTTTTAGATATTTCTTGGTAGACCGCGGTGTAAAGGTTAGCCATGTAAAGTTTCATATATTCATATTTGAGCAGAGAACTTCGTTAACGCGATGCAGGATTATGACGATTTTGTCTTAAATGTGCTCACACCTTTATTTAACTTACTTTCCGACATAAGAAACTAGTTCTAATCTTATTCTACAGCATCTATCACGGGGAATGTTCTGAGGAATTGTTTAGACTGATCCCGCCGGTAGAATTTCGTCATCGGACATCGCGTCGAGATGCCACACTCCCATCACATCGATGTTTGGAAATCCACTACAGCGCGATTTAGAACACATTTTCTTCCTCGCACAACCACTCTGTGGACCCAACTTCCGCCGACGGTCTTTCCGAACCAATACGACCTGAGAGCCTTCAAGAGAAGAGCGTATTCTTTCCTTAAAGGTCGGCAACGCGCCTGCATGCCTTCTGGTGTTGTAGATGTTCATGGGCGGTAGTGATCACGTAACATCAGGTGAACCTCCTGCCCGTTTGCCCCTCTGATATAAAAAAAAATATATGTGTTCGATTTATTATAGCTAACAAAATACGGTGTTATAGAAGACTACAGAAGTACCAAAGTTCTATCCTCTAGAAGAATGGATTTGCGAGGTCATACTATCACAATGGCAAATGTTATCACTGACAGCAACGTGACCAGAAAACATTTGGATGATAGACTGTGAGTAGCGTAATTAGAAGATTATTCTGTTGCGAACATAATTCTTTTTGTAAAAACTACTGTTTAAAAAAAAACTAGATATTTTAATTTTTAGGGGTTCTATAGGCAAAAGTTAAAGGTGCCTGCCATGCTTCTCAAAAATGCGCCGGCTCGACCGGGGAAGTACGTCTCACGGAAAATGTGCGCAAAGTAACCGTATCAGTCCTGTTTCGTTTCTTGCGATGAATGAGAGTACCGGAGACCTTATCTCCTACCCCCACTGTTCCCTCACTTTTTCCCTCCTATCCCTTAGGTTGGCATCGTGCATGTGCTACTTCAAGTATCGCAAGCATTCATAGGTTGCGTTGACTGCTTACCATCAGGCGAACCGTATTCTTGTTTGTCAGTCGCCATGAAATAAAAAAAGCTACCTAACCACAAGGGTGTATAATAAATGCTTTGAAAATGTTTGCCACAAAGGATCGTTGGTGTGTCTAAAACAGAGATTACATTAGAAAGCTTGTAGATCCACAAACATTGTGATTTTTTCAAGCATTTATTTATAGTTTCTATTTTTTTTTAAATATTTGTTTGCTAATCAGACTTGTTATGGAGCGTTTTAGATTTAAATATGTCATTCAACTATATTATTTTTTTATTTGTAACTATCGTGTGTTTATAATATCTTATCATGGTTCGACGAAAATTTTCAGCTTCAGATTCAGTTCCTACCTATATAGCACCTATATACCTATATAGCAGTTCAAAAAGAACTGTCCAGTCTGTACATACCACACATAATTATGTACTGACATTTAGAAATCTAGATTTTTATTTGATCTTAATCAGAAATTATCATCGTGGAGAATATTATTAACATAACTAATAAACATTGAGATAAAAATACTCGATAAAAACTGTATATAAAACTTTTAATTAATAAAATGAGTCATAGCAGACTACTGCTTTTGAAACAAGTATAGAAAGTGTGAACTTTAGAAATTTATACCTGGAAATTTATGTGTGATTACATAAATTGGTTAATGACATTAAGTGTTCATATAATATGATGTCCGATGTGGCGTGGTGGTAATGAGCCTTTAGCCTGAACAATCGCGGGTTCAATTCTCGCTTGTGGCAGCGTTCATAATGATCAAACAAATATCTGTTTTGTTCTTGGCGTCTGTCTTTGTAGGCTCTTATCAAATGAGTCATTGTTTTGCCCTTAGGATTGCAAAGGTCAGATGGCAACCGCTCTGTATAAAAACTAGTAACCTGCAAAATCCGAATAAGATAATACTGCTTACATGAAGTGTTGTTTATCAATCGATAGAGGTCGGTTGATAGGTTGGGTCATCTCATTCAAATTATACATAACTCTTACTCATAGTCTTATCTTACAGATATCTCCACCAGGACTCTATAACAAAGATGTCGTACATGGTGGTCAGTATTTGCATAAAAATGCTCAACGGTACGGAGAAAAATATTTTCACTCACACTTGGGGCTATTTGGATAAGAATGGCAACTGGCAGGGAATCATTGATCATTTGTTAAAAAGGAAGCGGATTTCGGTAATTACTTTAAATATTTTTTTAAACGCTGCACTCTCAACGGCCCCCATTAAAATAGTGATATCCTGTGTAGGGGGTCCGAAAACACATACAATTACAAGGTCAAATACACCCAGACCGGTTAATATGCTTATATAGTCAATACAAAAATTTTATGCTCAGAGCGTGAATCGAACTCAAGATCTGTGCCGTTTACGGCAGGTTGGCTACCACTGCGCCACAACATCGTCACCAATTTTGTATTTCATAACACTTAACTTATTAACTTACAAATATCTGTTTTGGTCAGGGCGTTTGTCCTTGTGAATCCCCACCGTACCTCTGAGAACACGTTAAGCTCTCAATCTCGGTTGTTATCACATAACATCTGATAGCAATCGTTAACTCTTGATAAGTAATTGGCTCATATTCAATGATTTACTATTTCGCCCTTAGGGTTGCGGAGGTCAGATGGCAGTCGCTCTGTGTAAAAACTAGTAACCGGTGAAATCCGGATAAGAGTTATAATGGTAGGAAGAAGAAGAAGTTATTAATAAACTATCGCTTTTCAGGTACAATAACGATATTCACCAAAGAACGAGTGAAAGTGATTGACTATATAGCTATGATTGGGTCCACGGCTGTTAGATTCGTCTTCAGAGAACCGCCACTCGCGATGCTGGAGAATATCTTCGCGTTGCCATTTACAGGTGCAGTTTGGTTCGCGATATTCATCTGTGTTTTGGGATGCGCCGTCTTCTTGTATATCACATCGAAATGGGAAGCGTCTGTTGGTATGGTAATGGTCTTCTTTTTCTTAGCATTATTCCCGGTACTATACGAATATTTACCCAGATCCTACTTATTACTCTTATCCGGATTTGACAGGTTACTAGTGTTACACAGAGCGGCTGCCATCCGACCTCCGTAACCCTAAGGGCGAACCAGTAACTTATTGGATAAGAGCAATTTATTTGTCAAGAGTTAACGATTATTATCAGATGTTATGTGATAACAATTGGAGCCGACAGCGTGTTCTCCAAGGCACGGTGGTGAAACTCTACAAGGAAAAGGGTCCAGACCAAAATAGATATTTTAAGATCAATGCAAACATCTGCGCTAGCGGGAATGAAATCCGCAACCGTCGAGTTTAAAGGCAGACTCTATATGTATGTATGGTAAGCTTCATATACATCATTTTAACATGTCTGAATGTTTATCCACCATATAAAAAAATTCTTCGTAAACAAATAATCTACACTCAATACTACTGTCAAAGTTAATTAGTTTCTTTGATATATTTCTATATATTGCTCTAAAGGCGCCAGTTATTAATAAAAGCGAATCCATAAATTTAAGTTGCTGATTCTAAGGCAAAACTTTTCAGTCTTACATGACCTCGTTTCGACTGCCTAATTAAGACTAAAATGTATTTCAACATAATTCCACATAAAATACTTTTTTCCTTATACTTTTCCTGTTAAGGGAGCGCTTCTAAGAATACAAGTAACATGTGTTTCCAGCACCCATTACAATTAAATGGGTCATGGGCGGACGTACTGATTTTGATCATTGGAGCCGTCCTGCAACAGGGCTGTACTCTTGAACCGAGATATGCTGCAGGTATTTTTTTAAATTTCTATAATCATGTTAATATTTTAGGTTGAATGTAATAGCACCTTAGCTTATTATATCTTACCTAGCCTTAAAAAGTTGACAAAGAACTCTCGCCATCTTTACAGAAATTATTGATGATTATTTTACAACAAAAAGTATATTACGTAACTTAATAATAAGAAATCTTACTACTTACGATTTTTTTTGTCTGTCTGTTGCCATCGAAGGTTTTGATTCTTGAAACAAGCATGTATAGGCCAGTGAGATTATAAACCGTCAACTAGATATTATGGTCAGTCCTTCTGAAATATAAGCGCTAGATTGCAATTTGGATGTCCATTTACAATCTTCCATAGAATAGCTTATAATCTCACTAGATTAATTATAAACTAGCGTTTCGTATAATTATCCGTGACATATATACGGCAAATGTACCATATTATTTTAAGAAACAAATAGATAAACAAGGCATCTAATAGGAAATAAGATTTATTGCCAAGCTTGCAGGAGAAATATGTCAAATGAAATGTAAAAAGTCTAATGGCTTTCATACAAAAACGCGGCAATAACCCAATATTATTAACAACCATTTTTAATACTCTGAGATTACTTTAATAAATCCTATATTCCACAGGTAGATGCGTAACACTTCTACTATTCATTGCCCTTACAATACTTTACGCGGCATATTCAGCTAACATTGTAGTCTTACTCCGAGCTCCGAGCTCTTCAGTCAGATCATTACCTGATCTTCTGAACTCACCATTGAAACTCGGCGCAAGCGATTTTGAATACAATCGTTACTTCTTTAAGGTATACTTTTGAAGTTAATGTAATAAAATTAGAGGTATAGTCGTTATTAATAAGGTTTTAATGTTTGTAGAAACTAAACGAGCCGGTCAGAAAAGCTATCTACAATAAAAAGATCGCGCCAAAAGGAAAGAAACCTAATTTCTACACAATGAAGGAAGGCGTTGAAAAGATAAGAAAGGTAACAGCAACTACGATATATATTTTTTTTATAGTGAGAGGGAGCATACAGGCAGGAGGCTCATCTGATGTTAAGCGATAACCACCGCCCATGAACATCTGCAACACCAGGAGCCATGCAGGCGCGTTGCCGACCTTTCAGAAAAGAATACGCTCTTCTCTTGAAGGTTCCCAGGTTGTATCGGTTCGGAAAGACCGCCGGCGAAAGTAGATTCCACAGAGTGGTTGTGCGAGGAAGAAAATGTCTTCTAAATCGCGCTGTTGTGGACTAGAATGATTAAGAAGTAATAAGTGTGATAAAAATACCAAAGATGCCTTTTGTTATTGGACTAGCTTGTTCAAGCGGCTTCGCCCGCCTGAATATCGATTTTAATAAAAACTCTGAACCACATTTTACAAACTTTGAATGTCATATTATATCGAATCAACACCCTAAAAATAAGTATTAAGCTTCTAGCTCTAAATATGACGATACTTCCATACAATTTTTCATCCCCCGCTTTCAACCCCTTTTATCATATTAAAAAGTAGCCTATGTCCTTCCTCAATTTCTAGACTATCTGTGAACCATTTCATTTATATCGGTTCAGTAGTTTTGACGTCAAAGCGCGATAGTCAGGCAGACAGACAGACAGAGAGACTGAATTACTTTCGCATTTATAATATTAGGAAGGATTTTTTTTTTATGTAAGAGGGGGCAAACGGGCAGGAGGCTCACCTGATGTTAAGTGATCACCGCCGCCCATGAACATCAGCAACACCAGAAGGCATGCAGGCGCGTTGCCGACCTTTAAGGAAAGAATAGGCTCTTCTCTTGAAGGTTCCCAAGTCGTATCGGTTCGGAAAGACCGCCGGCGGAAGTTGATTCCACAGAGTGGTTGTGCGAGGAAGAAAATGTCTTCTAAATCGCGCTGTTGTGGATTTCCAGACATCGAGGTGGTATTTATCAGAATCTTCATTATTAAGTTCTTTATTCTAGGGTCTTTTCGCTTTCCACATGGAACTGAACCCAGGTTACAGGCTGATACAGGAAACGTATCGAGAGGAGGAGAAATGTGATCTGGTTGAAATTGACTACATCAACGAAATCGACCCGTGGCTCCCGGCGCAGAAGAGATCCTCTTACAATGATATGTTTAAAATTAAGTAAGTTTCTATAGTAGAGCCATGCTGCTCCCAGCACAAATGGACCGGGTCAACGAAAGTAGTGCTACTCTCTAAAAGAAAATCGTCGTAAAGTAAGAGGATAAGTACAGTTAAGTTTCGTGCGAGGAGTGAGACTGCTGGTGGCCCAATCTCCCACCCACTTTGTTCCCCTTCTCATCCCTTTCTTCCTTCTCATACCTTTTCAATGCGCATGTCATGTCAAAATCAAAATCAAAATCAAAATTATTTTTATTCAAGTAGACTTTTAAAAAGTACTTTTGAATAGTCAAACGCTACCGACGGTTCGGAAGGTTGATTCTATCGAGAAGAACCGACAAGAAACTCGACAGTTACTCTTTTCAAATATATGTTTTTTACAATTGTATTCTTTCATATAAAATTTGGTTCTTGAATGAGATCCAGCAATATTAAGAGTCCCAAGCATTTTTATCGGAAAAATATTCCTCTAACGAATAATAGGCTTTATTGATAAGTTTATTTTTATATACATTTGGAACTTGCTTGTTGGCAGTTCTAATAAGCAATCTGGAATTTTGTTGAAAATGCGAATACCTAGCCCCTTAAAAGAATTACTGACTTTAAGCAGACGAAAGCTAGGATTACAAAGTTTATTTTTGTTTCTAGTGTTAATTGAATGTACATCGCTATTTTTGCTAAAAGACTTTAAATTATTCCTAATATATAAGAGGTTAGAATAAATAAATTGTGACACCACAGTCATTATGCCTATATCCTTAAAAACATCTCTTAGAGAGGCCCGCGCTCCTAAATTATAAATTGCCCGAATTACCCTTTTTTGTAGAATAAAAATAGTATTAATGTCAGCCGCCTTTCCCCAAAGAAGGTTACCGTATGACATAATACTATGAAAATAACTGAAATATACGATTCTCGCTGTTTGTTGTTTGTTTGTTTGTTGTTGTTGTCAAGTATTGGCGTTCATAGCTGACGGTAACTGCAAGCATACCTCAGGGCATATGCTTGTTTGCCAACCGTCATGACATAAAAATATTATATTAAATAAATTTAGAGAAAAATCAATGTAAATAAATTATTAAAATTTACAAAAAGAAAATTCGCAAACCAAAATAAATGTTTATTTATAATCGATACAAAAATCTGCCTCAAGCAGGAATCGAAACCTACATCATCGTTTAAGAAACTTTAGCTATCACTGTCCTAGAATATCCGTGTTCCGTGCCCAAAGGGTGTCAAGGGTGGAACCCTATTGGTTCTTTGCTTTCTGGGTTTAAGCTTTCGTTTTTCATCTGTTCGTCCGTCATATGTAAACCTAAAAAGAGAAGTTAGAACATTATAGAACTATGTAATAAAAAGATATAAAACTTTTATAACTATTCTTATTGATAAGGAAAGATTCCAAAACGTTTAACCAAATTCCAGTTTCATCAAGATCCGTGAAACTGGAGTCCAGGCCAACATCCATCATCGTCTCCACATCGGCAAGCCACGCTGTTCCGGCAGCATCTCCACGTTCAGCAGCGTCGGGATCACTGACATGTATCCCGCTGTCTTCGCCACATTGTACGGGATGCTGATATCTCTTGTAATACTTGTACTGGAGATTACGTACAAAAGGCTGTAAGTATCGTTGTATAAGCCGAGATGGTCCAATGGATGGAATAGAAAGGTCGGGAAATCAAATCCGGGAAAGCATGAAGAACCTCTGAGTTTTCAAAAGGTTCCTTGGTTGTGGTAAGTCTTAAATGCCCGCCTGGTTAACAACCACTAGATTGGTAAAAACTCGTTAAGTGGCTGCTCGTCAGCGTTATTAGCCGCCTTCGCGTCTGGATTCTACATCCACTTACCATCAGGTGGAGGAGAATTATTTAAGTAGCAACGATTAGTACTTTAAACTTTTTAGTAGTTCAGATGAGTGCTCCTGAAACTAGAAGTGTAAGTCAAGTACTAGTTTTTCGGCTATGTTGTTTGAGAAATTGAAGTTTAAAAGTAACAGCTTGACATGAGAGGAATTCAGAAACACCTTATAAATAATTTGCCTATGTAATATTTTTATGCCAAAAAAAGCGTTGATTTTTATTCGAATAGCCATTGATGGTTCACGAAGATGGGTGGCTAACAATCAAAAACAACTAAGATGAGAATCTTTTTGAAGAAATCAAAGTACCTTGCATTAAGTTTTTTTTATCTCATAACGTATACAAACAAGCATACGGTCCGCCTGATTGTAAGCAGTTACCGACACCAAGTGCCTTCCGCGCTGTCACTCATCGCACAAAACGCAACAGTACTTACTGATACTGTTACTTTAGGCCGATTTTCTGCGAAAGGGTAGTACTTCCCCGATCCCCGAATAGAACCATGGTTCTACTGCTCAAACACGACTTTATTACATACTATGAATAAATTTAACACTCAAAATTTTTTTTCAGTTTACTACTACGTGAGAAAAGGAGGGACGTAAAAAATTATAATGTTTTTAACTATCATTAAATATGTAGTGTAGTGTATTATGACAGTTCACAGTATTAGAAAATAAATGCACTATAACGAAAACTATAATTGTGTTTAATTTCCCAAACTAACATTTACAGCGGCTTTCAAGTAAATAATTATGGGGTATTTGTTGCCGAAACGTATATTTAACGATAACAATGCCCGTTTACATGGATTTGTCTTTCAAATTTGACCAATTTATCATAATGTTATCGTTTAAGATAAGAGAGGATTCGTCTGGAAATGGAGGAAGGTTGGGGACAGCGGAGAGGAGCCACAGTCTGACACTCGTCGATCAAAACGCAGCAGTTTCAAAACTACTAGTAGAAATGCATATTCTGTATGAGAGTAGTAATTCCTTCGCCAAGCACTCACGGTAAACATGGTAAGAGTCTAGTATATTCATAGTCTTCATTTATACTATAGACAGGCCTTTCCATACAGACATAATGTTAGACTTGCTGGTGCTTCTTCGTAAAACGTCTTTAAGGCGTCGGGATGTGACGACCCCATCGCCCGCTGTTGGGATAACCTCTGTCACAACAGAGATTATTCTACCAGTGCAATCAGTCACACTGGTGGTAGGTCTTTTATTGCAAGAGGCCGGCTAGGTAGGTACCACCGCAGTGTCCAATATTCTGTTGCCAAATAGTAGTGCTTAGGCACTACTGTGTTCCGGTTTGATTTAAGAAGTAATATCTCGAGGTTGGCAGCGCGCGAGTGGCTCATAGGCTGCGGCAGCCACTTACCATCAGGTGGGCCGTATGCTTGTTTGCCAACTTCTAAAAAAAAAAAAAAACTTTAACGCAACGAAACGAAGCTAGCTACAAGCTTGCAATTTAATCGAAAGAAGTTACCTTCACAGCTAATGCAAAGAATCATGGTGATAGAAACTTTATAAATCTTGGAAAGGCAAAGATTATTATATTATAAAAGCAATGAAATTACACGTTTAGTTTTATCGAGGCAAAAAAGGCCGATAGACAGACATTTTATTTTAAAATTTCAAGTCTCAAAGTCTCACCCTAAATTGTTAACACTGTCACTGTTGTAGAAAGCTTTATAAATAATATATAATATGAAAACACGCAGCATTATGTAGTACTTAAGGCAACGACGAGGCGAAAATCTCATACAGATGTATTTATCATTTCAAAATGAAAATGTTTCTTAATTTCATTATCTTGTTTTTAATTGTCTCAACTTATAAGCATTTAGTTTCTGCTACAGATAATATCACAACGAATTTTATAAAAACTTTTATTGTAAACGAAAACAAGCCTACTGTTCTTATCTGTAGTAATTTGTGTTGGAAAAATAGTGAGTATTTATTTATTATATTATGCTGATATGAAACATACGCCTTTTTGCATACGCCAAATTTTAATATTTTTTTATTTGTTATTCATCGGGGAAATGCAGTATTCTTGCCACCATTCTCTGTTGACATTATTTGTACACTTGTAATAATTTGTAAATTTATGTAGTTAATATTGGATTGTAAATATTTTGAATCCTCAACTGTAGAAGGGCCGAGAAACTCTATTAACGCTGGAGTTGCAGCTTCGAACCTGATCCCCTCAGGTTGTTGACCGACGGACTTGAAAAAGTGCTGCAAATATTAGATTGTTGTATTCTTTGACATAAATATGACACTGAAACTATAATATAACAAAAAGTTTAATGTTTCAGATGAAAAATTAAATTTGCATAAACAATTGTTTGATAAGGGCATTCGAACATCATCAGTTATTCTGGAAAGATCGACCCTTCAAGATCATGACCTGCTGTTCTTTGTTGATTTGAATTGTCCAAATACAGAGTTTATTTTTAATGTATGTGATGTTCTTTAAAACATAGCTTCACTAATAAATATCTCCTCGTACGAAAAATATTTTATAAATCTCACTACTTAAGTACTTATGAAAAGTATTTTCTCTCTTCGCTTTTCTGGGTTTTTTCACTTTTTTAAAAAAATCTTAATTTTTTTTTTTGTATTAGAGGGGGAAAACGGACAGGTAACTCAAACGTTAAACGATTATCGCAGCCCATGAACATCTGCAACCATTAAATTAATATAATAACATAAGATTAATATTCTGCACAATATAGAGCTATTAATTAATATATTTTGAATCACACTGTTGGGATCACCTCTGTCCCAGCAGAGATTATTCCACCAGTGCAATCAATCACACTGGTGATAGATCTTTTGTTGGAAGAGGCCGGCTAGGTAGGTACTACCGCAGTGTCAAATATTCTGCCGCCAAATAGTAGTGCTTAGGCATTACTGTGTTCCGGTTTGAAGGGCACTGTACGCTAGTGAAATTACTGGGAAGACGAGATTTAAGAAGCAATATCTCGAGGTTGGCAACCCGTGAGTGGCACCTACTAATGGTGCTGCAAGCTCTCATAGGCTACCGCAACCACTTACCATCAGGTGGGCCGTATGCTTGTTTGCCAACTTTTAACATTAAAAAAAACACTGATAAAAACCTTAATTTATTAAAATTTTGTCTTTTATCAGGTTACAAAATATTTCCGATTTCCCTATCGCTGGTTGGCATTACACGATGTTAGTAAACAGAATAAGTTTGATGTTCAAAGGCTTTGGGAACTACCTCTGTTTGCTGATAGCGACTTTGTGGTAGCTATTAGAAATAAAGAAAGGATTACATTACACGAACGTAAGAAATTTATTATCATTTTAATAGTATTTATACAGCCTTGCGTTATCAGAGTTTCATTTTAGCAGAAATAGAGCTTTGCTGTGGTTAGGACGAAAGAAGACGTTGTGTGTTTGTATTGAACATACAGGAATGTTTTCCGGTATCGGTGTGTTTATTCTTGTCATTGTGTATGTTTCCGGACCCCCGACACAGGATATAGCAATCCTAATGGGGGCCGTTGAGTGTGCCTCGACAACTATCCTCACATAGAATAGCGAGGTGAAGTAGCAGCTTCCGAAACCTTTAATTCGATTAATGGTAGCGCCGGATACAAAAACCCCCACTTTTACTTATATTTCAAAAATAAAGGGACACAGAAGGGAAATCAATCGAAGGGAAATCGATCGAAAGGAACGGCAACACGTTGACGGCAACGTGTTGTTGTGACGGTGGTTTGTGGCGACAAGTTGACGCGGATATATAATAATAATAATAATAAACGCTACACACTCAACGGCCCCCATTAGGATAATTATATTCTGTGTCAGGGGTCCGGTAACATTCACAATGAAAGGACAAACACACCCAGACCGGAAAACATGCCTGTACGATTAATACAAACATCTGCTCCGAACGGGAATCGACCGCAACCGTCGAGGCTAAAGGCAGACTCAATATATATATAGGATATGCGACTTCTAATACCTCATTGTTAAGGTTTCATTGTTTGCAATGCTACTAGTACTGCAAGCGTATATATGCCATAATGACCGCTTACTATCTGGCGGGCCGTACGCTTACATGCCACCTTTGTGGTGAAAAAAATCTTATAAAAATTACATTTAGACTATTTTAATAATAATTTAGTCTATATTTTTAGTGCATAAACCTTCAACATATGGCCCTACATATTCAAATCAAAGGGGATTCTACAATGATGCCTTAATAGATACAAGATTAAATAGAGAGTTGTATCGAAGAAGGAAAGATGTAATGGGTCATCCTTTGACAATGGCTAATGTTATACAAGACACCAATAACACCAAGTATCATTTGCCGAGGGAAAATAGATTGTAAGATGTCTACATAGCGTTCTTTTTTTAGCTAATTCGATTAACCCATTCACTGTCCGGCCAGCAGACACATGTGACACAATTGAACTGAGCCATGTCTAGTTTAGCGGACAGGAACGTGTTCAGTATATCTTTAGTTTTATAATTTTTTTTCTTTGTCGTTTGGGTTTAGCGGTCGAAAAGCAGAAGACATTAAAAATAACCGCATGATACAGAAAATAGTAGTTTTAATTTTTTTGTATTTTTTCTCACCGATTATAAGAAATTTTTTTGGTAATTTGTGTTTAACAGCCGAAAAACATAAGATATCAAAAATAGCTTTATGACATACAAAAAATAGTAGTTCTCAAATTTTCTATATTTTTTTCTTACTGATTATCCGATTTTTTGCCGTAAACCTGGGTGCCTATTTTCAGCATAGAAAAGGCACAGCTCGTACATGTTTTCGTTGAATTTTTAACTAAAGTTTGTATACATTTTTTAATTTTGTGACTTAAGTATTTTTCAATTTTAAAAATATTTTTATCTTTGTCTCAGTATCTAGGTATAAAGTTTGTATGTAAAATAATACTTTAAATCTAGAAATCTTTGAGATTTAAAATATAAATATTTTCTAGGGAACTTCAATACGACCCAATTGCAAAACTAAGTTGGATGCACGTGCACATCGCATTTCAAATGCTAAACGCCACCCCAAGATACATATTCAGCTACAGATGGGGTTACAAGAGAAATGGACAGTGGTCGGGCATGATCAATGACCTCAATACGGGTAGAGCTGATTTAGGTACGGATAGTATTATTTTTCTTCCTAGCATCAATCCCGGTATTTTATCCAAGGTTTGCTTATTACTCTTATCCGGATTTGACAGGTTACTAGTTTTTACACGGAGCGATTGCCATCTGACCTCCGCAACCCTAAGGGCGAACCAGTAACTCATTAATATAATTATCATATGATAAGAGCAATTTACTTATCAAGAGTTAACGATTATTATCAGATGTTATTGATAATAACCGGGACCGACAGCTTAACGTGCTCTCCGAGGCACGGTGGGGAGACCCACACGGACAAACGCCCTGACCGAGACAGAAATTTTAACAACAATACAAATATGTGCCCCATGTGGGAATCGAACCCGCAACCGTCGAGACTAAAGGCAGACTCGCTACCCACAACGCCACAACGGTGTCAAAACCTTACTGTAAATATTTTTTCGACGATATGGTAAGTGCCTAGTAGTCATCATAGCACGTGAACGCTTGCAATACGGTTCTCCTTCCTCCTTCTCAATAAAATAAATGTGTTTGGCAGTTGTTGTTAATGTCAGTTTGTTATTCAAATTCGAATGTAATCTGTATATTTCAATTGGTTGTATGATAAAGAGAGACAGGGACAAAGAAAGAGAGGCTGCGCATTCATTTGTTCGTGTGCTAATTTCCTTGTAGTTGGTTCGATATACACGCGCGCACTCACACAGCATTCGGCATTTCGTTACGTGACGATTTCTACTAAATCGCACTACCCATAAGCCGCGCTAAGAAACTTTGTTCCAAATTAAAAGTCTACTCCACTCTTGGTAGACCACATATTGTAGTTTTTACAACTAGCAACTTATAGCCAGGGACATCGTGGAGTTTAAAATAATGGACGGAAGGAGATGTTAATAAGCTGAGTTAGTTTGTGAGACGACAGCTTTAATTTTTTTTCTATCGCTTGAATAATTAAAGCGTAAAAGCGTAACGAGCAAACAAACTCTAATTCATATTCATAATTAGGCTGTAAATTTCCAATTTAATAAAACAAATTGTCTCTATTTTAGGTACGAATTGCGTTGCAACCTCTGATCGACTGAGCGTCGTCGCCTTCACCGGTTCTATAGCCAAATTCAAAGTAAAATTCATCTTCCGTCAGCCGCCTCTATCCTACGTATCAAATATTTTCAGTTTACCATTCTCACTTAACGTGTGGATTGCGATCATTTTCACTATAATTATTTCTACTACATGTGTTTACTTGGCTTCGAAATGGGAAACTATGACGTCAGTTAAGGTATGGTATTATATCACATGGGCTTTGCCAACATGAGGGATAGGAGGAAGAGGATTAGAAGGAAAAAAAGGAAGGCAATAGAGGAGTGGGAGATTGGGGCTCCGGAGCTCTCACTCATTGAACGAAATGCATAAGAATCTACTGATACTGTTACTTTACGCCGATTTTCTGTGAGAACGTAGTAAGCCGGCGTCGGGATGTGACGACCCCATCGCCCGCTGTTGGGATAACCTCTGTCATAGCAGAGATTAGTCCACAAGTGCAATCAGTCATACTGGCGGTAGGTCTTATTTTGCAAAAGGCCGGCTAGGTAGGTACCACCGCAGTGTCAAATATTCTGCTGCCAAATAGTAATGCTTAGGCATTACTGTGTTCCAGTTTGAAGGGCACTGTACGGTAGTGAAATTACTGGGCAGAGGAGATTTAAGAACCAATATTTCTAGGTTGGCAACGCGTGAGTGGCACATACTAATAGTGCTGCAAGCGCTCATAGGCTACGGCAACCACTTACCATCAGGTGGGCCGTATGCTTGTTTGCCAACTTTTAACATAAAAAAAGCCTGGTCGAGTCGGTTCATTTGTGCTGAGAGGAGCATGGCTCTACTACCGTTAAAGAGCTTGTAGCGACAGTCAGGTGCGCCCAGTAGTAAAACGATCAGTGAGTTAAGCACTATTTGGTATTGTGTCTCCGTGCTTAGTGCCGGGCACTTAAAAAGTCCTGATGGTTATCAATTTGATAATAGTCGAGTCAAAACAGATAGATCAGCTTACATGGGCGACTTTAACAACTCTGGCACTAAGTTAGTCATCGACCAAAAAATAGAAGAAGAGGCTTTAAATGCATTTATTACTATTAGTATTATATTCAAACTTTAGACAAAATGAAGATATAAGATATTAAAAGCAAAGTTCATAGCGCCCAAAATAATTGGAAGAAAATATTGTTTAAATACCGCATAAACCTGACAAACTTTCTGATAGTCTAATTAAATAAAAATATAAATTAAATAATAATTTAAAAAATTAGCTTATACCACTATCATAGTTCTTCCCTGTAACTTTTTCAATATAGGTAAACATAAAACCAAACGTAGGATAAAATCGCCAATCCCTAGACTATCAGCATTATATAATGACCTGTCTAAGGTACTAAAGGAACTAGACTTATTTAACGATGTCTAATTGAATACAAGAAGAAAATCAATAATTATTTACATGACTTACAATCCTAGTAAATTTATTATTATTATGATACTGTATATTTATAAATGTTTTTGCCTGTTTTATAATTTTTTTACTATAAACGTTTTCTTTATAATAATGTTATTGCTAATTTGTACTTATAGCAAGTATGATGACAGCAAGATGACATTTATATGTGGGTAAAGTAAGTTGTGTACAGAACACAACTTGTTTGTTTGTTTGTAAATTGATTTCAGACTCAAACGCATCTTGATGGCAGTATTGGTGATGCGTTGCTTTTGACAATGAGCGCCCTCAGTCAACAGGGCTGCTCAAAGGAACCTAAACAATTTTCAGGCTAGTTATAAAAAGCAGTTCTTAATATTTTACAAACTTCTTCTTCGTAGCATTATTTCCGGTATTTTACTAGAGTCTTATACTTTTATCCGGATTTGATTTTGATACACAGAGTGATTGCCATCTGACCTCCGCAAACCTAAGGGTGAACTAGTAACTTATTGGATAAGAGCAAATATTTATTGCAAGATAGTAACAAATATATAGCAGATATTTATTGCAAGCATCGGTTCGTAGCGATATTCTACAAACTATCTATTATTTTTCAGTGATGAAGAAAACATTAATTGAACCTTTAGGAAAATTGATAAAAAAAATATTTTTATTTTAATCCCTAGTCTGCATATTACGCTTTCACGCTTAAACCACTTGAAAAGATTTCGATGAAATTTGATATAGAGTTAGACTAGACCTTGGGAAAGGACATGGGGTTTTTAACACAAAAAGGCTTGAAGTGGTGAAATGGGGGTTATATTTTTTTTATGTATTTATTTAAAATTTGTATCAATTATGTGAAGCGCGGGTGTAGCCGCGGACAGAAGCTAGTTTATAATAATTTTACAGGTCGCATTATACTATTCGTAGCGTTCACAGCACTAATGGCTCTTTATGCAGCATATTCAGCTAACATTGTAGTGCTGTTACAAGCTCCCTCGAATTCTATAAAGACTCTGGAACAGCTTGCGCATTCTAAGATTACAATAGCTGCATTAGACGCTGATTATAATCATTTCGTTCTTAAGGTAATTTTTTCATTTGTTTTGTAAGTTTTTTTTTAATGTCACAATTTGGCAAACAAGCATACGGCCCACTATAATTATGATAAGTGGTTGCCGTAGTCTATGAACGCTTGCAGCACCATTAGTAGGTGCCACTCACGCGTTGCCAACCTCGAGATATTAGGTCTTCAATCTCCTCTGCCCAGTAATTGTAGCACTAGCGTACAGTGCCCTTCAAACCGGAACACAGTAATACCTAAGCACTACTATTTGGCGGCAGAATATTTGACACTGCTGTGGTACCTACCTAGCCGGCCTCTTGCAACAAAAGACCTACCGCCAGTGTGACTGACTGCACGGGTGGAATAATCTCTGCTGTGATAGAGGTTATCCCAACAGCGGGCGGTAGGGTTGTCACGTCCTGAGTTCATTTAAATTGGTCAAATAACATAATCAACAGCTGTCGTTTTGGTAAGTATTGGTTGCTATTAAAAAGTCAGAACCAGCGCTGAGCAAATTCTTAGGATTGCTAATTTTTATTTTTAATGCTGATATTCTGAAATCTTTCCTTGTAAGACGTCTTATTTCCATGTTGGTCCCGAATAAACGCTACTCAACGGGCCTTAGGATAGTGAGATCCTGTGTCGGGGGTCCCGAAACATACACAATGACAAGGACAAACACACCCAGACCGGAAAACATGCCTGTTTGGTCAATACAAACATCTGCTCCGAGCGGGCAACCCGCGACCACAACGTCGCCACACGCGTTACGCCAAAACGTTAATTATGAATAAATTATTATGTGATGACTTGATTACTGTGTGTAAAATATTACATAGATTTGGTTTTAGGCACAGAAAGACCCGATTAGACGTCTTATCTACAAAAGAGTGGAACCAGATAGAGGTCAAGCACAATTTTACGACCTGAAAGAAGGTGTCGAACGCTTAAGACAGGTAATGGTTTTGCTTGCAGTACCTACTAGTGATTTGATTGATTTGTCTGAACTATATAATATATACAAAGATTTACTATATATTATATATACATAGTATGGACGCTTTCATAGAAACAAAATACAGATAACGTTGGTTCCCACAATAACAGATTGGAAGTTAGCGTGTGACTAAGTTCGTTCCGTTGGTGTTGAATTTTTAAAGGGAAAGGTCTAGATCATAATATAAGTCTTTGGTTTATTATGTATAAACTCTCGAAAATAGTTTTAAGTATAGTTATCTGTAGCCATTTTAAGTTAATATTTTCAGGGTTTGTTTGCCTTTCACTCAATATTGGAGCCAGTATACCGTCTAGTAGAAGAAACCTTTCTGGAGACGGAGAAGTGTGATCTTAGTTAAGTAGACTTTTTGAACGCTATGGATCCACTGGTGCCGATTTACAAGCATTCGCCTTATTTGGAGTTGCTGAGGGTCGCGTAAGCAATTTTAACGTGGACTATTATGAAGGAATCAATAGTTTTCCAATAAGTTTCAAAGAAAAATTGTTACGGATGAGCTCTGATATTTGAAAGTACTCTTAAACGGTACCCCTTTCTATATCTTCAAAATAATTAATCACATGACTTTAAAAAAATTGTGGGACCAAACCCATACAATAAAAATTAAATCATTTTTATTGATTCACTGACACTGAAAAGATCATGAAACAAACAAAAGAAATGTATTCCTTTTTGGAAGTTAAAAAGAAGATATTCTTTTGAAAATTCGTGGTCTTTAACTTGCTTGTGATTGTTATTTTTTTTTTATTTTAAATATCAAATATTTTTTCAGATCTAAACAAATCAAAAACGCAGAACTTCGTTAATTTCCGGAAAACATAGCCTTTATATAAATATTAATAAAATTGTCTCTTTTTATCAGTTTAAAGCGTATCCACGAGTCTGGAATCCAAGTGGCTCTCCATAAGCGGGTCCACGTGCCGAAGCCACGGTGCACCGACAAAATGTCCGCCTTCAGCAGCGTCGGATTAATGAATTTACGACCAGTGCTACTATTTATGCTATACGGCATAACAATTTCTATTGTAATTCTTGCCATTGAAATCATCATACATAAAATGTAAGATATTTTAAAATATATACTTTTGATGAAAGAAATGCGGACGCTATGAGTTTATATTATGTTAAAATAAAAATATACCTACCTATTTGTTTGCTATAAAATAAAAAAAATAATAATGTAGGTAAAATTAGAAAGTAGGCAGTAGACGACATAATTGATTTAATTTTTAATTAAGTACAAAATATTATATTATTATTTTTTTGCTTTAGACAATTTCAAAGTCAACTAACAAAATAGCCTTGTCGTGAGATTAAAAAACTTACTTAGTACTTATACTGCGGCTTTACTTTGAAATAAGAAACAGCTGTAATTGCATTGTTTTTTTAAAATTAAATGCAAAGTACAAAGTACCCTTGTTTTATTTTTTTTTTAATAAATAATCGTGTTTAGGTTGATACTTAACCATTTGAACGCCAACGAAGTCCAGATTAAATAAATTAATTTGAATTCGCCTTATAAATAACAATAGTAGTTTTTACATTTGGATTTTCTTACTTTTTGAAGTTTAGAATCTTAAAAATATAAGTAGCTATTTGAAAAGGAAAAGCTTTTTATATTAGAAGGCTCAACGGGCAGGAAGCTCACCTCATGCTTAGCAATCATCACTGCCAATAAACATTCCCAACACCGAAAGGCATACAGGTGCGTTGCCGACCTTTTACAAAGGAATAGGTGTTTCTGTAAGGTTCCCATGTCGATTCGGTTCGTAAAAGTCCCCCGGTGAAAGCTGGTTCAACAATATGGTTGTTGCACGATGAAAATGCCTTCTACATAACTCTGTTGTGGATTTGACGTTTTGACGTGATGGCCGATAGTGAAATTCTGCTGGCGGAATTAGTCTAAATAATTCCTTGGAACATTCCTTCACTAACTATTTAAACAATTATCAAAATAATAATACACCATTTTCGTAATACGTGTATAATATTTTATCATAAATTAAATAGACAAGTTGCAGATCCAGAAGAACAGGTTTTTTATATCTTGTAACATTCAAATACCTATTAAAACTTGCCGCAAATTTAATACGATTGAGTCTCTTGTTTTATTTGTGGACCAATGTTTTGTTTCTTTTCATCCAATTTCGATCTAAGAGATGTTGCTTTTCTGGGTGCGTCACTTTTTCTCTGTCGTAACGATCGTTTCCTACTCAAAGGATTCTTTGCACTAGAAGGAGATTTCGTAACATGAGGCTGTCCTATTTCTTTTGGAATTTTATTACCAAATCTCTGACTTTGAAAAGCCTTTGATCCAAACTTAGATTGTAAAGGCTGTATTGAACTTCTACGTTTCGTTTTTATTGGTTTCTCGTGATAAAAATTACTGTCTTGATGCATCGCTGTCGTTTTATTTACCAGTTTTTTCGCGTCTTCAAGTTTCTCGTTGTTTAAAATGTTCGTCCCGCCCGTTATATTGGCAATCATTACGTGGAGTTCGGAGAGCGTATGTCCATGGTAGTTCACATCATCTTGGAGCTTGTCGAGTTTCCTCTCGAATTGTTTAAATGATGTTACAATGTTCTGTAATGTATCAATCGGCCGAGGTTTTGATATAGACATTTTATATAGGTATTACTGATAATTTAAAAAAGAAGGATTTAAATATTTTTTTCAGGTTTTCATTTATATCGTAAAAATTTTAAAGAAAAATCATTGTGACATTTAAGAATGTCATCTGTTTTAAATATCATGTCTTATTATGTATAAGACCTCTTTGTTCATTACATTTTACGAAATTATCAAAGAATCTGTGTCTGTATCTACATAATAAGACAAACAATTCTAAAAAAAGTTTAATCTATAGATGATTCAGTCACAAAATAAGGCGGAATTACTGAAAAATACTACACTACACACTTAGCCTAATTCTGACCTGCTGATCTTCCATTCGCAATATTTTACGATTTTTTTATTATATTTTGACAGATTAGGTAGTAATATTACACCTAACTTTCTCCAGATTTCATGATAAAATATGTCACAGTTACTGTGACATATATTATTTGGACGATATAAGAGTCTTCTTAAATCTGCATTCAATGGAGCACCTTCACGACCAACGTCATCGTTTCCGGACACTAGAAGCTTCCTTACTAGGTCTACTTATATTGGTAACTTAAGTAGGACATCTAATATTATTTAAAAACCTTCAGCATAAAAGTAACCGGTTTCCTTATAGAAAATATTTATTCTTTGAATTTTAAAATAGGTATCATTTACAAAAAATATTACAATAAAAATGGTAAAATTAGATAAAATAATGGCAATTTATTTTAAAATATCATTGTCAAAACTCGAAAATTAGTTGTCAAAACTGTCATATGTCAAGTGAACACCATGGGCGACACGGCTGCAGAGGGAATTCAGAATCTAAACATAAACGAAAAGGCAGGATTTTGAGTACACTATTTAATATTTTTACCCGTAACCGTATTCGCTGTAAAAGCGATGCTAAAACTATTCAAATCGCGTAGATTCTGTGTGATCCGCATCAAAGAGAGCTATGCCACATGGGTTTGTAGGATTTCATCAGAAATGCCAGCTGGAACAAGTCATGATATCATGCTTCCTAGAAGCCATTATTTATACATTATATTCCATTCCATTTTCCCATTATAGGCAATTTTTCATTTCTTTAATTTGATTTATAATTAGGATAATTGCTAAATTTTTATTTCTTTTATTGTTATAATAACCTTTTATATTTTACCGCATATATCTTTTGTCGAATTTTTCTAATTAAACTCTTTTCTAGTCTTTTAAAAATTCACGATAAAGAATACTGTAGTAGCAATTAATTTACATTTAATTTTTATGTAGAAAATTAATATTAAATTTTCATGTTTAATTTAATTAGATTATTCAGTAACATCTAGTTAAATGTAAAGATGCACTTTAAAGATTTCTTTAAAGGTCATTAATATCCATTTATTCAATTATTCTCATTTATCACATATTATACATTTTTATTATATATTTATCTTATATACCAATATAATGATACAAATTCATGGGTGAACCCATTTGGTCCAGGGGGGTATGATGGTTCAGGAGGAGGGAGGGAAGCAGTAGTCACCTCCACCCCTGCATCGGTACACCCATGAACACATCAGTAAAGATGGAAATTATAATTTAGGGTTTCTTGATTATATTTTATTTATTTGTTATTTACATATGTTCTTATTTATTTGTTATAACTTTTTTTTAATATTTAAAAAATATAATACTTTTTACAGTCTCAGAAAAAGGCAATGAAAGAGAAGAAGAAAAAAGAGGAATCATCAGGAGGTGTAGCCGAGTTGAACCCATGGCCAGAATACATCCAAAAACGTATTGACTTATGGGACAAATTCAAAGCTCAATATATTGAGGACCTGGCTTCAAAGCCGGACCTAAGTATAGTTGTTACACTACCTGACGGCAAAACTGTTGAAGCAAAGGCCTGGAAGACTACTCCGTATGATGTCGCAAAAGGTATCAGGTAAGGTAGAATTTTTACTATTTTTATTATTTTTGCTGCAATAAATAGTTAACAATAGCTTTTTGTCTATACAATAAAATGTATATATTTTTTTTCTATAGTCATATGTGACTTAATTTAGAAAAACTTAAATATTTATTAAATTAATTAGTAAAAATTAACATTCATTTAACAATATATCTAAATCATAATCTAATATTAAATATAAATTTAAAATATTTTTAAATCATATTTTTACTTTATGTAACTTTTTTTAGCTTTGTTAAAAAGTAATATATAGAGTAATATTTTTATTTTAGTCTTTTTTTGGTATTATTGTTGCTGTGCTTTATTTTAACTTGATAATGCTGCCATAATAGCTATATCACCATTTATTAATTGGCAAATTAAAATAAATTAACACATTATTTATTTGCTAACAAGCGAGTTTTGGAGTGAATAGTAAGTATTCATTACCAGACACACTTTTATACTTTTAATAATAATAATATATATATTAACTTTTCCTTAATTATGATTAAAATCTTATCATTTGATTTTGAAACTGAACATGTGGGCATAGACATGCAAATTTTAATGGGTACATGTGAAATTTTCTTCAAATCAAGGCGCCATACGAATTCTAGTACAACGTTAATATTAACGTGAATATACAATGTTAATATTCCATGATTTTTAAATCTGCAAATATAAAGAATGCAATGTTATAGAAATAATTGGTTACCTGTACAATCTGTGATCTTCTATTTCAACTCTATTAATTCGCAGGAAAAAGTCAAGTAAAGCTTATATCTTTTCCCAAGGTTTAGTTTAACTCTGTATCAAATTATATCAAAATCCGTTTAGTTGTTTAGGTGTGAAAGACAAAAAATAGCCAGGCAGAGAGAAAGAGTTACTTTCGCATTTATAATATTATTAGTGATTAGTGAAATATGATGTATATTTTAAGCCTTTAAGACCACACTTCCTTACAGCCAAGGTCTAGCAGATTCTACAATTATCGCTCGAGTGAACAATGTCCTTTGGGACTTGGACAGACCCTTAGAAGGCGATTGCAAATTGGAATTACTTCGCTGGGACAATACAGACGCTCAGGCTGTCTTCTGGCACTCCTCAGCCCATATGCTTGGAGAAGCTATGGAAAGGGTGGGTAAAATAAAATTTTACAATACTATATTGTAAAGAAAAACAACTTCTTAAATGGAAACACCTTCTTCAGCAACAATATATTTATTAACTGTTACACTCACTGAACAACGAATACAACGTTCTTGTTTCAACGTCCGATGAGAACTAACTAAACTAGGCAGTCCCCTCTTACATCATGTTTGAATCAAATCAGCAACATTATTATTAAAGTCAAATTATTTTCGTATTAAATAAATTATTTTAGTCAAATTACATACTTCTAATCATCATTCAACTGTAAAATCTTAATAACATATTAATATTTGAAAATCATGACAACATGTTTTAATTATCAATACTATTGTTGCTTCATTATTCAATAACAATTACCTGAATTGTATCGTTTAAGTTGCACTGTCACTGTGTGTGTATTCTTTTTTCTAAATCAGCATTGGTGTCTTGTATTTTTCGCTATTTCTTATTATTTTAGAAATGGTCAATACACACATACACACACTTGAAATTCACCTAGGATCAAGCCATTCAAATTTGCGAATTTTTTTCAAAGTCTATGCTGCTATTTCATTCTCTAAATAAAGAATAAATTTTCTTTATAAAAAAAAAAGAAATTGAAAATATAAGATCGAATATATATGGTCATATGGTCATCATATATGTGACGACGTTGTTACGCAGTGGTTGCGACCCTGCCTTGAGAGCCACAGTCGCGGGTTCGATTCCCTTGCGGAGCAGATGTTTGTATTGGTCATACAGGCAGGATTCTGGTCCGGTCTGGCTGTGTTTGTCTTTGTCATTGTAAATGTTCCCAGACCCCCAACACAGGATATCACTATCCTTAAAGCGCTGGTGTGTAGCGTTTATTTATTTGTATAAATAATAATACTATAATTAAAAACTAATAATTATATGCCCTTAATATTATCCGTTCCAGGTATATGGTGGTCATTTATGCTACGGTCCACCGATAGAAGAAGGGTTCTACTATGACATGCACTATCCAGAGAAGGGTGTAAGTATTACTAATTAATTCTATTTTAATTGTTAATTAGTACAAAAATAAGTCTTAAATTAATCAGTTATATTGCTTTGATATCTATTGTACTGCATTAAAGAGCCTAATTTGCGTAATTTGATCTAATTCAAGTCTTGTAGGAAGTTCAAAGACTTACAAAGAGAAAATAAATGTCAATGTAAAAAAATTAGGTAGTTTTATTCATGTTACCGTAGCCTATGAGCACTTGCGAAATCATTAGTAGGTGCCACAAATGCATTTCCTATCTCGACATATTGATTCTTAAATCTCCTTTGCCCAGTAATTTCACAAGTCTACAGTGCTCTTCAAACCGGAACACAGTAGTGCCAAAGACACTACTGCTTTGCGGTAGAATATTTGACACTGTGGTGCTACCTACCTAGCAGACCTCGTGCAGGCCTACGACCAATGTGACTGATTGCACCCGTGTAATAATCTCTGCTGTGACAGAGATTATCCCAACAACAACAAATATTACTATTAGTAATTATTTATTGATACAATTACAGATATCGTCAACAGATTTTCACGTACTAGAAGGGCTGACCAAGAAGATAGCCAAGGAGAAACAGCCATTTGAACGTTTGGAACTGACGAAGGAACAACTTCTCGAGATGTTTGACTATAACCCTTTTAAAGTTCGTATCCTCAATGAGAAGGTGGACACGCCTACCACAACTGTCTATAGATGTGGACCTCTGATTGACCTCTGTAGGGGACCCCATGTGAGGCATACTGGCAAGGTCAAAGCGTTGAAGGTCACTAAGGTAAGCGTATATTGCCATTTCAAATATGTATGTAAATTTTAGTCTACTGATCCCCTTACCTTTTTTATCTCATTCTTGGTTATTCTAAACTACTAAAGTACTAAACTCTAAATACTCACATTAGGTAATACAAACTCTCACGTTCCATTCCTGTTGAAATTCTAATCCTGTTAATCACATAAAAAAATTCTCCAGACAATTACAAAAACTCCAAAAATAATGCCAATATTGTGCTGTCGTTCTAAAGTTATGCCCGTACTTACACTATGCCTTTGCGTTGGTGTTGATTTTACGAAGGGGCACCAACGAGTCTGTGACGTTTTGTCTGTATTTTTGAATGTATTTCTTTTAATATAAACAAAAGTTCAAAAAAATAAAATTATGGACTTTGTCAACTTATCAAATTGTAATAAAAAAAACATTGGTGTTTTAGAATTCAGCAACATATTGGGAAGGAAAGGCCGATGCGGAGAGTCTTCAGCGTGTGTATGGGGTCTCATTCCCTGAACCCAAACAGTTGAAAGAGTGGGAAATTATACAGGAAGAAGCCGCTAAACGAGATCATAGGAAGATTGGTAGGGTAGGTAGAAATTATTTTATTAATTGAAATCAACCTGTATGCCGTGATGGAAAGTAGCATGACGTGACATGACGACTTATGCCGTCATGCCACACTATTTTTGCGATGCCTTTTTAGTGCTGCTTATCTGCTAATACAACACAAAATTACATAATTAAGTAAGCTAAATAGTAAAAAAAATATATATTTTGTAGCTGTTTATCACAAGTAAAGAAAACAATACAATGAAACTCTTACGCTAATCTCAACCTTTCAAAGATTTTTTGCGCTTGAGGGAGTTGCACACGCTCAGTAAGCTTATCACATAAATTATTATAAAAGAGGGCTGACTGTATGTCTGTCTTGTGTTTATAGATATATGTACTATAGATACTTGATTAAGTATCTATATACATATCTAGCAGATAAAATAAATATTGTTTTTAATATCAGAAGACATTATTAAGCTACAGACAGTAGAAGCTTTCTTTCTTTATCATAGCTTGTAGAAACGGATAAAATTATTCAAATTGCTAACCAAACTATTAGTTAAATCTCGTGTAACGAACATGAACATTTCGCTTCGCGACGCCTTAGGGCGTCACCGTGACGCATAAAGGCGTCGAGGCACAAACCCGTAGTTTAAAGTAAGAAACTAACTATTTTCGACAATTCAAACAATAACAGACGTATTTTAAGACTTGTAACTTATAATTCCAGGAACAAGAGTTATATTTCTTCCACGAGCTGTCACCAGGGTCGTGTTTCTTCCAGCCACGCGGAGCTCACATCTACAATACTCTTGTTAATTTTATTAGAGAACAATACAGGTAAGTTATTTTTTTATTTTAACTTTTTTTTAATCGTAGTGTTAATAGCTCAAAGGCAGAAGGTTCGAATCTATCAGCGCGATAGTTGTAGGTGATGGTAAGAGGTTACCGTAGCGTAGACGTTGTGGCGCAGCTATGGCGAATTTGTCTTCAGCTCCACAATTTGCGAGTTCGATTCCCGCTTGGAGCATATGTTTGTATTGACCATACAGACCAGTCACACAGAGTTCCAGTCTTTGTCATTGTCGTTGTATGTATTTCCGGACCCCCTACACAGGATATAACTATTACTTTACACCGATTTTTTTGTGTAAGGGAGTACTCTTCAGGTCGAGCCGGCCCATTCATTTCATTCATTCATTCATTCTTTTCAGAAAACGTGGTTTCCAAGAGGTCGTAACACCGAACATGTACAACGCTAAGCTGTGGCAGACGTCCGGCCATTGGGCGCATTACGCCGAGAATATGTTCTCGTTTGACGTCGAGAAGGAAACCTTCGCGTTGAAACCCATGAACTGTCCTGGACATTGGTGAGCGAATTACATTCATTTTTTGAAATTAAGATTAAATTTATAGTGACGTAAAAATGAGAAAGTTTTAAATTTTTTTTTTGCGTTTGTGCTTTCGCAGTTCTTGATCTGACTTTTTTTTCGATACACATCTTAGTGGATTCACTTATACGGTATACGAAAATATTTTTAATTTCTAAAGTTCCTTATAGGGGTGTGCGAATATCGTTCGAATCGAATAATAATTTCGAATTTTTGAATTATTCGAAATCGTAAATTTGAATCCAATCGAATCGAATCGAATATCAATATTCGATTCGATAATTCGAATTTTTGAATTATTCGAAATTGTAATGTTGAAACCAATCGAATCGAATCGAATATCAATATTCGATTCGAATTATTCGAAATTCGATTCGGAACGCATAATTCGTAAGTCCGAATTATTCGCACACCTCTAGTTCCTTATTATTATTAAATTTGTGTAGAGAAGAGGCTTTTCTTTGTGATATTCAAACGTCTACTGTTTTAACATGAAAACCGGCTGTCATTGTTCCGCCATCTTGTTTCTGACCTAACAATATCGGCTAACTTCACGGTGTTAACGTATTGCTGTGCGCGTGCTGCTAAAAATTTCACTCTCATAATTTTTCCAATATGTGCCTAAGGTCTTCTCTACCAGTGTCTGGTTATACTCTTATCCGGATTTGACAGGTAACTAGTTTTTTACACAGACCGATTGCCATCTGACCTACGCAACCCAGAACCAGTAACTCATTGGATAAGAGAAATTACCTGTCAAGAGTTTACGATTATTATCAGATATTGTGATAACGACCGGGACCGACAGCTTAACGTGCATTCCGAAGCACGGTTGGGAGGGTCTCCCAACGCGCATGTGATACTTCATGTGACTGCTTACCATCGGGCGGACCATATGTTTGCCAGCCGTCATGAATTAAAAAAAAATGCCTCTGTCAAAAAAAAAACCTAATCCCCAGCCTAATGTTCGACAATCGTACGCGTTCCTGGCGCGAGCTTCCTCTCCGTATGGCGGATTTCGGTGTGTTACATCGAAACGAACTAAGCGGCGCTCTCACCGGTCTCACGCGCGTGCGCCGCTTCCAGCAGGACGACGCGCACATCTTCTGTGCGCCGCAGCACATCGAGCAGGAGATGGTGAGAACACACACAAACACACACACGCGCACGCACGCACCCGCACGTACGCACACACCCGCACGTACGTACACACCCGCACGTACGCACACACCCGCACGTACGCACACACCCGCACCCTTACTTAAAGTTTTACTTAACAAAGGTTATTAACGCTCACGGCAATAATTGAATTGTTTTTTAAACGATACACTCTCAACAGATAGTGATATTCTGTGTCGGGGTCCGGACAGAATAAAATATTTTAGAGACAGAATAACATAGATAAGAAAAACATACACAAGGACAAGGACAAATACACTCAGACCTGAATACAAGCTTGTATGGTTTATACGAACCTGCCCCGAGTCTGTTCCCCGAGCGGCATCGAACCCGCGTCCTGTGGCGCTTAAGGCAAGTTCGCTACCTCTGCGCCATAACGTCGTCATGTGGGTATTCAGATTTCGTTCATAAAATATTTTGCCAAACTAATAAATAAACGAGCAGCGAGTTAAGCTACTATAGGAGCGGAGGGTCTATCGATGGGTTACCGTGTATAGTAAATGTTTTTTGCATTACTGTATTTCAGTTTAAAGGACATTAGCTAGTTAATTTTTCATTACTGGGCAAAGGAGACTTAACAACCAATATTTCGAGGTTGGCAACGCGTGAGTGACACCTACAAATACTGTTGCCACCATCAGGTGGGTCGTATGCTTGTCTGCCAACATTAAAAGAGGTTCATTTGGCACCTTTTGCTTACGGAACCCTAAAAATTAATAAATAGACATACCATTATCGTTTTAAAAATGCCAATTCCAGATCGGCTGCCTGGAATTCCTGGATTGCGTCTACACGACCTTCGGATTCACATTCCAACTGAAGTTGTCCACGAGACCTGAGAAGTATCTTGGTGACATTGCCACATGGGAACAAGCGGAAAAGGTAACTTTTTTATATCCTACACACTCGGCTCCATTAGGATAGTAATATCCTGTGTCGGGGCTCAGAAAACACAATGACAAGCACAAACACACCCAGACCAGAACACATGTATGGTCAATACAAACTTCTAGTCTATTAAGTGCATATAAATTTACATATTTAAAAAAACATTGAAAAACCAGGTATGACTAAGAGAAACCGTTGTGGCGTTATGAGTAGCGAGTCTGCCTTTTGCCCCGACGGTTGCGGGTTCGATTCCCCATCGGATAGATCTTACAAATATCTGTTGCGGTCTGGACGTTTGTCCTTGTGAGTCTCCCCACCGTGCCTCGGAGAGCACGTAAAGCTCGGTCTCGGTTGTTATCACATAACATCTGATAATAATTGCTAACCCTTGATAAGTAAATTGCTCTTATTTGAGTTACTGGTTCTGTTGCGGAGGTCAGATGAAAATCGCTCCGAGTAAAAACTAGTAACCTGTCAAATCCGGACAAGAGTAATAAGCAGACCCTGGGTACTCGTATAATACTGGGTATAATTCTAAGAAGGACTATGTATGACTAAGAATAATAAATATTATGAACCCTATTTGACATAGGCTGAAAGGTTTAGTAGAAGGAGAACTTCTCCCAGCACAAATGATCTGGCTCGACCGGGGAAGTACTACCCTTTCATACAAAATCTGCGTAAAGTAATACAGTAATGTTGTGTTTCGCACAATGAGTGGGAACGCTGTAGGCCCAATCTCCCACTCCTCTGTAACGTTCTTTTTCCCTTTCCTCCTATCCCTCGCGTTGTCAACGCGGATATATACTAAAACATACGCTCATAGGTTACTATCATCAGGCGGACCGTATGCTTGTTTGCCATCCGACATGTTATTGTAGTGTGTATGCCTCCCACCAACTATTGTATAGTATATCAGTTATAATAAAGACGTCAAAGAAACAACTCGTCTCCTCATTGAGTACGTTCCCTACATTATAAATTATATTTTAGCAAAATAGCCGATGAAAGATTCTTCTTATCGAGTGGTTAGTGGCGAATCTAGTGTCAGAGTTGTTCAGGACGCCCGTAGGCCTCTGACTTGACTTTTTTTATTTATTTATTTATTTATTTATGATAACATATTACATCTATCTTTACAGAATATATCCAATGCGATAGTGTAGCAATTTTAAAACTAATTTATACAATAGCACAGAACAAATAAAGTTAATTTTGTGAATTCACGCTCAGAACAATGGAATATATCGATTTGAGCGGAAACCATGTTAAGCGTGCGCAGTGCCCGCGTCCAGGGCGCGTCGCGCAACAGCCCGGTACGCGCGCGCGGTTCGACCAACAGCTGTGGCCGTCGCCGCCGCCACACATACCGATCCGGCACGCATAAATTCAGCGTTGCCAAGACTCCGGGATTGCTGACCCTACCGCGCAATAACTCAATTATATACTTAGCCAGGGCTAGCTCTCGTCTAACCTCTAGCTGGTTGTAACCAACCATACCCAAAACAAACAGTGTTGGGTACATCAGTGGGTAAAACGGATACACACCATACAATTTTAAATATAAAAACCTGACAAATTTATTTTGGATACGTTCCAACATAGACTTATATTTTGCTTCACGAGGACTCCAAATAGCAGAGTTAACCTCCATGTGGCTTCTAACCAACGTCTCATAAAGTGCTCGTAATGCATTTATGTTTGTGAAGCCATGAGTTTGTCGTAATACAAATCCCAGATTACGGTAGGCTTTTTTACAAATTGTAACAATATGCTCTCCAAACGACAGATCGGCTGTGAAACGCACCCCCAGGTCACGCACCTCTGTTATGCGTTCCATCACAGCATCTCCTATTGTGTATTGGTGATGTATAGGACTACGAGACCGGCTGAACGATATCGATGAGCATTTGGAAACATTAAAATAAAGTTTATTTTCGTGACTCCAGTGTACTACACGATTAATATCTGCTTGTAGCGACAGACAGTCCATTACATTTCAAACAACTCGCACGAGTTTCAAATCGTCGGCGAAGAGCATACATTCTGAGTCTCGCACTACGTCAGGCAGGTCATTAATCATCAGCACAAACAGCAGCGGTCCTAAGTTGCTCCCTTGACTGACCCCTGATCTCGTGTAGTACGTCTCAGATCGGTGACCAGCACAGTCCACGTACTGCTGCCTATCCCGCATATAGCTGGAGAAAAAAGAAATCGTATGTGAAGTGCAGCCCGCATCCGCCAGTTTTTTAAGTAAGATGTCATTGTCCACTACGTCAAAAGCTTTTTTAAAATCAAAGTAAGCGACATCTACTTGACCACCGGCATCCACTGCTGGTATAACCTGGGTCATAAAGTGCAAAAGGTTACTAGTAGTACTGCGTCCCGCAAGGAACCCGTGTTGTGCATCAGATAATTGTGAGCTAAGTTGTGTCTGCAAACAACGCTGTATGGCTGATTCGAAAACTTTAGCCGGAGCACAAAGAACCGCTACTGGCCTATAGTTACACGCCTTCTTATCGACTTACCACCACTATCTTATATCGACCACTTATCGACTGTTGTCAAATTGTCAACAGCCGGGACCGACTTTTTACGTGCCCTCCGAAGCACGGAGACGCTCAGTTGAAATACCACTATGCGATTACCCATCTAGTGACTGACCGCGCCTAAAGTTGCTTAACCTAACGATCGTTTACCGATCAATGAGTGCACTCGGCTATGAGCGTCTCTCATGAAAGATCATTCAAGCGGGCAGAAACCAGTGATAAATAATAATTTTTCAGGCATTGGCGGATTCTCTCAACAAGTTTGGCAGACCCTGGCAGCTGAACCCAGGTGATGGAGCGTTCTACGGCCCCAAGATAGACATCACGATACAAGATGCCCTCAGACGTTCCCACCAGTGTGCTACCATACAACTGGACTTCCAACTGCCCGAGAGGTTCAACTTAAGTTACATTGGGTAAGGAGAATTTTTTGGAACGAAGTTCCTTATCGCGCGTTGCGAAAGGGGGCTAGACGGAAAAATTTAAGACCAAAAATTGTAACGACACTTTTTGCTATAGTTGTGCGGCGTGCGCCTGTCTCTATCTCTCTCTCTCTCTCTATCTCTATCTCTCTCTCTATTTCTCTATTTCTCTCTCTCTCTCTCTCTCTCCATGATCACGAGATCGTCTATGCTCAAAGCAGGGTGACTACCATCCAGCCACATAATAAACCTTATCACCGGGGATAAGGTTCAAAATAGCTTGCTACTCTCTCTCTGTTTATTTCCTTGACGACGCGTAGGTTCTAGAAAGATGTGTTCTCGAAAAATGTCGTATGATTTTCCGCGGACGGAACTTTCTCGAACCCATGTTCCACACTATATTCAGTCTAAGTGCGAAAACCAGTGACCTCGACAAGTCTTTTGGACTACGATAGACCTGTGATTTGTGAAGTTCTATTGTGTGATCTAGAACATCCCAATAAAGTCTTATTTAGAGCCATCAGGTGGTTGTTTCCAAATCCGCGAACCCCAGCCCGTAACAATACTATGTGAATATTTTCCAGCGAGTCCGGTGATAAGAAACGTCCAGTGATAATCCACCGAGCGATCCTCGGCTCGGTGGAGCGGATGATAGCCATCTTGAGCGAGTCGTACGCCGGCAAGTGGCCCTTCTGGCTCAGTCCTCGGCAGGTGTGCATCGTGCCCGTGGGACCCGTGTTCGATGACTATGCGAAACAGGTATACATGTGAATGTATTAATTTGTTTTATTTGCTCATGATAATTCAATAATAAAAAATTACAACCTCCATATAAAAAAAGATTATATCCTAATATTATGCAAATCCAGCTTAAAATAATAAATAACGAAAAACAATTAATAAAAGAAACTGATGTGGTGGTGTGGGTAGCCAGTCTGCCTGTAACCTTGACAGTTGCGGGTTCGATTCCCGCTCGGGCAGATGGTTGCATTGATCTTACAAATATGTTTCGATCCGGGCGTTTGTCCATGTGGGTCTCCCCACCGTGCCTCGGAGAGCACGTTAAGCTATCGGTTCCGGTTGTTATCACATAACACGTGATAATAATCGTTAACTCTTTATAAGTAAATCGCTCTTACCCAATGAGTAACTGGTTCACCCTTAGGGTTACGGAGGTCAGATGACAATTGCTCTGTGTAAAAACTAGTAACCTGTCTGTGTAAATACTCGTATAATACCGGGAATAATGCATGCAATAATTTAGTATAACTTGCGGCACATAAGTTGAACTAAGACCTCGAAACACTCACAGTTTTTTAGGTCTTTATAATTTATATATTGGTTTGAAAAGTTGTATAACTCAAACTCAAAATATTCTTTATTCAAATAGGCTTTTAAGGACTCAAATATACAGTCTGTATATTTGAGTCCTTAAAAGCAGATAAGTAGATTCTGCAGAGAAGAAACGGCAAGAAAATAAAGTTACTTGTTTCAAATATAATGACATTACATTTGTCAAATGTACAATTAAGTCACATTATCTGCAATATATTCAATAACGGAATAATAAACTTTATTTAGTAAACAACGTTTAATATGAGATTTAATCAAAAGTGGCAGATTCAAAATTGTTGTCAATAATTATATTATATACTTCATTCCGTTTTCATACTATAAAAAAATGTAATGAAATAAAAAGGAATCACGATTTCTATTAAGAAGTTTGAATCTCTCGAGCAAGCACTTAGCATTGGTCTAAACATTTTTGTCTATGACGTGCGTGGACCACCGCCATTTTGGTTCTACTTATGTGCCGCGAGTTCTAATAGGGTTCTGTTGACACACTTTGTGTACGGAACCCTAAAAACTAAAAAAATATAAACTCTTTTCCAGGTTAATGAGAAGCTGTTCTCGAGCGGGTTCATGTCGGAGGTGGACACGGACGCCGGAGACACACTCAACAAGAAAGTCAGGAATGCTCAGTTAGCACAGTTCAACTATATTTTAGGTAAGTTGATTTCGTATCATCATCCCAGAAAATCGGCGTAAAATAACAGTATCAGTACTGTTACTGAGATGACTTAGCACCGGAGGCCCAAAATCCCACCCCTCTGTTCCCTCCCTTCCTACATATGTGATACTTCAAGTACCGTCCGTGTTCATAGGTGGTGGTGACAGCTTACCATCAGGCGGACCGTATGCTTGTTTACTAAAAAAATAATAATAAGTGCCACGCTTTAAAATATTGCCTTTATCTTGGTCTGATAATCTTTACTGAAATGAAAAAGTGATTTTGTTCAGCTCTTTGAAAGCGGCTTTATTTAATCAAATAAAAATAACTATTTTTTTATGTAAACAATTCTGTTGCTAAGCAACAATAATGATGCAGATAATGTATTAAAAGTCAAACATATCATTACACCACTCTCCTGATTAATGTAGGGCATTGATAATACTAAAATAAAATCGTTAGTAATTTTTCCAATAACGAATATTCCATTTAACTGTAAAATATTTCATGGAATATGTGAATTAATTTTTAAGTGCAAGAATTAGCACTGCCGTGATAACTAAAACTGCAGTTTTAGAAATGAAGGTTTCGAGTAGAACGCGATAAACTAAGTATATAAATAAATAAGTACTGCCAAAAACGTTGGAAAACATACTTACAGTAAAAGTTTTATAAAACAAAATCCATGTTTGTGAACCCCATAAGCAAAAATGGCATATTACTAGTAAAAAGTAAAAAATCAAAAAATTCGATTACTTAGAACAAATAACAATATAGTTTCTCTCAGTTTTAAACTAGATGGCGCTGAACGTACTTAGATCGCGCCAACGGTTTTACATTTCGCATACCATAAGAGTTACCGTCTTTTGGTTTCAAGTTACGGTAGACCAAACTACCCTCTCACAGAAAATCTATTTTTGAGTAGACACCTTATTATTAGCGTGTCTCAATTAATCACTACATACCTACATAGTATAAAACAAAGTCGCTTTCTCTGTCCCTATGTGGACGCAAATAAGCAATACCATGTCAATCCACAAAATTGATAAAAGTGAGTTATATATGCAGAAGTGTTGACTGAAGAACATTTTTCTTTAATATTTGTTGTGTTTTAAGCTTTAAAAACTTTTAATTTCTAAAAAGCCATTTTTTAATCATACAATTTATGTATTATGTTAAACGTTTTGGGTTATATACGAAATATGCAGTTTGTATACAGTTTTTGTGAAAATAAGTAAAATAACTTACATAAATCTGAAATTCTGGAGATATCGTTGAAACTCTTCATATTTTATGAGCACAATTTTGCAATCTCGGTATTTTTTCAAAGAAACTTTTGCAATTGCATTGTAAAAGCGTCATCATCAAGCTGAAAAGAAAAAATTTCATATTTCTAAAGAAGTTTGTCCTAACGACAATATTAGCTCGCGCTTTACGAGGCATTATTTTCATTGGTTTTTAGTTTTGAAGTCTGTATTATTTTAGTTAATTTGATTAATTTTCATTCACAGTGGTAGGTGAGCGTGAGAAGAACTCCGGTACTGTGAATGTTCGCACCAGAGACAACAAGGTTCACGGTGAAATGTCCATAGACGGTCTCATAGAACATTTCAACAAGCTGGTCAAGGAGAAAACATTAGCAGAGGACAGTGAATTAATGAAATAAATTATTTTAATACTGTTTACACTCAATTTTCATTCAAACTGGTGTTTTAATTAGTGAACCAAAATTTATTTAACGAAAACATTAAAAAGTGTGAAACTAGTAATACGTTCTTGAATTAACTTATTATATGGACATACAAAGAAAATGTCAAAGAGTCGCTGGTGGTTTGTAAATTCAACATCGACGCAATGAAACGAAGTTAGTCATAAGCTTGCGACATAATCAAATGAAGTTAGCGTCAAAAGCTTGTGTAGCGACATCTATAGAAGTCGCGTCAAGTTACAACGACACCTACAGGGCATACTACGCAATGATATGGACGACCAATGAGCGTCACGATCCTAAATCGCGCTATCAGAGTTTCCTACGCTCATAACCTATATATGGACGCAAATAAGCAATACCATGTCAACCCACACGAATGTCATATAATTTTTTTATGTATTGGTCAAGTTTTTGGCAATTTCAGATTTATGTAAGTTAATATACTTATTTTCACAAAAAATAAGTATACAAACTGCATCTTTCGTATATAATATAACCCGAAACATTTAAAAATACATAAATTGCATGATTGAAAAAATTGCTTTTTAGAAGTTTTAAAGCTTAAAACCCTACAAATATTAAAGAAAATGTTCCTCAGCCATTCACCAACACTTCTGCAGATAAAACTCAGTTTTTTCAATTTTGTGGCTTGACATGGTATTGCTTATTTGCGTCCATATACAACTTTCCAGTCGTCGTTGGGCTTCGACTCGCCAGGCAATATCACCCGCCTGGTCGGAGGATCCTCTCTTGGTGTTGGAGGGACATATCACACCTCTTCCCTCCACACTTGTAACAAATGTAATGGAAGGTCACCAGCGCATCTCTGTACATTTTCTTGTATGGAAGTTTATGGCAAACCATTGTTGGCATATTTATAAATTGTAGAAATTTTTGAAATACCGGTTTGAATGACAAAAATTATTCCCCATCTACCACTACTTTTTCTTCGTTTTTTGTCGAGAATGAATGTTGTTTTGATTGTTATTTTTCGCGTGATCTTTTTTTGTCATTTTAAAAATTCCAACCTTTTTGTTGTATGAACCAATATCTGCAAAATATATGTGCAAAAAGCACACAGATTTCTATTTTACATATTTTTGCTACTTCACTAAGCGTATTGCATAAAGAGATAACTATTTAATTATTTACTAGCTTCTGCCCACGGCTTCGTCCGTGTACATGATTTTAATACATACTTCGAAAGCTCTTAACCCCCTATTAGGGGTGGATTTTTGAAATCGTGTTTCTGTGTCTCTTTATTGTAAGTCTTATAGTTAAAATAACAGACTTTTATACAGATTTTCAACCCCCTTTTCTCCCCTAAGGGTTGAATTTCGAAAAACCCTTTTTCAATTTAAAAAAACAGCTTTCTAGGTCCAAGGGTTTAGGCTGACCGTTATATATAAACCAGTGAAATTGCTGAAAAGGCAAATGTTTTAAATCCTGTGAGAATCTTTGAAAACTATGTATGTTTGTGAATGAGCCAATATTTTCATTTGAGGCAAAAATGTATTTTACTGATAACGGAGATGTAATTTTTCATTTAATTATTCATGCATTTAAAACTTGCGTTTTAATTATTTATTTCATAAGGAATGGTGGATAAATAAAAAACTAAACCTTGTATATGAGTTTTATTTTAGTGCATAAATTAATCATCACATTTAAATATCACGCGTATTGTCCTATGAATATTACATTTAAATGTAGTTTTTACATTTAAAAAATCACTATCTTTTATAAAATATCGAATAGACTGGAAACCATTTTCAATTTATTTTCACTGGTAAATGAAGGAAAATATCTTTTACATCGTCAATTAACAATTTCCTTGGCATGAAGAAACCATCACACGAGTTCCACAGCAGCGGACTTACCATGAACTCTTATTGCGATTCAAATGACGACCAAAAATGTGCCAAAAACGGAGTTGCATCATTATTTCTTATCATGATATATTTATACGTTATGATCATATAAATTTGAATCGATTTACTGTCAAAATTTAATAGAATTTTTACTAAAAGTTAATGGTAAGCACCCGTCTTTAGTGTGAAGTCCCCGAAATTATTAACGACCATGACTTTTCTGTCGTCTTGGAAATATTGAATTTTGTAAATATTAAGGAACTATATTATCTATTTGTTTCATAAACAAATTAAAAATATAAAAAATAATTTTCCGGCAAAAATGTATAAATAATGAGAATGCTTAAGCAAATGGAATGCAAAATTGTGATAATTTATTCAATGGCTTTACATTTGATATAAAACCTTAAGTAGACAGAGAAAAACATAGACTCCGGTTGCTAAAAATTCAAACAAGATATTGCTATCTCAGTCTACTTGTCTGAGAACCAATACGAGTAAACGAAATAGCTCATATATAGTTTGACAACGTCGCCCCCCTATGATGTTCTTGTCACTTGTCACAATAAAAAATTTCATATTACTTTTTTTACAACAGTTACATTGCAACTAATATTATAAATGTGAAAGCGACTTTTTTTGGGACACATTGACCCCTAAACCGATAATGGTGAATTTTAGTATTGATATAGAAGGGACCATGGACAGTTATAGGCAACTTTTTTATAGCGAAAAAACTTGAAGAAAACATTTTGTATGAAGAAAAAATGATGTATATTGCATTAAAGATGACGTATTAAAATTCGTTATTTACGTGGTCGAAGCCACGGGTAGAGGCTAGTATGTATATATTTATTATGTAGTATATACTTTGTAGGCAACGCTCCGTCTACGTTTTTCTCTGTCTACGCATCTGCCAAATTGACTAGTATATATAATTATAATATAAGACCATGATATGATAAACTACCACCTAAATACAAAAATTAAACCCAATTGCCACCCAATTCTATTCCATGGTACGCTACCAAAGAATTTACATACACTATTATATTACATCACCTGAATTAGTCGAATGCATGCCCAAAAAAAATTCCACCGTCTACTGACTATTTCACGCGTACTTTTTCCTAAATGTATTTTTACAATACTAAAGTGCGTTTATCAACCGACTTCAAAAAGAAGGAGGTTATCAATTGGACTGGTTTTTTGTGTGTTTGTTACTCGATTATCCGAAACGGTTGGACCGATTTGGGTAATTCGTTTTTTGTCAAGGTATACTCTCAAACAGATCTCATGACGGAAACCTGGAGAAATTGAGGAAGCCTTCAAATTTTATAGGATCACATACTGCTGTTGAGTCGAGTCGGTGTCGATGAGTCATAATTTGTAATAATTATTAAGTCATAGACTAAATGTCTCACAAATATTTAGAATGTAAAAACTTAATTAGATTTTTTGTGTTAATTACTATTTTGAATTACTTTAATTACTATTTTGTATTATTTTTTGTGTCAATTACTTTCTTGCATTTCACCTCTAAGGAAGGTAAGTTGTTCAATTCTTTCACAATTTTGATAATTGTATAATTCTAGATAAAAGAAAATAATTCTTTTATTTATATGAATAATGCTAAAAATCCCTCTTTTTGCAATTTTAATCTTATAATGCCAAAAAAGAATAACATTATACTTTCATTACTAAACATACAGAAAAAATATTCTTGTACATAAATTACAAAACTCAAATTGTGTTTTTGTATGTATGTGTATTTGTAATATTAATCTTTAAAAACTATTTCATTAATACCAACCCTTAATATTATTCTATCAAATACTTATAAATATTATCAAAATAGATTCAATCGTAACATACCTAATTTACAACATAAATACTTCACATAATAAAAATCTGTGATTTTTTTATATAAAAATTGACAAGAAATAAATAATTATTACATATTGTTACGGTGAACCTTATCACCGGGGTGTAAGGTTCAAAATCGCTACCCTTTCTATTTGCTTTGTTCGAGTATGTTCTAGAAAGATGTGTTTTCGAAAAGCGCCGTATAACATTCCGTAGACGGAACTTTCTCGAAGCCGCGTTCCGCACTATATAAGCAGCCGGGCGCGTCGACTGTGTCTTCCCTCCCGATGACGTCCCAAGTCTAGGCTCGACCTCGCAGGAGGGGCCCTTGGGACGGATTCAACTTGTGCCCCGCGTGGCAGTCCATCTTTTACCGGCCGAGGTCTCCAGACCCGGCCCCCACCGGTGACGCTGTCAAGGCCACTAGGGCCAACAGCAATGGACACTCCGAAAAAAAAAAAAAAAAAAAAAAAAAAAAAAAAAAAAAAAATCGACTGTGTCATTCAGTTCTGAGCAACGAGCGAAGAAACTACAAGCGATACAATGCGAAAATCAGTCACTATTCTTTTGAACTACGACTGACCTGTGATTTGTGAAGTTCTGTTGCGTGATCTAGATCCCATTATTTTTTATATTTTTTTATATATATATATTTTTTTATTTATTATAAAATGTTGTATGTAGTATATATTCTCTTAGTCCCACAGTACACCTCCTTACCGCTTCTCTTTAAAGTCCTCTAGCCAAAGGTTGTCTGGCAGAGATCGCTGCCTTAGCTATAAGACCGCCTTTTGTATTACCACTTTTTTGTTCGTACTTTCTTTGTTTTTAATTTCTGTGTCGGTGTACAAATAAAGCATATTATTATTATTATTATTATCCCAATAAAGTCTTATTTAGAGCCAAGTTACGTATACTACATACTACAGAAGTCCATATTCCCACATGAAACATACGAACCGCCGCGTCAGCGTCGCATTCCATAAAGGAAGGAATTGACACCTGCCAGGTGCGGGCCGTGTGAACCCACTCTCGGTACACAACTCGACCGAACTGCTAATGTAAAATTAGTTTTAATTATTTTACATTTAAAATTTTATAATAAAATTTTAAATAAATTAATTTTATAAGAACTCTGGTTTTTTTTTAGTCCTGCGGCTGCTGCTTACGTAATTGCCATCAGGTGTTTATTTCCAAATTCGCAAACCCCAGCCCGTAACAATATAACTTACGTAATTGCAATAGTTCTAGAATATTCAGTAGTAAATATTATGCTGTAGTTTCCAATTCCTTTACTAGTTCTTTCTTGTCTAATAAATCTTCCTTTTGATTCTCAACTACACTTTCCTTTGGTAATAGACATTCGAAATTTTTACAAAGGCCTAATATCTGAAACAAAAGTTCTATTTATAATTTTATCTTTAACATGAAATTAAAGGAAATTTGTCGAATTTTAGAGGCGTCGGGACGTGACGATGCCATCGCCCACTGTTGGGATAATCTCTGTCACAGCAGAGATTGTTACACCAGTGCAATCAGTCACACTGGCGGTAGGTCTTTTGTTGCAAGAGGCCGGCTAGGTAGGTACCACCGCAGTGTCAAATATTCTACCCAAAAGCGGTAGTGCTTTTTTCATAACTGTGTTTCGGTTTGAAAGAAACTGTAGCTAGTGAAATTAGCGGGAAAAGGAGATTTTTGTTTCTTTTTTTTTTTTAAAGAATATTAGCAATGCTTTTTCAAGGCATTATTAATATTCCTATTGCACCTCCAAATAAGCTCGAAGCTTGCGCAGAGTGGATACGACGATAGTCCAAGGGGGTCAGGATCGAACTCGCAACTCTCGCGTTAACGGAGCGAAATCGGCCCTTCTACCGTTGAGCTATTGAGGCCTCAATTTAAAAACCAATATGTCCATGTATGGTGTTCCAAGCGCTCATAGGTTACGACAACCGCTTACCATCAGGTGGTACGAATGCTGGATTGCCAACGTATCTCATAAAAAAGAACAAGTGTCTTTGCCTATTAGCACAGCAAAATCTATAAGTGAATGAAAATCGGATGGATTTTCAATTATAAATTCATTTTTATGGGGAAAGATGGTTAAAAATGTGATATTTTTTATAATTTTTTCATCCCCCTCATTAATGATACGTGGTGGGATTTTAAATTACCTTGTAGGTTGCTTCTGATAAGCATAACAAAATTTACTTGAGATAACTCACTACAACCACTGTGATATTTCGTGATTTTCCCAAATCTCCCCCCTTTCAAGTCGTTTTCTTGGGTTTATATGTATATACTTACAGTGTAAAGTAATATAGGCGCTGATATAACCACACCAGCGAGCACATCCCACCAGTGATGTCTGTGGTCCAACATCCTCGACACTCCGCAGTACACCGCCACCATCATACACAGCATTTGTATGGTTTGTATTGAACGTGTATGTATGTGCCTTCCTCGTTGGTGGAGATAGAACTGAGGATGGTGATGGGCAAATTAGTACAAATATAGTAGAAGTATATAATATGGTAGATATTATAAATATCTGTATCGGTCTGAGCGTTTTTCCTTGTGGGTCTCCCCACCGTGCCTCGGAGAGCACGTTAAGCTGTCGGTTCCGGTTGTTATCCTAACATCTGGTAATAATCCTTAACTCTCGATAGATAATTATGCTCTTATCATTAGAGTTACTGGTGCGCCTTTAGGGTTGCGAAGGTCAGATGGCAATGGCTCTGTAAACCTAACCTGTCAAATCTGGTTAAGAGCAATAAACTGACTGTGAATAAAATACCGGGATGACGCTAAGAAGAAGATAGCAGCAGTGTCCGTACTTTTGTGTTATCAGGAGACCTCTATCTCCTGCATCCCTTGGTTGAGCAACATATTTGTAATGCTAATGTTATTGCAAACGTCTATAGTCTATGTTACCGTTAACCATCAATGGGCACAGTTGTTTGCCACACTTTTGAATTATTACAAAAAGTTGTCAAACAAGCATACAACCCATAAGAAACAACCACATTAAAAAGTTCCTATTAGCGGAAAGGGCTTTAGAATGCTTTAATTTAATTTTGTTGGAACAGTTTGTGTCGGCCGGTGGTGAGGAACACGAGCTCTTTGAAAATTACAAATTCGGCAATAGAAGTAAGCAGCCTCATATAAATTTGTGATGATGGAGAGGGTCTCGGGGTCCTCTGCTACGGCGATGCATATAAGAGGATGCAAACAACCATGCTCTTTAACACGACACGAGCATATAAGGTCGCGGGTTTGTTTCCCGTTTGGAACAGATCTTTGTATTGACCATACATTGACCATTTCGGACGAGGAAGCTGCATAATGTATCTTACATATCTTTATAAAGATACTTCTTACTACTAGGAACAATGTTGTTTTGTTTAATACTTACTACAATAAATATTCCAGCGTGGAAGGCAAGTGACGTGTGTCCGGACGGAAAACTCTTATCCGACTGACTCAACCAGTGTGCCTTAGTGCATGTGTATGTTGAGACATAGTCTGATCTGCTATATTAAAGTTTACTTGTATTACATCCTTGAGCCATTTACACTTTAAAAAAATTAAAATTGGTAAGATTTTTTAGTCCTACTAAAAAATCTTGTCGGGGTCACCATTATGGACCGAGGTCTGCTGAGGTGAGGAGGGAGTCCAACACTATGGGAGGAACATCCACCAGGCAAGTAATATAGCCTGTCAGTCCGTAGCCCGTCTTACGTGGTAACGTTTACACTTTAAAAAATTAAAATTGGACTTAGGACTAAAAAATTTGTCGGGGTCACCATTATGGATCGAGGTCTGCTGAGGTGAGGAGGGAGTCCAACACAATGTAATGAACCTCCCACCAGGTAAGTAATATAGCCTGTCGAGCCGTAGCCTGTCTTACGTGGTACCATTTACACTTTAAAAAATTAAAATTGGACTTTATAAAATTTGTCGGGGTCACCATTATGGATCGACGTCTGCTGAGGTGAGGAGGGAGTCCAACGCAAAAGGAGGAGTCTCCCACCAGGCAAGTAATATTGCCTGTCGGGCCGCAGCCTAACTGACTTGATAGTTGTATAAATGTTACTCCGCGTTAAAAAAATCGTTAGCGCGATTTAGTATTGTGACAATCTTTCTATTGCGTTGCGTTATGTTGCATGTAGATGTCACTACCAAAGTATTGAAATTGCTAAACTAAAATTCAAAAATAAAGTAATAAACAGTAGGTAATGTTGCGTTTCGTGCGATGAGTGAGAGTGCCGGAGGCCCAAGCTCCCACCCTCTCTGTTATTATCTCATCCTTTCCGTCCCTTGGGATGGCAACGCGCAAGTGATACTTCAAACTATCACGTGCACTCACAAGTTCATCTGGAAACATGCCTGGGAATCGAAGCCGTGACTACCCACGTTTAAGACGATATAGATTTATATATGGATGATAAATTTTAACGTACTTACGTCTGACATGTCATAGCCTCTTTAGGGCTGCAAGTGTCAAAGAAATGCGGTCTGGGAGAGCCAACTATGAGCTTCAAACACTGAACAAACGTCAGATTGACAAGGAAACCATACAAATACTCTTTGTACCATAGTAACGCCTTCTTCTTAGCTAGATCCGACTTATCTTGATGTTTCTCAACTATAAGCATCTGTAAAACAAAAAAATATATATATAAAACCTTTAATAAAATTGTCTATGCGAAAAGCAGACTATTGAAAGCACAGTAATGCCTTTGAGTATACTAGTATTTTTGTGTTATTGCCACTGCTTGAACAATTTAGAAGTTTGTACACTACTGACAATATTTTATTATTACTTTTTTAATTTCATGCCACTGTTATTTTAGGCGGATTTTCTTTTAGTGGGTAGTACTTAACCGGTCAAGCTGGAAGACATTTGTACTGGAACGAACATACCTAACTGATATCAATCCAGAATTGTATAAGAATACACTTTTTACAATACATTTAAGTCAGTGAAATAGTAAAACTAAATTGAAATTATAATTAAGCTATGTACGTCAAAAAATTCAAATTTCATGCATATTATCAAAAGTTAAAACATTAACGTCTGGGTTAAATCCATTGAATAATAAATATACTTGGACAATAATTTGACGTGATAGTGATTAAATTAAAATTTAAATGTACAAGGTTATATTTTATTATTTATTTAAACTTATAATTTTGACTTGCATACTTTAAGTTAGACAATGCTTTAGGTGTTATAATTATTGGATGTTTTTTGCTCTCATATCATATTTGTAATATTATAATAGATAAATAGTTGGCATTTATATAGAATTTATGTATATGTGCGTTATAATAACAAATTAAAAAAAATATGATTTCAAAATTCAAGGAGGATTTTTATATGCGAAATTTGATATTTAATTTGTAAACTAATTTAGATTCTTTTATGCTTTTTGTCAATGCTATACCATATGCATTCACTGTTGATATTTATCTTTTGGAAAAGTGTGAGTGACACCTACAAATGTATAGTGTTGCGCACGCTCATAGGCTACGACAACCAATTACCATTAAATGCTTACTTGCCAACTTAGTCATATTATATATAAAAAAGGGTTCAAAGAAGGTCATATAGATGCAAATAGTGGGTTACAGTATTTTCAATCAAACTATAGACTTAAATATTTTTGGGAATAATTACCACAATCAACGGTAAGAACAAAGTAATTCCAATCAACCATTTCCAATTAATTGTGTCTCCGGTGTAAGGGTGGGAGAGAGCTGGATCGTTGCACTGGAATCCAACTTTACCACCAGGTAAAAACTTCAATTCTACCAATATGAAGAGTAGAATAACTGTAAATACAACAATGACAGATTGTTAGTGTTAAGAAATGGTAATTAAAATTTATTTGAAATAAAATTATATTGTATTAACATTAACAGCCTTTTGACCTCTATTTTTAATTATGTGTATAACTATTACTTCTACTGTCTTCGACTTTGAAAGTGGTGATTCAATGATTTAAATTTTAATATAGATTAAAATTTTAAACCATTATTCAAGTAGAAATTTGTAATCTAAAGCCTTAATAGCTAAATAGTAGAAGGGCCAACTTCGCTCTATTAACGCCAGAGTCTCAAACCCCAAGTGATACTGACCTCTCCTAGTTCGAGTTTATGTGGTGAGGCAATATTAGTAATGCCTTGAAAAAGCATTGCCAATATTTTTTTTTTTACATATTCTGTTATTATACTCTGGGTGTTATTCTGCCTAAATTTCCTTGTAGAGCCTGGTTAAGTTGTCAGATAGCTTACATACATTACAAGTTACATGTCATCTGTATCACATATGGTTCAGTTCATATATTAAGTATTGTGTCTACTGTCTAAAGGGTTAATAATAATCATTATCTGTTGGAAAGCGATTGATGTATATATTTTTTATTTATTTCAATTTCGTGAATTTCCTCTTACACCTCCTACTACCTCCTTGGGTGTCACAATGTGACACTATAAGTATTGCAGGTGCTCATAGAATGTGGTGTCTGCTTACCATTAGGCTGGTCATATGCTTGTTTGATAACTGTCAAGAACTTAAAAAACAACCACTTCCAGTTGGGAAATTTTTAATTATTGGTTTGTGTTGTACCCAAAGTGAAATAGACAGTTGATAAGAGTATTGCAAAAAGTTAATGAGACTGCAATATTGTGAGGTAGCAGATGGTTGTTCGGAATACTGCCGGGTCAGATAATCGAAGCTATACTATATTGAGATAGTTATGATACAACCCATTATTGAGATAAGACCAGGTAAAGTTATTACGTGACTCATTCTGCGGGCATTCCCATTGTTTATTATAAAACAAATTAATTATGTTGAATTAATTAATCACGCAAATGAATGGTCATGAGATTGCATTAAATAACAATGTAAATGCATCATAATATTGTTTATTCAATTAATTATTACTTTTTCATATATTTTTTTATTTGTTGTATAGCAAGTGCCAGAGGATTAACTTAATTCCTCCCCCTCTATTCCTCCTCCCTCTCCTCTTTTCTCCTCATCCGTAGTATCACTTGTGTCGGGTTTCCCATGTCGTCATCTGTCAACTTTTATCACTATTGAATGATTTTAAATAATATGTACACTTTATGATCAGGAATACCTGTAAACCATATCCTGTACAGTTTACAAGAACTTATTTACACTAGGTTAGATTTAAATTCAGTGAAACGCAAATAACAATAAAAATAAATAATTGTATGGTGAAACTGACCTCGATGCCACCTGTTAGTTTTCGACCAGAACAGTTTAAATTTATTCAACATTTTCACTTGACCACGTCTATGCACTAAGAACACTTGTATACATTGTAATTAAATTATCATTTGGGAAAACACTTGTATCCGTGAGTCAGTTACTGGCTAAAGAGTCCTAGTAATCGTATTTGTATTATGTTTTACGTAATACCGGAACGTAATTAATATCGGCGAATGATAATGATTGTTTACAATCTTCTGATTTATATTGATTTATATAATAAATTAATTCTTTTCGGTAGCCGGCTATTTGTCGTTGATAAATACCAGTCTACTGAAAGATCAACGAGAAAAAATGAGCGATTGCTATTGGTCCTTGCCTAAGGAAAATCGTAATGACTTCTACTTTTTCTTTCGTTTCACTCTTTACGCTATCTGTCTCGCTCTTTCGGCTCTTTTATTATGAGTAAATATTTATTTTATCTCCAATTCTCCATCTTGTTTTGTTAAATTTTTTGTACAAATTGTGTCCTACTAGTTTGCGATAAAATTACGAAGTTATTATCCTCATTTATTATTTATAGTTTATATATCTCGTCTAATATATATTATTAAACATGCATTGTAAAATAAACAATCATGGCTAGTAGAAAGTGTAAAGAGAAACAAAATGTGTCTGGGCTTGTGACGAAAAGATTTTCAAGAAGTGATTGCAATGGAAATTTTGATAATTTTCCATATTCATTGAAGAAAAGCTCGGTAAGTTTGTTGTATACAAATTTCGTTATGACCTAACCTATTTTTAAAACAATCATATAACTTTGTTACTGAAAGCAATTAACTAGCTCTATTCATATTTCATTATTATTAAATTACAATAAATAGCACATTATTATGTAACGAAAAATTTACTCATTTTATTATAAGAGAAATTTAAATATTTTAGGGTCCTACGTTATATTATACCTAATACAAAGATGTTACTTTTGCATTAAATTTTTCAGCTAGCATTTGAAATTATTCCCTGAATTCAAAGGTTTATTAATAACTTAAATTTAAAATGAAAGAGTAAATAAAATCCCTTGGTTTATTTTCTACATATTCATCATAATGTCTGGATAACATAATACAGAAATTTGAAATAGTTTTATTATTCTTACAATCATTGTACTGAACTAATGTATTTTAAGACATAAAATACTTAAGAATTTCAATGGTGATAGAAGTTTATTATATTATGGTAGGTGTCAGTTTATATAGCAGATGATTATCTAATAAAACCAACGTCTTTTTAGAAAAATGCCGCAACCATACAATATAATGTTATAAAATAATTTTGAGTGTGTACTGTATATTTATTTATTGATGTAATTGTATCAATACATAAATTAACATTTGTTTACAACCAATATAACATTGTACAATTTAATATTAACAATATTTACAAATAATTAAAACTACAAATTTTGTCCACAGCGAATGGTGGCAAAAATGCTAGCTTACAAGCTGCATTACATTAACAGTATATACTTTTGTTTCCAGGTGCAGAGAGTGGGTAAAAGTAACAGGAAAAGAACATTTGGCACACTTACCAACTGAGAGATTACACTAAAATAAGTTTATGAGTGGTAAACATTTTAAGGACTGATTTTAAAAAAAGAATGCTATACCATCTCTGTTGCTGAATGCTCCACCCTAATCAGATGAGATGAAATTATAAAACAGTTATATCTATTAAAATATTTTACCAATTCTATTTGAATAAAATTTTGGTTTGATTCGATTAGATTTATTTCTCAACATAACAATATCTCAATTTATTACTGATTTTGTTTTAGTGGTAAATTGAAATTAAACAATAACCACTACAACAAAATCAGTAATAAATAATCCCAAAAAGTTTTGAAAAGCTAAGCGCACATCACTATCGATGGAATTTATCGATATCGATAATTTTTTATCGACATAGTACGTCACTAATCACTATGCTTTATTGTAATGTTGGTAGAATTGATTGTTTTTTTAATAGTTGGTAAGAGAGCGATTCTTTAGGCTGACTATTCACGATGGTCATATTGAATCTATGGGACTCCAGTCTCTTACTTATTTGCTCTGTGATAAATACAGCAAAGATAAAACATGACATATGACATTTATTGTACAATTGACAATAGCTGTGAGCTGTCATGAAATGATAACGATTGTAATTCTGATAATAATTTTTTTATCTGTCTTTGATTTTTAACTTCTGGCATAAAATATTTTGTTTGGACACTTTCTTAGAGATGTAAAAGGTTTAGTTCGTGGTGTAAACGAGTTGGGTGTTGTTATTTTACACTTCATTTAAAGTTTTTTCTGTCGTATATATATTTCGATATAAGTAATTTAATTAAATTACACCGTAATAGCCAAATAATAATTAAACTGAAACGAAATAGCCGGCGAGTGAACGTCTTTTTTTATTTCATAAACGCAATTCTCTTACTCGGAATTGTTAAGCCTAGATATAAAACAGTGAAACTAATTATAAAGCAACAGGCACAGCTTAATGACTAGCTATAATAAACCGACCACATGCGAGTCGGACTCGCGTACTAAGCATTCCGTACCATTAATTATCTATAAAAACGGCAAAATCCTCTTTTTTGTATGGAAGCCCCCTTAAATTTTTTTTTTTATATTAATTTACTTTTTATTTTTAAAGTGAATATATAACTAAATATTCTGTGAATATTTCAAGCGTCTACTTGTTACTGTTATGAACATTGAGCAAAAAAAATCACGTTTGTTGTATGGGAGCCCCTTTCAATATATTTTTTTTGTGTTTTGTTTTAGTATTTGTTGATATAGTGGCAACAGAAATAAATTATCTCTAAAAATTTCATCTATCTAACTAAATGGTTCATGAGATGCAGCCTGTGAAAGACTGGCAGACGGATGGATAGCAGAGTCTTAGTAATAGGATTCCGTTTTACCCTTTGGGTACGGAATCCTTACTTACTTACTTACTCCGCTGGCTCAGCGACCCGAAGTGTGTCATGGCCTCCGAAATCAGAGATTTCCAGCTTTGTCTGTCTTGCGCTACTTCTTGCCAATTATGGACTTGAAGGTCACGCAGGTCAGCTTCGACTGTATCCCTCCAGCGATACCTCGGACGACCCACTGGACGTTTACCAGTAGCTCGCTCTAGCTATGCTCCTTTAGTTGACCGATCATTGTCCATCCTTTCAAGATGACCCAACCAGCGAAGTCTGTTAGCCTTTATTATGCCTATAATGTTAGGCTGTTCCACCAAATTTTCAATTTCGGCATTTGTACGGATTCGGAATGTGCCGTCTTCTCTTCTTGTGGGACCCAGGATTTTTCGAAGAACTTTTCGCTCCGCTACCAAAAGCTTGTTCTCCTCTTTTAATGTTAGTGTCCAAGCCTCACAGCCATACATCAGAATGGGTCGTATTACTGTATTGTATATACGGATTTTTGCACGTTTGCTGAGAAGCTTGGACACCAGCAAGTTGATAAGGCTGCACTACACCATAAAAAACCTTGTATTCGACAGTCGATTTCTTCCTGTCTCGTGTTTGTATCAGTAATAGTGCAACCTAAATATTTAAATTTGTCTACTCCTTTGTAGGCTGTTTCTCCGACATGTAGGTTGTCTCTACACAAGTGCGTATTTCTGTAGCGTTTCATGTGGAGATACTCTGTTTTTTCACAGCTTATCCTGAGGCCCACTTTCTTCGTCTCCTCCTCCAGTACTTTAGCAGCTACCTGAACTTCTTCGCGCTTCTCTCCGAGTAAAGCTAAGTCATCAGCGTACCCTATCACCTTATAACTTCTATCTAGTTTTACTCCTATGTCTAGTGCAAGCACTTTCCTCAATGAGTATTCGAGAACCAGATTGAAAAGCACGGGTGATAAAGCGTCTCCTTGTTTCAGCCCTGTAATGACTTCGAAGTCATCCGATAGTTCATTACCTACTCTTACACGCATTTTGCTGGTAGATGTAGCTACTTTAATCATGGAGATTAGTTTTTCTGGGATGTTAAATGATCTGAGTATATTAAATAGGGCGCCTCTATCGATGCTGTCATAAGCTTTTGTAAAATCTACAAATAGACAATGAAGGCTCTGAGCATATTCCCACTTTTTCTCCATAAGCTTTCTGAGGAGAAATATTTGATCAATTGTACTTCGATTACGGCGGAATCCGCATTGGTAATCACTTACGATTCTTTCCGCGAATGGTTCTAGCCGACTTAGCAGCACATATGACAGCACTTTATAAGCTGTTGGCAGCAGGGCAATGCCTCGATAATTTGAGCACTTCTTTTTGCATCCTTTCTTGTGTACAGGGCAAATTACACCTATATTCCATTCTCTAGGTTGATATTCCACCTCCCAGATCTTCAGAAGCAGTTCGTGAAGCCTCTTCTGTACAACTATTCCACTATACTTCCAGAGTTCCGATGGTAATCCATCAATGCCTGGGGCCTTGTTATTTTTAAGTCTCATAATAGCTTTCTGTACCTCTAGAAACGTAGGTGGTTCAATTTCTACGTTTGTATTAGTACAAGTCGCAGTAAAAGCTTCTTTGGTTGGAGGACAATTAAGCAATTCTTGAAAATACTCTCGCCACTTGGTCTTAATATCTTCAGTGTCTGTAATAAGATTCCCGCTATCGTCCATTAATATTTGTGAAGTGGGCTGGTATCCTTTTTTGAAGGATCTTACTTCTTGATAAAATTTTCGAGATTCGTTGGCTCGAAGTATTTCCATTTCTTTGATAATACTGTCTAGGTGTGATCTTTTTGCCCTCCTGATTAAATTTTTTGCTTCACTTCTAACTTCTTTATATCTCTCTTCCCATTGTCCATCTTGTTCAGCTAAAGTTCTAATCTTGCGTCTTTTCTTCACTACCTCTTCACATTCCGAATTCCACCATTTTCTCTTCTTTTTCTTTCCCTTACGACCTATTACTTTTAAAGCTATTTGTTTGGTTGTCATCTTCATATTTTCCCATATATTGTCAACATCTTGTATATTATCTATAATTAAGTTTTCAAAAGCGTTGTTTAGTTTTAATTGAAAGGTTTCTCTTATTTGTTTGGATTTTAAATTATCTATGTTGATACAATCTTCATTACTTTTTAAATTCTTCTTGCTTAATTTAATTCTAACTTTAATTTTAATTCCTATCATATAGTGATCACTGTCGCAGTCAGCTCCTCTAAATGTTCTTACATCCTGTATACTATTCTTATGTCTATCATCAACCAGGACGTGATCTATCTGGTTTATAGTACTCCCATCGGGAGATTTCCAGGTTCCCTTATAAATATTTTTATGTGGGAACATCGTGCTTTTTACCACTAAAGCTTTAGATGAGGCAAAACTTATTAGCCTAAGTCCATTATCATTAGATACTGCATGTTTGCTATACTGTCCAATAGTTGGCCTGAATACTTCTTCTCTTCCCACTTTAGCGTTAAAATCTCCCAAGATTATTTTAATATCGTAGTTTGGTAGTTGGTCCCACAAATATTCCAAGCTATTATAAAAATCATCTTTTATAGCATCAGTTTCTGATTCGGTCGGAGCGTAAACGTTGACTATTGATATATTAGAAAATTTACTTTTAAGTCGAAGAACACACATTCTATCTGATATTGCATCAAATCGTATTACACTTCCGATCGATGTTTTAGCTACTATAAAACCTGTGCCATGCGTATGTTGACCTGTTTCACTACCGCTGTAAAATAACACTGCCTTCTTATCTATACTACATTCACCATTTCCCGGCCACCTTACTTCTTGTAGAGCCGCGACGCTAACTCTGTATCTTTCCAGCTCAGAATTTACCTGATAGAGGGCACCTGGTCTGTACAGTGAACGCACATTCCATGTAGCAATTCGAAAGTCCTTTAATTCATGCCTGGGGTCTATGTTTTTAGGATCGGATCGGTATTTCTCTGATTTCGGTTTCGTAACGTATTCTTTTTACATGGGCGGGGTGTTAACCCGTCGCACAACCCCCAATATGTCGGAGGACCACACCCTACTTTGGTCAGCGAGCCCATCGGACTTAGCCAGTAGCTAGCTAGGCTGTGCTACTGGCCGTTCCCCATCCGCCACCTGGGGACGCTCCCTACGCCGTGAGGGCCAGCGCGGGAATCCTAAAAGGGGTAATTAAAACGAATCCAACGATTGACCTTATCCAACCTTTAGTTGACATATTCAAATTGTAACAATGAATAGAAATAAAAAAAACTGTTACAATTATTAAAAATCGAAAAAATTGTGTGGTCCGGGGACCCCCGTTACAAACAAAGTTCCTTACGTTTTTCTTCAACTCCGAATGTAAATCGAAATAAAATCTATATATTTCAATAGTTTATATTATGATAAAAAGAGACAGGAACAGAGAGTTGTGCACCCGACTGCGCACTCACTTGCTCATGTGCTCATTTAAGAAACTTCGTTCCAATAAATGAGTCAAGGCTGATAGGGCCAACAGCAAAACACAATTGTGCATTCCGAAAAAAAAAATAACAACCCGTAAAAAATTTTTGCTATTTGATTTCCACAGGATTATAGCAAAACGTATTTTTTCTTAGATATAATATTTATACTATTACGCACCTATTCAATTTTTAATAGGTAAATCTGAATCTGTAATTTTTATAATTAATTCAGTTATTCTTTTTATACGTTATAGTTGCAATTGAGAGGCCTGTTTTAAAGCCTATATAATTTGAACGCTGTCTGACAGATGTTTGCATTGATATTACAAATATCTGTTTCGGTCTAGGCGTTTGTCCTTGTGGTTCTCCCGACCGTGACAAGATACGACAAAGACAAACACACCCAGACTATAACACATGCCTTCATGGTCAATACAAACATCTGCTCCGAGTGGGAATCATACCCGCGACCTGTGGTGCTTAAGACAGGTCCGCTACCGCTAAGTCACAACGTCGTCAAAAAAGTATGTGTAAAGTATAGTCAGCAGGCTGAGTAGGCTTGAGCTTAGGACGGCAGCTTGAACTTTTTTGGAGCGGCAAATTTGGGGAACGATTTTTTTTTGGAGAAATTGAAAAATTTTCTACACGAAGGTTTTCTGATATTTTACAGATAAAAATCTTTCGATGACTCTCCTCTTACTTGTCATTGTACATTCCGAGTAGCAAACTTCCCCCCAACCAGTAACCGGCCTCTGCGTCCTCATCCCAAATTTTGTATGAGTGCAAACAGCGAAATTATTGAAAGCGAAATTCCGTCTTCCCATAAACCCATAACATTCCAGTGCTATTACTGGTTGGAGGTTGGAAATTGTTGGATTGTAAATATAATCTAGGACAAGACAATTGTAGAGGCTAGAGTGGCAAAAATCTTACAGCCTACACCTTGAAAATTTGTAAATCCGTCACTGAATAGAATCATTAAAATCGGTTCATAAACAAAACTTAAACTTTATTTAATCACTCTTTAATGCGAAACACAATAGATTTCCAATCAAACATACATTGCTTGGCAAATAAACGATCGCTTTTGAAATATAATCGATAGGTGTTGGATAACGCAATAATATTTTAAATACGTAATTTAGCAACGATGAAATTACTACCAGTTTACATAATATAAGCCTTTGGTAGCGAAGCGTTATTTGAAACAATGCACTATTGTTCATGACCATTATGCCTAATGCAATTGTGAGTGTTATAAAATTACAGTAATTTAGTTAATGACGTATTGGCAGGCAATGAGAAAATATCAAATTATTTGTATAAAAAAATTATGAACAGTTATTTAGAAGAAGAGAATTTGTGGATTATTGACACCGTTATGGCGTTGTGGGTAGCGAGTCTGCCTTTAGTCTCGACGGTTGAGGGTTCCATTGCCACTCGGGCAGATGTTTGTTGTAAATATCTGTCCGTGTAAAAACTAGTAACCTGTCAGATCCGGATAAGGGTAATAAGCAGACCCTGGGTATATAAAATACCGGGAATAATGCTAGGATGAAGAAGTACGAATTTGTGGATCCTTATTCTTCCGTTGTATACAGGGCCGAATTTAGAGATATGGAGGTTTTGGGGCAACAAAGGAGTGGAGGCCCTATGGCTCCAAATTATTTTCTTTGCAACCAAGTAGATTCTTTATTATTTAAGAAATATGTGTAAATATAATCGGACACAAGAATTTTCTGAAATTAATTTTTCTGAAATTAATTTTTCTGAATTGGATTTTTTTAAAATTGGAATTTGAAAGATTCTGAATTCTCTAGGTCTTCTTTGGTGGTGCCCCCGTCCCTGGGACTTTCGCCCCGTTTGCACTCCCCTAAATCTCGTCGTGGTTGTATTATTGCATACATGCATTTCAATTTAATTAAAATACTTACATTTGTCGTTTACAAAAACTTATCGTTTTCAAAAAAAAAAAAATTGTGTGTCGCTCGCTTTTGAACTACTGTTTTTGGCGTAACCCATATAAATGATGTGTGTTTATTAAGAAATTTCTGTAAAATTCTGTAAAATGTAAAATTTCAAAATAAGGAAGAAATCCAAATCGGTCCATCCATAATTGAGTACAATACATTAAAAAAAGAGTCAAATTGAGAACATCCCTTTTTTAAATTCGGTTAAAATAACTAATGTATAATGTTTTTCTTAACGACGCCGGCGAAATGAAGAAAAAGAGAAACAAATCCGTCGATCCATTTTCGAGCTGTTTGTTGGCCCCAGTGGCTTCAACAGCGTCACCACCCGGTGACGCGACGACGCGCGTAAAGACCGACAGCCCGCTCAAGTTCAGGCTCAATCCAAACCGCTCTAGGCGTCCTGCGAGGTAGACCCTAGACTAGGGACGTCATAGGGAGTCATAAGATTTAATGAAACCAACATTAAGTCTCCGATGTTTATAAGCTTTTTTACTGTCACAGATTAACCACACACGAGCTTACAAAACAAAAGCACTTACCACCGACACGTCACATAACCATAGACCACACATTTTTATCATCGTGTGTGGCAAACTCCCAAGTCCTAACAGTTAAATATCGTAGTTAATTTATAGCGCGAGTTGGCTTGGAACGCTATTTAAGGATTATTTTTAAACCAGCTTTGTGATAAAATTGTTTTATTACTATGGGATTTCGCGGTGGTTTTTGGTAATAAATTAGTCAGAGTTCTTTACTTTTTTTGGAGTATGAATAGATTTTTTGTGTCTTTTAGATTTATACTTGTATTTGAAATATGAAGCATTATCCTATGCTCATATAATAAATGTGAAATTTTTTATGTTTCTATGTTTGGATGTTACTCAATCTCGCAAAAATGGCTGAACGGATTTGGATGCAATTTAGCGCTAACATAGATTTTTATCTACATTAAAACATAGTATACTTTTCCCCCCAAAAATGGTTGATTTTCAATGAGATGATCGAATAATATGCCTTAAAATATTAACTGAACCGATTTTGATGAGTTTGGAAAGAGAGAGTTTCGAAATCTCATGATAAGAAGACCACTATTTGTCACAAAAATTTGGAAAGGTTGAAAAAGGGGATGTGAGTTTGTATCGGAGACCATTTGGCTGTATTGCAATAAAGGTGCCTCATTGCAAAACGGAATTCACGCGGGCGAAGCACCTGGCAGATACTAGTAATAAGAAAGAATTATTGAAATACAGAATATAATTACTATATTATAAGACAATGATTGGTGAACTCTGACAATAAGTGTTTGGGAAGTTTTTTCCAAACAATGCTGACAGGTGTCATCATTTTGGTGTAGCATACTGTACAGGCAGGATTTTATTTATTACTAGCGGACTCGGTAGACGAAGTCCTGCCCCGATATTTTAAAAAAATCGGGACCCGACAGCAGCGCCGTCTACTGGTTTCAATTGTGAATTTATTAAATCATTCTCGAATCCACTGCAACACACACAAGAAAATAATCATTCAAATCGGTCCAGGCGCTTAGGAGGAGTTCAGTGACATACATACGTACAGTAGAATTAAATATATATAAAGATAGTGCTTTATTGTTTCTTAGATTTGTAACATTTAATAGTATTTTTAACATTTAATAACACAATAAGTTGACTTATTATTCTTATTTTGTTTATAATTTATTTCATTTTTGATTAGTCTGTTTTGTGATGTTTGTACAGAATAAACATTTCTTTCTTTCTTTACATCTATATACACAGTAGTAAACAGTGAATTCAAACAAATGTCAGTATTAGCGTTGAAAATGTACTGTTTGTCTGTCCGTATATGCGTAAGCGCACATGCCTCCGTGCTTGTTAAACACCAGTCAAATATTTGTCCATTACTTTCTGTAGGTACTTTTGTTTCTATTAGGAGAGCTTTTATATTAGGATTCGGTGGTTGTATATTTTTGTACAATCTTATTCTTCTCTTCTTCCTAGCATTATTCTTCTATTACTCTTATCCGGATTTGACAGGTTACTAGTTTTTACACAGAGCGATTGCCATCTGACCTCCGCAACCCTAAGGCGAACAAGTAACTCATTTGATAAGAGTAAATTATCTATCAAGAGTTAACGATTGTTATCAGATGTTATGATAACAAATGGCACCGACCACTTAACGTGCTCTTCGAGGTACGGTGAGGAGACCCACAAGGACAAACTCCCAGACGGAAATACAAAATTGTAAGATCAATACAAACATCTTACTCGGACCAGGAATCGAACCATCAATGCTATAAAGGCTGTCGTCAACACATGTAACCAATAATGTATATAAACTTTAATTTTAATTTAACTAGGTTTAATCTAACTAATATTACATCATCCGGCGCTACCCTTTCTGTATCTTGGCTTTCTCACCGTTTTTCTTCTACATCACTCTATCTCTGTCCTTATCTCTCCAAGATGTTTTCCTGCCCATGCTTTTCAGATTCTTCCCGACGCAATGCATCTACCGCTTCCTGGGTCGCCCTCTGGGTCTCTTCTGTCCATCAATCAACCTAACTAATATGTAAAAGTTTGAATGGATGGATGCTTGTTACTTGCAAAAACTACAAGACAGATTTGGATGGAATTTGGTACACACATAGCTTATTGCCTGGATCAACATATAGGATACTTTTTATCCCGTTAAAAAATGTTGATTTGTGTAAATTAACGACAACGGAACCCTATTTCGATAAACACGTAACACACTTGACCGTGTTTGTTAAATCCCACTCGGATGATCAAATCGTGTCAACACGTACTCGTTAAGTAAGCTGTTTGAGAGAAAATTTTAAGCTACTTGAAATTCGTGACTTGTTTCCATTTATATTGTACACTTCCTCTATTTGTACAATTGGATAGAGCTTTGAGAATATGATAACTTGTCAGGAAAATACGTGCGGATTGATTTTTTAAATAATTGTTTAAAGGCGTCGGGATGTGACGACCCCATCGCCCGCTGTTGGGATAACCTCTGTCACAGCAGAGATTATTCCACCAGTGCAATCAGTCATACTGGTGGTAGGTCTTTTGTTTCAAGAGGCCGGCTAGGTAGGTACCACCGCAGTGTCCAATATTCTGCCGCCAAATAGTAGTGCTTAGGCACTACTGTGTTCCGGTTTGAAGGGCACTGTACGCTAGTGAAATTACTGGGCGAACGAGATTTAAGAACTAATATCTCGAGGTTGGCAACGCGTGAGTGGCACCTACTAATGGTGCTGCAAGCGCTCATAGGCTACGGCAACCACTTACCATCAGGTGGGCCGTATGCTTGTTTGCCAACTTCTAACATAAAAAAATAATAAAAAATAAAAAATAATTATTATAATTTGTTTTAAAAAATCAACCGCTTACCGTTAAGCAACTTTAGGCGCAGTCATTCACTAGATGGGTGATCGCATAGTGGTAGCTCAACTGAGCGTCTCCGTGCTTCGGAGGGCACGTAAAAAGTCGGTCCCGGCTATTATCACTTAGACAACTTTCGAAAAGTCAAGTCAGAGTCCTATACGACACCGTTTTGGCGTTGTGGGTAGCGAGTCTGCCTTAAGCCTCGACGGTTGCGGGTTCGATTCCCGCTCGGAGATGTTTGTATTAATCGTACAGGCATGTTTTCCGGTCTGGTTGTGTTTGTCCTTGTCATTGTGAATGTTTCCGGACCCCTGACACAGGATATAATTATCCTAAAGGAGGCCGTTGAGTGTGTAGGGTTTATTATTTATATACGGGCGACCTGAACAACTCCGACAGTAGGTTGGCCACTAACCACTCGATAAGAAGACGAAGAAGAATTTAGTCTCCGTTTAGGTCTCTATAATATAGTGTTAAGTGCATTAAGGACAAAATAAATAACTACTATTTGGCGAAGCATACTTAAAAAGCGCCACAACACGTGAATTTGATTCCCGCTCAGAGCAGATTGATTGACCATACATGCATGTGTCCGGAACACATGCGGTGTGTTTGTCCTTGTCATTGTGTATGATTCCGTCCCCCGACACAGGATATAACTATCCTAATTATTGGTTAGTATTAATAAAGATTTTCTAAAATACGGTGTTGTTGGTTAAAATAGTACATGTTATTATAATAATTTGATCGCACACCGGTCGGGAATCTGGTCGTAATTCAAGATATAACTTGTTATGCATCAATATTCTATTAGCCAAGCTATCATTATTACAACTATTGAAAAACATCTCTTCCGTCCATTTTACAAGACGCGAGATTAAAATTTGTACACTCGTCAACATAATAGTAAAAGTATTTTTATTTAAAAAATCGAATTAAGAAAAAGAATAAAGAATAGCAAATTGATATACCTTTTTTTATGTGAGAGGGGGCAAACGGTCAGTAAGCTCACCTGATGTTAAGCGATCACCGCCGCCCATGAAAATCTGCAACACCAGAAGGCATGCAGGCGCGTTGCCGACCTTTAAGGAAAGAATACGCTCTTCTCTTGAAGGTTCCCAAGTCGTATCGGTTCGGAAAGACCGCCGGCGGAAGTTGATTCCACAGAGTGGTTGTGCGAGGAAGAAAATATCTTCTAAATCTTCTAGTCGTATGGATGGAATTTAGAGTTTTGTCGCGATGGCCGATGGTGAAATTCTACCGGCGGGATCAATCCAAACAATACCTATTTCCTCTCAACCCAAGCCTTTAGCTTTTGTTAGGAATAGTTAAGATATTATACCTTGGGCTATTGGGCTAGGGCTCAAGTTAACATTAAACTCTCTTTACTATAAAAAACTCTCTTATATAAAGAGTCAGTAGGGCATCTTGAATCACTTCTTGTAGCATTATTTTAGAGAAATCTATGTCCTGCAGTAGACGTCTGTAAGTTAAGTCCTTTTGTGATTTAGCACAAGGGTTTGATGACTCTACTTCTACTTGGTGGTAAGTGGAAGTAGGGTTCAAAGGCGGCGGCTTCACTAGGAGCTATGCCCACCTCACTTATGCTCATTCACAATTACTGGCTATACGCTGGCTGACTTCGAAACGCGGCAGACGAGCAGTTACTTTACGAGTTTTTTATTCTATGTACTGGTGGGGGTGACACCGTTGTGGCGTTGTGGGTAGCGAGTCTGCCTTTAGTCTCGACGGTTGTGGGTTGAATTCCCGCTCCTGTCTGGGTGTTTGTCCGTGTGGGTCTCCCCATCGTGCCTCGGAGAGCACGTTAAGCTGTCGGTCCCGGTTATTGTCGTATTTTGAGTTTTTATTTATCACATATGTTAATATCGAACAAACTGCACTTCTATTGCATCTATTTCGTCCTTATTTATTATAAATATAAAAAACATTATCTCCGGCACTGTACTTTGTATACAATTTCTCAATAACCACTCAAAATGACCAATACTCCGCGTATTACCATATGCTTGCTCAACCAGATGCTTAAGACATCGCATAAATATTAACATAAAACATTTTCTTATTTTTCACCAGTAAACTACTTGATATATTAAAAGAAATGCGTTTTGACGCTTCTATATTTTTAATATTTTCTTTATTATTAAAAAATATTTTTGTTAAGATTTCACTCAAAACTATTCGACTGGTTTTAAAAATTCGTTACCATTACAAAGGCTGTATTATATTCTCAAAAAATTTAGAGCTCACTACCCAAAAAGGAACAATGTAACCATGCATGCGCTGCGAAAACTGATCCCGATATAAAATAGTGTTCTATATAGAAATAGTACTCATGATAGCTCATAAAAAGCCCGCGATGGTATATACCTAACTATAGTTTCACAAAAACAGTTTTTGTTTTAAATTGTTAAGTTCAAATACGGGTGGAATAGAATAATGATATAGGTATTATGATATTATATAAATCCTTATCCGTTTAAATTTTAAATGGTTTGATAATTAACGTTGATTGTTGTACAAGAAAATTCCAGAATAAAAGTGCCTCATTACAAAACGTTATTGACGGGGGTGAAGTCGTGGGTATATTCTGGTAATATTGTTACAATATAATAATTGGTGTCTGTGAAGTTAGCATCTTAATTGTTAGAATCTCAAAAAAACTTCAGTTCTAGTAGCATCCAGCATAGTTCTACAGTTCTAGATAGGTTTTAACAATAGTTCAGCCATAATCTAGATTTTACAATCAAAAACGTATTTTGGCCTAATGAGATGCTAACTTTGCAAAATGCATCTTAGCATCTCATCGGATTTGGATTCTTTGACTTCTCAATAATTAAAATCCGAAGAGTTCTACATCCTCAAGAAGTTTTAGCAATAGTTCTAGCCATTTTAGTCTTAAAATCGCAATTTTAATGTATGAAAAACCAACTTTTTAAGATATATCTTATTATTAAAGTGAAATATGGGTCAGATCAAACCTTCATATGATGGAAAAAACTATCATACACGATTTTTAAAAAAGTTCTACTTCCTTGACCAAAACCACTAATTTTATATTTTTTTAATGAAAAAAATCGAACTTTTGTGAGATGCTGGGTTAAAATTTTGAGTTCTGGGTCAGGTCAAGCTTGAACATGATAGATAACGATGTCCTACACGATGTTCCACAATAGTTCTACTCCTTCGACCAAAACCCTAATTTAAAAAAATTTTAATGAAAATCAAACTTTTGTGAGATGCTGGGTTAAAATTTTGAGTTCTGGATTAGGTCAAGCTTGAATATGATAGGTAACGATGTCCTACACGATGTTCCACAATAGTTCTACTCCTTCGACCAAAACCTAATTTAAAAAAATTTAATGAACAAAAATCAAACTTTTGTGAGATGCTGGGTTAAAATTTGGAGTTCTGGGTCAGGTCAAGCTTGAACATGATAGGTAACGATGTCCTACACGATGTTCCACAATAGTTCTACTCCTTCGACCAAAACCCTATCATATTTAAGCTTGACCTAATCCAGAACTCAAAATTTTAACCCAGCATCTCACAAAAGTTTGATTTTTTCCTTAAATTTTTTTAAAATTAGGGTTTTGGTCGAAGGAGTAGAACTATTGTGGAACATCGTGTAGGAAATCGTTATCTATCATGTTCAAGCTTGACCTGACCCAGAACTCAAAATTTTAACCCAGCATCTCACAAAAGTTTGATTTTTCCTTAAATTTTTTTTTAAATTAGGTTTTGGTCGAAGGAGTAGAACTATTGTGGAACATCGTGTAGAACATCGTTATCTATCATGTTCAAGCTTGACCTGACCCAGAACTCCAAATTTTAACCCAGCATCTCACAAAAGTTTGATTTTTTTTCATTAAAATAATTGTACGTTCGGGGACTAGGTCGGTTCGGTCTGGAACGAATTTCCTTACGTTTTTTCTTCAACTATGAATGTAATTCGTAATTGAATGTGTATATTTCAATATGATATATGATAAAAAGAGATAGAGACAGAAAGATAGAGAGAGAAAGAGTTACGCACTTGCTCCTGTGCTCATTTCTTGTAGAAGGGTCGATACACACACGCCCACACAGACAGCGTACTTCGTTACGTGACGATTTCTACTAAATCCAACTTCGTTCTAAAACTCAACTTAATTACTTAGTAAATTTGTTTGTGGCAAAGGGTTAGAGAATGAATCTTTATCATTACTAAGGCAGTCAAATACAAAATTAAAATCGTATGCTTTGCCTACCAGCCTAACTCTGAAATATAAGAGTTATATATATTTATACATACCAATTCCTTCTAAATTAACCATTCATAAATACATACTAAGCAAGGTAAGAAACGAACAATTATTTACTGATTGGAAGCAGCAATCTCTCATCTCAAATGAGGTATAATGAGTCGCCCGTCTAAAGTGATTGCATCTAATGTGACTTTCTTTGAATAGACTAATTTAACAATGCATAAAGTTTCTTTAAAACATACTTACAAGCTAAAGTAGTCTTTATATGATGGGTTTAAGAAACGTAATTGCGTCAAATGTTATGAATTTATTGTGTAATTTTCAAAGGTGTCCGGACTATTATCTCTCAGTGAGTATCGTGGGTACCGTCACTTAGTTTAAAGATAAAATGTGCTTTAATTGAGAGTATACTGTTATGAATACATAGAGCGGGTTGAAATGGATGCTTAAATAAAAATACCTTTTAAAAAAGACCCAAATAGAACCTGGTAGCTTAAAACGTTGGCAAAAAGGCTTGTTTCTTTTTTATTTATTTTTAGAGCAAACGGGTAAAAGCTGCACCAGCTTTGAACATTTCCAACATCAGAGGCTATATAGATGCTCTGCTAAATTTTAACATGCAACTGATATTACGCGGGCTGAAGACACACTGGTGGGAGGTCTTTTGTTGCAAGAGGCCGGCAAGGTAGGTACCATCGCAGTGTCCAATATTCTGCCGCCAAATAGTAGTGTTTAGGCACTACTGTGTTCCGGTTTGAAGGGCATTGTACGCTAGTGAAATTACTGGGCGAACGAGATTTAAGAACTAATATCTCGAGGTTGGCAACGCGTGAGTGGCACCTACTAATGGTGCTGCAAGTGCTCATAGGCTGCGGCAGCCACTTACCATCAGGTGGGCCGTATGCTTGTTTGCCAACTTCTAACATAAAAAAAAAGAAGAGTTATCACCACTAGGCTAGTCGGATATACATGTCTTCAAATTTCTTCCACGACCTGCAGGTTTCATCACGATGTTTTCCTTCATCACATCTAAAAAATAAAATTGTGTCCTCTGATAAATGCAAGCTAAGCCTATAAAAATGTAACATTTCAGTTGACTAAATAACTCCATGTAAGAACGAGTAACCTGTCAAAACTGCATTAAAATAATTAGCCTCTATCAAATGTTGGAAAAATGGTAGAACAAGAATAGTTTAGTAATCTAAGCCACTTTATCTTACGCGTCGGGAGTGTAACATAAAAAACTCCCACGTCTAAGTTTTAATTTAATCTCACGTGTCGATAATTCAATGATATCAGCTCTCCCGTCTTCGTTAGTTTTTATTGCTTCATGTTCTTCTGACACTCATTATTTATTTCTTATATAAATTTATTTTTAAAATATTATAAAATGAAATAAAACAGATTGAACATATCGCGAAAACAAAACATTAAAAGGGTGAAATAGGAATGAGAGTTTGTGTGTAGAATTATTTCCAATCTGACCATGGTTTAGAAATAAAAATAATATGTATATTGGTGTAATAATATATTAATTTTTATTTTTAGATTTCAGTCTGCTCAGTATAAAATTAATTAACATCGAAAAGTTCGTTTAAAAACTGCTTAAATTCTATTGTAAAATTTGTACCGGATAAAAAACAGGTGAGAAAGCCACTTAATATTATTTTATTTGTCAAGAAATGTTAGACTATTTATCGTGTAAATTATAAGTATTTTTTTGCAATATATGACTCTTAAGAACTCGGACTCTCAGAAAACTCGGATTCATACTCGCAGATAAAGGATTATCTTATGCAGAATACATAAGATTAACGCCAGAGACATATTATATATAATGTGTTACAGATCATGAGATACAACAAAAAACGCCAAAAAAACTTTTGTTTTAAATTTTTTAATATTTGTTATTGTAACGACAGAAACAGACATTCTGTTATTTTTAATTTTCTACCTATTGCGCGGAAATTTGATAATATAAGTATTATGTTCCCTGAAAAGCCATGGAGTGACTGTCTCATTCCAAAGGTGTGGTGTCCTTAAGGTAATCACTAATTTTCCAATAGATCTTACCACACAAACGTTTGTTGACCTTTTTCTTTTTTCTTATAGACCACTGCAGTAATAACACACTTATTCTGAGGGGTTATATGATGTATATCTGGCAACCTATAAACGAAATCATCTTTGAGGAAACCGCGAAGGCTGTCAATCTTTCTCGGCTGGGTTTCAGCCATCCCCGCCCGGTGACACTGTCAAAGCCTTTAAGGTAGTAAACAGTAATACACAATCACACAATAAAAAAAGTAGTTATATTTTGACGCAAATAAGCAATACCATGTCAACCCACACGAATGTCATTTCGAGAAAACGGGTTTAAAAATTTTGAACAACTTGCTTTATATGATTTTTTGTTTATATATTGGTCAAGTTTTTGGCAATTTCAAGATGTATTTAAGTTATTTTACTTAGTTTCACATAAAAGAAGCATACAAACTGCATATTTCGTATATAATATAACTCAAAACGTTTAAAATAATACATAAATGGCATGATTAAAAAATGGCTTTTTAGAAGTTTTAAAGCTTAAAACCCTACAAATATTAAAGAAAAATGTTCTTCAGCCATTTACCAAGACTTCTTCATACATAACTCAGTTTTTTCAATTTTGTGGGTTGACATGGTATTGCTTATTTCCGTCCATTTACGTGTAATAAAATACAGTAAGCGTATCCGTAGTACGCTATTAGTGTAACAATAAACTTTCATAACACAATACGCTAATTTTACACTACTCGTATAAACCGATAAAGTACTGTGTAAACTTCGGAATCAACGGGAAAGTTCAATTAATACTTATTAAGGAATTGCTTCGAGTTTTGATTTGATTATGACCCTAGTGCGTGTATTAGAGCTTTTTGTTTCAACAATGACTAAGTTTTTTTTTTATGAAAAAGGAGGCTCAAAGGTGTATCCATCCCTAGCGTTCCCAACCAGCCTATTCATACCGAAAAGCATAAGACCCTTGCGCAGGAGGCACCCTAAAGACGGAATCAAATTTGAGCCCCGTGAGGGCTCCCTTTATCACGGCTGAGTCTCTGTACTCAAACCCCCGCTCGATGACGCTGTCAAGGCCAGTAGGGCCAACAGCAATACACATTCCGAAAAAAAAAAAATGAAAACCATTAAAATAAGTCCAATGTCAGCACAAATATGCCGGCTTGACCGGGGAGGTAACAACCCCCTTAAAGAAAATCGGCGTAAAGTAACATTATCAGTAGGTACTGTTGCGTTTCGTGCAATGAGTAAGAGCGTCGGAGGCTCAATCTCGCACCCTCTCTGTTCTCTTAATTTCTTTCGTTCTCATCCGTTGCCTCCTATCCATCGGGTTCTCTACGGTGACTGTTTACAATCAGGCTGACTGTATACTTGTTTGCTAAACAAATGGACGCAAATATGCCATGTCAACCCACTGGAAAAACTGAGTTATATATGCAGAAGTGTTGGTAAATGTCTGAAGAACATTTTTCTTTAATATTTGTAGGGTTTTAAGCTTTACAACTTCTAAAAAGCCATTTTTTAATCATGCTGTTTATGTATTAATTTAAACGTTTTTGGTTATATTATATACGAAATATGCAGTTTGTACACTTATTTTTGGTGAAAATAAGTAAAATAACTTACCTAAATCTGAAATTGTCAAAAACTTGACCAATACATAAAATAAAATTAATTTAAAGCAAATTGTTTAAAATTTTCAAACGCGTTTTTCTCGAAATGACATTCGTGTGGGTTGACATGGTATTGCTTATTTGCGTCCTAAATAATATTCATAAAAAGGGTTATTTTTATATTCTGTAATATCTTGTTTTGAAAAATTACATATTCTATTGTAGATATTGTATCAACCCTAGTGAGTAGGTGTCTTGACAGTCGCCACTATTTTACGTAGCTCGTTTTCTTTTATAAATTAACATCTCACTGAAATGCCAGCTCGATTCTTTGAGTGTCTAAGTTATATAACATAGGGTTAATACACACTGTTGTGATCATTTTTATTTTTATTAATGAAATGTGAAATTTTGCCATTATGTAATATATTTTGACGACGTTGTGGGGCAGCGGTAGCGAACCTGCCTTAAACGTCTCAGGTCACGGGTCCCATTCCTGCTCGGAGCATATATATTTGTATTGACCATGTAAGCATGTTTTCCAGCCTGGGTGTATTTGTCCTTGTGATTTTATATGTTTCCGGATCCCCAACACAGGATATCACTCCTAATGGGGGCCGTTGAGTGTACAGCATTTATTTTAATTAAAAGATTCATCAAGTCAATAGATTAATCTTTGCAAAAACGTTTTTCAAATGCCAGGACTCATTTCCTCATTTCCATTCCATAAATGGAAAGCGAGCCGAAGCTAGAGAAATAACATTGTCAACAGAAAAGCGTTACCTCTCGTTATATGGTTTTTTCGGATGAGATGGCAAAGAGTGGTTAGGAAGGTGGAATGAAGTATAATGGCATCGGTCTTCATTCCTACCGTGCGTCTCGCGACACGTCTTATTCATTTTAATATAAATATAGAAATATGGCTCGTGAGAACAACCCCTTAAGTACAAAGCGTCAGTAATTTATACGACTGCAAGATCTTTGCAATTCTAGGCTCGTGTTCTTTACTTATTTATTTTTAGTTCTCGATAAAATTGTGCGTCGCTTTGACATTGATGGGTATAGCCTGTTCCAATAGAAACGGATCCAATATAGACTGTACATTTTAGATAAAAAAATATTCACACGACCCAATTTTGAATCTAGTAGCTAGGACGCACAGTGGTCAATCCGGCGTGCACCCGGCGACAGATGCGGAGCAAAACTGGGCCGGTATGTATGAAAGCTGCCATACATGGACATAAACTTCGTTACCGGACACCCGGCGCTGGCTACCCGGTAACCGGCTCGTGTGAAAAGGCACTTATTCTTTTTAGCATGACTGGGCCGGCTCGACCGGGAAATTAATTTTGTTCGATTCACTGAGTGTCCGAGGCCCAAACTCTGTGATAATTACTTCTGGTGTTGCAAGCCATCATAAGCTACGTTGACACCGGGGCCATACGCTTGTGCAAAAGAAAAATAATTTCTATAATAATAAAAAATCACTTTGAATGGCTATATAGAATTCTAGAGGCTACTGAATTATATTTTATATCATAATACACTGCATACAGTGTAAAATTTTTTGTCTCCTTATTTATTATCAATAGACTTATTTTAATGATTTTCATGAATCAGTTTTAGTTCGTAGAGTTTTTTTTCTTTACTTTTTTTGTGTGCAAATTCTAATGGAATATACTATACGTTTATTCATCGCACAACATTGCAAGGGTTTCGTAATAATGATCATTTCTTAAATTCTAAATGATGTCGAACTCAATTTAATATTTTATAGTTTTATTTTTTGTATCGCAATTATTTTTAATACTATGTAATACATAGATAAATAATATAAAAATTATAATCCTACAAAGGAAAAATAGTGTGAAGATTATTATTAGCGGCCATATTGCCTCAAACAATCTCAACCTGTAAGAAAGAATACACAGTTATGAAAGTGCAAAAACGTTATATTATGTATAATGTATAACATGAACCACACGTAAATGTGATAAATTTTATTTTACTTTTAAATATATATTTTATAGATGTATCTTTTAATATTTAGGTAGCATTTTACTTAATTATATTTGTTCTAGGAAATTGAATAATAAAACTCAATAGCTAATTATAGTTTTTAATTACTTATTTACGAGTGGCTATTAAAGCAATAACTATTAATTACTTATAATTTATAGATATTGTCAGAAATAAATGATGATTATTGGTTTTAGTTTAACTTTTATTGGTTTTAGTTTAATTTTTATTGGTTTTAGTTTAATCATTAGTCGATTTCTCGAAAGGCGATTCATAACCGATGTTCGCTTGCGTGTGTTATTCGATATCTTAGAAGTCTGTAAATCGGTTTCGATAATTCTTCTTTATTTTGTTTTGTTGTACATAAAGTATCTTATTAAGTTTTATATATCGTGACCACATTTAATTATCCTCTGGTGAACATCCTTAATTAAGTTCTTTTAGACAAGTCGCGTTGGTTCGACAGTTTCCGTAACCTGACAAATGCACTGAGGTCGGCCACCGAGGAGGTTTTAGTGGGTCCCTATGACGTTACCATCTTGTCATGGAACCCCAAATAATTCGGTTCTTCTCTCTTGGAAACCGGATATCTGGTAGCAGGTTTCGTCCCCGTTACCAAGAAAAGGAGTCGGTTGGTAGAAATCGTCACGTAAGCATAATGCGACTATTCTCTCTCTATGCCAATAATTATATAGGCGTGTGTGTCACTGTGTCTGTGTTTTTCTCCATCCATGTGTGTGTGAAAATTTCACGTCAAACACATTGCAATGTAGATTCTAATTTTAAAAGCATCTGGAAATAATTTATCAAAAACTAAATTAGGGTCCGTATCCAAAAGGTATCAACGCAGACACCGTTGTGGCGTTGTGGGTAGCGAGTCTGTCTTTAGTCTCGACGGTTGCGGGTTCGATTCCCGCTCGGGTAGATGTTTGTTAAAATTTCTGTCTCGGTCTGGGCGTTAGTCCGTGTCGGTCTCCCCACCGTGCCTCGGAGAGCACGTTAAGCTGTCGGTCCCGGTTATTATCAATAACATCTGATAATAATCGTTAACTCTTGATAAGTAAATTGCTTTTATCCAATGAGTTACTGGTTCGCCCTTAAAGTTGCGGAGGTCAGATGGCAATCGCTTCGTGTAAAAACTAGTAACCTGTCAAATCCGGATAAGAGTAATAAGCAGACCCTGGGTACATATAATACCGGGAATAATGCTAGGATGAAGAAGGAGATCCAAAAGGTATCAACGCAACCCTATTTCTAAGCCTCTGCTGTCTGTCGTCCTTCCGTCTGTCAGCAGGCTGTATCTCGCAACCACTAACATGTAGACACTTGAAAACTTTACAGAATGTGTATTTTTGTTGACTCTACGACAAAAAATACTAAAAACTTTATTTATTTGACGTTTTTTGTTTTGTAAAAAAATAAAGAACCCTTGGTTTTCAAAGATTATGTATTTCTATGACCACTATAAAACAAATTTATTCTTCGGTAGTATGGAACCCTTTATGTTCGAGTCCAACATACACCTGGTCGATTTTATTTTAAGATGACGCCAAAAAAAACCTAGCGTTACAAAAATAAAAGTAAGCATAACTTTACTTGTATTTACTTGTACTTGTATTTATTGTAATTCATTGTGAAATGAACTTGCATTATCAATCTATTTATACACTATTTTAAATGATTAAATATTATCACTACCATTTTTCGTGTGTCAATGACACGCAATATAGATATCCTGATGTTTTTATTTGTTCTTCGCAGTTCTATTAATGGAAGTGTATTAATTAAATAAACATTAATTGTGATTATATGCCCTATAGAGTATTGACCCTTTTATATTTGGATTTATTATAAATTAGATTAAATAAACACAACAATATCATTTCATGTCATAAAAATTATGCGAAAAATTACGAAGTTAGTCACAAGCAATATGGAATAAGGTTACCGTTTGACTAACTTCGTTTCGTTGCGTTGAATGTTGAATTTACGAATGAAATTAACATTTTGTCTGTACGGAATGGCCCGTCTATAGTATTTAATAAGTCTATAATGATGTCATATAATTTAATTACGAAAGGAAACACGGTCAGTAGATTAGCTAATCATTTTTAGCCGACTTCAGACAGGTAATTTAGAAATTATTTTTTTGTTTTCCTGTTTTTCAGTTTTCATGAGTTTATTGCACAAATCGTCACAAAACTTTTCTGCAATTTAAAATTTAGGTTTAAATAATAGAAGAATTGTTGTTCTCGCATTTTGTTGAGCTCAAAACTTATAATCAAGATTTGAATTAGATTAAACATAATATTGTACTATTGTTTTATTGTAAAATATGTCTGACAGACAAAAATTTTACTTAATTTTTCATTTTAATCGGATCATAATTATTATTTTTCAATGTAATAAGTATTTGTAAAATACAAATTGTATTTTCTGGAGTTTTATGTTATTAATTTCTTAAAAACCTGTGCAGTTCTTTAAAAAGACCTATAAAAGTAAGTATGTTTTTCTTTCAAAAAGTGTACAAAATTTACAGAACCAAAATTAAAACATAAATCTTATTCATCTAAGGATGCATTGACAGTGTTGGTTAAACCAATAAAACAAAATAAATTAAATTATCTACACATTTATTGAAATCAATATACAGACACACGCACTAAATTTTATTTACAGTCTTATATAAACTAAATGCAAATTTTGCAAAGGAATGTTCTAGAGAAAAATTTACAAAAGGCAACATGAAAGATCTAATGTCGTTTACAAGCGTCATGTTGGTACTATGTATTCAAAGCAAAAAGTATTTAAGCCATTGAAACTTTTTTATAGAATACTAACTTTACTTTCAATATTAAACGTATGTATTTTTTTTATGTAGACTTATGATATAATAAAAATATTTTAATCAGCTTTGAAAAATTGAAATGTAGATCTAAGTGTGCATTATTATTTTTGTCATTATTTACATATACATGTTTTAATTAGCAATCTTAAGGTGGGTAAACATTTTTGTAGCAAAATAAAAAAATATTAACAACTTAAGACTAGACAGGTACTATACTTTAAATACTTTCGTTGGTAATAAATAACTTAATTATTTAATATAATATATTATATATTTGGGGCATTATAGACATTCATAAATTTAAAAAAAATATTATAAATCCCCAATATAATAATTATAAGTAGAATTAAAATATCAGTAAAATACCAAAATTATTTACGTCATCTTTTATTCAACATGAGTCACTGGATATTATAAAAAAGTTATTGAGCTAGATACAATGTTGACAGAAGTAACAGAAATTGGCTGAACGTAAAGAAACCTTTGCCCTTTTGTCGTAATAGATTAAAAGTTGCAAAGTAGCATTTGGCGGGAATTTGACTTTGCAAATTAGTCTTACTTTATATAGTCAATAATAATTATATTAAACAGAAGTACGTATTTTATTAATTTGAATTATTTATTTATATTTAAATAATATTTCTTCCATCGTTCGACAGTCTTTATATTTATGTTTTGAAAATTTTATTCGCTTGTTTGTTACTTGTACAAAGTACAGTCGTCATCATAGACATGTCAATTTATGTGCTAATATTCTCAAAACCTTACAAAATTTGTTTTCTGTGTTATAAATAGAATTTAAATATAATATATATTAAAATATATTATATATTTCCAATATGTTAGAAATAAATTGTAATCATTACATATTTCCTTGGCTTGTGTCATAATCTTTACAAATATATTGATGTACACACATAATTAAGTATCATTTGAAATACGAAATAAGTATGAAAAATAATTATTATAATTTTAGCATAAATATTATTTATTTTTAGTTTTTTCTTATTACATATACTTAATACGTTAAAAGTTCTTTAATAATAATATTTTTTATTGGAATAATAATAAGAATTTTGTCAAAATATTAATTTAAGCTTTAAACGCCTATTTTTAATAAATAATGTTATATTATTTATGAAAGTCGGCAATTTAAATGAAGTATTAAAAATATGATTTTTGATCTAAGTTTTTTATCATTTACTCCATTCTACATTTTTTTCCTAATTTTAAAGTACAAAACATTATATTACAAAGATCTACATCTAAACATAGACATACTATATACTCTATATATATATATATATAGCTCTTTCATATATAAATAATTTCATAGACTTGTTGGTTCCCCTTCGTAAATTCAACACTAACGCAATGGAACGAAGTTAGTCACGTGCTAAACTCTTTCCCAATTGAGTTATGATTTGCACAACATATAACCGAATGAAGTTAGTGTGTGTTAAATTTTCGAAGGCGTACCAGTCTATCGGAGTTGGTCTGTATGAAAAGACCAGTCTAAAGTATATAGTAAGTCTTTCCATCTAAAACAATAGATACTGTGAGCAATCTAATCTCTAGGAATTCTAGAAAAAATATTATTTCTAATGGTTCGACATTATTTCATCAATAGCTTTTATATCGAGAAGGCAAGCCATTGCCAACATTTCAAATAAGATTGATCAAATTTCACATGAAGAATAACTACAGACTTAAAATAATTAGTTATTTAACATTAATACTATTATTATCCACCAAACATTTTCATCACATGAATCAATCACCAGATCTTCACAAAATGAAGATAGAATACACCGCTTTTCAACTACACCAAATAAACCTTCTATAGAGTTATCATTTTATAACGATGTCATAAAATTTCGAAATTTATAGTCCAAAGGCCTATGGCCTTAAACAGCTTGTGGCTACGGGACCACGACTCTGGGCTGGCTGGAGAGAAGTCGGCGGACAGATTGGTGGTTGTTACCATCACTGCTGGATATATCACTCGTGCTGACAACGGCTGGCTGCGAGAAGTTCTTGCACAGAACTAAGATCTGGGAAGAAAAATAATGAATAGTTATAAAACTGTTTGAGTTTTGATTGTTGGAAAATAATTTACGACATTATTATTCGGAAGTATTTAAAACACTACAAAATATTAGACATTCTCTTATCTGACTGTAACATCTTATAATATCATAGTTTTTAAAAGTAACAATTTCAAAGATACCACTTATTGTACATACATTCAATGATTTGAAGTTAACATACGAGTATGTTGTGTAAATATTTTAATGCTATGAAATATATATAATTAAAAATGGCTATTCTTACCGTGTATAAAACACTACATATTCCCATAAAAGCGCCAGCCAATACATCCCACCAGTGATGTCGGTGATCTGTGATCCTGGTGAGTGGGCAGGTTACTGCGTAAATGATACACAGTAATTGAACGAGCGGCACAAGCAACACGGACCGATTGTGCCAACTGAAGGCTCGTCTTTGGAGATACCACTGGAAAAAGAAAGAAATATAGGATTTAAGGTGGATACCAACATTTTTGTTCTTGTAAAGCACATTACTAGCACGAAAGCATGCTATTAATAAGCAATTGCTACTTAGTAGCATGTGTGTCTAAGCGTCATGTGTCATTATTTTGCTAGATAATGTGATAAAATGCCGAGCATGCTAGTTTTAAGTATATTTACAACCATGCTTAAATATGAGCATTTTTGTCAGTACCTTAAAGCGGGTAATGGGATTTATAATAGATATTATTAACTTATCAGAAATAAAGACTTTTCCAAAAGAATTTGATTACATTTAAACGTAACGTTAGGATACACGGAACGCATCGGTTGCTCTTTCACGCTTAAATAGTTGAGCAGTCACTGTCAATGTCACTTCCGTGTGGGGAGGTTGATTGAACGTTAAACGGCTAGGGAACTAGGAACGTTACGTGGCAGTTATGTAATAATGTTAAAATGCGTAGTTATATTGAAAGTTCAAATCGATTTAATATCGAAATTATTATATTTACCGCTAAAAAAAGTCCGCAATAAACTGAAAGAGACGTATGGGCAGAAGGAAAACTTCTGACGGAGTCGATTTGCAAGTATCGGGAGAATCTCGTAGACGTGCAAGTGTAGCTGCTTATGTACTCAGATCTGTGGGATAAAAAATATAGTATAAGATTTAGAAGATATGCTTATAGTATAAGAATGACGACCGTTGTGGCGAGTTGGTAGCGAGCCTGCCTTTGTCTCAACAACCGTGGGTTCAATTCCTGATAAGGATTTTTGTATTGATTTTAACATCTGTCTTGGTCTAGGCGTTTGTCTGTGTGGGTATCCCCACCGTGCCTCGGAGAGCACGTTAAGCAATCGCTCCCGGTTGTTATCATAACATCTGATAATAATTGTTTAGTCTTGATAGTTAATTTGCTCTTATTCAGTGAGTTACTGGTTTGCCAATAGGGTTGCGTAAGTTAGATGGATGATAGATACACGCTTTGTGTAAAAACTAGTAAGCTGTCGAATCCGGATAAGAGCAATAATCCTGGGCAAAATACCGGAATTAATGCTAGAAAGAAACTAAGACTAGAAAAACATTTAGTAAATTGTATATATAAACGTGGCGAATTTATTAACGAATAACAATTAATATCTACCATTAAAAACTTCATAAGAAACTTACCCATTGCAAGTCTTAGCTTTATCTGGTTCGCATAATTCGAAGAATGTTGGTCGTGGCGAGCCCACAACGCATTTGATCACTTCTAGCAACGTCAAATTGACCACCGCACCATAGATATAGTCCCTATATATGAACGCAGCGGTTTTAGCACTAGAGCATAGTTTGTTTTTCTTGATGGTATATTCGTCGTCTCGATGTAAGATAGTCTCAATTGCCCAGATCTGTAATAGAATGATTGCGTAAGTGTGGAGTATTCAGGTGTATTAATTTTGTTACGTAATAGTAGATTATTTCAAGTAAAACGTGATTAGTATATAAAAGTAAGTCAAATATAGAAGAATTGATCTTTGTAGATTTGATTATAGTATAATCTAACTTAACTTCTATCTTTACTTTGAACAATCGTGAGAGACTAAGACAACACCACAATTTAAACTTGATGCGAACTAGAGTATCCTTAAAAGCAGCATGTCATATGCTTAGTAACAGGGTTGTGGCACTTTGGAATATGCTTTCTCGTGAAATTGTTGAGGCAACTTTAGTAAACGGTTTTAAGAACAAACTGGATAGATGGCATCAAACGACAGATTGCTAGTACAGATATAGGCACATCAGCAAATTGTTGCTTGCCTATCAAAATATAATAATAATAATAACAATTTTTGACAGTTTTAGTTTTGTTTAAACGTGATTTAATGGAATAATCAAGGCGTATAAAATTTTTTAATATTGATTTACGATACATATCGTTAGCTTTGTAAATAATTTTGTCATTGACAGATTCAGCAAATGTATTTGTTACAAGTTGATGGCCAATAAGCATATTTGCACACAAAGTATTATTTACTTAGTACGAACTCTTGTTTGACTGCTAATATATTTTTGAATTTTAGCATTGATTCAAATGCAAATTTCTGGTCATTTGTCGTCAACACATTGTGTTCTTAATGGGCAGGTGCGAATATTTTCAACTTCTGGCAGACATACTATTCACAAACATAATTATAGTAATTAAGTAAAGAATTTGGCTTCATTTAAAAATAAAAATTTTGATATTTCCGAAATAGTATTCTTCTTATTTTTTTAATTTTTTTTATACCACGATGGTGGCAAACAAGCGTACGGCCCGCCTGATGGTAAGCGGTCACCGTAGCCTATGGACGCCTGCAACCCCAGAGGTATCGCATGCGTGTTGCCGACCCCTTAAAAACTTTTTCAACCTTCCCTTGAAGAAACCCATACTGTAGCGTGTTGGGAAAACCTCAGCAGGGAGCTCATTCCACAGCCGGAGGGTTCGCGGAAGGAAATTCCTTTGGAACCGCACTGTTCGTGACTTTATGGGTTCCAGTGTGTGTGGATGAATACCCTGCCGAAAAGATCCGTCTTAAAAATACTTACAATAAGATAAGGTACGATGACAGTAATGGCAGCAATGAGTGAAATGGACAGAGTGTCTCCCTTGTGCGGGTATGAGAGGTCCGGGTCGTTGCATCTGAAACCACTACGCCTGCTCGGTAACGCGCCAACTTCTAACAGGATGCAGACTGCTGCGACTGGGGACAAGAAGTAAAAATTAATATTTATTAGTATTATATTAAATGTTTATAAAAATACTAAATACTAACAGGTTGTAAATAAACATATCAATATATATGTAACAAAAAATGACAAAATAAAAAGTGAACATAAATATATAGCCGACTGTACACTTAGGGTACGCTACGCTACAGATGTTACTTACGTTTACCTAAACACACATTATTTATTTATTTGTACCGTACCGTACCGTAGACTATTTGTAACCTAAATAATGTATATTTAGGTAAATGTAAGTAAAAATTAAGGTAAACAATTTATAAGCGTATCTTAAACATATTAGTGTTATCGTTAAGTCGTTGACTTAAATGACAAATCTCCTCGTTAAAATATCGTTACAATATCGAAAAGGATATGACGCAAGTTGAAAAAATTGTATAATTGGATTTGACAGCTTTTTGACGAGATATGAAGTAAAGAAATCGTTTCTTTGTTAAAAATAAGAAGTAACTCATTTAAGATTTTCAATTTTTCATACAAAATTTGCACTAATCCAATGAGTTACTGCCCATATTTGGTTTAGTGCCTGGAAAATTGCTTCACTATTTTAAACACCGACGCTATGTGTGTGTTTGTCTGGGGCATCGTAACTCCCGAACGAATAAACAAGGTCATTTCTATTTGTTAGCTTCGTTAGGAATCTTAGACGCATAATGGATATTTATGACTGTTTTGATGAAGGGGGGGTTGCGAGAGTTACTTTAAAATTTTCAATTTTTTAAAAAGGATCTGTAAACTTTTGATTGTTTCTGAAATTACTAAATACATATATAACTTTTATTTATTGCTCTGACGATTATTTACAAATATTTGTATTTTATAATCTTTTTTGTTATTAAAAATACTTTTTGTAACTTTATTGCACAAAAACTCTGTTCAGGAAATTCCAATAACATGACTAAAATAATACCAATATCCTGATGAGTATAAAGCTGACACGAAACTGTTAAAGTTTCGAAAGACTTGGTTTTTTACTTGACCTAAATGAAAGCGGAATTATCCTTACAAAATTTATTTCACTATAAAAAATCCAAGCAAAGGATTTGTAACAATGTTGATTCACAATCGTAAAAATTCATTAGGTAAGATATTGAATATTTAAAAATAAGGAATACATGTTAGAGTCATGCTTCTCCCAGCACAAATGGGCCTGCTGGACTGGGGAAGTACTACCCTCTCACAGAAAATCGGCATAAAATAAGAGTATCAGTAGGTACTGTTACTCGTACATACATTTCGTGCGATGAATGAGAGCGCCGGAGGCCCAATCTCCCACCTCCTCAGTTCCCTTTTCAAATTCCCCTCTTATCACTTCCCTACTATCCCTTGGGTTGGCAACGCACATGTGATACTTCAAGTATCGCGCGCGTTCATAGTTTGCGGCGTTTGCTTACCATCAGGGTTTATTAAATGATGGTAGGTTCCCGGGTGCTATATGTCATAAAAGTTCTAGATAAAAACGGTGACTGTATCAAATTATATTGTGATTTAATTGTGGCTTACTGTACAGTCATCTGTAGTAGGCATAAAAACGCTGGATTTTTTTTGAATATCATCTTATTTCGTAACAACAATTTAAGCGAGATAAATCATTTTGACGCAAATGTACTTTTGTCTTCTTTTTGTTGTTGCCTCTTAGTTTACTTGTTTTTGAGTCCATAAAAATAAAGAGGTTCTCAATTTTGTGTATTTTGTATTTGTCTCTATTATGCAATATTTTCACTGTTTTGATATATAATATAATTATGTATACATAATTTTTGATAAAAGCAACTCTTATTTTTTAAAATTGAATTTTGAGTTTTATAGCAACTGAAGTTTAGTAATAAGTAGTAGTAGAAAACTAGTAGTTAGTTAGGTAAGCTTACTATCACTAATTTATCTCGTATTTCCCTAAATCTAAAATTTTCATGTAAAGCAAGTCGAATTACTTTTCTGAACTTATTATTATAAATGACATTTTGAAGTCTGTCATTTGGAGATTTTGAATATTTAAAAATATGATAAATACGTTCCATTTTAGTTAATAACTATAACATAATATATTCTTTTGTAGGATTAATTTTGGAACGGACATAATAATGATAATTGAACAAAACTAATGTAAAAGTTTTTATAGAAATTTATAGGCATACTAGCTGTATTCGCGGGTTCGCTCTCTTGGTCTTATTAATAGATATTGTTTAGTTAAGCAAACAAAGTCTTCCTCACTGCTCGGCTTCTATGTATATGATTATAACCTATAGCCATAAGCCTTCCTCAAGTAATGTACCATCAAATGCAAAAATAATCTTTCAAATCCGTCCAGTAGTTTCAGAGATTAACGTGTTCAAACAAAGTCTTCAGCTTTATAATATGTGTATAGAGGTATAATTATATTACTTTTTTTTCTTTTCAAATAGTCTTGCTGCTTACACAGTGATCAGCGTAACTAAATCCTGTGTTGTCACATACAATACTGGGTACACAGAGAAAGAAGACAATACCGTGTCTCGGCAATTTTACGCCTCGTCTGTCCGTTGCGACGACAATTTGACAGTTTAAATTGCTAATTATAACTTCATGAGTAAGCTTTTGATGAGTGACTTGAAAAAATGTGTTAAATTTAAGTTTTTAATTTCTTAAGAAATGAAACATAAAGGTCCACATTAGGATAATATCCTGTGTCGGGGGTCCAGACAAACACAACTCTAACCAGACAGAACCAATATTAAATAATATTTTTCAAAAAATATGTATTCAAATTCCGATAAGAATTTTGTACGTATTACGAAATACAAATCGGAATATTTTCACAAAACGCGGATTTACTATAATAATAATAACAATAACGTTACATACTCAACGGCCCCCCTTAGGATAGTTATATCCTGTGTCGGGGGTCCGGAAACATATACAAGAACAAACACACCCAAACCGAAACACATGTTTGTATGGTTAATACAAACACTAGCCCCGAGCGGGATTCGAACCAGTAGCGCTTAAGGCAGGTTCGCTACCGCTGCGCCACAACGTTGTCATATATAGAATAAGTATTATTAGATATAGAATATTATTAAATTTAAGTTTGTAATTACAATATGAAATTAAACTTAAAGGTTCACATTAGGATAATATCCTGTGTCGGGGGTCCGGAAACATATATAAGAACAAACACACCCAAACCGAAACAAATGCTTGTATGGTCAATACAAACAGTTGAACCTGTGGTGCTTAAAGCAGGTTCGCTACCGCTGACCCACAAAGTGATCATTTTTATAAATTACATTAAAATAACTGCACCTTTTCTACTAATATATAGATTGTTGTATGTAGGAGGCTTGGTCAATAACGGCAATAGAAAATTCGAATTATTCTTAGGACTTATGAAATATGTATCACGCAGAAGTTGTTGGTGTCAATAAACGCCATATCAAATCAAACTTTCGCCATGTTCGATTTCTAGTAACTATATAATTTTATCTCTATAAAACATGTAGCCCACTGTATTTTTCTCTGTCTGTAAATTTGATTACGTGCCTGATTTTATTTTTATTTCATGACGGTTACAAGCATATGGTCCGCCTGATGGTAAGCAGTCACCTATGAACGTTTGCAACACTTGAAGTATCACATGCGTGTTGCCAACAAGGATAGGAGGGAAGGCATGAGAAGGGAAAAATGGAAGAGTACAGAAGGGATGGGAGATTGGGCCTCCGGCGCTCTCACTCATCACAACGCAATGGTCAGTCAGTAGGTACTATTGATACTGTTACTTTATGCCGATTTTCTGTGAGAGGGTATCTCGAAAGCTCTATTTATTATTTTATTATAAAGCGAAGTAATCGAGTTTTAGTTTTTACGTATCGCACTTAAAACTAAGTCGAATCTTCTATCGTTGAGCTATTCAAGATTTTATCGTGATAAGCAAACACACTTAACCAACCCAAGCACACGAGACAATTATAGAGACAACCAAAAAAAAAATTGTCTTAAGCATTATGTTGTAACATACAAATAAACAAAACAAAAACGCATTACTAACTCGTTTGTAATCGGTTAAAACTTTCACTTTAAATTGATTCCTCAATTTATATCCCCCAAATATGCTCGTCACTTAATTACGACAATCAACTCGAATTTTGAACAAAGGGCAAACAATTAGTCAGCCAAAACGGTTAATCTATATTTAGATGTTCATTATAAAACAGAATTTGGAGAGAGAGTATCTATAATAATATGTGTAGGCGCCTTAAAGACGTCTATCTACAGCGTGATATAATATTTACATCTATACAAATTAATAAAATTGAAGTGTCTGTTTCTAATTCCAAATTAACGTTTCAAAATGCATATGAAAGTATATACGGTACTTATATAAAATCAATTTGTACAATTCTTGTGGGTCTGTCTGTTTGCTCCGGCTAATCTCTGAAATGGTTTCGTGGATGCAGCTAGTCTTAAATAAAGTGTTTTGAAATTTTATTCAATAAGATACCAATTTTAGGTAAATTCAGAAAATGCTATTTTAAGTGTACAGGTTTTTGTTTCTATATAAAATCAGTCGTGAAACTTTTTCTTACGCCTACAGTCGTGGTGTTAATTTTTCGAAAATAATGAAATATAATATCTGAATTATGAAAAATATATTGACTGCGTAAAATCAAAAAATGGTACTACAAAAACTGGTTATTTATTCCAAAATGGCCTATCTAGGTAAAAGTACATCAAAACACCTACGTTTATTTCTCATTACAAAATATAAAAGCCTATATCACGCTTCGCATCGCCGTGTATGATCATTCCAGAAACCACCTATGACCGTTATTATATTGATTACATACATTTTTATTGATATTATGAAAACTGTGTGGCAGATATAATGTAATGTACTCATAAATTGTCTTATAATTTATAAATTTTTTAAACTTAAAAATACTATTCGGATATATTAACATTAAATTCACTGAAAAAGAAAAAATATTTTTTAGAATTATCTTTGATTACATTATACAGTTTCATTAATTCTGTACAAATTATAATTATGTATTATAACATAAATAATTATAAACGTATGAATTAATGAATCATTATTGAATTTCGTTTTTATTACTGTAGAACATTTTAAAGTTATAAAAATAATTGAGAAAATCGTTATAGTAAAGAGAAAATAACATTTACATAACGAATAACCGCAATAACAAATTTTATTGACATTAATACCACATTTAGCTACTATAATTTGTATCAATAAAGTGTATTATATAAATTAACATACTATTTCCGATTGCATTTTTATTCCATTCAATTCACGAATTAATTACGATTTCGATCTGTGCCTGTGGTTTTATCAGTATTCATTTTGAATCACACGAAGCTAAGGATAGCCTGGAACCTTTATGAATTTCATCCAAGTAGGCTAATATTATGAACAATTTATTATAACCAATAATGCTTTTAATCCCTTTACTAGATAGCATAATAAATTGCACTGCACTGTAACTACTATGTCGGATTTCAACGAGACGTCTTTTTATATGCGGTACGACCATAATTTTCTGTATGGTAAAATATTGAAGTAACTATCAATGTGACGCTTCGTTAGAATTACATCTTTTTCAAATATTGTCTTTCTAATCCAAAGTATTAAAAAGCCATCGCCATGCGTCAGCATAATTATATATTTCTTTCTGTATTTTCGTTTTGGAATAGAGGTTCCTTCTCTTAATATTATTACTATTTTTCAGGTAAATGAATTAGTTTCTTGACATTTACGATAATAACTGGATCGTCCAGAATAATAGAATATCGCTAAAATCCTTGTATATAATTATTATGACATAATATTATTTGTATATTTAACTGTTATAATTTAATATTAACCCAGAAAAACAAACACAGACAAATTGAGAATCTGATCTTTTTGGAAGTCAACTAGAAATGATTTGACACTTCCTTCTTAACTATGAAGCAAAACAAATAAATTTCTATGTAGCACTTCGGCGTAAGCGTAAGACGATTAGCAACGGGTAATAATGCTTATGAACTAAAGGCAAATAGCTTTACGACCATTAAGTACTAACCTAGCTAGATTAGTGGTTGTTCCCGAATTCCTAACTATAATACTAGATCTAGGGCACTAAGACAACACTGCAATTGTAACTGCAAGAGTACATACGGTTACTTTGAATATAAATAAACGTAGCGTTTTATTTATTTATTTTTTGTGTAGTGTATTTTAAAACTATATTATAGATTGTAAACTACGGAAAAAAAGAGATAGACAACTAGAAACCCTAAATCATTTTTTTTTGGAACGAAGTTCCTTATCTCGGATTGTCGTAGGAGGGTGGGCCGGCAAAATAACGTTATCAGAAAGTGTTAAGAGACAAGCGTTAGTTACCTTACGATGCTTGATTTTTTGGGTGCCACCCGCAAGAGGTGTGTGTAAATAAAATGAAGGAACTCTCGTGACACGTTCTTTTAAAAACCTCTGAAAAAATACCTTCTCTTCATTTATATCAAGTAAATATTATATACAGAATTTTAACTTGAATCTGTTATAACTGAAATACTTATAGCATTATATTTTTGAACAGTGATTTAATATATAATGTTACATTATTTTAGTATCATTAATCAGTGAATAAAGTATTCGAAAAAGTCCTTAAGTTATTGATGCAGCGGTATAGCGTTTCTTACCCAAATAGATAATCGTGTGTTTCCACAATAGGATATTGATCGTTACTGACAAGAATCGACCTCCGGACCCTCCGGTGCAGTTGAGATGAGGCGGTGATGTTGAAAGGGCACTAGATTATAGACCGATTATCCTTAATAAGTATGTATGTAGGGCAAAATGTACTTATGCAACGAGACATACATTTTGGTAGATTATTTTATTACTACAATAGTGGCAAACAAGCGTACGATTTATCTTCTTGTCGAGTGGTTAGTGGCCAACCTAGTGTAAGAGTTGTTCAGTTGGAAATCGGCTTAAAGTAACAGTACAGTTGCGTTTGCATTTCGTTTGTTGAGTGAAGGCGCCGGAGGCCCAATCTACCCCCTCTGTTTTCTTCCTTATTTTCCTTATCAAACCTTTCCTCCTATCCCTTCGGTAGGTAACGCGCATGTGATACTTCAAGTATCGCAAGCGTTCAAAGGTTGCTGTTGCTTACCATCAGGCGGACCGTATGACTGTTTGTCATCCGTCATGCAATAAAAAAAACTACAGGTTAAAGTTCTTTTAAGCATAACAATGCCTCTGCTGGTAGATTTGTGTGTTCTGAGTTTTTATGTTAATGTGTGTGTGTGTGGCGTCGTGGGTAGCGAGTCTGCCTTTAGTCTTAGTTTTTTTTGTGGGTAGGAGTGAAAGTGACAAGTCATAATTTTTTGCTCTCGATTTTATTTTATTATATTAATTATAAATATTAACTCATTATTACAAATTATGTGTGACATTCCTGTATCTGCCAGCTTTCACTGTCTCTAATAATTGCACAAATATAAAACTCTAATCATCTTAACCAACATCACTTCAAATATGGACTCAATTAAAGCTTCTATAACAGAATTAGCTGATCATTTTAATACTAAGATGTCAGAGTTCCAAAAAGAGCTAAAAGGATCCACTACAGCAGCCGCCAGTCCAACTTCTAATATCAACGCACAATTTAACACATTCAGGTCCTTTGTCTTGGCCGCACTTGAAAATCTACAATTGCAAGTAGATGTATTATCTAGGCAATGTGATGACCTTGAGATGCGGTCCAGGAAGAAGATTCTGCTCCTGCATGGTGTCCCTGAAGCATCAAAGGAAGACACTGCAACTTGTGTTACAAATGTCTTATCCAAACACCTTGACATAAGTGAATTAGCTCCTGAATGCATTAGAAATTCTTATCGTCTGGGTCAACCAAACTCAAAGCGTTCCAGGTCTATTTTAATTAAATTCAAAGAGGCGACTCTTCGGGACAAAGTTTGGTTTAGTAAGACAAAGTTGAAGGGCACTGGTGTAACATTGTCAGAGTTTTTGACAAAACGACGGCATGAAACATTCTTGGCAGCTCGGGAGCGTTTCGGCATCAATAAGTGCTGGACAAGAGATGGTGTTATTATTGTTACGGAGTCAGATGGATCAAGGCACCATATTACAACACTGTCGGAACTGAATACCATCCCGAAGCCCACTTGCGATGTTGATGTCCCATCCACGGCAAAACCTACGGTTCCAGTTGCAAAGGAGAATAAGAGCTCTCAACTTCGATCAAAGAGAAACTTGAAGAAATGATTTAAGGTTTTTTTTTTTTTCCTCTCTGTTATTTTGTATTTTTCCATTATTTTCTTTAACACTGAGCAGTATTCATTTTGTAACTATTATAGTTTATTTTAGTTATCTATTCTAATTTATGGCTAAGTAACTGAAAATATGCAATATAACACAATGTTTACATCAACTTTATTTATTTATAACTACCGCTATTCAATTCGTTTTTGTGTTTATTTAGTTCTGACATCCGTTTCGCTCTGTGTAAAAACTAGTAACCTGTCAAATCCGGATAAGAGTAATAAGCAGACCCAGGGTACATAAAAATACCGGGAATAATGGTAGGATGAAGATGAAGAAGTGTGTGTGTAGACATGAACTCACAATAAATTGTTAGCACTTAATATCGAATGATTGTTACCAAACTTTTTAAATTTCCCATCTTTACATACTAAAATTTCACAGTATAAAAATAAAATAAGTAAATAATTACCAAGTGATGTGCAACTTGTAACGAGCATCCGTTCCATATTTCACGTAAAAACCTTTCACGCTATATTAGAACGTATTACCAGGCGTTATTATCTATTTTCATATGAATATTTGATTAGCATCCCGTATTGTATACAGTTTTTATTAAATTAGCATATTGCATCCACCGACCCCATTTCACGTTACGAAATTAGTTTTTCATACGTTATCATAATTTTGAATTTTATTTTTTACGACATAAAGGTGTAAATTTTTTCTTTAGATTGGCTCTGCTCACGGGTTCGCTCGCGTGATCTACAGAATTATTGTTCAGTTTTTTATATGTAGAACCATAATTCTTTTTATAAAATAAAAGTAGCCTAAGTTACTACTTACAACATCAGCTATCTTCTAGTAAAAGTATTGTCAAAATCTAGGCATTTTGGAGATTAAACAGATAGACAAAAAAGTTGAAATTATAATTATTATTAGCTTTCTTAGGCTATAACCGCTTAAAATCACCGGTGGACCGTATGCTTACTTGCCAACTTAGTAACATAAACGGAACGGATAATGAAATAGGAAAAGGAATTACGAAATGAGAGGTAGAACCACCATTCCTACAATTATCAAAATAAAAAAAACACTAAATAATTTCTACTATAGTTCTCATTAATTTTATGCTTAATATATCAGTCTCGGAAACTTGGACAAGGGGAGATGTTGAACTTTTAATTCAAACAACTTTTGTAATTTTTTTTTTTTGTAAGTGGTTGCCGTAGCCTATGAGCGCATGCAGCACCATTAGTAGGTGCCACTCACGCGTTACCTCTGCGGTGGTACCTAACTAGCCGGCATCTTGCAACAAAAGACCTACCACCAGTGTGACTGATTGCACTGGTGGAATAATCTCTGCTATGACAGAGATTATCTCAACAATTCGAAATAATGTAATAGATGGAACACGTGGATAACGTAGAAACATTGCAATAAAATTTATTAACATCCCCCTTTGTCCAAGCTCCCGTGACTAATATATAAAACTATAAACAATATATTTTATAAAATACTAAATACCTTCACAATACGTAACGGAAATATTTCACACAGCCGAACCGTTATTTCAATCTTTTAACTACATCACAGAAGCGGTAAAGCCAAATAATGACGGGAAGCGACGAAGTCTAAGCTATATATATTTTGTAAGGAATAAATTTTTATCTTTTGGCAAACAGGAAACTATTTTGCGAACGTGACGTGTTAAAATGATATATAATAAATTGTTAATCCTTTAGCGTTACTTCCTTGATGGATTTATGAAGATGGCGACAAAGATAATGTAACCGATAAACTTAGACGAAATGAAGTTAGTCACACGTTAACATTATTATATTACTAGCTTTTTTGAATAGAAAAAAATTGTTCTGGATACAAACTTCCATCCCTATTACATAGTTTTTTTCGTGACAAAAATGATTAAAAACGATTCAGCAAGTATATATAGTATAGAGTTACTTTCGAATTTGTAATATTAATCGCAATAATTAATTTAATTAATTAGTCTAGATTTCATAACACCGGTCTATGTATATGAAAAATGAAGTCCGCTTTTTGTTAATCATATAGGAACCCATTGTTTTTAGGCTTAAAAAATCTTAGCAGACTTTTTGGCGGTCCGTCAACTGTCATTTCCGTGGCACCACAGATAATACACATGTCAAAGCTATGTATGCGGGTCCCCACGGGAATGCATAGGTATATTTTTATTTTATTTTTAACTAGCCCATAGTTGCTATTTATTATGCAACATCGAAAGATGTGATATTTATCATACTATGTTATTTCAGCCTGTGTTTTTTTAATCAATCTTGCTTCTATTTATTCCTAGCAATCACAATTTAACCAACTTTCACTGCGAATGCAATGAAATGCTTACTAGACTCCGATTTTATTAAGACCTCAAGATTATCAGTTGTAATAGAAATATTGCACCGTATCGCGGTTTCGAATCTTAATCTAGCAAATTGAGGGGAACCTTATCATTCCGGGGTCTGACACCGTTGTGGCGTTGTGGGTAGCGAGTCGGCCTTTAATCTCAACGGTTGCGGGTTCGATTCCCGCTCGGGCAGATGTATGTTAAAATTTCTGTCACGCCCAGAGCGTTTGTCCATGTGGGTCTCCCCACCGTGCCTCGGAGAGCACGTTAAGCTGTCGGTCCCGGTTGTTATCACATAACATCTGATAATAATCGTTAACTCTTGATAAGTAAATTATCTCTTATCCAATGAGTTACTGGTTCGCCCTTAGGGTTGCGGAGATCAGATGGCAATCGCTCCGTGTAAAAACTAGTAACCTGTCAAATCCGGATAATGCTAGGACGAAGAAATTATGATTTCGGGATCTAGCGAAAAATTTGTTGTAATCATTAAAAGTATGATAATTAGAACACAATTTTCACATCCGTGTATATTGATACAATCACTCTGAATGCACCTTGATACATCTGTAACCCGTTTTCACGATAAGTGTCAGCTCATGAATAATTGAATCTCTTTTCTAAATTATTCTGTGAAAGGCAGAATCCGAAAGGTACTGTACATAATATGACCATTTGACAAATATCTATTTCTGATCGATTATGTAATTAATTATATATATTTTAATTTTGAACGGACATTAAAACCTATTTATTCGCGGCAGCACGAGTCGGCTGCTTTCATGCAACGTTGCGAAAACGCAGTGCGTCGCTCGTGCGCAGGGTGCGGGCCAGCACCAACACCGTCCTGAGCATGATTGCATGTAGACTTGACTGCCCTTATATACAACATTGTAGTGATAGACATGTTACTGCAATGTCAATAAATTTATAATGATTATTTAATTAATTAATTTTACTTATTTTATACTTGCATTATTAATTGGCACTTAATATTATTGTATTTTAAAACAATTGTAATTTTATTTTATTTAAAATTAATATTATGTAATTTTCCAATTTATATTGAATCACTAAAATTATTTATTTTATTTAAAATTTTTAATATCCTAAATTGTTCATTTTAATTTATACCTTATTTGTACAGTAACCACCAAATGAGTCACTGTTACAACAAGTTGTAAACAATCTAAAATTCCACCCCTAAAGGAATGCCCAATTCATCCGGTCATTCCGTTTAAAGTTTGAATTGAAATCGTTATTCAAGCGGGCGAAGCCGCTGTCTCTAACTAATATATTATGAATACGTATGTAAATATCGTAAGAGCTATACCATATTTTTCGCAAACGACCCACCAATTCTTGACACTCGTACCAACATATAAAGAACATCGTTATTTCAAATCGCTTTCTATCTATATTTGCTCAGCAATTATAACTCACAACAATGCAAACCTTTTTCGATATACATATACTAGCTATGGCCGATGGCCGTGGCTTCACCTGCAATAATGTTTAATTCGACACCTTTGTAATAATAGAAATAATAGTTCCCAATACAAACTTTCATCCCCTATTTCTAAACTTCAAGCCCTTTTTAGCGATAAAGGGTAAGCCTATGTCCTTTCCCAAGGTGTAGTCTAACTCTGTAATGTTCCATCAAAATCGGTTCAGTCGTTTAGGCGTGAAAGGGTATCAGACAGACAGAGTTACTTTCGCATTTATAATATTATTAGCGGCCTGCTCCGCCTTCGCACGGGTATAAAATATACAGCCTATGTCATTCACTGAAAAAATGATTAAAATCGATCCAGTAGTTTTGATTTATTCATTACTGCCCGTGGCCCACACGCGTTCAATGTAATTATTTACGACGTCACATTAGAACCCTCAGATTTTTTTTTCTCCACTATTTAATGGATGTTATTATACATATAAACCTTCCTCTTCAATCATTCTATCTAATAAAAACCGCATCAAAATCCGTTGCGTAGTTTTAAAGATTTAAGCATACATAGGGACAGAGAAAGCGACTTTGTTTTATACTATAAAAATATTATGTTTGTAGGTAAGTAGGGATTATTGCAAAACTAAATAGCAGTACACTATTGTTTATATCAGTAACTGTATGACATTATTTTTATGCCTACGCTTAAAATTTTTTAATGTGTCTTTTAAATTGATGTTCAAAGATTGTTGTGTTTTTTAAATTGATGTTCAAAGATTCGTATTACGAAGAATCGGCTTGTTTCTATAATCTATGCCTGTATGTAACCAATGGTCAGGTCAGCATAAATATTACGTACAGTCACGTAAAAAATGTAAATATGTGCTATTATAAATCTAATATATAAAAATCACACTTACATAGACAAAATAAATATGTCGATGTGTGTAGTTGACAATTTACATTAGTTTTTCAGGCAAGTTTCAGATTAGCCTAACGTAAGTTTGCTAGTAATGGGATTAACATGTTCTTTTTTTCATATTTTCAACACAAGTTACTGTAAATTAGATTTAAATTTTTACGAAAGACTTTTTAATATCTTTACATACTTAGATTTCTTAATAAAAAAAAGATTACGTAATTCATCATTGATTTGGGACTTAAAAGTACTTACAAGAGATAACGATAGTTAATTTTGTAAATTATAAATTTGTTCTATGAAATTATTTGATTAATTATTTTTATTAAGTAATACAATTTATAGCAACGGAATCATCCAAGGTGAACGAAAACCAACTAATTATATTATTGTATATGCAGTACAATAGTATGTCTAATTTATTGAATAATAGCGTAAAATAACCAGTTAGTCAGAATATATAAATATACGTAAGTAGTGGTAAACGGGAAGAAGGATCACCTAATGTTAAGCGATAACTGCCGTCCATGAAAAACTGCAACACCAGAGGGCATGCAGGTGCGTTTTCACTCTTTTAGGATACAACTGGTTATACGCTGGCTCATGAAATCTTCTACCGTTGAGCAGGAGATAAATTTGAAACACAAATTAAGCCTTTGAAAACTCAGAGGTGCTTGTCCGGATTTGAACCGCAACCTTCGGTTATAGTCTACGTTTTTGATCCATTGTGCTATCTCGGCTTATAATACTTCGCTCGAAGCTTGCGCTAAGAGTGGGTACGACAAGGCCAAAGAGGTGAGGATCGATCCTGCGACTTTCACATTAATGGAGCGGAGTCGACTCTTCAACCTATTCAACCAAGCTATTGGGGCTAATTAATAAAAAAAAGGCAAATTTTAAAGGCGTCGGGATGTGACGACCCCATCGCCCGCTGTTGGGATAACCGCTGTCACAACAGAGATTATTCCACCAGTGCAATCAGTCACACTGGTGGTAGGTCTTTGTTGCAAGAGGCCGGTTAGGTAGGTACCACCGCAGTGTCCAATATTCTGCCGCCAAATAGTAGTGTTTAGGCACCACTGTGTTCCGGTTTGAAGGGCATTGTAGGCTAGTGAAATTACTGGGCGAACGAGATTTAAGAACTAATATCTCGAGGTTGGCAACGCGTGAGTGGCACCTACTTATGGTGCTGCAAGCGGTCATAGACTGCGGCAGCCACTTACCATCAGGTGGGCCGTATGCTTGTTTGCCAACTTCTAACATAAAAAATCATCACAATTTAAAATGACATAGAACTAATTATATTATTAATATCGAAAATTGACTTTTCTGTTTGTCATTGAATTAGTATTTCACAATGGTATTGTTTACACAACATTTGATATGTTTATACTTTGACTTGAAATTTCAAAAGCTTAAAACAATCTGTAATCGGATCTATATTGATGATATAGCCTAATTTCGTCACGGCATTTAATCTTTGTATATATCATGACGGTTGTCAAATGAGATGGTTAGCAGTCACCGAAAACTATGAAGGCACGCGATACTTGAGGTATCACATGCGCGTTGCCAGCCCAAGGAATAGGAGGGAAGGAATGAGAAGGGAAAATAGGAAGGGAACAGTGGGGGTGAGAGATTGGGCCTCCGACGATCTCTCTTATCGCATGAAACGCAACAGTACTCTGTTACTTAAAGACGATTTCCTGTGAGAGTAATTCCAATTTAACAGCTTTTCAAAACTTTCTAATGAAAGTATACACGATGCTCACATAAAAATTAGTATTTAGAATTTTTGTCTAAATGTCTGTTCGGTCGGCTTGAGATGTCTAGACCGATTTTAGCGAAACACTGGCAGATAGCTTATGTTATAAAGAGTAACAGAGGCTATTTTTATTATACGAAATAATTTTTAGAAAAAAAGAAAACCGATTTCGAATATTTAAACAAAACATTATTCTTATATATAAAATTCTCGTGTCACAATGTTCGTTCCCATACTCCTCCGAAACGGCTTGACCGATTCTTATGAATTTTTTTATGTATATTCAGTAAGTCTGAGAATCAGCTACTATCTATTTTTCAAGCCCCTCAGTGATAAGGGATGTCCACCCTGAAATTTTTATTTTTATTTTTTGCATAAAATTTTTAATTTTTATTTATTTATTATGTGGCATTGAAAAATACATACGACCCTAAATTTTCACTTTTTATCACCAACCCCTGCTTTTTAATATCCTTAATAGTCAATCAAAAACTTTCACCGGGTAGAGGGTGCTGCTATCGGGTCCCAGATTTCTTTCGTGGCAGGACAACGTCCGCCGGGCCCGCTAGTTTTATAATAAAAATTACAAACGCACTAGTCGTCACTACGATTTTCGAAGATTCCTCTCTATTTCTCTGAGGTGCCATTATCAGATCCTGGTTTCTTTATTATGGTACCACCCGTGGGATATCTCTTTTCCAATAAATTTATTTTTTTTCAAAATTAGTTCATAAACGACGAAGTTATCCGCGAACATACATAAAAAATAGGTTAAAAATAGGTATTGAGAAACTCCTCCTTTAATTGAAGTCGGTTAAAACAAAGAATTAGGGTTTCGTGCAAGAAAGAAAACTCGATACACCACGCGAGTGGAGACGCGGGCTCGGCTAGTAGTAAATAATTCTATTCTTGAAATCCAATATTTGTTTATACATTTTAAATGATCACGGCTTGATTATATTAAATGTAAACGTTTATTTGAAACTGCAACACAAGCTCCTAATAAAGTTGAATGTTTTGACAGCTAGTTTTATAACTTTGTAAACTTATAGCTATTGCATCGAATACTCTGTCGTTGGAAACGTTTTATAGCTTCGAATGAGGATTGGCATTATAATAAAATTAGTTTTAAATTACTATTATCTAGGACTGTATAATCTTTGCAATAAATTGATTACTAATGATCCGTACTAATAATATAAATGTGAAAGTAACTCTGTCTTATTGTCGCGCACTGACCCGTTTTAAATAATAATAATAATAAACGTTGCACACTCAACGGCCCCCATTTGGATATTAATATCCTGTGTCGGGGGTCCGAAACATTCACAATGACAAGGACAAATACACCCAGACCGGAAAATATGCTTGCATGGTCAATACAAACATATTATGAACCGAGCGGGAATCGAACCCGCGACCTGTGGCGTTTAAGGCAGGTTCGCTACCGCTGCGCCACAACGTCGTCATCGTCGTCGTCAAATGAAATTTGGCACACAGATAGTCTAGAGTCTGAGAAAGGATATATAAGGTTGTAAGGGTTTGAAAGATATGATGTAAAATTGTATCGAAGTATCGTCATTTTTATTTTTATAGCTAGAAGCTTAAAACTATTTTTTTAAGCTGTTTATTCGATATTAATAAATATAACATTCAAAGTTTGTAAAAGGAAGGGAAGAGGTTTTTCAGAGTTTCTATTGAAATAATTAAATGAAATTTGGCACACAGATAGTCTAGAGCCTAAAAAAGGACATGTAAGGTTGTAAGGGTTTGAAAGATAGGATGAAAAATTGTATCGAAGTATCGTCATTTTTATTGCTAGAAGCTTAAAACTTATTTTTAAGCTGTTAATTCGATATAAATAAATATAACATTCAAAGTTTGTAAAAGGAAGGGAAGAGGTTTTTCAGAGTTTGTATTGAAATTATTAGAGCGCTATTCACGTTGGCGAAGCTAATATATTATAATGTTTGCCAGTGACAGGAATGTAGCCCCATTTAGAAAAACGGCAAAGTTCGTATCCGACTAACAAATCAAGGCCTTGGTAATACCTTTGAATATAAAAGATTACCGTAAGAATGTATATGTAGCGTCAGAAATACATATTTGATGTAAATTTCAAGTCTCCCTTGCTGTTCATAATACACAGCCTACTGACAGATGGATGGATAATAAGAAATAATGAGAAAGTTCCGTTGGCACTATGTGGTTATCTAAAAACTCTAAAAATCATAATTTCACAAAATATAAGGTTATCTTCTTGTTCTTCAAAATCAAAATTAAAAACAAAAAAGTATAACTTAATAAACGCTACACACTCAACGGCTCCCATTAGGATAATTATATCCTGTGTCGGGGGTCCGGAAACATTCACAATGACAAGGACAAACACAACCAGACCGGAAAACACGCCTGTACGATTAATACAAACATCTGCTCCGAGCGGGAATCGAACCCGCAACCGTCGAGGCTTAAGGCAGACTCGCTACCCACAACGCCACAACGGTGTCAAATAAATAATAAATAATATATTATTCCAGTATTTGTATGTCAATGTATCATTCAACATGATAAGAAATCAATCTCTATTATCAGCGAACAGTGAGAACAGATCAATAACTTTTGACATTGACCTTGTAAAAACATGTAGCATATGACGTCATAAGATAATGCGTACATATTAAGTTAAATTTTACATTGCATTTTTGATACAACCAAAGTTAAAATTGACCTTAATTATTCAAGGTAGTCCATTGACTTACTATACACAATAATGTCATATTTATTTGTATCGAATCAACAGGTTAAAAATAAGTTTTAAGCTCTAGCTTTAAAAATGACGATTTTTCGATACAACTTTTCATCCACCCTTTTAACACCTTAAAACCTTTTTTTCGCAATTAAAAAATAGCCTATGTCCTTTCTCAGGCTCTAGTCTATCTGTGTACCCAATTTCATTTAAATCGGTTCTGTAGTTTAGCGTGAAAGCGCGACAAACAGACAGACAGAGAGACCGAGTTACTTTCGCATGTATATTATTAGTAAGCATTTATCGCAAAGCATAGTCCTAGATAACAGTAATTTAAAACTAATTTTATTATAAAGTCATTCCTCATTATAAAACGTTTCCAACGACAGAGTATTTGTACTGTTGGGATAACCTCTGTCACAGCAGAGATTATTCCACCAGTGCAATCAGTCACACTGGTGGTAGGTCTTTTGTTGCAAGAGGCCGGCTAGGTTACCACCGCAATGTCAAATATTCTGCCGCCAAATAGTCGTTCTTAGGAATAACTGTGTTCCGGTTTGTATGCTAGTGAAATTACTGGGCAGAGGAGATTTATGAATCAATATCTCGAGGTTGGCAACGCGTGAGTGGAACCTACTAACGGTGCTGCAAGCGCTCATAGAATACGGCAACCACTTACCATCAGGTGGGCCGTATGCTTGTTTGCCAACTTGTAACATAAAAAAAAGTATTCCATGCAATGGCTATAATTTACTATACACTAAGGGCCAGCTCTTCCATAACAGGAAAAAATGTGCAAAAAATGGTGCTTTTTCCTATATACTTACGCTTACTTTATTTCCAGGCTTTTCAAGCAACTTCGTTTCGTTGCGTTGGTGCGAACTTACGAAGGAGCACCATCGAATTTTTGGATATTTGTTTGTATGGAAGGGTCTGTCCATATATAATAAGTCTTTGCAGTAGTCTACATTTAACCCAGAGAATTACTGAGAGATACCGGCTGGGAAAATGGGAGTGGGAGGGTTAAGATATAGTGTAAAGGAGTTAGGGCTTAGGCTTAATCCCATTGGGACTTATCAATTAAGTACTTACGTCGACTTAGTGGAAGTGACACAATATGCAGCATGTAATTTTATGTCTTTTTAATTAATAAAATCCGACTTCTAAAATTCTTCTTTTCCACTTATAGGATCGGTTTTTATAGTGATTGGGTGATTTCTAAAAGTCTGCAAGCCATTATGAGCAGGCTCATAAGCTGTTTTACATATAAAATATTCAGAAAGATTTTGTTTAGTTTTTAGTTTACCAGTTTGTCTTATGTTAGTATATTTTTATTAGTATCTTCACGTCAGTACACTGTACACGTCAATTCTGCTCATGTCATCTAATGTCAACATTGTGGTAGCCTATCACATGTAATCTGATAGTGCGAGTCAGGGGCACGTCAAAATAAATTTAACTTAAACTTATATGAGACGACTTAATATAATTTTTTTAATGTGTATTGCTTTTGTCCCTACTGGCCTTGACAGCATCGTCGGGTGGAGGAGCAGAGTACTGAGACCCAGCCGTGAAAAAGACACCTCCTGGGGTTCAATTTTGATTCCGTCCTTACGGTGCCTCATGGACGAACCACGGGTAAGGACGTCATCGGGAATGGAACAAGGGACCTCGTCTTCGCCGGCGAGGACGGTGTTGTGTGCGTATTTGGGCTGTGTATGAAGCATTGTCTATCAGAATATTTGAGTGGGAGATCGAAACAGTTTTGCGATAAGCGCTTTAAAAGTATCAGTTCTTTCATACAAAGGTATGCTGGTTCTCCTTCGTAATTCTTATATTAGCGATAGTGAAATTGATTTGATTAAGACAATTTGGAAAAACTATATTTTTGCGTTTTGTTCACTAGACTTCATGAATTAAAAGCGCAATCTAAATAAAACTTTTGTTGTGTTACTTTTATAATTCTTACTCTATTACAAAAGCTGTCACACACTTTTTTATAGCCTTCGTTGATCAAAAACTTGAGAGGTGTCAAGGGACACCCGGATGGAACGAAGTTCCTTTCGATTAATTAGTGAAGGAATTGTAATAAAATTTTATTTTTTTAAGTTATAATAATATTTTTTTATTATTAACATTATTTATTATTTACAAAAAACCTGTATACACTCAACAAAAATAATCGTCGCGACACCACACTGTTCAATGCGAAATAGAAATGAAAATATCTGGCTTGCTTTCTATAAGAGAGAGAGACAGACAGAGAAACATGCGACGCCGCACAGCTTACAATAGCTTACTGTAGCAAAAAGTGTCGTGACAACTTTTCGTAAGAATTTTTCCGTCTAGCCCCCTTTCACAACGCGCGATAAGGAACTTCGTTCCAAAAAATATAATTTCTAAGTTAGGAGACAGACTTATGTTGAAAGTCTCTTAAACATGACATATGAACGCCCAATGCAAATATTATAGTACTTTTTAAAAGTCTACTTGAATAAAAATAATTTTGATTTTGATTTAATTTAATTTATCATTTGCATATACCTAAACATGGACCGGTCATTGTAGCACTCTTTGGGGGAGGCCTATGTCCAGCAGTGGACGTCTTTCGGCTGATATGATGATGATGATACCTAAACACTTCACACAACTTTTGAGGACTATAGGCGTTCGGACGTGACGACGTCATCGCTCGCTGTTTGGGTAATCTCTGTCACATCAGAGATTATTCCTCCAGTGCAATGGTGACAGGTCTTTTGTTGCAAGAGGCCAGCTAGGTAGGTACCACCGCAGTTTCCAATATTCTACCGCAAAGGAGTAATGTCTTTGGTATTACTGTGTTTCGGTTTGAAGAACACTGCAGGCTAGTGAAGTAACTGGGCAAAGAAGATTTGAGAAGCAAAGTCTGGAGGTTGGCAACGCCTAAGTGGCACCCACTAATGGTGTTGCAAGCACTCTTAGGCTACAGCAACCAATTCCCATCCGATGAACTGTATGCTTGCTTGCCAAGTTATTATCATAAAAAAAATAAACCCTACAATCGGTTTAGCGTTTTTACTAAGATAACAAAGTTTATTCAGTCAAAAAGAGCAAATACACACGAAAAATGTTATAAAAACTTTATATTTCTTTTTTATTATTTAGACCCATGGTCTCATAACTCACAAGCGACAAGTCAACAAGACCCTCACGACATCGCTACATGTCGTGACATTATGTCAACAGTGTCAGGTGTCGCGTGTCGACCACACACGAAGGGGATTGACTGTCGATCGACTTCAGTTATTTATTGACATACCATATAAGTAGGGCTTTTTGTCGTTAAGTTTATTACACCTACTTTCGAAGTATTTTCTTATCTTTAACAGTCGTAGTTTCTTATCTTTAAAAGTTCGTAGGTCTTTCTAAAGATGTTAAATAGATAATCTTTTAATAGTATACGTGTTTATGGGATTAGTATTTATTAGTATTACCTATACATTTTTGTTTTGGAGATTTATTATATAATTCAAAGGCATTAAATCAAGAAATTGAGACATGATTTCAACAGTGTCAGGTGTCGTGTATTGACCACACAAGAAGGATTGTCTGTACTCAAAATTGTTGTGATACTTCTTCCTAAACGATATCAATATAAATTTTAGATTTTATTTTGGCTGGTATTGAGTTAAATTTTATTTACCGTGTAACTTTTGACATTATATTTCGAAAAAAAAGAGTGTATTGTAGTAGGTATACTATAATAGAATAGTGTATTGTATTACTCTTATCCAATGAGTTACTGGTTCGCCCTTAGGGTTGCGGAGGTCAGATGGCTATCGCCCTGTGTAAAATCTAGTAACCTGTCAAATTCGGGTAAGAGTAATAAGCAAACCCTGGATAAATAAAATACCGGGAATAATGCTAGGACGAAGAATAGTGTATTGTAGGGGTTATAGACCTTCACAGGCGACCGCTTTTTATCAGGTGGTCAGCCATAATTGCTTGTTGCCAATGCATTCTTACATGCTTACAAGCATGAATAACAGCGATAAGTGATAAGAAATTAGATTTATATAATTTTGTAGCAGAGCCATACTCCCCCAGCATAAATGGACCGGCTTGACCAGAGAGTACTACCCTCTCACAGAAAACCAGCGTAAAGTAACAGTATCAATTGCGTTTCTTGGGATGAGTGAAAACGCCGGAGGCCCAATCTCCCACAAAACCCTGTTTACTTCCATTTCCCCTTCTCTCCCTTGGGTTAGCAACTCGCATGTGATACTTTAAGTTCATAGGTTGCGGTGACTGCTTATCATCAGACGGACCGTATGCTTGTTTGCCAACCGTCAGGACAGTAAAAATTTTCCCTGATTGCTAATACTATTCTAGCATTGAATATGAGATAATACACTAAGCAATAAAACGTTGTAATATTTGTAAATTAAATTAATCCAATTCTAACTTCAGAAATAATGTACTAAACAATAAAGTCTTGTATAGGATTCAATGGATCCTTTCAAGCTGACCTGATGGCCTTAGAGTTCACTAATGTACGGTTCTGTCATGACACTGTTATGTTATGTCAGAGTCAGGTGTCACGTGACCACCCAAGGTGAAAATCGAATCGACAGCGTGTCGATACGAATATCGATAGCTGAATGACATGCCTAATTCTGTCGTTTATTCAAATGCCTGTGGTTTTACTTGCATTATATTATGTATATTTTTGTGATTGCTTTTTTCGGTTAGGATCACTCTACGAGTTTCCACGAGTTTTGGTTTTCGCTCGGGGTAAAACTTTGTACTGGCATGTGTTCTGATCTGCGTATGCTTACGATTTTGATGTTGAGTGTGTAGCGTTTATTTATTTATCATATTTAATTCGTTATGATCCTATAAGAAATATTTGGTCACAGAAAATCGTTAATATGTATAATTATACTATCCATTGTTAATTATATGATTTGATGAGGAATCTTCTAAACTTTTTAGAGCCGGAAGTGGATCTGTTGCCTTTTTTAATTTACATTGGTCTGGGCTATAATATATGGTATTTCTAGTAGTTCTCTCATCTAAGGTCAAAACAGTAAACCAGTTGCAAACCAAATAGCGTGGCTTTTAAACTTCTAAACATTTAAACGAGGCTCGAGTTAACACCGTGTCAACAACATATCAAGTTACTGAATGCCAGATACAAAAAAAACAAAACTGACATTCTTTGAAATTGAAACTACATCATTACAACAATACAAAACATTCAATTTAGCAAATAAATATTTTTCACTAGCTAATGCCAGCAGCTTCGCACGCGTTTTTTTTTTAAATCACGTGAGGCAAATGACCTTATGCAACCTGATGGTAAGTGGAAGTGGAGTTCACTGAAGAGGTGGCTAATATGGTTGCGGTACCCTCACTTGCCTACACCCAAGATGCCTCTTCACGCCTCGTAACCCCAGGGAACACGTATGGCCGTTTTTTGACGTGCGACAAAGAATAGACTTGGCAAACTTTTTTGTTCGCGATGGAATCGATGCCACAATTAATCGGTGACATCGGAGACCGGAAAGAAGCTGTAGAGGTTCGAGGGTGTTAGAGACCGTGGAGGCCTCGCCAATAATCCAAACGTGTAAAAGATTCACATAATCCCTACATATATCCATACAAACTTTCATCCCCATTCTCCATAGTTATTTTACACCCATGAGAGTATAACGTTTAAAAACTTACTAACTTATAGTAGTTTTTGCTGGACAGCGACATACAGAGAGACCGAGATACTTTCGCATTTATAACATTTGTAATAATCGATACTACGTATCATAAAACAAAACATTCAATTTCGCATTTTTTTATAAAGACAATAGAGGCTTTTGTTGTGAAATTGTAACAAATGCAAAATATGACATTTATTATTCTAAATAATCTCGTATATCAAAACATGCCACAGCGTCGTGCCGATTGTTCTACTAGTAATAGTAAAACATAAGAATGGTTAAGTACTTATAAAATTACTATTTAAAACATTTAATAGTAGTAGAACCATGCTCCTTCCTGCAGAAATGGGTCGGCTTGGCCGATAGGAAGTACTACACACAGATGTACCCCTGATAGCATATCGGCGTAAAGTAACAGTACTGTTGCGTTTCGTGCGATAACTGAGAGCGCTGGAGGCCTAATCTCCCACCCCTTTCCTCCCTTATTCACAGTCTCACCTTCCCTCCTATCCCTTGGGTTGGCAACGCGAATGTGATATACTTGAAGTATCGCAAGCGTTCATAGATTGCGGCGACTGCGTACCATCGAGCGGACCGCTTGTTTGCCAACCGTCATGACAAAAAGAAAACATTTCAACCGAAAATGAATGGAACACCTTTTTCGGGTTTTTTTTGGGTAATTCGGTTTTATACCTCAGGAATCTGCAATCAGTAATTACAAAATGTATTTGAACCTATCTGGAAGTACAGTAAAGTATCAATTACTTAATTAAACGAAGTAAAGTGTCCTCTTCTATTTTTGAAGTCCAGTAATGAATCCTACTGTCATTGATTAATAAACATAAAAAAAACCTAAATTTTTAAATTTGACTTATACTGAGTACTTATTTCTTGAACTTCTCTCTCATCGGATATTAATAAGATCAACGGAAAAATAATAAGACTTCAAACAGGCCTAACTCACACGAACTCTCTAGGTACTTCATTAAAATAACTTTAACCCATAAACTTACTTCACGACCTCCCAGAGGGGGTCGCAACCCACTCATTGAGAGTCACAGCTATAAACCATCACCCACAATCCAATTCACGTGATAAATCGCGCGCAGCATTTTTAGATCATAGTTATTTGTTATTTATTGTTATGGCCGCCATGGTATGGTGCAATGTTTATTTCTTGTGGTGGATTGTGTAATTGTAATGTTACTGCTATGCGAGTCAATTCGATTTTAGTGCTGATTATTTATTTAGATTAACATTTGTTTGTTTCGCTACCATTGGCATTTGGGTTGAACTATTTTGTTCATTGGATTTCGTAACAAAAATATAATGTAATAGCTTCTGCCATCAGCTTCGCCCGCTAGAATAACGATTTTAATACAAACTCTGACTCCTCCTTTTATAAACTTTGAATGTCGAATTTATTTATATCGAATCAACAGCCTAACAATAAGTTTCAAGCTTCTAGCTCTGCAAAATATCGATACTTCCATGCAACTTTTCACCCCTCACAATCTTTGATAAAATGTTTAGTGCGTTGTGTGAGAGCGCCGGGGATTCAATCTCCACCCACTTGTACCCTTTTTTCCCTCCTCATCCTTCTCCTCCTATCCCTTGGGTTGGCAATGCGCATGTGATACTTCAAATATCGCGCACGGTTTTAGATGCGGTGATTGCTTACCATCACCGTGGTGGACCGTATGACCGTCATGAAATAAAATAAATATATGTTTTCGAGTTAATTATTGTGTTATGGAGGACTCACCAAGCAGTAAAATGGGAAGATCGATTAGCAGATGCCATAAGAGGCCGTGCCGTGCCTGCATCTCGGCTGGTTCTTGTGCTCGTTGCTCTGATACAGTCTGTGAATAAGAAACAATATGTCAAAAACATGAAATTATTTAAGTAACATATAAATTTAAGAGTACATAATTATGTTGGTAATAATAGCATAATCATAACATCGGGTGATAATCTTTATCTCTTGATAGGTAATTAGCTGTTTAGGTCAGATGGAATTCGCTCTGTGTAAAAACTAGTAACCTGTCAAATCCGGATTTTTTTTTTTTTATGTTACAAGTTGGCAAACAAGCATACGGCCCACCTGATGGTAAGTGGTTGCCGTAGCCTATGAGCGCTTGCAGCACCATTAGTAGGTGCCACTCACGCGTTGCCAACCTCGAGATATTAGTTCTTAAATCTCGTCCACCCAGTAATTTCACTAGCGTACAGTGCCCTTCAAACCGGAACACAGTGCGGTGGTACCTACCTAGCCGGCCTCTTGCAACAAAAGACCTACCACCAGTATGACGGATTAGGGTACTAAGCAGACCCTGGGTTAATATAATACCAGGGATAATGTTATAAAGAAAAAAAGAAACAAGATACAAAAAAATATAATTTGGATTAAATTATCACAATTATTTAGCTGTTATACGTTGATGTAATCCATTCTTTAAGTCTGGTGTACATGTTCAGAATATCACGAAATTACAACGGACGCATCACTAAACCAATAAGTATTTATGAATGTGTATTGCTGCACTACTGGCCTTGACAGCGTCATCGTGGCGTAAAAAGGTTTAGCCCTTACGGGGGTTAAATTGACTCTGTCCTTAGAGTGCCTCCTTGGAGGCTGAAGCACGGCTTAAGACGGCATCGAAGGAAGCGCTGCGAGCGCATTTTACTTTTAGTTAATGTATTTGGACGCAAATAAACAATACCATGTCAACCCACACGAATGTCATTTCGAGAAAAACACGTTTGAAAATTATGAGCAACTTGAGTTTATATGATTTTTTTAATGTATTAGTCAAGTTTTTGACAATTTCAGATTTATGTAAGTTATTTTATTTATTTTCACAAAAAATAAGTATACAAACTGCATATTTTGTATATAAAATAACCCAAAACGTTTAACATAATACATAAATTGCATGATTGAAAAAATGGCTTTTTAGTAGTTTTAAAGCTTAAAACCCTACAAATATTAAAGAAAAATGTTCTTCACCCATTTACCAACACTTCTGCATATATAACGCAGTTTTTTCATTTTTGTGGGTTGACATGGTATTGCTTATTTGCGTCCATTTAACTGACGGTGATTACCACGTGTCACCAATCCAAACGTAGGAAGTTGGGATAAGAAGGGAACAAAAATTTGAAATGAACAAAAATACGGGTGATAGTTTAGGACTTTATCAATACGCTATCGTAACTCTCTCTGGCTATCATTATACACAAGCGTAATGGCGCGACCCCACCGATGCGTTCTCTGTGCACAGCCACGCGGTGCATGTTAGAGATGGTTGTTTGTTCGACGACGTTAGTTTACGAGTCCTCTGCAGCGCACGCTATATACGAATATTAAGATTGCTTCTCCGCCCATGCCACTTCCTGCACTGAAGCTAAGCAAAGTAACTAGTTTTTACACAGAGGTCGGATGACAATCGCTCTGTGTACATAGGTGTGTGTGTAGCAATGACGGCAATTTGCGCATAGCGTGTTCGTGGGTTGCAATGGACACTATTGCATATATTTGAAAGCGAAGCTAGACATGCGTACCCTCTCCGTGTGCAGCGGTGGGGTCGCGTCCTTAAGTTAGGTTTCATTCGCACTTTCCGCAGGTCACGTCGCTATTGTTAACTATGCAGAAGCGCTGCGCTTTCACCAGCATAGAAATTTGAATTACTACATTAGTATAATTATGTACATATTAATCTAATAGATGTTCATCTCATATGATACGAAAATGGACTTCTTGAAAATGGACTAAGGCAATGAGTCGGAGTGATATAGTTAATATCTTTTAAAAATTGTTTTGCGCTATAGCTCCATGGCCCCAGTGTTTCTACTGTAAACGGTACAAAGATTTTAACCAATTATGTTATGATAAATTAATTTTAGAATACACACGCCACCACACACTGGAACACCACGCCAGCGGACACAGATAAATCGACATTTTCTAAAAATGAATCCTAGCTAATTCGGTTTATCGCCGCCGCAACAGAATTACATGAAAATCGATGGAGCCAATTCCGAGATTCGGATTATATATACAAGAATTGCTCGTTTACAGGTATTAGATATTATGTGTTTAGTAACGATTAAAGTATATTACACGTATAGAGTTACACCTAGTCGAGTTGTATAAAACATTTATTGCACATTGCACAACTGCATTTCCGTAATCGCATAGATATTTTAGACGCGTGAGTTAGTCGTTAAATTGTTACAGCACGGTAACGTTTAACTATAAACTTTAACCGTGTTAACATTGAACCGAATTTAAAACCATGGCACTTTAACATGGAACTGCAGTTTAACTGACGGTAAATAAACTTTCAGTAGTAGTAGAACCATGCTGAAATTGTTTTTTTGCTTTTAATGACGTGTCCTTTAGTTATTTAAAAACACTTCATTAATACTACGATCTATCCTAGAAAGACTAATAAGTAATTTAAAATCTAACATAAATTGCTAAGTGGAGTAAAACTTTACTGTCTCTATTAAGGGGAACGCACTTTGTTCTTGCGTCTTTATATATTAGAAGCACTCACTGAACTATCATTTACACTAATTTAATACACTAACTTAAAGGGTTTTGTTCTTTTAAGTCTTCTCACTATGTCCGTGTCGTCATCACCATGCTGAAATGTATGAAAATCGGCGCAAAGTAACAATATCATTAGGTACTGCTGCCTTTCGTGCCATGAGTGAGAACGCCGGAGGCCCAACCTCCCACTCCCTTTATACCCTTCCTTTTTTCTCTTTCATCATCATAGGAGAGAAGTCCTATAGCCCATGGGGTTGGCGACGCGCTTGTGATACTTCAAGTATCGCAAGCGTTCATAGGTTGCGATGACTGCTTACCATCAGGCGGCCAGGACGTATGTTAATTATAATTTGAATTTAATGTTGTTTTGTAAGCTCATCAATATCTCCTTCAATTGTGAATCGATTTAAAAAAAATTATTTTTGGTATAAAATAAAAATTTGGGTCTATCTAGACGGTCCCATTGCAATTTGTTCATGTCTTCGTCTTCGTCCTAGTATTATTCCCGGTATTTTTAATTCTACCCAGGGTCTGCTTATTACTCTTATCCGGATTTGACAGGTTACTAGTTTTTACACGGAGCGATTGCCATCTGACCTCCGCAACCCTAAGGGCGAACCAGTAACTCATTGGATAAAAGCAATTTACTTATCAAGAGTTAACGATTATTATCAGATGTTATGTGATAACAACCGGGACCGACAGCTTAACGTGCTCTCCGAAGCACGGTGGGGAGACCCATGAACACACGCCCAGACCGATTTAACAAATATCTGCCCGAGCGGGAATCGAACCCGCAACCGTCGAGACTAAAGGCAGCCACGCTACCCACAACGCCACAACGGTGTCATTGCAATTTGTTCATGAAGTGATGACAAGATTCTCCAGAAACTGAGGTATTAATATAGTTTTTCCTAAGACGACGTTGTGTCGCAGCGGTAGCGAACCTGCCTTAAACGCCACAGGTCGCGGGTTTGATTCCCCCACGGAGCATAATATGTTTGTATTGACCATGCAAGCATATTTTCCGGTCTGGGTGTATTTGTCCTTGTCATTGTGAATGTTTCCGGACCGACACAGGATATTAGTATCCTAATGGGGGCCATTGAGTGTGTAGCGTTTATTTTATTTATTTTTTATTTAAGTAAATAAATAAAATCAATCAATCAAGTTTATAGGCGTCGGGATGTGACGACCCCATCGCCCGCTGTTGGGATAACCTCTGTCACAGCAGAGATTATTCCACCAGTGCAATCAGTCACACTGGTGGTAGGTCTTTTGTTGCAAGAGGCCGGCTAGGTAGGTACCACCGCAGTGTCCAATATTCTGCCGCCAAATAGTAGTGCTTAGGCACTACTGTGTTCCGGTTTGAAGGGCATTGTACGCTAGTGAAATTACTGGGCGAACGAGATTTAAGAACTCATATCTCGAGGTTGGCAACGCGCGAGTGGCACCTACTAATGGTGCTGCGAGCGCTCATAGGCTGCGGCAGCCACTTACCATCAGGTGGGCCGTATGCTTGTTTGCCAACTTCTAACATAAAAAAATAAAAATAAAAAAAAAAAGTTATTATGTATAGATCATCTCCAAACATACAAAGAAATACATTTAACCTCTATAAGTATTAAAGCTGACGCTTGGCAAATGTACCATTTGACTAATTATTAAGGCTGTATGGATGCTGGCCGCATATACCAGATGGCATTATGCCATTGAGGATATACACTTTGCTTACAAATGTAAAATATGTGACAGCCTAGACGTTAAATAAATTTATATGTGACTTAAATACGTTAGTAAATCAACAGCGGTAGGTTTTGTAGAAAGCTAAATAGAATAAGACGTCAAGTCAAACCAGCGAGATACGCTGTACGTGAGTTTTTACACAAGAGTCCTAACCTTTTATAAAACTGGCTATTTTATTTTATTTATATTAATAATAATAATATAATTTCTTTGATTTTTTTTTTAAATTTTGTTCGTCAGACGTCGTGTGACATCAGAATGGCGTCGCGTGCGCGTGTTGGACTTTTTGAATGCTACCTAACTATACCTACATTATTAACCTAACCTTTTAGTTCTATGTTAATAACTTCGACTTACATAATAATATTATGAAATTTTAATAATACTTGGTACAATTACTTTAAAAAATTCACAAGTTTTCATTCGCTGCCAAGTTTACGTATGATGCCATACTATCGTGTGACATTATTTAACTTAATGAAAATTCATCGGCTAAAACTCACGCGACTTGACTCTACGTCTCACTCACCCTGATCAAGGTCCTCCGATGGGTCCCAAACAAGTCGGTACCTAGACCGATTGAACGAGAGTTTTAGTTCATAAATTTTCATTAACATGAAGTTAATGCTTCGCACCTGGCTACCAAAATCCGTCCCTGTATCGTCTCTAACATGTAATGTTTAAAACAGTATGATCACAAATACCTACGTCCTGGAATCCAGGTCATCGTTGACGCCTATGCACTGTCTAACTGTTAGTTTTCGATGCGATTCGCCTTGCAATGGTGAAATGCAAGCCCTTGACAAATGTTTGGTTCCAATGTTTGTTTGGAAAGTGGCGTAACATTTAAAAAACTGATATGTGATTTTGAACTGAACTTAGTGTTTGAATTTTTTATATATATAAAATAAATTATTGTAGAGTTAATTTCTAATAAAAAAAAACAAGCTACTCAGAAAATATGATCATAAATTATGTTTATGCTCAGCGTTCCCTTATAAAAGACATTTTCGACTTCCTTCAATAAATTTAAATACTTTAAACTTTTGAGATAATTTTTTTTTTCAATGATTGTACTACTATTAAATTTGAAAGGTTATCAAATTAATTATCTCTACACAATACTTTACGAATTGGGCATTAGATTGTTAAAAAAACTTGTCAAACATTTGAACCAAGCTTGGCTACCGTTAACCTTACCGCACGTCTGACCGTATCAATATTAATGACAACTGTCTAATTTGCTTACTGCAAGCGCATACAATGTTTAATCGTAAGAGATAGGCGCCGGGTTTTTTTAATTCCTTTATCTACAATTCGATAGTAGAAATGTATTGGTACTTGTAGATTTAATGCATTCGCCATTAAATGAAACCTTAATCTTCAACGTTTCTTGGAGATTAGTCTATCTTAACATACAGATAAATAAAATTGAAGTGTCTGTTTGTTTTAAATTAACAATTTTTCACTAAATGCATATGAAAGTATATACATACATACATACATACATACATACATACACACTGTGTCGGGGGTACGGAAATATTCACAAGGACAAACCCACCCAGAGCGGAACACATGCCTATATGGTCCATACAAAGCATCTGCTTCGAGCGGAATCAAACCCGCAACCTGTGGCGCTTAAGATAGGTTCGCTACCGCTGCGCCACAACGCCGTCAAAGGAGTAACTTAGGTTACTTTTATTAAAGGCAAAGAATTAGGGGCAATAAAGAAAAATCGGTACACCCCGCGAGCGCAACCGCGGCCGCAGCGAGTTTACATATAAATGGAGAACTTATAGTAGGCAATTTGATAGATAGATAAGTTGTTTGCTAAATCAAAGGTTGTTTGGTTGTAAGTGGTGATTTTAGTGTAGACATTGCGAGTAACTTAATGTGCTAACCATAGATTACAAATATTATGCTGTTAGTGCTAAGAACTGGCTAATAACCATTATGAATACTGGTTATTTTAATGTCATTATTTCACTAATTTTATAGACCATAGACAAGGTAGAGCGCATGGTGAGTTTCTACAAACAGGCTTTGTAATAAATTTGAAATGAAATTAGGTACTATAAATAGCATTAGGTATAAAACATTTTTCAATCTTTAAAAGTCGAAAATTAAAACTATAAATCAAGAACAATAATCATTTTTATGTCAAAATACTTTCGTAATTTTAACTCGATAAAACCGTAGTCGATGATTTAATATAATGCTGTAATATCGTAATTAAAAATAAACCCCACTTAATGCGTAGCGTCTTCCGTTCAAGTCATAGCCATAGACAGTTTGACATGTCGCCTAAAATGGCGCGGCCGCCATGACACTTGCAAATTACGCACGCGAATTAAAATTCTAACAACGGATTAGTAAATGGTGAGCTAATAATTGTTTTAATTATACTGTTTCTAAGTGGCGTTTGTAAAAAAATGTTTTTAATTGTTTACTTTATACAAAACTAGCGGGCCCGGCAGACGCTGCCCTGCCATGAAAATGAAAAAAAAAAAACAGTGAGGCCCGATAGCAGCGCCCCCTACTGGGTCCAATTGTTAATCTAAACGGTCTCGAATCCACCGGAATACACAAAAAAATGATCAAAATCGGTCCAGCCGTTTAGGAGGAGTTCAGTGACATACACGCGTACAGTAGAACATTATATATAATTATATAAAAATATTCTATTGATTATATATAATGAATGCATATACTTCCTTCATATTAGGGACACATCCCTAGTGCTCCTTCGCAAATTCAACATTATCGCAACGGAATAAAATTAGTCACACGCTAACTTCATTCGGTTAAGTTACGAGCTTGTGACTAACTTCGCGAGTCTTTGACGTTCGGTCTGTATACAATGGCCTATCCATAGTATACAGCATATACTTACAGTAAAGTAATTAAAAAGAACTCTTGAATTTTTAATCTTTCCTTAGCGAAACGCATTACAAAATATATTTTTAAACATAAAAAGAGATTTTTATCTAAAGTACTAAAATTAATAACGAACAAAGATTCTAACAAGTTATCAGAAGGCCTAAAAGTAATAAATTTCTCTTGCCATACATTTCGCATTAAGGATGCGTGGGAGGTCTTGTCGCCTATTTTCCTACATTATATTTCGAAGAATACATTCTTTGAAAACATTCTAGGTTATATACTTAAACTAGGTTCTGATTAAATGTAGCTGTTATTTATTTTCGCAATAATAATCCGCTATATTTAGCATACGAATTATTTAAGCTAATTATACAGCTATCGTGACATACATAAAATTGCAACTATTTAAATCAAAAAGTTGTTTTTAATGCTACTGTTTTTTAAAAATCTTCATATCATTGAAGAGCTATTGTACACTGGATAATTTTTTTCCGTATATACGTATAAAGGCTTTAAATCTACTTTTCAATTTTGTCAAGTTGGCAAATAAGCATACGGCCCACCTGATGGTTAGATGTTGCCGTACCCTATGAGCGCTTGCAGCACCATTAGTAGGTGCCACTCACGCGTTGCCAATCTCGATATATTAGTTCTTAAATCTCCTCTGCCCAGTAATTTTACTAGCGTACAGTGCCTTTCAAACCGGAACACAATAATGTAAACACTATTGTGTAAACAGAATATTTGACACTGCGGTGGTACCTACCTAGCCGGACTCTTGCAGCAAAAGACCTACCACCAGTGTGACGGATTGCACTGGTGGAATAATCTCTGCTGTGACAGAGGTTAACCCAACAGCGGGGTCGTCACATCCTGACGCCGGGACGAGATTTTGATAGACAAATAAAATTTTTGCATGCAAAAATCATATTTTTATGATGCAAAAATCATAAAAATGCGAAACGTAAATATTAGTTATTACTTGCAGCTAAGTCATTAAGTCTCTTAAGTAGACACAAACACGTAAGCACAAACAGTATTAAGTAATTTCGTTTAGCAATAAAACATTTGTACGGCTTCTTCGAATATTCTATGTTAGTTTAGTAAGTTTAACTAACTACTAACAGAACTAGGAGTTTAATAATCAAACTCTTGTTACGTCAGCTTTGCTAACTACCGGTCTTCGCTCAGTTTTATGTATACATTATGATTACCTCAAATAAACACACAACATATACAAGCAAAAATTCTTCGTCGTCCTAGCATTATTCCCGGTATTTTATTTAACCAGGGCCTGCTTATTATTCTTATCCGGATTTGATAGGTTACTAGTTTTTACACAGAGCGATTGCCATCTGCCCTCCGTAACCTTAAGGGCGAACCAGTACCTCATTATATAATAGCAAATAATCTATCAAGAGTTGAACGATTATTATCAGATGTTATGTGATAACAACCGCGACCGATAGCTTAAAATGCTCTCCGAGGCATGGTGGGGAGACCCACAAAGACAAACGCCGAAACAGATATTTATAACAAACGGGAATCGAACTCGCAACCGTCGAGACTAAAGGCAGACTCGCTACCCAAAACGCCACAACTACTGTTACTAACAAAAAGTTGCCATTTGTTATCAAAAGTTGTCCACCAGCGTTAGGTGTGCCTTCTTAACAAATACTGGTATTTATGGTCCCGTGGTTTGGACTGCACGGTACTTAAATTAAATAATAATGAAATTTCATCATCATCATCATATCAGCCGAAAGACGTCCACTGCTGGACATAGGCCTTCCCCAAAGAGTGCCACAATGACCGGTCCTGCGCCACCTGCATCCAGCGGAGTCCCGCGACCTTTACCAGGTCATCAGTCCACCTTGTCAGGGGTCTACCTACTCTGCGCCTTCCGGTACGTGGTCGCCATTCGAGAACCTTTCCGCCTCAACGGCCATCGGTTCTACGTGCAATATGCCCCGCCCACTGTCACTTTAGTTTAGCGATTCGGAGGGCTATGTCGGTTATTTTGGTTCTGCTACGGATTGCCTCATTTCTGATGCGATCACGCGGAGAGACTCCCAGCATAGCCCTCTCCATTGCCCTAATAATAATGAAATTTATGTTGTTGCTTTTATTAATTGAGGTATTAAATGGGTATTAAGTACAAATATCTGCCCGCGACTTTGTCCACGATAACCTTAAAAATATTATGTTAAAGAACCAATTATAAATTGGAATATTAAGGTGGTATCTGTATGCCAAATTCCATTCGAATCCGTTCAACAAACATCTAAACATACAAACTTTCACATTTATAATATTAGTAGGATTTGGTTTTTATCGGTTTGTTAGTAAATCAATCTTTTTCTTTCCTTCTTTTGGTTGTAAAAAAGATATCTCGCCTAAATTTGATAACATATAGATAAGATTAGATAACTTTAAGTAGTGGCCGACGACTAATTATGAGAAAAACGCTTAACCCATAAACCTCTGTCAAATAATGAATTATTCTTTCTATAAGTAGCACAATCGAATATTTTTAATTAAAAATTTAATCATATCCGTAATATTTTAGACATAAGAGCAGATATGACATATATTTATGTAAATTTATTTAATATTCATTAGGGCATCTGTATACGCATTTTTATTGACCATAATATCTTTAGGGCATCGTTTACTTTAATAAGGTAAGATAGGATGGTATTGTGGGAGTAGTTGTCTACATTACTTTAATAAATTAAGTAAGCTGTGACGTCCCACTTTTTATGAAATCCCCCCATGGGACACCCTAAATACCGCTTTTACTTGATACACTACACGCTTGAGTACCAATTATACAAATAAAAAGTGTACAATAATAACTTTTAATGTCAAATTATAATTATGATTATTGTATAGTAATGCAATGGAAGTAGGTAATATTAGAAGAGCTGTTATCTAATGCAGAATTTGTAAAATCGAATCTTAGGGTATTGTCATACCGACTCCAGGCTACACGCACAGACGGGAAGATCTATACAAATAAATAAAACTGCAGTGTAAATACATAAATGTATTACATAGAAAAATATTTTTTAATTGTCTGTCGATCATTTTTTCCACCTCATCTCTGAAACGGCTGGAGGGATTTAGTGGGATTTTTCTGGCAGATACCTGATTTTATAAGGAGTAACTTAGGCTACTTTTATATTAGATTTAGATCTGTTAGACATTATACAGGTTGTTATAGATACATATACCCATATATTTCTTTCGACACACTTTTAAAACAGCTTTAATCTTCTGAAATTTTCCCAAACGTTTTCCATTTGACTCTAATCCATTTTACACTAATTAAGAAACCTTATAAAATAAGATAGCTTTAATACGATGATCCACTGTGAAGACCCGATACCGGACACCGTCGGTGGAATTAAGTGAGCAAAGCTTTGATAATATTATTGATATATTCACTTAGAAAGCAGATTTTGTTAGCTGACTTAAAACATAAATGCTAGATTTCAACAGTTGGATGGTATGGGTAGCTGTGATTCTGGTGGATATACATTTTTTAATAATTTGAACGAGGACTCTGGGGATAAAGAATGAAACCTCTCGAAGAGTATTTTTGTAGTTTAAGTTGGCAACAGTGGTTTTTTTAAACAACTCATAAGGGATTGGGCCTCCGGCGTTCTCACTCATCGCATAAAACGCAACGGTGCCTTCTGATACTGTAACTTAACGCTGATTTTTTTTGAGATCGTAGTACGTCCTCGGCCGAGCTGGCCATTTGTGCTGGGAAAAGCATGGCTCTACTATTACTAAATTGTGTTTATCATATTCGCCATTTTATCTTATTTATCTTTTTAAGCTATTCTGTCTAAGTTGGTGATAACGACGGCCTATACAAGCTGTTACCGGATGCCGGATCAAAGAAATGCATCACGCGCATCATGGCGTGGAGAGTAATAGTTTGTGACATTTTCTCTTCTATTAGAAGGGATTACTTTGACGGATAGATAACATTTGACATAAAGCTGTAAATTATCATGTATTATAGACACTTCCGTATTGAAAGAAGTTAAGCTTTTTGTGGGAAATTTTGTTATTAGTTAAAGTTACGAAATTTGAAAAGATTTAGGATTTCAAAACCAATCATAAATATATTAAAGAATATCCACCAACATTGTGGCGTGCTAGTAGCGACATGCTTTGGGCATCGGCGGCTGCAAATTTGATTCCCGCTCGGAGCTTATGTTTCTTATAAAAATCTATCCTTTGGACAATTGTCCTTGTGGGTCTTCCTACCACGCCTCCGTGAGCACGAGATCCTGGTAAAATACCAGGAATAATGCTATGAAGAAGAAGAAGATTAAAGTATATTGATTAAATATCGTTTGGTTCGGCCCCGCCTCTGGTTTCACTTGCATAATTCCGACATTTCGCTTAATGGAATTATCAGTTTACTTAGAAACTGATTGATTATGTCGACCTTATCGCAAATATTTTGGTGACAGATCTCCGTAGCCAGCCCTTACGTAACTTTCTAACCTTTCTCTTTAGGGCTACATAGCTCGTTACGTTCTATGGTTGTTGTAATTTTACGTTGTAACACCATTGTGATTTGCTAATGCAATTTTAACCCATTCACAGTTCAGACAGTAGACACAATAGTTAAACAATTGAACTGAGCCATATGTCGTATAGCGAACAGGGAACGTAGTACCTTAAAGGGGGTGTTCTTAGTCCAACCTTAAATAGGTTATACATCATAGATTTACCTTATTTACGTCATAGATTTTTATTTATTAAAGTAATGTTAATTTTAAATATATTAGTAGAGTACATATTTACAATTCAATGGTCATCATTGCTAGAATGCTAATTGCATTTCCCCGCTGAATCGTAAGCCTGATCAACCTTCCTGTCACCTGATATAGCAATGAGTCGGGGTTGTAATATCGTTTAGAAATGGCTAAGCACTAATTCTCCATGGCCCAAGTATTTCAAGTTTTATTTACTTATTGTATATCGAGTTTTTATTCGTTTTTTAGTATAATCTTAATTGAAAGGCCACAGAAGCATTACCCACCCTAGTAAGTATATCGATGTGAATTAACTTAATTAAGTATTCGTGCTGTATTTTGTCATGTAAGTTTCGGAGACACAGACTCCAGATATAGGCGATATTGCCTTTCTTTTTCACTCATCTCAGCAAAAATGGACCATGCACCCTAAAGGTAGTAGAATTGAAATGAATAAATAAATTATTATATAATCAATCACTCCGCGGATAGAGGTATAAGATTTGATGTAGTAACTAAGATTACTGAATCCAAATTCCTTTTAAATATCAGTGGTTGTAATCAGCACATCTTTTTGTTTTGAAGTGAGAAATTTGAATTACAAAATAATAAAAATATGGATGATTTTTTTAAATAACTAGGTACCTGTATTTCGCCATTATATCTCGTGGGCAGTGTCTAAGGTACTGGCACTTGTCTTCCGGCACTTTCACTATTTATTGTGCACATAATCATGTATTATAAGATAAGTAACTTTGCTTTTTGAAGCTATGATTAACTTAAGTATCCCTATGATCGAGTCATGCACTTTCATTTCATGTAACTATTAATAAAACAGCAAAATCAAAACAAGTGTTTATTAATCACGAAGTTCACTTAGAGGTCAAGAAAAGGCCTTCGTTAAAGCGTACAACAATAGAAAGTACTCCACAAGGGCAAGCTTTCGTACAAGGTCTAATAAGGGCAAAAATTTTACTACAAGGTCGTTCGTGTTCGTTAGTTAAAATAAACAAGTTACATAGTTTGATATAAGAGAAAGAATACATTAACATATTATTATGTATTTTCTTTTCCTTTTAAATGTAACATAGTTTACGTGCTTATATCTTTTATTTATAAGCATTGCAAAAAAGTCAGTTATAAGGAACCGACAAAAGTGAAAACTTGTTTCATTTCATTTCGTTTCCCTTAACTTCACTACACCCCACTACACCAAAACGGTCAATGCGGCTTAAGAATTTTTCACTTTAAAATCAAAATTATCGCGTTAAAATACTTAGCACAATTAAGATTTTCCTTCAATTTTTCAGAAATTTTCACGTCGCTTATGTATGTATGTTAAATCCTTAGACCTTAAAGAACTCTTTAGTAACAATAAATTATTCATTGAATTAAAATGAATTCTCTTTCTAGAGGTCAAAATCCAGACAAAAACGCATTGGAATTGAGATAAATTTAAATTTAAAAATAAGCATTGACTTTCAATACTTAAAATGTAAATATTTTATAGTCATACTAACCATTGATATGTGTGCTGCGTCTTTCTTTCTAAGTACTCAAACGACCAAGGAAACCTGCATTTTTTGTAAGAAATCTTCGGGACATACGCACAACTCACCGAAGTTTTGTAATTGGAATAAACAAAAACGTGAGTAGAAAACGAAAGAAATGTTAAAAGCTCAATAAGTTAAAGAAGAAATAATAAAATAAGAATATAATAATTGATTTTGAAGACATTTTCTTCCTCGCATAAAAACTCTGTGGAACCAGCTTTCGCCAATTGTCTTTCCGAACCGAATACGACGTGGTAAAGGCCAGGCAGGTAGGTACTACCGCAGTGCTAGATATTCTACCGCAAAACAGTATTGATTTTGGTATTGCTGTTTCTCGGTTTGAAGGGCACTGTAGCTAGTGAAATTATTGGGCAAAAGAGATTTAAAAACCAATATTTCGAGGTTGGCAACGCTTGGGTAATACCTACAAATGGTATTGCAAGTACTCATAGACTATGTGAACCGCTTACCATCAGATGAACTGTATGTTTGCCTACTCTTTCCTTAAATGTTGGCAACGCACCTGCATGCCTTCTGGTGTTACAGATGTTTATGCGCTCACTAACATAAAAAATAACCAAAAATATCTTCTACTTTCAAAGAGATATAGTGTAGAATATACAACATCCTTTATAACTTATAAGTATCATTCACCTCCCGACCTCCTTGTTATTTATGTCCGGCTAAGATAAACGCTTTGATGTTACATCTCAAATCATTGTTATTGCACATTACAGATCAATTATTGTTAAATAATATATCATCTTAAAGACAATTATGTTTCGAATCTTTGTTCAATCAAAATGAAAACATGCTTGTTCTAGATTTGCATAAGTGTATGCAGTATGGGTACTTTACTAAGTACTAATGCGTTTCGTTCGTTATTTTTCTTTCCCTTGGTTCGGAAACGACCGTATATAGGCTGCAGTGGTCGCATACCATGAGGAGGGCCATATGCTTGTTTGCCGTTTTTGGTACAAACATATTCTGTGTGATTATTCTTTTTTTTAACAAAACGAGTTTCTTTTGGAAATTATCTCTTATTTAAGCTATCCTTGAAAGTGATTATACTAGTATGAAATATTTTGATGTTTATTTATGTAAGTAAGATACTTAACTTAGCTTAGCTTTAAAATAATCAATGTAAAGATTCATAATTTGGTAAAATACGTTAAGCCGTTCTTTTTGTATAATATAATATTAAAGAAACAAAATTTCCACATTCAAACTTCACTAGCTAAGATTGAAGCGGAATGTGCATATTTACCAGAAATTGAACGACTTTTCTCATCAACCTTCACGGCTGAAGATTTCAAATGAGATGGGGCAATGGAATTAGGTGACTGGGGTAGTTCGGGTCTTATATAGGTCAACGACTAAATCTAAGTTTTCCAGTTTCCTAGTATATGAAGTTAAAGCTGTATCTAGGGCTACCACGTTTAACTAATAGAAAAATATCATATTTTGGATATTTGTATTTTATGAAGGTTTGAATATTGAGATCTAACCGACCCTTGACGCCTCTTGAGATTATTTACGCTAATCTTACATCCTATTAAAACAAATATGGGATGTTTTTATAGTACGAAGATACATTGTCATCATTTAGCATTTTGGCAAAAAAGGTTTAAGATTACTCAAATTTCATATGTAGCTGTTATGCTTAGCGATAGAAATAATTCCAGGAAAATATGTGACCTAAAATAGGTACATTCTGACCTTTTAAAAGTATTAGATACCATATAACATTATGGTCAAGCTAAAACGATGATTATGTAAAGTTAGTTATTGTTATTCACATCGACAACGCGAGTATAAGTTCGTTTTCGAAGCGCGTATACGCCCGTGTAGGCGAGCGTTTAGAATTGGAGGGCATAAACGTGTATAAGCGTGTAATATAAAGAGTTATAAACCACCGGTTCGAGCGTACATGGCGCTGGTGTATGCCCGTGTAAGCGCGTTCGGCTTTTGAAGAGTAAAGGCGAGTGCAAGAGAGTGCGCCAATACGACCGCGTACCTACTCTCGAAAAAAAAAACACTATTCTGTAATCGCCCTTAGCTAAGCGGATTTTAGTATCGATAAGTATCACCTTGCAAAGTCTGACACTTGTGAAGTTTCATCCTGTTATAAAATTAATCGTCTTTTAACAATGCTCACAATCGATAGAACAAAAAGGCACAGTGGTAAATTTTACATTAAGACTGTTATAATCAGAGTTATTAACTTTATAAATAGACGCAAATAAGCAATACCATGTCAAGCCACAAAATTGAAAAAAATGAGTTATATATGTAGAAGTGTTTGCAAATTGCTGAAGAACATTTTTCTTTAATATTTGTAGGGTTTAAAGCTTTAAAACTTCTAAAAAAGCCATTTTTTTATTATGCAATATATCTATTATGTTAAACGTTTTGGGTTATTATATACGAAATATGAAGTTTGTATGCTTACTTTTTGTGAAAATAAGTAAAATAACTAACATAAATCTGAAATTGCCAAAAGCTTGACCAGTACATAAAAAAAAATCATATAAAGCCAGTTGTTCACAAAATTTCAAACGCGTTTTTCTCGAAATGACATTGGTGTGGGTTGACAAAGTATTGCTTATTTGCGTCCAAATACAATTAACAAAACACATGTCTGAATAAAGTGAAAAACGGAAGTGTTTGAAAAAAGACATACATAGTAACAAAATCTATGAACTAAATATTGCAACGTAACCAATGGCATGATTATCGCGATTCTACATCGCGCTATTGAAATTTTCTCCGTAGATAAGCATAATATAATTATACGACTTCAACTACGATTGTTTTTTTTGCTTTGAAGTATCACCCGTCATGATACCATAACATTTTTATTTTGAGGTTTTGGATTTCTTTATTTGCGTTTATATAATATTACTAGATATATATGCTTTTATTAAAGAAGCTTTTCTAATTTGTTTCTATATTAGCGATTAATTTTCGCTTCGTAGTATTCTTCTTAAATAATGTTATAATAGATTTTTTGGAAATTATATCGAATTTAAAACTAAACTAGTTTTAAAAGGTTATATAGTAAACAATTTAATAAACCCAAAAATAATACAGAATATAAAGATTAAATTAAAAAATAATTTGTTTTATCGTAATTCATAGTATAAGGGTGTCTGATAACCCTAGCAATAATAGACAATTAAACTCCCTAAAAGATATTACAAGTGCCCTTCAAATCCTGTCCATGCCCTAGCCTTAGGGCTTTAGACGACCTTGACTCAGTGAAAATATACAAATCATTTCTGACGTAATGACGTGACATTATGCGACTGAGGCATAACTTATGAAGCCACTTAACTGAAGGGCATCATTGCCTAATAGTTCGTGTTATATGTAAATTACCTGATACCTATCTGATTACGAATATTTTTAGGTAGCCCTTATTAAACTCACTTATTGCTCGCGACTTTATTTGAAAATGTGGCCCGCGTGTTACACTCAATTGAAAAATAAAAAATAATTTATTAGAGTTAACTGCTACGTAGATAATTTTTTATGAAATAAATATGAAAGTATTAATATAAAATATGTAGGATATTTATTATTATGGATTATGTACCATCGTACTAATATAATAAATGTCAAAGTTTGTGAGGATGTATGGATGGATATTTGTTAATTTTTCACGCAAAAACTAATAGACAGATTTAAATTAAATTTGGTACACACATACCTTATTATCTGAATTAAAATATAGAATACTTTTTATCCCGAAAATATGTTTGGTTCCCGTGGGATCATCAAAACACTACATAGCGTGAGCCGAGCCACGTGCATAGCTAGTAATCAATAAATCGGTTATAATCGGTAATAGCGAAATTAGCTTATTATTATTATATTATTATAAGTGATATTGCTATCTATATATATAAGAGAGATAAGGGGTTCGAAACACATAAGATAACAAGCACAACCGCCCAAACAACAAATGTCTATATAATCAACACAAACATGCCCCAAGCGCAATAAAACCCGCAACCATAGTCGTTTAAGCCAGGTTCTGTACAACCACACGGCGATGGTCATTAGACAAGTAATTACTTATCCTAATATTAACGAGAATTTATCGACTTTAAAATATCATTTCTGTCATCAAGCTATGGATATACGAATAATGAAACACAGATAATGAGCCGACAGTTGAAATGGGAAAGTGGAAACCTTGCTAGTGTTGTTGATGCATTTGCAATTCATACGTTTTACAGGTTTTATTTTAATTATTGCGAGATCACTTTAATCCTTACTAATATTATAAATGACAAAGATTCTCTGTTTATCTGTCAAAACACGCTAAAACTACTAAACCGATTTAAATGAAATATGGTACACAGATACTATCTGCCTGACATAGGCCACTTTTTAATGCGAAAAAGGATTTTAAGGTTGAAAGGAAGGGTTAAAAGCTGTATGGAAGTATCGTCATATTTAGAGCTAGAAGCTTGAAACTTATTTTTCGGGCGAAGTATCGGGCAGAAGCTAGATAATATAAAGTGGGTTTTAATCAATATTTATAATTTTATTTGCGTAATTAGTTCAGTTTTTACGATATTATCATAACCATTAATTAAAGATTAATTAAATTTTATGATGAGCTGATGATATCACACCGTGCCTCGGAGAGCACGTTAAGCTATCAGTCCCGGTTATTATCAATAACATCTGATAATAATCGTTAACTCTTGATAAGTGAATTGCTCTTATTCAATGAGTTACTGGTTCGCCCTTAGGGTTACGGAGGTCAGATGGCAATCGCTCCATGTTAAAACTAGTAATCTGTCAAATCCAGATAAGAGTAATAAGCAGACCCTGGGTACATAAAATACCGGGAATAATGCTAAGATGAAGAAGAGCTGATGATATCAAGCACTGTATTCAATAAACAACCATAAATTGTGTTTAAAGTAATAGTGAAAGATATTTAAATGACACTTTTAATTTTTGGTTTTTAATTTGTTTTAATAAGACTTACATATTAATAATAGTTAGACTTACATATTAATAATATGTAAGTATGAATAATTGTAATGCGCGAAAAATAAAGTTTCTACAATTCTGCCACGCATATCTTTGTAAATTCTATCGATAAGAAAACCGAATTTTTTATCTATACTTGGTGCAACACTAGTGCATGATAGCGTATAAGTATGCTCATCATTAGCCGTATATTATGAAGTTACATTATACAGGTACAGTTAGAGGATTAGCCTTTAGGTTTTCGTAATTATTGCCAACAATGTTGGCGTGAAAATGTCTTCACTTTATGCAGGAAATTTTGTATGAGCATAATGTTAATTGTAGAGGTCATTGAACTTTAATAATTGTTTCATAGCTTTACATTGTTTTCATGACAGTCTCATGGGAGTAAGTAGGATTTCATGAGTCATTCTTCACTGAGACTTTAGCATCAACATAAATGGAGATTTCTTTCGAAGTTACGGTAGTAGAGCCTTGTTTCAATTGGTGTTATATTGACGTAAAGTACCTGAAGCACCACAGCTCTAACCTCACATTTCTTCTGTCCCTTTCGTTTTAGTCAGTCTACTACTCTCTATCCCTTTCGTTTTAGTCAGTCTACTACTCTTCCTACCCATTCCCTCCCCTGTTTTATCAGTCGGTACCAAAAGTAGTGTAGTGTGTGTACTTTTTGAGTAGTTGAAAGGTTAACGATGACTTTTAAGATCGTTTATACTATATATTAGAGATCTATTTATGTGTACAAAGAAGCACCACCTACCCTCTCTTTACTCATTTCTCCTAAATCCGAGGTTGTCTGGGAGAAATCGCTAATTAGCGATAAGACCGCCTACATGTACATTTATATATAGCTTTTAAGTTCTTGAATGTAACTCGTTTTTAGTGATGTACAATAAAGACTATTCTATCTATCTCTATATATTAAAAATTTAAGAGAAGTGATAAAAACACACTAAAATAATACTCTGAGTAATAAATTATAACGTTTTTAATTTATGACCCTAAATCAAGGTTGACATATTAAAGAATCAATAATAAAAACATGTCCACTGCTAATAAAACATTCAAAGAAATTGATTTATATGTGCATTATGTCATTGACATTCTAATAACATTAAATAAAGCTTACAAATTATTTTGATGGTATTCCAACGGCGGTTTTAGACTAGCGTGTTATACGAGCGTATAAGCTCGTTTTTCTCTACTCGTACGGGCGTTAACGCTCTTATAAGCGCGTAACATAGAGCGCTATAATTATGCTACTGACATTCGCCACTATACATATCGAGTGTTGCGCACAATGAAACGCGGTTGTAAGAGCGTATGCCGAAATGAACATACGCTCTTAAAAACATTAGTTTTAAACGGCTTAAAGAAGATTTTCAATAAGCCTGTTTAAGAGGTTATATTGATGATCCTATAATGATTTTTTTAATAATATTGATCGAGGATGAAGATATTGAACTAAATTTCTTAATGCCAAAGCTAATTCATGACTGTATTAATGCATTGCTTGTTTGTATGTTCTTTAGGCTTGTAGTCTATTAGTTATCTTTTTATAACAGTGATATTATTTGGACGCAAATAAGCAATACCACGTCAATGCACACGAATGTCATTTCGAGAAAAACGCGTTTGAAAATTTTGAACAACTTGCTTTATATGATTTTTTTAAATGTATTTGTCAAGTTTTGGCAATTGCAGATTTATGTAAGTTATTTTACTTATTTTCACAAAAAATAAGTATACAAACTGCATATTTCGGATATAATATAACCCAAAACGTTTAACATAATACATGAATTGCATGATTAAGAAATGGCTTTTTTAGAAGTTTTAAAGCTTAAAACCCTACAAATATCAAAGAAAAATTTTCTTCAGCCTACCAACACTTCTGCATATATAACTCAGTTTTTTCAATTTTGTGGGTTGACATGGTATTGCTTATTTGCGTCCATTTAAAAAAGTGATAAATCATTAAGTACATTTACAATCAATCAATAACCAATTACGAAAAAGCCGCCGCTTCGACACTGATTAATTCAATTAAAAGGAGCACCGTTGTGGCGTGTGGTAGCAAGCATGTCTTTAGCCTCGACAATCGCGGGTTCGATTCCCACTCAGAACATATTTTTGTTAGTTTGTTATAGATTAAGATATTAAAAATGTCTATTTCAGTTTGGGCATTTTTTCTTGTGCATATCCCCACCGTGCCTCGGAGAGCAGTTGCTATCACATAGCATCTGATAATAATCTTTAACTCTTGATAATCAAGTCAAAGCCAGACAAGAGTAATAAGAAGACAAGGTCTTCTTATTAAATAAGAATAGTGCTAGAAAGAAGAAGGAGAAAGTTTCATTCAATTAAAAGAAATTATATTTATTCTTGACACCGGTGTGGCGTTGTGGGTAGCGAGTCTGCCTTTAGTCTCGACGGCTGCGGTTTCGATTCCCGCTCGGGGAGATGTTTGTAAAAATTTCTGGGCGTTTGTCCATCTCCCCACCGTGCCTCGGAGAGCACGTTCATGACAATCGCTAACTCTTGAGAAAAAATATTTATTTTTGTTACAATAAATGAAATCGAAGCCCAATAATAGTAATTAGCAGATCCTGGATGAATGGGAATAATGCTAGGAAGATTCTTTCAATTAAAAGAAATTATATTTATTCTTGAAAAAGTTCATTAATAAAGATGAATATAACAGATTTTAAAAATAGATTACAGTTTATAATTGCAACAAGACAGTTTAATTGCAATAACTACTCGCAAACAGTAGTTAATAGCCGGCGCCTACTACAGGAAATACCATATTAGAGATTGAATCTTGACTTTTTATAGCGTGCGCAGGCGCCGCTTGAGTGGGCTTTCTACAATGGGACGTTTATTCCATCCACTTGACAATAAAACAAGTTGAATTCGTGTCAATATTAAACATAGGGGAATCTACTTTAAAGAGAAAGCATTGTTGTTGCTTAGTTTATAGAAAGAAAGAAATATTGTAAATGTGTGTGGAGGGTACGACATGTGAAATCTCTCCAATTGGAAGATCCTCCGACCAGGCTGGTGATATTGCCTAGTGCGCCGAAGCCCAACGACTTACCTTGGGAAGTTGCTGTATGGTATTACGAGCGTAGAAAACTCTGATAGCGCGATTTAGGATCGTGATGATCTTTGTTCGTCAATATTATTGCGTAGTGTGCCATACAGGTATCGTCGTAACAGATGTACCAAAGAAGGCACAAGAGAGACATTTGCTGCCCAATTTGTTGACGAAGCAGTGGTAGCGATCCTGCCTTATGAGCACTTACGGGTTCGATTCCCGCTCGGAGCATTTTTTTTTATTTGGAAAGTAGGGAAGATGACTCTACTCCACCTGATGGTAAGTGGAAATAAAGTCCAAACGCGAAGGCGGCTAACAGAGTTGCGGAATGCAACCGCGTTAGCCACCCTCGCTCTGCCTCAGCAAGATGCCTCTTCACGCCCCGTTTGAAGGAGCCCAGATTGTCGGAAGGAAAGAACACGTGAGCCGGCGATAAGTTCCACTTTTTGGAGGACATGTTTGTATAGACCATACAGGCATGTTTTGCGGTCTGGGTGTGTTTGTCCTTGTCTTTTGGTATGTTTCCGGAACCCCGACACAAGATATAGCTATCCTAATGAGGGCCGTTGAGTGTGAATCGTTTATTTTTGATGTTAGAAGTTGGCAAACAAGCATACGGGCCACCTGATGGTAAGTGGCTGCCGCAGCCTAAGAACGCTTGCAGCACCATTAGTAGGTGCCACTCACGCGTTGCCAACCTCGAGATATTAGTTCTTAAATCTCGTTCGCCCAGTAATTTCACTAGCGTACAATGCCCTTCAAACCGGAACACAGTAGTGCCTAAGCACTACTATTTGTATTTATTTATTGTTATTGTTTATATGGTACGAGTATAAAGGTAGGGTAGAGTCATAGAGTCGGAGGAACCCAGCACTAATGAGCCGACTCGACCGGGGAAGTACTACCATCTCATAGAAAATCGGCGTAAAGTAACAGTATATGTAGGTACAGTTGCGTTCCTTGTTGAGAGTGCCGGAGACTTGTTAAGGTTTTTAAAACAACAACTGTGAAAAAAAAATCAGCTGTCTAGGTTTAATAATAATAATATAATAAATAAACGTTGCACACTCAACAGCCCCCATTAGGATAATAATATCCTGTGTCGGGGTCCGGAAACATTCACAATGACAAGGACAAATACACCCAGACCGGAAAATATGCTTGCATGGTCAATACAAACATATTATGCTCCGAGCTGGAATCGAACCCGCGACCTGGGGCGTTTAAGGCAGGTTCGCTACCGCTGCGCCACATCGTCGTCGGTTTAGGGTTTAGGCTGGGCGTTGATATGTCAGTCAGGTCTTCTCCTTTTATATACATAGATAAAAACATAAGTTTAAAAAGTACAATCATAACAATTAATATTATTGATATTGTGAATATAAATATGTATGTATTTAAAAGGAACAATGCTAATAGATAATCTGCACAATAATAGTTAGCCTAATATTAATCTAAAACTGTTTACAATAGAAAACATTTAATCATCGTGTCGTTGACCTTATATTTATTAAATGATTTAAAATTAGGAGGTCATTAGTCCGGTTGATTTTTACCAAATACTACCTATATAATAAATCATTTTATAAATAATAATAATAATAAATTTCTTTATTTTCGGTAAGAAATAAGATATAAAAACTAGTGGCTGAAGTCTCCTTTTAAGCATGACAATGCCTGTGCCGGAGGACTCCGCTCTTCTGTAACATTGTAACATATTGCTTATTTCTTAATATTAATAACTAAAACAAATTTAACTGATAAACTAAATGTAACAATGATCATGCTTATTCTATTACAATAAAAATTTTGAGTTTTTTTTTATTCGAAAGGGTATAAAAGGGTAGGGTTCCACATTAATCCCAATTACTGATAAAGACCTTGGAGTTATAGAACGTACTTCTTCAAATTATAAGAGCAAATAGCTCGTCAGGCAGCTCTTGTTAGAATTTTGGACCCTTACCCTGTCCTTATCACAGCTGATCATTTTTATGAGACTCCCCCCTTCCTGACGTCACAATAAACTTTAATACAGCACTTCCGAAATTAATGAAGTAAGAATTTTAAGTATTTTATTAACAGTTCCAATTTCGTGCCCCGTCAACGATGTCTCAACCCTTTACGGGTGACGTAACTTATGGAAGGCCCCTAGTTCCTAATTACATTTGCATTGTTTTGGTGCAAAATATGCATACGCTTAAGACGTTAAGGGCGTTAAATATTCACAAAATTGTTATTGTTGTATAAATTTTTATAGTATAATGAAGATGTAAGATCCAAAAATAATAATTAATAAATTCAGTTGCCTACATCAAACAGCCAGTTAAAAAATACCGGCCCATTTTAATAAAAAAATCCCGTGGGATATTTTAAACTAAACATTAAAATATAAACAAACGAATTTTACACTGATTTGTTTATTTGCTTTCTTAGCTGAAGTCGGCGCATGGGATATGTCTAATAATAACAATTTAGTTAGGCAATTTTCAAACCAGTTCATTTATATTATAGCGTGCGATAAAATAAACAGAGATTTTCTGTGTTAACATAATAAATGCAATGGGTTAAATAGATTATTATTATTACATTTAATATGGACTTTGGATAAAATAAATAAAATTATATGACAAATAAAAACGGGTTGAAAATTTGTATGGAAGTCCATAATTTTTATGTGGCATGTAAGTTTGTTTTTAAGCGAGCAGTTACAGATAAAGAAACAAGTGTTTTAACACTTTTTTAAATTCCCTGTGTGATGTGATGTGGAAAAAGTTTGTTCTAAAGTCGTAATTAAAAAACTGCTGGCATAAGCTAATAAAGTACATATTTAAAAAATTATTATTCTAATTATATATTATCTAAAAGTCAATGAAATTTCTTAATTTATTTTGACAAATATTATTTTTTTATTTATACTTTATTGCACAAAGTGTACAAAAGACGGGCTTAATGCTAAAAGCATTCTCTACCAGCCAACCCTGGACGTGGAAGAAAGAGAACATTATTAGGTTTCGAAACTTTAATTGTACTATATTGTCATTATCCGATTTTCTGTGAGAGGGTAGTACATCCCCGTTCGAGCCCGGCTCTACTACCGTAAAAAGGTAACAGTAAAAAACATTTGACGAGTTTGCAAATGAATTTATAAAATATAACTCTTAAAATATAAGTCTTAGCGTCCATAATGTAATATATAACTAACATATGATAAAGTTAAACCTTAAATAGATATATCTTAACAAACGAGTTTCAAGCGTGAAGTAATGTATATTTTACTAGAACCCTGTCGAACATACTTGTTTAGCTCCTTATCACGATTTTCTTGTTAAATAGTTGTAACATTAAAACGACACGGTTCCCATATGGTTTATATGAATATCTGCTTAACTGTAAACACATAGACTTCGATTAATAATAATTTCAAAATATTCATAGGTACATAATTATGTATATATAGGTATGAGTACGTAGAATAATTTGAAAAAAAGAAAATATTTCCACGAAAGACGAATTGGTATTCTGGTGTAGGGAAACGAAAAATGCTTACGAAATGAACGTGCAAGCCTGCATCTCATAAAATAAATTTTAACACATGTATTCCGCAGAATCTAGCAGTGGTTTTTTGCTGGTGTTAGGTAGCTTTGTTTAAATTCCTTCTTGTTTATCTGCCACCATAAGTTGTTGAAGAACTCCTGCAGTGACGGCTCCTTGACCACGTTTCGAGGTCGGCCAGCATATAATCAGTACTGCGGCAAGGGCGGTTAGTGAAATTCTCCACCTTCGCGTTTGGGCTCCAATGGAAAGTCCATTTAGCATCAGGAAGTGTCCATTTAGCATCAGGTTGCTTAGAGACATCTGCCTCGCGGGCTAAAGTAACTACTACTTTAGTAGTATACTTGTGTAGTAGCGGTAGTGGAGACATGCTTCTCTCAGCACAAAAGGGCCGGCTCGATCGGGGAAGTACTACCCTCTCACAGAACATCGCCGTCAAGTAACAGTATCATTAAGTACTGTTGCGTTTCGTGCGATGAGTGAGAGCGTCGGAGGCCCAATCTCCAAACCCCTGTGTTCCCTTTCTTTTTTTCCCTTCTCATCCCGTCTCTCCTGTTCCTTGGGTTGGCAACGTGCATGTGATACTTTAAGTATTGCAAGTGTTCATAGGTTGCGGTGACTGCTTACCATCAGGCGTATGCTGGGACCGTATGCTTGTTTGCCAACCGTCATGACATTAAAAAAAACCTACTTCTTGAAGTAGATCAATAAATCGTCTTAACAATAACCGGATAAGATCGTGTTCCAAAAACATCCAACATGAACAGTCCCACGACAAAAAGTAAATATTAACAATAAAGAGAAACAAGATTTCGAGAAATGCTTGTCTTTTCGACCGGAAATGTCTGCTGGTATATAAAACAATGCGTTTTCACACTCGTAAAAAAAACAGTAAATAACTGGTTTATTTTTTAATAAAATTCATAAATGGTTAATTAATATGACTTTAATTATTTTTTTATATTGATTGAAACAAAATGAATTTAGTAACATTTGTTACGAATGTTTTTTACAAATATCAAGCAGTTATAGACCATAGTTTTTATACTATATACTAGAAGTTATATAAAAAAACTTAAGAGACTTTTTTTCCGCCTGAGCCCTCAATAAAACATTTTGAATAATCGGTGATCGCGGGCAATTTACATTTATTTTAATTTACATATTTAATTACATTTCTTTCTTTTTATTATAATGTCATCAATTTATTTTTACGGGATCCTATCTAAAAATAATCACCAGAATCGAGGCTACGAAATTGTCGTGATCACCCCGGAAGCAAATCTTATCGTATATAAAAAAACACCACACGAATTTAGAACTTTCCTTCCATTTTGAACTCCATTAAATATAGCCGAAACGACTTCATTCATAAAGCATAGCCAACGTAGTTATAATAAATCTTTTTAAAATGGCAATACGTAACAATTATTTATATACATTCTACACTTATTTATTAAAGGAATTTAAAATGACAACGATCTATTAAGAAAATATAATACAGTTCAGTTTTAAAACAAGAAATGCTGTTATTATAAAACCTTTTAGACTGTCGTCTTGAACACGTTTCGAGATATATTATCGTTCTTACATAGCTAGAGTAGTTCTTAGTGTTTTAACAAAACACCGTTAATCTTCTGTTGAAATTGTATCGATAATATGACGTAGCATTTGAAATATTTGTTGAAAATAATACTAATATAATGAATGTAAATGTTTGGATGTTTGTTCAAACAAACATCGCACAAAAATGTCTGAAAGCATTTGGATGACATTTGGCACAGATATACATTGTTACCTGGATTAGATTACATACTTTTTATCCAAGATAAAGTGGGATTATACGAAGTATAGTACAGGACGTATTAAATTGAAATTTGGTATTATATGAGTCTTATGGACCAATATTAACTTAAAAATGATTCATTTGTATTTCATTTGAGTGTCTAGTGTTTATAATTTATTTATTTATCCATCCCTGGAGTGAATTCTAAGGTCAACGTGGACGCATAATGAAAATTTCATATATTTTATGGCACCAAAAAGTTGGTAAACAATCGTACAGACTGCAGTCCGCCTGTTGACAAGCGGTCTAAGAGGACGGAGAAGGAAAATAAAAAGAGAGGATACTGCTAAGTTCAACTTCAAACCTCAACATTCTGTGGGAGGGTATTACTTCTCTAGTCCAGCCGGCCCATCCATTTTAATAACAGCAAGGTTCTACTAGCCCACTACCATACACTTTCCATAGACAATGGACCGGTCCTTTCATACTGATAAAATGACACAGACTCGTAGGTGCCCAAAACAATAACACAAGCGCAACGGAACGAAATTAGTCACTGACTTCATTCGATATTCGGTTATGATTTGCACAACGTAACCGAATAAAGTTAGCGTGCATTGGAGCTGAATTTATGGAGGGGCACCCTTGAGTCTGAGACATTTTTCCGTAGTAAATATAAAGTCATTGGGTCTACTACAATAAAATATACAACACTAGTGTTAATTCACTTTATATATAACATCACTAGTTTGATAGTTCCTCTCGTTTGTCCGGTCTGAATCTTTGAGAATGATATCTAGGTGGTTAAAATATTATAAAGTTCTGTGCCTTAATTGTATTTGTATTTGCCATTTAAGGTTCATAATTCTTATTCCATTTTAGTTCTAGATACCGTTCGTATGAAAGCAATTAAAAGTTTGGTATTTATAAAGTTAGGTTTAGTGACATTGCGACATTTGGTCGTTATAAAGTAAGACTTGTTGTTTATTATTAATTTATTGCATAATAGCTTCTGCTAGCGACTTCGCCCGAGTGAATAACGATTTTAATACAAACTTTGAACCGTCATTTCACCCCTATGAAACACGTCTTCCATCAATGAACCAAGGAATCGCTTTGCCCCATATAAACTTTTCCCCTTTTTCACTTTTTTTATGTTAGAAGTTGGCAATCAAGCATTCGGCCCACCTGATGGTAAGTGGCTGCCGCAGCCTATGAGCGCTTGCAGCACCATTAGTAGGTGCCACTCGCGCGTTGCCAACCTCGAGATATTAGTTCTTAAATATCGTTCGCCCAGTAATTTCACTAGCGTACAATGCCCTTTAAACCGGAACACAGTAGTGCCTAAGCACTACTATTTGGCGGCAGAATATTGGACACTGCGGGGTACCTACCTAGCCAGCCTCTTGCAACAAAAGACCTACCACCAGTGTGACTGATTGCCCTGGTGGAATAATCTCTGTTGTGACAGAGGTTATCCCAACAGCGGGCGATGGGGTCGTCACATCCCGACGCCTTTACTCCCTAATGTTCCGGAATACACCCCATTTTGGAACATCCTTTCTTATCGGATGCCTACGTCATACAAAGAACACACCCTCCAAGTTTCAGGTCTCTACGATCAGTGTCTTAGTCTGTGCGTTGATCCGTCAGTCATTCAGGACAAAGCCTTTTATATATATCGAAGAAGATAGAAGATAATCAAAATTTTATTTTAGTAATGCTATTGTAAGATTATTAAGAGCAACAATGTGATCATCTTAATGCTTAAATTTCAAATTATAGTTTATAAAAGCTTTAACGATAATATATTCTTTGGTTGATCAAAATGATTAAATTTTATTAACTCGTAAAATGTTGAAATGACACTGGGATTACAGAAATATGCAATTCATTATATCAAATTGAGACGTTAGGTATTAAAACAACACATCATAAACCCAAAACAAAATATAGACAAAAATTATCATTCCGTAGAAAAGTAAATATTTGAAAAGATAAAACGCGTCTCCGAGAACCATAAAAAAAAAAACCAAAAGTTTTACGATCTATTTTAGGAACCGTTTTATTATAAAATTTTCAACACGTAATTTATCAAAAGGAATACACCGCATAATATTTTATGTGACAACGAAATGCACAGGAAGTGTAAACGGCAATTTAGAGGGACATTTTTTTGCGTCCCCGTTTATTTTTCCAACTTCCGCTGCTAAAAGGTTTTGTGAATTATATAACACTTGTACATTAGGGTGGTGAAAATGTGCATGCTTTTAAATAAATTAAATAGAAAACGATACATTTATATGCAAACCGCACAATACATTAAAAGACGCGGTAACAAATCGCATGAAATTTTGTACAACAAAAATATTTTTTTTTTGGGTTGAAAAAATGGAATGGCACAAAAGAGACAAGAGTTTATTGTTTCAACAATTTTAGATTTTCTCCAACGGAGGTCATTTTAAATACAAGAGGACCGGTTCGACTGGGAAGGTACTACTTTATTACAGAAAATATGCGTAAAGCAACCATTTTCTTTTTTTCTATTCCTTCTTTTTCCCTATTTATGCCTCCCCTCCCTTCCCTTGGGTTGGCATCGCGCATATGTAACTTTTAAGTATCGTAAGCGTTCATAGGTTGCGGTGACTGATTACCATCACTAAACTTATACTCGACTGACTTTAAAGGTAAGATTAATAAGAGGACCTTGATAAAAACCTCGAAATCGATTTAAGACGCAAATAAGGGATTTAAGAAACAAAAGAACGAAGCTGTTCGCAATCGCATTCAAACTCACGTCACGTCTTGACTGGTTAAAGATCACGCGTTGTATCGAAAAGACACAGAAATAATTAATCACACCTCAGACGAAACAACTAAAACAGACAGGCAGCGATCTCTTAGACTCCCAATCAACACCTGTCCTTGTATTATAAATTCAGCTGTAGGTAGATATTAGAAAACCAGTTAGATAAAGGGATTTTGAAATAACCTGTGCTATGATCGAGTTTCCTTGATTTATAAGCTAAGATTGTGCTAGATTTGAATGTAGGCAGATACAATTCTATGAAGACAGTTTTGGTATATCGGATGTGAACATTATTTTTTGTATGTGATGACGGTTGACAAAAAAACATAAAGTCCGCCTGATGGTAAGGAGTCACCGCAACCTGAAGACATGTCTGTTGACAACCCAAGGAACAAGGAAGGGATGAGAAGGGAAAAAGGAAGAGAATAGAGGGGTGGGAGATTGGGCCTCCGACGCTCTCACTCATCGCACGAAACGCAAACTACAGTTAGGTACTTTACGCCAATTATATGTGCCACTCCTGCCCTTGGCAGCGTGGACTTCTAGTGTTTATTAATAAAAGTTATTTATGCATAATAATAACAAGTATGAACACAAGTGTTCCTTTATCTTTCTCTTAGATATGTATCCTTGAATTTTGTCAATACATAGTGGGCGTATTGAGTCTAGGCGCGGATGTCTTTATACAAAGGTTTTAGTTTGTATAAATTGTTCCCACTCGTTGGCTTTTTGAAGCTATTAATATTCTAATAAGTTTATTGCCATTACAATAAGTACCTGGATGACCGAGCTTGGCTCGGTATATTTTTTTATTTTTTAGTAAATCGTGTTTTTTTTAAATTATAATTATTTAGATAAGATAATAATTATGAAATAAGAATAATATTTTACAACGAAATGAACTGAAGTAGCTTTAGTTTAACTTGCTATTTGATTTGCTGGGTCGTTACAGCAATACTAATTATTGCTCAAACGACCAATATTATTACACGCCCGATTATCGATCATTCGCCCCCGAAACTCGCATACTAAATTTCATGGAAATCGTTAGAGCCGTTCAAACCCATCCCGACCGCCTTGACCAATAATATACTAATTTCAATATGAAAAAAAAATGACAATAGATTACAATTTATGTTCTTTTCTCATATAAAAAAAATAATCGGGATCTCATAACTGAAACTCTATTTAACTAAAACAAGATAGAACCAACAATATACATTAATAAAATTACGGGCGGTTTCATGAATAGTAAGACCATTGTTACACAAAGGTTTTTATAAATTTATTACCAATAAATTTAACGATATGCGCATATTAATTAATATAACTGCATGAAAATCTCTTTTTGCAAAACTTTCCGCACTAGATAATGTAATAAATAGCACTTAGTCTCTGAATAGCAATCGGCAACATCAGTCCCGACTGAGTCTGATCTTTAATCTCATTTGAGATAGTTATGCCTCAGTTGTAATGGAACTCTGTCCAGTTATTAGATATTGGATCCGTTAGAAGCCGACAGACAGATCTATTTATTAGCTAAGATCTAAATGCCAAGTGAGATTTGATTAGGAATCTGTATACGTGATTTTGATAATACAATAATTTTGTATAATGTTTTTAAATCGATTTTAAAAACAACATTTTTAAGATTCCGTAACCAAATACCAAAAACGCAACGCTTATAATTTCCATGTCCGTCTGTCCGCCCGTATGTCTCAGTCATGTTGGTCTATCTGTACGAAATTTGTATTAAATGTTTTGACCATACCAGCGTGTTCCTGTCTGTGTCTTTGCGCTTTTTATTGTGTGTTGTCGGACCCGCGACGCAGAATATAATTCACATTGACTGTGTAGCGTTTATTCAAAACTATTTACACAGTGTCGGATTTACACATTTTCAAGATATAGGCTGTAAGGTTGTTACCGAACTCCTCTTAGCGAAGTAGCTGTTTTACTCTAGAATATTGAATACGCAATTTTGCCACTTCGGACAAGTGAGACAGGAAATCATCAAAACATCAGAAAACCGTTATACAGAAATCTTTATAACTTTTATGAGATAGAAAAAAAAATTCGGTCCCCAAATTTGCCGCCCCAAACATCTGCGGCCCTAGGCTCAAGACTACTCGGCCTGTTTGTAAATCCGCTAATGTATTTATACTAATGTGTAAACTTGTAAATCTATCTAATACCTTTAAACGAGGAATTCTTGTATATATATATATATATATATATATATATATATAATTGGGATCTCAAAAACGGCTGCACCGATTATCATGAAATTTAGTATGCAGGGGTTTTCGGGGACGATAAATCGATTTAGCTAGGATTTTTTTTTAGAAAATGTGGCTTTGTCCGTGTTTGCAGGCCGTTGTCGACACGCCATCTATTATCAACAAAATAAATTAAAAATGTCAAAATATATAAATAAATTCACAGCGCACTTGAGGACCACGCGTTGCTATGGCAACAAGGATTTATTGAATCGAATGACAAACATTTCTACAATGACAGTTGACGTTTTCCTTAATTTATTATAATATGTCACTGAATGACAGCGATGCGTCCATTAGAATTTAACAAAATACTCAACAATCCCAATTTTTGCGGATATAACTTGTCAAAAAAAAAAAAAAAAACCGAGCATAGCTCGGACAACCAGGTACTTACTATTATATCTATAAAACAGTAATAAGATAATGTATAAATCAACAATAACCATAAAGCACAGTAACTATAAACGCTTCTATGTTAATTATTATAAGACTTTAAGTCGTGAAATGAGGGCGTAGTGATTAGAATAATTAAGACGTCCTGAATGCTTTGGATGCGCCGCCGAAGATGTCATATCCGCTATACACCTGCATAGCTATATCTATGATAATGGCTTTTAGCCACAACGGTCGTGGGTTCTATTCCCGTTTGGGCGGATTTTGTGCTCACCTTAAACAACTTACGTTTGGGCCTGTGCTGAACCTTAAACCTTTTTCTAAAAAAAAGTAAATTAGTATAGACTAAGTTATTCTTTATAGCATATATGTGTCAGAGAACGTCAGCGAAAATGTGTTTTCCTGTTTCAGAGATTAGCCGGAACAAACAGACAAGAAGACAGACAGTACAGTTAAGATAAAGTTGTAACGACGTTATTTTAATGTTACAAACAGAAACTTCAGTTTTATTTATATGAGTGTATAGATAGTGTCTTAATTTTTATTTGGAAAATAAATAAATAAATAAACGCTGCACACTCAACGGCCCTCATTAGCATAGTAATATCCTGTGTCGGTCCGGAAACATTCACAATGGCAAGGACAAATACACTCAGACCGGAAAATATGCTTGCATGGTCAATACAAACATATTATGCTCCGAGCGGGAATCGAACCCGCGACCTGTGGCGTTTAAGGCAGGTTCGCTACCGCTGCGCCACAACGTCGTCGCTTTGAAAAAAAATTGAAAATTTTCTTTCAAAATAGTCACTTTACAATATCTTTTGAAGTTAGATAAAAGATAGATGCTGATAATAATTTATGTATGTATAGGTTACAAGTGTAGGCATTACAGAATACAGTGCTCCATGAACCGAACAGGTCATGTACCATTTAAATCTCATTACGTGTAGGTATATGATTACAGGTTTTAAAATAATTATTCGAAAATGCTAATATTATAATAATATGCTTATGGTTTGTGTATTATTATGTTGACAATAATTTCGTAATAACTATACTCATTTGTGATTATTGCATTCTTGTAACAATGTTTTGATTATTTGAAGTAAAATGGTGGTGGGCCTTTTATAACAAGATGCAAGTTTTATTCTCCCGCAATTCAGTAGTGTGTTTTGCATTACCGGGTTTCCGTTTGAAGGACACCGTAGGCTAGTGAAGTTACTGGGCAAAGGAGATTTAGAAACCAACATCTCGAGGTTGGCAATGCGGTAGTGACACCTACAAATGAATGATGTCGCAAGCGCTCAAAGGCTACGACAACCGCTTACCATCAAGTGGGCTGTAGGCTTGCTTTTCAACTTAGTCACATAACTTTTTTTATTTAAACTACTATAACGATTAAAACAATAAATTGCTTACTATAATAAAAATGAAGTTCCATAACTCAACCTTTGGAATAAATCTTAAGTTTCATTGTTTCACGTTCGTTTAATTTTTTTTTTATTTTCTTTTAATGTTCCATCGAAATTACTAGGTTAGTAATTTATGGGGAACGTTTTAAAAACGTACATGCATGGGACCTCGGCGATAAAACTCGGTTGCCATAGCAACGCATACACCAACTTTATAGCCCTTCCGTTATAGTAAATGTAATGAGCGTATACCAACATAATTTGTGCTTGTAAAACACACAAATTATGCCTTATTATTACAGCATTACGGTACGTTTACAATGCATACGTTTATTGGTAAATTCGTTCGGGCTGCAATTTTGTTTTGTGCAGTTTGTGTAAGAGATTTTAGACCGTATTCTAATAGTAACTAGGTTTTATTAGAGTGTAAGATTGTTTGTGCTGAAAACGCCGTATGGCGCCAAGTTTGTTACACTGTTCAAAATGTTAAATAGCATCGGATAATTAACTATTCGAGATTTTCATGCACAATTGCTTATGAATCGTTTTGAATGTGAATAGTTTGTATGCTCTCTTGAATCGATCATTTAATTTAAAACTATTTCAACAAAAAATATTTTCAATGGAAAGTGTGACAGAGAACAAAAGACATAAGGCTTTTAAGTTGCGTATATTATGTGTGACGGCTAAGACTGAGACGCTCAATTGGGCACAAATGTGTTCCCATAAATAATCGAGCCCGCCAATACCAAAGCTTCACGTCAACAACTTAATTTTTTTGACTTCTTACGCTAATCTAACCATATCATTTGACTACTATTTGTATTCGCGACTTCGCTCGCGCTTATGAAGCTTAACTCGATGGTCCCCAAGAATCCAACATTTTTTGGGGACAAAATGACCTATCTAAGAAGCTATGTGTAGCTTCTTAGATAGGTCTTTTTGTCCAATTTTGTTAAATATTAAATTTTTGTCCAATTTTAAATTTTAATAGAAATAATAATTAAACTATCATAAAAATACTTGCATATGAAAGGTTACTCCATCTTTTTGTAAATTGGATGTATTTGACCTTTTTTTGCATATGTTTACAGCTCAGTTCGGCATTTTAAGGAGCTCCGTTCACAATGAAACTGATACTGACAATGATAAAATCGATTCCAAAACAGTTTTTATAAGCGCGTTAGAAAAATTTGGTCTATTACATTCCAGAGGGGAACGACCATGTGAGACGTGTCCAGTTGTTAAATGGTTAAAGTATGTGTATGCCAAATATTGTAACTAGATATGAGATAGATAAAATTATATAGCATTATTAACGTAAAGCCGAGTACAGAACATTTGTTTTTAAATAGCTCTTTGATGAAACGATTGGGGTAATTTAGACGTTTCGTTATTTATTCACTGCACGATTGCCATATAAATGAACTATAGATAAATGACCTTTTCAAGGAGGGCTAATATCGCTACTTCAAACTTCAAAGGAACGAAGTGCACAATGCCAAAAGGGGTGAGGGTGAACTGAGGGTTGCATATTCCATTACATTCTTATACGGTCTTATACACAAGAGATTGGATGCAACAGAAGGATAGACATCCTTTTTAAAAATCGTTTGATATATAGTAATTCTCTTCTGCATCACGTTCTCCTGTATTTGCCTGGTTATTAAGTGATTTTCTATATAGTTGCGCATTGGACAAGTTCAACGAGGTTAGTCATATATTGGAACGAAGTTCCTTACTAGTGCTTACGGGTAGTACGATTTAGTAGAAATAATCACGTAACGAAATGACGTATGATGTGTGAGTGCGGGTGTGTATCGAACCTACTACAAGCAAATGAGCACACGAGCAAGTGAGTGCGCAGCCGGTTGCGCAACTCTCTCTCTCTCTTTGTCCCTGTCACCTGATCACCTGACCGCACAATTTTGTATTTATTTTATTTTATTTTATTTAGCAGAGGCGCAGATGTCTCTGCTCCATCTAATGGTAAGTGGAAGTAGAGTCTAAACATAAAGATGGCTAGTACTGTTGCAGAAAGCGCAATGCACTAATTGCGCTTGCGGTGCATATCCGCAAGATGCAAATGATTATATGGCTGACTGACCTCACTGTCCTGACTCCTGACGCGGCTGACGAGCAGTCAATTCAGAGGTTTTTCACAAATGTACGATGGTAGCGAACCAGGCGAGCATTTAAGCCCTACTGCCAGCAAAGAAAAGAGTTAAATTCGAATCAAAAGTTAAGCACTTCAAAACTCTTCAGGTGGTTGCAAGGATTTGAAATCTAGGTTTTCAATGCAGTGATCCTAGCGTTTAAATAAGTGGTCATATATTTTAGGAAAAATTATATGTTGAAAAAATGAAAGATTCTCTACTGAGGTGGTTTTTGATCTTGGGAGAACCCATTTCTAAGCGTTTAATTACGTATTTTCAATTCGCGAATGAAACTATTCTACCGAACTTCTATTGAAACAGACTATGCATAGTTACAACATTTTAACTTTTACCGTAACAAAAAGGTTTTTGTTTCGACAATGTAGCTATTAAGTTTAACTTATTTGTGATGTAACAGTATTTAAGGTATTGTAAGAAGAAACTTTCACGTTTAGAAATAAAGGGTTTCGTATTGCCGTAGAATATATATGATTAAGGTAAGAAAGTATTTATCTATTATTGGTTCTTGAGATACAGCAAAAATCAAGTTATCAAGTTTCTTGTATAGACTTAAAGCCGCTGTGTTTTAATTTTTTTTTATATGTCGTTGGAGTGTCTATAGAAATACCCATTATGTGAATTTTTAAACTCTCTACTTATTACGATATTATATAATAATATATTATATATTTGGATTACATAAGTGTTTGCATTTTATTTTTATATACCTCAAAAAATAATAACATTATACAAAATTAAAATGTACTTAATAAATTTCCTTTGTTCATTACGTCATACAGACTTAACCTACAGAACCCTATATTATTTGTAACGACATTTAACCGTCCAGATAACATTTTGGTGTATAATTTGACCATTTCATTTAACACACTAATTATTATGTTAGGCCGGAAATTTGCAAGGAAACCCTATGTCAATGTCCGTCACGCTGACTGTAATTATGAGGGAGGTTTTTTTTAATTTATACAAACGACAAACAGACGTTCGAAGTGTATTTTGTTATTTCAATACAAAAGGAGTGCTAGCTTTATAGGGAAATGACTCTGTATTGGAGTTGTGGGTCTGCCTTTAGTCTCGACGGTTGCGGGTTCGATTCCCGCTCGGATAGATGTTTGTTAAAATTTCTGTCTCAGTCTGGGCGTTTGTCCATGGTTCTCCCCACCGTGCCTAGGAGAGCACGTTAACCTGTCGGTCCCGGTTGTTATCACATAACATCTTATAATAATCATTAACTCTTGATCTTGCAATCGCTCTGTGTAAAAAGTAGTAACCTTTAAAATCCGGATAAGAGTAATAAGCAGACTCTGCGTAAAATAAAAATACCGAGAATAATGCTAGGACTAAGAAGAAGCTTTATTGGGAAATATCGCGGAGAACGAAATTCACGGAGCAAAATTTCACAAAATGCGTAACGAAGGAATAGTCTAAGTTATTCAACAAAACTAGCACCCGGTTTCTTGAATGTTTGTCAAATTCATGTCAAATTGACATACCAAATACAGAACGCTCATTGGTTGAAGACAGCCGATTATCATCATGCTGGTACGAATAGGCCGGCCCCACCGTGGAAGTACTACCCTCTTACAGAAAATCGGCGTAAAGTATCAATTGGTATCTACTGTTGCGTCTCGTGCGATGAGTGGCGCCGGAGGCCCATGATAGTTCATAGGTTGCGGTTACTGCTTATCAACCTGTTTGCCAACTGTCATGAAATTTAAAAAATATATACGGTACACAAAAATACAATAAATAAATAAATAAATAAATAAATAAATAAATAAACGCTACACACTCAACGGCCCCCATTCGGATAGTTATATCCTGTGTCGGGGGTCCGGAAACATTCACAATGACAAGGACAAATACACCCAGACCGGAAAATATGCTTGCATGGACAATACAAACATATTATGCTCCGAGCGGGAATCGAACCCGCGACCTGTGGTGTTTAAGGCAAGTTCGCTGCGCCACAACGTCGTCAAATTTTTGATTTTATGTTGCAACTAATCTTTCAAACAGCTGGACCGATTTTAAGGAAACTTTTACTGGCAGATATATGATGTTATAAGGAGTAACTTTGACTACTATTATTGTAGAAAAATAATAAGGGTGTAAAGAAAAATCGGTACACAACGCGAGTGAGGCCACAGGCGTAGTTAGTCCCGCTTACAATTTAACTACATGTATAGCTTAATACCGCTTATATTGCTTAGTCTACGAAACAACCCGCCGGCGTTGTAAATATAAATATTTAACATAAACTAATTGTTTTATCATAATATATTTTGTAACATGAGTTAAGTTACTTAACTCATACGGGTACTAAATAAACAATGGTTGTTTTAAATTAATTCCTATAATTTGTAGTTCAATTTCCTGCTTCATTACTTAATGTTTATAAACAGACTGACGTGTTTATATTATAAGTAATACACATTAATTCTTTATTTATGCTAAAAGTAAGTTAAAAATATAGTATTAGGGATCTAAGCATTCTTCTACAATTATTAAGATAAGTCAATTATTGTTTTTTTTTTAATTTATTTCATAGAGGCAGCATTCCAATTTTTTTAAAGGTTAGCTTTATTATTTGTAAAGCGATTTAAATATTATTTGTCTCTTTAGTCCATCACTATAAATGACGTGAAATCCTCAATATAAAATCCTAGATTTTTTTTGTATCATATAATTTTACAAACTACTAGCTACAGCCGGCATGCTTTGCAATGCAACTTAAAATAAGTGTTTGTGTTTTGAAATTTTTAGTCCTGGAACATTCGTCGGTGTACGCAAAACAATAAATCAAAGTTTCAACATTCTTAGATGACAAACAGAAAAAATCACTTCCGTTATATAAATATATCGAACTAGGCTTTTCAAAGGACTTCGTCCACAGTGATGCGATGGTACACATAATTGCAGTACGTTTTTTGATAATCCCACGGGAACTTAACATTTTTCCGGGAAAAAAAGCATCCTATGTTTTAATCAACAATATATGCTTATCTGTGACAAATTTCACCCTAACCAGTTCAGCGATTTTGCGTGATTTAGTAACAAATATCCAAACATTACAAATATACAAACTTTCGTGTTTATTATATTGGTAAGATAGGATTAAGTGCTGTCAACCATTTTATAATTCACTCACACCTACACAAGTACACAGACGTCGTATAGACGCGAGGTTATGCATGTGGGTTTATTATTTATTTCAGTAAATTCAAAATATTCTATGTGTCGAATCATAACTAATATTATAAATGCGTTTGTTTTGTTTGTGACGCTAAGCCGCTAAACAGATTATGATGAAATTTGGTATAGATATACAAAGGACAATGGAGACTATTATAGGCTACGTTTTGCCGAAAAATAAAACTTCAAACGGGTGAAATATTTAATGGAAGTTTGTATAGGCAAACCAACTATTTTCATGTTGCGTTAAAGGTACTTTATTAAAAATCGTTATTCTTATGAATAATAATACCTACTAATATTACCTATCTAGGTACCAACACAGAGTCAATTATTCTACCCTAAAGCGGGTAGCGACTACCGCTTACCATCAGGTGGGTATACTCGCATGCCAACTTAGATACATAAAAATATCATGTAAATTTATGTATAACACGTATCAGAATATAAAACATAAACTCTTTAATAAGCCATTTTATCTGATCAAAAGATTGATATAATAATCTCATGATGACATCACATGTATGCACCTCTTGTTTGTAACAGCTGCGCTGACGGACTTTATTTACATATAGAATGTATTAAGACGAGAACAGGGACGAATTTGAATTTGAATTTTAACAGGTGTTATATCTGTTGAGTTTCGTGCAAGTGGAAGGCCGAAGGCGCAATTTCCCACCCTCTCTGTTCCTTTTCTTTTTCTTGTCCCGTCTCTTCTCTCCTATTCGTTGCGTAAAGCGCGTGTGATACTTCAAGTATCGCGCGTTCATAGGTTGCGTTGATTGTTAACCATCAGGCGTACCATATGCTTGTTTGCCATCCGATGAGGATAAATATATTTGTCAATTGTAATTTTCAAGATTATATTCTTTCAGGTATGTTTCAGTTGTGGTCCTAAAATTCTCTGATTTTCTGATCACTTTCGAGAAATTAAGAGAAATACCTAATTATCTGCTATCAATGTCATTATTTTTATAAAAAATTATTACACTATCTCATTGTTATGAATAATATTTGACGACGTTGTCATTTGGTTGGATTCCCGCTCGGAGCAGATTTTTTTATTGACCATACAGGCATGTTTTCCGGTCTGGTTGTATTTGTCATTGTGTACGTTGCCGGACCCCCGACACAGGATTTATCTATCCTAACGAAAACCGTTGAGTGTTATTTTTTTAATGTTGACAAAGTAAACGTGCTTCCACAATCAAATCAAATCAAAATTCCGCAGTAAATAAGCGTAATGTATTTTTACAACGGCTGAACATCAATCATAGTGCAGGTTACTATGCCACTGGATTATAGAGATCATTTTAACTTTCTATTGTAGTTTTTCTTCATATAAATGTACTTTTATTGCGTTTTCAACGGATTTTCTCACGATGTAATTGTTAAATGTGGTGAAAGCATCGTAAATCATTGTTACTTTTTTCAAAGTGTTTTCTGTTAGTGTTCTGCTATAAGAGTTTTAATTTCGATACTGAAATAAACATTAAACTTAAAATAAAAAGCTTAAGAAGGTTACAATCCTTATCTGTATTTGCATAGTTAATACGTAGTGAAAATAAGACAACTTATACTTGTAATAATATTATAAAGAGGAAAGATTTGATTGTTTGTTTGCATTGAATATGCTCCAAAACTACCGAACCGATTTGAAAAACTCTATCACTGTTAGAAAGCTACTTTACCTCCGGGTGACATAGTATATTTTCAAACATTGAGAGATCCTTACTAAAACTCCGATAATATTGCAATAAAGGTGCCTCATTACAAAACGTTATTCACGCAGGCAAAGCCGTGGATGAAGTAGATGGTATATTAAATAAAATTTCTAAGATACGATGGTATTATTATCTCGCAATTATTAAAATACATTATTAATTTTTATATATTTTTAATTATTTAATAATGAATAATTTGAATACGTCCCTGTGCTATAACTTGTTACAAGGGGAACATTAACACTTGTACGAAAGAATGGTTGTAAAGTAATTATGGCTACTCGTGGCTGCACTATAATGACGTTACATTTTATTTATACTTTGACTAATGGTACAAGTTACTACGACAGCTTAATTATTCGACCCTTTAGATTTTTATAAAATCTTATGCCATATAGTTATCAAAGAAGCATACAACCTGATAGAAAGTACCGTTTTTTATTGTTGACGGAATAGAAACCTGTTATCAGATACCCCGGGAGGATAACCGGGTTATGTGGGGTTCCTTGACAAGATGGCACATCATGGGGACACATTAAAACCAGCTCGGTGGCCGAGCGCAGCGCTTATGAAAGAGTACTGTAACGTGTGATCTCACAGAACGGGTCAGTACGTGACCTGCCAGGCACTGAGGGGGCGGGGATGTAGGAGTATCTTTAGAAGATAGAAAAAGCTAGTATAGTAGTCTATGTTTACTGTCATACTAGCGAAGGAGGAGGAAGAAACGCTACACACTCAACGGCCACCATTAGGATAGTTATATCCTGTGTCGGGGTCCGGAAACATACACAATGACAAGGACAAACACACCTAGACCGGAAAACATGCCTATATGGTCAATACAAACATCTGCTCCAAGCGGGAATCGAACCCGCGACCTGCGGCGCTACCGCTGCGCCACAAGGTCGTCAAAACCGGAAATCGCTCGTCGAAACCGGTCGTCAAAGTCGGAGGAAGAATAATATAAGGATACAGACGTAGTGGGAGTCAGCACGACTATATTACATATACATATATATATGTATGATATTAGTATATACAAAAAATATTGATGACATTAAAAATATGGGCAGTGGTAAAATTTAGTTTTTTATTTGTATGGGTAATACAGAAAACGATGCAGCTTTTCATATATTATGTAACTTTACCTACAATAAAGTTTATAATTCCATAAAAATAAAATGAAGGTGGGCGAAGCCGCAGGCATCCGCTAGTAAATTATTCATAAAGAGTTACGGAAATCTCTCTGCAATATCAAAAGACGAGGAAATGCGGTTATTTATTACGTTTTAAAGAACCGCATTCAGTAAATATTGGTTAAGATGCTTTGGTTAGTGAGGGCAACTCTGGCGTTAAAATAAATATAATGTTATATGAATTCTTTCTTTGATCTATACTCAGAAAAAACAATCCAAACAAACTTTGTTTCCACTGGTGACGCTGTCGAGGCCACTAGGGCAAACAGCTATTGAATTTTTACAAGATAGCGGCAGACCCAAAAGAGTTGTGAACCCAAAAGAGTTGCAAACAAAATTTGCAACCCGAAAATTTAACTTTTCAATGAACCACTAATACTTCTTCTGATTGGAGCATCCTACAAATATATTAAATGTGAAAGTTTTTATCATTAGATGTTTAGCTGTTTCAATGTTTGGATGTTTATAGGCTTTTTACTAAAACAACTTTTTACCAAAATCGACTTACCAGATTTAGATTAAATTTGGCACATATACAGATTGTTACCTTTTTTTTTTTTTTTTTTTTTCGCAGAGAAATGCATTTACGCACACCACTCAACCAGTGTACCCGAGGAGTACACTGGTGAGTGGTAATGTGGGACTCGACCGCCTGTAAAGCAGGCGATAATACCCACTAAAACTCTGCGGAACCCTCATCGCCATAATGGGACGACATGGGGTCGCTTACGCAAGCTACCATGGCGCCTCGGCGGAAAGGCCCGCCTATGCGGGCCACCGTCGCCGAAAGGGTACCCCGGGTATCGCAGGGCACCCTTTCCCGCCCTGATGTCGTGCGAAGGGACTAGGAGCGTCCCTCCACCGTAGCCCCTCTAGGGTGGAGGAAGCAGGCGCGCAAAACGGCGCCTCCTGCCTCCAGGTCTCCGTCTACGGAGAGGGTCCGCCTGGGCATCACCCTCGCGAACCCTCTCCGCATACAGATTGTTACCTGGGGTAACACTTAAGATACTTTTTATTCTGGAAAAATGTAAGGTTCCCGTGGGACAAACAAAAAACCAACAAGAGGGTGAAATAGGAGATGAACGTTTGTATCCGGAACCATTTAGTTGTATCACGTGGGCGAAGCCGTGGGCAGATACTAGTATAAAAACAAACAAGTTTTTGTATGAGAAATATAATAACTTCAACAAGAAAAATCTCGTTGCAAAACTAAGAGATAATAATCAAAACGACAATCTGTCGTTGAGTTATTAAAATGAAGAAATTTTATTACAGTTGAAATAGGCAGTTATGACAACCATAACATAATACTAATTTAAATCGTGTCAAGCGTATCGTAAAGATTATTTATATGTACTAACTGTTGAAATTAAGAAATAAGATAATTATATAAAGCGAAGTCTCAGAGATAGTCAGGGTATTGTATCTACCTATGTATTATTTATTATTTACAAGCTTATTCCAGCTTCTTCACCAGCCTGAGGCCTTACATATTTACATATAAACTCTCATCCCCTATTCCGTCATTATTTTACACCCTTGACGGTAAAACTTTTACAAACTTTAATTTCATGTTTATTTATATCGAATTAACAACCTAAGAAATAAGTTTTAAGCTTCTAGTTCTATAAATGACGATAGTTACCATACAACTTTTAATCCCCCCTTTCAAACCCTTACAGTTCTTTTTTCGCATTAAAAAGTAACCTATGCCTCTCTCTCTTTCGACTATCCAGATTTCATTTAAATCGTGTCAGTAGTTTTGGCTTGAAAGCAGAGTCAGAGTCACTTTCGCATTTATAATATTAAGTCAGGACTAGTATGGATTTTATAGGTCACCTATTCAGAGGACCGATCAAGTCAAGACCTCGATGAACGGTCCGCTTTATGAATGCACCAAGTAAGCAGCAGTTCGAGAATTACGGCGACGAATTGTTAGGTGTGCCACAAATCCTGAATCGGAGACCACGGCCACTCTGTCAAGAGTATAGCGATTGTATTATTTAACAATGGTTGCAGACTAAATTTTTAGTACATAGGCTGTTTTAAAATACATAATCAATCTGTTTTGGGATTTTTGATCTATGGGATCGTTAGTGGAAAGCAAGCACCGCCTGATATAATAAACGGTTACTATAATTTTAGGGACTTTCCGTAGAAGATGTTTTTCCTAACTTAGGAAGTCAGAAGAGATAAAGAAATAGGGAGAGTGGTTGTTTTGACAATCCTGGTAAGTAGTAGTTCGAGGAAGCGAAAAAAATTACCAATAAAAAAATAATAAAATAAATAAACGCTACACACTCAACGGTCTCCCATTAGGATACTTATATCCTGTATCGGATGTGGAAAAATATACAATGACAAGGACAAGCACTCCCAGACCGGAAAACAAGCCTAAATGGTCAATACAAACATCTGCAAATCGTCAAAATATTGATTGTTATTTTCAGACTTTTTGAATTTAAATCTTGCATTAGAGCCAGTTCTACATGTTTTTTCTGTAACTTACATTCATAAAATATACTTTATATCTTATCATCAGTATTGCCCTAACCATTTAAGGGCTTGTAATATTTGCCTTCAGGCTTCGCATACCTTTGTGGGAGATGAATACATTCGATACGGGGCTTTCGATCATTATCATATAAGGTTATGACCGAGACTGCTTATCTTAATATCCGAGGCTTTAATGTGTGTGTGCGAATGTATGTTTGTATTTATATATGTGTGAATTTATTGGATCTGTCCCGACAGCGTTGCATAGCAAAGTCGTATTAGGAAATCTTATCCAAAAAGAAATTGTTTAAAACGGTTTTGAGACTAATTTGTTGTATTTTAATTACTCGTCGAGCAGTTAAATCATATCAATTGGATATATGTAATTATGGGTAATTTTCTTTAACTCTTTGTCTTATCGTTCATTTGGCATAAAATCGTTAAGTAGTATTAAATACATTCTAAAGTCTTTTACATATACTGTAATTATATTATACATTGACACCGTTGTGGCGTTGTGGGTAGCGAGTCTGCCTTTAGTCTCGACGGTTGCGGGTTCAAATCCCGCTCGGGCAGATGTTTGTTAAAATTTCTGTCTCGGCCTGGGCGTTTGTCCGTGTGGGTCTCCCCATCGTGCCTCGGAGAGCACGTTAAGCTGTCGGTCCCGGTTATTACCAATAACATCTGATAATAATCGTTAACTCTTGATAAGTAAATTGCTCTTATCCAATGAGTTACTGGTTCGCCCTTAGGGTTGAGGAGGTCAGATGGCAATCGCTCTGTGTAAAAATAGCAACCTGTCAAATCCGGATAAGAGTAATAAGCAGACCCTGGGTACATAAAAAATACCGGGAATAATGATAGGATGAAGAAGATATTATATATATACAATTGACAAGCAATATCCGCACTAGTAAGTTTCGATCGACTTAAACCAAACTCCCAGGCCAAATTTTTTTCCAACTGCATTTCCATCCTTCCATACTAATGGTGGTAATACGCATTTGATACTGCAATATTGCTTAGGATACAACCGCCTATATTTTTCCACCACACTGTCAAGACCAGTAGAACCAACAGCACTACACATTCGTCCGCTTATCTAACATTGTCAAAAAAAACTTGTAAGTAAAGGTTTTTTTTAATGTGTACTTCTGTTGGCCTTACTGACCCTAACACCGTGTAGTAAAATGATGGATGATGGAACAGTTTTTTTTTTTTTTTAAAAGAATATTAGCAATGCTTTGTCAAGGCATTACTAATATTCCTCTTGCCCTCCGAATAAGCTCGAAGCTTGCGCTAGGAGTGGGTACGACAATAGCCCAAGGGGGTCAGGTTCGAACCCTCGACTCTACCGTTGAGCTATTGAGGCTTGAATTATTATTATGAACTGAACGAACTATTTGAAATTTCAACATCAGTTGGAATGTCTGATGATAGTTTCGCTAATCACCGCTCCAGACAGACCTTGGATTAAAATATATTTTTTGATATGTATAATGATATCACATGCCTGCTCTTGAGTCTTGACAGTGTTTGGTCAATTAATTGATGCTAATTAGGTCGGTACAGCTTGAGTTACATTTTATGTGGGAATATATATTTCATCATTAAAATGAACGGCTTCGTTAAAGAAATGCATAATTATATAATTTATTAGGTCTTCTAATAAGATTAGTCATTTTTGTGACACTATTCAAAAATATATATAATGTACTAGATTTAAAGAATAATAAAAAAAATCGATTAGTACCTGAAATATTAAGGCTAAGAAATATGCAGTTCTGAATATTGTAAACTGGGTGGGCAGATCTTGTAAGAGGGACCGGATAGGTCGCGAGAGTCGGCGGAATAAGGTGGAACAGCACCAGTCATTGCGATACTCTTTGGGGTCTATGTACAGGAGTGGCCATCCTTTGTTGATGAAGATGATCCTTTGATAATGATGATAGTGAATGACTGTTGTTTTATATCACGAACGTAGCAAACATTTGTCTGATATGATGATGATTATGATAGTAAATGGCTGTTGTTTTAGATCACGAACGTAGCATTAAAACACAAGTAGGTAAGAACCTTTTCTTTTTATTTTTACGCTATACCAGCCGTGCCTCTGCCTTCAGTTCCGTCAGATGAGACTGTCTCTTCTATCAACTAACCGCATCATGTCGCAAACCCGTACTTTCTTTCTTATTGCTCTGCTTCTCAGTATCAGCTGTATCAGCTATACAATATTGGTAATATATAAGTAGTTAACAATCCAAAAAAAAAAAAAAAAATAAATAAAAAAATAAATACCTAATAATAATACCTACCAATAAAAAACCTGCCATAATGTTCCGACGATGTTTGATATATAATATAAATATCTAAAATATATATAATATAAATATGTATAAATGGAAACCATTATATTATAGACATTTATTACTATTTTAACTATGAAGTTCCCGATGACACTTCTATTGTTGCGGTAAGTGTTGTAGTGACCACAGAGCTCACCGCAATCAGAAGTCACGATGTATGATACGTGCAAGAATGATTTATTTATATGACTTATATGACACAAGGCCATATGTGAGGTTCCATGACGTCATAGAGACCCCACTAAATTTCCGCCGCACATGATCAACTGCAACACCAAACAGCATGCAGGTGCTTTGCCGACCTTTGCAATTGGTTAAACGCTGGCTGACCCCGAAACGCGGCTGACGAACAGACACTTTGGTAGTTTTTCAACAATGGACGTAGGTAACCAAGCGTTTAAGCCCTACCACCATAAAAGAACTGCGAGATCTCTCGCATCGAGCGTTAATAGAACCGCAGTTTTATACGTCGCGAAGCGCTTAAACCGTCGGGTGAGTCCATCGACTAGAATACGCTCGGAGCGTATCCTCTACTCCCGGTGACGTCCTGAGACGTGGCTAGGTCTCACAAGAGGTACCGTAAAGACGGATTCAAAGTTGAGTTCCCGCGACGGCTGTCTGCTATTCACAGCTGGGTCTTAGTACTCGACCGCACTACACGGTGACGCTGTCAAGGCCAGCACGGCCAACAGCAGTACACATTAAAAATAGCAATATCCCTTAAGGTCGAATGTTAACTCAAGAGTTGTAGATTCGACTCTGTCCTTAGGCAATTATCGTATCTGATGGACAAATAACACCATTAATTGTAAAATAATTAGGAACGTGCATTGTAATGAATTGAAAAGCACTGCAAGTATTTTGGTAATAACATGCGACCTTATGTGTGACCTTTTCAATACAATATAATTCAAAACACAAATTAGTAGGGCACCTACAGCCGTAAGCTATAAACTGTTTAGAAATATGTAATTATATTATTTATATACATAATAGTAGGAAAGTTAAAAATTGTGATTGTGTGTATGTTTAGATCAGAAATTGAACAAAAAGTTGATAAAGTGGAGACTTTGAAAACCTTGGAATCTGTCGGGTCTAATCTTTCAATCTGGAACCTTCAAAAATGCCCAAAATTTCACTGATATTTTTCAGTGACACCCTGATTTATAAATAATGAATATATAATTATATAATACAATACATCTGACGAGTACTTTGCGTTGTGTTGTGTAGTTCACACAGCCTCTGTCTGCGTGGAAACTGACTTGAAACCTAATATTTGTTTTTGTTAGTATATTTACGGGATAAGTCAGATGGTGATAGCCGGGTGCGCTCACTGATTAGTAAGCAACTGTAGGCGCGGTCAGTCAATAGATGGGTGATCGCATAGTGGTGTTTCAACTGAGCGTCTCCGTGCTTCGGAGGGCACGTAAAAAGTCGGTCCCGGTTTTTGTCAATTCGGTAATAGTCGATAAGTCAAGTCAGATGCCTATACGGGCGACCTGAACAACTCTGACAATAGGTTGGCCACTAGGCACTCGATAACAAGATGAAGAACGGGACAACTTCGGCAAAAGTTAAGTGTTTTTCAAAGATTCTGTGTTGTATAGGGCATTGTATACCCTATAACTATATTAATGTTTAGAATGTTGAAAACATTAATTTTTTTTTAAACAGTGAAATTATAAAGAGCCATCAAAAGTTTTAAAAATAAATAGTTCCCATTTAATTCTAAAAAGATTTTTGTAATAACTGTAAAGAAATAAATATTTATTTCACAACACTGTTTTATTGTACTTATAACAATAGTTTTATTATAAGATCATTTCCTTAAATTTTATACAGTCACATTTATAACTCAAACTATAAAGGTGTTACTACTTCCGCTTGTATTACAACTATTGCTTTAGTAATGTTTCGTATGCTTTTATTACCTGACTACGAAGTTGTTTCCACTATACCAGATTTTTGATTTTTTTATGTAAGGGGATCAAACGGGCAGGAGGCTTACTTGATGTGAAGTGACCACCGCCGCCCATGAACATCTGCAACACCAGATGGCATGCAGGTGCGTTGCCGACCTTTGAGGAAAGAATACGCTCTTCTCTTGAATGTTCCCAGGTCGTTAAGTTCTAATTCTACCTAGCATTAATTCCGCTATAACCGTGTTCCGTAACCCAGGGTATATTTATTACTCTTTTGTTTTAATCTTTAATTTTTACACAGAGCGATTGCCATTAGTCCGTAACTCTTAGGGCGAAACAGTAACTCAAATAAGCGAGCGCGAGCGACGCCACGAAAATAACCTAGCTAAAACTATTTCCGAATACAATACATTCTTAAAAATAACTAAGTGAATAAAATAAGCTTTAAACTAACTTACATAAGGCCAAAATATTTATCATATTTAATAGGTTATCAGGTAAGGTCAAGGCGTCAAATAGTAAACATTAAAAGATCACTCTTCCGAGATTACATTATGTAATACGGAAATGATGTAATGCAATTGACGATAAATATAAAATTTAATTACTATCTAGACTAGTCACTAGCATCAGTGGTATAAATTGTAGAAAGGCTGACTGTTTTAAGAAGTAAGTCTTCAAACTTGTGTACAATACTCAATTTTATTAGGGTTTTTCAACCTGTATCTAGATTTCCGAGATTCTGGGATGAAAAATGAGTTATAATTAGGAGGTAATAGAACAAATAGAGGTAAAAGTACAAATTTGAGGCTTCAAGATCTATATGAGATGGCGTAACCAGGGTTGATACTGTACCAGGGTAGTTATAAATTTCTGCATTAGTTCCACACCACCAAATGGTGCTTTTCCGGATCAAATGAAATGGAACGAAAGTACTTCCAAAAAAAATACAACGCAACAGGTGTGCCTAGAATTTAAAGAGCTCCTTCAAGTTCTCCATGATAATCAGACTCTTTCCAAATTAAAAATGAGACCGCCTGGAAAGTACTCCATATATATGGAATTTTCAAAATCAGTCTATCCGTCCTTCTTTTTAAAAAAGGTAGTTTATTTATTTTCTCACAAACACATCCTTCGCTACGCCTTTCCGACCATCTCTGGTGAAAACGCAGTACAATCCGAAAAAATAGCTTATTAAAAATCATTATCGAAAATTAATCATTAATTGCATATAATATGTCATTATCGTCTCCGAAAGAAATTACGAAAATTCAAAGTCGACTTAATGACGCATTCCATGTCGCATTATGAAAGAGATTTCTCCAAATGAAATTTAAAGATAACAACCTCATGAGGTCTTGGCATACTTTATCTTGTTCCGTATTAAAGTGTCTCATGTTATTGTATCATATAACTTATTTATTAAAAGGCGATGATTTCTGTTTGTAGTTTTGACTGTAGATTGAAATTTGCCTTTTGTCGTAAACAATATTATGAGCTAACAAGGTTATTAATAGTCAGTCACAATCTAGGGTTATAAACCAACCAACAAATTAAAAAGTTTTTCTCATACCACGATGGTGGCAACGTACGTACGGCCCGCCTGATGGTAACCGGTCACCGTAGACTATGAACACCTGCAACCCCAGAGGTATAACATGCGTGTTGCCGACCTCTTAATAACTTTTAAAAATAGTGTTACTTATACATCACTACATAGTATAAAACAAAGTCGCTTTCTCTGTTCCTTTGTATGCTTAAACCTTTAAAACTACGCAACGGATTTTGATGCGGTTTTTTTAATAGATAGAGTGATTTAAGAGGAAGTTTTATATGTCCATTAAATAGTAGAAAAAAATATATTTTTGAGGTTTCTAATGTGATGTCGTAAATAATTACATTTAACGCGTGAGGGCCACGGGCAGTAATGAATAAATCAAAACTACTGGATCGATTTTAATCATTTTTTCAGTGATATATTTTATACCCGTGCGAAGCCGGAGCGGGCCGCTAGTTTTTAATAAACTATAAAATGTGTTATATAGACAATCGTTTAAAAATAGGTCGAATAAATGACCTTTTCATTTAAGTAGAAAGAGGATAGGTTAAAAGGTTACCTTTAAAGGTTAGTTAAGCTCAGCAAAGCTTAAGTTAGGAATAAAAGTATTTCTGTAAGTTTGGTGCAATAGAAAATCTTTCGGTATTTCTGTTTATTGTTAAGGCTAATTTCGACGAGCACAAGATGAACTTCATTTAGACTTTCCACTATTATGTTTCGCTGATTTCAGGATTTTCAAGAAATTGACGACGTTGTGGCGCAGCGGTAGCGAACCTGCCTTAAACGCCACAGGTCGCGGGTTCGATTCCCGCTCGGAGCATAATAATTTTGTACTGACCATGCAAGCATATTTTCCGGTCTGGGTGTATTTGTCCTTGTCATTGTGAATGTTTCCGGACCCCGACACAGGATATAACTATCCTAATGGGGGCCGTAGAGTGTGCAGCGTTTATTATTTATTATTATATTCTAATTCTTCTTCTTATTTTTCATCTTCTTAATTCTTATATATTTTAAGATTTCATTACAAAATCGTTGTGCGGTTTATAAAATACACCTATTTCGTGAATTTCGTATAGATTAAGCCAATGGTCTCCGAGTAAAATGACTGCGACATACGGACGGAAGGACGGACGGACGGACAGACGGACAGACGGACATGACACTATAAGGGTTCTGTTTTTGCCATTTGGCTGCGGAACCCTAAAAATAGTTTTATTTGTTAAACTTTATTTTAGACATAAGTTTGGGTTAATGTGTCAGTGAGACAAGTCACAAGACTATTGGATAAAATATTTTAATATAAACATTAATATGTCTAAAAATGTAAGCGAATGTCCTCTTTAGATAAATATTAAGATTATTTGTATAACGCTAAATTATTCAAATATTATTAAAACAAGGCTTACTTCAAACTAACTTCTAGAACGGAAATCTTTAGTGACAACCGTTGTAGTTCAATGGTATTGAAAATGTTCTGAATAAATATTACAGTGTATTGTCCATACAAAATTATTAAATATTAGCTATTGCCAGCGACTTCACCCGCGTGCAAAACATTCACATAAACCTTGCATATACATAAAAACATTAATCCCCTATTACAAAATTTTAAGGCGTCGTGATGTGACGACCCCATCGCCCGCTGTTAGGATAACCTCTGTCACAGCAGAGATTATTCCACCAGTGCAATCAGTCACACTGGTGGTAGGTGTTTTGTTTCGAGAGGCCGGCTAGGTATGTACCACCGCAGTCTCAAATATTCTGCCGCCAAATAGTAGTGCTTAGGCATTACTGTGTTCCGGTTTGAAGGGCACTGTAAGCTAGTGAAATTACTGGGCAGAGGAGATTTAAGAACTAATATCTCCAGGTTGGCAACGCGTGAGTGGCACTTAATAATGGTGTTGCAAGCGCTCATAGGATACGGCAACCACTTACCATCAGGTGGGCCGTAGGCTTGTTTGCCAATTTGTAACATAAAAAATGTCATATTTATTTATATCGAATCAACAGCCTAATGAGTTTCAAGCTCTAAAAATGATGATATCGTCTGTCACTCCGTCACATAATAAGGACGACAGTTTCATTCGATCAGTGAGTTGCACATACAAAGTTAATCCCTCAATCCCATTTCTTCTCCTCTTACGGACGGATGCAAGTTTTTGACACTACTAGTCTACTCTAACTCTGGTCTGGTCTGGTCTGCTAGCGGTGATAGGTTATTGTGACAGCTAGCACTCAGGCGGACCGTACGTTGGCTTACCACCGCCTAGGTTACATAAAAAATACGAAACATTTAACATATGTGTCAGAGCGTAGAGTTCTTTTTATCCTGACACGCTCTGTTACACTTATATTATAGAATTCAGAAATCGTGACGTCACGGCGTCTGTCACCGCCATGATGCGCTTTCGTGCGCCTGGTGTAAAATTACCTTAATTATTATATGCGGGACAATACATTCATTATCAAAACTCGCTCATCATCGTTTGGTATTAGGATTTTCGTTGTATTTCGTTGTGAAAGAACCTGGTTTTTTATATCCATGTCGCCTCCTTATTGGGAAATAATATACATAGAGTGTTCAAGTATAATATTAGGTTTTGGTTAAGTTTTAACCGGTTTCCTTTTTTATTTTTAAAGTGAATCTTTTATTACATCGCCTCAAATTTTGTTTGTCTTTGTATGTCGGATTACCGCCGGCCACGGAGTCTTCATTTATTTTAATTTAAATTTTTAATTAAGATTAAGAACGCAATTTTATCACCCTAAATAAAAGGTAAGGTTAAAAGTTTCACTTGCTTCGTGGTTTCATAAAACCACATTTAACCACACTAAAAGAACCACATTTAAATAACAAAAGAACATTTTTGCTCCGTACGATTGTCTGTCATATCTGTCTGAACCTCAAGTTAACATGTGCACTGATTAGGGTTTCGTTATCAGTAATATTTGAAGCATTTAAGTATTACATAAAATTGATAATATTAAAAATAATATTTTTTTGTAAAGAATATTAGCAAAGCTTTTTAAGTCATTACTAATATTCCTATTACCCCTCCATATAAGCTCGAAGCTTGCGCTGGGGTGGGTACGACAATAGCCCAAGAGGGTCAGGATAGAACCCTCGACTCTCGCGTTAACGGAGCGAAGTCGGCTCTTCTACCTCTGAGCTAGTGAGGCTTTATTATAAAATTTAAAAAATCAGTCATTGGCCCCCATTAGGATTGTCATATTCTAGGGTCCGGAAACATACACACCCAAGGAAAACATGCTTGTATGGTCATTAAATCAACTCTGAGTGGGAATCGCACCGGCGACCTGTGGCGCTTAGGGTAGCTTCGCTACCGCTGCGCCAAAACACATATATATCTACATTTTTTATATCTGTACATGATAATTACTGACCGTCATATTATATTCCGTTATATTCATACACTGACATAATGCAGATATTGTCAATTAGAATTACATAATTTTTACCCGACTGCCGAAGGAGGGTAATGTTTTTCGAGCGCATGTACGTCTATGTCTTTGTGACGTTCTACAGCCGAGACCCTTTGACGGATTATAACATATGAGATTTAGATTCGTCTCAATTGTGAGTGTGATATATAGTATTTTATTTCAATATAGTGCCCTTGGGAAAAAAGTATTCCCTAACACATATTGCAATTCTTATAGCGCAAAAATCTGATGATGCTCGTAATATTCGACAAAATAAGACAAAAAATTGAGAATAACATTTTTCGATATATTGCTTGGTTTTATAATAATCGATGTTTAAATTTTGATTTTTTCCATTATTTTTTTGCTTTTCAATATTTTTAATGCATTCGGGTTTTTTGTTTCATTTAATAATTTATGCTTGTTGACGACTTAATTAAATACTTATTTACTACAAATTTTTCAACTTCAACAAGACTTGAATTTTTTTCAAAACTAACCAAATAAACATATTCCATACAAATACCATACAGATAATTAAAATTAAATTTTTGAGATACAAAATAACATTAAGTGTTCAAAAAATTAAAAAAATATATGTTTAGTTTTAAATGCATTTTTATGTGTTAAAGAATACTAATCTTGTCTGGAACCTTAGACTATAGACACAGATATAGATGTGTAAGTATGGAGCGTGGGCGATGACAGTTAAGTGTCATCGCTTATAAAGTTAACCTGCATTTAATGGGAGCAGGTCAACATGGATAGTGCTAGGCACCATTAGGTTCCCATAACCTTGAGTTACGACATTATTTTTTATCTATGGGACGTATTGATTATAGTTTTTAAACTGTTTAAAAATTAAAAAAAGTTTTTCTATAATTAAATAACAAAAAAATCGTGAAATCTTGTTTATGAAAATGAAAATTAATTTTATTGTACTAAAAGTTATTAAACATTTTTTTATAATTTAATTTTTTTTTCTATAAGTAATTAAATGACAAAAAAGTCGTGATTTTGTGTTATGACAATGAAAATTAATTTTATTCTACTAAAAGCTATTAAAGATTAAATTTTATGTAAATTTTTTAAGTGTCAAATTCTAATTAGAAATGTAGGTATTATTTTATTTTAGTTTATGTCCCTTCTATCATTTGTATGGATGTTTACATCATGATATTAATAATAATTATGATTATGAATAATGATTATGGTTCATTAAATGAATATCAAAAGTTATCATGATATTATGATCATTGATTAAGACAGTGATCATTTATATAATGACAATTATTTTATAAGATATAAGTATAAAGTGCATATAAATATGTATTTATAAATTTTATCAATATTATATATTTTTTTGAATATCTAACAATTAACATAAAATTGTATAGTTGTTCAATTGCATTTAATAGTCAAAATATTATATAAATAAAGATATTTATTAAAAATTATTTTTTATAAAAACTTTGTAGGTTATTACATAGTTATTAATATTTTCAATTACAATTCAATCATTATAATAAATGGTTGAATAAGAAAATTTTAAGTTTTCAATTAGTAGAAAAATGAAATTTGAATTTTCATATTTGGAAGAATTTTCAAAACACTTACCGAAACTAATTTTCAACCGCCTAAACAGCCAAGCCGCGAAACATTTTTGAAAAAAAAAGAAATATAACACAAACAAAAACCAAAACACAGCACTGGCACAAAATAATCGAATTAAAAAAAAAACAAAATGTCAAAATTCAAACTGGCAGGACACAAATTAACAAAAACAAAATAAAATCGAATGTTGTCGGCAGTCGATCTGTCAAGCGTCAGCTGCAGCTCAGTTGGCGCGTCAACGGCTCGCTGTTCCGATCTACACTGACTTGTGTTGTAAGTTGGAGCTACATAGCTGCTCCAATTGGTTTCATACATACCGCTATGTATGCTCATAACAATGTAGGGTTTCGTATTTAATAATAATATTTATGACAAATTTTGTATACAATTATCTTTTAAAACGTTTAAGTTATTGTAAATATTATTCGTTTTGAAAGCTTACGGTTTAAATGTCAACTGATAATCTTCGCTTTATATTTCATTTGGTCGATGAAAATTAATTTTGCAACAAAACAGAATTCAAATTCAATAATTAGTTGTTATTTTTAAATTAATTTTATTATACATTAGCTTCGCGCGCGGCTCCACTCGCGTGGTGTACCGATTTTCTTTTTGTGTACGGAACCCTAACTACTTTTTAAAAATAAAAGTAGTCTAACTTACTCCTTATAACACTAGCTGTCTGCCAGTGAAAGTCCCGTTAACACCGCTCTAGCTGTTTCAGAGATAAGCCGGAAGAAACAGACGGACAGACAAAAATTTTAAAAATTTATTTTGATAAATAATTAATATAAATTTCAAATTCCTAATTGTATATACAAAACTTTAATTTTTAAACCGCAGGACGAAAGCCCTAATGTCTATTTAAAGATAACAAACAAATTGACTCTTTTATTATGTAAAGTGATAACGGAAGCGAACCGTTCCTCCTTGAACTTAACCTACAGAGCTATTTAAAACTCCCCTAAAGTTATCAACAGGAAAAAATATATGAAACTAGCTTGGGCCACCGACTTCGTCACGTTAAAGAAGTTTGTACAATCCCTCAGGAACCTAAAATTTTTCCGGGTAGTCCAGGTAACGCCGTTTGTGTCAATATCATTCAAATCCGTGCAGTAGTATTTGCGTGCAAGGGTAACAAACATTCATCCATCCATCCAGCCACACATCCAAATATACATACATTCTTTCTAACTTTCACGTTTATAATATTAGTAGGATAAGATATACAATAATACTTACACCTAATTACGTTCTTATCTCCGTGGCTTTTACATCAACAAAATTAAACTTAAAAATAGGCATCTTATGAAAAACTAAGAAGAAAATATTTAGAAAAATTAAGCTGTCTTATATATTGAGGAAATCAATTTTTATTCCCTGAGTATTCAATCTGTTCGTCACAAAATTAATTCTGGACTAGTTTGTAAAGATACATTATCTATCAAGAGAATTATCAAAACCGATTCGCATAAATAAAAAAACTAACTTTAATTCGCCTAAAACCAACCTGTATAAGCCATTTAATACCATGAAATGAAATAACGTCAAAAGTTTTAAATTACAAAAAATACTTTGTAATTTCATTTTAAAAAAAAGTGATTATTTATTGCGCATTATTGGGATTTTTTCGCCATTTCAATTTAAGTCTCTGTAGGTGGTACGTATGATTATATAGTTTAATATTGTCTCAAATAAATATTTTTTGTCAAAATAAAATAACGAAAAACGTGATACCTTGTTACGAAAGTGAAAATTTATTTTCTTATACAAAAAGTTAGATAATAATCCAGAGCCTGACGCCATAAATTGTTTAAGCCGATTTCTCACGATACGACTTCTCAGCGGTCAATCAAGTCGTTTGAGGTGTAGAAATATCAATTATCATTTATCTAAATCTGAGATAAAAATACATTTAATAAGAATAAAAAAATAACGTAGTATAGATCACATTGAAATAATAATTAAAAATCTTTATATTACATTAAACACAGGCAAAAAAGTTTAAGTAATTAATATATTATTTAAAATTAATAATATACCTTCGATAATATAATTTAATGTGAAACCTTTTGTTTCAAGATTTCGAAAATTTTCGTCATGAAAATTATATCCTACTTCCTAATAGATGGCGCTGACTAAGCTTTATCTTCTCACCGCTAGATGGCGTTATATTGACAATACCTACTCGATAATTGATTAAGTTTCAATCCTTCCCGGAAATGTTGAGAATCACATAAACAACAGATAATTATTATTATTTAATATATTGCTCATTGTTCATCATCATTATTCGATTATTAATGTTTTGTTAATATATTGAACCGTATAAACTAGTACGAGACAATAACTGATTTTATTAATTTAATAGATAAAATGAATAATAAATATTAAAATATAATATGAAGCTGAGACTCTATTCAAATATTATCTTAAATGATAATGGAAAAACAGAAGAAAAGTTTTCATGTCACATCATTACATTTCTTGTGTAAAATGTGCTTGTTGTTCCAAGGTTACTTTTTTATATCAGTGTAAAATTAGTTTTTAGGCAGCCATAATTATTATATACCTTCAATATTGTCGTAAAATGGAATACAATAAAGCCCTTATTGGCTGGGCTTTATTGAATGGCTTTTAAAGTCGTGTACTTTAAAAATTAATTACATTCAAGGTGTACATTTGTACAGGTACGCGGTCTTACCGCTAATTACTGATTTCTTACAGACAACCTCATAAATCAAAAATGCCATAAAATTACAGTTTCTTAAGCTTTTCTTCAATCATTTCGCAATTTTTCAATAATAACTCCACACGTTCAATAATATTGCGCAATTATCAGTATTGGATAGTAATAATATTAATATAATTGTGTACATTACACACCGATTCATTGCGTCCACAAATGGCAGGAGGGCTGGTTAATTTTTGCTCAAAGAATCGGGATTACGATTCAGCGGGGAAATGCAGCTAGCATTACCACCATTCTCCGTGGACATGATTTGTACAGTTTTAATTGTTTGTAAATATAGTTAGTGTTGCATTGTAAATGTGTTGTGTACTTTGACATTAAAAAAATATTTTGGAATATTTCAGATTGAAATTGTGAATCTCAAAAGATGGTTATTGTAAACGAATAATTTTAATCACTCCTGCGTAATATGCGTAATAATAAAAAAATGGCGCCGTAAAGGGATTAACGACATTTTAAGTAAAACCAGTTTAAAAAATAAAACACAATATAATTTTGATTTATAGCGTCTTTTTTACCTAAATAGTTCCTCGAAAAGATTAATAAATGACCTTCAAGGCAGATAAAAACAACAACGGAATGTTGTAAAAAATAGTCAATAGTATTATCATTTTAAAAGATTTGCTTCCCACGATCCTTTAAGATGTCATTGAATATTTATGCAACAATATTTTGCTGCTAAAATCATGTTGTCATTGAAGATTGGTTTCAGGGATCCGTATGAACGTGTCAACAAAACCTTACTGTATATTTCTGTTGCCGCCACAATAACAAATAAAAAGAAAATGAAGAGATACCATACTGAATGTGTCAACGAAACCTTACTGTATATTTCTGTTGCCGCCACAATAACAAATACAAATACAAAAAAAATAAAAAGGTACCATACAAGAAAATTGATATTTTGGACGCTTTTTGCTGTATCTTATGAACTGCAATAGATAAATACTACTTTAATAGATAGATAAATATAGCTGGAGTTTTAACAATTAAAGAAACCATACAAGATATTTTTAAGGAACCATTTACATGCGAGTCCGAAACGGATTCGGCCGGTTTTGAAACTTGGCAAAGTGTAATAACCAGACATAGTATGTAATCCTCCTCCTTAAGCAGCTTGTAGTCTTTCACGAGTTGTTTATTCTATCACTATGTCTTTAGTGGTATTTATATTATACAAATGATACACTAGAGTATTTATCGTTCGTCGTTCGTATAAAAAGTCATTTATACAAAAAGTCTTTCCGAACCGATACAACTTGGGAACCTTCAAGAGAAGAGCGTATTCTTTCCTTAAAGGCCGGCAACGCACCTGCATGCCCTCTGGTGTTGCAGATGTACAATTGTACATGGGCGGCGGTGATCGCTTAACATCAGATGAGCCTCCTACCCGATTGCCCCCTCTTACATAAAAAAATGTCAAATGTTTAGTTTTTTCTTAATCCTCATAAAATAAGTCTTAAAAGATAAAAAGTCAAAAAAGTCTTAAATGAAAGTAGTTCATAAATTATCGTAAGCTCGAGTTTAGTTAATGAGGTTTAGTTGTTTGCACTATTTTATGGCAATTTTACGTCTCGGAAACGACTTGGCAGACTGTAAATATGTTCAAAAATGCTCGTAAAACCTTCTTGAATAAAGAATTTAAGTTTGAGTTCGGATACTAGATGTACTAAAATAATTTGGATGTAGTTGAGTTGATCTTTAAGGAACTTATCTATCTACCTTATTTTTACGTTACAGGCGGCAAGCGGGTAGGGTCACTCGATGTTAAGCGATTACCGCCGTTCATGAACATGTGCAACACCCGGGGGATGTAGGGCTTTGGCGATCTTTAAGATGCAACGGGTTATACGGCGTCGGGATGTGACGACCCCATCGCCCGCTGTTGGGATAACCTCTCTCACAGCAGAGATTGTTCCACCAGTGCAATCAGCCACACTGGTGGTAGGTCTTTTATTGCAAGAGGCCGGCTAGGCAGGTACCACCGCAGAGTCGAATATTCTGCCGCCAAATAGTAGTGCTGAGGCATTACTGTGTTCGCTTTCCGGTTTGATGGGCACTGTACGCCAGTGAAATTACTGGGCTTAGAAGATTTAAGAACTAATATCTCAAGGTTAGTAACGCGTCAGTGGCACTTAATAATGGTGCTGCAAGCGCTCATAGGCTACGGCGCCCACTTACCATCGGATGGGCCGTACGCTTTTTTCCCAACTTGTAACATAAAAAATATATATATGCTGGCTGACCTTGAAACGAGCTTTCAGCAGTCTTATCATGAAACGAAACATCGCATGAAACGAAACCTTGTGTTTACTGTTACGCCGATGTTCTGTTAGAGGGTGATACTTCCATTGTAGAGTCGGCCCATTAGTGGTGGGAGGGGCATGGCTCTACTACTACAAAATATCTATGTTAGTTTTTACTAATAAAAATATTGGAGCTACTTATGACGTTGTGGCGCAGAAGTACCGAACCAGCCTTAGACGCCACTGGCTACAGGTTAGATTCTCGCTATGAGCAGATGTTTGTATTACCCATAAAGGTATAATTATTGTCCGGTCTGGGAGTCTATCCTAGTCCGTGTGTGTGTGTTCCGGATCCCCAGGCCGTTGAGTGTTTTAGTAAAAAAAAATATTTATGTACTTAAGTGAATTTATAAATATATATGATTCTGGTGTGACGTAAGGATACAATCGTTAGATACAAATATAAATAATAAATAAGACATGTATATATGTGTCATAACTATCATGTAGTGACTTGACTATGTGTAGGAATTTATTTTAAATACTCAAGCGTTTGATCAATAACTTGTTTATTCTAACCACACATTATGCTCTTAACATAATAATCATTATTTGTTAATTATATACGTTAAATAGCTTATCACTTAAGCCTTAGAATAGTAATCGACGGTCTTTCTGAATATAAAAATAAGGGCTAATTTCTTTTGTTATTAAGTTAGCACGCAAGCATACGGCACATCTGATGGTAAGCGGTTGCCGTAGCTCATGAGCGCATGCAACACCATTTGTAGATGTCACTCACGTGTTGCCCACGAGATATTTGGTTCTTAAATCTCCTTTGCCCAGTAATTTCACTAGCCTACAGTACTATTCAAACCGTAACACAGCAATGCCAAACACTGCTTTGCGTTTGAATAATTGGCAATGCGGTTGTACCTATCTAGTCGGTCTCATGCAATAAAAGCCTACCACCAACCGCTTCTATCGCGAAGCATTAATGTGTATCGGTTTGAAGAACACCGTAGCTAGTAAATTACTGGCCTTAGGAGATTTAAGAACCAATATCTCGGGGTCGGCAGCGTGTAAGTGATAGGTACCTACGAATGTATTGCAAGCGCTCAAGTGCTTGCTTGCTTATTAACATTAAATTATAAATAATATTAGAAGAAACTTCTCGACAATGCAGATTCGCTAAGATAAATACTTAGTAATGCCTAAGCAATGCAATAAGATCAGGTTATTACATGCGCACTCAATAATATAATGGAATATTTTTCTATCATTTCTTCAGTTCCGTAGTCACGTGACACATCGCGTGCCAACGATAGCGTGTAAAACTGTTTTGCTATTCAAACAATTACAACGTTCATAAAACATACTTTATAACCAGTACATTGTTTCGTTTCGTAAAATTACAATTTTTTAAATGTATAACATAGGTTTAACATATTATAGAGCGTTCGTGCAAAACAACTTCTAAAAGACTAGAGGCCCGCTCCGGCGTCGCACGGGTATAAAATATATAGCCCATGTCATTTTCTGAAAAAATGATTAAAATCGATCCAGTAGTTTTGATTTATTTATTACTGCCCGTGGCCCGCACGGGTTAAATGTAATTATTTACGACACCACGTTAGAAACCTCAAAAAAAAATGTTCTTTCTCCACTATTTAATGGATGTTATAATACATATAAACCTTCCTCTTCAATCACTCTATCTATTAAAAACCGCATCAAAATTCGTTGCGTAGTTTTAAAGATTTAAAGATTTAAAGTTGCGTAGTTTTAAGAATGGTGGCAAAAAATTCTACCTACATTTACCGGCTGAATCGCAATCTCGATTCTTTGGGTGAGAAATGAACCAGCCCTCCTGTCACCTGTGGAGGCAATGAGTCGAGGAGTAATATCACTACATAGTATAAAACAAAGTCGCTTTCTCTGTCCCTATATATTTTTTTTTTTTTTTTTTTTATGTTAGAAGTTGGCAAACAAGCATACGGCCCACCTGATGGTAAGTGGCTGCCGCAGCCTATGAGCGCTTGCAGCACCATTAGTAGGTGCCACTCGCGCGTTGCCAACCTCGAGATATTAGTTCTTAAATCTCGTTCGCCCAGTAATTTCACTAGCGTACAATGCCCTTCAAACCGGAACACAGTAATGCCTAAGCACTACTATTTGGCGGCAGAATATTGGACACTGCGGTGGTACCTACCTAGCCGGCCTCTTGCAACAAAAGACCTACCACCAGTGTGACTGATTGCACTGGTGGAATAATCTCTGCTGTGACAGAGGTTATCCCAACAGCGGGCGATGGGGTCGTCACATCCCGACGCCGGTAAAATATGCTTAAATGCTTAAAACTACGCAACGGATTTTGATGCGGTTTTTTTGATAGATAGAGTGATTGAAGAGGAAGGTTTATATGTATAATAATAATCATAATAATCGTGCGGGTCACGGGCAGTAATGAATAAATCAAAACTACTGGATCGATTTTTATCATTTTGCAGTGAATAGCATAGGCTATATATTTTATACCCGTGCGAAGCCGGAGCGGGCCGCTAGTATTGTCTAAGCCACTAAAATGTTTAACTATTATTTTGCCAAATTGTTTTACCTATTTAACCTTTTATTCAAAGTTCATGTGACCATAAAAGTTTCACCCACGTATGCTTTTAGGGAAACCCACAAAACATATTTTCAGAAATTACCTCTAATTTTTTTCGAATCAAAATGCGTAAAAGGCAATTGAAATACTCTAACCAGAGGCAAATCCGTGACACGTAGACCGTGACGAGTCTATTGTGACTCAGTGACAGGATACGTATTGTCACGTATTATTACTTTATATGGATAAATACATTTTGTAATGCATTTTCTAGTAGCAGTATAATAGTATTTATACAATAATTAAATAAACAAAAATACCGAATTGAAAACTTAAAAGCTAAATTGAATTATGAAAACTATCATGAGTCATTATTTAACCATCACCCTGATGAAGGACCTTCGATGGGTCCGAAACTAATCGGTACCCACACTGACTGAACGTTAGTTTGAAAACGGTGAAATATTTATTATTATTATGTAGGTTCAAGGGCCACTCATGGTGATCACCATCAGAAGTTACACAACACCAAATGGTGCCTCCAGAACAAATGGATAAGATTTAAAAAAAATCAAATCCCAATGGGTGTGCCTATAAAGATTGAAGAGTTCCCTCGATTTCTCCAAGATTTTATTACAATGACCAAATTACAATGCATGCAATGATACCAACTGCAAAATATGCCCTTTAAAATATGAAAATTATTTCACAATGAATGGAGTAATCCGTGAACATAAAAAAAGACATACATAAAACCAAACATATAACCGTCTCCTTTTTTTTAATCGGTTAAAAACAATATAGATAGGTTGTCCCAATAAAATAGAGACTAAGATCCTATTTAATTTTTTATTACAATTAATATATTTTTATCTCTATCAGAGCGCTTCAAAGCAGCGGTACAATAGCCACGCAAAAAATTGTAACACTTATAGAGTCGTAAATATTGGGAGACTCAGCAGGCCTTTTAAATCAAAAAAAAAATTAATCAACACAAATTAAAATCGGAGTCATTTTGGCGGAGAAAATATTGCCTAGCGGTGGAATAATTCACAAATGCCTATAAAAAGCCCCAATTGTGAGTGTATAATGCTGCTACTTTACGTCAATAACTTGTGAAGGTAATACTTCCTCACTTTTCCCCACTTCTCTCACTTTCACTATTATAAAAAAATGATAATAATCATGAAATCACTCTAAAAACAGTGAAGGTACCGCTTAAAATTCACAAAAATAAAACCATTCAAATTGATCCGCCATCTTCCTTTTTTAGTCAGATAAAATATTAAAAGACGAAAAAATAACCTAGGTCAATGCGTTTTTACTACAAATAAAAAATTTGTCGTGATAATTTTTTATTCTAAATTTATAAGTAAAAAATTAGATTATTCTATTTTTAATAATCTGAAATAAAAAAAACCGCCTTATAGTAACATAAAAACTCCCATTTATCCTCATAAAGGCTTTTATCATTAAACTTTAACACAAGGTGATAAAGTTTATTTTACAATAGAATAAAATAATTGTACCTGCATTGAAGTAAAACAATCTTGTTGCGGTTACAATAGTTTTTATTGCTTTGTATTAGAGCTTATTATTGTGTACAAAAATTGAAAATATAGTAGGCTTTGTAGGAAATACCGCGAATGGCTCCGTTGGGAATTCCTTTGTGTTTCATACTAGAATATTTTAGATTCTGGAAGTTGTTGTATTTTAGGTATTCTATGACTAGTCAAAGGTATTTTACGTTTTGAATTATGAAGGGTTGGAGTTTAATGACCTCTGTTGTTATTTAAATTATGCCTTCCTTTGAGAATTGTTTTAGAACATTCCATATAATTTGACTCAAAATATTCTATGCTATATGTAGTTTTACGGTTCCGTAGCCAAGGGGCTGAAACATACCCCTTATAATTTCGTCATGTCCGTCTGTTGGTCCGTAAGTCCGTATGTCACAGTCATTTTATGAGGAGACTATTAGCTCTATTAAATTATCTATAAAAATTAAATTAAAAATCGAATTTTTATATCATTGTAATTTCTGTCATTATATCAATAAATCCTTATAACTATTCCTAAGTCTAGTACATATATAAATATTACTGTTATAATAATATTAAAACTTACTGTATAGTTCTTCGAAGTAGGAAAAAGTTATTTCCTCATATATAAATGATGAGTCATTAAGATTATGTTAACATAAAAAGGTGGTATTCCATTTCGCTCATGCGTGCGGTTTGCTTGCGCGTGCGCATCGTGAGCAAGATAAAAAGATAAATCTATACAAATAAATAAAATTGAAGTGTCTGTTTGATATTCCAAATATTTCGTTTCACTGAATGCATATGAAAGTATATACGATACTTATATATATATATATATATATATATAAAATTTCGTTGTCTGTTTGTTACGTCTAATCTCAGAACGGCTGGATCGATTTATTTTAGAAATTGAATTAGGGTTCCATGCAATAAAGACACATCGGTACTTCATGCAATCGGAGCCACGGGTGCAGTTAGTATTTTATATTTTTGAATTACATGTTTAGCTAAATATGGTAAATGGTAAATTTTCACGTTTAAGAAATTGGTAATAAATTACCAAACAAGGTAAACAAATTTTTTTTTGATTGATTTCTCCGTCAATTGTGAACCAATCTTGAAAATTATTTTTTTATTCAAAAGGTATACTTTCTAGTATATCCCATTTTAATTAGATCGGGACTGGATAATTGGATCTTGAAGAAATCTTACTTTCATATGGTTACCTATTATTCATCTTTAAAAATTGGCAAAGTTCGTTCCTAATGTATTCGCTAACGGTTAAAACAATAGTTCGCTCGACCGTATGATCTATTCTTTATAGATCGATGCTGTTGGGGATTTTTTTTAGTTCCCTAGCTAAATAGCAAAAACCGACCACATATTAAAGTTAAAGTCGAGTCATAAAAATCATGTAAAACTCACAAATTTTGAACTATGAAATTTAAAATTCTAGAAAAATTTGAGGCTGTAGAATATCAAAAGAACTTACAACGACAATTACTGTAGAACAAGGTCTACACATTTTAGTTGATATATAAGTTTATCCCATAACTTTGTGTTTTCATAATAATTTTTAAATTACTATGAAATTCCCAACTTATTTTTGCGGTCGATTTTAATTTGTCAACATTCAAAGCTGCGGAATCCTTTAGCTTTTAATGTGCGTGGTACAAAACGCATTTAATCGGTAATTATTTAGCCATATTGATTATTTATATTAGTCACGATAATAACCGGAACTTTTAAAGCATTTAATCATCAAGTATGGAGTAATAATATACTGGAACGTGTGCGTTATGTATTGATTAATGTGACTGTGATTTATAACGCTTTATTATTTACCACTGATGTATATTTATTTGTTAATATATTATATTAAAACGATAATTGTCATCGATGTTCGATGTCAAGGGTAAAGCACTGTGATTAAATGCATTGCATAAATAGGTAGAAATATGATCCGTACTGTCGGTGAAAAAAATGTTGGATTGTGTAATCAAGATAATATGCAAGCTGTGTCTTAGGCATTAATGGGTTCCGGTTTGAAGGGCACTGTAGGCTAGTCAAATTACTGGGCAAAGGAGATTTAAGAACCAATATCTCGAGGTTGGCTACGCATGAGTGACATCTATTACTGGTGTTGCAAACGCTTATAGACTAAGGCAATTACTTACCATCAGGTGGGCCGTATGCTTATTCGCCAACTTAGTAACAAAAAAATCAGATACCTGTAGAAAAATAATTAGTGCAGGAGGCCGTTAGATATTCTATCGCAAAGCAGTAGTGTTTTGCATTACTGTGTCTCAGTTCTAAAGACAGTCTAGCTAGTGAATTTTCTGGGAAAATGAAACTACTGATTTAAGATCCAATAATTCGAAATTGGCAACGCGTAGGTGACACCTATACATAAAGTATTACAAGCGCTCATAGCCTACAACAACATCTTACCATCAAGTGGGCCGTACGCTTGCTTGCCAACTTACTCTCACAAAAAAAATATGATCACTGGCTTATCACTTAAGAGAAGTAGCAATAGGTGGAACACTTATTCAGAGTCAGCGGGCTTCCCACTTGTGGGATAGACAACATAAAAAGTATATGTGAAAGGAACTAGTCGTATCGACATGAGATTCTGGGGACATTATTGAAGAGAATTATGTCCTATAGTCCACTTAAAGTCGACGAGAAATTGTATAGATTTTATGGTGATGTGAGATTTGCATAGTTTGTCTATTTTTTAAAGAAAATTTGGTTAGTACATGTTTTGAACTTCTATTTAGTTTAAAATCAATATTATAATTTTGTTGACGGTACGATAATAATTTAAATTCTATTTGTAAGATAATAGTAACATTGCCACACTTAATAAAATATAATAATTATTGACCATTTGGACGCAGAGGCGTCAAAACAGTAATAAGAATTCCATATATAACTTGTTTGTAAATACGTGATTATTCTATTTCGGTTTTAGGCGAGAAAGAGAGAGAAGAACATGAAGAGAACAAAAAATAATTAAAAGAAGTTTAGTCGTAAAAATAATTCACCTAATAAAAGCCATGTCTTATTTGTATTTCTTCCTTTCTGTACAACGCCTAAATACACCTTGACCCAAGGTTCTGGGCCAGCATTTTGGGCCAACATAGATACCCACTTAGCTTTATGTTGGTAGCTGATGACAACCCTGGCCGAACGGCCAAATTGTGGCGGTTATACATGCACAGGATCTCGGCGCGTTCGGCAAACAGAATCCTATATTGTCTCCCAACATGACCAATATGCAACACCCATTGCGCTACTGCTTAAGGGTAACAGTATATGTGTGGGAGCCACTGCAGAAAAGCTTGAAAACGAAAAAGCCTTAAGTCCTGCGCTAATTGGTGGCACGGCATGGTAGAGGATTTTTAAATTGACCTTTTTATATGACTAAGTTGGCAAGCAAACATACGACCTTCCTGATGGTAAGTGTAGCGACTGTATACTGTATATACAACCTTTTTTTGACGTGATACAGATTTTTTATAACAATGAAAAAGTAATTGAAATTTATGAAAGTGGTATAAATAAATAAAGTATAACTATATCAAGCGGTTATCTTAGCCAATGAGCGCTTGCAACGCCATACATTGTCAGGGCCTTATTAACCTCACCTCGGAAAAAGACTGGTTTTATGACGTCGGTAGCCAAAATGTAATCAAAACTCGATTAATCGTATCTAGAACACATATTATATAGTTTAAGGTTAGTATTTAATTTATTAATTGGTGTGAGTTTGTATTTTAAAACTACAAATGTCGATTCAGTTTTTATTCGAGAAAGGAAAATTAAGCAAAGACATAAAAAGTCATTAACAGATTTTAGTGGTGGTAGGTCTTTTATAATTTTAAGTCTTTTAAGCAACAAAGAGATTGAAGAACTTGTGGCCGAGCCCAACATAATTGGCGAAACTAAATCTGCCCGACTGCGCTGGCTAGGCCATCTAGAGAGAATGGAGGACGATCCACTAAAAGAGCATATTTGAGACGACCGAGTGGTAAATGCCAGTCGGTCGTCCCAGATATCGCTGGATCGAATCAGTCACAAAAGACCTGAACGCCCTAGAAAGAGCCGATTGGCGTGAAGTGGTGCAGGACCGTGACAAGTGGCGTCTTCTGGTGTCGGAGGCCAAGATCCTCTTTGGGTCACGGAGCCAACGCATTAAGTAAGTAAGTAAGGTCTTTTATTGCAAGAGGCCGGCTAAGTAGGCAGTGCCAATTATTCTACTGCAAAGTAGTTATTGCGTTCCGGTTTGAAGGATTCTATCTATTAAAATTACTGGGCAAAGGAGATTTAAGAACCATTATCCTCAGGTTGGCAATGCGTGAGTGACACCTATAAATGGTGTTGCGCGCGCTCATAGGCTACGACAACCACTTACCATCAGGTGGGTCATATGCTTCTTTGCCAAACTAATCACATAAAAAACATATAAAGGCTTGACCTGTATCATAAAAGCTAAAGTTTAAAAAACAATACTATATAATAATTATTATACATTATGACGGGTGGACTTCCCGTAAATATGACAAGTCAGCTTGACATTAGGCTCTAACTCCTATGGAATTAGTTTTTAATCATAATTTAAGCAGTATTAGAGCCTTGTGATTCTCGATCATTCTAAGCCATGGTATGGTCTGAGGTGGCGTTTTATGCTTGAAAAAATAACAACCCCTGAATTTGTTCTTCTCAGGTAGAGGTTCAATATTGAAACTGGAAACTGACTTTAAAAAAATAAATGTTATTATTTTTACGCTGAATATAAATATTTGATTTTGATTTGTTTAACCCGCGCTAGGGCTGTTCCCTTTTTTCGCGGCCGGGTCACAGATATCGGTCGCTTTTTTCAAGGCTTTTGAAGCCAACAACAATAGACGATACGAAAAAATACCATCGTCGCTTCCTCGTTTTGTCATTAATGGGATTGACCGGGGTCCACTATGTAAAAAGTCCCACATAATACCAACTTAGAGTAGTCATACAGGCTTATATCAGCGAAACAACTGGCCGTGTCGTCAACTATGTATCAGAGTAAAAATATTAAGCTTCTTGTATGTGGACTCTTTATTTTGAAATTTCAAATATACAGTTCAGATAGAGTATAAAATCTAAAAATATCAATTTCCCTATATTTTTAAATTTTATTTTATTTTTAGTATTTTATTATAGCGGTAAGAGAAATAACAAATTCTTTTTAAATTTCAACTCTGTATCTATTACCCATCTTTAAAAATAATTTGTGTAATATTTTGTGCCAATGTTATACTGAACACCGACTTCTGTTATAGAAAATATTTATTTTTGCTTTAGTTATGTATTCGGTACTTTTATATTACTGGAGGTAGGTTTTCCATTGCGTAAGGCCGGCTAGGTAGGTACCACCGCAGTGTCAGTTTTAAAGCGCACCGCAGAGTCCATAGTATAGCACTGACTAGACCGGAGAAGTACTACCCTTTCACAGAAAATCGGCGTAAAGCAATAGATTACTCTTGTGTTTCGTGTGAGTGAGAGCTTTTTTTTTTCGAAGTGTCTATAAGTGTTGGCCCTAGTGGCCTTGACAGCGTCACCGGTGGGGGCCGGGTCTGGAGACCTCAGCCGGTAAAAGATGGACTGCCCGCGCGGGGCTCAAGTTGAATCCGTCCCAAGGGGTCCTGCGAGGTCGAGCCTAGGCTTGGGACGTCATCGGGAGGGACTGAGCGAGAGCGCTCATGGCACGCTGCAGGGCCAATCTCCCATCCCCATCCCCTTATGCCCCTTTTTTATTTTCACTTTCATTTTCATCCTTCCCACCTATACCTTTGGCAACGCGCATGTGATTCAAATATCGCAAGTGGTCATAGGTTGCGGTGACTACTTACTATTAGGCCGAACATCTTGAGTAGTAGGACACTGTAGTTAGTGAAATTACTGGGCAAAGGAGATTTAAAAAATATCTCGAGGTTAGCAACGCGTGAGTGACACCTACAATTGGTGTTGCGCGCGCTCATAGGCCGTAGCCTATTGTCGTACAACGGCTTACCATCAGGTTCGTCGTATGCTTGCTTGCCAACTTTGTGACATAAAAAAATCGGACAACACGTGAGCAAAAGCTGAAAGCTGGTGCCATTTCTAAAGTGCTCCTCTTTCTATACCATCTGGCAGACTGTGCCTAACCTTGAAAACACTTGCTTAAACAAAAACACTAAAACATAAATTACTCTTGCTAGAATAAATTCAACTTTACACCGTAATCACAAAGCTTAAAACACAATAACGAATAAGAAAAAAATTAAAAGAAAAATCCAACGTGTTATAATGAACGTGGTAAAGCCTGAATACTTGTTTCACTTTTAAATTTTAATTTTTATATCCATTGAGATAAAAGTTAAAATGCGATGAATTTTAAAGTGTTGTCTTGATGATATTTTATGCGGTATTTGCAATATACCGGTCTTTCAAGTAAGCGATTATATTCTTGAGTAATTAAAAGTAGAACCTTTTAAAATATATTATATACAAGCTGTTGCTTGGCTTCATCAAATAATAATATATAGTATTTTGTGATTTTATAGTTATGTAAAAACAGTTCATCTACTTCAACTATAGGCCCTAAAGAGTAGGTAAACAAAAAAAAACCGACTAAGTTAGTTTCGGACTCGCATATAATAATAATATAGGGTTCTGTACCTATGTAGAATACCATCTCTATATCTATACTGCAAGGCTAATAAAATATATCGTATATAGATCGTTTTAGTTTGGTAAAAATGTATTTATAAAAATATATTGATTAATTAATAGATTTGCAGTAGAGCCATGCTTTTTCCACCACAAATGGGTCGGCGCGAGAGGGGAACTACTACCCTCGATGAGTGACAGCGCTGGAGGCCCCATCCCCCATCCTCTATCCTTCCTCTTTTGCATTCTCATCCTTCCCACCTATCCCTTTGGCAACGCGCATGTGATTCAAGTATCGCAAGTGGTCATAGGTTGCGATGACTGCTTACCATCAGGCAGACCGACTTGAAATAAAAAAGGACAACACTTTTGTTTGAATTTTAAGCAAAACCGTTATTTTCACGAAATTCATTAACGTATATGTACATGCGATATTAAACCTTATATAAAGGCTAGTAAGAGTATAAATCGTATGCTACAGATAAGTGTATGTATCTTGATTAAGTTACTCACAGCTATATCCAATGTTGAGGTCGATGACATGTCAATTGTAAACACACCCTCACCGCTCGGGGCGGGAACCACTTTCGATCTTTTTCCCATTTTGAAACAACTAACAACTTTGTATGTACGAACCATTTTACACAACACACACAAACATTGACACTATTCAAATAAAAATTATTCCAAATTCAAATTCACACACACAAACACAAATTACATAACAAGTTTTTAATTCAAATATCGAACGATTATTATTGTACGAAGCGTGCGTGCGCTCGCGCAACTTAACTCGACAGAATGACAGGTTTAGGTTATTATGCCATGCGAAACGTTTTTGCTATCGGTGAGTCAGCTCAGGTAGAGCTTAGAGGTGCTTAGACGAAGTGAGAACAATCACAAGTTATTAACTCAAGCCGGCAAAAAATTGCCTTAGTTTTAGTTAAGCACAAATTTTATAGTAAACTTTGCGATATCTTTCTATGTATGTCCGTATCAACAAACAAACATTTGTTTATAATTTTAACGGCTAAGCCAATTTTGCATTTCATTGGCGGGTATGTGACTTTTGTGACTAATATTTTTTCTTGTTTTTTTGTTACTGGCGCCACAAGAGTTGTTACTTATTTTTTTTAATTGCCAAAGCTGTCAAACCATGAGGCATCACCGCATGTTTCCTCAAAAGACGAAGCGTACGAGGGGAAAGAACGAGTAGAAATATGACAGACGTTGTGATGGTTTGGATCGTGCCTCGGAGAGCACGTTAAGCTGTCGGTCCTGGTTATTATCAATAACATGTGATAATAATCTTTAACTCTTGATAAGGAAATTGCTCTTATCTAATGAGTTACTGGTTCGCCCTTACGGTTGCGGAGGTCAGATGGCAATCGCTCTGTGTAAAAACTAGTAACCTGTCAAATCCGGATAAGAGTAATAAGCAGACCCTGGGTACATAAAATCCCGGGAATAATGCTAGGATGAAGAAGAAGTTGTGATGGTTTGGATATCTTGCTCAATATTGTATTTTTTCTGACTGTGCTGCTGACTCTACTGGCCTCGACTTGAAACAGGCTTTGCGGAGGCTCAAAGGTGACTTCGTCCTGCGAGGCGGGACTGTTGCTATGGGCATCATCGGGAATTACAGTCCTACAATTATTATTAATAACGTAGTTTTTAAGTTTTTTAAGCTTATGGCACATAATTATGTTTCAATTAGTTAAATTAATTTTTTTTGTAAAATTTTCAAATTGTAAACTATACAGTAATTATGTAATAATGATTATTAATAAATTATAGAATTATATTTTTATTACTCAGCTGTCTAGACTTTTGAAGTTTTGACTCTACAATAGTTGATTACCTTCACCTTACCTAATAGAGAATTGTGGTTTTAGCTATAAAAAGGAAGTTTTGGTTTTGCGGTTTTCATTGTTGTTATTGGATGAAAATGTTGTTTATATTTTTCGAAATTGAAATTTTAGCACTCGTAATACTTACCATTTTCATATATGAATAAGCTGTATTTATCAATGAAGACTAGATACTGCAGAATATTGAGATGGATTTTCGTACTGTTTTGCAAACCCTACTCCTTTCTCGCTCCTTTTTATTTTTCTTCTCTTTCCCACGCCATGACCCTATGTGGCCACGTACTGTAATGTCTGTGATAAAATTGTTAATGACCATCACCAATGTTGGAACACAGGTAGATATCACATCAGTAAGATCGTATACTTCTGTGGCACCTTTATGCTTTTTCATGACTATTGGCAAACCAGCATACGGTGCGTCTGATGGTAAACAGTCACAGCAACCTATAAATGCTTGTGATACATTAAAATCACGTGCAACCCAATGAGATGGGAGGGAAGGGATGAGAACGGCAAAAAGGGAGTAAAATGGGTTTTTTTTTTTATCTTAGATGTTGGCGAACAAGCATATGGCCCACCTGATGGTAAGTGGCTGCCGCAGCCTATGAGCGCTTGCAGCACCATTAGTAGGTGCCACTCACGCGTTGCCAACCTCGAGATATTAGTTCTTAAATGTCGTTCGCCCAGTAATTTCACTAGCGTACAATGCCCTTCAAACCGGAACACAGTAGTGCCTAAGCCCTACTATTTGGCGGCAGAATATTGGACACTGCGGTGGTACCTACCTAGCCGGCTTCTTGCAACAAAAGACCTACCACCAGTGTGACTGATTGCACTGGTGGAATAATCTCTGTTGTGACAGAGGTTATCCCAACAGGATATGGATAGGATAGATAGATGGATAGGATATGGGTAGGAGATTAGGCCTCCGGTGCTTTCACTCATCACACGAAACGCAACAGTACTGATACTCTTAATTTACGCCAATCTTCTATGAAAGAGTGAAAAATTTACGTTATAAATTAATTTGTCTTTTAAATTTGGCGCTAGTAGTTTGTCTATTATTGCACCTTCAAAAGTAGGTAAGGTAAGGTGCTTTATAAGGTAAACTTGCTGATTAGAAGAATAGACTAGTTTGAAATTACTTGTTCTTGCTTATGATTTACGTTTGAACTTGTTACACTCTCGCGTTATCAATGATACAATATATTTTATTACCCTGTTAATTGATTTCTAAATATAAATGTAGTAATAACTTGATAGCAAGCGATACGTTGGCCAATTAACTAATGGTTTTATTGAATTTAACGATCTCAATTTTATGCTCGTTAAAAGTAGTTTCGTAAGGTAGGTATCGTTATTAACAAACGAATGTTTAAAAACTAGTGATATCTATGCGTTTTGAAAGATTCTTTTTGTGTTTCTATGTGATTGAAACTATCTGTAGCCTGAACAGTTTCATAAATGGCACGGTATGAGATATTTTTAGATTTGTAGTGATCTTGAAAATTAAATAGTGTAAGAAAATGCTAAGTATCATCAGTTTTAGAAAAGTAAGGATAAAAGGGTGGGCGTTTAGGTCCCAAGTTATACCGCAAATCAGTGGTGTCGTATTACTGTCTTTCGGCTAGAAGGACACTGTAGCTATTTAAATTACAGGGCAAAAGAGATTTAAGAACCAATATCTCAAGGTTGGCAACGCTTGAGTGACACCTACTTTGTATTGCAAGTGCTCATAGACTACGGCAACCGGCTTTCTATCAGGTGGGCCGTATGCTTGCTTACCAACTTAGTAACATAAAAAATAGGTATTCGTGCTTTGTTACAGGAGATGAGGGAAAGGAAAAAAGAGGAGAAAAAATTAATTAATTTAGTCGAAGTTTTTAAAAAATATTTTTTCCACTTTTGCTTTTATTACTGTGACAGAGCTAATTTCATCATCTTTAAATTTACACGAATAACACCAATTACTATTAGGGTGTTAACTATTTTCGCGGATTCAATACTTGCAATAAGAATCCGCATTATTATAAGTCATTAGTGTTTAGTTGTGAGATATTTTATTTTTCTTCTGCCTGTCTGTTATACATTTTTCGTTTTATTTAAAAAATAATTACGGCACGTGGTTTTAACCGCCATTTCAAAATATGCATACAAAATTGCTTCTTATTTGGTAGATGCTCTTTACCACAAAGGGAACAATGTCTCTTCTATTTACACACTTTTGATAGTCATGGCATTAAGAATAGCCGTACTAGGTTACGATGGGTGCTTACCATCTGCTTACGGTGCACCTGATGATAAGTGTTGCCGTAGCCTATGTGCGCCTGCAACAGCATTGGTAGGTGTCACTAACGCGTCGCCTACCTCGAGATATTCGTTCATAAATCTCCCTTGGCCAGTAATTACTAGCCTAGAGTGTCCCTCAAACCGAAAAACAGTAATGCCAAAGACACTACTACTACTTTACGCCAATCTTCTATGTAGAATACTTGGCACTGCGGTGCTCCCTAGGTAGGTAGGCTGGTCTCTTGCAACAAAAGACTTACCACCAGTGTGACTTATTGTACTGGTGGAATAATCTCTGCTGTAACAGAGATTATCCCAACAGCGGGCGATGAGGTCGTCACGTCCTGACGCCGGTCAATGGTTGTTTGACACCAACTTTTTTTTAAGGAATATTAGTTTTTTTTTAAGCACCAATATTCCTATTTTCCCTCGAATTCTGGCACAAGCTATACTCTTATAGCTTGTGCCAAGAATGGGTACGACAATAGCCCAAGGGGGTCATGATCGAACCTGGAACCGAGCCGGCATTGCTACCGCTAAACAATTGAGGCTTTAATTCAATCTTTAGAGAAGTGCCCAGAGAATGAGAACATTGTAAAACTATATTGAGTTTGTATTTTAGCTAAAGTTTTAGGCCTTACTACTTTACCTTATCGATTAATGTTTGTCAATGTAAATGGGGGGAGTTTCCAAAAATCACAAGTACAACTAGCCCCTATAATAAGCAAGGTTTCGACTTCCGATGATGCTGGTAGTCTGTCAATTAATTGAAATGCACCAGAATTAGTATTTTAAACTTTATTATTTGTTAAGACAACGTTGTGGTGCAGCGGCAGCGAACTTGCCTTAAGCGCCACATGTCGGGGTTGGATTCCCGCTCAGAGCCGATGTTTGTATTGACCACACAAGCATGTTTTCCGGTCTGGGTGTATTTGTCGTTGTCGTTGTAAGTTGCCAGACCCCTGACACAGGATATAACTATCCTAACGGGCCGTTGAGTGTGTTACGTTTATTTGTTTATTACATACTTATATACAAGAGTAAGTATTTAAGAAAAACTGCACGATGTTGTTGCGTAACCAAGTTTGTAATATATATTTATAAACATTATATTGGTAAGCGAGATTAAAATTTAATTTGTTAATTGGGTATTACATTATTAATGAGTGTGACACTCGATTTACTTTGAATTGGAATCTGACCTTTTTTGTATAATTACTGTTGTTTATATTTGCATGTTTGTTAAGATCAAAAATATTGCTCATTTCATATCTTGAAAAAAAAATACCTGTAAAAATCGTTACCGCTTTGATCAGACTAATTTTTACGCGTCATTATATATACATATGTACTACATCTAATATATAAAAATCTCGTGTCACAGTTTTAGTTACCATACTTCTCCGAAACCGCTTCACCGATCTCGATGAAATTTTAGACCTACGGAATATATATATATATATATATATATATTCCGTAGGTCTGAAAATAGGTTTTTATCTATTTTTTTGTACTCCTAAGTGATAACAACCATATTAGATGTTTATTTAAAACATACTTATACGTCAACTGTTGTATTATTTCTGCCCACCGTTACATGGATCTGTTTACGTGTCAAATTATCAAAAAGTGTTTGGATGCTTAGGAGAAGAGATAACAGTTTAGTCCCAGAAACTACCTTATTAAATATGTATTAAAAGAAGTTAATTTCATCTACATATTTATATAACCAATATGTAGCAATTGTTTTCAGCAGATAAACTGCGCTCGTTACCCAGCTTAGATATTATAACAAAAAAGGAAAAATCATGATTCAGTTACCAATTTATCTAATCCAAATATAATATTTTCAGTACCTGGATTACCGAACTTTGCTCGGTATATTTTTTTGGTAAATAGTGTGCTTTGGAAGTTATATTTAGATACGAATTAAATAAGAATAATATTTTTATCATTTTCAAAGAAAAAAAGTGAAAAAATAATAAGACTGGAGATATCTAGACTCGAACCGGGGTTTTCATTGCCTGAAAACACGGATAAAACGACATCTTCTAAAAAGGAATCCTAGCTAGATCGAATTATCACTCCCGAAACCCTCTGCATACTAAATTTCATGAAAATCGTTGGAGCCGTTTTCGAGATTCAGATTATATATTTATACAAGAATTGCTCGTTTAAAGGTATTATATTAATGAATATATTATAATCGGTAGATCCAAATCACATTTCAATTACTAACGCGTGCGAGTGTGAAAGTAGAATCGATCGTTATGCAAATGGTCAATGACTGCAAAATTAAATCATTTTAAATTGTTTATTTACATTATTTCGCGCTCTTAGTGAAAGTCAGAGACTTTACGGAACTGATAATTTATAAATTTTGTCTTTATAGCCATTTACAGTCAAAGAATTTCTGTTATAAGAAAACAGAATTGGTCATGTGTTCCACTTACGCTTCAAGACATTTTTTATAGAACCATAAATGTATATAGTATATCGACGTCTGGACGTGATAACTCCATCGCCCGCTGTTGGGATAGTCTCTGTCACAGCAGATATTATTCTACCAGTGCAACCAGTCACATCACCACCGCATTGTCAAATATTCTACCGCAAAACAGTGGTAGTGACATTACTGTGTTCCGGTTTGAAGGGCACTGTAGGCTAGTGAAATTACTGGGCAAAGGAGATTTTAGAATCGATATCTCGAGGTTGGCAATGCGTGAGTGGCACCTACTAATGGTGTTGCTAGCGGTTAAAGGCAGGCTGTATGCTTGCTTGTTTGCAACTTAGTGACAAAAAAAATAATAACCTTTGTTCAAATCAAAACCAGATGCAGCGGAGCTTGGTACAGTGAGCGATTCTATTGATTCTTAACAAACATATCCTACATTACGTACCCTCCTACAGCTCTGGCGGTCTTCTTCTTCGTCCTACCATTATTCCCGGTATTTTATTTACCCAGGGTCTGCTTATTACACTTATCCGGATTTGACAGGTTACTAGTTTATATACTCTTCTCGAAGACATCTGCTGAACCAATGCCGGTGAATTTTATGGAATTTAATGAGTAATTGCTATTTAATAAATACAGTCCGCTAAGGCGTTTTCTGCGGAGCTGCCCTGAGCGAGCACATAGAGCGCTTTTAATGGCTTCAATATATCCTTCGCTCCGCATCTACACACATCTCGGGTGGAAACGCAGCCTTATACGTCCTAGAAGATTTATTTTAGTAAAGTTTTTGTGACATTCCTAATTTACGTGTTACGATTTTCTCAGTATTCAAATTATATTTTATAGCTTCGAAAACCATTAAATAAAATTTATTATAACATTAAATAATTAAGATACGATACTCATCAAGAGCGGTTTTTTAGTTCAACGAATCGCGTTTTAAAATATTGTGTAACTTTTTCAAGGATATTTGAACGATTTAAATAAATCGCCGGCATCCGTTTTCTGGTTCGGAGAATGCAGGTTGATTCATTGTAAACGATTTTGAGTATTTCGAAACCGATTTAAGTATATCTAATATAAAAAGCGTCAAAGTCAAAGTCTTGCTGGTTTTGGCAGAAATGTGACTCAATAATAAAAATAATATATCCAAATTTCAACGGCCCTCATAAGCATAATGATATCCTGTGTGGGGGAGTCCAGAAACGTAAACAAGGATATGAAAAAAGGATCTTTGTTCCCAATTACTTCCTTAAAATAGAAAAGTGAGAATAAAGAGAGCGTAACGCCTACTTATCAAACAAAATGCAATAGTACAAATACTGCTCCTTAACATTGAATTGAGGGTAGTACTTTTTGACATAGCCGACCTATTCGGTTAAAAAACAAGTATCGTCTACTAATTACTTAATGGCTATTTTCATTTCATACATTTTAGCTGAAATTTTGTATTAACATACATTTCTAATTACTAAGTGTATCAAAATACGCACGCTGTTTCAGGGATGGTGTGAAGAAAAACTCGGAAACATGTATATATTTTTAAACCAATATACATAATTCCATTTGACACCGTTGTGGCGTTGTGGGTAGCGAGTCTGACTTTAGTCTCGACGGTTGCGGGTTCGATTCCCGCTCGGGCAGATGTTTGTTAAAATTTCTGTCTCGGTCTGGGCGTTTGTCCGTGTGGGTCTCCCCACCGTGCCTCGGAGAGCACGTTAAGTTGTCGGTCCCGGTTATTATCGATAACATCTGATAATAATCGTTAACTCATGATAAGTAAATTGCTCTTATCCAATGAGTTACTGGTTCGCCCTTAGGGTTGCGGAGGTCAGATGGCAATCGCTCCGTGTAAAAACTAGTAACCTGTCAAATTCGGATAAGAGTAATAAGCAGACCCTGAGTACATAAAAAATACCGGGAATAATGCTAGGATGAAGAATTCAACATAATTCCATTTGCTATTCTTGATGTATTTAAAATCAAAACTACATCAAAGGAAGTAGAATAATTACAAACATATATAAAAAATATTGTAGTAATTGTATTATTAAAACTATCGTGAGACATTATTAACTCAATGTAAAAATCTAAACGGCTCACACTCACGTATAATCGGTGTAAGCACTGAGTGCGAGACGGGTCGCGACCGCGAACGTTACCCACTCACCCTGAAGAAGGACCTCCGACGAGTCCGAAACTAGTCGGTACTTACACTGATTATACGTGAGTGTGAGCCGTTTAGATTAATACATTAAATATTGTAGTATACAAATCTTCTAAATGTCAGGGCCATAACTTCATCATTAGCATCAGAAAAGTCTTATCTCCTCGATTCTTCGAAATAATTTGATCTTCATCTTAATGACACCCAGAATCCAATCAGGAATAAGAGTGACAAAGCGCACGTCGTGATCCCATCTGTGACCTTCGAGTCTAAATGTCATCTAAAAGAGACAACACAAAATTAAATCTCAGAAAAATCTTAGCAATGAAACCTTATTTAATTCATCATAGCTGGCGAACAATCATACGGTACGCCTGATGGTAATCAGTCACCGCAACCTATGATCGCAATACTTGAAGTATTACATACGCAATTTTTTTTTTTTTATGTTAGAAGTTGGCAAACAAGCATACGGCCCACCTGATGGTAAGTGGCTGCCGCAGCCTATGAGCGCTTGCAGCACCATTAGTAGGTGCCACTCACGCGTTGCCAACCTCGAGATATAAGTTCTTAAATCTCGTTCGCCCAGTAATTTCACTAGCGTACAATGCCCTTCAAACTGGAACACAGTAGTGCCTAAGCACTACTATTTGGCGGCAGAATATTGGACACTGCGGTGGTACCTACCTAGCCGGCCTCTTGCAACAAAAGACCTACCACCAGTGTGACTGATTGCACTGGTGGAATAATCTCTGCTGTAACAGAGGTTATCCCAACAGCGGGCGATGGGGTCGTCACATCCCGACGCCTTAAAATTGTATGAATGGCGTTGCCAACCCAAGGAACATGAAGAGAGGTATGAGTAGAGAAAAAATGAACGGAATAGAGGAGTGGAGATTGAACCTCCGGCGCTCTCACTCATAGCACAAAACGCTACAATAGAGTTACTTTAAACCGATTTTCTTTAAGAGGGTGGTACTTCCCCGGGCGAGCCAGCCTATCTGCTCTGGGAGAAACATGGTTCTACTACTTACCTTACAAGAACGATTGATAGTATTATTTTGGAATAAAAAATTTTATGTACTAACCACTAAAATTTTTTAAATATTGTAATAATAAGGTACCATTCTAATTTAGATGAATAGTTTTAAATCTTTAGTAAATCGAGCTACTAGCTAGTAATTGAAAAAGTAGGAGAAAATAATGAAGAATTAGATAATGAACTAGTGAAATTGGGGGGACGAGATTTAAGAACCAATATCTCGACTTTGGTAAGGCGTGAGTGGCACCTACTAATGGTGCTGCAAGCGCTCATAGGCTACGACAATCACTTACCATCAGGTGGGCCGCATGCTTGTTTGCCAACTTCTAACATAAAAAAATCACGAATAAGCACCAGCGAATCTTTGACATTTTACTATATAGACCAGCCCTAAGCCTTGTCTATGGTATATGGAAGTAAGTCTATGGTCGTCAGGCTGTTGTCCTTATTATTGTCACTTACATGTGGTACTCCTCTGGTTTCGGGAGGTTCAATATGTTTATCTTCAACTCTGAAGAATACCGATGCCGTTGCTTGTGGTATTGGATATGCTGCGGTGGGCTGGCTGAAGATTGCCTGAAGAATATTGTATATTTTTATCTCCTGATTTTATAGAATTTATAACCAACGTAGAGAGAGTATAAGTATAGTAGTATTACGTTGAAGGGAGATAGAGGTAAAATGGACGCAAATAAGCAATACCATGTCAACCCACAAAATTGAAAAAACTAAGTTATATATGCAGAAGTGTTGGTAAATGGCTGAAGAACATTTTTCTTTAATATTTGTGGGGTTTTAAGCTTTAAAACTTATAAAAAGCCATTTTTAATCATGCAATTCATGTATTATGTTAATAAATAAATAAAATAAATAAACGCTGCACGCTCAACGGCCCCCATTAGGATAGTAATATCCTGTGTCGGAGGTCCGGAAACATTCACAATGACAAGGACAAATACACCCAGACCGGAAAATATGCTTGCATAGTCAATACAAACATATTATGCTCCGAGCGGGAATCGAACCCGCGACCTGTGGCGTTTAAGGCAGGTCCGCTACCGCTGCGCCACAACGTCATCAATACGAAATATGCAGTTTGTGAACTTATTTTGTATGAAAATAAGTAAAATTACTTACATAAATCTGAAATTGCCAAAAACTTGACCAATAAATAAAAAAATTCATATAAAGCATGTTGTTCAAAATTTTCAAACGCGCTTTTCTAGAAATGACATTCGTGTGGGTTGACATGGTATTGCTTATTTGCGTCCAAATAATGTAACAAAATGGTAGACGCTTAGGTCCAAATATATTAATGGTAACACATGGGGTAACCATACACTGGAAGCCCCAGCATCGTGTCGGTAGGCCGCCCCCTAGGTGGAACGACCACAAAAAAAATCCATAGATTGACGACGATGTGTGTTATAATTGAGATGTTTTTGTGATAATCAAACGTTTAGATATTTTTATTAGGGTGTATGAATGGTTTTTTTATAATAAAATATTATAGAATTTAAAAACAAAAGAAAATCGGAAAGACCGCCTGTCTGTCTCAAGTCTCAACAAGTCAAAATATATATAAATAATAAATAAACGCTATACACTCAACGGCTCCATTAGGATAGTTATATCGTGTGTTGGGGGTCCGGAAACATATCATGGACAAGGACAAATATATCCAGACCGGAAAACATGCTTTTATGGTCAATACAAACATCTACTCCGAGCGGGAATCTTACCCGCGACCTGTGGCCCTTAAGGTAGGTTCGCTACCGCTGTACCACAACTTCGTCAAAAGCATTTGTAGTCTTTAATACTAATAACAATTCACCGTCAGTATTTTACCTCAAAATAATAATACTGTGAGCACTCGTCCTTCGAACTCCCCATGTACTTGATAACGTACATAAAAGTGTCAGTCAGGCGCCATTTTTTCTCTATTGTGTTCCTCAGGAGTTGTTCACTAGTAATGGCCAAAGGGCATTCCAATGTTGTGAGGACGACTTTTGAATGAGGCGTCAATAAATCACGACTTTCTAAAATAAAAACAAACGTTATAAAAGTGTTATAGATTTACCCACCGAGGTGGGCAGTCCATCGGCCGGGGCTCTCTCCTTGTTATATTTATCTGACTAAGTTGTCAAGGAAGCAAACGGTATACAGATGGTAAGTGGTTGCCGTAGCATATTGGCACTTGCAACACCATTTGTAGATATCATTAACGCGTTGCCAGCTTCGGAAGATATCTGCTACAGTAATTTCACTAGCCACAGTGTCTTTAAAGCCGAAATACAGTAATGCAAAATACACTACTTATTTCTGACGCTGCGGTGGTACTCTCTGCCAGTCTCTGGTTAAAAAAGGTCAACCACCAGTTTCTCTCCTTTCAAGATGTTTGCTCCATCAAGCACGACAATTGGACGCAAATAAGCAATACCATGTCAACCTACAAAATTGAAAAAACTGAGTTATATATACAGAACTGTTGGCAAATGGCTGAACAACATTTTTATTTAATATTTGTAGGGTTTTAAGCTTTAAAACTTCTAAAAAGCCATTTTTTCAATATATTATATAAGTTATATTATATACGAAATATGCAGTTTGTATGCTTATTTTATGTGAAAAGACGTAAAATAACTTACATACATCTTGAAATTGCCAAAAACTTGACCAATAAATAAAAAAAAAATCACAAAAAGCAAGTTGTTCAAAATGTTCAATCGCGTTTTTCTCGAAATGACATTCGTGTGGGTTGACATGGTATTGCATATTTGCGTACAAATATGCTATGAAGAAGATACGTTCAGCGTACGTGAGCGGGAAAAATTTCATACAAATAATTTTATTTTGAAATTGTAAAACGATTTTTTGCTTTCGCAGGAACACTTGTTTATATACATTTAATTTCTTAAAGCGTGTTTATTTCTAAGGTGATTCAGAATATATAGACTATTCGTAACATCCACATAGTTTCTGGTAAATATCAGTTTCTATTACAAAAAAGTGTTGATTCAACAGGAAAGATCACTGTATAAAATATTTAGATCTAAATTTTTCCTCGTCAAAATCGTTCATCAAGAAAACTATAATCATTTCTTTAACTTTTAAACTACCTCCGTACTGAATAGGTATTATCAAATGGCTTAGACTACAAGGGTAATTATTACTTTCATTAATAAACTACTGAACGTATTTTGATGAACGGCACATGATACTTTTTATTCAGGAACAATGTTAGGTTCTCATGGGATCACAAAACTACATTAACCGCGGATGCGTTATCATATGGACTTGGATTATTTAGGTTAGTTAATTGTATTTTGTATTCATAGTTATTTTAATGAGAGGAAATGCTTTTCATCCATGGATTCACCGTGAGCGCGCCAGGCCCATAGGGGGAGCAAATTCAAGCAGTTCCCGGGACTTGGTTGGAAAACAAGCATATGGTCCACCTAGTGGTAAATCACCGCATCCTATGAACGCGCACGATATTTGAAGTCTAACATTCGTGTTGCCAACCCAAGGGAGGAAGGGATGAGAATGGAAACTAGAAAGGGAACAAAAGGGGTGGCAAATTGGGCCTCCGGCGCTTTCACTTATCGCACGAAATACAATAGTACCTACTGATACTTTACGCCGATTTTCTATGAGAGGGAAGTACTTTCCCGGTCGAGCCGGCCCATTTGTGCTGGGAGGAACTCGGCTCTAGTACTACATTTTTTATTTTTTGTTAAAAGCCGAAAGGGTTTTAAAAACGAATGTATACAAAACCTATTGTCACATAACAGATGTTTCTGCTTCAATTACTCATTATTTAGTGGCGAAAAAAATTAAATGACAAAGACAACCCGCATAACTGTATCACTTTCATTCTTAAAAATGTTCAAAAAGATTTTGTTATGGTTACGCAGCTAAATAGCGTATCCATCTGTCTTTGTCTGTACGTCTGTCTTTATCGTTCACAATTAAGGGGCTTTTTAATTTTTCTTCACGCAAAGATCAGAAAAGGGGGTGGGGGACCTGCAAATCCAAATAAAATTACAATTTTTAATTGTAAAGCGTCAGATATAAATGTCTTGTCAAAGAAGTGTAATTCGTATTTTCCGAAAGGAACGACAATTTCCTTAGTATTAAAATTAAAAACTAGTCTACAATCTTGATAAAATAGCTTTCTATTTCTTTCTAGTAGTGATACTTGAAGTCAAAGGCAGCTCAAATGGGCCGGATCGACTGGGGTCGTGCTACCCTCACACAGAAAATCGACGTAAATAAATAGAGTATTGTTGTTTTTTAGTGCGATAAGTGAGAACGCTTCAGGCCCAGTCTCCAACCTCTCTTTATCCTATAGATAGTACCTCTCTTTATCCTATAGATAGGAGAGATCCTATCCCTTGGATTGACAACGTAGATGTGATTCAAGTATCGCAAGTGGTCATAGGTTGCGGTGTCACTATCAGCACTGTTGTGTTTCGTGCGATATGTGAGAGTGCTTTGTCATTTTGTGTGTATGGAAAGCCCTGACCATATAGAGTCAGTCTATGCTGAAAAAGCATGCAGAATGAGTGCGCTAACCGGCAAGCTGTTTTAAGGTCTGCCTCTCTCCTAGTGTCTCTTTGGCTCGATTAAGCACAGACACTACAGTATCCACCGCCTGATCTTCATATGATTTTATTTCTGGTATATTCATTGTCAAATTTTTTAATATTTAATAGACACAATTTTTTTCCAATTTGTTGAATGACGTACAAATTGACAGCTCACGTCAAATTTTATATGCAAAAATTGAAATACATAGATTTAGAAAATAGATGAAGCTTAAAAATAAACTTTCTGACATCGTTACAGTAACAATTTTAAATCTTTCCCGCCTCGCGCTTATACGTAAAAGCGCGTCAACTCTCGTACGAGTTGCGCTTGTGGCAAAGTGGCTACAAAACCGAGCTTTCATGTTCATTTACAATGTCCGAAGATGTACTAAGACTCGCTTATGATTTTATCTACTCAGTTGTAATTTCCATTTCAATCATAATTTAAAGTTACTTATAACTTTTTTAAAACATGTAATGATGTTTTTTAAAAGTTACCGGTGTCGGGATGTGACGACCCCCATCGTCCGCTGTTGTGATAACCTCTGTCACGGCAGAGATTATTCCACCAGTGCAATCAGTCACACTGGTGGTAGGTTTTTGTTGCAAGAGGCCGGCTAGATAGGTACCACCGCAGTGTCAAATATTCTGCCGCCAAATAATAGTGCTTAGGCATTACTGTGTTCCGGTTTGAAGGGCACTGTACGCTAGTGAAATTACTGGCCAGAGGACATTTAAGAACCAAAATCTCGAGGTTGGCAACTCGTGAGTGGCACCTAATAATGGTGCTGCAAATGATCATAGGCTACGGCAACCACTTACCATCAGGTGGGCCGTATGCTTGCTTGCCAATTTGTAACATAAAAAAGAATTTAAAAAAAAAGTATTAAATTTTTATGTCTCTAGTTAGTTAGCACAACATGTATTTTTGTTTAAAATTTTGCAATGATCATGGACTTACATTTATCTCCAGTATGAGAAACAAAAGTCCTCTAAGTCCAAGAACTTTAACAAAACTTAATTGTATTATATTCTCACTAAATTCTTTTAAAACAGTATTTGTAACTTCTAAAGATCATTCAATGGATTGTGAGATGTAAGGCTCAGTACCAGTTTGTGACTCATGACCAATGCTTAAGTAAGTATAGTTTGTTAAATGTAACTTGAACCCTGCGCAGTAACACGTTTTTGGGTCTCAACCGTATGCGGTATGAAGGGGGCCGCGTAACTATAACAACGCGGCGACGCTATACCCGATTAGTACACTGGCTCACGTTTCTTTTAGTTCTTTAAAAATAAATTATTAAATATTAAATTTAAATATAATTTATTTTATCAGATTTGTAAATATTTAATTTTATTTGAGAAGATAAGGCGTCATCCCAATAAGTGACAGTAATTAAAAATGTACATTACCTTTTTTTGTATATAGATATCTTTTTTCTATACTATTTATTTATTTTATTCTATTAAATTGTAATTAATAACGAAAATGAATAAATAGTTAATTGAATTTAGAAGAAATAATAAGTATATTATATACTTAATTCCGTTTTCCCACTTTATAAAATAATTATTTACATAAGACGAAATCAATATTTTTGTCTAACATTTTTGTCCATTATTGTACCAGCGCAGAAGCGGCCATTTTGGTTCAAGTTACATTTAAGGAACTATAGTCGTCTTACATTCTCGGGAGACTCTTACTCGCAGTTGTGGCTTCAGGCTCATGTTTGACGACTTTTTAAAAACATTTTTTTATTTACTGAGTTGGTGAGCAAGCATACCGCTCTCTTGTTTGTCAGCGGTTGTCGTAGCCTATGAGCGCTTGAAATCCTATTCATTTGTAGGTGTCTATCACGCGTTGTCAACTTCGAGATATTGGTTCATAAATCTCAAAGTTAAAATTTTTTTTTAAAATAAATACTGACTTCAAAACTAAAAGCTTTTTTTGGGAATGTGTATTGCTTGTGGCCCTACTGGCCTTAACAGCATCTCCAAGCGAGGGGGTCGAGAACAGAGATTCAGCTGTAAAAAAGGGGCAGCTCTCACGGGGCTCAAATTTGATTCCGTCTTTAGGGTGCCTCCTGCAAAGCCGAACCACGGCTATGGACGTCGGTAAGGAGGATCGGAGATGTTTATTTTTTGGTTTTTAGTATTGAAGTCGGAATTTTTTACAAAAAATATTTTATTTTATACTTTTTCTTTCTTTTTATACTTTCTCATGGGCGCTATTGTCAGACCTGGACCAAATGGTACCACACGATAAGCACCGGCTTTCAAATAATAAAAGAATCATTAAAACCAGTTCTTCCAGTAGAAAGTTATGAGGTAACAAACATGAAAGATACAGTCGAATTGAAATCCTCCTCATTTTTTTTATGTTTGTAAAATTAATAAAACATTGTTACGGTTGAATCAAAGATTTGAAAATAGAGAAATATCTCAGAGATTTTTTACAAGCGAATAGCATTATTTATTGGAACGAAGTTCATTATCGCGCGTTGCGAAAGGGGGCTAGACGAAAAAATTAAGACCAAAAGTTGTAACGACACTTTTGCTATAGTTGTAAGCCGTGCGGCGTGCGCGTGTTTCTCTGTCTGTCTCTCTCTCTCATAGAAAGCAAGCTAGTCATTTTCGTTTCGTCTTTCTATTTCACATTAAACAGTGTGGTGTCGCAAAGATTATTAAAATAAATAATTAATTCGTTTTTAATAATTAAATTAATTAAATAATTTTACTAATAAGTTTTTTTGTTTATATTATCAATTACCAAATTCACTGGATCTATTTGCAATCAATCATAGATTTATAAGTAAATAAGTACAACCGTATAAGTGTTCTTGAGTCATGAACCGATGAATTTCTCTTAATCTACATTGAATAAACTTTACGATCTTAAATTAACAAACAATACTGCTTTTGATTAACCGTCTGGCTCATTGGTTAGTGTAATAATGTGCTATAGTAGTAGAAATCGTCACGTAACGAAATACCGTATGCTATGTGTGTGCGTATGTGTATCGAGCCTATTAGATGCAAATGAGCACACGAGCAAGTGAGTTCGCAGCCAGGTACGGATCTCTCTCTCTCTCTCTCTCTCTGTCCCTGTCTTTTTGTATCATATAACATATTGAAATATACCGATTTCATTTCGAATTACATTCGGAGTTGAAGGAAAAACTTAAGGAACATAATATTTTTTTAAAGAATATTAGCAACGACGACATTTTGGCGCAGCGATAGCGAACCTGCCCTAAGCACCACAGTTCACGGGTTCAATTCCCGCTCAGAGCAGATGTTTGTATTGACCATGCAAAATTATCCTTTTTTCAATCACATAAGTATTAAAAAGTACAAAAGAAATAATTTTGATTTTTGGAGATTAGTTCGATCATATAAACAAACACGGATTGACTTGAACTAATAACCTACTTCATCTTTAAAGTTCAAAATAAAAATATCATAGAAAAGCGTACTATACAATACGCTTTTCTTAATAAAGCCAGCATGGCCAAAAGTGGCATTCCCGTCTCTTGGTCTTGACCTAAAGACTAACAGACACACGACTGATTGAACGAATGATACATTAACATTCATCGCTCACGTGCGTGAATCATACATACTACTTTGAGATTGACATTGATAACATATATATGGAAGTGACACAAGTGTCTTTGTCAATAGCTTGTTAGCAATCCTTGTATAGAGCAAGGCATTAAAAATAGTTTTATTAATAAAGTATATTACTCGGTAGATTAATATAAAAATACTAGGGGCCATGAAATTGTAGATTTCACTCAGGAATAATATTTTGTTATAATTACTACAATTGTAAACTTATATTTGAAAAGACTAAATGTAGAGATTGTTACCGGTTCTTCTCAGTAGACTCAACATTCCATACCCGCTTGTAGTGCTTGACGATTCAAAAGTTTTTAAAAGAGTACTTAAATAAAAATAATTCTGTATTGATTTGTTTTAATAATGGGTTATCTGGTTGCTAAGTACAGTATACAGTTTTTACTCAAAACATTATTACATTTAAATAATTATTCAAGGATTATAAAATTATGATCATCATTTATCATCGAAAGGCATGAAATAAATAATCGCTAAACATTTAACGAAACCCGTTAGAATAATAATGTCCTGTGTTAAAAGTAACATACACAAGCACAGTTATTATTATTATTTAATAATCGATAAATAAGGGAAAAATTATAAAATACTTTTAACAATGTTGAAGTAATTATAACATACAACTAAAAATTTCAGCATAGTTAAAAATATCTACCGTATAATATTATCTAATATATTATAACCATTTTGATTACTAAATACTATGTCTTATCTAGTAGATTTATGTTCCCACCGCTAGCGTGTGCGCAACCAACTGTCATGTCAGTCGTACAACAATATCACAAGTAGACACACAATGACCAACATAAAAGTGCTATATTAATTGAATTAAATAAGTGTGTGATTTGATATAACTGTTTGTTGTTTGTGTTGTGTTTTTGTGTGTTATGGGTGCGTTGGGCTGTGTTAGTGTTAGAATAACACCGACGGAGAGCACTGAGGTGTTTACTGTATCAGGTTCTCAACACTCTCTACACGGACATGAAATTGTAAGTAGTTATTTTTGATAGAAATCCAGAAAATCGTGGAGCAAATTGCTTGACTAATATTATTACCTACCGTATCGATTATGAACTAAATGTTAATATATATAGAAAAGAATTTGCTTATAATTTTCGTTTTTAAAGAGAAATTTCATGACTGTAATCTTTATGACTTGAATATAAAATTTTATTATTTACCGATATTAAAAAGAATTTGATTCCAAATTCAAATTCTTTTTTTTTGGTACGCGCCTTTTTATCATAATTTAATTATTTGTTATTTTTTGATTAAGAACTCCGTACAGAATTCTTTAAACTAAACGCATATAAACCGAGATCACTGAATATAACTGGTTTTTTGTTTTTATGCTTTAGACGATTATAACCAGTTATTGTTTTTATACATACATTGATTGCTATTTACGTATAGTAATTGTGTTGGTACTTATTAAATTTAATTGTAAATGGTTTTTGGTTATCAATAATTATTACGATTGTTTGGGCGAAAAGGCCAAATGACTCTAGTCAACCTGATGGTAAGAGGAAGTAGAGTCCAAACGAAAAGGTGGCTAAATACCATTACAGAAGGCAAACTGCATTAGTCGTCCTTGCCTGGCGGGTGGTTCATCGTTCTCAATGGTTCATGGTTGTCTGGAAGAGATCGCTTGTTAGCGATAAGACCGCCAATTGTACATGATTTTTGTTATTTTCTCTCTATGTCTGTATGTCTATTTGTATTTTTTTCTGGAGTACAACAACGTGTTTTATTATTCATTATTATTATGACCCTTAAATGGAGTAGAATCATCTTGCCAACCTTACCTGCAACTGGTTATACGCTGACTGACCTCGAAACACGGCTGACAAGCAGTCAGTTCACAAGTTTTACACCAACGTACGGTGTTAACTAACGAGACAAGCACTCTTTTTAAACTCATCACAAAGGGGCAAATACTAGGATTGGCGGATTTACATGTCTTAGATTTTTTCAACGTTTCCTTAACAAAAATACAATATAAATTCAATAGTAAATTAAATCACGAGTATGATGTATAATGTTAGTTAATGATGATAATTATCTAGACTGATGGTAGGCCTTTTATTATATTTGTAGGCTAGGTAGGTACCATTACAATGCCAGATATTCAACCAAATTAGTATACTGGGTTTGGGTTTGAAGGACACTATAGCTAGCTACTGTAGAAATTACTGGAAAAAGGAGATTTGAGAACCAATATCTCGAGGTCGGCAACGCGTGATTATACCTACAAATGGACACAAATAAGCAATATCATGTCAACCCACCAAATTGAAAAAACTGAGTTGTATATGCAAAAGTGTTGGTAAATGGCTGAAGAACATTTTTCTTTAATATTTGTAGGGTTTTAAGCTTTAAAACTTCTAAAAGGGCCATTTTTTAATCATGCAATTTATTTATTATTTCAAGAGTTTTGGGTTATATTATATACGAAATATGCAGTTTGCATACTTATTTTTTTATGAAAATAACATACATAAATCTTGAAATTGCCAAAAACTTGACCAATACATAAAAAAAAGTTCATATAAGGCAAGTTGTTCAAAATTTTTCTCGAAATGACATTCGTGTGGGTTGACATGGTATTGTTTATTTGCGTGCAAATATAGTTTATTGCAAACGTACATAGGATACGATAATCGCTTACCATTAGTTGGGTCGTATGCTTCATTGCCATAACCTTTTAGTTTACATCTTATGTTTTCTTTAAGAAGCGAAGTATTCAAACTTTCACCGAGTTTTTAAAAATAGCCGATGTGTCATACCATACGGTTAAATGAAAGCAATGGACGCACGTACTGTCGAATTTCGATTTATGATGTAACGTTAATTATGTATGTTTAAGGCGTCGGGATGTGACGACCCCATCGCCCGCTGTTGGGATAGCCTCTGTCACAACAGAGATTATTCCACCAGTGCAATCAGTCACACTGGTGGTAGGTCTTTATTGCAAGAGGCCGGCTATGTATGTACCACCGCAGTGTCCAATATTCTGCCGCCAAATAGTAGTGCTTAGGCGCTACTGTGTTCCGGTTTGAAGGGCACTGTACGCTAGTGAAATTACTGGGCGAACGAGATTTAAGAACTAATATCTCGAGGTTGGCAACGCGTGAGTGGCACCTACTAATGGTGCTGCAAGCGCTCATAGGCTGCGGCAGCCACTTACCATCAGGTGGGCCGTATGCTTGTTTGCCAACTTCTAACATAAAAAAAAAATGTAATGTTTATTTTGTTTTAGTAATTGTATTCTTCTTTTTATTATTTTCTGGAAGTACTACTCTCTCAAAGAAATACGGCGTAAATTAACAGAGTACTGTTGTGTTTCGTGGTATGAGGTAGTCTGGCAGAAATTGCTTTTTAGCAATAAGACCGCCTGGTTGTACCAATTTATCTGGTTTTGTAATGTCTTGTAAATTTTGTATGGTGTACAATAAAGAATTTTATTATTATTATTATTATTATTATGAGTGTGGCGTTGTGGCGTTGTGGGTAGCGAGTCTGCCTTTAGTCTCAACGGTTGCGGATTCGATTCCCGCTCGGGCAGATGTTTGTTAAAATTTCTGTCTCGGTCTGGGCGTTTGTCCGTGTGGGTCTCCCCACCGTGCCTCGGAGAGCACGTTAAGCTGTCCCGGTTATTATCAATAACATATGATAATAATCGTTAACTCTTGATAAGTAAATTTCTATTATCCAATGAGTTACTGGTTCGCCCTTAGGGTTGCGGAGGTCAGATGTCAATCGCTCCGTGTAAAAACTAGTAACCTGTCAAATCCGGATAAGAGTAATAAGCAGACCCTGGGTACATAAAAGTACCGGCAATAATGCTGGGATGAAGAAGACTGTTGTGTTTCTTGGTATGAGTGAGAACTCCGGAGGCTCATATGGGCGTAGTAAGGGGGTCAGGAGAACCCCACCTGATTTTTTTAATGTTACAAATTGGCAAACAAGCATACGGCCCACCTGATGGTAAGTATTCTTAAAGCTCATCTGCCAAGTAATTTCACTAGCGTACAGTGCCCTTCATACCGAAACACAGTAATGCTTAAGCACTACTATTTGGCGGCAGAATATTGGACACTGCGGTGGTACCTACCTAGCCGGCCTTTTGCAACAAAAGACCTACCACCAGTGTGGCTGGTTGCACTGGTGGAATAATCTCTGCTGTGACAGAGGTTATCCCAACAGCGGGCGATGGGGTCGCCACATCCCGACGCCAGGAAATGAATCTTGCGAAAACCTAAATTTTGCGAAAACTGAGAAATACAACAATATAAGGTTTTTAACGATTTTACTACTAAATATTGAAGAAAGTGATCATTTGACACCGTTGTGGCGTTGCGGGTAGCGAGTCTGCCTTAAGCCTCGACGGTTGCGGGTTCGATTCCCGCTCGGAGCAGATGTTTGTATTAATCGTACAGGCATGTTTTCCGGTCTGGTTGTGTTTGTCCTTGTCATTGTGAATGTTTCCGGACCCCCGACACAGGATATAATTATCCTAATGGGGGCCGTTGAGTGTGTGGCGTTTATTTTATTTTGCTCTCCTCTGGACCCTAAATTAAGATTTTGCTCCTTTCTAGGCCAAATGCTGGCTATGCCTATGGTCTGCTTCCTTCAGGCGGACCGTATGCTTATTTGCCATCCGTCATTTAAAAAAAACAGTTTAATATATTAGAAGATTTTCAATTAATATCATTTTTGATTGTAAGTAATTTATTATTTGATCAGTAATGTTAGTATTATAGATAAGATTACTTCTTTGTCACCGTGTAGTAAAGTGTATCTTTAGAAACGTGTGTTATTCATTTCAAATAGAATTACATAAATGTTTTAGAAGCATTGTATGTATTTAACATGATTATTATAATTATTGATAATCTATACATATATAAGATGAAACGTTGTCTGTACATAGAAGATATTTGAGAAAAACTGTTATTGGGGTCCTTTATCAATGTAATAGAACCCAAAAAGATGATTGTTAAAAATATATATATTACTGTCCTAATGGGGGCGGTTGAGTTATTTTTTTATATTAAGGAATTTGAAAATTAAAAAATTGAAACCTGAATTTGAAATTGAAAAAATGTTGTAAAAATTTAAAACCCAAGTTAGATTTGTCTTACACAATTTAAGACTTTAAGAGGTAATATCTCAATAATTACTGAATTAATCAAAAAGTCAAAATGAAACCTCTTTATTATTTTTAAGTATCTATTCAAAGATATCGCATACGTTGTCGTACCCCGGCTTTTTTTTCAACCTCAGTTACATATATATCTTAATTTTAAATATTAGCCATCAGCCCGACCTGCAAGATCCTGACGATAGGATTACGTTAGAAAATGCCCCTTACACATTTCGAAAATAAAAAAAGACATTGGCCGCTTTACATTAAGGCAGTAGGTACGCTTTTTTGACACTATAAGGTTAAGGGGACACTTAAGGATACCAGACGTACTGAGTAAACATAACATTTTAATATTATTAATGTCATCAAAATCGATCAAGGGGTTTCGGCGGAGTATCGTATCAATAGAAATACAATCCGTAAAAATAAGCAAAAATTTAAGCAATTTATCTATTATTGTTGTTAATTTTATGTATAATAATGATAACATAAAGCAAAAAACCTGAAAATATCAAGTCCCTTTATTTTTAAACTGTAATTTATTTTTAGTTCGCCGCAGGACCTCATACCATCCACATCACCTTGATGCTTGGTTTGCATGTAACGTGCGAGCATCAAGATCTTTCCTCCCACGTACGTGCAAACTCTGGAATAGTTTACCTCCCGAAGTCTTCCCTGCTCGATATGATTTAGAAGTCTTCAAGCGTCGAGTATATAGACACCTTTTCCCCAAAGGCCGGCAACGCATTCTCGACCCCCTTGGTGTTGTGGATGTTCATGGGCGATAGTTGCCACTTACCATCAGGTGGAGCTATCTGCTCGTTTGCCCCTATATGATATAAAAAAAAAAAAAGTATTCGTTGTTGCAGCGGTAGCGAACCTGCGTTATACGCCAAAGGTTGCAGGTTCGATTCCCGCTCGGAGCATAAAATGTTTGTATTGACCCTGCAAGGATATTTTCCGGTCTGGGCGGTTGAATGTGCAGCGTTTATTTATTGAACAGAAATGCACACTCCTTGACTGTGTGAAATGGACAGAAAATGGCAAATCAGTAGATTTATTATTATTATCAAGAAACAGTGTTATTTATTCACTTATGAGGAAACATAACATTTCGTTATCAGAGTTTGTGTCAGTTTTATAAGACGATGTTATTTAAAGCTGTAAATAATATGATTGACATAGGTTGCGGTTGCGTCTCAAGGTTAATGAAACCTATTAGGGTTGACAGGATTCCAGATAATTATCCTCATAATTTTTTTGTTATTAGCAACTTTATTGACGACGTTGTGACGCAGCGGTAGCAAACCTGCCTTAAACGCCACAGGTCCCGGGCTCGATTCCCGCTCGGAGCATAATATGTTTGTATTGACCATGCAAGCATATTTTCCGGTCTGGGTGTATTTGTCCTTGTCATTGTGAATGTTTCCGGACCCCGACACAGGATATTATACTATCCTAATGGGGGACGTTGAGTGTGCAGCGTTTATTATTTATTTATTAATGCTTTTCTCACTATTTTTCGAGACACTCATAGTCGAGTGCGCTCACTCATCGGTAAACGATTTCTGGGTTAGGCAACTTTAGGGGCAGTCAATCACTAGATGGGTGATCGCATACTGGTATTTCAATAAAGCATCTCCGTGCTTCGGACGGTACTTAAAAAGTTGGTCCCGGCTGTTGTCAATTTGACAATAGTCGATAAGTCAAGTCAGAGACCTAAACAGCTCTGACATTAGGTTGGCCACTAACTCGATGAGAAGAAGAAGAAGAAATGCTTTTTCAAGTCATTACTAATGCTTTTTTATGTTAGAAGTTGGCAAACAAGCATACGGCCCACCTGATGGTAAGTGGTTGCCGTAGCCTAGGAGCGCTTGCAGCACCGTTAGTAGGTGCCACTCACGCGTTGCCAACCTCGAGATATTAGTTCTTAAATCTCGTTCGCCCAGTAATTTCACTAGCGTACAATGCCCTTCAAACCGGAACACAGTAGTGCCTAAGCACTACTATTTGGCGGCAGAATATTTGACACTGCGGTGGTACCTACCTAGCCGGCCTCTTGCAACAAAAGACCTACCACCAGTGTGACTGATGTCACGGGTGGAATAATCTCTGCTGTGACAGAGATGATCCCAACAGCGGGCGATGGGGTCGTCACATCCCGACGCCTTTAAAATGCTTCCTTTGCCCCTTCAAATAAGCGTGTCGCTTGCGTTAGGAGTGGATATGACAATATCCCAAAGGAGTCACGATCAAACCCGCAACTCTAGCATTAAGGTAGTGGAGTTGACCCTTTTATCGTTGAGCTTGAGGCTTTAATTCGTTGTTAATTCGGCCAAGTCCAGTTTTTTTAGAATATTTGACCTAGCCGACCTCTTGCAACAAAAGACCACCAGTGGGACTGATTTCACGGGTGGAATCCCAACAAATCCCAACAAGTTAATCCTCATAATATCAGCTATCTGCCAGTGAAAATATTGTTTAAAAGCACCAGAATAAGCAGTAATTCAGTATGTCTGTGTTACACGTTTTCACGTCAAATTTCAAATAAGTTTTTATAGGGAACCAACAATTTATATTGCATTAAAAGCGTATCTTACTCCATGAAGCCGCGATCAAAAGCCAGTAGAAAATAAAATTTGACGTTTTTTGTGTAAAATATTTAACAAAATATTTTTAAATTCTCCTTACGTTTTTTTCTTTAAATTGTAAAAGAAACTACTTGTATAATTAATCTTATTGGTAGTATAATAAAGTAGCTCTGTGTTACTGGCAACCCTAGACTTAAAAAAAGGCGCCAGCGTGGTATTCAATCGAAGTGCATTTACGTAAAGGATATTATGTTAAGAATTCTATTAGTCAAATTCTGAGTAATTTATAAATATTTTATTATTTATATATAGCCTTTAAATACGATTTCAACCACTGTAACTATGGCAAAAATTAATAAAAATATTTATATAAAACTCATTCGACGACGTGTCGTTGACGACGACGTTGTGGCGCAGCGGTAGCGAACCTGCCTTAAACGCCACAGGTCGCGGGTTCGATCCCTCTCGGAGCATAATATGTTTGTATTGACCATGCAAGTATATTTTCCGGTCTGGGTGTGTTTGTACTTGTCATTGTGAATGTTTCCGGACCCCCGACACAGGATATTACTATCCAAATGGGGGCTGTTGAGTGTGCAGCGTTTATTTATTCTATTTTCTTTTGTTTATGCGTTGGCCAGCAAGCATACGATGGTTAGCGGTTGTCGTAGCCTGTGAATGCAACATCATACATTTGTAGGTGTCACTCACGCATTGCCAACGAGAGATTATATTATATTGATTTTTACATATCCTAATAATTTCACTAGCCTACAGTGCTCTTCAAACCGAAACACAGTAATTCAAAACACACTACTGCTTTACGTTAGAATATCACATTGCGCAATTTTGTCTTTCTAACGGATAAGGATTACGGTTCCGTGCCATTGAGAAAACTAAACAATATTTTTTTTGGTGGGATATAGTAGAGTCATTTGCTCCCCGGGGTAGATAAAATAAGTATATTATTAATAATATCGTTTACAGTGGAAACACTTGGGCCATGGAGCGTTAGTGCTAAACAATTTCCTCATCAGTTGATAGGAGGACTGGTTCAGTTTTCGCTCAAAGAATCGGGATTGTGATTCAGAGGGAAAATGCAGCTAGCATTCTTGCGAACATTCCCCTTGGACATGATTTGTACAGTTTTAATTATTTGTAAATATAGTTAGTATTCAGTTGAAAATATGTTGTAGTATTAAGGTAAAGATAAAATAAGAAGTTGTTAATTAATAAGAGCTTATCGCTCTTGAAATATACACTGAAATTTCACTAAAATCATTTCAACTTGGAAAGGAATTTAGTAACCCGTGATACAGATCAATGGTGATGACGCATACACATAGGCGCCAAACGCAAAACTATGCCATACATTCGCGCGTACGCAACCGCATGGCATTTACTATTGAATGACGCACACAACCTCAAGTCGAGTTTAAGCACATATTAAGTACACTCAGTACGTGTTTCGAAAATACACGTCTATGACTCACCGTGGCGCCTTGTCTGTGTCATCTCACAGGGAAACACTTATAGATAAATGCGCTATGATCCAGTGGCGGATTTACGAATTTTCAATGTATAAGATTAAGGTTTTTGCCGCCTCTTGCCTATACAATTGTCACGTCCTAGATTATTTTAACAATCCAGCAAAATGCCGATTACTGGTTAGGGGACGGCGAGGCTGTAGCTCTGGAATATAGAAGTGTTCTACTCGGAATGTACAGTGTAAAGTGAGAGGGGAAATTCATCGACAAATTTTGTTGTAGATATCTACAAACATTAGAAAACCGTCAGCAGAAATCTTTTTGATTTTTATGAGGTAGCGAAAAACATTCGGTCCCCAAATTTGCCGCCCCAAAAATCTGCCGCTCATGCCTACTGGTAGTTCCGCCACTGCATTGATCGGTAAACGATTAATTGGTTCAGCAATTTTAAGTGCCATAGGTGACCTTTAAGGGCAGAATATTTTAAGAAAATATCGAAATTTTGAAAGCCCGGCTATGAGCGTTACTGAGGGTGATATTGAAGGTATGCGTTTTCAACGTCAAAGTATTGAGAAGCCCTGCTTTATAAACTTTGTTGTGAACTTGCTTTTATTACCCTCTCCGAGTTACGAAACTTTAATATATTATGCAACCAACTTGACAAACACAACAACAAGACAACGTAATGCAGTGGTTTGACATCCAAATAGTGTAGTGAAAAAAAAAGTAGTGGGTTCAAATCCGGGCAAGCTCCTCTGAGTTTTACAGTGCTTAATTTGTGTTTCAAATTGATCACGTGCTTAACGGTGAAGGAAAACATCGTGGGAATACCTGCATGTAGTGGAAGAAGTGGACTTTATTTCCACTTACCATCAGGTGGAGTAGAGTCATCTGCCCTACTTTCCAAATAAAAAAAAAGAAGAAATTCTAAGACATACATAAGAGTATGCTGGCTCAAAAAAATCCTTACCATCCTAGCAAGCCTGCTATGAGCCTCGAAGACCTAAAACAACAAACGTCCAGACCTAAACAAATTTGTGTAAGATGAATGCAAACATACGTTCTGCGGGAATCGAACCCGCCAACGATTAGGGTCAAAGCAATCTCGCTACCGACACGCCAAAATGGTTCTTTTTTTTTTTCGGAATGTGTATTGCTGTTGGCCCTACTGGCCTTGACAGCGTCACCGAGCAGGGGGCCCGAGTAGAGACTCAGCCGTGATAACGGGGCACCCCTTAAGGGGGCTCAAATTTGATTCCGTCCTTAGGGTGCCTCCTGCAAAGCCGAACCACGGCTAAGGACGTCATCGGAGATGAGCAAAACGGTCCTCAATCACTATACTCTTATATAATGTGCGTCATCAAATCCCGAGGTCTGTTTGAGTGCAAATTAGGTACACTCAGGACAGTCATAATCAAAAAGCTATTTACATGATTCACCTCAACACCTCAACTATGAGTCATATCCCCATGGGAATTATAGAATCGTATAATTTTATGCCGCTGATAATAAATGAGATACTGCCATGGTAGAGTTACTCGCGGCATTTAAGTGGTCCTCAATTTTTTTTAGGCCGGATGTTCAATTTGAAAATATGATTATATATCTGATATTTTGTGATAGAGAAGGTTAATGTGAAATAAAGAGAAGGAAGGAGTTCTAAAGTACATTGGATGCTTGGGGATCATTCCGCGTTTGATACGTAACTGTGTGAGAATGTAACATCCCTGTGCGCACAGCGGCCGGTGCTAAGCGTAGTACCTCGTGTTCAGTCCTACAGTCCTCAGCACAAACTTGAAACAAGTTATTGATGTACTAACAATAATTAATTAATCGAAAAGAGGCATTAAACCTAGTAGGGATATGACTACTTATTACAGTCTTTAGGGTTTCGTACCCAAAGGGGCACCCGGTGATAACGAATCCCTATTACTAAGCCTCGGCTGTCCAACCCTCCGTCAGCGGGATGTATCTCACGAACTACATGTTCTTAGTTGTGTTCATTGTTGATTTGAGTTATATAGTTACCGTCACCGTCGTGGCGTTGTGGGTAGCGAGTCTGCCTTTAGCCTCGACGGTTGCGGGTTCGATTCGTGCTCGGAGCAGATGTTTGTATTAATCATACAGCCATGTTTTCCGGTCTGGGTGTATTTGTCCTTGTCATTGTGAATGTTTCCGGACCCCGACACAGGATATAATTATCCTAATGGAGGCCGTTGAGTGTGTAGCGTTTTATTATTATAGTTAGAGCGCTCTTTAATCATGCTGAAACCCTTGGGCAAATATTGGAGACTCTTATAAAACTAGACTAGCGGCCGGCCCAGTCTTATTCCGAGTACACAGTATATTTTGTTCCGTTCCCGTGGGGTTGATCCCTTAGATCTACTACCTATAAGCTACCTTCATACAAACGTAAGGTAATACATTTTTTTCCATACAAACTTCCCAATCCAGTTAATACCGTGGGAGTTTTAATCCCGTTCTTGAGTCTCCTATAAACTATTTCATGGCAGTTTCCAACCATACGGTCCGCTTGAAAGTAAATTGTCACAGCAAACTATGAACGCTTGCGTTACATTTAGTATCACATACGTTGCCAACCCAAAGGACGGGAGAGAAGAGATGAGAAGCGATAAACGAAAGGGTACAGAGAGGGTGGGAGATTGGTTCTCCGGCGCTCTCACTCGCACGCAACGCATCAGTACTTCGTTTATGCCGATTTTCTGTGAGAAGGTAGTACTTCCTCAGTTGAGGCAGCCTATTGCTAATATTCTTTATAAAAACAAAAAACAAACAATGTTACCGTCGTCCGTATAAGGGTAGAATATTACCAAATTACCCTACCTCTGTATTGACGTTTCATCAATGACGTTGTACATCCGCATCAGCTGTGACGTCAGGATACCGCATAATTCTCATAATCCTCACGTACGCGACCGACTGACCTACAGTAACCTGGGTTTACCTTTTACCCGACTACCTCGAAAACGAGTAATGTTTTTAATGAATTACAAGTATGTATCACAGGTGTGGGTACTTAAATAAGGTCATGCAATACTCAATAAGCTAATTAGAAAAAATGTATTCTTGCGGTAAGTTTTCCCAGATTTAGTCATCAGGGAAAAAAACTTTAGTCATGTTGAAAAGTAAAACAAAAGGTCCAAATTATTTCCATTTTCTACATTTTTTTGTTAGAAGTTGGCAAACAAGCATACGGCCCACCTGATGGTAAGTGGCTGCCGCAGCCTATGAGCGCTTGCAGCACGCGTTGCCAACCTCGAGATATTAGTTCTTAAATCTCGTTCGCCCAGTAATTTCACTAGTGTACAATGCCCTTCAAACCGGAACACAGTAGTGCCTAAGCAGTACTATTTGGCGGCAGAATATTGGACACTGCGGTGGTACCTAGCTAGCCGGCCTCGTGCAATAAAAGACCTACCACCAGTGTGACTGATTGCACTGGTGGAATAATCTCTGTTGTGACAGAGGTTATCCCAACAGCGGGTCGTCACATCCCGACGCCAAAACATAATGTCTCGATTTGGGCGTTTGTCGTTTTGGGTCTCACCTCCGTGCCTCGAAGAGTACTTTAAGCTATCGGTCCCATTAGCTATCGTAACATCTGACAATCGTTAACTCTTGATAGGTAATTTGCTGTTAATCTAAAAAGTTACTAGTTCACCCTTAGATTTGTAGATGTCACATGGCAATCGCTCTGTGTAAAAACTAGTAACCTATCAAATCTGGATGAGAGTCATAAGCAGAACCTGGGTAATATACCGAGATAAATGCTAGGAAGAAGTATTTTTGAAAAAAAAATTCTAACTCGCTTTTAATTTTTTAATGAAAAAATACAACTCGCTTTATGTATTGTATGATAGTAAATAATCAAACTGTAATAATTATACAAATTTAACAATTAATAATTATGTGCCTTACTGTTGATAACCGTTACCGGTGTAACTAATTATAAGATATCTCTCTCGCTGGAAAAAATTACATTCTCGCTAGAAAAACATTACACTCTCGCTAGAAAAAGCCACACTCTTTTTCGTGAAGTTGGATGAAAACATACAAATCAGGAGATGTTAAAATACCAGTTCGCCCTTATAAATAGTTGCCTTGTCTTCTAATTAATTAATGATATCGCGACACACAATGATTTACAGTTTTATAATTAAATTGTCCTGACCGTTGTGATAACAACACTGGCGACACTTTGTTTCATTTTAATTTTAGTTTCGCTACTCACCGATAGATGGCGCTGTTTATAAACTTTCACATTTTTTTTACAAAATTATTAGTATTTAATGTATGATATATTTGTTGTATTTATAAATTAAATTATTATGCACTTAAATTTCTCCCTTCTGTCATTTTGAATAAGTTAACGTAAACCACTTGATTTTATTTATTTATTATTTGAATTTCTTTTTTGTATTAAACCGGGATTATCGTTACCTGAAAACACTATCTGTGTTTACCGACATTTTCTAAAACTGACGCGGGCGCAGCCGCGCCCATTATCTATAGAGAATAATTAATACTTTCTTACGTAAATCTTATAACATATTGTAGGGTTGTACAATTTAAGAGTTTTTATATATTAAAAAGATTTGTAATGTGCAAACTTATGATATATAATGTTTTTTTGACGACGTTGTGGCGCACCGGTAGCGAACCTGCCTTAAACGCCACAGACCGCGGGTTTGATTCCCGCTTGGAGCGTAATATGTTTGTATTGACAAAGCATATTTAGTATTATTGTCCTTGTCCTTGTGTCAGGGCCAACTGGGTGTATTTGTCCTTGTCCTTGTATGTGTTTCCGGACCCTAGACACAGGATTCCACTATCCTAATGGGGGCCGTTGAGTGTGTAGCGTTTATTTATTCGTTTATTTTGTTATTTCATTATTGTTGACAAACAAGCATACGGCCTATTAACCCTAGAGTTATACATATAGTGTGAAGCCTTGACACTAATAATTGTGTTTACAGTTGCTCTTAAACTGTTAAATGTCAAGCTATCTCTCAAAATATTCAGAATTACTTATCTATTCTTCGTAAGATAACAAAGATTCTCTTATAACACAAAGTTACTAACAGAAGTGTAAAGCTCTCTTTATCCCATTTACAACACAGTATTGAGTAACATACTAAACATTATTTATGTCATTATTTGGACGCAAATAAGCAATACCATGTCAACCCACAAAATTGAAAAACTAAGTTATATATGCAGAAGTGTTGGTAAATGGCTGAAGAACATTTTTCTTTAATATTTGTAGGGTTTTAAGCTTTAAAACTTCTAAAAAGCCAATTTTTAATCATGCAACTTATATATTATGTTAAACGTTTTGGATTATATTATATACAAACTGCATATTTCGTTTATTGTTTGTGAAAATAAGTAAAATAACTTACATAAATCTGAAATTGCCAAAAACTTGAGCAATACATTTAAAAAAATTCATATAAAGCTCAAGTTGCTCAAAATTTTTAAACGCGTTTTTCCCGAAATGACATTCGTGTGGGTTGACATGGTATTGCTTATTTGCGTCCATTTACGTGTACATTATTATTATATCTTGTAGTGGTAGAGACATGCTCCTCCCAAAGTACTACCCTCCAAAAGAAAATCAGCGTAAAGTGACAGAGTACTTCTGCGTTTCGTGCTATTAGTGAGAGCGTCGAAGGCTCAATCTTCCACACCCTCTGTTCCCCTCCTTTATTTCCTTCTCAACCCTTCCCCCCTAAGTCCTATCCCGTTCATAGGTTACGGTGACTACTTACCGACAAGGGGACCGTATGCTTGTTTGCCAACAGCGTTAAAAAAAACTATTTTAGCATTTCTGTATAAGACAATTCATTGTACTTTAAGTGACTCATAAATTATATTAAAATATTTAACATGATTATATTTTATCAAATCAGAACGAATGTCAGAAGATAATTGGTTGTACTATAATTTATAGTAACAAAGCAATAACATTAATTGTTAGATTTCCGATCGGTAATATTTTAAAGCGATGCCACGATAAGCCGGTACGACCGATTATCCAATGCATCTTGAATTATGTTCCACTTGAGGGGTACGCTGGACGGGATTATGCAGTAAGTTAATTGAATCGAATTATTAAGACAAAAGTCAATTTCCCAAAATTTCATTTTGCGCTACTCAAAAAAACCACCATACTATACAATAGTGTGGTGGTTTATTCAGAATAAGTGCAATTTTTTTTTTTTTTTATTAAATTACACGATTACAATTTTTAATTGATTATAAAAGAAAAAATATCAAAAACAAAAATATTTTTTTGTTGTCTAATAGTTTTTTTCAAATCATTATTTGTTTAATAATTTCGATTCCATATTCTTGAAAATTGTCAATGCTAATAAAAACCTAAATTACTTTATTACAATATAACATCGATTAATTATCTCGACTTATATATTAACATCGCTGGGATTAATTTGATGAACGTTGTAGCAGACAGAGGAAAATGGCAGAAACTGGAGAAGGCCTCTGAAAGGATCCTTACCTAATACCTTAAGATACACATTCAATATATACAAAAATAGAAAAATGCGAACACAGACAGACAAGATTGGCGGTGGATCTAAAACGTGCAGGTTACCTGACGCTGTTTTCCTCCGCCGCTAAGCACGAGATAATTTGAAACACAAATTGAACACTTGAAAACTCGGAGCTGCTTTTCTGGATTTGAAAAAGTACCTGGATGACCGACCTTTGCTCGGTATTTTTTATTTGATAAATCGAAATATATGCTTAGATATCCTAGCTAGATCTTATCACCCCGAAACCCCTGCATACTAAATTTCATTAAAGTCGTTAGAGCCGTTCCCGAGTTTTAGATTTGTTTTTTATATATACAAAAACTGCTCGTTTAAAGGTATTACATAAACTACATAAATATATTTATATCTATCGCATAACGCTGTTCATTTGTAGATTATTGATAACCTTTCGCCTTCGCCAGCGACCGACGCGCGACGTGTAGTATTTATGATTCTCAATTCGTTTTAAATTTATCTTCTACAATGGTTACATGAGCTCCGTTTGTTTGTTGTTCATGTAACACTGTTAAATAATTGCAAATAGTATTGTATTTCTTCATAGATTTGTTGACATTTTTGACATGTAGTACAGACAGTTGTAGCGCAGTAAATAGTGTTCTTGCTTTAAACGCCAAAGTGCGCTCGTTCGTCTGTCAGAGACCATGTCAAGTGAACAATGTCAATTCAGAGACCTGAGCAACTATGTCACTAGTTTGGCTACTACTCACACGATAAGAAGAATGTGAATGGCGAAAACAGCGAGGTTCTACTTCTAGCTCAAACTTTTGAAATTTATTTCTTACTGAAAACAACGAGGTTCTACTTCTAACTAAAACTTTTCAAACTAATTTCTTACTGAAAACAACGAGGTTCTACTTCTAATTCAACTGAATAATATAATTCCGTAGCTGAGAGCTCTTTGCAAAATTGACATTCCTGCTCTTATTGAGCCATGTGGAATTAGTTGAGAGGATGGTAAGACCTGATGGTTTAACACTGGTTACTTGGGAAAAGGGACAGCCCTACAAAAGTGGGACAACAGTTGTGTTAAAACATTGGCCACTGTAGGTGGGAGCCGCTGAGGAAAATGCTTAAGTCTGTAAGTAGCGGAAGTATTCGTCACATATACCAATTTATATCTTTGTATATTGCTTTTGCTTATTTGAATAGCAGTAGAAACCTTTGAGTCACAAAGCGTTAATTTCTAAAAGATAATACACCCGACTCATTGCCACCACAGGTCAAAGGCTGGTGGTTCATTTTTTGCCCAAAGAATAGGGATTGCGATTCAGCGGGGAAATGCAGCTAGCATTCTTGTCACCATTCCCCGTGGACATGACAATTGTAATAATTTGTAAATATAGGTAGTATTTTAATAATAAATAATATGTTGAAATATAGTCACCATCCTTACTAACATAGTAACTACCTATAGGTTTTTGGTTTTAATAATGATATATATTAATTTTCGAAACGGTCCTTATAAGTTAATACAAGTTAAATAGGTACTAAACAAAATGCGTGAACTATTTTAATACTTGTGATAGATTTTTCCTCTTATTACTCATTATATTACAGTGATTTTATGGTTATTTACAACAATTGACAGTTTTAAATCATATTAGCAACTTGAAAGACGTACATGACTTTTGCTATTTAATTAAATGTATATTATAAAGTGAAAAAATTGGGTTGCTGAGATGGTTACGGAAAATATTCTTCGTGCCAGTTACGAAGGGATCAAAAGACTCACCATGTCCAGTGTACAGGTATGACCTTCGGGCCTTTAATTTTGTCAATTTTGAAAAGATTTCAAAATAGAAGAGGTTATCAAATCGTCTGCTTTTTTGATATATCTTTAATATTTATGATTTTGATGACTTCTTAATTTTTCTTTTATTTCATGACGATTTACAAACAACATATTGTTATTGAAATATTGACGTACATTCCAACATTGAAGTGGAAACGTGTGTGTGTTTAAGTTTTATGACGCAAATCACGTATTGGCAAAGTATTAAATATGTAATTGTTCATTTTCTTCCATTATTCACTTTATTACCCAGGGTCTGCTTATACTCTTATCATCTTATCTGATTTGACAGTTTTTACACAAAGCGATTGTCATCTGAGCTCCGCAACCCTAAGGGCGAACCTGTAACTCATTGCATAAGAGCAAATTACCTATCAAGAGGTAACTATTACCATCAGATGTTATGACAACAACCGGGACTGAAAGCTAAACGGTGGGAACAAGGAAAAACGCCCTGATCAAAAAAGATATTTATTTAAAAATATCTGCTCCGAGCGGGAATCGAACCATACTTAAGCCCCTTTTATTTATGGAAAACTTAAAGAATATTTTATTTTTTATTATGTAACATCATGTCCCCCATTCTGATAGTTAAGATATCATTCTTGAAAACACACTAACAAAAGTATACCCACTCAAATCGAATCCCCTGTTTGTGTGGTCAATACAAAATAGCCTCAAGCGGGAATCGAAGATGTGAACAATGGTGTTTACTGTTTAAGTCAGGTTCGTTACCACAACATCAGAACGATTAATTCGATTTCTGGTCTTGCTTCAATAAATAATAGACCGAACGTGAAGCGCGCGCGAAGCATTTATGTTTCGCTTTGGGAACGGGTCCATTTCTCAACCGATTCTCGTGAAATTTTGTGAGCAAGTTCTATTATGTACTTATCTGTTCAGTTTTTGAAAATTTTTCAAAATGGCGGCGATATGTTGGTAAAAATAGTAAATTACCTAGGGAGAAAAGAAGGACATTATCAATCGCGGGTGGCAATGTCCTACTTCTGTCCCTGGTACAAGGGATAAACATACGGTCGCTAGGTTACCGGGAAGTAAAGTGAGTTAATTACTTTCATCTTGTCGGGAGAGAATCGGGCACTTTTGTCACTCATACTAGGGACTAAAAGCAAACGTTTCATCAAGGTAGGAATTTTCATATTTAAAACATTTCGAAAAATATTCTGTACACAGACCTGCGAGTCTACAGCTCACAGTGCCACTAGTGCCATTGTTGAGACAACAATAAATTGTTTTTTACATATAAATTATTACAATATTTGCATGTAATCTGACCGATAACAGACATTCCCAGACGTGACAAATATTTATTTCTCACTACTTATTGATGACGTACTTTATTGATTATTAGCAATCCATTTCCGGTTTATATTTTTCATTTTAGGCTGTAAAACTAAAATAAAAATCCAAATTTAAAAATAGGCTTATACTATTCTAGACAATAAACGTCTTCTTGCTAGTATTACTCCCGGTATTTTTCCCAGGGTCTGCTTATTTTATTTTACTTTATCCGGATTTAACAGGTTGCTAGTTTTTACACGGAGTTAAACTATGTTGTACCTTTAAAGCTTAAGGTGGTTTCAGATTAGTGTTTTTTGCGAGCGTATGCCGAAACGACCGTACTTTCGTCCGACGCTTCTTACAAGTGTGCTTCATTTCACGCTCCGAAAAGCCAAACGCGCGTACTAAAAGGCATTTTTAAGTCGCTCGAACACGTGGTGGCGAGTGTCTGAATGAGAGTGGCGGAATTTACTGGAAAAAATTTAATAAGATTCAAAAATTATTACGCGCATATTCTAACTTATAAGCCATTTAACCTTCTGATAAATCTTTGGCCGTGGTTCGGCTTCGCTTGAGGCACCCTAAAGACGGAATCAAATTTGAGCCCCGTAAGGTGTGCCCCATTTTCAGGGTCCCCGTACTGGGAGCCCCCTCCTCGCTCGGTACTGCTGTCAAGGCCAGTGGGGCCAACACCGCCGTAATAGCAGCTGCCGTAGACTAGACACTAAAATAGACAGGCATGTTTTTTCTGTGTAAAAATATAACTACTATTGCATATTGATAAGAATTCTTATGATAAGATAAAGATAATCTTATTTATATTAGTCATAATTCATAATTGAATCAGTACGTTCCAATCGTTTCTCAATAGACGATATCTTTTTAACTTTCCGTGTCTCTTTGTGTCTTAGTGTACTTTGGAGTTTAGTGCGATTTTAATAGTGTATTTTTAGTGTTACAATTCAAATGAAAATGCAATCCTATGCTACATATGGATCAGTACCGGTATAGTCATTATTTATTTTATTGTTAACATTACCCGCGGGTTTGCTCACGTTATGTTCCGACAGTCAAAAGCAATTTTTTTAACAAAGGTCCTTACCCGTGCGATAACAAAAAACCAGTTATGCACGGTAAAAGCCAACAACTATTACAGAAAGTATTAATCCCGCGGCTCATAAACAATCTACCCTCATGCTTAAAAATGATATTAATAATAAAAACATAAAACAAAAATTACAAACTTACTTTATAAATTATATGAATAAATAAAAAGTTAAAATGTACCAGCGTGGTTTCTTAATATTATTTGCTATTTTTATTTATTTTTAGTCTCTTAAAAATTGTCATTAAGGCATCTATAATTTGTGTTTTATTGTTCTCTTGAGTTTTGTTTTAATTTCCAAGTATCTGTTTTATTATATTAGTACAATCCCTAGCAGTATACTAGTATAAGTAAATGTCGATGATGATGTTAATAGCATGCAATACAAACCTCAGTGGTTTTTTGTAATGCATTGATGTTTAATATATTGTAAATTCTTCTTTTGTAACTGTGAAAGATGAAATAAAAAAAAAAAACGTGGCCTACGGGTAGTTCGATGTAGTAGAAATCGTCACGAAACGAAATGCCGTATGGCGTATGCTTCATATGTGTGCGTGTGTGTATCAAGCGCACTACAAGCACACGAACAAGTGAGTGTGCAGTTTGGTGCGCAACTCTGTCTCTCTCTCTCTTTCTCTCTGTTCCTGACTCTTTTTGTTCTATTACCTATTGAAATTTACATATTTCATTTCGAATTATATTCGAAGTTGAAGAAAAATCGTAAGGAACTTCGTATCTAACGGGGTCGCCCGACAATTTTTATATTAAGAAACACACACTTTCCCCAGATTTCAAGTGAATAAGTCCTATACCTTGTTTATTTGAAAAATGATCAAAATATACACTTTTATAAAAATAATCAACGACGACGTTGCGGCGCAGCGGTAGCGAACCTACCTTAAACGCCACAGGTCGCGGGTTCGATTCCCGCTCGGAGCATAATATGTTTGTATTGACCATGCAAGCATATTTTCCGGTCTGGGTGTATTTGTCCTTGTCATTGTGAATGTTTCCGGACCTCCGACACAGGATATTACTATTCTAATGGGGGCCGTTGAGTGTGTAGCGTTTATTTATTTATTATTTATAATCTTCCGCTGTATTTATATATACGTTCGTATTGTAATGAAATCGTATACACTCAAAATTTTACGCTATATGTAGCTGAGTCACTGTTATTGTAGTTTCTGAGAATTCCACTTAAGTTTCTTGAAAATCATTGATGCGCGGTGTTTTCCAGTTATTTACGATTCGGAATGATGTCAAAGAGAAATTATATAAATATAATAAATAAATAAATAAACGCTACACACTCAACGGCCCCCATTAGGATAATTATATCCTGTGTCGGGGGTCCGGAAACATTCACAATGACAAGGACAAACACAACCAGACCCGAAAACATGCCTGTACGAATAATACAAACATCTGCTCCGATTGGGAATCGAACCCGCAACCGTCGAGGCTTAAGGCAGACTCGCTACCCAAAACGCCACAACGGTGTCAAATATAAAGTAACACAAATCTATGTGTTTTTAAGTAGTATTAATCTGTCAACTAAACTTGTAACAGACACAGTAGTTTTTCGTTTGTGTCTGATTGGCTCTCTCTGTAACTCTTTCCACTGGTGGGAACCGCGTAGAAATCCGTTCAGTAGTTTTCGCGTATATCGTTCAGATAGACAAAAAAAGAAACGGGGTGCAACATTTTAAATTTACTATTTACGTGAAACTGATTTTAATACAAACTTTGAAACCTCATTTCAACCCAGGCTTTTCAGGGGTGGAATTTTAGAAAATATTGGAGCACGGCGTGTTTCTTCATTATAATTTTTCGCCAAAAACTAAAGTTTCAGGCTTCTAATTTGATAAATGATAGACTTCCATACAAACTCTCAACCCCTTTTCACCCTATTAGGTATTTAATTTAAAAACAACCCCTGAGAGCAAAATCACAAATAATAATTGCTTTTCTTTTAGGTACCTTTAGTGGTATAAACCAATGAGTCACGCTTGAGCGATTGTTTTCTGTATAGGTTTTTACCGCCTTGAGCCGAGCTTCTACTTGCGGTTTTATATTATGGTTTCTATTAAGGTTAAACAATTAATCGATTTTTGTTTAATATCAGACACCATTTTATGGAGCCACTATAGAAATATTTCATGAAATTTGGTATGTAGGTGGTTTCGAGGGTGTCAAACAGATCTAGCTAGGATTCATTTTTAGATAATGTCATTTTATCCGTGTTTTCAGTCAATGAAAACTCCAGGTCGAGAAATTATTACTCTTCCTGATATCTCGCAAGCAATCTTGATAAACTAGCAAGCTAAACTAAACCTGCTTTAGTAGATGGCGTTGTAAAATACTATCACACTGGTGGTAGGTCTTTTGTTGCAAGAGACCGGCTAGGTGGGTACCACCACAGTGTCAAATATTCTGCCGCCAAATAGTAGTGCTTAGGCATTACTGTGTTCCGGTTTGTAGGGCACTGTACGCTAGTGAAATTACTGGGCAGAGGAGAATTAAGAAATAATATCTCGAGGTTGGCAACGCGTAAGTGGCACCTGCTAATGGTGCTGCAAGTGCTCATAGGCTACGGCAACCACTTACCATGAGGTGGGCCGTATGCTTGTTTGCCAACTTATATCATTAAAAAAAATCGTTCATCATTATATAATTCATCTTTAAGCTATTAATATTTCCAAAAAACGCGATTTGCCATTAAAAAAACCGAGCAAAGCTCAGTCAGGTTAATCGCAAAAGCAAAGGTTAGGAACCGTAATTATGTTATGAAACCACTATAGAAATCATTTTTAACTATCCCGGAAGATTAAACCGTTTCGGAACTAGAACAACATTATATAATCAAACAGTATTTAAAACATAACATAGACGTCTATATCTTATTTTATTGAAGTCGCTTAAAAGTATAAAATTACTTCAATTGTCATTCATAAACACAAATCCCTCAGTATCTTTATAACATTATAAAAGCTAACAAATCCTTTACCGTTAAACCGTAGTGCCACTCGAGGGTCGTGAAGGTTGTTAAGGTCATTGGTCCTCAAAGGGCTGCAAGGACAACGAGCCAAGGTCACTCCGACCTTACGCCCTCACGACCTCACGAGCGAAGGACGAGAGTTAGATAAGATTACTTATTTAAAGTTTTGTAATGGTTGGATTTAGACGGAGTTTAAAATCCATTTTGTATACATTGCTGGTTTGTGTTCAGAGTTTTTGTTTTATTTATGTAAAGTTATTTATATACAAATAAGTCTCATTTGTAATATCCAAATGACATCTTTTTTTTAAATGCGTAATTGTTAGGAAAGTAGGTTAATGTACGAAATATACGGAACTTGAATGAAAAATTTAATTTTGTGTCTATTGTGTATGTGTTATGGGACTCATTACGATAAGTGTTGTTATATAATATAATTAATATGAATGTGGTACACCACAATATACTAGTAAAATATACATTTACTGGGAACGTCTATCTCTACGGCTTTATAAACTGCAAGTAAAGCCAAAACATTTATTTTGAAAACATTCGCCTGTCTGTTTGTATGTAGGTAAACATATCACGCAAAAACTATATCATAAAATTGTATGAGAGTTATGATTTGCACAACATAACCGAATGAAGATAGTGTGCGTTGGAGTTAAATTTACGGAGGATCACCAACAAGTCTGTGACATTTTGTTTGTATGAATAGGCCGGTCTATACATAATAAGTCTATGATTATAAATTATAATTTCTTTGTTACAGCGAAGGGATCTCGAATCGCAGCATCTACAAGAGAAAGAGACAGAAAAACCAAGTCGGTTATGGTGGACCATTTGTGTAGATGTGACTTTATTTTTAGTTGGTAAGTAACATTATATTTAGATCGATACAAATAAATAAAATTTAAGTATCTGTTTGTGATTCCAAATTAATACTTTTAAAAAAGTAACAGTTTTTCACTAAATGCATAATATGAAAGTAATATACGGTACTTACATTTAAAAAAAAAAACAATTTTTAACGCTCAAGTGGCAGATAGCTGAATTTATAAGAAGTAACTTGGGCTTTTATATTTTACTAATTTTACTACCTTTATTTTTTAAAAAGAATTACGGTTCCGTGCGGTACAGAAAAATCGGTACACCATGCAAGCGAAGCCATAGAATTATTTCTTATTTATTCACACGAATTGAGAACTTTTTTGAGTCACTAAAATATTATACGAAAATTAAACAAAATTAATGTTAATCGATTCGGGCTAAAATCGATTTAAAGTATATTATTATCGATCAAACTATTACATAAGATAATAAACCCATCAATATGCTAATGGATCGATGTAATCGATTGAACTTTCAAATGTTCAATTTTGAAATTGGAACGAAAAAAAGTAATCTATGGTTAGAGGTTTCAACCATAAAGGTTATAGCGTAACTAACAACTTTATGACGTGCTCGTGATGTCAGTTTAGTAAAATGGATTCCGATACAGACAAAAAGTGCCGTTTCTATTTAATTGGTGTTTTACATTTTATTTTGAATATACATGAAAAGATGCTAAACATATATAAAAATATACGTCTCAAACTTCGCGAATCCTTTAAAACCTCGACTATCACTGGCTAGTCTACACTATAATTTTTTGTTTACTTTTTTCGTAAAATCTGTATTTCTTTTTTGTTTGAAATCTTTGTCACAATAATAATAAGGTTTATGTTTAATATGTTTCATAACAAGAATCTGTTAAATACGTAAACTATAACATCATCATTTTATAATGACAGTCATAAAAACATGCAACGGCTTTTTCTTTGTTATTTCCAAAACATAAACAATCAAGAATAAATTACAGTTCATTAACGTGTAGTCCCATATTTTTTAGAGATGAAAAAATTCTGGGCCACATGTGTGTAGACCCCACCGTGACGCATGTGGCTGAATGCACGCAATCGCAGTCGATATAAAAAAGTTAAATAAAAATGCAGTGTGAACGAACTCAATTCATGCAATAATAATTAATAAATTACAAGTAACACATTATATTAATTATAATTAAAAGGTGGCTTTGGAAACACGTTTTATTAAATAAGCAGGTTTTTAAAAAGAAGGAGGTTCTCGATTCGGTTGTATTGTTTTATATTTATTACCTCAGAACTACGACATTGAACCGATCTGGAAAATTCTTTTTTCCTCGGTCTTCGTCCCATATAAATTTCAAGAAAATATAAAACACTTAAGCATAGACTTATGCATTTATACAGTCATGTCCTTCCACACTTACAAAATGTCAAAATATTCGCTGCAGCTTCGTAAATTCGGACTAACGCAACAAAATGAAGTTAGTCACAAGCTTGCAACATATGTGACACAATTTAGCGTGTAGACTAACTTAGTATTATATCTCCGATGACGTCCTTAGCCGTGGTTCGGCTTCGCACCCTAAGGACGGAATCGAATTGGAGCCCCCGTGAGGGCTGCCCATTTATCACGGCGAAGTGTCTGTACTCGCCCCCGCTCGGTGAAGCTGTCAAGGCCAGTAAGGCCAACAGCAATACACATTCCGAAATAAAAAAACATGACCTTTTTTCTATATGAAAGGGCCGGTTCTTAGTTTATAATAAGCCAATAGTTCTTAGTTTATAATAATTTTAATGGACTAACATGTTGTTTTTACCATATAAGTCCGTTGTTTATAAGTCGATTTTTACAATTATTTATTTTATTTTTCTACCAAACTATTCAATCAATCAATCTTTATTACTCAAACATTTTGCTGACGAGCGTACTTTACGACTACCTACTCGAAATAATTTCAACAACTGGTGAAACCAATTATAGATAATAATTATGATGAGTAATAGATCCTATAATATGTATTTATAACCGACTTCAAAAACAATAAGATTGTCAATTCGTTCGGATACCCTCGTTCTGATCCTGGAGAGAGCAGAACTCTTTAAATTTTCTATGCACAGATATTGTGATTTGAGTATTTTTTTATGTAGCTTATCCACTTGCTCCGGTAATGCACCATTTGGTGTTGTGATGATGACCACAAATGGCCACAGGAACTAGTCAAAACTAATAACATAATTCCGTGGTCGCGATACAACCAGGTTGCTTATTATGGTTGACGAACTACTATTCCAACTTAAAAGTGTAAAACATATTTAAAAAATTATATTTGTCTAATTTTTTTTTTAAATTTGGACTTCAAATAGTAAAAAAAAAATTGTACCGCAGAAGTTTTTTGCTTTTTACTTTTAGTGTAAAAAATACACCATATAAATAAAAAATAAATACTACTGTCATGTTAATTCAAAATAGTAATCTACAACATAATTTATAATCGCCTTATAATTATAGGCGTGAATAATTATTCGATTAAAATATCGATATAATATTTTCATATCGATTAATGATGCGATATCGATTCCGGAACATTTTTAATTATGGTTCGCGTGACGTGTCGATATGATATTATGTAGTGTCTATATATTGATTATATAATTAAATATATCGCGCGCGACTTCATGTTATTTAAATCATTTAATATATAATTTGATTTAAATCTTTAACAATAATAAATAATTATATTCTTTGTTTATGTAATAGCATTATATCACAGTAATCTTTAGCCTGAATGTATGACGAATATTTATTTATACGAACCGGTGGCGCCATCTGTTGTCGAATAGCAGACAACTTTTTCAAGGATTTATTATTGAACTAGATTTTACTAGACGGCAAAAATAAATATTTGAATGTAAAGAATCGAGGTATACTTTGATTTAATATATTTATAACATAATAATTATATATAAGTAATACAATTCCTCACTTCTTTTCATATAAACTTTAAGTGTACCCAAGCTAGCCCACTTTCTCTCCTCGGGCGGAATATTCTAAGGGTGTCAGGAAGGTTTTTCTTTACATATTAATATATATACATCATAATATAAAAAAACTTACATCCCAAGAAAATTAGTCTCTCTAAATCAAATTCTTTAGGTACATTAGATAGCCCATCCAGTGATTCATCTTTTCATATGAGTATCCTGCAGATTGGTACGAATCTTTTAAGAGCGTAATTTACATGAAATAGACTTCTACAACTGCTCTGACCCTGCGAGAATTATAACCAAGAATAGGTAACCAAGCTCGTTTTGAAAGCCGAAGGCACTACAATTCCCACGGCTGCCTACGCCTCTGAATCATAAAATACAATGTGAAGTAGGGTCTTTCACGTAGATGAGGAGTACACAAAAATTCTGACACATTTATATAGTAACGTATTGTTTTTTTCATTTCAATTAATTTTCTATGTCAGCTAAATAATGTCGGTTGGCAAAAAAGCATATGGTCCGCCTGATGGTAAGCAGTCACCGCAACCTATGATAGCGCAATACTTGAAGTATCACAGAGATCTTCTTATCGATTGGTTAGTGGTCAACCTAGTGTCAGAGTTGTTCAGGTCGCCCGTAGGCCTCTGACTTGACTTATCGACTGTTGTCTAATTGTCAACAGCCGGGACCGACTTTTTACGTGCCTTCCGAAGCACGGCGACGCTCGGTTGAAGTACCACTATGCGATCACCCATCTAGTGACTGACCGCGCCTAAAGTTGCTTAACCTACCGATCGTTTACCGATCAGTGGGTGCACTCGGCTATGAGCGACTCGATCACAGAGATAAGAAGGAGAAAGGGAGGGAAACAATGGGGGTGGGAGATTGGGTTTCGGCGCTCTCACTCACCGCACGAAACGCAACAGTACTCCGTTACTTTACGCCGATTTTCTGTGAGAGTGTATTACTTCCCCGGCCGAGAATGCCATATACTAAAATTTAAAAGTGCATTACAAACACTCAGCAAAGGATGCCTTAACTTTTTGTACCGGAAAAGATTCCTACGAGATTGCATCTAACAACGCACAGGAATAATTGTACCATTAGCAATAGCAACCAAGGGGAACATCCTATAATATGACGCAATAGTTACATGCAAACGGTACCTAACTCCACGTTGAAAACCACGTGTATAAGATAGGCGACGAAATAAAAACAACTGCTTTACAATTATATTCCTTATTCCTTTGTTATACGAGCTACGTTCCAGAATTGTCTGGTGTACAGCGTTTTATTTATTAACTATCATCTGTCCGTGACTTCGGACACGGTGACCTTGGAATTTGCTCCAAGGAAATGCTGAACAATAATGTTCACAAAAACATATCTATACCCAATATCAATTAAATACGTAGCAAGTTTTTTGGTAATTTCACAGGAAACGAATATTTTTTCTGAAATCAAAAGTATCCTATGTGTTTATAAAGATCTATCTGCAGTGACGGATTTATCAGCAGGCTGAGTAGGCTTGAGCCTAGGGCGGCTTATTTGGAGACCGTTTTTTTTCTTCAGTTTTCTAATATTTTACAGGTAGAAATCTGTAACAGATTTTGCCGATGACTTTTCCTTGTCATTGTACATTCCGAGTAGAAATCTTCTATATTCTAGAGTAAAACAGCTGGTTTTCCGCACCCAAACCAGTAATGGGTTTTTGGGTCCCCTGCCCACACTTTGTATGAGTGAAAAGAGCGAAATTGTTGAAAATGTATTTCCCTTTTCTCACTATCAACCAAAGGAAAGGGTGGCAAAAATCTTGCTGCCTGATCAAAATTTGTAAATCCGCCACTGTCTATCTATTATCTTTCTATTTATTTATAATATATACTAAGTGAAAAATTGCATGCCAATCCGTTAAGCTGTTTATGCGAGATTAATAACAAACATCTAAACATAACTTTCACGTTTATAATATTATGATTGCTATTTATATGATATCACAGTAGGGACATTCCAATAATTTTTATGTAATGATGATATTTGTGTGATAGATACAATATTACATATTTTACAGAAACGAAATTTACCGGACAATACGTAGATGTTTTTTTTATTATTATATTACGAAATATAGTTCAATTTGCATTTGTCTTTAGTGATTACCTGAATTTTTTTTTTTTTGACATAAAACATGATAAGTGAAGGAAAACATCGTTAGAAAACCAGGATTTCCTAGAAATTATTCTAAAACATGTATATCCGTCAACCGTATATAGTTGACCACCACAGTACGTTGGTGAAACACTCATGAAGTGACTGCTACTCACTTTTCGAGGTAAGGTTGCATATAACATGTTATAACACGTTGAATGTTAAATGGCAACGCAACTGCTTGCCCTTATGTGTGGCTCTTATCGCTTAACATTATGTGAGCCCCTTGTCTTGTTACCCCGACACATAAATAACCCAGCTCAAAATATTTTAAAAACCCATAATATAGAGTGTAATGAGTGTTATTAAATCTATGCAAACAGATCTCTTCAAGTGATAAATTTGCGAGTACTTCAGTTAGTTTATAGATTACGCAACATCCTCAGATGTGCACGTTATCTCTACGTATGATCTAGTCAGCACTAAGACCTATTATAGAAAGACTATTGATCGCCTGCAACTCTACGGGAATTTTTAAATATATTAATTTCATATTTTTAACTTATTAACTTACGTATTTTCTTACTTAAGCTGCTATTTAATCGATTTTTTTTAATACTAGCTTTTGCCAGCGGCTTCGCCCGCTTGAATAACAATTTTAATACAAACCACCCCGGGTGACGCGCAGACGCCCCTCCCCTCCTTGTGCAAACTTTGAGTGTCATATTTATTTGTTTCGAATTAACAGCCTAAAAAAATTGTTTCAAGCTTCCAGCTCTAAAAATTATGACACTATAATACATTTTTCATTTTCTTTTCATAATTTGAAACCCCTTTATAACCCCTTACAACTCATTTATCGCATTCAAAAGTAGCCTATGTCCTTTTTAAGCCTCTATACTATTAGCGTACCAAATTTCATTTAAATCGGTCCAGTAGTTTTGTCGTGAAACACAAACTGACAGAGAGGCAGAATTACCAGTAGTCAGGATCGAACGCGCAACTCTTGCGTTAACGGAGCGGAGTCAAATCTTTAATCGTTTAGCTATTGAGGTATATGAAGGAGGAGGTTTTTTATTCGACACGTTTATTTTTGCATATTAAATTACTTTTTGGAAGCCACTAAACAATTTTAGAAGAGCAAACTGCAACTGGATTTACGATGCTTCAAAACGCGGCTGACGAGCAGTCATATTACGAGTTTTTTACCAACGTATGGTGGTAGCTAAGCATGCGGATATTTTTTAAGCCACCATCGCTAGGATTGACGGATGTAAGTGTCTTAGAATTTTTCATATGCAAGCAGGTTTTCTAACGATATTTTTCTTCATAAGCAGGAGGTAATTTTGATACACAAATAAAAATTAAGCATTTAAAATCTCAGAGATTTTTGCGACCGTCGAGGCTATAGGCAGTCTCGCTAAAGACACGCCACAATGCGCGTCTGCCTCCGTTGTTAGTGACTTTAGGCAAAGATTAACCATCTATCAAATAAAATTACATAACTTGCAAATTATAACCTATTACAGTTTTTTTTTGTACATAAACGCTGCACACTCAACGTCCCCCATTAGGAAAGTGATATCCTGTCGCGGGGATCCGGAAACACATACAAGGACAAGGACAAATACACCCAAACCTAGACCGGAAAATATTCTTGCATGGTCAATACAAACATATGGCGCCGAGCGGGAATCAAATCTGCGACCTGTGGCGTTTAAGGCAGGTTCGCTACCGCAGTGTCACAACGTCGTCAAAACTAATCCGATAACAGGAACTCATGCGTTTTTCCCGTACCAAAAATCGCTCAAGCGGCTAAAGTTGATTTTTCTTAAAAAAAAAATCTAATTTACATTGATGACTACACATGATTTATTCTTAAGAACTTTAAAATTTACCAAGACGATGTACTCGTAAAATTTCGATTACGAAATTACATCATCCTGTCTCTTTGACATTGACTTTGAACTGAAAATAGCGGAAGTGGGGGCTTAGCCGAATAAATTGGCTAACGATGCCAATGCCCACGCCGACGTTGGACGGTGTAAGAGTAAATTGGAAGTCACAGATTTCTAACGTTAGAAATCTAACGTCTTGTTTATAGGATCTGGATTTAGAATTTTCGACAACAAAGAAATAAAGTTAAGTGTTTGTAATGTTAAACTTAAAAATGCAATTGCCACCTAACTTTGCCATCCCACCCAAAAACAAAAAAACAACGCGAGGTAAGGGTTTTTGGCAACGTTTTCCACTTTTTTGTTGACGGGGAAGAAATCCGCAACCGATACCCGGCATCATGGGGAAGAGAACCGGCTTATGTGAGGTTCCATACCTGACTATGGCGTCTTCTTAAAACCTGGGTTATTTTAACATGGTAGTAACCACATAGACTATATTTGGACGCAAATAAGCAATACCATGTCAACCCACAAAATTGAAAAACTGAGTTATATATGCAGAAGTGTTGGTAAATGGCCGAAGAACATTTTTCTGCAATATTTGTAGGGTTTTAAGCTTTAAAACTTCTAAAAAGTCATTTTTATTTTTTAATCATGCAATTTATGTATTATTTTAAACGTTTTGGGTTATATAATATACGAAATATTCAGTTTGTATACTTATTTTTTGTGAAAATAAGTAAAAATAACTTACATAAATCTAAAATTGGCAAAAACTTGACCAATATATAAGGTGTTTCACTTTAAAATGCGGTAACTTTGCGGGAAGCTTCTATAAGTGTAACAGATCAAATTCTAATTACGATATATGATGTATCTTTTGCTATATTTTAAAAACTATTTTCATATCATCGCTCGAACTATGACTCTAGCTGAATAAAATCTATACTTCAAGCCGTGCGCTACGTCACATCACATATGACGTAACACATAGCGCGTAGCGGCATTGACCTGAGTCACCGACCGCGCGCCCGGTGTGTTATGTGTTTATCACAAAGTACGTGGATACATTATGACAGTAGTGTAGTATCTTGTCTGTAGCTTGCATGTCGTTTAAACTATCCTTCGCCCTTTCAAAAGTTCTTGTTCCAGCATCAATCCCGGTATTTTGCCCAGGGTCTGCTTATTACCCTTATCCGGATTTGACAAGATACTAGTTCTTACGCAGCGATTGTCATCCGAACACCGCAACCCAAGGGCGAACCAGTAACTCATTAAAAAAAGCAAGTTACTAATATTACCAGATGTTTTGATAATATCGACCGCCGACAGCTTAACGTGCTCTCCGACGCACGGTGGTGAGAACCACAAGGACAGACACCCGGACAGAGACAGATATTAATAAGATCAAACCAATATCCACCCCGAACGGGAATCGAACCCGGGACCGTCGAGTCGCCATAATTTGACTTCTTCAGAAACCACTATGATGAAATAATAAAATCAAACTGCGAGTTTACGACCTACCCCACGTAAAAAGTCGTTCACTCCGTCATTTTTAAATAAGGTTATTGACCGGTAGCATCGCTGGACGGTTTTGATGTCGCCGCTACTTGCCTTGCCTACTTAGCGCTCCACATAGATTCAAGACATCCCGCACCCCACACCTTAATCGAAATTTACTAATTTTTTTTTTAATAAATAAAACATGAATGGGTTCATCAATACAAATATCCGCCCCGAACGGCAATCGAACCCGTGACCATCGAATCGGTGGGCTCGCTACCTACAAGCTACAACGATTTTATGCAATATTTACCTGTAAAAATTACCAAGACCGTATTCATAACGCGTATTTCATAACTCAGTGGAGTAGCCTACAAGAACAATAGCAAGATGAATATTAATCTGTAAATGTAGTCTCAAAAGGAATTGAATTATTGTCTATTATCGCATGTCCCAAATAAAGGGTAAAACTTTTCCTTAACCTTAAAATTTGTTTTATTTTTTTGCAATATTAAAGATTATCGATTGTAAAAATGTTATTTTAATTTTTAACTGAATTTCAATACAGTTGAAAAATCAAGCAAATTCCAGGAATATCTTTATCTTCACAAATAACGCAATAAAATATGTATAAAACTTATACTGCTATAATTCAGTATCACACATTACTAAATAAAACATACGTAAACAGAAATGTACATCTGAATTAGCTCAAATGATTATTATTAAAAACTAACTTTAAGAGGGATAACTGTTTGCGATGTTGTTGATGAACCCCTTGTTCATCAATACTATCCGCCTCGCACGGGAATCGAACCTGTGGCTGTACCCAGACCGGAAAACATGCGTGTATCGTCAATAAAAACATGTAAGGCGGGTGTGCTTAAGGCAGGTTCGCCACCGCTGCACCAAAACGTCGTCTAATAATAATAATACGTGTGGTATGTATGTATGGCACACAAACATGTTAAGTCAGTAACCTACTTTGAAAGCGGTTTTTAAAGGAAAAAAAACTAAAAATTTAAATTGAAACTAAAAATTTAAACTTTGTTAAGGGAAAAAATAAATAAAAAGGAATCGCCAATTGCACATTTTATCATTAATGTTTGTAAGCAGCAAATTACCTAAAAACTATTAAATAGTAATTATCTTGTTACGATGACCGGAGCCTTAGATATAACAAAAAACAAATGATATTTTTGATTCTTTCTGGTTGAAGTCACGAGCGACCACTAGTATGTAATAAAAATCTGTCTTACAAAATCGTTGAAAAAATATGCCTTTTGAAATGCCGCCTTTCCTAAAGCGGCGCTCATACATTTTGGGAAATGTGAGTTTGTTTAGTTGTTACACTTTTACACCTTAACTACTCGACAATGACCAGCATTATCAAATTTTGTATAGACATGGTCAAGGGGTATTAGAAAGCATACAGGATGAATGAAAAATAGCTTTTACATGGTCGTCGAGCATAACGGTTGCGCATATAAAATTAATAAATTGCAATATGATAAATGGAGTACAAAGTTGAACTTTAACTTGTACATTAACCGAAATTGTAACAAAAACTTGAATTGATTGACATTGAATTAACACAAACAAAATCACAGGTAAAATCTAATATGTATACCATATTACGAAATCAAAAATAATTCTAAACGTCCAAAACTTTCTCGATGGAGTAGGTAAGGTACTTTAAACATTAAATGATAAAAAGTATTTTCACAATAGAATTATAGTAATTACCATAACTAAAAAGAAATCTTCACGTTAAGCATATTTTAGAAAAAATAATCAATTCCTTACCGTACAAGTGTCTGGTCTGGACCAAGCTTAACTTGTCCTTGAAAGATAGTTACACGTGCTAAGTCTATCGCTCAGTGTTGGCAAGTTATAATAATAATAATTTTATGAAATACTAGCGGCCCGTTCCGGCTTCGCACGGGTGGACATAAGATTTTTTTAATATTTCTTTGTTGATATTATTATTTATTTTATAGAAAATATGTTATTTAATATTTTAGAACATACTTTTCTTCTATCATCAATAGTTTCCGCAGCGCATGCGACGAAAGACGTTTTAGGGCACTTTTTACACCTTGGATTACGTTAGTTAAGTTTTAGTAAGGATCCCAATCTTTTCTAGCAATAAATATAGCCTATGTTACTCAGGGTGAATGTAGCTCTCCAATGGTGAAAGAATTTTTGAAATAGTAGTTTTTGAGTTTATTCATTAGAAACATACACACAAAAATACAAATTTTTTACCTTTATAATAGTAGTGTAGGTGTAGATTTAAAGAAATTACAGTGTAGAGTTTATAGAAAGAAGTAAATAATTATGATTTTTCTTTTCATGTTTTAAAATTTATAATTGAATAGAAACAATAATTTTCTACTAATATTTTTACATACAATAATTAAATATTTTGTCCCATTCCTAAATCATTTTGTTAAAAATATTCCATAAATTCTTGTGTAAATTTATGGAATATTTTTTAACAAAATGATATTTGAAGTAAAAGTTGCAAAATACTAGAATTTTTAAAAAGTTATTTTTACTACTTTTTAAATGTGGAGCACTTGGCCAGCCCGCAGGAGGACCTTTAAGGGCTTGGCGGCTCACTCTCGCCTCTTCTCTCTTTCGGTTTGTCACTCGGGAAATACTGTTTGATGTTGCAGCCGATTTCTTTCTAAAACGTTACGGGAAAAGCCCCAGTGAGCGAACCATTCTTGGCCCTGAACAAAGAATGAGGAGCTATGATAGCTTTAAGCCTCCAGTGTTAGATTCCAGACGGACCCATTTAAATGTTTATTTACAAAAATAAATTTTAACTTTTTTTAAATAGTCCCATGGCAAGCACAAGACGGGCGAGATACAAAACGGGACTTTGGTATTATCCGTAGCACGGTGTGGCGTATACTATACCAGGAAGGTATACCCCTGTACCATTATACACGTATACAAGATTTGCAACCGGCGGATATTACTGTGGGTGGCTCTTAGAAGACCCTAGCCACAACATTTTGTGGACTGATGAGTCTACTTTTACCACAGCTGGTTTGTTTAATATACATAATGCCCACTTGGGGATTTTAATAATTTACACAATGCGTGATAAGTAATAAATTGTGTTACGGGTTTACGTAAAATAAGACAGCAGATGCTGAGTATACTTATAATATTTATAAACCACTAGTTGCTTAATCTTAAATAAATTGTTTGGACGCCAGGAGAGTTTTTACAAATGATTGGAACTCAGCCAAAACCAGACCACGGCTAGCAAGTTCAGGGTCTTGGTGGTGTGCGGGTCAAAAAGAAATCTAAAACGCCTTTTGATTTAGATTTATCCACACAAACTGTTTATAACAATTTCAATACTTTTAGAACAGAATGAACACATCTATGTCTCTAATTTACATATTAAATATGATGTACGCCTCGTCTCAATAGACAGTTGTTGGGTAATGCTCGTTCATGACCTCTTTACACGACGGCTAACTTAAAATCTTAAAATAAGAAAACACAAAAAACAAAACTAATCTTAAAATAAGAAAACACTACTGTGAAGTGAAGATTCGAACTCAGGATGCCGCGTCACATACGGAGCCACAGAACCACTACGCTGTCGTTACTGTGACTGCATATGCGAATTAGTTATACCTAACCAGCTTCATTTATTTAGTATAATTTCAAATGCTGAATCATTAAAATTGATTTAATTAAATCATTTAATAGTAGTATTAAAACATTTTTTTTAATATTCATTTACTGTATGCCATACGATTACGCTCGTGATTATTATTATTGTATTTAATTAATTTTGACGAATTTTATGTATCGATCGATCGCAGATAAATTTTTAATTTAATTTCTTTATCTGAATATCAATTTTGCAGCGCACTGAACGTCAAATCATTGATACGCTAGCGTTTAGTAGCGAGTAGCAATAGTAATAATAATAATACGTGCGCTATCATAATATGGCATACAAACAGAATGTTCATTTGAAAAACGCCAAACTGAAAAAATAAGATGTTCAGTAGGTATAAGTTCCACAAAATAATTTTTATAGTAAATCAAGTCTTCAAAATTTTTTCTACTAAAAATTATAATTAGTTAAATTAAAAAATAATAAAAAAATTGATCTAAGCAATGCTTATTTCTAGCAATGCTTTTTCTAATTATAAATAGTTGTTATTAATGGTCCTCCCTCCAAATAATCAAAAAGTAGAGAAAAATGAAACTTCCCACACTCACGTTAAGAGCCAGCCCTTCTACCGTTGAGCTATTGAGGCTTTTATCTGTGGATGTATGTACTTCTGTCGAACGTAACTAAATTAACAAATACACCGTTGTGGCGTTGTGGGTTGCGAGTCTGCCTTTAGTCTCGACGGTTGCGGGTTCGATTCCCGCTCGGGCAGATGTTTGTTAAATTTCGGTCTCGGTCTGGGCGTTTGGCCGTGTGGGTCTCCCCACCGTGCCTCGGCTGGCGGTCCCGATTATTATCAATAACATCCTATAACAATCGTTAAATCTTGATAAGTAAATTGCTCTTATCCAATGAGTAGCAACAAAACAATTACTTTTTTTATTTTACGCGGGTAAAGTGTGAGCGACCGCTAGTATGTAATTAAAATACTTATGTCTTCAATTTACCAGCGTGAAATAAAAAAAAAAGATTTGTTTTATTGCTATTATTAGGGCAGGGGTAAGCAAAGCTAATATGTACAATATTATGTAATGCAACATAATTCCAATATTTTTTTTACAAGAAAATAGTACTAATTAACTAAACTAATAAAACCCGTGGTGTAGACCAAGCCTTTTTTATGTTAGAAGTTGGCAAACAAGCATATGGCCCACCTGATGGTAAGTGGCTGCCGCAGTCTATGAGCGCTTGCAGCACCATTAGTAGGTCCCACTCACGCGTTGCCAACCTCGAGATATTAGTTCTTAATCTCGTTCGCCCAGTAATTTCACTAGCGTACAGTGCCCTTTCATACCGGAACACAGTAGTGCTACTATTTGGCGGCAGAATATTGGACACTGCGGTGGTACCTACATAGCCGGCCTCTTGCAACAAAAGACCTACCACCAGTGTGACTGATTGCACTGGTGGAATAATCTCTGTTGTGACAGAGGTTATCCCAACAGCGGGCGATGGGGTCGTCACATCCCCACGCCTTATTGTTATTCTAGTCCCTCCCAAGATAGATATACGTGTAGCGCCTAGTGTTGGCAAGATATAAATTTTCGAAATATTTAAGGAAATTACGGTGTAGAGTTATAAAGCACGTTAAGATTTAGGATATTAAATACATGTGAAAATTAACTAAAACAATACGGAAAAAGAAATTTTTTAATATTAAAAAAATACTCGAACAAAGATGATATACATTTTATACTAATATTTTTACAAACAATATTTTGTGCTTCTTTTGTATTGAATTCCTGTATTTGTGGAATTTTATTTGGCAAAATAATATTTGAAAGTGTAAGTTACAGAATATTAGAATTTTGGTTGTAATGACAAAAGTAGCACTTTTCTTGAAAAGTCTGGCAATACTAATTACTAATCTTTACTCCGCCTTTGCCCTCTTCCCCGCTTCCCTAGCAACAATGGCGTCAAAAATTCTTTAGTCGCCGGGAAATACCGGCGAGTAGTGAATGCGGTTATTATTACGTAGTATACGTAATTATGAAACAAAAACAAAATACGTTTGTCTTTAAAAAGTTATAAATTTAATTATTGTACTTTAACATTATAATTAATTAATTAGTTTATTATTAAAGCTGACCAAAAATTATTAGTACAGTAAAAGCTCTTAACAGTGAATATGAAATGGTATTTTATATGGCATTATAGGGGATACGTTCCTAGCTGACAAAATAAAAAACAAACATAAAAAATAAATTTAATTGAAGTTTTTGACCATACTTATTACATTAAGGCTTAGGCAACGGTTTAAAGAATTTTGTAATTTTTTCTTGCTTGGCAGTTTTTTAAATCTCTTTCAGTTCACACAGATCTTCAGTAGTTGCATTAGCAATGTGCCTCTTGAAAACAATACTTCGTTCCATAGGCGGATCAATTTTCATAAAGAAATCACAAAGCTCATTTGCCATTCTTAAACCTTCACTAAAATTTTTCAGATTAAATACCACATTTCCAAATTGCTTGTTGAAGCATCTTCTTCAATGGGCTGTGAATTTAACATTTCCTCCAAGTCGGTTTCAGTCAAATATTAATGTTGCAATACAAGCAACTCCTGAATGTAACTTGATTCTATCTGTTTTTTCATACCATACCCATTTCGTCCTATTCCACTCGCAATTTCGGCTATGTTTGCAGTAATAGTTTGCATTTGCACAGATTCTTCGTCATTTTCCACAGTCAGAGTAGGCCACAGTTTTCTCCAGCACGAATTCAATGTGTATGGCTTCAGTTTTTCCAACGATGCATTTTGCTATGTCAAATTTCTTCCAGCATTCCATAACATTCATATCAGGATTCATATCACCTTCCATATTATTCAAAATGATTTTGAAGGTTCGTCTAATGTAATAGAGCTTAAAGACCTGGATTATTCCTTGGTCCATAGGTTGAAGCAAAGCCGTCGTGTTGGAAGGTAAAAATGTCACTTGTTTATTAAAAAAAAAAAAAAATGGAGGATGACCTCGTGAATTGTCCAAAACTAGAACCACTTTAAAGTCTGAATTCTTTTTTTTAAACAAATTTCAACTCCAGAAACATAACAATTCCGGAATTCACAGTCACAAAAAATGGCACTTGTTAACCACGCTTTCTTATTAGCACGCTAAAACACTGGCAGGTCGCCCTTGCTTTGATTTTAGCGGTCTTCGATCCATAATGACAATGCCACTTCCATTTTTTCTATTGCTGGATCACGAACAATTTTCGACATTTTAAATTACGAAGACAGCGGCAGAGACGTGTTACTCGATCAGAGTTTTTGTAACGAATGGAACGATGAAACAATAAGACACGCACAGCGGGTTTTACCAAAGAACGGAACATCTTATACGTGGTAGTCTTTAAAAATAAACTTTATGCACTGAGTAATAAGGTTACTTTAATTCTGTTTGTTTACATTTTCAAAAACACCGACCGCGGCGAAGGCGGTTTATGTCAAAGGCCGAAACAATACAGCGTTGAAGGCGGTTTATGTCAAAGGCCGAAAAATACAGCGGCGATATCACTTAATAACATACTTACTGTAGGGTTGTAATAAGGTCTTTTTTACTTTTTATTAGTCGATTTATCGGCGAGTTTAAAAAGGATATTTAATTGGAAACATACGTATTAGAATTGTTTTTATTACTATGCATGTACTTTGTACCGATTAAATCCGCAAATAAAGAAATCTTTAGCCGCGATTATAGGAATTGGGTCACATTTTTTAAATTTGAATTAAGAAAAGAAAAGAAATTTTAAAGTTAAGATACCTGATATTTTCGAATAATACTCTAAATAGGGTTATGATGTGTCAATTTACCATAAAATACTATTTTCCTATTTAGGAAAATTATTTATTATTAATATTTTAAAACGTAAATTATGATCTGAGTTGGTTAAAGTAGGTAAAATTATTACGTAATTTAAACACTCAAATGAAAAATAAATTCAATCGAATTGTAGAATGTACTATGTAGCTATTAGCTAGGTACGTAATTTATTAGACTAATTATATCTTGATTAAAAATAAAATTAGTAATCTAACTACTTATCTAACGATAAATAATAGATATCTAGTTGGATGGATTGAATTATTTTTAACTGATATTTTTAAAGTGACAGGAGTGTGAAGGAAAATCAGTGAATAAATAGGGAGGTCAATGACTAAATGCTGATTCGCTTGCGTACCTACTTGTGTGAGCTGTAGTATAAAGTTAATATCGCAAACAGTTATCCCTAGTAAAGTTAGTTTTTAATAATAATCATTTGAGCTAATTCAGATGTACATTTCTGTTTACGTATGTTTTATTTAGTAATGTGTGATACTGAATTATAGCAGTATAAGTTTTATACATATTTTATTGCGTTATTTGTGAAGATAAAGATATTCCTGGAATTTGCTTGATTATTCAACTGTATTGAAATTCAGTTAAAAATTAAAATAACATTTTTACAATCGATAATCTTTAATATTGCAAAAAAATAAAACAAATTTTAAGGTTAAGGAAAAGTTTTACCTTTTATTTGGGACATGCGATAATAGACAATAATTCAATTCCTTTTGAGACTACATTTACAGATTAATATTCATCTTGCTATTGTTCTTGTAGGTTACTCCACTGAGTTATGAAATACGCGTTATGAATACGGTCTTGGTAATTTTTACAGGTAAATATTGCATAAAATCGTTGTAGCGTGTAGGTAGCGAGCCCACCGACTCGATGGTCACGGGTTCGATTGCCGTTCGGGGCGGATATTTGTATTGATGAACCCATTGATGTTTTATTTATTAAAAAATTAAATTAGTAATTTCAATTAAGGTGTGGGGTGCGGGTTGTCTTGAATCTAAGTGGAGCACTAAGTAGGCAAGGCAAGTAGCGGCGACATCAAAGCCGCCCAGCGATGCTACCGGTCAATAACCTTACTTAAAAATGCCGGAGTGAACGACTTTTACGTGGGGTAGGTCGTAAACTCGCAGTTTGATTTTATTATTTCATCATAGTGGTTTCTGAAGAAGTCAAATTATGGCGACTCGACGGTCCCGGGTTCGATTCCCGTTCGGGGTGGATATTGGTTTGATCGTATTACTATCTGTCTCTGTCCGGGTGTCTGTCCTTGTGGTTCTCACCACCGTGCGTCATTAAGCTGTCGGCGGTCGATATTATCAAAACATCTGATATTATTAGTAACTTGCTTTTATCCAATGAGTTACTGGTTCGCCCTTGGGTTGCGGTGTTCGGATGACAATCGCTGCGTAAGAACTAGTATCTTGTCAAATCCGGATAAGGGTAATAAGCAGACCCTGGGCAAAATACCGGGATTGATGCTGGAACAAGATCTTTTGAAAGGGCGAAGGATAGTTTAAACGACATACAAGCTACATACAAGATACTACACTACTGTCATAATGTATCCACGTACTTTGTGATAAACACATAACACACCGGGCGCGCGGTCGGTGACTCAGGTCAATGCCGCTATACGCGCTATGTGTTACGTCATATGTGATGTGACGTAGCGCACGGCTTGAAGTATAGATTTTATTCAGCTAGAGTCATAGTTCGAGCGATGATATGAAAATATTTTTTTTAAATATAGCAAAAAGGTACATCTTATATGGTAATTAGAATTTGATCTGTTACACTTATAGAAGCTTCCCGCAAAGTTACCGCATTTTAAAGTGAAACACCTTATATATAAAAAAAATCATATGAAGCAAGTTGTTCAAAATCTTCAAACGCGCTTTTCTCGAAATGACATTCGTGTGGGTTGACATGGTATTGCTCATTTGCGTCCATTTATGGTAAAACTATTTTAATTAACGCTATCATAACCAAACAAAAATAAAATGCATAAAAATTTTAAAAACAAAAAAAATATTATCAGTGATCTTAACTTTTTTTAATACAAAAGCACTGATGCAGGCAACGTGGTTAATTACTTGGAAAAATATTTCTTAAAGTTCACAGCTTGTATTTTTAATCTGTAGGCATCTGACATCGAAATAAAATAAAGCTTAGATTTTATCTTTTTAAAATGCGTTCAAGATTTATATTAATGTGTTAAAGATGCTAAGATTATTTCGAATTGATTACTATCGTTGGAAATGTTTAATTTAATAATGCAGTAATTTAATTGACTGTATTAACTGACTTTAAAAGTGAGAATGTTAGTTCTCATTTGTGTCAATAGGTTTTTATTATGTGTGTGTGTATGTGTGTGTGAGTTATGTGAGTACATAGGTGTACTAAGTTAGCAGTCTCTTGGAACTCTAATGCTTTTTCTAAAATAAAAGTAGCCTAAGTTACTTATTATAAAATCAGCTAACTGAAGTCCTGTTAGAATCGATCCAGCCGTTTCAGAGATTAGCCGGAACAAACAGACAGACAAACAATTTTTTTAAATTTAAGTACCGTATATACTTTGATGTGCTAATAAAAAGCTGTTAATTTGGAATTACAAACAGAAACTTCAATTTTACTCGATTGTCGAGATATAGATGATTTTATTGTTATGATTTTTGTCCACAGTCGCAATTCTCATATGTTTATTCGAGCTAAAAGTACTGCCACACTACAAAAGCGGATTCTACTGTAATGACCCAGCTCTATCGTTCCCCTTCAGTGGTGACACGGTGTCTACTGAAGTACTGATGTCTACGATTATTCTACTTCCCTTTGCTCTAGTAAGTGACTTTATAGATCTTAAAATATTAAAACAAAGTAAAGTTATGATATTTAAACAACAGACAGAATAAATGAAGAAATAAGACTTTTTTTATTTAGACGGTTGGCAAAAACTGTTGGGATAACCTCTGTCACAACAGAGATTATTCCACCAGTGCAATCAGTCACACTGGTTGTAGGTCCACCGTAGTGTCAAATATTCTGCCGCCAAATAGTAGTGCTTAGGCATTTCTGTGTTCCAGTTTGAAGGGCACTGTACGCAAGTGAAATTACTGGGCAGAGGAGATTTAAGAACTAATATCTCGAGGTTGGCAACGCGTGAGTGGCACCTACTAGTGGTGCTGCAAGCGCTCATAGGCTACGGCAACCACTTACCATCAGGTGTGCCGTATGCTTGTTTGCCAACTTCTAACATAAAAAAACAAGCATAAGCCTGACGGTAACCAGTCAACGCAACCTATGAACGTGCGCGATACTTGTAGCATCACATGTAAGTTGTCAACCTAAGGGGTAGAAGGGAAGGAATAAGAAAGGAAACGAGGAAGGAAACAGAGGAGATGGGATTTTGGGCTCCGGCGCAGTCAGTCATACTCTGTTACTTAACACCGATTTTCTGTGAGAGGGTACTGCCCCGATAGAGCCGGTCTATTTGTGCTGGATGAAGCATGACTCTACGAATACTACTACTTTACTAATAATACTTTAGAAATCACTACATAGTATAAAACAAAGTCGCTTTCTCTGTCCCTATATCCCTAGGTATGCTTAAATCTTTAAAACTACGCAACGGATTTTGATGCGTTTTTTTAATAGATAGAGTGATTGAAGAGGAAGGTTTATATATGTGTAATAACATCCATTAAATAGTGGAGGAATACTGTTATTTTGGAGGTTTCTAATGTGATTTCGTAAATAATTACATTTAACGCGTACGGGCCACGGGCAGTAATGAATAAATCAAAACTACTGGATCATTCATAATCATTTTTTCAGTTTTCAGAAAAAATCATTCACTGAAAAACTATAATAATATATTTTATACTCATGCGAAGCCGGAGCGGGCTGCTAGTAAACTATATAATCATTTTTTTATAGATTTTCATCACAGAATTCCTCCTCTTCGACGCGACGTATTCGACACGAACTAAGCTAAACTATGTATCCAGAAAGACCTTCATACTGTACAGAAATTACCTTTACGGGATATTCTTCAACTTGTGTATCATAGAAGTCATGAAAGGCATTACTGGAAGCCCCAGGCCTACGTTCTTTGATATCTGCAAACCAGATACTGCTAAGACTTGCAATGGGTGAGTATCTTATTCTTAATAATATTCAAATTATTTTATTACACCGCAGTGTCGGATTGTCTACCGCAAGGCAGTATACTATGTTTCGTTTTCAAAGACACTCTAGTTAGTGAAATAACTAAGCAAAGACGATTTAAAAACCAATATCTCGAGACTAGCAACGCGTGAGTGACTCCTATAAATGGTGCTGTGAGCGGTAATACGCTACGGCAAAATTGAAGTTGTATACGATGGTATAATATGATAAATGAACTTTCAACCATATTTGATTTGAAAAAGATAGGTCCACAAATTTTAGATATATATATATATATAAGTTGTCCCATAACTTTGTTTTTCATATTAATTTTAATAATTGTTATGAAATTACCAACTTAATTTTGCGGTCGATGCTAATTCGTTATTATTTTTAAAGCTTCATCATCACCCTTTTTTCAACTGTGCGTGGTCCACAACGCACTTGACTGATAATCATTTATTATTAGTTACGCTATAAAAAACTAATTTGCCAGATCTTATACATAAATGTCATCATGTTATCACTTAAAGTAATTAGGAGGTTATTAAAGTTAAGTTTAAGATTTTAAAATTGATAAATAATGTTTGTTATATGTTCTAGGTCTGAATACGTATTCACATTTGAATGCACATCGACGAGATTTGGAAAGTTCTATACAACGGATTCCTATCACAGTTTTCCATCAGGACACACTTCACTCTCAATACACTGCGGATTTTTCATGGCGGTAAGTTAAAAAATATAGTTATATCTCCATTGCTTTATATATATGATATGGATGTATGTTTTTTTATTTTATTAGGATTGTATAATTATCGTTTTAACATCGTCCATAAATAAAGGAATTGTATTTCCAGTACAAATTTTCATCGATCGTTACAAATAAACGCTACACACTCAACGGCCCCCATTAGGATAGTTATATCCTGTGTCGGGGGTCCGGAAACATACACAATGACAACGACAAACACACCCAGACCGGAAAATGATGTATGGATGTATGGTCAATACAAACATCTATCCCGAGTGGAAATCGCACCCGCGACTTGTGGTGCTTAAGGCAGCTTTACTACCACTGCGCCACAACGTGGTCACCGGTCGTTGTCTTCGATTGTTCTTTGTTATATGAGCTTCTAGTCAATGTCTAAAGTCGAAAACAAGTCATTATATTTTCGACTGTTTTTCGGTATTCTCTCTCTATTACTGGTTCGCCCTTTGGGTTGCGGAGGTCAAATGGCAATCGCTCTGTGTAAAAACTAGTAACCTGTCAAATCCGGACAAGAGTAATAAGCAGTCCTTGAGTAAATACTCGTATAATACCGGGAATAATGCTAGGAAGTAGAAGCTACCTCGTTTATCTTGCTTATAACCTTTAATGTTTCATCAACAGTGGTACCTACAACAACGTGCCTTCAATTGGCGGCATCGCACCGTCTTTCTGGTACCGTTAATCCAGATGCTCTGCATCACTTACACAGCATTGTGCTCCCTCACAAGGATCACGGATCACCGACACCACTGGTGGGATGTTCTGGCTGGTTCTATTGTTGGTGTTGTTACATTATTGTATTCGGTAAGTGTATTTTTTTGTTTATGACGCTTGGCAAACAAGCATACGGTATGTCTGATGGTAAGCATGCGATACTTGAAGTATCACATGAGCGTTGTGAGCCCAAGGGAATGGGAGGGAAAGGAAAAAATTAAGGGAAGGTAGTAGTTGGGAGATTAGCCCTTCAGAGTTCTTACTCATCGCAATAAACACAATAGTATTGGTACAGTTACTTTACGCAGATTTCCTGTGAGAGGGTAGTACTTCTTCGCTCAAGGCGGCCCATTTGGCGAAACCGACTTAAAGTTTGTAACTGCTTATCCATATTAGGGAAAATAAGTTTTTCATTTCAATAGAAAGGTTAAAATCATGATGAAGCTATTATGAGCATAATTTAGTTGTACAACAACAATTTAATTGAACCACCGGCATAGATGCACGGCAAACGTTTTAATGCAGTCATGCTGGCTAAAAAATACTTATAACTTGAGTTCTCTATCTATTGTAATCTAAAATAATTACTATCATTTTTTTATTGGAAACTACCAATTACTTAAGGGCATTTAACTGGTTCAAACTCAATATTTTTAGACCCTTTGTAGAATACATATTTCTGACAGACTTTTCCCCAGAATTTGGATAGTAAGAATTTGTTACAGAATCTCTAGAACTATCAATAGTATTAAATGGAAAGAGTAACAAACCTTAGTTAACATCATTAGTCAAGTTAACAAACAAGGGGTCGTTAATTAGATCCCGCATTGGGTCTAACTTCATTTAGACTGATTTACAAGACAAATATTTGACACGTGTACTGGGGCTAGTGACCTCTAGTAAAATTATTCGGCTATTGTGTTTTTACATATTTTGCTTACTTAAAAACAATATATTAAAAATGTTTACGTATTTGTATTTTATAACAAAGAATAAGATACATACAAAGATCAGAAAATAAAGTTTTGGTCAATGTATCGAAAATTTTGGATGTTTCTACGTACAATACTGTTTCATTTCATACGCTTTGTGCCGTGGTAATCTTTAAGTGATATCATTAACATAATTACTAGTAATACTTAGTATCTGACCTGATATTTTCTATAATTAAATGGACCAGCTTGACCGAAGAGATACTTAGACTGATTATTATATTTTATTCAAGCCTCTGTAAGCAACACTAAAGTCCAAACGCAAAAGCGGTAATAATACAGTTGAACAAAGCGAACTGCCTAGCTACCGTTTCCTTATGCACAAGCTCACGCTTCATCCCTGGCTTAAAGAACCTCAGATATTAAGAAAGAGTGATATGACATGTGATATAACACCCCTTGTTCCCCCTTCTTGGTAGTTTTTTGTAGATTTGTTAGTAGTGGTTAGTAGCCAACCTATTGTCAGAGTTGTTCAGTTTGCCCGTATGACTAAACTTATCGACTATTATGAAATTGATAGCAGCCAGGAATAACTTTTTGCGTGGCCTCCGAAATACCACTATACGATCACCCATCTTGTGACTGACCGCGCCTTAAATTGATTAATACACCAATCGTTTGCCGATCAGTGAGCGCATCCGATTATGAGCCTCTTACTTGTTTCCCCTATTAGCTGAAACACGACCCTAAAAGATTTTGTAAATCAATAAAATGTTTTATATTTACAGGTACTAATTCTAAGTAATAATTTCAAACGGAAAGCAAAAAGCGAAGGGGATAATAGGATGACCGAAAGCCAACACACAGTACAGACATTAGATTACGATGGGCGACAAGAAATACCTTGAAGAGACCACGACAAAAAAATTTAGGACAATTTTAGTAAAGTATTTCGATTGAAAAAATTAAAAATTGAAGATGTCAGGAACATTGTACGATATAAAAATTCCTCATGAAAATTTAATTCTATTTATTTTATAATTTCGCATATTAAGACTCCTTATGTAACTATACGTCTGTTTTTACTATGTTTAATAGTAAATTAGGCACTTAGGGAGAAAAGAAAGACATTCTGACCCGTGGATAAATGTCATTGCGATTATTGTGGGTGGCAATGTCCTACTTTTCACCCGTGGTGCGATTACGATTCTTTTTTCTTACGATGAAAAGTTCGCTTTTAGTCCCTGGTATGAGAGATAAACATACGGTTGCTAGGTTACCGGGAAGTAAAGTGTGTTAATTAGTGTCATCTTGCCGGGAGAGGATTGGTCACTTTTGTCGCTCGCACCAAGGACTAAAAGTGAACTTTTCATCAAGATATAGAAATCATATTATTTTTGTGTAGTTAAACAAAATTGAGGTTCCAAATGTGTGTATAATTAGATCCCTTATTTAAACTTGGTTGTAAATATATATTTTTATTATAAATAATTTAATTTTATGGAAATAGCTTTATGATGCCATGAATTGTTTGACAATTGATTAACAATGTATGATTTAAAGTGAATGCCCAGTTACCATTAAGATAATATGTGCTCTAAGCACAGTTCTGAAAGTTTACTTATGAGGTGTTATAAAGTCTGACTTAAAACATAATAAATAAATAATAATAAATAAACGTTGCTCACCCAACGGATCCCGGGATATTGATATCCTGTGTCCTAACATATACAAAGACAAGGACAAATACACCACAGACCGAAAAATATGCTTGCAGTGCTCCGAGCAGGAATCAAACCTGTGGCGTTTAAGGCAAGTTCGGTACCGCTGCGCCACAAAGTCGTCAACATTCCATAGCTTAAGACTTTTTATATTAATACTAGCGGGCCCGGCAGACGTTGTCCTACCCCGAAAAAAATCTGGGACCCGATAGCAGCGCTCTCTACCCGAGTCTAGAAGTGACACCGGTGAAAGTTGTTGATTTACTAATATGGCTGTTAAAAAAATAGGGGTTGATGGTAGAAGGGTGAAAATTTAGGGACGTATGTATTTTTCAATGCCACATAATAAGAAAATATTTAAAAAAGAAATTATCCAAAAAATAAAAAATAAATTTTTGGGGTGGACACCTCTTATCCCTTAGGGGTTTGAAAAATAGATAGTAGCCGATTCTCAGACTTACTAAATATGCATAAAAAATTTCATAAGCATCGGTCAAGCCGTTTCGGAGGAGTATGGGAACGAACATTGTGACGCGAGAATTTTATATATTAGAAGAAGAAGATTTTATAATTTAAATCATATCGTATGATTAATGTACATCAATAAATAAACAGTATTAAATTATGTATATAGATAAATTATAGTTTTAATTTTTTTTTTGTACCTATATTAAATTGTAATCTATTTTCTTGTTTGGATTTTTTTTTACATATCGTTAGATTTGTAAGGAATTATAGTTAGACTAATTTTAAATCTACAATGGACCCTTCCATACAGACAAAATGTCGAAGACTCTCTGGTGATCCTTCGTAAATACGACACAAACTTAACGAAACGAAAGTCTTACTTTACTAACTTTTTAAAATATGTAAGTGTTTAGAACGTTAGGTCGTAAATTATATTTAGATCAATTTTCAATTTAAATTTTTAATTTAAAAAAAAATAATTTTAATGTCCATTGCATTGTTCATAATAATTAATTTTCTATGTAATTCATATACAGTAACTGTTAAAAATACTTTAAAATGTCTGTGATTGGTTAGAAATGACGTGATACTTATGTTTCATTGGCTAGTTATCTAGCGACCTCTTGTGGTGTACATTGAAAAAAGCAATGCATTTTTTCACATACAAGCAATTTGTCGTATAATCGATCATCTTTTTAAGTTCTAAATTAATAATTTTCTTTTTGGAAACGAAGTTGTAAAACGCCTTCTGTATTTTAATACGCATCTCTAAGATACTTCTAAATAATAGGTTACAACAGTTCTGATTTGAATTATTTTACATAAATTGTGAATGTTTGTTTTCAAATGTAAATAGTATAACATATTTTTGTAAATAATAAACATCATTTACTGTATTATTTTTTATTTTACGCTCAACTTTCCTTGACATTTCACTCTCCATACAGATGTAAATACAGACCTGAACCTGGTTTAATTAAGACAGCTTGCATTTAGTAAAAGAATTTTTAGAATTGGTTAATTAGTTTATTGTAATATTATTTTATATACATGGCTAAACAGTTTCAATCCGGATATATGGAGTATTTTAGTCTTTCTAATAAAAATGGTAGTTTCGCTTGTCTTTACATTTTAAATTTTTATGGACAAAACAATTTATTGGGGCTAAAAATAAGTTATTTTTTTGTTTTTTTTTTTTTTTTTAAACGCTACACACTCAACGGCCCCCATTAGGATACTAATATCCTGTGTCGGGGGTCCGGAAACATTCACAATGACAAGGACAAATACACCCAGACCGGAAAATATGCTTGCATGGTCAATACAAACATATTATGCTCCGAGCGGGAATCGAACCCGCGACCTGTGGCGTTTAAGGCAGGTTCGCTACCGCTGCGCCACAACGTCGTCAAAGTCATGTTAGAAGTTGGCAGACAAGCATACGGCCCTCCTGATGCTAAGTGGTTGCCGTAGCCTACGAGCGCTTGCAGCACCATTAGTAGGTGCCACTCACGCGTTGCCAACCTCGAGATATTAGTTCTTAAATCTCGTCCGCCTAGTAATTTCACTAGCGTACAATGCCCTTCAAACCGGAACACGATAGTAGTGCCTAAGCACTACTATTTGGCAGCAGAATATTGGACACTGCGGTGGTACCTACCTAGCCGGCCTCTTGCAACGAAAGACCTACCACCAGTGCATGTGTGAGTGGGTCGTCACATCCCGACGCCGGAAGCTATTAAATAAACTTTTACTTTTATTATTCACTGTCTGTCTATCTCTCTGATTGTGTAATCACACATCGCTACTAAACTACAATGTTTTAATTACAAAATCCACAACATTTAGTCTTTGTTTGATTAAAATCGATTCACTCTATCAAAATTTATAAGTTATTGGAATTGGAATGGCAACGTGAGCTAAGTATATGAGATTTTAGTCGGTATCTATTATGCATTTCACGCAAAAACTACTGTAAGGATTTGGATAAAATGGCACACAGATGGCTTATTATCTGGATTAAAATATAGTATACTTTTTATGTTGAAAATTTTTTGAGGTTGCCGTGATATTACAAAATAACCATAGCATCGAGAGTGAACCATCTTAATAATTTATTTTTTTCAATTATCCTTCGGACGCAAATAAGCAATACCATGTCAACCCACAAAATTGAAAAAACTTAGTTATATATGCAGAAGTTTAGGTACATGGTTGAAGAATATTTTTCTTTAGTATTTGTAGGGTTTTAAGCTTTAAAACTTCTAAAAAAGCAATTTTTAATCATGCAATTTATGTATTATGTTAAACGTTTTGGGTTATATTATATACGAAATAAGCAGTTTGTATATTTATTTTTCGTGAAAATAAGTAAAATAACTTACATAAATCCGAAATTGCCAAAAACTTGACCAATGCATAAAAACAATTCATACAAATCAAGTTGTTAAAAATTTTCAAACGCGTTTTTCTCAAAGTGACATTCGTGTGGGTTGACATGGTATTGCTTATTTGCGTCCATTTAGCAAATATAACTTTGAATGCAAAGCTGCGTGTATAATCTAGTGCATATATAAAAATAAAAGATAATATCTTTATTTCATTGTCATCAGGGCCCCCTTAGACAAAAAGGACACAGATGTTGCTCCATACACCGTTTATGTTATTACTCAAATAAGGATGTTGGGATCGATTCTCGTGTGATGCAAGAATAAATTTATTTACGACCAATTTAGGACGATTTAAAAAAGATCTGATGTAAGGTTGAATAATAGGACTTTATAATAGAAAAAAATCGACGCTAGTGACGAAGATCACACGTGCATACAAAATAATATTAGTCGAAATAACTGGTGGTAAGCCATGTGTGGCAAGAGGCCGGGTAGGTAGGTACCACCACAGTGTCAGTTATTCTACCGCAGAGCCGTCTATTGTGTTTCGGTTTGAAGGACGCTGTAGCTAGTGAAATTACTGGGCAAAGGAGATTTAAGAACTGACATCTCGAAGTTGGCAACGTCTGTTGCGAGCTCTTAGCAAAGCCGTTAACTGTGTTTCGATTTGAAGGACACTGTAGCTTATGTGTGTATGTTATGTGTGTGTAAGATTTGAAAGGAAAGGAAAAAAGGAGATGTAAGAACCAATATCTCAAAGTTGGCAACGCGTCTGTTCATAGGCTACGATAACCGTTTACCATTAGACGAGTTGTGCACTTTCATTCCAAGTTAATAACATAAAAAATGGATTGAAAACCTGAAAATCTTTATACATAAAATTCTGGTGCACTTGTGTAGGTATTTGCATCTTAAACGGCTTAACTGATTTTGATAATTTTTTAACAATGATGTCATGATATTTGGATGTGGTAGATAACGTTAAGATACAGACTTTTCTTTAATTTTTCGATTTATTTTTGTGGTTAAAGAATTTTTCTCAAAGAATTGTTTACAGAATTCACTTACAGAGAAAACAATATTTTTACAAAAAAATAAGTCAGTTTCAACAATTGACAGTCTGAAGCTAAATCAACAACACAGTTTTTTATTCAAGCTTTTCAAATTGAATTTCATTTTCTAACATAAAATAGTTTAAAATAAACAAACAAGAAGAATTGAGATTTGAAGGATGGATTCCGATGATATTTTTAAACTTTTATATTGTTTTTTAGTATAGCAGAGATTTCGTGTTCCAAATCGGCCATCTTCTAAAATTGTTAGTCCTAGATAACATCTAGACAGACCTACGTATTAGAATTTCTACTATTATTAGCTTACTAGTACTACAAGCTCCACTAACATGCTTAGATAAAACTGATTGACGGCACATCAAAGGCATCTCAGATAACCTTATGTTTCTAATAACTAACTTGCGTCATTTAACTTTTCGTACTAAAAATATATTATTTTGTTTCGTTAAAACACAATTGGTAATCTTACGTAATTGAAGCTGTTATAGCTTTTTGAGTAAAAAGACCTCAAGGGTAAATGCTGTTTCAAACACAGACGGTGTTAAATTTTGTTTTTTTTTATAAAAATTACTAGCAAGCAAACCTATATGACGGTCTGTCTCATCAAATTTGTTTGGTCGTCGATTGTCTTTGGAGTGGATCGTCCATTCACAGAAATAAGATCGGACGACGATTTTTTCGTTTATATCTGAAACTAATGAAAATAAAAATTACATTTTATTATTTGGCAGTATTTTAGATTTTTTTTCAGGTATTCACGGCTTCAATACCTCAATTTCTATAGTGATTGTCTGCGTCTTGTCCATCACCTACGCTTCTAAAACTTTGACTCTGACACTGAAACTTGTCCATAAGCTTAAAGAGGCACAGCAAGCGATTGAAAGGGCTCGGGGTATACTGACATAGCTCAAAGAATCGGCCTCCTGAAATGGCGGTAGGCTCACCTTTGTCGTAGAACCGATGGCCATTGCAGCAGAGGAGTTCTCGAATGGAGACCGCAAGTCGGTAAGTGTGTTGTAAGATGTCTTCCAGCCCGGTACGGGTATAACGTTAAGAAGGTAGTTGATATACGCTGGATGAGAACAGCAGAGGACAGAATATTGTGGCACCACTTTGGGATGAATTATTGGGAAGTATAATTTTTTTTTTAAATTAGTAAATATACTTTAAAAATATTTCAATAATATTGCACGCCATAAATTGGATAATTGCATGCCTGCATTTAAAATAAGTGAAAATTCCACTCCAAGGGAATCCCAATGAGTAAAAGCCACGTAGCCGTTTTCATTGTCACGTAAAACGTGAATCATATACTGATGACAAAAAAATATAACCGGTTCAATAAAACCCGATAGTGTTGGATCAATAAAAAATGCATTTTTGCATCTCTCAAAACGACTACACTGTTTAGATAAAACTACTGAAGTAAAGGTATAATTTTTACTTTAATTTATATATCAAAGAAAAAGAAAAAAATTATTAAAAATTACTGTTACAAAACTGTGCTCTATGCACAGGGAGCGAACAACGGTGTGAGTCTATCGATTAGAATGAGCTCAGAGCGTCTCCTCCATTCCCGATGACGTCCATGCCGGCCTCGGAGAGGGTAATCTATGGACGAAATCAACTTTGAGACTCAGCGAAGACTGTTTTTTGGCTGACGACAGTAGGGCCAACATCAATATTCAATCAGAAAAAAAGAAGGTGAACCTGCTTAAAATACCTGGCTTTTTCCTTGCGTATGTTTCCGGACCTCTGACACAGGATATCAGTATCCTAATTGAGGACGTTGAGTGTGTAGCGTTTATTTATTTTAAAAAAAATAACTATTTTTGGTAGAGTCAATACGAAAAGAAGGGTAATCTATAAAAGGCGAGCATAAAATAAGGAAGTAAAAAATAGAATCACTTTCGATTTTTGACACGTTGTCACATGTCACAAGGGAACTTAAAACTGTAGCCAAATTTAAAACTACTTACAAAATTTGTCAAGTTTTTTGACATGTGAGAGTATGTGACAAAAGAAATGGTTTATGTTATTTTTTTTTTTCGGAGTGTCTATTGCTGTTGGCCCTAGTGGCCTTGATAGCGTCACCGGTGGGGGGTCGGGTCTGGAGACCTCAGCCGGTAAGAGATGGACTGCTCACGCGGGACACAAGTTCTGCGAAGTCGAGCCTAGGCTTGGGACGTCATCGGGAGGGAGGGAGCGCTCCGGAGCGCAATCTAACGACCGTACGCGGCGCGGTGCTCACCGTCCGGGGTGAGCGGGCGAGTTGGCGTTGTGTCCGGCTGTTCGAAACAAGGGTCCTCGTCTCCGCCGGCGGAGACGCTGCAGCATGTGTGACTGATGTCGTGTTCTGTTGGTGTATGGGGCGTTAGCGGTTGTGATGCTATCGTCTGGGTCTTGCAGGACATTATGTTTTTATTTTTACTAGGGTTTTATTCTCTCTCGGGACAGAAGTCTGTATTGACCATAGACATGTTTTCCAGTTTGAATTGTTGTGTTTTGTGTGTTTTCGGACCCTTGACAAAGTACATATACCAATATGTTTTTTAAAAAATATTCTTAACATGAAATCACGTATCAAGCTTCACTACGCCACTTTATTGTTTGGGATAATTAAAAGTAAATCTCCGGACTATTTATACAATAAATTAGTATGGTCCTCAATGATAAATGCTCGGTATCCAACAAGTTCGTCTTTTTTTAGGTTAAGTTGTCCGCGACATAAATCAGCAGCTTTTCATGGAAGCTTTCGTTATCTTGCTACTAAATGCTGGAATAATCTACCTCCACCACTTCGAAATTCGGTGTCGGTAAATAGTTTTAAAATTAAAGACAAGCTTCACATTTTGAATTTACAAAAAACATAGTAATTATATATAACTAGTAATCAGCATTTTAGTCACGTAATATAATTATAAATAAACAAAGAAACTAAAATAATAACACTGAAACTTGGGTCTGTTTTTACTAATTATATTAGTAGCCAGTACAAATTTGTATAATTTAGCAATAAAATATTTCTTATTATTAACTAATGATGTAGCTCACACATTATAGGTGCCTTAATTTAATTAATTTTTCTGTAACTTCTAAGTCACTGGTTCATAGGTTTTAACTCGGTTTTAGCAGAATAACAGCGCTGCATGCTTGTAAGCTTGCAGCAGTAATGCTGAGCTGAGACCCTTTTGTTATGACGACACACTTATGATTTTATGTTAATGATTTTAGATTCAATTTTTGTAATTTTAGCTTATTTAATAAGTTATGCATACTTGTTATTTTTATTTTTATTGTTACTTTTTTTATTATTTATATTATTTTACGTTTTATTTTTAACTTTTTTTTTTCATTTTAATTTTGTAAGTTTTGCATGTTAAAACCACTTTTGTTTTATTTCATTTATATTTTTTTAGTTTCTACTATTTCTTTGTATTCTTGTGTGTTGTTATAGCAAATAAATGTATTATTCATTCATTCATTCATAAAGTCTGCAAATAAAATATTCGGGAAAATAACTTTATTCTTTTGTTTTAAAAAATCGATCGACAAAGAGATTTATTAAGTCAAACAGGCACGGACTCCAAAGGTACTGATGATTATTTTTTATTAAAGTTACCTAATTTATTTGTTTGCTATCTGTACGTTAAGTGTAATTAACGTTTTAAGCCCTTATAACGTAGAACGTAGCAACAGACGTGGCTTGTTGTTACTTGCTAACATGCGAACTTTTTCAATGCAATTTCTAGTAATTTTGATTTTTTAAATGTTTTTCTAACAAATTTTGAATCAAAATAAGAAAAATTGTAAAGTAAAGCAGGAATGTCTCAAAGGCAATTTTGATTATATTTTCTTTGTTAATTTCAAATAATACGAACGAAAATTTTAAATTTATAATGATTCGAAATTGTGGACGAAATTAAGAAAAAGCCAAAGGTTCTTTAGTTAAAATTGTAATCCCCAGACGCAGATCTTCAGATAGTTATTTAGCCCTAAAAATAAATTGGAAATTCCTTATTCTAAAATGTCAATAGGTCATTGAAACGTTACACTTTTTTGGGTTTTGCGTGCAGTTGTCAGATGATGCAAATATATTTTGTGGATGTCAAGGTTTAGTGTGACGCTAACTCCAACTTTGTGGAGTTGCAACCCTTGTTGGTTAGACGTCATCTTGATAATAGATAGCAAATTGTTTTTACATTGTAACGGGCTAAGTATTAGTCGAATCGAAACTATGTAAAACTTTTATTTATTTTTTTAAAGAATTCTAGCTATGGTTTTGCGAAACATTACTACGTAATATTGCCCTTCCAAATAAAGGTCAACCTCAAGGGGGTCCGGATCGCAACTCTCGCGTCAACGAGATGGAGTCGGGCCTTTGAACCGTTGAACTATTGAGGCTTATTTATCATTGTAATTTGCAAATTAAATATTCGAAAGAGATAGAAAGGCATGCTTCTCATTCAAACATATTTAATTATTTATATAACGTATTGATAATCAGGACATAACCTAATTATAAAGAATAAGCTTTATATCACTGTTTTAGGACATCATGGGAGCGATCGAAATTTACGACAATTTTAACGATTCTTTGTGGGAATCTTATGAGAATTATAATTAATTATTACATTTATCGCAGTGGTGGTATTATATAGTATCGATAATACTCCACTAGCTGGGCCTACGACTTCGTCTGCATGGAATTGTGTCTTTGGGGAGCCAATTTTAATTATTTAAGCTAATTATACTAAATAGTACGTATATTTTAATGTCATATTTGCAGTGTTTTCATGCATACATTCATCCCTTATTCCCTATTGTTATTGTACACCCTCAAGTGGAAAACTTTTACAAAAAATGACGATACTTCTCACCCCACCTTTCAACCCCTTGCAACCCTTTCTCGCATTCAAAAGTGGCCTATGTCCTTTCTTAGACTTTAGAATATCTGTGTACCAAATTTAATTTACAGACAGATTGACAGAGTTACTTTCGGATTTATAATATTAAGTAAGGACTAGTAAGCAAGGATTTATTACACTTAAATGAAGCGCAGAAAATAGGACTTAGCGTGAGCTAGTTTATTAAAATTAGATTGGTGTTCCAGAAATAGACGTTCGAGCAATAATTTTGATCACGTTAATGTCCATTAAAAGGGTATGTATAATTTAATTTACACCTTAAAGTAAATATTATTATTTTAAAAACAAAAGATTGTGAGCCATATTTCAATTTTTAAGCGTCGGGATGTGACAACCCGATCGTGCAACGCCCAGGATTCGACAGGTTACTAGTTTCTACACAGAGCGATTGCCATCCGACCTCCGCAACCCTAAGGGCGAACCAGTAATTCGTTGGATAAGAGCAATTTATCTTATCAAGAGTTAGCGATTATTATCAGATGTTATGTGATAACAACCAGGTACGACAGCTTAACGTGCTCTCCGAGGCAAGGTGAGGAGACCCACAGGGGCAGACGCCCAGACCGAGAGACATATTTGCAAGATCAATGCAAACATCTGCCTGCATAAAACCTTTCTACAAATTTTTCTATAGAGAAGTTAATAACACCTAACCCTCTTAAGGTCAGCGTATTCTGTTCACAATCCTAAAAGGATAGTGTAAACAACAGATGTTCGATGTAAGTTCGATGACCTTTCAACCCGTGACAAAATGCTGTTTAAACAATCAACACGCGAAATTACTCTAATTAGGAATGGCACAATTATGTACAAGCGTTGTGTACATTTGCGAATATATAAATATTAATTTTAGAACTTGCATCATTTTATTAAACAAGACCTAAATATAATTAGGTCTCCCCTTTAGTACTTTGTTAATATGCCGGTTCGGTTTCGCCTGGGTTTCGAGATCCACCTGGAGTCGTTGGTGCCCCTTTTAAAATTTCACACCAACGTACGCATATGTCATTAGGTTTTATTACGCACACGACCGATTTTGGAGGAGGGATTTAGGGAAGAGGGCAACGGGGGAGACAGTCCATAGAAGAGGACCAATAAGCCCCCACAATAGAGATTTGGCAAAAAAATCTTTTAGATTCCGACTTAGTTAAAATATTGTCCTTTGATATCTTTCTATTATATGTATATATTATGTTATATACTAAAGTAATATACGTAGTTGAACAAATTATCTATTGAAAAACTCGACTGAAATTAGGGCCATGGGGCCACCACTCCTTTGTTGTCCCGAGGCCTCCAGACCTGTAAAGCCGGCCCTGGACTTATGCAAATCATAACCGAATACCCAATAAATTTAGCATGTGAATTTACGAAGCGGTGCAAATGTGTCATTAACAATTTATTTTTACACTGGTGGTAGGTCTTTCGTTGCTAAAGTCCAGCTAGATAGGTACCGCAGTGTAAAATATTCTACCGCCAAATAGTAGTCCTTAGGCATTACTGTGTTCCGGTTTGAAGGACACTGTAGGCTAGTGAAATTACTGGGCAGAGGAGATTTATGAACCAATATCTCGAGGTTGGCAACGCGTGAGTGGCACATACTAGTGGTGCTGCAAGCGCTCATAGGCTACGGCAACCACTTTCCATCAGGTGGGCCGTACGCTTTGCCCACTTATAACATAAAAAAAATGGATGGGCCGGTCCATACCTGGAGCAGTTAAAGTCGCTTGTGTTTATTTTCCCTTCTTATACGATGACTTTACCTGACTGTAAAATCTTAAGTATGGTGGGCGACAACCCTATGATTTAGTACAACAGCAATTTCAATAGACACTAGGTGCGTTAACGACGCCATAAATAGGATAATCCAGGCCATTGAACTCCTATACCTAAATGACAAAGGCATAAAGAATAATGACGATCCATTGACGATCACATTAATGTTTCGCGAATCAAAAACGCAAAACATTTATTTATTTATTTTTTTATTTATACACTTCTTTGTACACCTCAAAAAATACACAAAAAGGAAAAAAAAAAACATAAAATAAAGCAATAGGGGAGTACAAATGGCGGCCTTATCGCTTGAAAGCGATTTCTTCCAGGCAACCTTCGTGAAAGGAGAATTTGTTAAAAATAATTAGGCAGGTGGTGCCAGTATAATAAACGTACATGCAAATATTTAAAAACTAATACGTAGGCATAATTACATATATAATATTATCCAATAAATATTCTATTACAAACTAATAAATATAATTATAAATACCTATACAAAACATAAAATTAATAAATATCAAGAAATAAGGTATACAAGTTGTCCTATTCAGTTTCTGTAAGATAGAAATTTTTAACAGAATTTTTGAAAGTAGCTAATTTAGTATTATATTTATCGCTTATTAATTTCGTTCCTTATTAATAAATGTAAAAAAAAACTGTCAAGAGCATTAAAAGACTCTTACATATTCGTTGCATAAAGAAAATTAAAAATAACCAATTTCGTAAATGGGCACGCACGGTCAGTTAATTTTCAAATATAACATTATGTTTGTGTTTGTGAATCGTAACAGCATAGAAATACTCAATCTCGCATAATTCCAACTATTTATCTTTATATAAACAGCACAAAACTTTTTTCATACATATAATAACTATAATATAAATATATTGCTTTTTTTAAATATTTCGCTAGCTCCGGAATAGTAGTCCTAGAGCCTAAACTCTATGGATTTATTAAGATGTCTAATTATGTCTTCGATGCATAAATAATATGTAACATCACGTCAAATATGCATTAACAGTAACATAACACTGCCATCTGTGGTTCAAAAATAAAATCTATAAAGCCATATGCATTTCCATTTATGACAAAATGATGCATCATTTTTTTATTGCTGCAATATTTACCCCATTATAATAAACATATAATTATTATATAAATCTTTCGTTGCCTTAGAATAAAAAAAAAACCAAAAAGTGTGGCGCAGACTTGGACGCAAATAAGAAATACCATGTCAACCCACAAAATTGAAAAAAGCTGAGTTATATATGCGAAGTGTTGGTAAATGGCTGAAGAACATTTTTCTTTAATATTTGTAGGGTTTTAAGCTTAAAAACTTCTAAAAAGCCATTTTTTAATCATGCAAATTATGTATTATATTAAACGTTTTGGGTTATATTATATACGAAATATGCAGTTTGTATACTTATTTTTGTGAAAATAATTAAAATAACTTACATAAATCTGAAATTGCCAAAAACTTAACCAATACATAAAAAAAAATCATATAAAGCATGTTGTTAAAAATTTTCAAACGCGTTTTTCTCGAAATGACATTCGTGTGGGTTGACATGGTATTGCTTATTTGCGTCCACTTGTGGTGTAGACTATAATTTCACAGCATCGAAAATAAAAAATATAATTACCGTTAAAAATGTCGCATTAAATTGATTTACAAAATACTCTTTTCTCATAATAATTTAAAATTTTACTACCCATAACTTCCTAATTATTTTAACCGAAAATAGACAAAGTGAAGTGTCAAAAAACTAACATGGCGGCGACAGGTTAGCTTGAAAGGTGAAAGATAAACAGCCGAGCAGCGCACGCGTAGAGTGATTTGTGATGTTCACGTGCTATAAATAAAGTCATTTGTTATTAGTTTCTGAGAAAGAACCTGTGACGAAGAATTTAATTTAAGATTAGTGTATGGATATAGTTATAATTCGAATGGAAACAATCGTTTGTAAAGAATTACTCAGGCTAATTAATATACCATAAACAATAAATTCAAAAGGCTTTGAATAATATTAATAGTGAGATATAGCAAGTGTACTCAGGTCCTTAATTATTAATTAACACTTAAATAGATCATAGACACTGGATATGCATGGTTACATGCATGTACTTTCACGGCAAAACGTCTGTACCGATTTAATGAAATTTTGTACATATTATATAGTATAGAGCCTGAGAATGGAGAAAGGCTACTTTTTAAGGCGAAAAAATCCTTGTAAAGGTTCGAAAGAGGGGATGAAAAGTTGTATGGAAATATCGTCAGCTTTAGAGCTAGAAGCTTGTAACTTATTTTTAGGCTGTTGCTTCGATATAAATGAATATGACATTCAAAATTATTAGAAAGGAGAAGGCGCTTCAGAGTTTGTACTGAAATCGTTACTCACGCGGGCGAAGCCGCTGGCAAAAGCTAGTACACTATAAAACAAAAATCAATATGATTTCAATTGACATATAAAAACCACCTCTATTGTCCAATCAAGAGAGTTGATTTTTAATATAGGTTTCAGAAAACATTAACAAAACTTAATCAAAACAAACAGACCGTAAAAATTCTAAAAACAGTTATTGGTGCTTCGTTCTTATTTAAAAGTCACGTGTCAGTTATTTCTGATCTTATTTTTAGATCATTTTCAACATGTGGGTCACGAACTACGACCTCCTGACCGCTATGGTGCCGAGCGTTGTAGTTCAACAATTAATATAACACTAGCGGGCCCGGCAGACGTTCTCCTGCCCTGAAAAAATACATGGGATCGAATCGCAGAACTGTTAAATTAAATTCTACGTCAAAAATAACTCAAACCCGCAAAAAACTTATCAAAATTGGTCCAGTCTATTACGAAATGCTTAGAGAGAAACACACAGAAATGTGTTTGATATGCGAAAACTCTGAATAAATCAAAAAATAACTTAGAATTTGATAGCAGTGCCAACTGCCCGACAGTTGTGAATCTAAACCATTCTCGAATCTACTGGAACACACAGTTTCATCAAAATCGGTCCAGCCGTTCAGTGACATACACACGTACAGTAGAATTATACATATATAAAGATAAAATACCCAAGTGCAATAACCATAGAGATATATAGAAATACATACTATAGGAAAGCCTTCCTTCCTCTTCTGTCTAGCATTATTCCCGGTATGTACCCATTTTCAGCTTCTACTCTTATCCTGATTTGACAGGTTACAGGTTTTTACACAGAGCGATCGCCAGCTGACCTCCGCAACCTTAAAGGCGAATCTAAAGTAACTCGTTGAATAAGAGCAAATTAGCTATTATGAACTACCCATTATTATATGTTATGACAACAAACCGGGACCGACAGCTTAAAGTGCATCAGAGGCAGGGGGGGAAGACCCACAAGGACAAACGCCCAAACCGAAATAGATATTTACAACATCTGTTCAGAGCGGGAATTGAACTCACGACCGTTGTGTCTCAAAACTGGTTGATTACCAGCATGCCACAACGTAGTCTATAAACAAGCCCTTCCGTACAGACAAAATGTCCAAAAAGTCGCTGATGCTGCTCTTTCGTAATTGAACATCAACACATCGAAACGAAGTTAGTTTATTTAAAAGACCGACTTTATTTTTTTGTTTATTATCTGTACATAAGTAATCTGGTAGGGCTGTCGCTTCGATAGAAGTCCAGTTTAGTGACGCAGTCAAAGCCAAAAATACTTTTAAAAAAATAGTTTGGTTCCAAATTTAGGTTGATTTTATTTTAACACAGCAATACTTCACACAAGATTGCAATGAAACTTTTTGAAACGAAAATTATTAAAGGCATGTTTCGTCAATATCTAGGCACTATAGTCATTAGCAACTTATAATATAATGTATTTGCACCATCTGGTAGTTATGATGATATAATACCATTTTAAAATTTGCAGCCTCTATAACTCAACGGTAGAAGGGCTGACTCCGCTCCGTCAACGCAAGAGTCGCGGGTTGTTAACCCCCTTGGGCTATTGTAGTAGCAACTACTAGCGCAAGCTTCGAGGTTATTTGAAGGGGCAATAGGAATATTAGTAATGTCTAGAAAAAGCATTACTAATATTATTTAAAAAAAAACCGAACTTGAGATGTTGAATCAATAGTAAATTAAATAATGTTTACATTCATGTGTCAATAGACAGCCCTACTTATAAAACTCTAGGGTTTTAGAAAGAAATCCTTTTGTTATAAATCTGGATGCTAAGAAGATAATCCTGACTTAGCAAACAATGAGCGGTGCGGAACAAAACTACATGGAGTAGTTTGTAAAGTTATTAATATATTTAAAATACATTATATTTACTTATAAACGTTTCAGAAAAAAAAACTGACATACCGCTACCGCTACCGCTACCGCTACCGCTACCGCTACCGCTGAGAGCACGCTAAGCAGTCCCTCCCGGGTGTTATCATAACATCTGCTAATAATCGTTAACTCTTGATATCGTAAGAACTAATAACTAGATGGACGCAAATAAGCAATACCATGTCACACCCACAAAATTAAAAAACTGAGTTATATATGCAGAAGTGTTGGTAAATGGCTGAAGAACATTTTTCTTTAATATTTGTAGGGTTTTAAGCTTTAAAACTTTAAAAAAGCCATTTTTTAAGAATACAATTTATGTATTATGTTAAATATTTTGTTTTATATTATATACGAAATATGCAGTTTGTATACTTATTTTTTGTGAAAATAAGTAAAATAACTACATAAATCTGAAATTGCCAAAAACTTGACCAATAAATAAAAAAATCATATAAAGCAAGTTGTTCAAAATTTTCAAACGCGTTTTTCTCGAAATGACATTTGTGTGGGTTGACATGGTATAGCTTATTTGCATCCAGATAATGCTACGAAAAAGAATAAGAAATACCCTACACCAAATTATTAAACCTAATTCATGCTTTAATCATTTTTTTTTAATGAAAATTTGGTTCAATACGTTATTTAACGCTGTATTTTAATTCTCTACACTGAAATGTCAAAGTACAATATTGTGCTTATCTGAGTATACCATTCTAAGTCATGAATAATACGTCACACTTTCGTTCACTTTCAAAATCATTCTACTCCGTTCATCCTGTATTCAAATGCTCTTGAACTAGTCGCCCACGCATACAAACTGACACCCTGACATACACCGCTATGCTTTATCACACAAATAGATCCTCCGGAACGAAAATAACTCGAATGAAATAATAAACACAGCACTATGTATGTGTTATTTTTATTCATTTGTTGTTTTGACGTTGAGTTACGAGGGATTAAAGTTTTAATTCAACGTAAATGTTGATAGATTATAATATAATGGATAACTACTTACGTTAATGTTAAAATATGTAACTGACACCGTTGTCTTGTGGTTAACGAGTATGCTTTTAGCCTCGACGGCTTCGGGTTCGAGTCCCACTCGGGTAAATATCTGTTTCGGTCCGGGCATCCGGGTGTCCCCACCGTGCCTTGGAGAGCATGTTAAGCTGTCGGTCCCGGTTGTTATCACATAACATCTGATTATAATCGTAAATTCTTGATAATTAAACTGCTCTTATCCAATGAGTTACTGGTTCGCCCTTAGGGTTGCGGAGGTCAGATGGCAATCGCTCTGTGTAGAAACTAGTAACCTGTCCGTAATAAGCAGAATCTGGGTGAATACTCGTATAATGCCGGGAATAAGGTTAGGATGAAGAAAAATGTTAAAATATGTTTTTAAAATAATGAAAAAAAGAACAGCATATGCGGTCCGAGGTACAGACTGTTATATAATAGAAAAATACCAAGACAGAGAGCTTTAGGGAGAAAAAATCGAACACTTATTCCTGAAGTGAGTTTTTTAAAAATAAACTAAAACACGATTTTATATACAATCCAACTAAAAAGAAAAATAAGTAATAAAAAAATCTAGTTCAATTGCACAAGAAAACCGTGGGGTGGATGGTGTATAAAATTATAAATATTTTATTGATAGATATGAGTAGAAGGATTTATCATTTTGATAATATCATAAAAAGCACCTTAAAAAGTAAGCTTTTTATCAAAATGCATTTTTGTAACCCCTCGTTTACAACATAAACACACTTCGAGGCGGAAACAGATGTTTATATGGTCAGTGCAAAGATCTCTCTCGAGCAGGAACCGAATCTCCGTCCACTTCTCTAAAATGGCTGGTTATCGTATCTATATGTTCAAGGATCTCTTTACCATTTTAAAACTCAATTTTTTTAACACCATTAAAATCCCAACACAAGTACCACGCTCTCATAAACGATGCGCAAGTTAAGCTATTCATTCACTTGATAAAGTGTAAAGTGGTTGCATTTTACAAAAACAATTGCTATTCTAAAAACATAATTTAAGCAAAAATAGCTCTTAGTTCATTGAATTAGAAGCTATGGTTCGGTTTTAGAACTAGTAAAATAAACTTGTCTGTAAAGACTGAGAGAGACGTGCTCTATTGTTTTTCTAGCGACGACTCGCTGCTGTCAAGGATGCTTTACGGCGCCTACTTCCTATATAACTCCATTGTGTATTTATAAAGTTTCCATTACCAGTACGAGAAATATCATTTTATTTTCGAAGTGAACACTTCTTTAGCCGCGTTGGGCGATTTTTAGTAGGAAACAACTTATGGGTTCGCATCACCGAGGACCTCGACATGCTCGTGACGTTTTGCACTTTGTTGAAGTGAAAACGTGAATGTTGGCTAAATGAAAGGACGCGTGGATTCGCGTCACCGACATTTTTCATGTGACGTGTTACGTCAGACTGGCGACGTACGCACACTTTGGATTTTACTGGACTAATTTAAATAATTTCAATTTACAAATTATGAAATTTTAATTACAGTTATTCCAAAATGGCTGTCTTTTTTATTTATAGTAATACACATATTACAGCCTGAAACTTAAATCTCCATACTCCGATGTTTCCGAGTCCCTGAAGACAGCAACAAATGGCGGCACATCGCAGGGCATTAGTCAGAGAAAATGCATCCTTGTTAACCATAAAGTACTAATTTGTCAAGAGCGAACTACTAAGATATACTACATGGACGAAGCCGCATAAAATAAATATGTTCTACAACAAAATACGGTCCCATATGTATGTAGTCACCGTAACCTATGAACGATTGTGATTTTTAAAATATTACATGCGCGTTGCCAACCCAAGGCACAAGAAGGGATGAGAAAGGAAAAAAAGAAGGGAATAGAGGGGAAGGAGATTGGGCCACCGGTGCTCTCACTCATCGCACGAAACGCAACAGTACTTAATGATACTGTTACTTGATGCCGATTTTCTGTGAGAGGGTAGTACTACCCCGGTCGAGCCAGCCCCTTTGTGCTGGAATCAGCATGGCTCCACTACAATTAAACGTTTTACTTTGAACTAACTTCTCTAATAGAAAATCTTTTGCTCTTTACTTTTGAAGTTGCTATTTTTTTATTAACATAAATTATCGTAGGAAATAAGGGACGATAAGACAGAGGGGAAGAATTTTATAAACAATATTGCTTTACTAAAACCGTCATTTTCCCGTCTCGTGACGTATCAATGGAACTGCACCCCATAGAAAGCTCCATCAGCATCGGTTGACAGAGGCAAACTTAGCGATCTTCAATAGTATTCGACGCCCACTGTATTCAACGGGACGTCATTTCACTGTTATCTTAAATAGGGACAATACACAGAACTGATATTACGTTAGAAGTGCCATATACAAAATTGTAATCCTATTTGAGGTTAAGCTAATTTAGAACTTCTATAAAAAAACTAGCTTCATAAAGTCCACTTTAAATAAAATTAAAATGTATAGCTGTTTATACAAGAAAAGAAATGAAAGAGGGCCTGATTGTATGTCTGACTTGTGTTTATTATTATATATACTCTGAAAGGTAGCTTTAAAAAATATCCAAATTGAAATAGATGTGCCAATAACATAATTATGATTATTTTACAAGAATTCTCCATGATACCATTTAGACCAAATTACTATGGGACCAACTAGAAAGTGTACTCTTTCACAAAAAAAAAAAATATCCAAATCGGTCTAGTCTTTTTCGAATAATCGAGTACATTAAAGAAAATATTGACACGAATTAAGAACCTCTTCCTTTTTTAAAGTTAGTTAAAAATAAAAAAGGTCTCCGCTGATGCCTATCTTATGAGTTATAATAGGTTCCGGTTCCATAATTCATAATTAAACATTTCAATTGCTTAACAATTGTGTCTATTATCTTTATCGATAGAGAATCGGTTAAGCATGAAAGTAGTTCAGCTTGCAATAAAATCGAATAATTTTATCGTGTGACTAATTTCGTTGCGTTGACGGCCATGGAACGGCCAATCTATAGCTTATTGTAAGTCAAAGATTCTATCAGGAAAAAAATATAAAAGAAAAATCTAAATTACCCAACTTAAATTTTGTTCATGTTTATAATAATTATACGTTTGTATTAAATTTAATGCTATGCAATATATCATTTCTAATAATATATGTTCTAAGGTAAAATATACATCTTGCAAAAAACGTCCGAATGTATTATAAGAGGGTTTTTTTATATAATGCACAAATACAAAGGCTACAGGTCAACTATTAGCAAATAGAAACTCCGATAAACTAAACCTGTATTTACAACTGCAAAATAACAATACATTAACTTTTATTATAAACTATTAAAAACAGGAGGTTTAATATTTCTGGATATTAGAACGTTACCTCAAAAATAAAACAATTATAATGTTTTTAAGGCGTCGGGATGTGACGACCCCATCGCCCGCTGTTGGGATAACCTCTGTCACAACAGAGATTATTCTACCAGTGCAATCAGTCACACTGGTGGTAGGTCTTTTGTTGCAAGAGGCTGGCTAGGTAGGTACCACCGCAGTGTCCAATATTCTGCCGCCAAATAGTAGTGCTTAGGCACTACTGTGTTCCGGTTTGAAGGGCATTGTATGCTAGTGAAATTACTGGGCGAACGAGATTTAAGAACTAATATCTCGAGGTTGGCAACGCGCGAGTGGCACCTACTATTGGTGCTGCAAGCGCTCATAGGCTGCGGCAGCCACTTACCATCAGGTGGGCCGTGCTTGTTTGCCAACTTCTAACATAAAAAAAAAAAAAAGTTTCTTCTTTTCATGACTGTTGGCAAACAAGCATACAGCCCACCTGATGGTAAGCAGTCACCGAAAACTATGAACGCTTGCGAAACTTGAAGTGACACATGCGCGTTGCAAACCCAAGCAACAATAAGGAAGGAATGTGAAGGCAATAGACGTTTGGAAGATTGGTACTACCCATACTCGGCCTACACCCACCAGCTGAGAACATTTCAAAGAGAAATTTCAGTGGGCCGAGTTATTTTTCCAATACTTTTACAAGGATGAAAATTGAAAAGTAACCTAAGATGTCGTTTCTGTACTCGTGACAGAGGGCATGCTAAGGGCGGTTTCGGCATACGCTCCTACACGCTTCTTTTCGCGCTTCAGAAAACCAAACTCAAGTACACAAGCTTATTTCGGTGTGTACGGTCGAGCCGATGGAATTGGCTATACGCAGTAATGTCTATGGCGAATTTACCAGCAGGCTGAGTAGGCTTTTTGTGGGGTGGCATATTTGGGGACCGTTTATTTTACTATGTCATAGAAATCATAAAGACTTCTGTTTGACGGTTTTCTGATTTTCCAGGTAGAAATTTGCAACAAATTTGCCGATGACTATCCCCTCTCACTTGTCATTGTACATTCCGAGTAGCCAATGTCCATACCCCCCAACCAGTAATTGGCCTCCGCCGCCTCTGCGCACACTTTGTATGAGTGAAAAGAGCGAAGTTGTAGAAAATGTATTTCCCTCTTCTCACTGTCAACCAGATGTAAGGGCGGCAAAAACCCGACAGCCTATAACTTGAAATTTTTGTAAATCCGCCACTGCCTATACGCACTCAAAAAACGAGCGTATCCACTCGTCTAAAACACTGGTTTGAAACCGCCGTAAGTTGCTTGAGTAATTAAGGCGCGAAAAACATATAATATTTGTTAAGATGCAATCATTTCAAGAGATATCAATTCCAAACGATTACTGGATCAAGTAACAGTTACGCCAAATATATCTTAATTTAATTATTACTATGTAAATAAAAATGTATGATAAGAATGTTTACATGTTTTCACACTTGTACCGAATGTGTCGATATATCGATATTCTTTACTCGTTTTATCGATATATTTATTCCTTCCATCCATACCTGCTAATAGGTAGGTACATTAACCATAGATGTAATACTTCTATGACATTAACTCTGTAATTTTTGAAGTAAAGTTGCGCATATAATTCACAAAGGCGTTTACACATGGACCTCTAAAATACGCAAGATCACGACCTTGAACTTAGAGCCCGTTCAAGTACGAGGATATGCCAAAACAGGGGTCTCTCTGATTGGCTAATGGGCCAATTGGATACTCTTCCTTTATTTTTATGTCACTTTAATCAAATGATATACAGCTCTCATTATGAACGGGTCGGACCGTACGATATAATCATTTCACAACAATAAAGTCAAAACAACAACTTCTCACAATGAAAAATTTATTCTAAAAGAAGAAACGTCACAATACTTTTTTTTAAATTATTTTTAAGGCTATCGCCCTCGCCCTCGCAACTCGATTCAGAGTAATGTTAATGTAATCTGAGCCTGTGAGCTTAGTTAAGGTATATACCTCCTACCGCTGTTGTTGCTAAATGATACCATTGTCGATAATCTAAGAAAAGTAGGTAGGTACCTAACGAAAAAATCGTTTTTTTTTTTATATAAAATAGATAATGAAAAATAGGAGACAAACTTAACGCTCCAGTAAATCATGGGACATTTTTCTGTATGGAAGGGTCGGTCCTTAGGGGGTACCTATATATGTCAATAGTAGAATTTTTTTTTAAATCTTACCTACCTTTGTAGACATATCGAGTGTTTTTTAGACATGATTATTTTTAGCAGTTTTATTTTCGTAATATGTATACCTAACGAAATTTGTATAAGTGTATTTTAGTATGTGTAATCGTAATTATTATTTCTAATTTATGAAATAAGTAATAAATAATAAATTTATTTGTTTTCTTCCTCGGACACTGTAGTTCAGTTTACATTTTTTATGAACCTTAATATAATACGATAAAAGCAACAAAAATGAACATCCTACAATCTCTTTGAAAAATCATTTCTTTGAAAAATTTGTTTTGGTATGCAGTGACATCTATTGCTGATTAAAGAAATTACTTTGTATCGCGAAAATAAGTTTCTGCTCGATTATTACTTAAATTAAATTTAATTCGTTATTTCATTATAATATAATATAATAAGTTAAAGAAATATTTATAGTATTTTTTTATATTCATTAACTACGTAATAAATATATAAAAATAAAAAAACGAAACGTAACTGTCAAACTCTAACTTGTGTTTGACAGTGGACTTGAAATTTCAAATTTGAATATATTTTCGCTCAGCGCTGTAACGGAATATCAAGAGTAATCAAGAAAAAAATTAACTTTAATAAAAGATTCTTTGTTTTTATGAACTAATTGAATTGTTAGTAATGAATCATTTAAACGACATAAGTGATGAAGAATTTATACCATTCCTCCATAGCTTAGGTGTTGAAACTTTCAACAAGTCTTTCGAATGGATGATAAATGATCCTGATTTTTCTGATGTGCTACGATGGATTTATAAGAATTTGGATCATAATAATGCTCTGAGTGATCGAGAAAAGTACAGGTAATCGATTTTTCGTCATTACTATTGTAACTCTATTTAATCATAAAAATATTTACAAGTCGGTAAAGCAGAATGCGACTTTTTTTTTATCAGTGTGTTTTGTGTTCGCTTTATGAAACCCCTAGTTTCATAATTTTGGATGTACTTTTAAATCTCGAATTCAAATTTTAGTGTAATTTAGTAATAAAACAGGTTTTAAGGCTACCCATTTATATCTCACCCTACGATTTTTTGGTATGTAAATAACAAATCATCTAAATAATCCTTGATTCACTAGTACTATTAATAAGGAATGAAATCTCTTTTATTTTGTAGAAATACTATTATTTATTAATAAAAAGCGTAATTGAAAATAGCTAATACCAACCCGTTTTTCACAATGTTCTCACAAAATTTCACAAACTTTTTATGCAATTGGTATTTTAAACTACAAAACCATTACATAGTGATATTTAATCACTCCACTCACACTTCACTTCAGCAATCACAGAATAATTATTAACGATTATAATTTTAACAAAAAATTTCATACGACAGTGAATAACATAAACATGAAAAAGCGTTGCAATTTATACATAAACATTTTTATATCAATAAATATTAGTATTATTTTTTTAGTATTTTGGCCTTTAATTTTTATTCCAAACTCGATTCAGAGGATTCAGAGTCGGATGGGTTAGGTTAGAAGGTTTAGGCGGGGGCAGAGCGCAGCTCCGCTCCCGCTTTAAACCTTCGTGTTAGGTTTTTTTTTATGACCACCCAGAAATGGGATAAAAAGGCATGTGTGAAATGGAACACTATTCTATTTATTTATGTGTGAAATTGTGAGAACATTATGAAAAACGGATAAGAAGTTGATATTAGTTATTATAAAATTTCTATAAAATTAAAGCAAATTCACCACTTTGGAAGTTATATTTTATCACTATGGTATGAGTATTTATCTGATTTTCCATAAAAACATAAAAAATCATAGGGTTACTTCTCAAAGCGTGACCATACTTTTAAATCCCGAATTCAGATTTTGGTACTATTGAGTAATAAATCAAGTTTTAATTTTAACTTTGAACTAAGTTAGAGCCCTATTTATTTACTAAGTCTGAGTTCAAATCTTTATTAGGCCTGTGATTATCTTTTTAATTATCGTTTAAGAAGTACTTGTTTATAATACACTCTAATAGCACTTGAGACAGTGACACCTTTATAGCCTTCATAACTAAATTGAAGTGATCTTGATTTAATCTGAAATAGATTTATAAAGATTAGAGAATGTCGACCTAAGTATGTTCCTTCACGGTTGACTTATAAAATAAAACGACTTCTCTAAGAAATAACCAAATTAATTTAGTGTCTGACTAAATTTGTTCTATTGTGTTGGTGTTGAATTTACAAAGGGGCACCAACGAATATGTGACATATTTCCTGTAAGAATTCCTAGTTTGAGACATTTTGAAAAATAGAAAAAAAAATTACTAATTACAGATATGCAGAGATTGAAAAAAAAGGAAAATTGCTAGATCAAGATGAATTGGAAAGCAAAATAGTAACTATACAGAATGAATATCCAGGGATATGCCTACCGGGAGATAATGATTCATTAGAAGATGTTAAACTTGATATCAGCATGCAAAAAGATAAATTGGTAATGTTGGAGAAACATGAAACAGTTCTTAAAGAACTGGTAGTACAGAATGAGTAAGTATGAACTGCTGCAATGATAAATTGTGATAGAAGCCTTTTGGGCTTTATTTAAGTTTTCTTGGGTCTTATTGCTTTTCTGGCAAACATGATGCGGAGTAACGGTAGTTTATAGATCATTCCTTATCATTCTCCTCATTTCACTGTTTACCCAGGATCTTTTTATACTCTTTATTTTCATCGTAAGTGATCTGTATTTTATAAAAAAAATTATTGTCTTAAAGAGTAATAATATTTATATTTTAAGATTATTAAAAGAAGAATTAACCATGGAGGTGGCAAAATTGAATGTAGCACAGCAGCAACGGACTGAAGATGAGACAACTGCAGGTGAAGAGTGCATACAACTTGCTGAGGAAGTGGAGTCCATTACTAATGATGTTATAAAAATAATAGGCGAAGGGTTGAATATTTATAAAAGTGCTAATGTTGATAAGGTATTTCTTTCACAGTGAGAATAATTTTCTTAATGTAAAATTTAAACTTCAATTGGTTTTGGTACCCACTAGGTTATATATATTAGGTATTGGAGCTCCTTCATCGGGGTGAGTGGGTCACAACTTTCAGTTTACCCATTAAATTTTACATTCAGTTTCCTTTTAAAAAAAATATTATTGTTTTTTTTTAAATTATTTATTGAAATATATCACAGTGCGTCTATTTCTGTTCCCGCTACAACAGTAAATTCTAAAAATTTAATTTTTATATATTTCTTTCTTTGTGTGAGTCAAACATGCACCTTGTTGGTTTTTTACCTTTGGTCTTTAATTAATAGTGCTGTTAATATTTAGAGATATTTTTAATGATTTCAGGAAGTAGCAAAAAGATTCTTTACATTCGGACCATTTGAGTCGTATCGTCAATCTCAAGCATTGTTCAAATCACACTTCGATCTGTACACATCTAAAAATTTTAATAAGAAACTGAATGACAGTTCTAATGATGATGATATAAGAACTGCACTTGTCGAAGCCAAGAATTTGGAAGGACGGTGAGTTTTTTTATTTAATTAGCTGTGCCTTCGAATTTATCAGCGTAGTGTAATAGTGGCTACAGTGGCTTGGGTAACATTTTTAATTATTCGGGTTAATTATTTTACAAATAAGACACATACGAAGCTTGTAGCTCTAAAAATTACAATTCAAACTCAAACTCAAAATATTCTTTATTCAAATAGGCTTTTAAGCGCTTTTGAATCGTCAAATATACAGTCTGTTATGTCCGCCTAAGTGAAGCTACCGCCGATTCGGAAGGTAGATTCTGCAGAGAAGAAACGGCAAGAAACTCTACAGTTACTCTTTTCAAAAATAATCACATTACATTTGTCAAATGTACAATTAAGATATATATCCCGCATGAAACTCAACATATATTAATTCCATGCCACATTATCTGCAATATATTCATTAACAGAGTAATAAGCTTTATTTAGTAAACACCGCTTGATATAAGATTTAAATTTCTTAAGTGGTAGATTCAAAATTGTCTGCGGAATTTTATTATAGAAGCGAACACCTTGCCCCAAAAAGGACATACTCACTTTAGAAGCCGAAAACTTGGTGTAACAAGTTTATCTTTTCTTCTTGTATTAAAGCAGTGTCTGTCACTGTTTGTGTCTAAAATTACAATACTTCCATACAACTTTGCATCCAACGCTTTTTTTGCAAATAAAAGTTACCTATGTCCTTTCTCAGGCTCTAAACCATCTGTGTTCCAAATTTCATTTCAATCGGTTTATTAGTTTTGCCGTGAAAGCGCGACAGATAGACAGAGTTACAATATTAGTAAGGACCAATGCAAAGGCTATCATATTTTAGCAGCAGTAGCGAACCTGCCTTAAACGCCACAGGTTGCGGGTTCGATTCCTGTACGGAGCATAATATGTTTGTATTGACCATGCAAGCATATTTTCCGGTCTGGGTAAATTTGTCCTTCTCCTTGTATGTGTTTCCGGACCCCGACACAGGATATTACTATCCTAATGGGGGCCGTTGAGTGTGCAGCGTTTATTATTTATTTATTTATTACTGATTCTACTTGATGATATCTACTTTAGTAATCAAAATTTTAAAATTTCTTCTTGATGTGTTTGAATACGATAGATTAAAAATATTATGTATAACATATTGAGGAAAGTGGAGTTCAAAAATAAGTCTGAAATGCTACGTCAGGCTTTACCTTTGTAATGACAATATGAAAATGCTCAATATTAAAACAAAAATGACAATATTAATATGCTTAAATGAATAGCTCAAAGGTAGAAGAACCAACTTGTAATTTGAAAGTTGCAAGTTTGATCCTCTATTGGGCTATTGTAATTGCCACTCTTAGCGCAAGCTACGAGCTTATTTGGAGACGCAAAAGGAATATTAGTAATGACTTGAAAAAGCATTGCTAACTTAAAAATATATATATAGCTTTAAGTTTCTGTGGGGATGGAGGGGAAATTCCCAAGTTTGTTTATAACTATTTTGCAAATTTTGGACGGTTGTGGTTGTTTGGACCCCAAAAACCTGTGCTATTATAAATAATTTTATAATAATAATCTATTTTTACAGGCTCTCAGATGCATTATGTGCCTATATAGAAACCAAAGCAGACTTGTGTGGGGAACAAGCAAAGTTACTGTTAATATCGAATTACAACCACGTACACGCCAGTCAGATAACGTAAGGATGAAAAAACAACCTTTATTTAACTATAAGTATTAATGCTACACGACGACTTTGTGACGCTGCAGTAGTGAACTTGAGTTAGGGGCCATTGCCGATTCGATTCCCTGCTTGGAGCAGATGTCTGACCATACAGGTACGGGCATTCTGGGAAGGGATGAGAAGGAAAAAATGAAAGGAACAGAGGAGGTGGGAGATTGGGCCTCCGGCGGTCTCACTCATCGCGCCAGTACCTACTGATACTGTTACTTTACGGCTATTTTCTGTGAAAAGGTTACAACTTCCCGGTCGGAACTGGCCGATTTAGGCTGAGAGGAGATTGCCCCTATATACTTTAAAATTTGGCACATAAAAATTTCTTGCCGTCAATAGGCACAGGTTCTTATGTTTAAAAGTACTACAGAGCTACAATTTATTGTAATTTTTTCAGAGTCTATTCAATGGAAGCCCAGAGTGCTATCGAGTTGTTAGAGCAAGAAGAATCTATAATGGAGCAGCAGTTACAGGATGCTGTTAAGTGTTTTATTGAAAGACGCACCGGCCTGGCTGTTGAGATGACTGCCAGATCTGCGTTAGACGTTAGGGAGTGAGTTAAATTCAAGTGATCCTTCTTCCTTGTATTATTCCCGGTATTTATCCAGGGCCTGCTTATAGTCCTATCCGGATTTGACAGGTTAATAAAAGTAATAAATTATCTCTGTGCCAAATTTTAACGAAATCTTTTCAGTAGTTTTTGTGTTAAAATGTAACAAACATCCATACATCCAAAAATACATCTATTTTCTTTTTCTAAATAAATAAGTGTTTTATAAATAAAATCTGATACTAAATGTTGACTCTTGGTTGGAAATTTGCACTTATCAATTGAGTTACTGGATCCCCCTTAGGGTTGCGGAGGTCAGATGGATATTGCTCTGTGTAAAAACTAGTAACCTGTCAAATCCGGATAAGTGTAATAAGCAGACTTTGGGTAATAATAACGGGATTATATTATATTGATTTCGTCTTATTTAAATAGATTTTTTATAAAGAGGGAAAACGGAATAAAGTATATAATATGGTTACAATAAGGTCACAGTAAGGTTATATATATATAAAAAAAAAATCTTATTTACAGCCAAATTTAACCTTACGGCATGCAATAATATAGTTATTGTTTCTTCTAAATTCAACGATTTTTTTTATTCATATCGTTTTTAATTACTTAAATAGATTAAAATAAATAAATAGTATAGAAAAAAAGTATATAAAAAAATAATAACAGCTAATGCACATTTTTAATCAATGTCACTTATTGGGATGACACCTTATCTTGAAATAAAATTAAATTACACACCTCACAAAAAATATTTATATTTAAATTTAATTTTTAATAATTTATTTTTAAAGAACTAAATCACCGTGAGCAAGTGTACTAATCGGGTTTAGCGTCGCCGCGTTGCTATAGTTACGCATTTCATACCGCATACGGTTGAGACCCAAAAACGTGTTGCGCATGGTTCAACTTACATATTTTAACATACTATATCACACCTGGTGCACTTGCCGCTAGCGCATGATATCGCCGTCTCTTTCTTACACCGACGTTGCTTCATATATTTGTTTCATGTCTGTCGTCTCCAAGGCGGGTGTACAAGGAGCTGTCGTACCTGCTGGGGGCGGCGCGCGGCGCGCAGTGCGCGGACCGCGTGCTGTACGCCGCGCTGCGCCGCGAGCTGCGCGCCGCCGACGAGCTGCTGCACTTCGCGGCGCGCCTGCGCGACCACGTGCTGCTCGATACGGAGCCCTGCGCCGCTAGACTGGTACACGACCACATTTATATATATATACTAGCGGTCCCGGCAGACGTTATCCTGCCCCGAAAAAACCTGGGACCCGATAGCAGGGCCCTCTACCCGGTGAAAGTTTTTGATTGACTAATAAGGCTATTAAAAAGCAGGGGTTGGTGATAAAAAGTGAAAATTTAGGGTCGTATGTATTTTTCAATGCCACATAATAAAAAAAAATAATAAAAATTTTATCCAAAAATAAAAAAATTTTTGGAGTGGACATCCCTTATCACTGAGGGGTTTGAAAAATAGATAGTAGCCGATTCTCATACTTACTGAATATGGATAAAAAAAATCATAACAATCGGTCAGGCCGTTTCGGAGGAGTATGGGAACGAACATTGTGACACGAGAATTTTATATATTAGATATATATATATATATATATTTTTTTCTTTTTTTTAAAGAATATTAGCAATGCTTTTTCAAGGCATTACTAATATTCCTATTGCCCTCCAAATAAGCTCGAAGCTTGCGCTAGGAGTGGGTACGACAATAGCCCAAGGGGTCAGGATCGAACCCTCGACTCTCGCGTTAACGGAGCGAAGTCGGCTCTTCTACCGTTGAGCTATTGAGGCTTCAAATTATATATTATACTTTGTGTGTTTTTGAATTATTTAGATACGCTTAACTTTGACAGTAATAATAATAATACTATATCCTTTATTGTACACTATCAAAAGAACACGATACAAATTCTTCTTCTTCCTATGGCGCTACAACCCTTTGTGGGTCTTGGCCTCCTCCACGATGGTTCGCCACTTCGCTCTGTCTCTTGCCTCTGTCCCCCAAGCTGTCCATCTGGCTATTGCTTTCAGATCTTCTTCAACGCAATCTTTCCATCGTTTTCTGGGTCGTCCTTTTGGTCTTTTGGTCTTTTGCTGGGGTATCCACTTTAGTATCGCTTTAGGTGCTCTATTACCATCCATCCTTTCCAAATGCCCTGCCCACCTGAGCCGCTGTGACTTACAGAACTTCACGATGGTTTCATTGTTCATAAGCTGTTCCAGCTCATGATTCATCCGTGGCCGATAGACGCCATCGTCATCTCTCGCTGGCCCAAAGATAGACCTCAACACAAAACACGATACAAGTAGTTTAATTTAAATATGTACAACCAGGCGGTCTTATTGCTAAAAAGCAATCTCTGCCAGACAACCTGGGAGAGGACGAAACAAGATAAATACAGAAAGGGAGAATGTTGAATGCGTGACGAGAGCGTTACGAAAAGTGTGATCGGGTAATAGAAAGAGAGAGGGAGTTAGAATTCGTATATTATTGTAAGGGAAAGAGAGAGGTGTTCACACACGCTTTTTTCTCTCTTCCTGTCATAGGCAGAACATGAAATATATAAATCTCCAACAGTAATTCGTTTGCGAGTTTGCTAGCGTTACGCGAACGGTGATTTCTTGATTATTTCGATATTTATATACATGTATATGTTATACATATACAAATATATATAGATGGAGCTAAAGAAGTTCTACCTCAGTCATGTGGTTAATTTTTTTTTGGTCATGACAGTTGGCAAACAGGCATACAATCCGTCTGATGGTAACCAGCCACCGCAACCTATGAGCGCGATAATTGAAGTATCACATGCGCGTTGAAACGGGATAAGAGGGAAGAAATGAAAGGAGTAAAGGAGTGGGAGACAGGATTGAGCTAGTAAATAATATGTTATTTTTCCAGAAATCAATGAACGATATATGCAGTGAACAAGAAATAGCTGAAAGGGAACTACAGCCTGATATTTTATTCAAAACCCTGTCATCAATACTTGGTTCAGAGTCCGGTGATAATGTAATACTGCTCGTACAACTTTACAAAGAACTGCGGAACAGTATTCAAGAATTGAATGATAATATAACCGAAGGTTACAAAGCTAAGGAGGAAAATCTGGTTAAAATGTGAGTATTATATCCATTGATCCTTACTATTATTATAAATGCGAAAGTAACTCTGTGTCTGTCTGTCTATCTGTTTGTCGCGTTTTCACGACAAAACTACTGAACCGATTTAAATTAAATTTGGTACAGAGCCACAGAAAGGATATAGCCTATAAAAGAGTTGTAGGGGGTTGAAAGGGAGGATGAAAAGTTGTATGGATGTATCATCATTGTTAGAGATGAAACTTGAAACTTAGTTTTTAGGCTGTTCATTCAAAATAATTAATAATATGACATTCAAAGAATGTAAAAGAGGGGGTGTTTGGGTTTCAGAGTATGTATTAAAATCTTTATTCACGCGGGGAAGCCGCTGGCAGAAAGTAGTTTACTATAAAGTTCCACCAGGATTCCATACAGAACAAATGTCTAAAGACACTGGTGCTCCTTCGTAAGAATACTTATGCAAGTATATGAAGTTAGTTACATACTAACTTTATTTGTTTACGTTGCAAGGTGTTACTAACTTCGTTCCATTGCGTTGATGTTGAATTTTTGAAGGAGCCTTGATACCTCCAGTATCTAATATGACATTCAGGAGGAGGATCTTCAAAATACGTTTGCGTCACGTGGTAGGTACTATTGACGACGTTGTGGCGCAGTCGCGGGTTCGATTCCCGCTCGGACCATGTTTGACTAGACCAATACAGGCATGCTTTTTGGTCTGTGTGTGTTTGTCATTGCGTATGTTTCCGGACCCCCGACACAGGATATAAATATCAAAATTGAGTGTGTAGCGTTTTAACGTTTGTGAATAAATCGTGAAGTTACTTCTCGTCAGCTGTGTTTTGAGATCAGCCAGCGTATAACCAGTTGCAAGGTCGGCAACGCACCCTCAGGTGTAATAGATGTTCACGGGCACTTTCAGTTTGCTCTAACATAAAAAAAATGGGAACTTATTCCCCCCACCACAAGACGTCGCTAGCATTGGCACGGAAAGTTTGACAGAACTTGACAGAATTTCGCGCTGTTTTTTTTTCGGGGTTGAATGCCATGGGTTGGGTGGCATGGGGTGGCAATGTGTGCGATTGGAAGGGGGGGTGACAAAGGGTTAAAAGACATCAAGAGGCAAGGTTTGGGATAGGAAATGAAATTGAATGAAGAAACTTCGTTCCCTCGACACGTTTGAATATTTTATTACATTTATTTTGCAGTAAAACCACCACTAAGCCGTTGAGGGACTACATTTGGGACGGATGCACTAAACAACCGAACTGCTACGACAGAGGCGTTGCCGCTATAAGCCACTCTTTTAGAGAGGAAATGGATGCTACAGAGGCTAAAGTTGTGAAAACAAGCGCTTTGTTTAATACTGTTAAGGTAATATTTGATTTATTAATTATATTGCAGTGGTATTTGTCTGTCAGTCTGTCTGTTCCGGCTAATCTCTGAAACGACTGGGCCGATTTTAAAGGGACTTTCACTGATAAATGGCTGATGCTAGAGTAACCGTTGTGGCGTCCTGCTAGTAGTGAGGCTCGACGGGGGCGGGTTCGATTCCCGCTCGGAGTAGATAGTTTATAATAAATATCGGTTTCGGTCTTGGCGTTTGTGATCGTGGGTCTCTTCACTATTTTTTTTTTTTTTTTATAAACGCTATACACTCAACACTATGCCTCGGAGAGCACGTTAAGGTGTCGGTCCCGGTTGTTATCAAAATAATAGTCGTTAATAATAATAATCCTATCAAGAGGATAGGTAGTTTGCACTTATCCAATGAGTTACTGGTTGGCCCTTAGGGTTGCGGAGGTCAGATGGCAATTGCTCCGTTTAAAAACCGGATAAGAGTAATAAACAGACCGAGGCTTAAATACGGGGAAAAATCTGGGAAGAAGAAATTTATTAATTCGAGCTATAAGTGCATGGACTTTTTCGTTTTTTTTTAACTTTCCCATAATATTAAAGTACATAGCGTCGGGATGTGACTTACCGGCGTCGGGATGTGACGATCCCATCGCCCGCTGTTGGGATAACCTCTGTCACAGCAGAGATTATTCCACCAGTGCAATCAGTCACAGTGGTGGTAGGTCTTTTGTTGCAAGAGGCCGGCTAGGTAGGTACCACCGCAGTGTCCAATATTCTGCCGCCAAATAGTAGTGCTTAGGCACTACTGTGGTCCGGTTTGAAGGGCACTGTAGGCTAGTGAAATTACTGGGCAGAGAAGATTTAAGAACCAATATCTCTCGTTGGCAACGCGTGAGCGGCACCTACTAATGGTGCTGCAAGCGCTCATAGGCTACGGCAACCACTTACCATCAGGTGGGCTGTATGCTTGTTTGCCAACTTTTAACATAAAAAAGCACTTATTTTTTTTTTTTTTTACAGAATGGAGATAAATATAATCTAAGAAAGTTATGGCAGTGGTTTCTCACCGATCATGCAAAATTATTATTTACTATAAAGAACCCTCAGAGAAGTTGATTAAGTTTATTTTATATGTATACTAATATTTATTATTAAATATAATAAAATGAATATTGGTTTTAATTCTTACAAATATTACAAATGCGAAAGTAACTCAGCATCTCTGTCTGTCGCACTTTCATGCCAAAATTACTGAACCGATTTAAATGAAATTTTGTACACACATAGTCTAGAGCCAGAAAAAAGACATATGATACTTTTTTAATGCGAAAAAACGGTTGTAAGGGATTGAAAGTGGGGATGAAAATTCGTAATTTTTAGAGCTAGAATCTTGAAACTTATTTCCAGAGTTTGTATTCAAATCTTTATTTAGGTCGGCGAAGCCGCTGGCAGAAGCTAGTCAGGAAATAAAACAGAAAATTTAATAAAAATATATTTAGTAAAAATATTATAAAAAAAATAAAGCCTGAACTACATTTATCAGCATCGATTCGCATTTACACTATAGAAAATATCGATTTTCAGTGTTGCGTACCCAAAGGGTGCCAACGGAAAGATAAGTAAGCCTGCTCTGTCCTCCGTTTGTCTATCCGTCTGTCAATGGGCACTATATCACGAACCGTAGGTAGAGAGAGATTAGTCTTCAATGACTTTGTTTTTCTGTTACCGCTACAAAGAAAAATACTAAAACTAACTACTAATAAATGAAAGTTAATAAATGGGGTACTCTTATACAAGTGATATCTTTATTCTACGGTGGTAAGGAACCCTTTATATGAGAGTCTGGCTTGGTCGGTTTTTTTATAAAGAAGCGAACTCATCAATCCTATTTTTCAGCATTGATTTGCATTTCATATTTTCTATCTTAAAGCTTATAAGTGTAACACTCGAGTTAATATATTAAACGATGCTTAGAGCAGTTAAATTATGCATAAGCATGCGTATGCATGCCTATCATTGTCATTGGTTGGTAAGGGAACGTACCCATATGTGACGAGTTACGATTATCACGCAGTGGTCATAGGTGGATTGAACATAAAATGCCGAATTTTTAATGAAAAATATTTATGCAAGAAATGATTTGGTACCATATCTGTGAATTACAACGTGAATACTACAATTATAATACTATAGGGGGGTTGGCATATACTACGTTATGAAGGGGGGGGATAGCTTGTTAAAAATGTAAAAAAATCCTAAAGTAGAAGAGGCAGGCGGAAGTACGGGTTATAGCATCGAAAACATGCTTAAGCATGCGAAAGCATCCTTTAGCATCCTGTGTGTCCAAAACAATCCAGTAAAATGCAAATCGATGCTAGTATATGTGATTCAAACCTAATTATTTATTCTTAGTGATAAATAAAGTCTTGACTAATATTTACATGTTCACAACCTATACGAGAAATATCTCCAAAAATTACTATAGGAATATTAAAATGTTTTCAGTCCCAAGTGGGTCTCGGTTTCTTCCTAAGGAGGGTGTCCTCGGGTGATATGTGTATTGGGTTCGTGAAGTCCAAGTCGATGTTATCTGGTATACTTTGAAAGTATATTATTCCGTTATCTGTGAATGAGAATAGATTAATTTTACAATGTTACCTCAAGTTACAATAAAACCTCACGTTTTTACTTAAACTCCGAATGTAATTCGAAATGAAATCTGTATATTTCAATAGAGAGAGTTGCGCACCCGACGGCGCACTCACTTGCTGGTGTGCTCATTTACTTGTAGTAAGCCCGATACACATACACACAGCATATAGCATTTCGTTACGTGACGATTTCTACTATCGCATTACCCGTAATCCGCGTTAAAAAACTTTGTTCCATTGAGACGCTCATAGCCGGGTGCGCTCTCTGATCGGTAAACGATCGGTGGGTAAAGCAACTTTAGGCGCGGTCAGTCACTAGATCGGTGATCGCATAGTGGTATTTCAACTGATCGTCTCCGTGCTTCGGAGGGCACGTAAAAAGTCGGTCCCGGCTCTTATCAATCTGATGACAGTCGATAAGTCAAGTCAGAGGGATATACCTACTTAAACAACTCTGACACTAGGTTAACCACTAAGCAACCGATAAGAAGTTCCAAAAAAAGATTACCTGCGACTGCCCTCAATTATAAGGGATTACCCAATTTAAATAGTCTGTTGAATAATTATAAAGAAGATAGATTTAAATAATAATAATAATAAAAACTTTATTGACACAGCAAAATACACTGTTACCTAACATTAGTTTATAGTACAATGATTTAATGACAAGCGGTATGTATAAAAATAAGAAAAAAAAAAATAATATAAAAACAGATTTCAACACATATTAAATATATAAAAAAATACAATACGACTTAACGTTAAACTGTGAAGGTCATGGTACGATGTAACAGTGCATTCCATGTCAATCGGATGCTCGTTAAGACGCTGTGGCCCTAACACTGATTTTCAGCGAGTCCCGTATTAACAGCCACGGCAGTGACACGGGTACGTCTTCACTACATAGTATAAAACAAAGTCGCTTTCTCTGTCCCTATATCCCTATGTATGCTTAAATCTTTAAAACTACGCAACGGATTTTGATGCGGTTTTTAATAGATAGAGTGATTGAAGAGGAAGGTTTATATGTATAATTACATCCATTAAATAGTGGAGAAATACTGTTATTTTTGAGGTTTCTAATGTGATGTCGTAAATAATTACATTTAATCCGTTCAGGCCACGGGCAGTAATGAATAAATCAAAACTGCTGGATCGATTTTAATCATTTTTTCAGTGAATGACAGCCGGGCCGCTAGTTCGAAATAAAAAGAGCCTTATTAAAAAGACTTGACGAAAAAAAATAAAATTAGTTTTGCCTTACCAGTGAGATTAAGGCTAGCTAATATGTCCTCGATCTGTTGTCGTCTCCGCACGGCGACTCGCTCGCGCGTCAGACTGCGCCGGTGACGTGACGAACGACCCAGTAGCGGTAGAGAGAACACCGCCTCTGACACCGGTGTGTTGTCTGGACCGAACTCCTGGATTAAAAATTTATATGGCTCATTAATTTACTGTGCAATCAATGATTTATTATGTGGGAAATTGGTCTATAATCTAAAAGCGCCATCGCATCGCTTAGTGGTAACAAAGGTAATTGCTTACTTTGGACTGTTCGAGGCAACAATAATAATACTGGTCAATCTCCAAAACTTTTAATTATTTCATAAACATGGGTTGGACTCTATTTAGTAGCAAAAGTACCTAATAGCGTAGTCTGTCGATGCGCTTGTGGCGAACGGAGCGGTGCTACTGAACAGCAATCGATTATTACACCTTATGTTTTTGAATATTTCAAGTTATTTTATGTTGTAGTTAAAAAGATTTTTCCAAAATTTATGTAGTTAAAACATTAAAACGTGTCGCGTGGTAGGAACAAAGCCTTCATTTCCCTCTATCAATTTTCACCATCAGCTTACATAACCCATGCCATCCCACTTCTTCCCAGCTTTAACCACCCACCGTTTCCCACCCCTTGCCACGTAACGTTTCCGGTTATGTTTGTGCCGGCCAAACCGCGTAAGGAACGGCTCAATAAGGAACTTCATTCCTAAATAAGGAGTTGCAAATCCATCGATACTCACGAGACATTTCCCGCTGATGCAGTAGGAATTTTCACCGCAAGATGTACCGAGTGGGAACCAGCCGTCTTGCCCATTAACGAGGTAGAAACGATGCGAGACGTGCTCGTCCTGACACGCTATACGACATGGACGGTCCGGGTCCTCTGGAAATTGATACGATTACTGATTATAACTGTGCATATTTTATATGGCCTGTCGATGTACCTTGGTGATATTTTTTTATGTTATTAAATCAAATCAAATCAAAATTGGCAAGCAAGCGTCGCCGTAGCCTATGAGTGCGCTCAACACCATTTGTAGGTGTTACACGCGTTGCCAACCTCGAGATATTGCTTCGTAAATCTCCTTTGCCCAGTAATTTCACTAGCCTACCCTTCAAACGGAAACACAGTATCACCTAAAACACTACTGCTTGGTGGTAGAAAATTTGATACTGCGTTGGTACCTACCTAGCCGACTTCTTGCTACAAAAGACCAGCTTGACTGATTGCACTGGTTGAATAATCTCTACTGTGACAGAACCGTAAGATTAGTTCAAAAATTTGATGATTATTATTTAACGTTAGCAGATCCAATTCACGCTCAGGGCAAATGTTGGTATTGATTTTACAAATATCTGTTTCGGTCTGCTGCCATTCCTGATTGTTATCACGTAACATCTGATAATAGGTAATTCGAACTTATCCAATGAGTTATTGGTTCGTCCTTCGGGTTGCGGAGGTGAGATGGCAATTGCTCTGTGTAACCAGTAACCTATCGAATCTGGATAAGAGCAATAGTAGGAGAGCTGGCGTCAATTTTTGGGTATGTATTTGAGGGAAGCGGAAAACTTGTCTCATACCCTCATTATACCGTAACACGAAGTTGCAGACTTGCCTGGTGAGTATCGGGGCATTTAGACAACCAACCTCAACATTTTTAATTAAAAATATTGTAAATAGATATTTAGTATACATTTTTTTATATAATTATTGCTGCTGATTTTTGTTAAAAATTTAATACTTTCGGAAAAGTATTTTGATATTAAATTAGAAAAAATGATGTACCTAAAACTGGAGATATCTGCATTCCTAGTCCAGAGAGTCTCCTAACTCTCTCTTTGTACTTTGAGCATACGATTGTTGCATATTGGAATGGTGATCTCACTTGAGTACAACCCTGTCAAGTGAAATTGATGTATTAGTAAGTAGATGAAGAATATCTTGTAATAAAAATATGTATTGTAATTACAATTAGTTTTTATTTTATTCCAATACAAAAGTTTGTAAATTAAAGCGCATAATATATTTCAAATATGTGACGACATGGGCCTAAAATTAACATATTTTTGAATGGGTTAATTTTGGATGACGTCGGTGAAACTGTGCATGCCATGTGCATTACGCATTCAAATTCCAAATTATTTTTATTCAAGTAGACTTTTAAAAAGTACTTTTGAATCGTCAAGCTCTACCATCGGTTCGGAAAGCAGTTTCTACCGAGAAGAACCGGCAACAAACTACTACCATTTTCAAATATAAATTGCTTCACAGTTGTGCTATAAATATTACAAAATTCGAATGCCAATTGAGACCCAGCAATTAAGAGCCCCAAGTAATTATTGGAAAAATAATCATTGTGTGTGTGTGTGTCATGGTGTGTAATGTCTGAGCATGTGTGGACGTAGCCTCACCGCGTCGCCGCCGTCAGGACGGCAGAGCTGCACGGAGGTGCGCGCGGCGGAGCGCACGAGGCGTAGGCCGGCGGCGCCTCGCACGCAGCGGTGGTGACAGCCGCTAGTCGCGCGCCAGCCAGACCCCGCCGCGCGGCGCCACGTGCCCGATGACTTGCCGCTATACACAGAACGCACAGCGATATGAAGTCCAATATTGGTAAGTGACCAATACAAACTTGCGAGCCCTGTGGCGTCTTAATAATAAGTTTCTAGATATGGCGTGACTTTGTTACCGTAATTGTGACTTATGAGCCACCATCGGCTTATATGTATTGGTGTAGCATGCATCACTTTGCTTACCATTGCTGTATAAGCTATTCAATATTCGGCGCGCGCACACTTAACAATGTTATGCAAAAGTTACGATATTGTGGTCTGTAGTAGTGACAACTTAGACAGGAGAAATATACTGGCAAGGCGGCGACACCTTTCGTAAGTAATCGACCACATTTTTAGGAGCTTATTTTTAAATTTCTGTTGCTACAGGTGAATTTAAAGTCTGCGGTATCTTCTGTATATATATATGCATGCTGATTTAACTTTGGCGTTGAAAGTTCAAATCATTGAATAAACACCATACTTTTTTTCACCAGTGTGAAGTACCTTAATTTTTCAAAGTATTTTATATCAGTAGTATTTATTCTTTATATTTATACGTAAATATGTTTAAACCACGACAATAACTTACGTCGTTGTGTGTGGAGTAGCAGTTTGTACTTGTAAAGCCTCCCACTCACAATCTGCTGGCGTAAGCGAGAACTCCGTATCCGTGTTGCCCATGCAAGAAAATTTCTGGGAAAAATATTAATCTTTAGTAGGTATTTAATCTACATTCCGCAACTGTTTTAGCCGCCTTCGCGTTTGGACTTCACCTCCACTTACCATCAGGTGGAGTAGAGTGGTCTGTCCGACTTTTCAATAAAAAAAAAACATCATGGCAAGACCTACATGGTGATTGCGTATCTCACTTTCGTCATTGTGTTGTTTTTGTAATCTTCTACAGTACTCCAAAAGGCACTCTGCCCTTAATCCTTGTGATTATTGATAGAAATTTTGTTAGAAATTGAATGAAGTTATTGATTTTTTAAAACACTTTTCCATAGCGTAGCTATTTCATAGCTAAGCTTTTTCCAACTGAGTTTCTATCGTCGGTTCTTCACCTTTTAAAAACCGATGGCTGATGGTTGAAATCAACAATAGATATCTGGGATACATTTTTAATTTTGGGGACTTTTTTAGTTTTGATGTGCTTGTAAATACAAACGTTTTTAACAGTCAAGTGACCTATTTCTGAACCTATTCTGGTCATAAAAACCGATATCTTCTGTAATGTGGTATTCTCACCCTGCAAACACCAGATATGCAGAATTTAGCCGGCGTTGTCGAGCAAGCGGTCCCGTCTGGTAGCGCCCACCCGCGCGACTTGTAACCACCGCCGCGTGTGTCACACCACACAGCGCAGGCGCTGCTTGGATCTTGAAAAATATTATTTTTATTAAAGTTGGCTTTATAAACATATGGGGCATTCCACGCGAAGCGGACAGGTAAAAAGGTCGATGTTTCCGATTTTAGTTATTTTTGATTATGTTATAGCTATGTATGTCCTCGATCCGTATACAATTTTTTTTACCGTCTGAAGTACGGTTAACTAGATACAGTGCTTTAAAAATTTGAGTTACCCTTGGGCATGCACTACTTCAAGTCCGATTATTCAGTTTTAAAAAGTGACAATAAAATAAATAAAGTAGTCGTATTTATTCTTGATTAAATAAGCTTTTTAAATGCATTTTTGAATTTTCGGATTTTTATTATTTTTGGAAAAAATATGTTTAAATTTTGAAACTTGAATTTCACAAAGTTAGACCATTTTAATTTTTTATTTTTTCCTACAAATAGCTTATAGTATATAAATAGTGCTTGCAAAGTTCTATTTATATACTATAAGCTATTTGTAGGAAAAAAATAAAAAAATTAAAATGGTCTAACTTTGTGAAATTCAAGTTTCAAAATTTAAAAATTGTATACGGATCGAGGACATACATAGCTATAACATAATCAAAAATAACTAAAATCGGAAACATCGACCTTTTACCTGTTCGCTTCGCGTGGAATGCCCCATATTTTTAATCGATTTCAAAAAGGAGAGGTTATGAATTGTTGCGGTGTGTTATTTTCTAAAGAACTCCGGAGATTAAGAACGTAATTCGAAATATAATAGCCTGGCCATACTGTATTTTCTTACTTCAAAGTGATTTAAAAAGGTTGTTGTTTTATAAGTTGTATTGTTTGACGACGTAGCGCAGCGGTGCTGAACCTGCCTTAAGCGTCACAGGTTGCGGGTTGGTATTCCGCTCGGGGCAGATGTATGTTATCAACCATACAGACATGTGTTCCGGTCTGTTTGTCCTTGTCCTTGTATATGTTTTCAGACTCCCGACATAGGGCATCAGTGTGCAGCGTTTATTTAAAAAACTTTTTACAACAAGAACAAGTGTCTTAAATATGTTAAGATACTTTTTGACTTCAACATGAACTAAAATATTATGTCGCGATAGCTCACCATCAGCGTCCATTCTCTGCAGACCAGTTCCAATGAGATCAGGGTCTACGTCGCGAGCTCTTAAACATATCTGATCAGCGAATTCTCTCACTGTCATTCTTGGCACGGTTTTGCACTAGAATTAGAAATAAACTGCATTGATCCTTATAAATCCTTATCTAAGTTTGTCTGTTGAGATTTTTAATCTAAGGATGATTTTTAGAAAAAGTAAATAAAACTTGCTACAACGAGGAGTTCCCAAAGTTATGAATATAGGAGAAAATTAAGCTTACCTGTTGCGCATGACAAGATTGATACTTCTTATCATTTCCTTGACAGAAACTTTTACCGTTTTCGTGTCTGAAATATTAAGAAAAACAATAAACAATTGGAGCTTACTCTTGTGAGCTTTAGTGTAAACTGAAGGACTTTATTTTCCTCCCTATTCTTTGTTCATAACTTATATTCAGATTTTCTTCAGAGTGTCACTATACCTTGGTCTAGTGCATCGTCTAGTGGCGATGGCAACGCCGGCTGCTGCTGGTACATGTTCATCGTCCAGTAAACAAGCGGACGCACACTCCGACCAGCGTGACCACCGCCCCCAACGCGCGCTGACCACCGCCGCACTCGCACCACGAGCCCCAACCCGCTCTACACATTCTCCACCACGGCAATACTATTGGTAATTAATGAGGATAAGGACGATCAAACATGCTTTTTTATGTTACAAATTGGCAAACAAGCATACGGCCCACTTGATGGTAAGTGGTTGCCGTAGTCTATAAGCGCACCATTAGTAGGTGCCCACCTCGAGACTCACGCGTTGCCAACCTCGAGATATTATTTCTTAAATCCCCTCTGCCCAGTAATTTCACTAGCCTACAGTGCCCTTTAAACCGCGACACAGTAATGACTAAGCACTACTATTTGACACTGAGGTGGTACCTACTTAGCCAGCGTCTTGCAACAAAAGACCTACTGACTGATTGCACTGGTGGAATAAACTATGGTGTGACAGAGATTATCACAACAGCGGACGATGGGGTCATCACGTCCCGACGCCGGGAAAGTGCTATACTATGCTATGTCAAGCTATTTAAAAAAAAGGAAGAATTACCATATCTTCCCCACATCTCGTTCCCTCCAAAGCAGGATGGGAAGTCCAAGTGTACCTTTCCCTTTGACAATGTAGATCTCTACAAATATCTTCCAAGTTCTGTGCTGGTGAGTGTCGACTTCCCCGACCATATTTAAGCATACCTGAAAAATTAAGGACCATAGAATATTGTGACCTCAGAAAATTTTCTTCCTCTCTTTGAACAGAATCTTTGAACAGAATTTTTATGAAGACCCACTTAATTAAATTAACTTACACTGTTGATCAGCGTCAAATCTTTCGCCAGGGAGTATTCCTTCAGCACTATGATCTAACTGTCCGGCGGAATTGCCATGATCAAGTAAACATCTAGATTGCACTGTCCTAAAATTACCCAATATTATTTTCAAATAATTGATGGTGCTATGATGATTTGCGATAAAATATTTATTGTTAGAACTAACACCAGAGGGAATGTTTGTTTTTTTGTCTAAATTAATCCAGATCTAGCTAGTTTTGTACCATATCTTATATATATGCAAATGAAGTGCAAAATTTCAGAAATCAATATGCATATTTTGCTTACTCTAGGAACTTCTGTAGATAACTCTTGCTACATTGTGACCATGTTATCTTGCCACTGCCCAGTGTAGGGCTCATTATGTAAGTGGTCGGATCGCAGCCATTATCTGCTAGTGGACCATCGTGACGCATGCCTAGACTGGATACAGAAACAAAATTAAAAAAATTAAAGGACAACATTTTCTATAAAATATAAGTAGGCAAATAATTTATCGTATTCATTTAATAGTTACTTGTGTCCGATCTCATGGGCTACGACGTAGACGCTCTCAAAGTGTCTTCCTTCATTGACGGTACAGCTGCTTGTCACAGTACACATACCGGCTACTGGCGCCAATCCTTTGAAACAAAACCCAAGTTTTAGGATCCAAAAATCAAAATAATTACTCATAATATTTATTATTTACATACCCACAACTTGACTGCTCACTTTTCCATTTTTATTTACAACATACAGATCTAAACCAGTTAATATTAAGGCGTGGTCCCAATGTAGTGGGTCATTGTCACCGGGAGGATTTTCTAACCTTTGCCATGTACAGAAATTACTTAGAAACCTGTCAATATCGTGTGGCCTCTTCAAATTGATAGGATCTTCATGAAGAATCTCAAGTCTCTTCAATATAAAGTTAACTGGTCTTCCTAAACTGGGATCATTATAAATTAGTTGCACTGCATTGATCATTGCCAATACGAATCTTACCAATTCTCTCTCTGTTTCTTTGGGAAAATTGACTGTCATGTGTTTGTATAAATCTCTATCAACAAACACAGCAGTTTCTACAAATATTGCTGGCAGTACGGCTCTCTTGTGTCGGCTCTCTTCTATGACTAATCTACCAACGAAATCACTTATAGTTTTATTTCTATGTGCTAAATTTAGTTTAAATTTATCTAAATTTTGTTCTTGACCTATGTTTGTGTTTGAATCTATATCTCTTTTTCTTCTATGTTTTGACCAAGTCTTTGCTGGTACGGGCGTTTCGGTAAAATTAGTGCCATATTTTTCATGACAAATATCTTCATTCTCTTCATTTTTAACGTCCATAATAGAACGTTTCATTATAATATGAGGTTTCATTTCTTCGTTTTGGAATCTCTCTGGCAGTGGATGTATATAATAGTAACTATCATTGGTTTTTATAATGCCTCTCTGAAAAAAAATAGCAATTACTTGCTTATGAGAAATCTTTTAATCTTTGCTGACGTTTCTGGACTCACAAAAGTGTTAAAAATAATGACAATAAGTTAACAGCGCAAGAAATAATCAATGACATCACCAACGATGTATATGAATTACGAAATGTTAGATAAAAAATTAGTTTAGAATCTGTTAAATTATAAAATAATCAAATTTATCTTACCACATCTTCACACGCATACAAAGCAGCATTCTCACTCTTATAATAACAAGAATCTAATTCCTCATCCGCGTGTTGGTCAAGGACAACCTCGGTGCCATTCAACCATCTCTTCATAAGTAGGAACTGCGGGTCTAGGAAACTGTTTCGTGGACTAAGACTTATATTAAGGTGTTTCTTCAAAGCGATCAAATCCTGATGAGTTTCTAGTGATCTTTTATGGCGTTTTGGTCGTTTTAAATGAGCTATCTCGAACTGAGCATCTGTCAAATAAAAAAATATTGTTATATCAAAAATATCTGTTCGCCTTTTCGTTTCTTGTATTTCATCAAAAACATCACATACATTTCATAAATCCATGTTATGTGAATGCTAATTTTAGTAGGATAGGATATAAAATAAAGGACACGTTGAAGCATTATGGGTTGCGAGTCTACCTTTAGCCTCGATGGTTGTTGATTCGATTGCTGCCAGATCTTTGCATTTAACTTACAAATATCTGTTTCCGGTCTAGTCATTTGTCCTTGTGGGTCTCCCCACCGTGCCTCGAACAGCACGTTAAGCTGTCGGTTCCAATTGTTATCACATAACATCTAATAATAATCGTTAACTCTTGATAAGTAAATTGCTCTTATCCAATGAGTTACTGGTGCCCCCTTAGGGTTACAGTGGTCAGATAGCAATCGCTCTGTGTAAAAACGAGTAACATATCAAATCCGGACAAAAGTAATAAGACCTCGGGTAAATTGTCGTATAGTACCAGGAATAATGCTAGGAAGAAGGAGTTTTTAAGGAAGCTGAGGTATTTGCTAAGTTAGCGGTGAAGAAAGTTTGTTGACCTGATCTATTCTTTATAAATCGATGGTTACACATTTATAAATAACACCAGCTTACCGTTATGATTGGCACCAAACAGAAACAGCTTTTCCGCTTCGGAAAGATGATTGAGGAGTTGAGTCGAGTGTTCCTGAAACAATACATGTAATTATGTGAATATATTTAAATAACATATTCTTAAACACGCTAAGCATTATTATAATATTTAAAGTAATTTCGACAATAATTAAGTTGTACATAATTATCTTACGGACAATTTAAGCTCATCAAAATGCGTTTATTATCTAGGAAGTGTGTGTAACGGCATTGGATTATTAAAAACTATGAAAATTTAAAACGTCGTTCAATTCAAATGGCAGGCAATAACTATTGTTCTATAGTTATTAGCAAGAAAATAGCCTCGACACTTTTCGACAATGGACCTTTTTTCACACGGATCTTGTGCTTAATCGAAAATGATGTGTGGACCAAGAATAGGATAATAGTCTAGATAGTAGCTATCCTATTAGAAATTTGATTTTTGGAAAAAATATTTGCCCAGATTTTTTTATAGCTTCGAAGTTTTAGAACTTTTTTGACATCTTTCTTTAAAATAGTTGCTAGTAATTTTTTGTTGTATCTTGTTTGGCATTAAGATAATATAACGATATGGACGACCAACGAACGTCACGGTCCTAAATAGCTCTATCAAAGTTTCCTACCCACTTGAGGTATATATACAACTTTCCAACGTAAGTCGTTGGGCTTCGGCCCAGGGCTTCGACCCGCCAGGCAATATCACCAGCCTGGTCGGAGGACCCTCCCTTAGTGTTGGAGGGCATTTATAATGACGTACCCTCCACAGCGGTAAGTGATATAGTCAAAGAAGAGCATTAGAGTAAGAATTGTTTCATCAAAAATTACCAGTTACTAATTTAATTAAAGAAGTCGACAAACTTCTAAAACTCCGAAGCTGTATAAAAAAGCTGGTCAAAAGGGTTCAATGCCCGTTCGGAGCAGATGTTTGTACTGACCATACAATCATGTGTGGGTGTGTTTCTCCTTGTCATTGTGTGTGTTTCCAGACTCCCGACACAGGATATAACTATCCTAATGGGGGCAGTGTGTAGCGTTTATTTATTTATACGCTTTGAACTTAGTACTTAACCCACAGTACGTAAAGACACAATTGTTTGTTTTTGATTATTGTAAAAATCATAAATGAGTTGTTCCGTGTTTGAGTCTTCATTCTTCTTAGATAATCTCGACATTTCCTTATTTATTTACAAAATTATTGCGACGCTAAGAATACTTTCTAAAAGTTTTTTAATAACGTATTGGTGTTTCAGTTAGTTAGGTAGAAAAGATCATCTATTTCTATGTTTCGATAAGATTTGTTAATACTTTCTGCGGTTTGGACGAGTGCTTATGATTATAAATATATATAAAACGGGACCCTATTACTAAGATGTTACGTATGTAGGTGCATAATGTATTATACATGTGTGAGTGGCTGCGCCCACCACTAGATAATTGTTAATACAATAAAGCAGTGCGTTGTCAACTAGCGATCGTTTCACTTGTCCTCGCATACCGAACAGTGGCAACTTCGAACTACCCGCGTTTGTAAAAGTTATAAAATGTCTATTGTGCAATTCGGATTTTTAAATGTTTTTGACCACAATATACATTCATGGAATACGTATAAAGGTTTTATGTGGTGAAGTTGCTGGACGGCCATTTTACTCCAAGACGTGTCGGGTTTGGTGAAAGGCATACCTTTTATGCGGCTTCTCAACAAGTTGGAGAATCTCACTCACAATGGGCGGCAAGATTACGAGGTTTGATGGCTCACTGTGGGTTTTTAAACATCGAAGAGGCTCTTCGTGACCGATTCGTGATGGGCATGCGCCCAGGAATTGAAAAGGAAAAGCTGTATGCACAAGACCTGACTGAACTCACGTTCTCTAGAGCTGTCGAGATAGCGGAGAACTTAACTTGCGCTCGGACAACGGCAGCAGTTAGTGCGAGCGGCTTCGACACCGGTTGTGTTTCCGCGTCCGATACGCAGCTGTATAAGATTTCGAAAAGTGTCGTGAAAGTAAAGTGTATGGTGGGCGCAGCCACTCACACATGTATAATACATTATGCACCTACATACGTAACACTCCTCCCCCTAGTAAATTATATTTACTAACTACTATTTTATAATATCAAAAGTACTTAATGTTGGGACGCTTACGTAACAATCTTGTTGCTGGAACTATCGGGTCGACCTGGGCTTCATGAAATTCGTCATCAGAACTGCGAGTCTCCGATACAACATTTGGTGAGTCCAACAATTCATTCGATGTATCCCGTCGTTCAGTATGACTTTGTTGCATATCACTCTCAGTGTCACTTTCCCCCGAAGACGACGCAACATTAGGTACGTAAATCTCTGCTCTTAAAACAAAAGCCGAGGCGAGGTCAAGGTTCTGGTTTCCGGGGATAGATCAAGCTATAGAAAAGATGATAGGATCTTGCGAGGTTTGCATACAACTTCGCCCCTCCCCTCCTCGGGCACCACCCGCTCATTGGGAATTTCCTCCGTATCCTTTCTATAGGATACATATCGACTTTCTGGGACCAATTAAGGGCTGTGTCTACCTAATAATAGTAGATGCACACACAAAATGGGTCGAAGTGTACAATATGAAAACAGCTACCACCTCAGCTTCAGTAATATGTAATCTATGTGATTTTATATCAAGATTCGGTATTCCGAACACGATAGTAAGTGATAATGGCACAGCTTTCTGTTCGCAAGAGTTTAATTCTTTTTGTATTTCGAACGGTATTTCGCATCTCACGTCTCCGGTATATCACGCGCAGAGTAACGGCCAAGCGGAAAGTATTGTTAAGATTGTAAAAAGAGGAAATTAATCGTGTCTTTTGTTTACTCATACGCAACGGGACGCAACTATAAATTTAATGAGATACTTGATGGATTACCGAAATTCTATTCATACTACCACGGGGTTGTCTCCTGCTGAACTGGTTTTCGGTCACAAATTAAGATCTCGTTTAGACCTTATTCATTTAAACCCGTCAAAATCTTCGTCCTCGCGCGTGTCTAATAGAGTTAAAAATCAACAGTATTTGCGAACTGAAAAAATAACACATTTTAAAAGAAAATGTTTTAAAATAAATGACTTTGTGCTGTATAAAACTTTTTTAAATAAGTCAAAATTTCCATGGGGTAAAGGAATTATTGTAAAACGATTAGGTAAAGTTTTGTATTTAGTCCAAGATATAATAAGTTTAGAATGTCATAAAAGACACATCAATCAATTGATGTCGTACAAAGGGACCAGTAACAATCATTGGGACAGTGTACTGATAAAAAATACATACCCCGGGTCTTGTACGCCAACATTGTATTCGGCGCAAACGCAGTCGCCGTCGACGTCAGCGCCACCTAGAACTTCGACTCCACCGCCGACTCCTTCAGACATTTCTCCCATACATGAACCATTCGATGTAACTATAACAGAGCAAGATGCCCAGTCTCCAAATGTAATTTCACATGGCTCGGTTCCCGGGAGAAGAGCAGAGATTTACGTACCTAATGTTGCGTCGTCTTCGGGGGAAAGTGACACTGAGAGTGATATGCAACAAAGTCATACTGAACGACGGGATACATCGAATGAATTGTTGGACTCACCAAATGTTGTATCGGAGACTCGCAGTTCTGATGACGAATTTCATGAAGCCCAGGTCGACCCGATAGTTCCAGCAACAAGATTGTTACGTAAGCGTCCCAACATTAAGTACTTTTGATATTATAAAATAGTAGTTAGTAAATATAATTTACTAGGGGGAGGAGTGTTACGTATGTAGGTGCATAATGTATTATACATGTGTGAGTGGCTGCGCCCACCACTAGATAATTGTTAATACAATAAAGCAGTGCGTTGTCAACTAGCGATCGTTTCACTTGTCCTCGCATACCGAACATAAGACTCCACTGTCCGTCCGTCCGTCTGTCTTTCTGTCTATCGTCTGTCACTAGGCGGTATCTTATGAACCGTGGTAGAACATGCTCCCAGTACAAATGAGCCTGTTCAAATAGGGATGTAATACCTTTTCACAGAAAATCGGCGTAAAGTAACAGCATCATTAGGTACTGTTGCCTTTCGTGTGATGAGTGAGCGCCGGAGACCCAATCTATCACCCCCTTTCTTCGTTTTTCATGAAATAAAAAAAAAGAATGTTATCCATTTTATACCTCTCCACCTCATTTCTAATCGTACGTGAAAGGTATCATACAAATAATTTTTAATCAAAATTACGCAGCCTTATGCAATTGGATCTTTTATAAATGATCGGTTTGCTTCGCTTACGTAATAGATAGAAGAATCCTTTACACATAATCAAAATTACGTAGCCTTTAGAAGTAGTAGAGCCATACTCTTCGCAGCACAATTGGACTGTCATAACCGGGTAAGTACTACCCATTCTTAGAAAATCTGCATAAAGTAACAGATTACTGTTCCGTTTCGTGCACCGGAGACCCAATCTCCCACCCGCTCCACTGTCTTCCTTTTTCCCATGCCATCCTTTCTCTCCATTTCCTTGGGTTGGCAACGCGCATGTTATACTTCAACGGTCGCGCACGTTCATAGGTTGAATGCATACCATCAGGTTTTTAAAGGCGTCGGGATGTGACGACCCCATCGCCCGCTGTTGGGATAACCTCTGTCACAACAGAGATTATTCCACCAGTGCAATCAGTCACACTGGTGGTAGGTCTTTTGTTGCAAGAGGTCGGCTAGGTAGGTACCACCGCAGTGTCCAATATTCTGCCGCCAAATAGTAGTGTTTAGGCACTACTGTGTTCCGGTTTGAAGGGCATTGTACGCTAGTGAAATTATTGGGCGAACGAGATTGAAGAACTAATATCTCGAGGTTGGCAACGCGTGAGTGGCACCTACTAATGGTGCTGCAAGCGCTCATAGGCTGCGGCAGCCACTTACAATCAGGTGGGTCGTATGCTTGTTTGCCAACTTCTAACATAAAAAAAAAAAAAAAAATCAGGTGAAACCTATGCTTACTTGCCATGTCATGAAATAAAGAACAAAAAAGAATCTTATCCATTTTGTATATACCTCTCCACCTCATTTATAATCGTACGTGAAAGGTATCATACAAATAATTTTTAATCAAAATTACGCAGCCTTATACAATTGGATCTTTTACAATTGATCAGAGATGGTGCACTCGCAATAGCTCCTGGAAACAATGAAAGTGTTTACGCGCGGTTTGCTTCGCTTACGTAATAGATAGCAGAGTCGTTTACAGATAATTACGTTTTCTCGCTACCTATTACAAAAGAGCGTTTTGTTTTTTTTATCTCCAGTTCGGATGTAACTTCATATATAAAATTTATTATAATATAAAAATACTCTTGCATACAAAATAGGACTATTAGATAGCAAAACTCGTACAATGAAATACAAATAATAATGAGTATATATGTAAAAAACTGACATTTCTCGGAACATTATAAACGAATGAAAACATTTCCCTTCAACAACAATCAAAATTAAAAAAGAGTATTAGTAGAGTCGTGCTATTTTCGATATAAACGCTCTCGACCGCGGACCTAATACACTCAAAGAAAATATCGACAGTGTCTATTAAATGACTATAACAACCTCCTAGCTAACTGCTTTGACTGATTTTTTTTTTTTTATAAAGAATATCAGCAATGCTTTATCAAGGCATTACTAATATTCCTATTGCCCCTCCAAATAAGCTCGAGGCTTGCGCTAGGAGTGGGTACGACAATAGCCCAAGGGGTCAGGATCGAACCCTCGACTCTTGCGTTAACGAGAGAAGTCCTTCTACCGTTTAGCTATTGAGGCTTCAATTCAATCAAACGTAACGAATAACGATCAGTAGATTAAGCAGCTTTAGGCGTAGTCAGTCAGTCAGTCAGATTGGTGACTGCGTAGTGGTATTTCAACTGAGCGTCTCCGTCTTTCGGGGTAATTCGAAAAAATTTATAACCCATTGAAACACAGTGAACATCCTTGTGCCATAGTGGGCCGCCACGGGTTCGCTTGTGAAAATGTGACGCCCTGGCGCTGAAAAGTTGATAATCCAAGCAAATCCAGAGGCCAGTACAGGCGACGTTGGTTCTCCACTAACAACACGGTAAGGGCAAGGACCAAGCACCGCAAGCCCGGACTCCTCTTCGGTACCCTTTTTTTCCTCTTCCCTTTCTTGCACCTTTATGATATTACTGACGTTGTAAGTATACAGTACAGGCGACGTTGGTTCTCCACTAACAACACGGTAAGGGCAAGGACCAAGCACTGCAAGCCCGGACTCCTCTTCGGTACCCTTTTTTTCCTCTTCCCTTTCTTGCACCTTTATGATATTACTGACGTTGTAAGTATACAGTACAGGCGACGTTGGTTCTCCACTAACAACACGGTAAGGGCAAGGACCAAGCACCGCAAGCCCGGACTCCTCTTCGGTACCCTTTTTTCCTCTTCCTTCTTGCATGTTTATGATATTACTGACGTTGTAAGCTATGACAAATAATCTATAGAGTACCTATATTATTTATGGTATAAAAACAATGAATGCAGAAATGTAAAGTGCAAATTCCGTCGACAATAGGGACTCTCAAATGTCAAATGCGAATGCTTACCTTGACAATTGAACAGGCGAAGGAAATTGTGACACCCCGAACCTATTCATAAACCGTCACGCCGATATTATCGGCATAAGCACGATTTAATAGATTCAATAATGCGATATGTGTATAAATCGATTGCACTTTAACACCAGTTTGTTAAAGCCTAATTTATATCATTAGAAAGTAAACTCTTCAGTGGAATGTTGTGGAATATATTTATGGAAAAAAATACACGAGTGAAAATTTAAATAGCATATTTCATTGAAATAAAGATACAGTTGTTGTTAAAATTAACATATACTTTTGGTGAATTCTTTTTTCTAGAATTTTCATCGATATCCATCGTCGTAGCTCAGATGCGATAGAGAAAAATAATATGAATAGAGTGATCGGGCCCATCAATGTTCCAATTCAAATCCAATTACGTCACACGTAAGAGTGAGTCGGCGAAGTGTGACATTGAGTGATAAGTGTGACCTAAGTTTCGTGACGTCACATTTCAAAATCTAATACATCTAAGTATTAAAACACAAACTTTGAACTATTCGCGAAACCTTTAAAATTTTACGTAATTGAACTCATTTCGGAACTGCTGCTTTATTTCTAATATTTATTTCTGTGAAATTGCAAAAATTGACGTCGCACCAAGGAGGTTTCACAATTAATGTGACAAGGATGGGGGTGAGCTAAATAAATCTTGAAATTCTTCCTTATTAAATTATCTCAAATTTGTACGGGACCGCTCCGGAACCTTCTACAAAAAAAATCATCGAAATCACATAACAAAATTATTACCTAACATAAAAAAAAATTGATAGATCTTTATTTAATAATTTTTGATTACCTTATCGTAATAAAATGTTCTGATTATTTCAATGGAAGCGAGATAATTGAGATCAAGTGTTTATACTAAAAAAATATATTCAAATGTATGTATTTAAATAAGCTTCATGTAAGCGAGGAGGTCCAAGGCTTACGTTACGGTAAGCAGGCAGCGAAATCGTTATCTATATACATATAGAAAAATTGTAAATAGATTTTTTGATGTGTTTGTCCACGCTTATTTTTATAATGTCTGGTACAATTTAGATGTATTTGATAGTGATGCGGGCTTACTATTAACTTTAAATAAAAATTCTATTCAATTTTGACAGTAAATCGATTCAAATTTTTAAGTGAAACCTCTAATGCGACTTCTAAAGCGATTTAACGTTTCACGCACGAGGGAGAGAGAAAGAAAGATACACAAAGGTAGAAAATAGGAGAGTGAAAGAGAAAGAAAGATACACAAAGGTAGAAAGTAGGAGAGTGAAAGAGAGTGAGTTGGTAGATCCCAAGCACATGCGCGTAGTATTTTTGCTATGCAGCGAAGTAAATGTGCTATGCTAGGTTTGGATATTTCTCCACTCGAAAATGACAATTAAAAGATGCGATCAATTGTGAATTGTAAGTAATGTTAATAAAGTTTGTCTTAAAGAAACAATATGATTTCACTAAAAATCAATTTCTACCGTTGCTATTTTCATTTCCATATTACGAAGTTTCACATGACGCACAAATATATATAGTTAATGGTAAAAACATTTTTATATGTACATTTCTGTCCCCCTACACGTATAGGATAGATTTGTACGTGATATATTACACAAAGACTGAAACATTTTCTAAAGATTTTTTCAGTGATCTTAAAGATATTATTGCGTTAATATTTTATGTATCATAAATTTCAATAATAAATATGTAATTCTAATTCCATGTGAATAAAGCCGCTGGTAACAGTTGTGGCGAGTAAAGTCAGGTTCACCACAAAATACTCATCAAGTAATGTTTGCATATCTTAAAAAAATACATATGAAAATACCGATGCCTTTGTATAGTTGTAATTAATTAAAAACAAAGAGACGATAGATGAAGATACGAACAACACAAAATTAACAATAATTTTTCTGCGTTTAAAAATAATTATGTTTGAATTAACTGTTAAGTTTAAAATTACCTCACTATTATACGACGACGTTGTGGCGCAGCTATAGCGAACCTGCCTTAAACGCCACAGGTCGCGGGTTTGATTCCCGCTCGGAGCATAATATGTTTGTATCGACCATGCAAGCATATTTTCCAGTCTGTGTGTATTGTCCTTGTCTTTGTACATATGTGTTTCCGGACACAGGATATCACTATCTTAAGGGCCGTTGAGTGTGCAATGTTTATTTCATTCAATTTATTTATACATACCTACGGAAGCATTTTTCTTCACCAAGAAATTGACGTATATTTTTGTCTTGGTGACTTAAATCAAGCCCTGCCGAAAAGACTAAAGCTTTCAAGTTATAACGGATTCGTACAATAAAATATTAAGTGGGCCTTTATAAATATAATACTTGAAATCATTTGCTAATTTGATCTAAAGCGTTTCAATTCGGCGAAACTCTTATATAGTTTATATCTTTGCTATGTCTGATCTTCGTCTTCTTCTTCTTCATCCTAGCATTATTCCCTGTATTTTATGTACCCAGGGTCTGCTTATTACTCTTATCCGGATTTGACAGGTTACTAGTTTTTACACGGAGCGATTGCCATCTGACCTCCGCAACCCTAAGGGCGAACCAGTAACTTTTTTTTTTTTTTTTTTTTTATGTTAGAAGTTGGCAAACAAGCATACGGCCCACCTGATGGTAAGTGGCTGCCGCAGCCTATGAGCGCTTGCAGCACCATTAGTAGGTGCCACTCACGCGTTGCCAACCTCGAGATATTAGTTCTTAAATCTCGTTCGCCCAGTAATTTCACTAGCGTACAATGCCCTTCAAACCGGAACACAGTAGTGCCTAAGCACTACTATTTGGCGGCAGAATATTGGACACTGCGGTGGTACCTACCTAGCCGGCCTCTTGTAAAAAAAGACCTACCACCAGTGTGACTGATTGCACTGGTGGAATAATCTCTGTTGTGACAGAGGTTATCCCAACAGCGGGCGATGGGGTCGTCACATCCCGACGCCTTTGAACTCATTGGACAAGAGCAATTTACTTATCAAGAGCTAACGATTATTATCAGATGTTATGTGATAACAACCGGGACCGACAGCTTAACGTGCTCTCCGAGGCACGGTGGGGAGACCCACAGACAAACGCCCAGACCGAGACAGAAATTTTAACAAACATCTGCCCGAGCGGGAATCGAACCCGCAACCGTCGAAACTTAAGGCAGACACGCTACCCACAACGCCACAATGGTGTCAATCTTTGCTATGTCTGATGACAGTCATCAACTCCGATAAGCGCTCCTCGTCAGAGGAGCTCTTGAAGAGGACTTGCACCTTGAAGAGATTCCGCTCTTATGCGTTCGGGAAAACAGACGCCGCAAGAGCATCAATATTAATAATAATTAAAAATATAGCATTAATAATAATTAACATTAAAAGCTTCTACAGAAGTAGTCTCTAGGGCACATGTTCTCTTATTGTAAAAACAGTTATAAATAACCATGTAAAACCAGTGATTTTGGTAGTATAAATTAATAGTAAATTAGCTTTGAAGATGATTGAAACGTACAATACAAAAATTATGTACAAACGTTGTTCAGTGCATTGTTCTTAATATCATAATGATTGCTATTAAGATCTCCACCATAAAACAAGATTTTTTTTCCATGCGTGCAAAATACAGGGTCGGAGTAATAAAATGGTTACCATGAATCGGTTCAAGGTTTAACAGAGGAACATCGTGTTATGTTCTATTGTATAATTAGTCTTGCTGTTTTAAGTCTGAATGGCTGGACTCGAAAGAGGGAGAGAAGTGAGTGGCAGTATTTGTACTGATGCGTTTTTTTTCGACTAATTTTGAAGTTGATGCTCAAAGCGTCTTCGGTTCTCTTCCTCGCTCTCAACGAAAAATTAAATAAAATACTAAATTAACGATTTAACGATTATTATTATACTAATATATTTAAACATAGTATACATTTAAATTTCACGTGTCCTGTATATTTTATATTATTGTTACATTTTTACAAAGCTGTAACTAAGAAACCAATTGAATTATTGCAATTATAATTTCAGCGTGAACCAAGTCTGTAAGTATTTTAGCGTTTACGCAAAAACTACTGAAACGGATTTGGATAAAATTTTTAATTGGTTGAATTAGATTGCTTCTATACCGGAAAGTATTAGGTCCCTGTGGAATTATCAAAAAACTTCGTTATCGCGACGTGGGCTTAGGTAGTAAGTATTCAATCAGCGGAGTAAAAATTATTATGAAAACGTTAAATGAAAAAAAAAAGTACGTGAGCGTGCCGTACAGTATCTATACATCTTTACAATCATTGTTATATCATATATATGACCTTATAGTTTAAGGTCACTTCTTTTGGTACATTACAGCGTCTCAATGTCATGGCATCGCTTTGCAATTAAAAGATCTTCATTGTAACTAGAAAATATATTAGACGTGTTTAGTTTAAAAGCAAATCAGTACGGCTGGTTCATAAAAAAATAAATTTACCGGCGTCGGGATGTGACGACCCCATCGCCTGCTGTTGGGATAACCTCTGTCACAGCAGAGATTATTCCACCAGTGCAGACAGTCACACTGGTGGTAGTTCTTTTGTTGCAAGAGGCCGGCTAGGTAGGTACCACCGCAGTGTCAAATATTCTGCCGCCAAATAGTAGTGTTTAGGCATTACTGTGTTCCGGTTTGAAGGGCACTGTACGCTTGTGAAATTACTGGGGAGACGAGATTTAAGAACCAATATCTCGAGGTTGGCAACGCGTGAGTGGTACCTACTAATGGTTCTGCAAGCGCTCATAGGCTACGGTAACCACTTACCATCAGGTAGGCCGTATGCTTGTTTGCCAACTTTTAACATAAAAAAAAAAAAATTGGCCTCAGAATTTTGTGTGCCCAGTGCCCAAAGGGCTTAATACGTCCCAGTATGGCTTCACACTTTCCCTGCCTGCTGAGCCGCAATTCAATTTTTTTACTATTGTGTGTACTGTCTGGACTGTGAAAGGGCTTAGAAGGCCCTGCCTATAGGTTATTTTATAACTGACGCGTAATAGTAACTTTATGTAATAATTTTTATCAAGAACGCAATTGACATAACAATTTTGTTCAAATAACTTTCTCCTCGAGATGTTGTTTTAGACAAAAATTGACGGGTTATTATTGTCAAAAAGGTTGTCACATTTTGATCGAGGAACAAGTGATTAAGCTTATTGACTGCAATATATTTAACGATTGATCCAATAATTGTGATGTTACTTTTATCGGTAGCACTCATTATAAAATATAAGAAAATATAAGAAAATATAAGAAATGAAAAAAAATAGATTAGCCGGAACAGACAGACAGACAAACAAAAAATTGTTTTTTAATCTAAGTACTGCATATACTTTCAAATACATTTTGTAAAAAGCAGTTAATTTGGAATTACAAACAGACATTTTAATTGTATTTATTAGTATAGATTATGATAATGTCCTCAGTGACTGAATATGGGAATGAGATTAAAATAATTCAGGTTGTGTTTTTATATTGTGATCTGCCGTGAGATTGGAATCGTTATAGTGAACTGGTTTTGTTGTTTATGCATCTTACGGGTAGTGTTGTGACATCTCGCATACTAATATTCAGATTATGGTAGGGAGCCCACGATGCTAAATGGGGATTTACTCGAGCGTTGTAGAGACCTATTGGGATGCAAAGCTTAGATGATAAGAAGAAAAAATGTTATATGATATATACCTTTACATCGGTGGGGGAAGCGGCTATAGATTTTTAAATATGTAATAAAAAAACTGTTGCATGGACATCCTCGAGCGCGTCAGATATTGATAGCATCAATGCCCTACGTATTTTTAATAATGTACGTATGTTAATCTGATCGTTTGCATGATGCGGGTGGTTGTATTTAAGGGTTGAAAATGAAAAAAAAAAAAAAATTAATCGAGCGCGTCAGATTTTCTAAGGGAGTGTTAAGTGCACCAAAAAAAGCTCTCATTCACTAATCTGATGATTTCGATGGGACGCAAACTGGCGGTCATTTTCATAATGTGCAAAAAAATTCGCCATTTTGAAATACTCAAGCGCGTCGGATTAAGATATATGTGGTTCATTTTTATGTTCTAAACATACTGTCTCATAATCTGACGATTATCTAGAGGGATTCGCCTGATCTGACAAAAAAAAATCGAAAAACGGTTCACCTTAAAGGCCATCCCTGCAACTTCCCGCTAATTCCATTCCTAGGCGCTTAAAATTGTACTTATGATATTTTTGAGCTCAAAATATAATTTATGTGATATTTTGAGCGCCCTGAGTTCAAAGAACTAATATTAAAATTTTTAATTTTTCTTAGCGGGAAGTCAAAAAATTTTTTTCTATTCTTTTAAATCATTAAACTTAATTAATTGAAAAGATCAGGAAATAGCATGCAATTAAATAAGTGTATGCGTTTTTAGTAGAATAAATGTATTTATAAAAAATTACTTAAAAAAAAGCTTAAAATAGTTTAATATTTTATATTTATTTGATTAATAAATCATCATCTTCATCCGAGGCATTATCTCGAAATAAATGTTAACAAACTTGACAAAACTAATTTATATTTTAATTTATTTTTAATAATTTATTATTAAAGAGCTAAAACAACCGTGAGCGAGTGTACTAAACCCTGCCCCCTTCATACCGCATACGGTTGAGACCCAAAAACGTGTTACTGCGCAGGGTTCAAGTTACATTTAACAGACTATACCACGTGTCTTTATGATCAGCTGTGATGGCGTCATGGCAGCAGAAACCAGAGTGGGGACGGAGTGAGAGAGTAATAGATAGAGAAAGAGTGAGAGAGGAATAGAAACGCGGAGAAGGAAATGTAGGCATCACGCAACTGCACGCATTTAACTTTATCGACGAATTTTTGTGATTTCGGCTTGCGGAAATCGTCAGATTATATATTTTTCATTATTCTTGAATTATTTCCTTCAAAATAAAAAAATTTAGCTACGCTCGAGAATGTCAAGATGACGTTTTTTTACAACTTTTTGCCCTCCCCTTTTTTACGTCACTCTCAAATTGTCAGATTAGTGGAATATACACTTTTTAGGATGTAAATAACTCACCCTACCTTAATCTGACGCGCTCGAGAATTTCTGATGGTCAATTTTTTTACTAATCTGATCCTGTATCCTTTACGGGCGGCCTTATATATGGGCCTCATGTTTTGTGGAGGTACTTAACCGGGTACAAGGTATCCCCTGTATATTAATCTGACGCGCTTTAGTAAATCCCGAAATCCCCGCTTGGGCTCCCCTACTATTATAAATGATAGTACCTGGTTGACCGAGCTATGCTCGGTTTGTTTTTGTTTTTGGTAAATCGAAAGTCATTAAGGGTAACTCGATTGAAGCCTTACCTGGATAATAAAATAATGATTTCGACAACAAGTTATATCCGCAAAAATTGGGATTGTTGAGTATTTTGTTAAATTCTAATGGACGCATCGCTGTCAGTCAGTGACATATTATAATAAATTAAAGAAAACGTCAATGTTATTGTAGAAATGTTTGTCATTCGATTCAATTCAATAAATCCTTGTTCCCATAGCAACGCGTGGTCGCTCAAGTGCGCTGTGAATTTACTTATATATTTTGACATTTTTAATTTATTTTGTTGATAATAGATGGCGTGTCGACAACGGCCTGAAAATACGGACAAAGCCACATTTTCTAAAAATAAATCCTAGCTAGATCGATTTATCGTCCCCGAAAACCCCTGCATACTAAATTTCATGATAATCGGTGCAGCCGTTTCTGAGATCCCAATTATATATATATATATACAAGCATTCCTCGTTTAAAGGTATTAGATAGATATACATACTTATAAAGGAATGCAATTAGTTGTGTGACGTCTCAGAAAAAAATTAAATTAATTTCAAATCTAAATTCCATTCTTACCAACTCGATGTCTGGAAATCCACAACAGCGCGATTTAGAAGACATTTTCTTTTCGCTTAAAAATATTTTTCAGTAGGGTCATCAGCAACACACTTCCCGAAAAAAAATAATGAGTGAGCAGACCCTGTGTAAATAAATATATGATAAATGTTTTTATATCCCCAATATTATAGAGTACGTATTTATCAAAAACTTACTCCCTAGAAATCCAACTAACCTAGATACCCATATGTTCCAGTTATACAATACTTTAAACATGACTTTATGTTTGACCTCTATTTTATAATGTATTATACGGGCTCCTTTCACATAGAACACTGGCCTAAATTAATTGAAAACTATTGAATCAAATATTTTTTTGTCAACCTTAAACGGGACAAGTACACAATTAATATTAATGTTTTTTGTAATCAAAATCTATACAAACAAATTGAATTGAAGTGTCTGTTTGTAATTCTAAATTTACAGATTTTGTTTGTCTGTCTGTTTGTTCCGGCTAATCTCTGAAACGGCTAGCTGGATTTTAATGGGACTTTCACTGGCAGATAGCTGATGTTATAAGGTAACTTAGACTGATGATGACTTTCTGGCGCAGCAGTAGCGAATCTGCCTTATGCGCCACAAGTTGCAGGTTCGATTTCCACTTGAAGCAGATGTTTGTATTGACCATACAGAAATGATTTTGTTCTTGTCATTGTGTGTTTCCGGACCCCCGACACAGGATATAACTATCCTAATGGGGGCCGTAGAATGTGTAGCGTTTATTATTATTATTTTATTTTAGAAATACAATTATGGTACCGTGCAATAAAGAAAAATCCTTACACCACGCAAGCGGAGTCACAGGTGAAGCTTGTGTATAATATAAGTAGAAGGCGCGGCTCGACAAATGCCTTATGGTTGCGACATCGAAATTCAATTTTATTTGAATTTCGCTGAACAATTTGTCATCGATATGTTAATTTCGTTTTAATAATCAATTCATTGCACTATTTCGATTAGTTCCTAACATTATACTTTAGATATTTATTGCGCTGAAGCAGATTGCTTACTGTCTGTAATGCAAAGAAAACAAAATTTTGTCCAATGGTAGTCGATGACGTATTGTTTTGCACGTGTTAAACTTTTTAAAGTTTATATACTTACATATAATGCACGCAAATAAGCAATACCATGTCAACCCACACGAATGTCATTTCGAGAAAAACGCGTTTGAAAATTTTAAACAATTTGCTTTATATGATTTTTTTTATGTACATAAAAGTTTGCAAACTGCATATTTCGTATATAATATAACCGGAAACATTTAAAATAATACATAAATTGCATGATAAAAAATGTCTTTTTAGAAGTTTTAAAGCTTAAAACCCTACAAATATTAAAGAAAAATGTTCTTCACCCATTTACCAACACTTCTGCATATATAACTCAGTTTTTCAATTTTGTGGGTTGACATGATATTGCTTATTTGCGTCCATATATTAGTAGTAGAACCATGTTGCTCTCAGCACAAAGGGCTGGCTCGACCGGGATAAGTAATACCCTTTTACAGAAAATCGGCGTAAAGTAACAGTAGCAGTAGGTACTATTGCGTTTCGTGCGATGAGTGAGACCCTTAATTTCCTCTCTCCTATCCCTTGGGTTGGTAACGCGCATGTGATACTTCAAGTCTCGCGCGTTCATAGTTTGCCGTGACTCCTTACTATCAGGCGGACCGAAGAATCAGGCGAATCAAGGGACTCAATGGAAAGTCAAGGGACCAACACTATCGACGGAGAGGAAAGAATGAGAAACCAACTTATACTATAAAAAAACTGCGTTTGACCATGAGTTTGAGGATCGCTGTGACGCAGCGATAGCAAATATGCTATTGGTCGCGGATTCGCACCCGATAGGGGCATATGTTTGTATTAACAATACAAGCATGTGTTCTGGAGAGGATGGTTTTGATTCTGTTTGTGTGCTTCCGGACCTACAAAACAGGATATAAATTTGTTATTTGTGGCCGTTAAGTCTTCTTCATCCTACCATTATTCCCGGTATTTTTTGTACCCAGGGTCTGCTTATTACTCTTATCCGGATTTGACAGGTTACTAGTTTTTACACGGAGCGATTGCCATCTGACCTCCGCAACCCTAAGGGCGAACCAGTAACTCATTGGATAAGAGCAATTTACTTATCAAGAGTTAACGATTATTATCAGATGTTATTGATAATTACCGGGACCGAGAGCTTAACGTTCTCTCCGTGGCACGGTTATTTGTGACCGTTAAGTATTAGTTAGTAACGCTTAGTTATTTATTTTGTTCATTAGGTAACATACTTTTGGAAGTCCCAAAGTTATATAAATCTATTAACCGAGTCATCTGACGCGAACATTGAACCGAAACTATTACGAATTGATTACAGTACTATTACGCTATCGGGCATAAATCCCAGTACTCATTAAAACTGTACTTTCGCCAGTATCTCATGAATATTAACAATGCCTCCATACCGACACAGTTTCATAATGTGTACATTACAATAAAACATGCTGTCTTATATCGTTCTTTGTGGATGTATTTCTTGTTCCTTTTATGTGACGGCGGTTGGCAAACAAGCATACGGTTCGCCTGATGGTAAGCAGTCACCGCAACCTGCGAATTTATATATACTTCAAGTATCGTAAGCGCGTTGCCAACCCAAGGAACAGGAGGGACGGGGTGAGAAGGCGTCGGGATGTGACGACCCCATCACCCACTGTTGGGATAACCTCTGTCACAGCAGAGATTATTCCACCAGTGCAATCAGTCATACTGGTGGTAGGTCTTTTTGTTGCAAGAGGCCGGCTAGGTAGGTACCACCGCAGTGTCCAATATTCTGCCGCCAAATAGTAGTGTTTAGGCATTACTGTGTTCCGGTTTGAAGGGCATTGTACGCTAGTGAAATTACTGGGCGAACGAGATTTAAGAACTACTATCTCGAGGTTGGCAACGCGTGAGTGGCACCTACTAATGGTGCTGCAAACGCTCATAGGCTGCGGCAGCCACTTACCATCAGGTGGGCCGTATGCTTGTTTGCCAACTTCTAACATAAAAAAAAAGGGAAAAAAGGAAGGGAACAGAGGGGGTGCGAGATTGGGCCTCCGGTGATCTTACTCATCGCCCGAAACGCAACAGTACCTAATGATACTGTTACTTGACGCCGATTTTCTGTTAGTGGGTAGAGCTGGCCCTTTTTTGCTAAAAGAAGCATCGCTCTACTATCGTGAAAAATGTGTATCTCTAAATGTCTCTAATTTTAGGTTTAGATTTTTTATGTCGCGATGATTGGCAAACAATTGGCGTCTGCCTGATGGTAAGCGTACCAGTAACTCGTTGGATTAGACCAAGTAACCATCATAAGCTAACGATTGTTATCAGCTTGCGTGGACTACAGGATTATTGTGTATTTTTTTACACGAAAGTTCTGTCGGTGAAAGTCACGTGAAAATCTGCTCAGGCGTTTTAGAGATTAGCCGGAACAAACAGTCAGACTGACAAACAATTTTTTTTTACGTAAGTTAGAATTAAAAATAGACACTTGAATTTTAATAAAGTTATAAACATTTAATCATTTTTTTTTTAATTAAAAAATATTTACCAAAAGATTTGTCTTCAATTTTGTATGACTACTTAAAACATTAAATAAAAATAATTAAGCACTTTCATGGGAAGTGTGATAGAAACAAAATTCCTTCATTTCAATTCATCTTCAATCAAACTTCGTCCCAAAAATAATCTGGATGCAATAAGTCAGTCATGTAAGACCCTGGGGATAGGATTATCTTAGATGATAATATCTTACACAGACACATACAGACGCAGACAACAACGTCTTCACCGGCACAAGGCTCCCTGTTTCGTCGCGACGCACTCTCAACGGTGACGCTGTCAAGGCCAGTAGGGCCAATAGCAATACACAATAAAAAACATACTAAATCCATACTTTAAGAAGGTCTCAAGCAAGAATTTGAAACCGCAATGCGCTTTAACATATACCTAAAACATTTTTTGTTTGGTTTTTTTAACAAAGTCGTGAAAATATTTTCAATGTAATGTACTATAAATAAAATATATAATACACTCAAATTGACCGTGATAAGTGAAGGTTGACGTAACAACCATAACAATGATTGATGTGCACGCGCGTTACTTTTTGTAGAAAAAAGTCTAGTAATGTACATTAAGGTCACGTGAAAAAATCTAATACGTATATCCCTAAACTTAAATATAAGACGTACAAAATATATCTATATACACAGCTATACATATAAATACATTAGAAGATTCTATATATTTGTTTGTCTGGATGAATATTAGTTTTGTTTTTATGAATGTGTTGGCCCTACTGGCCTTGACAGAGTCACACAGTATTTTATAAAACCCATTTTTGTCCCATTTTGATTTTATTATTGAAATCGATAGTTTGACGACGTTGTGGCGCAGCGGTAGCGAACCTGCCTGAAACGCCACAGGTCGCGGGTTCGATTCCCACTCGGAGCATAATATGTTTGTATTGACCATGCAAGCATATTTTCCGGTCTGGGTGTATTTGTCCTTGTCATTGTGAATGTTTCCGGACCCCGACACAGGATATTAGTATCCTAATGGGGGCCGTTGAGTGTGTAGCGTTTATTTATTTATTTATTATTTTTATAATTTCAAGAATTACCACAGCTAAATGAATGAAAACTTGTGTAAATATTTAATATTATTTGTGTAATTATTCACTGTAATCGAAACTTACGTAAGATTTTAGTTTTTTTTTGTGATTTTTATATTTTTAATCTTTGGGAATTTTCATTAAATAATCTAATTATCGTATCGACCCGGGAGTTTTACTCTAATACTTAAAATGATAAAAAAAGTATCGATTTCAATAATAAAATCAAAATTGGGTTTTATAAAACACTGTGCGTCATCCTTTATTGCCGGTACTGAGACTCAAAGTTGACCCCGTCCTTAGGGCGGACCACGACTTAGGATCGGTAACGATCTTAGTTAAGGCTAAACCACGTTAGGATTTAAAAACTAGCGAATGATTTCAACGATGGGACCTGGAGAAATATGCCGGGTTCGATTCCTGCTCGGAGCATCTGTTTCTATTGACCATTCAGGCATATTTTCCGATCTGGGTGTGTTTGTTCTTGTCCTTGTATGTGTATCCGAACCCACAGGATATCACTATCCTAATGGCCTTTGAGTGTACTCTCAGAAAGTAATCACGAAGAGAATGAATCCTCAAGAATTCAGTGCAATGTAAAATGCGGTTCTAAAGAATTTAAGCCAAATAGTTTAGTTAACAAAGCAGTATCAAACACTTACAAAACCGTTCCAAATAACTAAACTCGAATAACAAGAATCAGTTTCGCGTGAATAATAAACGTTAATAGCCGAAAATCAAGTCACCAAGTTGACCGCATGAATGTTAAACTTAAGACGTGCCACACACTGGCAACTAAAATATACCGATTTATCGCTTAGTTAACATTTTTAGTCCTTATTGGAACGAAGTTCCTTATCGCGCGTTGTGAAAGGGGGCTAGACGGAAAAAATTCTTACGAGAAGTTGTCACGACACTTTTTGCTATAGTAAGCTATTGTAAGCTGTGCGGCGTCGCATGTTTCTCTGTCTGTCTCTCTCTCTTATAGAAAGCAAGCCAGATATTTTCATTTCTATTTCGCATTGAACAGTGTGGTGTCGCGACGATTATTTTTGTTGAGTGTATACAGGTTTTTTGTAAATAATAAATAATGTTAATAATAAAAAATATTATTATAACTTAAAAAAATAAAATTTTATTACAATTCCTTCACTAATTAATCGAAAGGAACTTCATTCCATCCGGGTGTCCCTTGACACCTCTCAAGTTTTTTTATTCCAAGCTTCAATAGCTTAATGGTAGAAAGGCTCGTTTGACGAGATTCACTCCAAGAGTTGTAACTCAACTTCTCTCAGCTCAACAACAGCGAAACACGTTCAGATAAGAAAAAAGAAACAGGATCTGTACTCTTACATAGTAGACGTACCCAAAACACCTCCGTCTTCCCTACCATCTACAAGGTACCTTCAAATCAAGAGTGAATAGGCATCTTCTAGGCAAGTGTGCTCCATCTCAGGCTGTATCATATCTTCACATCAGGTTTGATAACAGTCAAGGGCTGGCCTTGACTGTATGAAAAAAAAAAGAAACAACTTCGTACAGACACACCGAAACTTACTACCTAACTTTGGCAAATTACGTATATGTACTGTAATTAGTAACATATTCAAAATCCTAAACTCCTCTAAGAGAGAAGGAGTACCAGCGTCATCCCCAGCTTCAGTTTTAATGGAATATGTCGCCACTCTAGAGGCATACCATAAACGCTAGCGTGACAAAATTTGAACCCGGACATCGAGCAGACCTACACCTAAAACGAGACAATTCATTTTTTTTTTTATGTTAGAAGTTGGCAAACAAGCATACGGCCCACCTGATGGTAAGTGGTTGCCTTAGCCTATGAGCGCTTGCAGCACCATTAGTAGGTGCCACTCACGCGTTGCCAACCTCGACATATTAGTTCTTAAATCTCGTCCGTCCAGTAATATCACTAGCGTACCCTAGTGCCCTTCAAACCGGAACACAGTAATGCCTAAGTACTACTATTTGGCGGCAGAATATTTGACACTGCGGTGGTATCTACCTAGTCGGCCTCTTGCAAGAAAAGACCTACCACCAGTGTGACTGATACCATAATTATGTAAAAGGCGTGCTAACATTTAATGAATGTGGACGCACTTTCACTACAAAAATTGTTTATGTCAGCCACCAGTGAGCACATCAGCGAAGCTCAGAACAACAGCCAGAAGGAGTCGCCGTGGTCGAATACGTTATAAGACTAGGAAGTCATCACCATGTAGTATGTATTTAGTATTGGGATAATGTTCAGAATATCAAAGTGTGTAATCGTCTTAAGTTACGTTCTAGTTAGGCAATTTAGAACAAGTTTACGAAAACGCTAGTTTTGTTAATAAATGCGTTTAGACTGAAAGCTAACAGGTGCATGGGACCGTGAAGTCAAGGTATAACCAAAGCCATTATGTTATCGCAAGTTAATGGGCGCAAATACCTTAGGTATTTTGTTGAAAATTATATTTGCATAAGAAATATTGCAATCTTAAAACATTACATTTATTTACAAAATATACGGTTTTAACCGTTTTCAAAAAGTTCTCACCCAAGAGCTTTATATTATATCATGACAATTTTTTTAATTTATGTTTTTGTTATGATGTAAAAGTGATATTAGTGATTCAATAATTATCACAGGTGTCACTTCTGTTTACTACTAGACACAGAGGGTGCGTGCTATCGTGTTCCCAGATTTTTTTAGGGCAGAAAAAATCTGCCAGGCCCGCTAGTAATCATGTTTATATTTGAAAAGAGCAACTATTTATGTAAATATTAAGCGCCGTACCATGTAATTGATGTAATTTTTAAATTACTCTAATAAAAGTTAATGAAAATAAAATTTTTCATTGTTAAGTAAAACGTGACGACTTGAGTAATGTCCTGTTACAAAATTTGACCAAATATGCACATCTGATTGTGATCTAAAGAACCGAGGCAGCCTTGGTCGTTCTTGCATGTGCAACATCAAAATAATCGCACTGTATTCAATTAGTTTTGGGCAATTAAATGGAAATCATGTCTGTATGACGAAATATAAAACTATGTAGAAATAGATTCAGATTTTATTAATTGCTATTATTTTATAAGCAATTAAGATTGGACACGGTACAGTACACTGATATACTGGGGTGTGTCAAAATTCACGCAAGATTTGAATTGCCTGCAATTTATGCATTTAGTATTAGCTACCAAAAAAAAAATGCAGTTTGACAGCTGCCAGCTTAGGGTTTCGTTAATCGATTCGATAGAAAGATCGAAAATTGCCGCATTTGGGAGCTCAGAGAACCTACATAATTTGTCAAAAATGGACTGGAGGTGTCATTGGACCATATTCTTTTAAGATTGAGAGATCGTGTGATTTAACAGCACTGGATTTATTTCTATGGAGTTATTTGAAGTCGAAGGTCTATGCCAACAAGCCTATGAATACGGAGATTCAACCCTGCATTCATTCAGTAAAGGCTCTTGGAATTTTTTTCACAAGAATCCATACGTACCAGAAAAACTTACTTCTTGTTTGTGGTTATAAAAGTACAAATGAAAAAGAACTATGTTTTTTATTAAATTTAAATCTTGCGTAAATTCTGGGACAGCCTATATAAATTATGAATTTCATTATTGATTTTTATCTTAACTGTTTATATAATTGTATTGCTTTTGTTAAACTGTGTTTTAGAAATTTTATAATCATTATTCTTTTTCACAAGTTATAGCTATGTAAGGCCTCCGGTAATCGCTTAATCTACAACACTGACATTCAATCAGTCAGTCTAAGTCTCAGACCTGTTTCTTTGGTTCTTGATACAGTTAAGTTTTAAAATTTCTTTTTTAGAAGAATTTAGAATTTTAGTAATAAATAGACCGGCTTGACTGCGGAATCACTACCTTCTCATAGAAAACTGACGAAAAAAAAAAAAAAAGTGAGAGTGAGTGAGAGCGACGGAGGCCCAACTTCTCACCCCTTTTGTACCTTTCTTTTTTACAAAATATTTTATGTGAAATTAATGAACGTTTACGTTAGAAATATAACTTTGACTTTACCACTACTAATTCTAAGTAAAGAAATAATAAAATCTCCTTAATTTTTGGTAGGTGGCTAAAAATAAAGTCTTTTAGGTTAGGTAGTACCACTGTACACTGCTAAAAGTTGGTTTTAAAGGCAGTTTTAAGTTTATTATCGGGGAATATTTTAGCCAATAACAAAGACTATTAGACCAAGAAATCGAAATGTCAAAACACTATAGGTCATGGACGTGTAGAAGATATTTGTGCCAAAGCTTTATTGTTTCAGGATATCGTAATAAAGATTCCGTATAATAAGAAATTTGAGAAATTTTTGCATCAAAATACTTATGAGACAACTAGCTTTTACTTGCGGCTTTAACTGCCTGAAATACTAGTGGTGATGAAACCTTTATTACAAAAGAATTCAATTTTATCGTCATTCTCTGCTTGTTGACGTTGTCAAGACCAGTAGGGGTAGCAAATAGACATTCGAGTTTGATTAATAGGATGGAAACAAATATCGAATGCCCACGTGACTCGGCCGTGATGAAGTGATATTTTTTTAAAGAATATTAGCAATGCTTTTTCAAGGCATTACTAATATTCCTATTGCCCTCCAAATAAGCTCGAAGCTTGCGCTAGGAGTGGGTACGACAATAGCCCAAAGGGTTCAGGATCGAACCCTCAACTCTCGCGTTAACGGAGCAAAGTCGGCCCTTCTACCGTTGAGCTATTGAGGCTTCAAATTGTCTCTGCCAGTCCTGGTCTCTCTACTAGCCCGCTCGGTGATACTGTCAAGGCCAGTAGGACCAACAGCAATACCCATTCCGAAACAAAAATTACAATAAGACGGTGAAGAGTCAAGAGAAATTAAATGAAATAACTTTTGTCAAAACTTCACATAAAAGACGTAAAAAATTAGATAATGTTTAAACTTATAGTATCTAATTTGTTATGACGTTTTTATAAATAACAATTGTATAACCAGTTACAATGACAAACCGTGAAGTCAGTTAGATAGTTGACGATCTTTAGAATAAGTCAGTCACGAATTCAACCGGTAAGATAATATAACAGGTCGTAATTATTTGAAGGTAACTTACGCCTTGCTGATAGCTCATACTTGTATCTATATACATGGTATCAATCAAATCAAATCAAATCAAATCAAATATTTTTATTCAACATAAAAAGCATTACACTTATTTGTTGAAAGTCAGATTCTACCACCGGCTCCAAAATTAAACCTCTACCTGAGAAGAACCGGCGAAACAAACTCAGGGGTTTTATCTTTTTTTATATGTATTTTTTTTTTACTGATATTAGTTTACATATTATAATCACTGAAAAGCCTGGAGTGACTGTCTCATTCCCAAGGCGTGGTGTCCTCAAGGTATTCACTAATTTTATCAGACAATTTAGTTTAGAATAAAAAGAAATAAACGTGAATTAATTAAATAATACTATTAAACAATACACTTGCAATAGGTGTGCTTATAAAATTTGAAGAGTTCCCACAATTCCTCCAGATCCCCATCACACCCCTGAGCTGAAAGCAATGGGACTGCCTCGGGGGTGTATCCTTTCAAAACCGCTGTCTAATTTAAGAGACGCTTAATCTTTAGTTTTTTTTTTGCATATATCCAAAAACCTCTCAATAAATCAAGATAAAAAAACATAAGATTTATTTATAATTTTTGTGCTTTGACGAAGGTAAGAAGTTGACCCTGACATTGGCCATAATAATAATTAATAATATTATGAGAAGCTGTCTCAACGATTTAAAACATTACATAACTGGTGTTATACTACCAATACGTAAAGCCTTTTTAGAGTATATATTATGCAAAGCTGTAATAACGATTATGATGCGATGTTATTTATTATAACAACCTCCTGATGGTAAGACACCGCCGCCCATATACATCTGCAGCACCAGAGGGCATGAGCGTGCGTTGCCACCCTTTAAGATACAATTAGTTATACGCTGACCGACCTCGAAATGTAGCTGACGAGCAGTCGCTTCACCAGTTCTACAGACGGGCCTTTTAAGCTCTACCACTAGAATAAAATATATCAAATGTAATAATGGAGGGAAATTAAGGAACTTAGTTCCTACAGCCCACGCCACGTTTGACCGCGACACGTTTGACGAAATAACTGGACAGGAGAATATGGGGTTCAATAAATAAATAAATAAACGCTGCACACTCAACGGCCCCCATTAGGATAGTAATATCCTGTGTGTGTGGAAACATTCACAATGACAAGGACAAATATACCCAGACCGGAAAATGTGCTTGCATGGTCAATACAAATATATTATGCTCCGAGCGGAAATCGAACCCGCGACCTGTGGCGTTTAAGGCAGGTTCACTACCGCTGCGCTACGTCATCAATGACAAGATGGTAACGTCATGGGAACCAACTTATACCTCCTCGGTCGTCAAACTAAGTGAATCTTATCTATCGTAGAACTTAAGATTAAGAAAACGTGTGTGACAACAAAGGTTCCTCCCAGTAAGGAACTGTATGCCGCTATTTTATGTTATAAGTTGGTAAGCAAACATACGGCCTACCTGATGATAAGCGGTTGCCGTAGCCTATGAGTGCTGGCAGAACCATTAGTAGGTGCCACTCACGCGTTGCCAATCTCGAGATATTGGTTCTTAAATCTCCTTTGCCCACTAATTTCACAAACCTACAATACTAAGGATACTCCCTTCAAACCGAAACACAGTAATGCCTAAGCACTACTATTTGGCGGTACAATATTTGACACTGCGGTGGTACCAACCTAGTGTGACTGATTGCACTGGTGGAATAATCTCTGCTGTGACAGAGGTTATCCCAACAGCGGGCGATGATGAATATTATTATACTATTATTCCAGTAACGCAATATCAATGTAGTACTTGCTTGATGCCCTGGATCGGTTGCAGCGACGCGCCGTCCAATTTTTTTGGTGATGTGGAGGTTTCTAACACCCTCGAACCTCTACAACAGCGACGTGAGATTGCCGCTCTCAGCGCTTTCTATAGACTATACCACGGCGAGTGTTCAGAGGAATTATTTTCCCTCATCCCTCCCTCCCCCTTCGATTCAAGAACTACGCGTGCCGGTCTCCAATGTCACCGACTAACTGTGGCATCAATGCCATCGCGAACTAAGAAGTTTGCCAACTCTTTTCTTTGTCGCGCTTCAAAAAAATGGAATGCTTTACCGGCACACGTGTTTCCTCATTCTTACAACCTGGGGTCCTTCAAACGAGGCGTGAAGAGGCACCTTGCGGGTAGGCAGGGCGAGGATGGCTAGTACAGTTCGCCTTCTGCAACCATATTAGCCACCTTCGCGTGTGGACTCCACTTCCACTTACCATCAGGTGGAGTGGCGTTATTTGCCCTCCGGCGTTTATATAAAAATAAAAAAAAAACGTGATTTGCTAAAGTTATTTAGTGTATTGGATACATTTATTGTTGCTATATTGTAACAAATTTCGTAAATCCATTGTTGTTCGCTACACAGTGAACGTGGCGGGTGTGAATGATTGGATTGTTCGACATTTAATCATGTACCGTGTCCGAAATGTTACTCGACATACTGTGATACGTTTTGTGAAATAGTATAATTTGGTTCATCGCTTCTCAAAGTTTTTACTGTTCTTCCTAGCATTATTCCCGGTATTTAGGGGTCTGTTTATACTCTTATCCGGAATTGGGTCACTAGTTTTTACACAGAGCGATTGTCATTTGACCTCAGCAACCTTAACGTTGAACCAGTAACTTATTGGATGAGAGCAAATTCCTTTAGCGTTTATTATCGGATAATATGTTAGCAACCGGGACCGACAGTTTATCGTGCTCTCCGAAGCGCGGTAGGGACACCTATGACGACGAACGTCCAGACCGAAACAGATATTAATTTATAATATACATCAGCTCAATCAAACCCGCGACGATAGTCTTCTCATACTTTTTAGTGACTTTTCAAAATCGACCAACACAATTTAAGTTTCTTCAAATTTATTAACATTGAAAAAAAAATAATTGTATACTTCCGGAAAATCTTTTATATTCTAAAGGATTTATTGTATACGTGTTCGTCATTAAAGTAAAATTTAATAATGCAATAACTAGTTTCTTCACCGCTTCAAAACAATTAAATAGTTTTGGTTATTAAAAAAAAATATCTGTTACAGTTTTAAATAAATAAATAAATAAACGCTGCACACTCAACGGCCCCCATTAGGGTAGTAATATCCTGTGTCGGGGGTCCGGAAACATTCACAATGACAAGGACAAATACACCCATACCGGAAAATATGCTTGCATGTTCAATACAAACATATTATGCTCCGAGCGGGAGTCGAACCCGCGACCTGTGGCGTTTAAGGCCGGTTCGCTACCGCTGCGCCACAACGTCGTCCTAATCTATGTTTATCTTATTATTATTAAAATATTAAAAACATAAACATATCGATATGCGGCTACTAATAATGTTGAATAAAAGATTGTAAAATAATAGGAAAAAATAAGGTGTCCTTGTAGCATTTGAGATAAAAGTGACAGATTATAGAATATACCGTAATAAAAGCAATTTTGTCACCAGCGGATGTACATAGATATAATTAGTGTAGATGGCGCGCGTGCGCTGAGCGTGTGATCTCGAGATCGGAAGAGCACAGAAACGTGACATTCTTTGCACGAAGATGATTAGGTTGAGAACACAAGTTCTTAATAAATTATTTTTTAATTTTTATTTTTAAAACAGACAAAGAGACGAATAGGCGTAAAGTAACATTATCAGCAGATACTGTTGCGTTTCGTGCGATAAGTGAGAGCGCCGGAGGCTCAATCTCCCACCCCCTCTATTCCCATCCTTTTTTCCCTTCTCATCCTTTCCCTTTTTTTCCTTGTTGGTTTGTAGGTTGTGGTGATTGTTTACCATAAGGACCGCATGCTCTCCTATTTGCTTACCGTTATGAAGTAAAAAAATCTAATTTATTAAAAAAATACTAAACGAGCCACACAGTAGTTGCATTTGATGTGTAACATATGATACCTCACCAGCTATCACACTGACTCTCAGCAGCGTGGCTTGCACATTTCAACTCATATCATACTGAAATTCAAGCGAAAAAGTCGCGTTACATTTTTTTTTATGTTAGAAGTTGGCAAACAAGCATACAGCCCACCTGATGGTAAGTGACTGCCGCAGCCTATGAGCGCTTGTAGCACCATTAGCAGGTGCCACTCACGCGTTGCCAACCTCGAGATATAAGTTCTTAAATCTCGTTCGCCCAGTAATTTCACTAGCGTACAATGCCCTTCAAACCGGAACACAGTAGTGCCTAAGCACTACTATTTGGCGGCAGAATATTGGACACTGCGGTGGTACCTACCTAGCCGGCCTCTTGCAACAAAAGACCTACCACCAGTGTGACTGATTGCACTGGTGGAATAATCTCTGTTGTGACAGAGGTTATCCCATAAACTGAATAATCATAAAGTTAATCGTAATAATAAAACACACTAAGCTATCCATTACATTTATTTAATGCATTATTATTAGTAAGTTACATAAGAATAAATACCATCTATTCATAGCTTTATAATTTACGATGCATCTACACTAAGTGTCATTGACCGTCAACTGACTGTGCAAGGGAACCTGTCCACTAGCCTTACTTAATCATTACATAACTTAGATACGCAGATAAGTAAGTATTGATTAATTCTTATACACAAAATTGGCTTTGTTTTTAATTTTTTTACGGTTTTTTTTTATGTTAGAAGTTGGCAAACAAGCATACGGCCCACCTGATGGTAAGTGGATGACGTAGCCTATGAGCGCTTGCAGCACGATTAGTAGGTGTCACTCACGCGTTGCCAACCTCGAGATATTAGTTCTTAAATCTCGTTCGCCCAGTAATTTCACTAGCGTACAATGCCCTTCAAACCGGAACACAGTAGTGCCTAAGCACTACTATTTGGCGGCAGAATATTGGACACTGCGGTGGTACCTACCTAGCCGGCCTCTTGCAACAAAAGACCTACCACCAGTGTGACTGATTGCACTGGTGGAATAATCTCTGTTGTGACAGAGGTTACCCCAACAGCGGGCGATGGGGTCGTCACAACCCGACGCCCTTAAAAGAAAGTAGAGCCATGCTCTTCTCAACACAAAAGGGCCGACTCGACCGGGAAAGTAATACTCTCTCACAGAAATCAGTGTCAAGTAGCAGTATCAGTAGGTACTGTTGCATTTCGTGTGATGAGTGAGAGCGCCGGAGGCCCAATTTCCCAACCCCGGGGTGTTTCCTTCCATTATTCCCTTCTCATCCTTGTTCCTTGGGTTGGCAACACGTTAGGTTGCGATGACCGCTTACTATCAGGTGGGCCATATGCTTGTTTGCAAACCGTCATGATATAAAAAAAAATTATTATTCAATAAACTGTAAACACTCAACGGCCCCCATTAGCTGTATCCTGTGTTGGGGTTACAGATACATACAATCAATATCGCTCTAAAGGTTTTTAGATTTTTCATTGATTTACATTTAATCACAAATCTAGGAAAGATTTATTTTACATTATTATCTTTTATTCGGATCACTCTGCATCTTCTATCGCATATATCACGGCGAGTGTTCTGAGGAATTGTTTGGATTGATCCCGCCGGTAGAATTTCACCATCGGACATCGCGACAAAAAGTTCCATCCATACCACCTCGATGTCGGGAAATCCACAACAGCGCGATTTAGAAGACATTTTCTTCCTCGCACAACCACTCTGTGGAATCAACTTCCGCCGGCGGTCTTTCCGAACCGATACGACTTGGGAACCTTCAAGAGAAGAGCCTAATCTTTCCTTAAAGGTCGGCAACGCGCCTGCATGCCTTCTGGTGTTGCAGATGTTCATGGGCGGCGGTGATCACTTAACATCAGGTGAGCCTCCTGCCCGTTTGCCCCCTCTTACATAAAAAAAAAAAAAAATCCAGGTTTGTTTTGGATCCTATTTCTGAATTGAAATACAATAATAAATACAGTTTATTTCCAATCAAATATATATTTTACACATCGGAAAGTAGTCTTACTTTATAAAGATAACTCGTTGAGTAGGAACATGCTATAACTCTAAGATCAAGTAAAATACTACTTTTTTGAACATAACTTCATTCTACGTTACAAGTTATAAATGTATAGGGTTGAAGTCACTTCTAGTATAAACCAGTTATGCACATATATTCTACACAAATAAATAAAAAAGTGTTTGTTTGTAATTTGAAATTAAAAGCGTTTAACTAAATGCATACGAAAGTATATACGAATCTGACATAAAAAATCAATTTTTAAATTATTTGTTTGTCCGTCTATCTGTCTGTCTGTTTGTTCCGGCTAATATTTGAAAAGGCTGGACCAAATTGTGATTCCGTACAGCAAAGAAAAATCGATACAAGACGCGAGGGGATCCGCAGGCGCAGCTTGTAGAAAATAGTCAAGATACAAATTCCAGGATTCAAATCACTTCAAATCAAGTATGTCTAAGACTACAAAAGTTGAACAACCTTTAGAAAATACGGTCTACTGCCAACTGTAATATTGTTTCAATTTATAATGGTTCAGATAAGACAAAAAATACTTCCTGCAGTGTCAACAGCATCTAGTATTATTATATAAAACTTAAGAAGAATTATGTCTGTACACTGAAGATAGTATTTTTATATTATTTATGGATTTCAATGGACTATAGATTAACCGTGCTATCACTTATTAGTCTCAACTTTTTTTTATTTCTGTGTAATCATTTTAATGATTTATTAAACATTACACACTCAACCCATTAGGATAGTTATTTCCTGTGTCGGGGGTCCTAAAACATAAACAATTACAAGGACAAACACACCCGGAAAACATGCCTGTATAGTCAATACAAACATCCGCTCTGAGCAGGAATCGAATACGTGATCTGTGTCGCAAAAGGCACGTTCGTTACCGCTGCGACACAACGTCGTCAAATGTTTTTTTCATTACGGTAATACATATTTTATTGATAAGTTATCAAATAATGTCGCGGGCAGAAACTAGTTATAAAAAATCATACTGTTCAATGAAATAGTCATTATGTAATTACGTTATTATTTCGTCGTTTTTGGTTAAAATTACTGCATTTCTATTTCATAAGTGTTTTTTTTGTATTAATAATAATAAAATTTATTTTCACACCAATATAACCAACACAGATAATTGAACAAGACAAAAAACCATAGCACAAAATGCGGTCTTATCGCTAAGGCAGCGATCTCTACCATAGTGTTAATGATTTTAAAGTGAGGTGACGCTTACAAGACCTGTAGTGCCAACTGCAATACAAAGTTAGGAATAAAGCAGGTCTATGACTAAGTGGTTGCAGATCTGTCTTTATATTTCATGGTAGTTCGAATTCTGCTCAAGAATTTGTTTTCGCTATTGTTTAGAACGACACACTTTTTATAATACACTAGCTTCTGCCAACGGCTTTGCTGACGTAAAAAACGATTTGAATACAAAAATAATACAAAAAACAAACCCTCATTTCACTCATTTATGGGTACAATTTTAGAAAATGTTAAAAGACGTATTTCTTTATTTTAATTGTTCACCGAAAAACTGTTTCATGTTTCTAGTTTCAAAAATGACGAATCCATACAAACTTTCGACACCCATCCCGTTTTAAAAAACAACACCTTCTTCAGCTTTTAGGTCAGAGATTTAGGCTGGGCTTTTATATAATTATTTAAATTATTTAATGTTTCATAGCTTCATTACATATACATAATAGCGAAAGACTGACACAGATATAACGCAGTGTGAAATTATAGTAAATTATATGTGTAAAATACAGTGTACATTTTAAATGATAGTATCAATTTTCGATGCAACTTTCTATCTGTGGAAGGAAACAAATGTAAATTATCTCGTCATCCCATCTCGGAACAATCGTTCCGTATCGTGGAAAGTGCTTGCAATTTCTAATTTTACCGTCATGTACGATTTCTTTGTAATAATTACTAGAATATCTTGCGTTATTTTCACGTTATATATTGAATTATAACTAAATATTAGTACCTGGTTGACCGGTTTTTTTGTTATTGGTAAATCGAAAGTCATTAAGGGTAACTCGATTGAAGCGTTACCTGGATAATAAAATAATGATTTCGACAACAAGTTATATCCGCAAAAATTGGGATTGTTGAGTATTTTGTTAAATTCTAATGGACGCATCGCTGTCAGTCAGTGACATATAATAATAAATTAAAAAAAACGTCAACTGTCATTGTAGAAATGTTTGTCATTCGATTCAATTCAATAAATCCTTGTTGCCATAGCAACGCGTGGTCGCTCAAGTGCGCTGTGAATTTATTTATATATTTTGACATGTTTAATTTATTTTGTTGATAATAGATGGCGTGTCGACAACGGCCTGAAAACACGGACAAAGCCACATTTTCTAAAAATAAATCCTAGCTAGATCGATTTATCGTCCCCGAAAACCCCTGCATACTAAATTTCATGATAATCTGTGCAACCGTTTCTGAGATCCCAATTATATATATATATATATATATACAAGCATTCCTCGTTTAAAGGTATTAGATATTGTGTTTTTTTAAATTGTCTTTTTTGATAGGTTAAAAGTCATGCATTATCTCACACTTAAAATATTCAATTAACGACTTTAATGAATGTCGATGGCTTTCTGCTTGCTGAATATTGAACTAACCATCGCGCTACCATCAATGTGATGCTTCGTTGTAATGACAGCTTTTCAATTATTGTCACTCTAATCCAACGAATTAAATAGTTTCTATAGCTGTAGTTACGCGAAACTCCATCGTGCCATATTGTATAATACATACTTTTGCCGACGTTGTGGCGCAGCGGTAGCGAACCTGCCTTAAACGCCTCAGATCGCGCGTTTGATTCCCGCTCGGAGCATATGTTTATATTGACCATGCAAGCATATTTTCCGGTCTGGGTGGGTGTATTTGTCCTTGTCATTGTGAATGTTTCCGGACCCCGACACAGGATATTACTATCCTAATGGGGGCCGTTGAGTGTGTAGCGTTTATTTATTATTTATTTATAAATCATCCATTTGCATCAGGTGTGATAACAATCAAGCCCCAGCCTATATTTAAAAAAAAATATGCGTGTTAACTTGGCGTTATGTATATTATATAATTATATCTATATTATTAATATAATTATGTTAGATGACATCTCTTGAGAATGCGACTGTGAGAATGAACTGAACTAGGGAGATTAAAGCTGTAATCATACATTCTTATCAGATTTTGCAGTTAGATTAATTTGTCGCATCGCGGGATAGAGATGGCACTGTTAGGTTAATTATAATAGCATTTATACAACATTTATAATATGGAAGAAATAATCATAATAGGCCTGTTAAAAAAAATGTGCGATCGGGAAACCCGATGATATTTTTGTTCAAATCTGAAAGTAATTCGAAATGAAATCTGTATATTTCAATAGGTTATATGATAAAAAAGACAGGGACAAAAAATGAGAGAAACAGCGAGTTGCGCTCACGGATGCTCGTGTGCTCATTTGCATGTAGATAGGACCGATACACACACGCGCAGATACAGCATACGGCATTTCGTTACGTGACGATTGCTACTTAACTACCCGTAATCTCGTTCCATAATTATAAAAAGTGGGTCTCGGCTATTATCAATGTGATAAGTCGAAAAGTCAAGTCAGAGGCCTATATGGACGATTTCAATAACTCTGACAATAGGTCGGCCGTGAACCAATCGATAAGAAGAAGAAGCTATACAGCTGTGTCCGTGATTGTGTGTGTAGAAAGGCTCTTTCCGTGATTGTGTGTGTAGAAAGACTCTTTCCGTGATTGTGTGTGTAGAAAGGCTCTTTCCGTGATTGTGTGTGTAGAAAGACTCTTTCCGTGATTGTGTGTGTAGAAAGACTCTTTCCGTGATTGTGTGTGTAGAAAGGCTCTTTCCGTGATTGTGTGTGTAGAAAGGCTCTTTGACGATGTGCATGACAATCTAAAATTGTCATTTTTACAACAATTCCGTTCATGACATTGTCTTGCTCTGTTTGGTATTTCTGACTATTCCTTATTTATGTATCTGTACGTATAACACGATAATGTTGAAATAATGAGATGAATGTATAAAAAGAAAGGTGTACCGTATACTACATAAATTGGTTATTTTTTGTGATTTTCATGAAAAAGTTTAAGCTCTCAAATTGGCTGATTATTTTAATCTTAAATTGTTTTATGATTTTATTATATTTAGTATGCAATATCTTCAAAATTATAAAACCATTTTAAAGGTATTTATTGGATAAATTTCGGACAGAGCTATTTATTTAACCGTGGTGATAATATTGTGGTGATATTATAAACGTATTGAAGCTGCTCGCTTCTTCTTTGAGTTTTAAAGAATCTGCTTAATTCGTGTTTCGAATTTAATTCGTATTTTATACTATACGTAAATAAAGGAACTGAGAATCCAACTAATATTATAAATGTGAAAGTTTGTATAGATATGTTATTCTTTCACTTGACAACTACTGCACCGTTTTGGATGAAATTTGGTACATAAATATTAGCTGAATTAACATATAGGTTGTTTTCATCCCGGAATGTTGGTTTCCTGTGGGAAATATCAGACCGATCATCAAAAAACTACATAATGCGAGAGGATCCGCGGGCACTGCTAGTATTTAATAACTAGGAGTGGTAGTTACAAAGTTATTAATAAAAATAACATAATAACATAGTGCATTGAGCTCAGATTACTTATTGGAACTTAACCACTTGAGATTAAAGTTCTTGTAAAGTTGAACCCGATAAGTTACCGAAAGGTCTCGAAACAACTAACCTTTAAAAGTTGAAGATAGAAGATAATATTCCTTTCAACTTAAAAAGAGTTTTGAGAGCTATTATTGTGATCCGTGTTCAAGTTTCACTTTGCTAGAAAGACAACTGGTGGTAGGTCTTTTATTGCAAGAGACCGGCTAAAAAGGTACCACCGGAAACGCAGTGTCAGATATTCTACCGCAAAGCATTATTTTGTATTACTGGGCAAATTTTTTTTTTTTTTTTTTTTTTTGCTTTTAATGACGTGTCCTTTAGCTATTTAAAGACACTTCATTTATACTACGATCTAGCCTAGAAAGACTAATAAGTAATTTAAATCTTACATAAATTGCTAAGTAGAGTAAAACTAAGAATGTGTCCATCAACACTTTTCTTACTGTCTCTATTAAGGGGAAGGCACTTTGTTTTTGCGTCTTTATGTATATGTAGCACTCACTCAACTATCATTTACACTAATTCAATACACTAACTCAAAAGGTTTTGTTCTTTTAAGTCTTCTCACTATGTCCGTGTTGTCGAGGAGCTGGATAGCCTCGACGTTCACATGATGATGAAGTCTTTGTTGATGAGCTTCTGCATATTTTTGCACTATATTTGCGACCGGGTCTATATTGAGGTCCCTATGAAGGTCGTCATTTCTTATGTACCAGGGAGCATTTACAATGCCCCGAAGCACTTTGTTCTGGAATCTTTGAATAATTTTTGTATTACTTTGTTTGGTGCAGCCCCAAAGCTGAATTCCATAAGTCCATACGGGCATAAGGACTTGTTTATACAAAAGTATTTTGTTGTGCACTGATAACGCAGAATACTTTCCGAGTAGCCAGTACATCTTCTTGTAGCGAAGCTCTAATTCATCGCGTTTTTTTTGACATGAGCCTTCCAGCGAAGCTTTGCGTCTAGTGTCATGCCAAGATATTTGGCTGTATTTTCGTACGGTATCACGATATTGTTTATGTACACCGGATGATAGTTGCCTCTTTTGTTTGTAAAATCTATGTGAACTGATTTATCCTCATTCAATTTAATTCGCCACTTTTTTGTCCAGTCATAAATGGCATTAACAGCTCCTTGGACTTTTTCCACCGCTTCTTCTTGAGTGGACCCCGTAGCTATTATTGCTGTGTCATCTGCAAATGTGGCAATGGTGTTTTTCTCTAGTTCTGGGATATCGCAAGTATAGAGTAAATACAGGACTGGACCAAGTACACTTCCTTGTGGTACTCCAGCTTTAATATGCTTGAGCTCTGAATAGGCATCATCTTGCCTTACCCGGAACATTCTCTGTGTTAGGTAAGATTCTAAGATATCTGCAAACTGCTTTGGGAGCATATTTCTAATCTTATGCATAAGCCCTATATGCCAAACCTTGTCGAATGCCTGCGCTACGTCTAAGAAAACCGTTGAGCAAACTTTCTTTTCTTCTAATGATTTTTCTATTATATTAGTGATTCTATGTACTTGGTCAATTGTTGAGTGTTTTTCTCTAAAACCAAATTGATGGTCTGGAATAAGATTTCTTTCTTGAATGATAGGTTTTAACCGGCTCAGAAATAGTTTTTCAAACATTTTTGATACAATTGGTAATAGAGAAATTGGTCTGTATGACGTGGTCTCGTGTGGGGCTTTCCAGGTTTAGGTATCATAATGACTTCAGCTACTTTCCAAATATCAGGCACGTATTTGAGTCTAAATGCCGCATTTATGAGAGTGGTAAGTTTCACTACTGCTTTATGTGGAAGATTTCGAATTATTTTACCAGTAATCAAATCATATCCTGGAGATTTCTTTTGGTTAAGATGCTTGATCTCTTTTAGAACTTCCTTTGGTGTGACAAGTCTTATATCTAGATCATCGGGTGGAGTCTCTACCACCATAACGAACTTCTCAATGTCTTCATTAGGTTGGAAAATTAACTCTAGATGTTCTGCAAATCTATCAGCTTTCTGTTTGTTATTTCTAGCCCAGTGTCCATCACTTTTTTGATTGGAGCGGTCTGCATAGTGGGTTTTTTAAAACTTTTTGTTGCTTTTTACTGGGCAAATGACAACGCGTGATTGACACCTACAAATGAATGGTGTTGTGAGCGATCATAGGCTACGACAACCGCTTACCATCATGTGGGTGTGACACGTGACACAAAGAAAACTCTATCTACAAATTTATAGTACTTTTTTGATAAATTACTATTTTCTCTATTAAGACCTCTCATAGAAAGCTAAGTCACTTGGCAGACGATGAAGTGAACTAAGCTCAAGTACACTTCATGCGAACAGAAGACACATCATGTAAATGACTTCACCTCAATGAACGATTGTTACGTTGTTACGATATTTGTTCATACAAAAATACTAAAAACGTGATTAAAAAATGGTGAGCTATAAATATTTTGCAAAATGAAAAAGGCATGTGCTTGTCTGTTATATAAACGAAATTAATAATTCTGGTTATACGAAAACACACTATTAAATATCAAGATTAGCTCAATTTAGAATCGTAATTTATGATCTTGCTGATAATAAATGAATGATTTTCAGTGAAAAACTCTATAATATATATAATTATATAAAAGGAGAAGACCTGTCTGACTAATAAACGCCCAAGCTCAGTTCTTATACTTAGAAAGCTAATTTTTTCCACAGGTGTTGTATTTCAAACGAAAACGCGCGCGAAGAAATCACTTTTTCGAAATTCAACCTTAAGAAGGTGGAAAGGGGGCTTAAAGTTTCTATGGGAGGTCAGTCAGTTGAAACAAGAAGCATGAAACTTCGCCATTCGGTAAACAATTAGAAATAAGGAAACACGTGTTTTAACATTTTCTAAAATTCCAACCCTGAAGGATTGAAATTGGGGTTCAAAGTTTGTATTAAAATCGTTATTCAAGCGGGCGAAGTCACTGGCAGAAGCTAGTAGATTATATTATAAAATAAACCAAGTGGCATTTAAAAAGGATGAATCACAAAAATGTTAAAACTACGAAAACAAGATTTTTTATACTATTTTAATAATAATTTTTGCTCTAAATATTTAAGCAATGTGGAAAAAAGCAAATGCCAAGGATTAAAAAATATATGTGATGTTTCTAGTTTAGTTACAATAAACAAGTGACATTTAATTGTGCTCTTAAAGGAAGCGGGTCAAAAGTGAGTTAGTCTGGAGCCGGAACCCTATATTACGAAATATTAGGGTACCATACGTTTTTTAGGGTTCTGTAGCCAAATGGCAAAAACGAAACCCTTATTTTAAGTTACTAAGTTGGCAAGGAAGCATATGACCCATGATGGTAAATGGTTACCGTAGCCTTTGAGCGCGCGAAACACTATTAGTAGGTGCCACTCACGCGTTGCCAACCTCGAAATATTGTTTCTTAAATTTTCTATACCCAGTAATTTCATTAGCCTACGGTGCCCATCAAACCGGAACAGTAATGCCAAAGACACTACTGCTTTGCTGTAGAATGCTTGGCACTGCGATGGTACCTACCTAGCTGGCCTCTTGCAACAAAAGATCTACCACCAGTGTGACTGATTGCACTGGTGGAATAATCTCTGCTGTGACAGAGATATATGTTATTTATTTGATAAGGATTTATAATATTACGTTAATTTAATTGGTTCGATACTTGAAAAACACCCTTTTTCTCGGATGTCGAATAAAAAAAGAGCGTATTATTATTGACTATAATCAAAACTCGCGTAAGTAGTTTAGTTATTTTTGGTCATTTTTGGGACCGGATACTAGTTAACTATGAGAATTTTTATTTAAAAAAAATTACTTATCGTTTCAACCCAGGAGTTTTACTGTAATGTTTAATTAAAATGATAAAAGTTATCGATCGTTGTTATAACAACAACTTAAGATTTTATTATTGAGATCGATATATCGACCAATAATGATCAAGATGACAAAAATGGGTTTTATAGAAGACAGTGCATTTTAACTAGTTCAATATTTTGCAATTTTACACAAATCGCTAACAATTACACATCTCATTCAAACAAATATTACTGTCTGTGTAATTATAATTTTAATTGAAAAATACAATTACATTTTAAAAGCAATTACTAAGTGAAATTCTTATGAAAGTCTTATCGTGAGTTCGTCTCGGATTTTCACTAGTGCTGTATCATATTTTGAAATTTATGTTAACTACTTAGTTAAAATAATGGAGACGCTCATAGCCGGGTGCGCTCACTGATCCGAAACCGTTTACACTACAGTTGTGCTACAATGCGTCCTAAAAATACATATACTACCATTCATAACGCTAGTCGAGGTACTGAAAAGGATGAAGGTAAAAATATATAAGGAGAGCCTTTGATTATTTTCAATACTAATTATAAACAAAATGCGTAGGTAAAGAATTATTAAATGCTCACTCTTTATATAAGGTTATTTATAACTGAACAATGGCCGCATGGAATTGTGCTAAGAATGCTAGTATACCCTGTTGAATGAAGTGCATATAGGTTACGAACAAAGATATTGCTATCATTCAATAAGTTCATCAAACTTTGATTACGATAACATAATGAACCCGAATTATACTTGTCCTAACCTAGTGTCAGAGTTGTTGAGGTCGCGTTCACAAGCCTCTGACGTGGCTTATCGACTTTATCAAAATGATAATAGCCGACGGACTGTTTCTGTGCCATAATGCCATTGACACCGTTGTGACGTTGTGGGTAGTGAGTCTGCCTTTAGTTTCGACGGTTGCGGGTTCGATTCCCGCTCGGATCAGATGTTTGTATTAATCGTACAGGCATGTTTTCCGGTCTGGTTGTGGTTGTCCTTGTCATTGTGAATGTTTCCGGACCCCGACACAGGATATAATTATCCTAATGGGGGCCGTTGAGTGTGTAGCGTTTATTTATTTATACAAACAGTCGCGGAATTAGCAGAGGCTAAGTAGGCTTGAGCCTAGGGTGGCAGATTTTGGGGACCCAATTTTTTGCTACCTCATAGAAATTTTTGTATGAGTAAAAAAAAACGAAATTGTAGAAAATGTATTTCCCTCTTCTCACTATCAATCATAGGGTGGTAAAAACCTTACAACCTATGCTTTGAAAATTTGTAAATAATTATGAAGAACTGAGACGCTAAGTTGACGCTAAGTAGCACTATACAGTCACTCATCTTTAGATTGATTACGCCTAAAGCTGCTTACACCTGGTTATGATCTATACATCTATTGTCTATATATCTTTGAAGTATCTGTTTGTATTTCCAATCAGCTTTTCACTAAATTCGTATGAAAGGTACTTACGTTAAAAAAAAAAAAAAATTAACATTTTTGTCTGTTTGTCCCAGTTAATCTTTGAATCAGCTGGACGGATTTTAACGAGACCTTCAGTGCTAAATAGCTGATGTTATAAGGAGTAACTTAGCCTACTTTTATTTTGAGAAAAAGAATTACGGATCCGTAAAAAAATCGCGGAGCTGCGGGCGCTGTTAGTCTTACATAAAATGCTCTAAAACAGGGAATTAAAAAGCTTTTTGCTCAAGAGAAAACATATAAGAGTTATTGTAAGCATACCCATAAGCTATTCATAGTATGTAATTATCTATGTCTAGTTAGTAATAGGAACAAAGCTTACGCGAGTTGCGCAATCGAGTCATGATCTCGTCTCAGGGTTTAGGCGCTGTCTGACGCCATCCCTCTCGCATTCTTCAATAATAATTTATACCTTTCAAACACTATTATATAATAATTGTCACATTTTATGTTCAGGTAGTGTAAAATAATATTTAAAAAAATTTTTTTTTGGCAATGATTTTAGAGTATTTTAGGTAGGCTAAAAGGCTAAATTTTGGCTAAAGATAAATAAAAAGACATAGTATGCACGGTGTTTTCCCCGTCTACGTTATATACCCTTTAAAATAATAAAGTCTGGCTCATGTGGAATGCAGTATGACGACGTTGTGGCGCAGCGGTAGCGAACTTGCCTTAAGCGCCACAGGTCGTGGGGTCGTGGACTCTTAATATATGTTTATATTGACCATACAGACATGTTTTCAGGTCTGTGTTTGTCCTTACCATTGTGTATGTGTCCGGTTTCCCGACCCAGGATATCATTGTCGTAATGGGGCCCTTGAGTTTGTAGCGTTTATTTATGTATTTAAATAGTATTTCATTATCATTCATTTCATTGAGCCACTGAACTGAAAGCCTTGTATCAATGTGAACGACCTTTAGAAGAACTAATTGTTATAATGACAGCAACTGGATCGATCGGTCATTTGAATTTCTGCTTAGAATAAATTCAAGATAAGATTCTTAATCTCGGAGGTCTCATAGCCACATTTCGCACATTTCATTTACAGTTTTCAAATTAACAAGACCGAATTCACAAAAATGCCGAGTTTTTAGTATTAACCAAGTATATTTGTGTCGCTGAATAGAAGAAGTTTCACTTGAATGTATCGGCAATACATTTGTGAGCGGGCAAAAGCGATAAATATTATGTATTTTTTCCATCAGAAGGGTAAAAGGGCATGAGGCTCACCTGATGTTAATTGATCCTGAGGGCATGCAGGTGCGTTGCCGATCTTTGATGAAGAAATAGGCTCTTTCCTTGAAGTTTCCCAAGTTGTATAGATTCGGAAAACCGCCGACGGAAGCTGGTTCCACGGAGTGGTTATGTAAGGAAGAAAATGCCTTCTAAATCGCGCTGGAGTTGATTTCCTGACATCGAGGTAGTGAGCTTTCCATGTCACTATTCTTAGATAAATACTGCATAATTATTATGGAGCAATATTTAGAACTGATAAACATATAAAACAAAGCTAATTCCATAATAAATAATTATGTTTTTCTTATGCCATGACGTTGGCAAACAAGCCTATGGACGTTTGCAACACCAGAGACATCGCATGCTTTTTGCCGACCCTTCCGAAACATCTTTAACCCTCGATTGAAGAACTCCATATTGCAGCCCGTTGGCAGAACCTCGACAGAGAGTTGATTTGATAAAGTAAGGTAGCAACCCAATATTGTCGCTTACAGGACATCGATGGTTCAGGCCTTATTTACATTTTCTATATAAAGAAATATATTTATTTAGTCGTGTTCTATTTGCATTTAGTTTGGATTTAATGGCTAAAACAATGTTTGCATTTTTATTTAATTTATTTTAATTATAATATTAAAACACTCAAGTGTCTATTTATACAGCTGACATTTTAACTAAGCAAATACATCCAAAAATATAAATTAGAAAAAAAAATCTAATTATGTATTCATGATTTGTAATACGAAAAATTAGCTTAAGAAACGGAGACACTCTCGCTTACCTGTACAATGAACATACTCTCAAGCCGTATCTTCGATAGTTAGACCAGCAGTTGGCCACAGCCGCTCCAGTTCTCACTCCGTGGATCTGACTTCCGGCGTGCCGGCGGTCTTTCCGAACCGATACGCCCTGGGAACTTTCAAGAGAAGAACCTATTCTTTTCTTAAAGGTTGGCAATGCTCTATGCAGATTTTCATGGGCGGCGGTGATCGGTTATAATCAGGCGAGCCTCCTGCCCGTTTGCCCCCTCTTACATAATGAAAATGTGATAGCAAAGAGCTGATAATTAAAAAACTCTGACAGTTACTCTTCAACGTTTTGAATCACCATACATCAGCTGATCGTCAAGTAGAGTTACTAAAATTTGCCTGGAATGAAAGAAATATTTTCTCCCAATTTTAAATCTCTTAATGAATGAATGACTAGCTTAGTCTATCGGTCATTCAATCATGGTATTGTTTAACCGGTATCAGAAGATATTTTTACATTCCTTATTTATTTAAAGGCTTTTAGCTATTTAACTATCTTAGCACCATCATAACTTTAATAAGATTTATCTTGCCAAAATTAAGTAAAGATTCTTTCTTAAAATCAAAATTTTGCATAGAAACTTTTTTAAAGTCTTCAATTATCGGTACTGAAAGAATAACTTGCAGTGAGTTTTTTCTTTTACGAAATGTGTATTGCTAATTGCCCTATTGGGTTTGACAGAGTCACTGACACCCCTCATGGGCGCCTAAATTTAATTCCGTCCTTAGGGTGCTTCTTGCAAGCCGAACCACAGATAAGGACGTCACCGGAAATGGAGGTATCGTTCATTGCAATGAGCACTGTAATTTAATGGATAGTAAAAGAAAGATGTCTTCGTCGTTGTCGTTTAACAAAAGACATAATAAATAATAAAACTCGTGTCTTGACAATGCGTTTTAGAGCTCGTGTGCTAAATTATTGTTAAAGGCACGACATTCGTTCTCCTTTTTTGCATCACGATAATACGTGATTTTAAAATGTCGCAAATTAATTGCTTAGTTACGGCACCATAGCATACTTATAAAAATAAATTTTATTTCAAAATTAATGGGGATACATACAAGAAACCATACAGGCATGTTGTCTCGGTTGGTTGGTTATGGTTGTTTTTGTGTATACACCAGTCCCTTTACAGGATCTTCGTCTTAGCATTATTCCCGGTATTTTATTTACCCAGGGTCTATGCTTATTACTCTTATCCGGATTTCACAGGTAACTAGTTTTTACATGGAGCAATTGCCATCTTACATCCGCAGCCCTAAGGGCGAACCAGCAACTCATGTGTTATGAGATAACAACCGGGACCGACAGCTTAACATCCTCTCCGAGGCACGGTGGGGAGACCCACATGGACAAACGTCCAGACCGAAACAGAAATTTTAACAAACATCTGCCCGAGCGGGACTCGAACCCGCAACAGTCGAGACTAAAGGCAGAGTCGCTACCCACAACGCTACAATGTTGTGTGCTCTCATACAGGATATTACCATTAATAGGGGTCAATAGTGTGTAATGTTTATTTATTTGTTGATTTTTTATATAAAGAATTACCTGAGAAAGTTACTTGTTCTTTTCTCCAACCTTTTAACAATAAAGTAGATTGTTATATAAATTCTAAGGTCAAGCAACTGGTATTCGTTCAAAGCTCCTTGACACGCACCGTTTTCCAACTATGCATTTATTAAAACACTGTGTCTGACATTGCTAATAACTTACATCGTACCTCTTAAGATTCATAGTAAAAATGAATTGTGTCTTTACATTAAATCTTAGTTAGCACATTAAATTAGTTGCTTGATGGTGTTTTTATGTAAATGCGTTTTAATAATTATTATGACGTATATAAAAATATAAATTAAGTTTTTTATGGATTAGATTACGATTTTGAATGTTTATTACTTGAGATTAAAAGTTCATCTCCCTGGTTTTTCCACGAGTTCAACTATTATTAGTGTAGGTATTCTTGGTATTATTATTAGCTTAAATGCGAGATCTTTGCATTAAAATTTATTTCAGACGTTTTTAAATACAACTTATAGCTCTGTGCTTTGGAGGGCACGTATAAAGTCGGCGACGGCTGTTATCGATTTGATGACAGACGATAAGTCAAGTCAGAGGCCTATACGGGCGACCTGCATAACTTTGACACTAGGTTGGCCACTAACCACTCGATAAGAAGAAGAAGAAGCTATTTCAAAAAGCTTTGCCAGGCAATCATTGTAATCATAGACTTGCTATATATGTAGGTACATACTACAAACTGGCCCTTACATACAGACAAAATGTTACAGACTCGTTGGTGCCCCGTCGTAAATCCAACACCAACAAGCTACATAACCGAATGAAGTGAGCGTGTGACTAGCTTCGTTTCGTTGCGTTCGAATTGAATTTACAAAAGGACACCAAATCTATTACATTTTGTGTGTATGAAAGGCTCAGTGCATAGTAAATGTATAATAAGTCTATGGTGGCTATATTCATATTTCTAAATATACATCATCATGTCGTATGGCTATGCATTGTAGGAATTCTCAACTTTCAACCTTCAAATGTGTCAACCAATCCTCCACTGCCGGCGACAGACTGATCTTTCATGCCACCAGAAAGGAACATTTCCAAAGGGATGGAAATTGGTCAAGAACTAGCTAGCTTTCAAGCGAAAGAAGTATTTCGTATTTTATTGAAATTCAACCGGGGTTAAAAACGGATAGAAAATTAGTTTTGCTTCGAAGTTTATATCAATACTCTTTAGTGCTTTTGATTTCAATTACATTTTATTTTGACACATGTCTGAAAACTCAATCCGGTACATGGCATACAAATGGCATATCAATGCTTAGCCTAACTTGAAATATTTTTTCTGATTTTTTCACAGGTGCTGTTTTTAAAACTTAAACGAGCACAATGAAACAATGTTTCGGTTAATTCCGATACCCATACCATACCCATAGGTAATCAAATAGGTGAAAAGGATTTTGTAGACGCATGAAACTCTGTTTTTTAGGCAAACGATTAAGACGTGTTTTAACATGTTCTAAAGAGGTGAAATGGAGGTTCAAAGTTTGTATTAAAATCGTTACAAGTGAGTGAAGCCGCTGGCAGAAGCTCGTTCGATATAATTAAATATGACATTCAAAGTTTGTAAAAGTTTTACCGTCAAGGGTGTAAAATAACAATAGAGGTGAAATAGGTAACATAGGTGATGAAAGTTTGTATGGATATATTTCTATAAGGTTCATGTGTATGTATTACACGCAGGCGAAGAAGCTGAAAGCGTAGTTTTACCGCCATATTTTACAAAACGTTGCACTACAAATGAATAGAGCTTCCCACTGCGTTCTATGATGAAAATGTCTTGCGTAAATTTAATCTAAATTCAGATTATTATCTTATTTTAATGGTGCATTATTGTGAGAATCCTAATTATTTTATGCAACCATGTGGGCCGGACTTAGGACATCCAGGGCTATAGCCCCTGGGCTCCCACAATAGAGACTTTCAAAAATTATTTCCGTTTCGAATCCGTTCGTTAACGTTTTGCGTTGTAATTTGATGATTCTTATTTTTTGATTATATTTATTTATTTTAAAAGAATTTATTTAGTTACACATACATTTATATTTTATTTGGATTATAATAAGAGCCCAGAGTGCTTCCACTCGCTCGCTAACCCAGGGCCTCAAAACTTCTAAATCCGGCCCTGTGCAAAATACATCTATGTGACTGCATATTAGATCCTTAGGTTAAGAATCTCATGGGCGGAGTCATACCCTGTTGCTGCTCTTGTAACCTTATTTCAAAGAAGCACTGATACGAGAAGAAGAAATAGATATTTATTCGTTTGCCAACTTATTTTTTTATTTCCTAAATGACAATAATGGCACGTTTCATACCCGGTTAAGACTATCAATAGGTGTATTTGTCAATTATATAGGTAATTTGACATTACGGACAAATAAAATACGTAAAATATCGGCACGTGGTTGTTAACTAATGTTCCTTCCTTCTATCTTCTTTCTCTTTCTACGATTAGATCTATGTTATCATAATTTGCCAATATACATAGATATAGAATTTTATATTTTATTTAATTACATCGATCAAGTTTTGATTATTTTTTTGCACGAAGCGAATCGAATCACTTAATTTCACTGACTAGATTTATTTATGACTATTAAAAGGCGCTTGTGATAACACCATAACCGGCTTAACTTGCTTCACAAGTTTGGATAAGAAGACCCACAAGGACGACACCATGATCGAAACAAAGATCTGAGGCGCCGTTGCAACTTTTTACGTAAATTTTTTTTTTAACAAACTAGCGGGCCCGGCAGACGTTGTCCTGCCACGAAAAACAATATAAAAGCGAGACCCGATAACAGCGCCTCTTATTAGGTACAATTCTTAATTTAACCATTCTTGAATCCACCGGAATACACACAAAAGAATCATCAAAATCGGCCCAGCCTTTTAGGAGGAGTTCATTGACGTACACGTACAGTAGAATTACATATATAAAGATAATACAACATATTACATACAGTAATATCGCAGCATCAATAGCACAACGGTAAAATGGCTCCTTTAATGCGGAAATAGCGAGTTCGATCTTTATCCCCTTAAGCTATTGTCTTACGCACTCCAAACAAGCATACGGCCCACCTGATGGTAAGTGGTTGCCGTAGCCTATGAGCGCTTGCAGCACCATTAGTAGGTCCCACTCATGCGTTGCCAACCTCGAGATATTAGTTCTTAAATCCCGTGCGCCCAGTAATTTCACAAGCGTACAGTGCTCTTCAAACCGGAACACAGTAATGCCTAAGCACTACTATTTGGCGTCAGAATATTTAACACTGCGGTGGTACCTACCTAGCCGGCCTCTTGCAACAAAAGAACTACCACCAGTGTGACTGTCTGCACTGGTGGAATAATCTCTGCTGTGACAGAGGTTATCCCAACAGCGGGCGATGGGGTCGTCACAAATAAAAAAAATATAATAATGGCGTATGAAATGAAATAAGAAATAAACATACAGCAAATTCAAATAAGATTTATCGAATAATCGTAAATGTCACTACGCTACTTATAGTAGTTACGTTATTACAAAGGTCCATCATGGCTTGACGACCTATCTCGTTTTTGCAGTGACTGTATAAGTTATATTATACGTTGTACTACTACGTTGCTCTAGGATTTGCCTGCGACACCGTCAGGTGTTAACTTCAGTCTGTTTGTCAATTGTCTGTCTGTCTGTTCCGGCTAGTCTCCAAAAGAGTTCCCCTGGTGAAGCCCCATGTGCAGCAAATTCTAGAAAATTATACCAATATTATAAAGCTGAAGAGTTTGTTTGTTTGTATGTATGTTTAGTTGAAAGCACCAATCTCTGGAATTACTGGTCGGATTTTAAATTTTATTTTTGCATTCGATAGTTCATTTCTTAAGCAATGCTTTATATAGGCTGTATAACATCACGATACGATACATAGAAGTGCGGAGGTCAGATGGCAAACATTATGTGTAAAAATTAGTAACCCGTCAAATCCGGATAAGTAATAAACGCTGCACACTCAACGGCCGCCATTAGTGATATCCTGTGTCGGGGTCCGGAAACAGATACAAAATATACTTGCATGTCAATACAAACATTATGCTCCGAGCGGGAATCGAACCTGCGACCTGTAGCCTCTAAGGCTGGTTCGCTATCGCTGCGCTACAACTTCGCCAAATATGCATACAGGAAGATGATTTTAAATTATTGCTTAATTGTATAAACTATAACTAGGTATGTCAATAAATAGCGTTCGTTTGACCTTTATATTAATTTGTTTTTGAATCATTAAATAATAATAATACGTAATAAGAAGTGCGGATTTTTACAAAAACAGATACAAGATTTATGATAGTGTTTTGAATATAAGATTGCACCCGAAAATAGGTGTTTATTGTCAATAACAGCATTTGTTTGAAATTATGGTTTCAGGTTAGCTTCTTTTTCGAGCGTTATATACGTTCGTTTCGACGAACGCACGTACACGCGCTTTATGTCGCGGTTAGAAAAGCTAAACGCGCGTACACGTGCTTATTCCGGTGTGTACGCTCGAACCGGTGGTGGCGAGTGCCAGTAGAAGTACTTAAAGAATTTATTTTCTCAAAGAAATGTTTACAAAATTCACTTACAGAGAAAACAATATTTGTACATAAATAATAACAACATACTTTTTTTCTTTAGAATACTTAGGTACTTCAGGGTTTTCTCTGATATTGACCAATTTTGACAATCTGATATCTATTACTCAAATATGATTAAAATATTTTATATGCCACCCCTAAAATGCATGTATTTAACTTTGTGTAACAGTATCGAATGGCTAATGACTATATTAGGCCTTTATACGTGTTTTTAAGCGCGTCAACGCTCGTATGAGTTACGCGTATGTTAAACGGCGTGCCTATACGCACTTTCGCGCGCACTGCGCATGTACTGCTTCGTAAAAACGATACGTAACTGATTGTGTATTGCTGTTGGCTGTACTGGCTTCGACAGCGTTACCGGGCGGGGGTGGTCAAGTACAGAAACCCGGCTGTGAGAAAGAGGCAGCCCTCAAAATTGCATTATTTTGTGTTAACTTTAACTACCAAATTTGCAGGCAGAAACTAGTAGCAAATGCTTACTATTTGCATATGGAATTCCACATGTTTTGGAACAAAAATAAAACGCATCTCATAATAACCGGTTAGCTGTTTATAAAAGTAACATCATTTATCTGGGGCATTAACCATAGATTGGCATTTGTAGGGTTCAAGGTCTCGTTAGCTAATTATAAAGTGTCAATACACAAGGTTTTAGAATAGTTAGCTAAAGTGTGAATATACTGAAAAGCTGAAAGTGGACGTTGTTTCGTCTTAATTTATGTGTACTAGGGCTCCGTTGCGAAACATAAAAACGGTACAATTTATATCTATCGATCTGAAATTCCGTATGACACAGCCATTTTACTAAGAGACTATTTGAAGCATTATATACATATATGTATAAATAGATACAGTTTCAAAGTCTGTCTGTAATTCCAAATTAACAGCTTCCATTAAATGCATATTATGATAGTATATACGGTACTCACACAACAATTTTTAAAATTTTTGCTTGTGTACCTATCTGTTCCGGCTGATCTCTGAAACAGCTCCACTCATTTTCACGCGGTTAGTTTAGTTTTTATTTCAGTTCAGTATCAGTATTTAGTTTTTTAGGTTACTTTTTATTTCAGAAATAGAATTAGAAATCCGTGAAATAAAGAAAAATCACGCACGCGAGCAGAGCCACGGGCGCCGCGAGTGTGTAGTAAAATAAAGATCAATGAAATTAATATAGGTGGGACTCCATACATGTACAACATTAATAAAAAACCATGATGCATTACGCATACGCATATACGTGCAAATCTTCTAGTTCTTTCTGAATGGTACGAATATGACTCTATATGTCGCAGAAGCAAAGAATGGGCGTCTGCAGTTCAAGGGTTGAACGATAGGAAAACGAATGGGGTAGGGTAGAGTTGCAATACTCTACGTGATCTTCATTTAACTAATTCTGAATTGAAAATTCTGAAAAATAAAAGTCAGATTTTCATTTTTTTTTTTCTGATAGCCAAAGTTATGGGTCAAACCTGGATGAGGCGGGGACAGGACCGCATCCCCCCCAACCGCAGAGGTCAAACTCTGCGGTACCCTGGGCTTGTCATGCCGGGGGGCTCAGTAGCCGGGAGTCGATTGTGCAGGTGGCACCTTCGACTGCCCGATGAAGCTAACAGGGTCAGACGGTTCGGGCGTTTTACGTTAGACCGCGCCCAGGAGGGTGGTGTCGTATGGGTCGTTCCGGTACTTTTCTGCTTATCAGAATGGACTGCGAGCGGCTCCTGCGACACCGGTGGTGTGCTTAACCGGGGCCTTCAGCTTCGGTCAGGCGGTAAAGGAAGAAAACCTCTTTAAAAAATAACGGCGGTCGGTCGTAGAGGGAAGCAACCTCATTAAAAAGTTAGTCTCGGCAGGGGAGCCCTAGGACCCAGGGCTCCCTTGGTTGGGTTTGCCGGGGCCTTTTGGTCCCGGTCGGTGGGGCGCGAAAGCGCCGCCGTATATTGTATTTATGTATTATTTGTATTAGTATGTATATATGGCGGCAGTATGGTGCCGCCCAAGGTGGAGGCCGAAAGGCCTGGCGCGTTCACGCGCGGTGGTGTGTATCTGTATATATGTATTTTATGTATTATTATGTATGTATGGCGGCAGTAGGTTGCCGCCACGGGTGGGCCCCTCGGGGCAAGCGCCGGGGCGTCGCGGTTGTATACACACCTCCTGCGCCATTGCACCCGTCCCAGCGCTCGAGTGCGTAACTGCATTTCTCCAAGTAAAAAAAGGCACAGGACCGCGTTGAGTGGCGATATCAAAGAGAGGCCTATAGTGGTTCACCCACTACTGGATATAGGCCTCAGGCTGAGGATATAGGCGGATATAGGATAGGCGTCAGGCTGCGGATGAGATAGCTTAAAATATATCTTAATTTTTTTTTAATGAGATAATAATTATTATCTGAGAAATGAAATATTTTCATTTTGAGATCTGCGATCGCAAAAATGGTTGTTCTTTACATTATGGTTGTGAAATACTGTGAAACACAAAATTATTTATTTATATTGCCTTTATGTATATATTAGAGTTGTAATTCTGTGTAAAAAACTAATATTAGTAGCTAAGAATTAATTAAGTTACATTCCATAGACTTTCTGTATACTGTATACAAGTTCATCACAGAGACAAAATGTCAGATGGTGGTGTTCCTTTGTAAATTCAACACCAACGCAACGAAACGAAGTTAGTCACGAGCAAAATAATCGAATGAAGTTATCTTCACAAACTTGTAACTTAGTCGAATAAAGTAAGCGTGTGTATTGTATGTGTATAATTATTGCATTCTCATTTTGTTAATTACGATACCTAACTTAATTCTTTTTCTAAATTAAAAGTAGCCTAAGTTACTCCCTAATACATCATTATCGGCCCAGCCGTTTCAGAGATTAGCCTGAACAAACGTACAGACGGACAGAAAGACAAATTATAAAAATTTTAAAAATTGACCCTATGTAAGTACCGTATATATACATATATACTTTCATAATAGTGAAAAGCTGTTAATTTGGAATTACAAACAGACACTTCAGATTTATTTATTTGATATATCACTTCACTACATAGTATAAAACAAAGTCGCTTTCTCTGTCCCTATGTATTCTTAAATCTTTAAAACTACGCAACGGATTTTGATGCGGTTTTTAATAGATAGAGTGATTGAAGAGGAAGGGTTATATGTATAAAACATCCATTAAATAGTGGAGAAAAAAATTTTTTTGAGGTTTCTAATGTGATGTCGTAAATAATTACATTTAATGCGTGCGGGCCAAGGGCAGTAATGAATAAATCAAAACTACCGGATCGATTTTAATCATTTTTTCAGTGAATGACATAGGCTATATATTTTATACCCGTGCGAAGCCGGAGCGGGCCGCTAGTATAATTATAAATGACCTAATATATACTCTTCTCGTTGTCTCAATTGCATAAGCCTTGAACTGAGGTACTTATAAAAAGCCATCCCACACGATCTCTTACGAGCGGTTACTAGGGAGATAAGAAATTACGTATTTTTTAGTTATGATACATTTTTCCGGTCATTTCTTTATCATAACCGGTTATGTCTTGTTTATTGTTTAATGTTTATGATATTATTATTATTCGATAACAGTTTGATAATTATGCGAATTTTATGTACTTTGTTTTTTTAATTTATGATGAAATTGATTTTATTTTTTAATCTGCTTCAAAGTTTAAAGATAATGGTATTGTGTAACCTTTGGTTTTATAAAAGACTCGCATCTGCCCGTATCTTCACCCATGTGAATAAAATTTTGTAATGAGGCACCTTTATTACAACTAAATATTTCCCGATGCATTCTATATTTAACTTTTTTCCAAAAAAGTGCCAAAATTCTTGTCCAAAGTCTCCCATCTTTTTTATACCAAATTTATAAAATTTATTATGATTGGAACCAAGTCTTGGTTCGATAAGATCCATCTATATCGAAATTAAAATTTAGTAATTAGTTTTTTTTATTATATCGACGGGATCGTAACATTTTCATCGAAATCTTTTTTATAGGTAATATATTCTTTATCCCCGTGGGTGGGATAAATTATCATTTGGGATAAAAAGTATCCTGCGTGCTAATCCTTTAAAACTTTAAAACTTGTGCTTTAAAACTACGCAATGGATTTTGATGCGTTTTTTTTTAATAGATAGAGTGATTGAAGAGAAAGGTTTATTTTTGAGGTTTCTAATGTAATATCGTAACGACACGACACGTACTTGGCGGGTTTTTATAAACCTGTGCTATATATGGTTGATGGGTTACTGTTTATTTAGAGTTGACTAATGATTAAAAGTATTTTTACAATGAGTTTTGAATTTCTTGCTTACTTATTTATACATACAGTTTTTGCACACAAGTCGTGATCATACAGACACATGAGCACGATTTTAAACAAATAATTTAATGAAATAATAATCGTAATTTTATAAAGCTTTAGATGTCAATTAATCAATAAACTTTTTTATTATATCTATAAACATTTTTTTGTATGTTACAAGTTGGCAAACAAGCATACGGCCCACCTGATGGTAAGTGGTTGCCGAAGCCTATGAGCGCTTGCAGCACCATTAGTAGGTGCCACTCACGCGTTGTCAACCTCGAGATATTGGTTCTTAAATCTCCTCTGCCCAGTAATTTTACTAGCATACAGTGCCCTTCAAACCGGAACACAGTAGTGCCTAAGCACTACTGTTTGGCGGCAGAATATTTGACACTGCGGTGGTACCTACCTAGCCGGCCTCTTGCAACAAAACACCTACCACCATTATAACGAAATAAATAACAAACATAATAAATTGTTAGCAAGAAACGGAAAAAGATCATTACATAGGCCTGAAATGTTGCTGGTGAGCAGGGCGAAGGTGTCTAGCGCAGTCATGGGCGTAGCCAGCATTATGCCAAGGGAAAACTAAAATGACTGTTATCTTCAAAAGTTATTAGTTAAATGTATATTTTATTTCTGTATTTTTCAGTGTTTAGCAACCCCTGATCCTGTCTCGCTGCGTCTATCAGTATAGTTCGCATTCTGCAACTTTCGATTTTGTGTTTTACTTCCACTTACCATCAGGTAGAGTAAAGACTTTTGCCACCCATCGATTATAAAATGATTTTTATACTTAAAGTTGAAGTTGATTTTAAAATCAGTTGGACTAATTTAGATAAAATTTATTGATTGGTGAGTAGGGTTTGAGGAGAGCTTTAAGAGGACCGGAGGTCGAGTTTTGTGTAGTTGTGTGTAGTCACGCTAATTTCATTCGGTTATGTTGCAGGCTGTGATTAACTTCGTTTCATTACGTTGGTGTTTTTTTTAAGGAGCACCAGCGAATCTTTTAATTTTTTTTCTCTATGAAACAGCCGGTTTTCTTCATAACTTGATAAAAGCTAAAAGATTTTCATTTAGTATTTTATGTTTATTTTCAAATATTTTTCTCACAAATGGAAATTATATATATAAAGGATTCAAAATTAGCATATTTATAAATTTAATTATTATGTTTAAAAATTTTATGACAATAAAGAAAAAACTTATAGAGTTCAAAAACCAACATTGACCTTCACATAAGTATCCACTATATGTAAACAAAATTTTATTATATAAAATACATGGCGTTAGAAGTTTTACCTGTTTTTATTAACTAGTGATTGACACGGTTTTGTCGGCTACATATTAATTATTTTTTTCATAAACGCTACACACTCAACGGCCCCCATTAACGTACTCAATGAAAAGGACAAGCACACCCAGACCGGAAATCATGCCTGTATGATCAATACAAACATCTACTCTGAGCGGGTATCGAACCCGCGACCTATAGTGCTTAAGTCAGATTCGCTACCACCACAACGTCGTCGTTTTCATAGATTGACTGTATACTGTAGACAAGGTCTTCCTTTAGGCAAAATGTCAAAAACAACTCGACGAAACGAAGTTAGTCACAAGCTTGCATCATAATCGAGTAAAGTTGGCATGTGACTATTTTATGACTTTAGGAGCAAATATCTTAGAAACTGTTGACTTATATAAAAAAATCAAAACGAAGATTCGTTATAATTTTTAAAGACCTATTGTGTAGAGATTTATGGACAAAAAGTGTTTTCGAAATTTCGTACAGATATAGCTATTACTATTATAGTGAAATAACTATGATACAGACGAACAGACGGACAAGACGAAATCATAAAGGTTCCTTTTTGCCATTTGGCTACGGAACCTTAAAAAAGATTTTAAAAATACGGATTGGGTGTTTTATATTAGAAAATATTCAAATTCAAATTATTTTAATTTAATATATTAATTTAGAAATCACGGAAAGAATATTCGATATTCGTTATTGACGAAATTATTAAAGACTGGTTCTGGTGCCATCTATTTTAAAAGAATTACACAATATTAAAAAAAATAAATGTAGCATAAAATAATAATAAAAATATGTAGTATAACATTGTAATGAATACTTTCTTTGTACAAATCAAATCAAGAAGCTTACCGAGTAATGTATGCTTAGAAATTACTAGTGATAGAGGAAAATGATAAATTTATTTAAATTTGTCTCAATTCATATTATTTTAATCATAAAACTCGTAACTTTCATTTTCAATAAAATTTGAAAAGTGAAATTGTTATTTGACCTCATTTGTTATTTCATCGCATTACTAGTAATAGACAATAAAAAAAGTTAAACTTACGTCATTCCCAAACAGCTGGTCACTGACATCGATGATTGACAACAATGCCACCAAAAACACCGCTTGCCTCCAATCCATTTTAACTACACTAAATTACACGAAATCACATTTCAAAAATAATCATATTTGTAAAAAAGTCACTTAATTGCAAAAAAACAATATATCAAATTTGTCATTTTTTCTTTCCCGCGTAAATTTGACAATTTTATTTTTTAATTTATTATTTTGAACATGATGTCAAATGATATTTGTTTTTGTTTTTTTTTTTATTTTATTTTATTTCATAAAAAAGGTTGTGTTGTATATCTGATTGTTTTTTTTTTTAAATAATTGTTTTATTGTTTGTCAGCGTTGGTTCGCGGTGTTCCGCGGCTCACGACTGCGCGGTTTCGTGCAAACGATTTAGATCGCTGTTAGAACGGGTAGGGTTGGGATTTGTATCGATGCAATCGAGTAATTGCTCGAATTACAAATTATTGTTGTATGAAATTAGGTTAACAACAGAAAATGAGATTTTACAAATAGTTTCAATCCTTTCTTAATCTTACGATTAGTTGTTTTATGAATAAAACTTTAATAGTCTCACTTATTATCCGTTATATAAATCAAGTCAGAGCTACTACATTAATCGTTTCATTATTTCCAAATAACCTTGTGTATCCTCTCTCCAAATCAGCAAAGGTCCCCTTTCCCACCTTTTTTTGCGCTATCTCAACCCATTTTCCCGCCAATTTTCCCTTGGCCAGCAAGAAACTCGCCTTCGAAATTGTTTTCTTTTTTGACCCATCAGATACGAGGTGGTGTTGTCATTTATAAAAGTTATAAAATTATTGTTCATTAATTAGGAAATCATGACAGTCGTATTTTTTCTTTCAATATCCTCATGCAAAATAAGTCACTAATATGATATTATTTACTCAATAGGATTTAGATAAATAATTATAAATTAATCCTGATTATGACACAATAATAGCTATAAAAATTGTTGTCTGTTTGTTTGTTTTCTTATTATTAACAGTGTTACAGTTGGAGCGATTTTGGAGTAATTATTATAAGAATTAACTAAGGCTATTTTTATTTAAGAAACAAAAGCGAAGCCGCAGGCGTAGCTAGTAGTCGATAAGACGAGTCAAAGACTTAGGTATATTCGTGACCTGACTACTCAGATTGACATAAGGTACGAAAAAAAATGTACTTTTTATACATGTTTAATAATGTTTGTAGTAGACCTATGCTCCCTCAGTACGATTGGGCAGGCTCTAACGGGAAATTGCTACCCTCTCACTGAATATCGGCGCAAAGTAACAAAGTAATGTTGCGGCTCTTGCGATGAGTAAGAGCGTTAGAATTCCTATCTCCAAGCCCCTTCATTCTCTTTTTTCCTTCTCGTCCCTACCCCCCTATCCATTGGGTTGGCAACGCGCATGTGATACTTCAAGTATCGCGCGCGTTCATAGGTTGCGGTAACTGCTTACCATCAGGCGGACTGTATGCTTATTTGCCAACCATCAAAAAAACTGTCTGCTGTTGCCACAGCTGCCATCATAGTGATATAAGAGTTTGACTGTTACAGAGATTAGTACGGACAAACAAACAGAGAAATCGATAATTTAATTGGTGTATAAATGTGATACTGGTCTATGGTAATAAAATGATCTTAGATCTCAAACACAAAATGGCGGGTTGAAATCCTGTTCTAAATTATACAAAGTGTTTTAAATTCATCTCATGTTCAGTGATGGAAAGACAATGTGAAGAAACTTACATTTTGCAAGAGATTTCCATGTATAAACTCTTAACAACGTAATGATGTTAATTTGAATAATACTTTCCTTTAGACTACTAATTTTTTTATAAAGCAATGATTTTTCAATTTAGTAATGCAATTTAATTACTGTATATTTTAAGCCTCAATAGCTCAACGGTAGAAGGGCCGACTCCGCTCTGTTAAAGCGTGAGTTGCGGGTTCGATCCTGACCCCCTTGGGCTATTGTCTTACCCACTTCTAGCGCAAGCTTCGAGCTTATTTGGAGGGGCAACAGGAATATTAGTAATACCTTTAAAAAGGCATTGCTAATATTCTTTATAAAAAAAAAAATTATTGTGAGTTTATAGCTTATGTTTTAATTTGGCACAAACATTCTCTCTCTCTCTCTCTCTTTGCCTAGCGCTATCTCATTTCAATTGGGGTCGGCTCTCCTCGTCATTCTTCGTCAGATTTAGTTCTGAGCCGTCGAGTTATTTACTTGGGCTTGCTTCAGATCATTGTTGACTACCGATAGCCAAGTGAGAATGGGTCTACCTCGCTTCTTAGGTCCTGGGTTCATGTGGAGAAGAAAGAACGTGTTTCTCGGGCCTTCTCATTACATGACCATACCACTTCAGGCGCGTTACAGAGAGTTTCTCTTCGATTGGGCGGGCATTCTCACAAATATTACAAGTTTTAATTTAAGCATAGTGTTTAAGTTCTCATGTAAGTCAATTTAATTCTTATGGAAACAATAAAGATCTTAAACCATAATGATTTTCCAAGTACAATACTTCTACTGCCCCTCCAAATAAGCTAGTTGCTTGCGCTAGGAGTGGGTGAGTGGTGGTAGGTTTGTTCCGGCTAATCTATGAAACGTATGGACCGATTTTAACAGAAATTTTAATGGCAGATAGCTGATGTTATAAGGAGTAACTTAGACTTACTTAAGGAGTACTTTTGTTTTAGAAAAAGATTTATGGTTCCGTGTGATAAAGAAAAATCGGCACACCATGCGAGTGGAGCTGAGGGTACAGCTAGTATATGTATAGTACGATTACGTTAATAAAGAAATCAATGAATAAAACAAAACACAATAAATTCACGCGCTCTACTTTCGTCAAAATTTGCATACAAAACTGCGTTTGATGGAAACAAGAAGCGAAATTGTTTCTGCTTTAAAGGTGTATACTAAATTGATATAAATTCTTGTCTTTTATTCTTCATAGTATTATTCCCAATTTTGCGGGTTACTATTTCTACACAGAGAATTAGTAGCTAATTGGATAAGAGCAAATTATATAACCAAAGTTTACGATTTTTGTCAGATGTTATTGTAACAACCGAGACCGACAGTTTATGGTACTCTCTGGGGCACGGAGACGAGACCCACACACTAGGGGAAATGCCCAGATCGAAAAACCGAGCGGGAATCGAAACACGCCACAGCGGTCGTCAGTTAACTATCTACTACCTTCTGCCAGCGGCTTCGCCCGCGTGAATAACGATTTTATTAAAAACTTTGAACGCTCATTTCACGAAACGAATTTAAGAAAATGTTAAAACACTTGTTTTAAAAAAAACCTGTAAAAAAACAGAAAAAATCTTTCTAGGTCCATGGGTTTAGACTAGGCGTTGCTATGCCAGTCAGGTCTTCTGCTTTTATATATAATATAATAATTTCAAATATGTATCAAAATAAAAAAGTCATTAAAATCAGAAGCTCTAAGGAGTATTGATATCAATTTCGAAACCAAAAAAACTTTCAACCCCTTTTTAACCCCGTAAGGGGATGAATTTCAATAAAATAAGAAACACGTCTTACATCAATTCTGTTAAAAATTTGAAGTTGATTGGACCAATGAATCGCGCTGTCCCATATAAACTTTGCCACTATTTTTTACCCCTTTTTAACACCCTTAGAAGTAGAATTTCGGAAAATCCTTTCTTATCAGATGCCTTCGTCATATAAAGAACTAACCCTCCAAATTTCAGGTGTCTACGACTAGCGGTTTAGTGCAGTCATTCAGAACAAAGCATTTTATATTTTATAGATTAATATTTTTTAAATTTAGCATCATTTAAAAGCTAAATTATTATTTAGTTTCTTATATAACCCACTTAATCCATTTCATTAATTAATTCTGATGAATTAATTACTATTATTTATTACTATCGAAAGCCAGTTATAGCATCATTAAATTAATTTTGATCTAAAATTATTCATTATTATAATTTCAAATATAAAATTTGACCAACTGATCTTTGATCCTATTTTGTTAATAATACATAATTTAATTATAAAGCAAATGTTACTTCCTCTACATAACATCAATTATTAATTTAACTTGTCTGTTGACTTTGCTGGAAAATGTTGATAAAATAATTAACTGAATAATAAGAAAAGATAAAAGATATAAGCTTTCATATCACGGATTTAAATTGTCACAAATGGTAGTTAAGGATAGTTTTATTTACGGATATTACATTTAGATAGCGATTGTACTTTAGTTCGAGTCAGATATGGTAGTTTCGGATGGTTTTTATTTACGGATACTAGATTTAGGTAACGATTGTACTTTAGTCCTAGTGTTGGCTCCACCGCACGTCATGACATGTTATATTATTTTTCGCTTATTTATTTTTAATTCCTTTGTTTTATTAGCTACTGATTAAAAGTTTTACCCATCTAACGGAGAGCCACTCGAAGTATCGAAGATCAAGCCCTTTTTGATCGGTTTGTCCTATGGCACTGTGCCGTGGGCATCACGAGGAATCTTCTGAGGGATATTTTAAGCTGATCCCGCTGATGGAATTTAATCATCGGAAAACGTAGCCAGACTCAAAATTACACATATTATAAGAAAAATTCAAAAGAAAGACTTATTCTTGCCTTAAAGATCAGCAACGCACCTGCATGCCCTCTGGTGTTGCAGTTGCATGTTCAAAGGCGGCGTTGATCGCTTAACAAGTCAAGTGAGCCTGGCCGTTTTCTCTCTCTAACATAAAAAATATATTCCATCACGAATAAGATACAATTAATATGATAGGAGTATGTTATGTCTGGGTCCGAAAACAAACAAAATTACAACCAGAAACACAACCAGACCGGAACACATGCCAGTATGGTCAATACAAACATCTGTCTCGAGCGGCAAAAGAACCCGCGACCTGTGGCGCTTAACGCAGGTTCGCTATCGCTGGGTCACAACGTCGTCAATAGTATAAACAATGTATTAGTGTATATTGTGCATATTTATGTGTGACGTTGAAAAATCTAATTCAACATGCGCAGTCAAGAGGAAAACCTAGTTCTTTACATGTCGGAGATCACGTCCGATATGTCACTAGTGAGCCATTGTTGTGGACCTTTCTCCTAATATTTCAGACTACTCGACAAGCGAGTCTCAAGAGAAAGGTACCGGAGACACAATGCACGGCCACGGGAAGTGTGTGCCAAGAAATGGTTAGATACTAGATCGGAATAGACCCATTTTCATTGGAAAGTCTTAACTCTTTCTTATTAAATCTTATATATAAAATTCTAGTGTCACAATGTTAGTTATCAATTCTAGTGTCACAATGTGGCATTAAAAAATACATTCAGCCCTAAATTTTCCCCTTTCTACCATCAACCCCTATTTTTAATAGCCATATTAGTAAATTCACAACTTTCACCGGTGTCATTTCTAGACTCGGGTAGAGGGCGCTGCTATATCGGGTCGCAGATTTTTTTTGGGGCAGAAAACCGTCTGCCGGGCCCATCGGGACGCATCGGGACACAAAACAACAATAAGATCTACCTGTTTGTGAGTGTCTGTCTGTGTCATTGTAGCTCCCGAATGGATTAACAGATTTTAATTATGTTTTTTTTTCTTTGAAAGGTCGAATTAATCGGGAGTGTTCTTAGCTATGTTTGATGACAATTGGTGCAAGGTGGTCGCCGGCACAAAATGGCGGATGACATATTTTTTAGGAATTCCCTTAATATGGATATCAAATGAAAGGGCTTAACAAGTAGAATACTATACACTATTAAAATTTCGAATCCAAGATGGCCGCCAGCACAAAATGGCGAATTACCAATTTTTTATCACGGGTTACTCAAAAATTATAATTTTAATGGTAATTACTAACAATATATTCTATTTATGTCAACAACTGTTACGTAATTCTTTCAAACCAATGTATTTTATTTTTTTTTGCAAAATTTAATCTTATTTATCATAACATAAGAAAACCAATTTCTATTAAAAAATATTGATTTTCTGATTTAATTTAAATTCATTATCATTAATTATAATAATAAATTTATAATTTAGAAAAAGTTCTAAAAATATCTATTTAAGTTATGTGAAACAAAAATATCTTTAAATAAGTATATTACGTACTAGCAGCCCGCTTTGGCTTCGCACGGGTATAAAATATATAGCCAATGTCTCATTCACTGAAAAAATTAATAAAATCGATCTAGTAGTTTTGATTTATTCATTACTGCCCGTGGCCCGCACGCGTTAAATTTGGAGTAAAACAATTATCCTTTCCAGAAACCTCAAAAATAACAGTATTTCTCCACTATTTAATGGATGTTATCCATCAGGATCATTACTAATATTCCTATTTCCCATCCGAATAAACTCGAAGCTTTCGCTAGGAGTGGGTAGACAACAGCCCAAGGGGGTCAGGATCGAACCCATAACCCTCGTGTTAACGGAGCGGAGTCGGCCCTTGTACCGTTAAGCTTGAAGTTATTATATTTAATGAAACTGTTTACAATCTAAACGTGTTTTGCAATAAAAAACAATTGTTCAAATTATTTTGATGAGCAAGTCGACTTAAAAGACTTAGTCTACCGCACTTTCCTCGGAGCGTGAAGAATTTACCGTTTTTCTATTGTCTTTTATAATAGTCGGAATTAACGACAACAAAGGTATATAAATTGTAACTGTTTTTTGTTCATGTCTGGGTCAATGGGACACATTACATGCGGGCTTTTGTATATACATTAATTTCTTTTAGCACAAAGAATCGAAATACGATGTGCCTTATGTAAGGCAGTCACCACTTACCTACTATTAGATGACGTTTTTATCCGTAGTGCGTCCTCGCAGGATTCACTGTAAAGATTTCTCATGGCCGGGTGCAACATTATACATTTGGAAAAAGAAATTTGTACTACTATTACGACAGCTCTGAGATTCAAAGAGGATCTTGGCCTCCGAAACCATAAGACGCCACTCTACAACACTTCACCACTAATAGGCAAAAATTTATTTTCTACACGATTCTTTGACGCCCTAATTCACATAAATGATATAATGACGATAAAATCAATGATTTGACATTAAACCACAAAAATAGCATTTCAAAGGCATAGGGCTATTTGACGTGAAAAAAGTCAGTCCTCGCGGGAGCTCAAATTTGATTCCGCGCCTTCTGCGAGGCCGACGGTTAACGTCATCGGAAATCGGAAATGGAGGAAACGTTCCATCTATTTCCAAAAAGAGTGGGAAATTAAAAAGACATACGTCAAAAACGGATTTAAAACTAAGCTGATTTAAAATCAAAATCAAAATGCACTTTCGTAAAAACCACTTTCGAAGGTGAAAATTGTAACAATAAATAACAGTATCATCACTTTTACTCGCATTAGTTGTGGAACTCTCGCGGAATGACCAAACATACTTTCAGTTTTGTATTACATGCGAATACTAATAAGTTTTCAAATTGTGACGACCATTTTGACGTGATAGTGAACATTGGCCTAGCCAGCATTTGGCCTACGTGAGGGGAAAATCTTAATTTAGAGTCCAGTGGGCGGCATTGTGGCGCAGCGGTAGCGAACCTGCCTTAAACGCCACAGGTCGCGGGTTCGATTCCCACTCGGAGCATAATATGTTTGTATTGACCATGCAAGCATAATTTCAGGTCTGGGTGTATTTGTCCATGTCATTGTTTTTGTTGTTGTTTCCGGACCCCCGACACAGGATATCACTACCCTAATGGTGGCCGTTGAGTGTGTAACGTTTATTTATTTATTTAAAAAAAATATTCGTGTATTCGTTTTTAGCAAGGTCCGGTGGGGGGAGAGGGCAATTGGTTCCCTCCTTGGTTCTATCTTGCTACGCCTATGGTAGCAAGCCTGCCCTTAGGCTCGGGGCAGTTATTTGTATTGATCTAGTAAATCCTGTTTTCCTTTGTGGTCTATCCGCCGTGAGCCAGAGAGCACGTTAAGTGGGTACACTTGATAGGTAATGTGTACTTCCAATGTAGTACGCCCTTAGCGTTATAGAGGTCCGACTCAGGAGCAATAATACTGGACAAGGAAACAGATATAGGTATTAAGCAACCATAAGGTATGCACATGAGACCATCACTACCAAGTGGGCTGAGGGGAGGGGGTGCAGTTAGTGTATTTGACACCCAGATTTTTTCTACAGGTATTTTACGACGAGAGGGTTGTACATTCCAGGGTTTCCAGTCAGCATATACATGCCGAAAACTATAAGGCTCTTCTAAAATTTACTTTTCAAGTAGACAGACATAAGGTCTTTTTTTGTTTCACTAAACAATATATATACAAATTGATGCGCGTGACCTGAATTTAACATAAACTCATTGTTGGTATTTATATACCATAGATGTAGAAAAAATACGGATTGAGGATCATAAGTATTGAATTTGGTTAAATTTTAAGGTTATTTTATACTAACGCCACAAATGAAATGACAAGAACTAAAGAATAAAATAACGCATGTGCGTAGGTAAGAATGGGGCTGGGATGCCATGAATAAATGTGCTGCATCGACTGAGGAAGTACAACATTATCCTGTTACAGAATTGTCCACTGTCCTGGCTTACGGTAGCAGTATCGTATCAGTACTGTTGCGTCACTTTTAATGAGTGAGAGTGCTAGATGCCTTCCCTTCTATCTCTTAGGTAAACAACGGGCATGTGATACTTATAGTATTGCAAGCGTTCATGATTTGCGGTGACTGCTTACCAGCAGGCAAAGCGTATGCTTGTTTGCTAATCGTCATGACGTAAGAAAAATGACCTGTGACAGTCAAGGTTTTTGTAGCGTATGAGTACGATAGTGTTATTTAGTTCCTAGCCAGTCAGTTGGTGGCGCTTCAATACTAAGCAATATCTCTTTACGCTATATAGCCCCGCAGTCCAGTTGTTATGGAGGTCAGTGGTATTTACGGATGACGGAGAAAGTGTTCTATTTCCATTTAAAAATAACATTCGTATTTTAAATGTGTGTAACGCCTTTTACTTCTGTTTGATGAGAAAATTGGTATATGTCTTAAATTAAATTTAATAATTGCATTATTAAATTATATTCTCAATTTATTTTTAAATAGTAGACCCGGTCTCGCTTTGACTTTTTGTCAAAATGTCGGATGTTGTGAAAATGTCGGGTTTTCAACAATTATTGCCATTTTACCTTAATAAATTGTACATCTAAACCTCCCTCCTAAATCAAGTCGGTTTAGATTATATGGTGAAGAGATAGACAGACAAACATAATTACATTGATGAAAGAGCATTTGTTAGGGGCCCAAAGCCTTCTTATTTTCCTTCTCTGTCCGCTTCCTCACCTTGGGTCGGCAACACACTGCCATCATGTGTAATGCCATTGGTATTACAATGTCTATAGGCTACGATGACTGCCTACCATTAGGCGGGCCGTACGCTTCTTTGCCACCTTCGTCATGAGAAATGGCATATTCTTATATTTTTTCAAAAATACACTTGTACATTGTAAATAGTGACGTTAGAGACAAATTTGGTACCATTCGTGATTTTTTTATTACGCCTGATTATTTTTTATAGCAATTACGATACAATTTGATTAAGCGGCTACTTTCTAAATGCGCTCAAACTTAGAAATCTCAATAATAGCTTTATTACTAACATTTCTATGGTTCTCAAAGTAAATCTTTTATATCATTATAGCGATCATTTGAAATCGGCTTAGGAAAATTAATAAAAGGCTATTTGTTAAATATATAAGTAAGTCTTAATTTCATTTATACTAAAGCGCTGCAAAAACTCTTAGGAAAACTTATTAATAAATAATAAATATCGGGGCCAGGATAGGTAACTGATTTAGCAGGACCTCGCTAAGTACAAGAAATGCAAGGATATCATTCATTTTGAATTTAACTTCAAGATTTAGTAATTTTGCCCTTCCTGCACCAAATGGTAGGTATAGTCTGTTAAATGTAAGTTGAACCATGCGCAGTAACACGTTTTTGGGTTTCAACCGTATGCCGAAGGGGGCCGCGTTTAGTACACTCGCTCACGGTTGTTTTAGTTCTTTAATAATAAATTATTAAAAATTGAATAAAAAAATAAACGCTACACACTCAACGGCCCCCATTAGGATAATTATATCCTGTGTCGGGGTCCGGAAACATTCACAATGACAAGGACAAACACAACCAGACCGGAAAACATGCCTGTACGAATAATACAAACATCTGCTCCGAGCGGGAATCGAACCCGCAACCGTCGAGGCTTAAGGCAGACTCGCTACCCACAACGCCACAACGGTGTCAAAATTAAAAAATAAATTAGTTTTGTCAAGTGTGTTAACATTTATTTCAAGATAACTCGACCACAATCAACTTTAGGCAGACGGGAGAGAAGGATGGTATTTGACATTTATAGTTATTTTTAAAAGAAAATAATATAACTAATTCTCTGAATAACACTGCGGAAGATACGAAGAAGTCTGTCTCACTATTAATAATGTACATTAACTTTTTTTATATATAGGTACCTTTTTCTATACTATTTATTTGTTTTATTCTATTTAAGTAATTAATAACGATAATAAATAAATAATTAATTGAATTTAGAAGAAATAATAACGATATTATATACTTAATTTCGTTTTCCCATTTTATAAAGAATCGATTTAAATAAGACGAAACCAACATTTTTGTCTAACATTTTTGTCCATTATTGTACCTGCGCAGAAGCGGCCATTTTGGTTCAAGTTACATTTAAGGAACTATACGTTCAAGCGTCACTACTGCGTTTACTAGCAGCATTGCTGCTTATTGTTTAGAGGTCATATAATAAATATTAAAACTATGCCAAACTATGTTATACATAATATTTTCATATTTTAAGCGTCTTTACAATTATAATTTTGTGTAAATTAAACCTTAATTTAGCGTTTATAAGTAGCTTTATAATACTTTGTTGGGTAGCTTACTTCTGAGGTGATGTGATATTTTTGTGATGAAGATCTAGGTCTTCAGAGAATATTGAACAGAACTCCTTCACGGACTTGACGGAACATGCGACAACCACTTTTATATTTTTTTATGTACCGTAAAATTTAGGTGAAATTTTAATTTTTAAAATGTCCTATCTTGAGAAATTATTAAACATAATTTATGTTGCTTCATTAAATATATAGAAATATATTCAAATATATATAAGGCATAAAAAAATTATAAGAAATATCTAAGTTAATTTTTTATGTTTTTATAGATATAACAAATTTTTGGAGACGAGGTAAAAAATAAACAAAAATGATTCTTTTATCTTAATTGTTTTATATTTATTAGTATGTAGTCCATAAGATCTTTGTTTATGACCTTTTATTTGTGATAATAAAGCTTTATTAAAATGCAACTTACAAACTACTTATTAATAACAACATGATTTGCTATTACTCATTAATAACAAAATGAGACTTATCGTATAAAAATATTTGTAGTTTATTTTTAAGTACTTGTAATTTTTTACTAATTGTCATCAACGAAGGTGTTCCCTCTCTTGAATCTCTGTATCATATATATTATAATAAAACGCATAAGAATTATTCATGGGCGTAACCAGCATTTGGTATATGGGGGGACAAAATCTTAATTTAGAGTCCAAAGGGTGGCAAAATTTTCTTCAATAGTTACTAGTTAAAACGTTCAAAATACCTTATATCTCAGTTTTTAACAACTTCCAGGGGAGGAGCTTCCCCTGCTTCTATGCCCATGGAATTATTCAAGATCGACTGAATCAGGCAGTTTGTTGTCGCCCATAATTTTACTTTACATTTACATTTGATAATTAATTTTTCATTCTTTCTTTTAATTTGTTTTCTTTCAATGGTTCAACTGGCAATTTTACTTAACTAATGTCTGACTAGACAATTGTACAGTAATACTAAACTAAACATGAAACCTACGTGGCCTCATAGCGAATTATAACAAGCCTTCATGGGTTTGTTTGAAGCAATCGTGTCTTAATGTAATTTTAAAGGCGTCGGGATGTGACGACCCCAACGCCCGCTGTTGGGATAACCTCTGTCACAACAGAGATTATTCCACCAGTGCAATCAGTCACACTGGTGGTAGGTCTTTTGTTGCAAGAGGCCGGCTAGGTAGGTACCACCGCAGTGTCCAATATTCTGCCGCCAAATAGTAGTGCTTAGGCACTACCGTGTTCCGGTTTGAAGGGCATTGTACGCTAGTGAAATTACTGGGCGAACGAGATTTAAGAACTAATATCTCGAGGTTGGCAACGCGTGAGTGGCACCTACTGATGGTGCTGCGAGCGCTCATGGGCTGCGGCAGTTACTTACCATCAGGTGAGCCGTATGCTTGTTTGCCAACTTCTAACATAAAAAAAAAATAATGTTGATAAATACCAACGGTCCTTACAGTTTGAAGAAAACCAAGATAAACTAGTGAGCTGGACTTCTTACAATATGTCCGCTGACCTCAGGTCATTGTACGACAAGATATTTCACTAATTAAAATACTTTAATGTCGTGCAATTGCCAAGTTTCAGTCATGATTATACATAAGATTTTTGTACTAGAAGAACTGCGTTGCGAGACTTGGATTTTTTCCATTACATTGTTTTGATTGGATACATATTATAAACAGAGAAAATCTTACTGACTTAGCAACGCTCAGCCTAAACTCTTGGACCTAGAAAGCTGAATTGTCCACAGTTATGTTTAAAGCATAAACGAGCCCTAAGAAAGAAAATCATTGAGACTTTGTATTTTTGGCAAATAATTAAACATAAAGAAACACGTGTTTTTAAATTTTCTTAAACTTCCCCCCTGAAGATGGGAGTTCAAAGTTTGTATTAAAATCGTTAACTACGCGGACGAAGCCACTACCCGAAGCTATAGGATAATTTGATAGATGTATGTATATTCAATATCAAAAATGTCAATATCTTCTCTTTTTTTTTATGTTACAAGTTGGCAAACAAGAATACGGCCCACCTGATGGTAAGTGGTTGCCGTAGCCTATTACCGCTTGCAGCACCATTAGTAGGCGCCACTCACGGGTTGTCAACCTCGAGATATTAGTTCTTAAATCTCCTCTGCCCAGTAATTTCACTAGCGTACAGTGGTGCCCTTCAAACCGGAACACAGTAATGCCTAAGCACTACTATTTGGCGGCAGAATATTGGACACTGCGGTGGTACCTACCTAGCCGGCCTCTTGCAACAAAAGACCTACCACCAGTGTGACTGATTGCACTGGTGGAATAATCTCTGCTGTGACACAGGTTATCCCAACAGCGGGCGATGGGGTCGTCACATCCCGACGCCGACTTCTTATGCTGTCGCTTAAGCTAGAATAAATAAACTCTTCAAATTAAAATTGACGTAGGCCCTAGTCTTGTTATGGGGTTCGTCAGTAATCCAGCATATGTCTATGGTCGATTTGGCTCTTGACACACCAAGATTTACTTGTCCTGTAAACAAAATAAAAATAAATTAGTTTCTTACATTATTAATACATTTTTTCATATCATGACTGTTAGCAAACCGCTTGATAAATAATAAATAAACGCTACACACTCAACGGCTCCCATTAGGATTGTTATATCCTGTGTCGAGGGTCCGGAAACATACAAGGACAAGGACAAATACACCTATCCCGGAAAATAGGCTTGCATGGTCAATACAAACTTATCCTCCGAGTGGGAATCGAAAGGCTACCGCAACCTGAACGCGCGCGATACTTGAAGTACTATACCACATGCGCGTTTCCAGCTCAAGGGATAGGAGGAAGAGTACGAAAAAGAATGGGAGATTGGGCTTCCGGAGCTTGACATGTAACAGTACCTACTGATACTGCTACTGTACGCCGTTTTCCTGTTACTCATTCGGCCCATCTCCGGTGACGCTATCAAGGCCAGTAGGGCCAACAGTAATAGACACTCCGAAAATCGGGCCATTTATGCTGGGAGGAATATGGCTCTATTAAAATTAAAAAGCCTTAATGTAATCATTATGCTATCATTATTGTGACCTAAAAAGTGTTAATCTAAGTTTATTTGTTATATCAATGATAAAAAATTCTGACTTCAAAGCTAAAACACAAATAATAATATTTTCGGTCGGTAACACAAGTCGGTGTTACGTAAAATATTAGCACATGATGCTTTTAAAATTTCTTCTTCGTGCTAGCATTATTCCCGGTATTTAATTTACCCAGGGCTAGCTTATTACTCTTATCAGGATTTGACAGGTTACTAGTTTTTACAAGGAGCGATTGCCATCTGACCTCCGCAACCATAAGGGTGGGCCAGTAACTCTTTGGATAGGAGCAATTTACTTATCAAGAGTTAACGATTATTATCAGATGTTATGTGATAACAACCGAGACCGACAGCTTAACGTGCTCTCCTAGTCGGTGTCGGAGATCTGAGGTAACAAACATAATAAAAAAAACTGAATTATGAACTTCCTCCTTTATTCATGTCGGGTAAAAGGTGCAATCAAATCGATCCGCTCATTTTAGAGAATACGAAATTGTCGATGACAGAGTTAAAGATTATTATCAGATGTTATGTGATAACAACCGGGACCGACAGCTTAACGTGCTCTCCGAACCACGGTTTGGGTAAACGCTACTAATAGTGCTGCAAGCGCTCATAGGCTACGGCAAACACATACCATCAGGCGGGCCGTATGCTTGTTTGCCAACTTGTAACATAAATAAATAAACGCTGCACACTCAACGGCCCCCATTAGGATAGTAATATCCTGTGTCGGGGATCCGGAAACATTCACAATGACAAAAACAAATACACCCAGACCGGAAAATATGCTTGCATGGACAATACAAATATATTATGCTCCGAGCGGGAATCGAACCCGCGACCTGTGGCGTTTAAGGCAGGTTCGCTACCGCTGCGCCACAACGTCGTCAGAATAACACATCTAGACCTGAACATAATTATGTCTGCATGGTCAATACAAACATATGCTCCGAATCTGATGTTAATGTAAATCCACATGTGTTAAAATAAAATTTTATTTACTTTTACCCCCGAAACAGATGGCTGATGTTGTGCACGTGTTAATGGAACTACTTGTTTATAAATTGTTCGAAATTTCGGCTGCAAGATTAATGAAGTTACATGCTGTTTATTTGAGAATACTGAATTCTAAACTAGGGGGCTACCGTGAAGTTTTATTATACAATTATATTGCAATGCAATTCAGTTTACATGAATCGCTACTAGGATATCATGGTACAGAGTACGACATTGCGATTGAGCTCAGTTTAGACCGTCATTTGAATCGCAATAAAAGTACATAGTAGACCCTTGTACTGATAAAGTATAATTTTTAGAAAAAAAAAAATACTGACATCAAATCTAAAAAGCAAAAGTTAATATTTTCTTGAGAAGTCGGGTCAAATAAAATATCGGCAAAGAATGCACCAACATACGTTAGGTTTTTTAGTTTCGAGGTCGCTATTTTTCTTACAAATTATTTTGTTAAGTTTTTAATTTTTACTTTAATTTTCGTTTCTGTTACATTATTATTTGTATTTTTGTTTAAAGATTTTTTACTCTGCTGTGTTCTAAATAAACTTGTTTCTTTTGTATTTATAAGTATAGTGTATGATACTATTATATATGATACTATTCCATAACAAATACACAACTGATTCAAAAATTTACGAATGTCAATAGGTGTGTGTGCCTATAAATTTTGAAGCTCCCTCGATATCTATTCCATTATCAGATTCAGATCCGGACCAGATTAAAATGGAACCACGTCACGTTGAAACAAAAAAACACACGGTCGAATCTCAACGTCTTTCTTTTTTAATTCGATTGGAAAACCCCAATTGCGTGAAACAGGAAATGGCTGATAAACGAAATTTTATATCTTGTTCATATTTTGTTTTTTGAAATATTAATTTAAAGGTAAAAAGCAATAAAAATAATTATTCATTTGTACAATACTAAAAGATATTACACCTCGACTCATTGCATCTACAGGTGATAGGAGGGCTGATTCAAAAATGAACCACTCTATCGGCCAAAGAATCGTGTCGAATCGTGTGAATCGAAGAAAGAAAAAGCATTGCGGAGCGGGGAAATGCAGCTAGCATTCTTGCCACAATCCCCCATGGATATTTTTTATTTTTTATTTTTTATGTTAGAAGTTGGCAAACAAGCATACGGCCCACTTGATGGTAAGTGGCTGCCGCAGCCTATGAGCGCTTGCAGCACCATTAGTAGGTGCCACTCACCCGTTGCCAACTTGTAACATAACACAAAATGATTTGTATAATTGTAATTATTTGTAAATATATTATGTAGTTAGTAAAGAATTGTAAATATAAAACTAGCTTTTTCTGCGTTCGCGTTTCAAGTCGATTTCTAGTGATGCACATTTAATGGAATATAGAAATAATTTATTTCACGCCTTTAAAGTTATGTGTTCGCAATAAAAACCGTGTTCATGCCTATATCTATGTATACCAAAATTCATCATAATCGTTTCAGCTAGGGCCGAAAAGTGTCACAACGAAACTCCATTTCACCTCTATAATATATGTTAGGACTTCCGATTGTAATACTTACTTTAAGAATTGTCTTAGTGTATACCAACTGCACGGTGACCAGCTTGTTGGTGGATGTCTAATGTCGTATCTCAGGGCCATTATGTTTTTTTGATCGTCGCAATGGTTATAAGGAAGTCCGTCATGCCTCATGCCCAAACTGAAAACATTTCAAAACATTGTCCTTGTCATTGTGAATGTTTCCGGACCCCCGACACAGGATATTACTATCCTAATGGGGGCCGTTAAGTGTGTAGCGTTTATTATTATTATTATTATAAAACGTAAAATCAAAATTTTTAGTTATAATTGCACAGGGGTTATGTTGCTTCAAAATATTTATCTCTTCTTCCTAGCATTATTCCAGATATTTACCCAGAGTTTGCTTATCAAAGCTTTTCAAATCCGAATATTAGATTAATATTTATTACTCTTTTTATCCGGATTTGGCAGATAGAGTGATTGCCTGAAGTAATCTATGCAATCTTAAGGTTGAAGTAGTCATTGGATAACAGCAAATTAACTATCTTTAACGATTATTACTATATGCTATGTGATAGCTACCGGGACTGACAGCTTAAATTTTAGTGCGCGCCCTGGAAGCGCGCGCTAATATTCATGGTGGGGAGACACCAAAGGACAAACGTTGAGACCGAAACAGATATTTGTTAGATCATTACAAATATCTACCTCTAACTCACGATCGTCGAGGCTAAAAGTAGGCTGCTGAAACGTCACAACGGTCGCATCTAAGTGAGTCCCAAATTTTCAAAACTCTTTAGACTTTAAACTAACCATTGGCTTTAGACTAACCAAGAAATTATAAATACATCGTTGTGGAAATCATAATCCTTCTGGAATTAGCTGAACATGAAGATCAAATTAGAAACTATACAGAGCTTTACTATGTCTTTAAAGTTTTCGTACCTATGACCAATTTCGTGTGCTAATAAAAATCCAACGATCTTCGGTCTCCATTCAATGAGCGCACAACTTTTCCTTACGCTACAGATTCCTTTTGTGAAACCACGACCTGAGAGAAACATAAGCTATAATTTTAATCTTATAGTTAACTATATCTGAACAGATTTTAATGACACACAGATAGTTTATTACCTTATTCAATACAGGATACTTTTTATCCTGGAAAATGGGGGTTTTTATGGGTATATAAAAAATGATCTCCAAGACTCAGGATCAATTGGCATAGATTCATTTTGTGGAATATAAAAATAATTGTGACGCTCATAGTCAGATGCGCTGACTGGTAAACGATCGGTGGGTTAAGAAACTGAATAAAGTTGCAACACACAATAATATATTGAAAAGTCAAGTATACGGGAGACTTGAACTGCACTGAAAGCAGGTTATTTTTTTTTTTTTTATTTTTAGTTATTTATTAAGTCAATATTTATTAACAATATGTTTTATATGTTTATGTTGGCTACCAATTTGATAAAAAAATGGAAACGTGGGCACTGCAAGTATATCATAATTATAAAGATCCATATTCATGGAAAGCTTGTTGTATAGGACCCTCACTCAGTAAATACGACTCCCACTTGAGTCTTTTAAAGCCTATTATCAATACTGATTGCTTCTTAAGTGGCTTATTGTAATGTCGTACAAGAATAGAATACATTTTTTACATACAGCAACTATTGGTTTCGTTTCTAAGAATATTCAATTACCTGAGTTACTTCTAACTAACTTCCCATTATTGAAATGAAACAGATCCAATCCCGTCAGCAACACTGAATAGTAAAGAGTCCTTTCTTTGAATTTTTTCCTACTTTGCCACTCGCAGTAATTGTTCAAATATTTCGAAGCGTTCTCCTCCATCGATATCAATTTACTATTTCTGAAGAACTTTACATCCATCATTTTGAAATTGATAGTTTGATTTAAGGTTCGATGTTTGAATAATTTTCTCGCGTCGTCTATTATTCCCTCTGCGATGGCCTTAAATTCTTTTCTCGTTTTCAATTTGTATTCCTTCACTAGTTTCTTCGTTAAAGCTTTGTCTATATGTATTATTATTTTTATTGTTATATCGTTATTCGGTTTTCCTAAATATTTTATAGATTGTGCTTTTATCTGTAAAGAAAAAATACTATTAAAAAAATTCGGACCATTTACTATTCCTGGGGTACCATGTTAAGTACCTTTACTGTTTCGGATCGTGACGACCCCATCGCCTGCTGATGGGATAGTCTCTGTCACAGCAAAGATTATTTCACCAGTACAATCAGTCACACTGGTGGTAGATCTTTTGTTGCAGAGGTAGAGTTGCGGTTTGTGGGGCACTGTAGACTAGTGAAATTATTGAGCAAAGGAAATTTAGGAGTCAATATCTTGAGGTTGGCATCATGTGAGTGGCACCTACTAATGTTATTGCAAGTGCTCTTAGGCTAAGGAAACCCCTTACGATTGGGTGGGCCGTATGCTTTCTTGTAAGCTTTGTAACATAAAAAAAAATGTCGAGCAAAAATTCTTTACTGAATGAGTAAGTATTAATAAAATTTGTAAATTCTGGATGACTGAGCAATTGTCATGTATAAACTAATGAATAAAATAGGATGTAACATGCGCCTTTTTAGAAATCATTTTTTCATATTAAGTTATACAAACCTTGTTTGAACTAATTTAATTTGTAACTAAACGCATCTGTGGTCTAAAAATACATTAACCGCTTCGAAGCTTAGATGTTTATTATAACCCACATCCGTCTGTTCGTCTGTTCATTGAGAAATGTGTTATTTTGAAACTAGATTACAAGCCTAAAGCATACTTTCATTATTTTTAACTATTTTAGTCTATATATTTTTTAACTTTAAGGTAAGGTAAAGTGTACTTCAATATAAAATTAATTAATTAATTTATGATTCAAATTGTAAAATATTTATTCCGGATTGGGATATTTTGGAGAATATGTATTTCAGTGAACGGGGGATAAGCAAGGTTTCGGGTCCAACCATGTATGTTATTTTTATAAAACGGTTTCAAATTTGTGTTTCTGATTTCGTTATTTATACTGAAGTTTATTACTACCATTGATTATACCCAAGACAATTACTGCATTGCGAACAGAAAGATGTATGGTGTATGTCTATTTCATTCATAGTATTATTTTTTTGAAAATGTATTGTTGGCCCTACTGGCCTTGAAAGCGTCATCAGACATCTTCACAACCTTGTGAAGTTGTTAAATAACTGTTATTCTTATCATGACACAAATGTACATTGAGAATTACCTCATTACTTGCGTCATTGTTCTTCGAAATATCATAGTTTATTATAAGCTGTACAATGCACATACCTAAGCAGTGGTAAAATAATGTATTTTAAGGCTCGTGTGTAGAGTATCATAAAATAGTTAAAAATAGCTGGAGAAATGTATTACCCAAGTGACCGAAATTCATCGCCTTATGTGTAAAAATATTTATTTTTTGCTTTTTAGTTTTGGTGTCGTTATTTTTTTAAAGTTCTTTTTAATTTCTTATCTTTTTAGTTGTAATTAATACGACTGAAGAACAAAATATACAATTGTTTTCACTTTGATGACACATTAATATTGCTATTTTGCTTTATAAACCAAATTACTGACCGACTGTGGTTTGTGAACCGTTATGAGACCAACCTGAAAGTGTATCCTTTCCAAATATATAGAAGAATTTTAAAAATCGCTCCATAAATGACTGAGGTAATAAATATAAATTATTAACAAAATTCCGGACAATAAAAATGTCACCCTTATGGATGGTATTTTGTTTCGAAATTTCAACGTGACGAAATAGGAAAACCTTATAAACAAAAAAAAGTTCTAAAGTGGTTCCTAAAATGAAGTCGGATTTCTGAGTTAACAAATATAAATAAAATACACCCGAATTGAGAATCTCTTCCTTTTTATGAAAACAGTTAAAAAGTATGTTATAGTCAAAGTCATCTCAAAATCTATGAAATCCTAATGGCCAGCCTTTTAAACTAAGGGTGAATGTTCTCATCATTTTAAGAAATAGACCACTCGTAACTGTGTAATAAATAATAATATCAAATAGAAGTTCAAAATTGCATGGAGAGAAATGAATTTTTATATTGTATACTCTTGTGGTACATATCACAAAATTAATCATATCTAGACAATTAAAATATTCAATTTATTTATTCAATAATAAACTAGGTGTACTTATAGTTGTAGTTGTATGAAACGATAAATTTAATTTAATCCGAATTTGTCTGAGAATACATTTTCAGCTATATATATAATGTATGTAATTTTATGCTAATATGTTCTCGTAAAATAATAATGTAAAATTTAAAAATACGTAATTAAAAAACAAATTTAAAACAAAAACAATTTTCACCCACCTGACCTCCATCCCCAAAATGAATCACACACAACAACAAAATTATACAAACTTTCATGGTCACACACACACGAACTACCACAGAGCTTAGCACACACTAAGCATAAGCTCACAGCTTGTCAGTAACCGTATATGTCGGGAGCCCCGTTTACACAAGCTCGAAAAGATTTTATTTATTAGTAGTGTAATATTATTGCCGTTTTCGACATGAATGAGTGGAAACGGCGGAACAAAATGTTGACTCGAATTAGTATTGTAAATTAGTAATAGTGGAGCTACGGTAGTCTACGGTAACTTTCAATCTACCTGATTGTTTGTATATATTTTTGTATAAAAATCATTTAGTAAGTGGTTAATTTCTTACAGTGATAATATATTAAATGTAAGAATAAAAATAATGTATTATACCCCAAACTAAATAAATTTTACTTCAATTTCAAATCAATTTTAATTCTTCAGTTTTACTTCAATTTGGCTTTAATTTTTCATTTCTTCGATCATCTTTTATTTTAATAAATAATTGATCCGCCATCAAGAAAATCTTCAATCGTTAATTTCATTCATATTCTTTTTAATTATCAAGGTATTAATATGCTCTTTATTTACATATTTATCGTTTAAATTGTCTGAGAATTCAAAAAAAATTTCTAAAATCTCAAAATACATGCTTATATATTGTTATTTTATCACTTATGATAAAATAACTATATTTAGTTTATTTTACTTAATTTATATTTTTACATATTACGGTTTAACGGAACGCTTTTAAATTAAAAACACATCTTTTGAGTCCGTTGTAAACGGAGTCCTAAAGTTCAATTTAGCCATGAATATCTTTGTAACGGTTGATGACTTTCAATTTCAATTTGCTCTTGTAACTAGAACATATTAGACTATTTTAAATTGCATGAATTGTGATTACTATGTAATGAATTAAATAATAAAGTGTAATATTTTTTTGTTGTGATAAAAAACAACTACACGTCTTGCTATAGGTATACTAGTACTTCGACAAGTTACATGTGACCTGTCTGTTTTTATCATTTACTGAAATATACGGATTTCGTTTCAAATAATTCATTCGGAGCGGAAGAAAAAACGTAAGGAACTTCGTTCCCGACGGAGGCCCCCCGACCGCACAAAACTTTTTTTTTCTTCTATTTTACATATTCTATTTTTTTATTCAAAGTATAAATTCGTTGATAATTTTCTCTACTTGTAAGTTTTATTTATTAATTAAATATTATTTCGTAGTCTTGATTAAGTTTAATCAATAGGCACTACGTAACAACGTGCATTATAATCCTAAATTTTATCAGTTACTGACCTTGTACTGCATTATTCATTTTAGGTTAATATGAATTCTAAAAAAGACTGTCTGGATAGACGGATGTTGATAAAAATACAGTAATTTTTGTTAAAATAAAATTAACCAACTAAATTTCTTCTCTATGGGTAGTTGAATGAATCTTTTGAATAAATGTTTATAGCACAATCTCTAAAAGCAGAATATTTAAGGCGAAATGGATGGTAGACTTGCTGGTGGAACTACAAAATAATCTGATATAACGAAGAACGTTGTGGTTGGAAGCATGCACCGTGCGGTTAATTTCATATAGCATGTAACAAAATGGAATCTTAGCTATAATTTTCAATCAGTTTTTTATATGCATTTATTAACAACCAAAATCACAACATATTTACAATTCAGTATTAACTATATTTACAAATAATCACATATGTACAAATCATCCATAATCAATCATAAGTCCGCAGTGAAGGTGGCTGCAATGTTACCTGTTTTCACCGCTGAATCGCAATCCCGATTCTTTTTTTTCGATTCGCCGAAAAATAAACCAGCCTTTTCGATTCGCCGAAAAATAAACCAGCCTTTTCGATGCGCCGAAAAATAAACCAGCCTTTTCGATTCGCCGAAAAGTAAACCAGCCTTTTCGATTCGCCGAAAAATAGACCAGACTTGTTGTCACCAGAGGAGTCACCAACTCATTGCATTGGGGTGTAATGTCAATTTTTGACATTGAAAACAATTATAATTACATCGCAGGTGTAAAAAAATGTAGTCCCTTATACAACTGAGTATGTCAAAGAAATAGGCGAATACTATATACTTATTATCATTAATACGTAATCACTACATAGTATAAAACAAAGTCGCTTTCTCTGTCCCTATGTATGCTTAAATCTTTAATACTACGCAACGGATTTTGATGCGGTTTTTTAATAGATAAAGTGATTGAAGAGGAAGGTTTATATGTATCCATTAAATAGTGGAGAAAAAAAAATTGAGGTTTCTAATGTGATGTCGTAAATAATTACATTTAACGCGTGCGGGCCACGGTCAGTAATGAATAAATCAAAACTACTGGATCGATTTTAATAATTTTTTCAGTGAATGACATAGGCTATATATTTTATACCCGTGAGAAGCCAGAGCCGGCCGCTAGTCTATATATATATATATGTCGGAGTTGGATGTTAAACGAGCTTTTCTTTAATAATTTTACTGATATTTGTTCATTTTAAATCATAAATTAACCTAATTTGATTTGTTATCACCTTTTAATATTGTATAAGTTTTTATTAAGTTGTTATAATACTGGCCATATCGAGTAGAGGGAAACCTCTAGTGGGGTCGAGACACCATCTGAACGGTGTCAGTGGGAATGAGAAAAGAAACAAAAGTTATGTTGTTTTACGGGAATAAGATATATTGTGAAATTGTGGTTGGATCGAGTTGGATCACTCTTAGATTATTGGGAGGTGAAGTCAGATCGGTGCGCCGAACCCACTGCTCGAATATATGATATGATACTATGATTTGTTAAAAGGAGTAAATCCACAATAAATATTGTACAGCTTGTTTTGTGCTTGCATTTTACCCACGCGAAGCCCACAAGAGTTGTAACCACTGATGACGATGTCTATGAGAATCTCCATTCTCCGACATATATATATATAAATAAGGCTTTGTCCTGAATGACTGACGGATCAACGCACAGCCTAAACCGCTGAACCCTCCTTCGTCCGATCTCTTGCCTAACACAGCAAATATTATTATAATAATATTATATTGGGCTATGTTTTTAATAGCGTTGTGGCATTGTGGGTACCGAGTCTGCCTTTAGTCTTGACGGTTGCGGGTTCTATCAGTCGGTCAGATGTTTGTATTGTTGTTACTAATATCAGTGTCGGTCTGGGCCTGTGTCCGTGTGGGTCTCCCAACCGTGCCTCTGAGAGCACGTTAAGCTATCGGTCCCGGTTGTTATCACATAACATCTGATAATAATCGTTAACTCTTGATAAGTATATTCAATGAGTTATTGGTTCGCCCTTGGGGGGTTGCAGAGGTCAGATGGCAATCGCTCTGTGTAAAAACTAGTAACTTGTCAAATCTGACCAAGAGTAATAAGCAGTCCCTGGGTAAATACTCGTATAGTACCGGGAACAAGTTTAAAAGAGGAAGATATTGGGTTATGTTTATCTATATATTGACAAACAGTTCTACAATCGTATATTTTCAACTCACAAATATCAATCTCCGATTTAGCACGTGTTATGAGTCTGTCATAGCGTCAGTACATTAATCATGGGTTTATTATTAAATCCATTGTGAATTTCATAGATTTATTAATAGTATTGGTTTTCCGCGTAGTTTTTGTTATATATTAACAATTTCATCCTTCCTTATTCCTGATCTTTATACTAATACTAGTTAAATAGTCACTTTTTCTTCTTATCTTCTTATCGATTGGTTAGTGGCCAACCTAGTGTCAGAGTTGTTCAGGTCGCCCGTAGGCCTCTGACTTGACTTATCGACTGTTGTCTAATTGTCAACAGCCGGGACCGACTTTTTACGTGCCCTCCGAAGCACGGAGACGCTCTGTTGAAATACCACTATGCGATCACCCATCTAGTGACTGACCACGCCTAAAGTTGCTTAACCTACCGATCGTTTACCGATCAGCGGGTGCACTCGGCTATGAGCGTCTCAATAGTCAAAGTCACTTATACCACAAATATCAAAAACCAGGAAGATCAAAAATCCACTCCTACCTTTTCCTTCCTTCTATATCCTTTCTGCGCCTTTTGCCCTGTTGTGTGCTTTTGGGCACAAAGAGGACAGCGTCATCGGGCAGGGCTGCATCACCTCTTTTCCTTGATTGGGTAACACGCCCTTGTCGTTTTTTTTTAATTGGGGAAATCCAGTTAAAGTTAAGAAACTCTCGCGCCGGGACTGGTGCAATGGCGTGGGAAGTGGGGGACTCAAAGGCTGTGCAATGGTATCTAAGGACCTGGCCCTGTACCCACTAAAACCACCAAGGTCCCATCTAACGCCATAGTGGGACGTCACGGGGTTGCTGACGCATCAATCCTTGTCCTGAAGTGTACCTGCTTAGCCTACTATCGTTTAGAATTCACTGTAATTGTGAAGTGAATTGTGTTGGTTTGATTAAATATATAATAATTATGTAAAACTAAGTACGTAATTATTATGTTATTACACATTTTACCGGTCAATTTCTTGCAACTGATAACAGTTTCAACAGAAAGCGCGTTGCATTATGATAAAAGGTCACTGCTCTTTTCACAAATACGGATTAGATAATAATTTAGAATTCTAATTTTTTTTTCAAATACAAGATTCTTTTGTTTTGCATATCACAGGGTAAATTTACCAATTCTTAACCTTATTGGAATGAAGTTCCTTAACGCGGCTCACGGGTAGAAATCGTCACGTAACGAAATGCCGTATGATGTGTATGTGTGCGTGTGTGTATCGAGCCCACCACAAACAAATGAGCACAAATGAGTGAGTGCGCAACCGGGTGCGCAACTCTCTCTATCTCTCTCTATCTGTCCCTATCTCTATCTGTCCCTATCTCTTTATTGTATTTTGTGGCTTTTGAAGAAGGCTCTTCGGTTGATTCATCGGTCACTAAGTCTTACATCAAGCAACATAAAAACTATACATTACGTAACAAATGCCTAAATTTGTTTCAACAATAAAAAAATGTAATACGGAAAAAATTTAAAAAGTCCTTTAGGATGTTATGATACAAGCGTACCTCCAACCTAATGGTATAATAAAGCCTACCAATAATGTCTAACCAGTCTAAAGTCCGAAAGGAAGTGACAAAAGTAAATTGCAACAGTATTTAAACTGCTACTTTACACGCACACATGTACAGACAACATTGCTCTGTCATTAGAAGTAAAAATTTGTTTAAAAAAATTCTCATACATATGTACTTTCAAGTAATAAGAATGAAGATAGCCAGTATAAGAACTTTTGTCTTATCAGTTATTGGTCTACATACTTGACCCTGAATTGAAATATGTAAATTGAATTAACGTATTGCTAGTAATATACAACTCGAAATAGAAACAGTTAGGGATTTTGACCTTATATTCATAAAAGTCAATTTTTTACTCACCCATACATTTTACATAAATTTATATATGTTAGAGTATGACGAAGTATAGAACCCATTCAATACGTTGGATTAAAGAGACAGTGTTTGAAAAGATGTCATTCTAACGAAGCGTCACAATCATGGTTACTTCAATATTTCACACAGAAAATTACTGTCGCACCCCATACAAAAGGACGAAACGTTGAAATCTGACGTGGTAGTTACAGTGCTGTGCATTGTGCAATTTATTGTGTTATCTAGTTAAGGGATTAAAAGCATTGTTGGTTATAATAAGTTGTTCATAATGTTAACCTACTTGGATGAAATTGATAAAGGCTTATGTCTATCCTTAGCTTAGTTTGATTCAAAATTAATACTAATAAAACAACACGAGTGGTTTTATGAAAACCTTTTGGTAATATAATCACCATTTAAATTTCATCAAATTCATTCAGAACGTCAAATTATATAATTGTAAGCAAAGTTGTATTATGAATATTATATAATGTGGTATTTTTTATGAAAAAGACAGTATAAACTACAAGAGTTAAGTCCTTTTCTGTATCATATAGTATATCCACGTGGACGCCTTTCTTTTTTTGAAAGTTGTAACCAACCGACAAAAGTAAGGCGTCCTAAGCACGTCCTGCAAGACCCTGACGATAGGATTACATTAGAAAATGCCCCTTACACAGCACAGACACGCACACAACACCGTCCTCGCCGGCGAGGACGAGGTCCTTTGTTTCGCACGTCGCGTCGCGCTCACACCGTCGGGTGAGTCTATCGTATAGAATGCGCTCGGAGCGCTGCCTCCATCTCCGATGACGTCCTTAGCCGTGGTTCGGCTTCGCAGGAGGTACCCTAAGGACGGAATCAAATTTGAGCCCCGTGAGGGCTGTCCCTTTATCACGGCTGAGTCTCTGTACTCGGCCCCCCGCCCGGTGACGCTGTCAAGGCCAGTAGGGCCAACAGCAATACACATTCCGAAAAAAAAAAAAAATTCCTCTTTTTTTAATAAGAGGGGACAAACGGGTAGAAGACGGGTAGAGACCTTTTGATAAGTGATCACCACCGCCCATGAACACATGTTTCCTCATTATATGTCGCGTCCAGTTTTATTATTTTTAATCTCTATACAAACGTCTCATACTTTTTATCAAACTTGCTTACCACTTTAGATTATATTTAAAAATGTATATAGCCGTAAATGAAGCCATTTTGAAAATTCTTGGCATATCTGTGTATATCTATAAGTATTATTTTATAGTTATATTTACCTTAAATACATTGTAACGATTGATGGCCGAGACGAATCGTTAACCAGTGCAGTGTAGTTGTAATTATTGAGTTCAAGGTGCTAGTAGTATTTCAAACATCGTGATGTCATTTATGGCTAGGCTAACCATACTGAAGTTTGAATTACAGAAATAATATTAAGATTTCCTAATGAAAACGAATGTAAAAATAATATAATAATGACTAAGTTTTTATCAAGTGTCGCCCCCAGGGTTGCGGAGGTCAGATGACAATCGCTCTGTGTAAAAACTAGTAACCAGTCAAATCCGGATAAGAGTAATAAGCAGGCCCTGGGTAGATAAAACACCAAGAAAAAGACTAAGTTTGTATCAAATTGGTCACTTTTTCAAATAGCTAAAAATTATATTAATATAAACAATAATTTTGAAATGTTAAACATTATTAAACTGTTGTAAATGCCGATGATTGGTTCTAATAAAGCCATTTTTAGTCTAAATATTTAGGCTTATTTCAGCAACCCTGACATAGGTGTGTATTCGCAATACTATTTATCCTATTAAAATAATAAATGTGAAAGTTTGTATGTTTGGATTTTTGCTACCCAATTACGCAAGAACGACTGAACAGATAAAATGTGGCACACATGATTGTTACCTAAATTAGTTGGATTCTCATCGGATTAACAAAAAACGAACTAGAGGGTCTTTCTGAATCGATTTAAATGAATTTTGTAGCAAAAAAAAATGAAGTGGTTGAAACAGTGATGAATATTTGTACCAGAAATCTTTTATTTCTACTGCAACGAAAGCTTCAGAATATTAAATTTGCGGGTGAAGACACGGGAAAAAGCATGTAGTCATACTAACTAAAATAAATGATAGAATATATTTATTTCTTTATTCGTTTTTGTTCGTTTTCCATTGGGAAAATTACATTCGAAGTTGGGAGGAAAACATCATGAATTTTGGTCCTGCCGAAGATCCATAGAAAGCATATAAGGTTATTATTATTATTCTTTTTATTTTTAATTATCTCGGCTCATGAGCTGGTTTTAACTGCATTTACGGGCATCAGCCAAGTAAACGCAGCGTGAGGTGTCATTAGGTTGGATTTGCGGTATGTGGTGTTGTTATTGGGTTTTCTTCTATTTGCATAAACTTCCTAACGATTCTACATGTGTTTAGAATGACAGCTTTCTGAAGAGTTATGTATAGAGATTCTTTCAGGTCTATTAGTTTAAGGCTATGGTGCAGGTATTTGGGGATTATAATTGTCGTGGAAATAACTATTGGCACTACGTAAACCTTTTCCTGCCTCCAGATCCTGCGTCTTTAAGATTATTATTATTTATTTTTTTTTTGTATGATTATTTTTTCTATCGCTCTCCCTATATTTTACGGATTGAAGATAAATATGACGTGTCCGAATAAACTCAAACGCGTGGTAAACAAGTTCTTAGAATGATTTGTGATTACTTCTGCTTAATATTAGACTCGTTGTTCATCGATAATTGGAACGTCTTGGTAAAATTAAAACAGTATCTATTTGCGGTATCTTTATTTTTGTTTGCTTAGTAACTTTTTAATAACGTACCTACTTTTGATGGTTTTGTGGCACAGCGGTAGCGAACCTGCCTCAAGCGCCACAGGTGGGTTCGATTACCGCTCGGAGCAGAAGTTTGTATTGACCATACAGAAATGTTTTCCGATCTGGGTGTGTTTGTCCTTGTCATTGTGTATGTTTCTGGACCCCGACACAGGATATGACTATCCTAATAGCCGTTGAGTGTGTAGCGTTTATTTATTTATTTTAACTTAGCAGTAGAGGGCAGCCCCGGCCGGCTTGGCTGAGAAGGTACCTCTCACACAAACTCGGCGTAAAAAAATAAAGTACTGTTACGTTTCGTGCGATTGGGAGGCCCAATTCCCCATATCTCTGTTGCCTTCCCTTTTCCCTGTTCATTCCTACCTTCCTATTCCTTGGGTTGAGAGCGCGTATGTGATACTTGAAGTATCGCTAGTGTTCTGTTGTGATGATTGCCATCAGACGGACCGTATGCCTGTTTGCCAACCACCATGAAAAAAAAGATAATATAAGTAAGCATCCTATCTGAGTCCGACTGATGTGTGAAAATATATTGAAACATTTATAATTAAAGCAATATTAAAATAAACCTAATGATTATTTAATAATATCATTCATAATGTTATTCAACTTTGCGACGTACAGAAGTGTATTGCATGAGGTCATGGTGTCAAGTATCTTCCTACAATAAGGTCTAAGGTATTATTCGAAAACATTTGAAATCTAAAAGTGGTTCTTGTAGTCTTCTTCTTTCTAGCATTAATATAGGTACTATTACAAAGGTTTGCTTATTACTCTTATTCGGATTTGACAGGTTACTAGTTACAGAGCTATTACCATCTGACGTCCGGAATCCTAACTTATTGGATAAAAGCACATTAACATATAAAGAGTTGACGATTATTATCAGATGTTAGGTGGGTCGATTCTCAAGGACAAATGCCCAGACCGAGGCAGAAATTTATAAGAACAATACAAATATCTGCCTCCAGTGGAATCGAGATCCAACTAGGGAGATTTAAGGCAGGATCTGTACTATTATAATACAACAGGACATTTTTTGATATATTACTTAAACGAATATTTAAATATTATTTACAAACGCAACATTAAAGTATTTAAGTTACAAATAGTAAACAAATATAAATTATTTCAACTGAATTAGTGTTCTTAATATCCAGGGAATAAAGCATTCGATACTAAAACCTTTGTACTTTTTGCTTAGTATCTTCGTTTTCCAACTGTGCCTAAAAATAATATTAAGATAACTTTGTTAGCAGCGCCTTAATAAAAATTATAGCAATACTACTAGCATATATATAAGTATTATTATTGTAAGGCGCACTGAAATCATTTTAACGAATTTTTATTAGTCAACGAGAAACCAAAAATTGTAAGAATTGCGTTAATGTTAACAAATAATATATCTTTTTTTATATTTTAATGCTTTTTCACTGATATATATTATATTTATCGTTTTTCTATTCATAGTTAAATTGATACAAAATATAAAAGGTATTTTATTTTTATTTTTTTAGGTATTTTCAGCGAAATTAAAAACTGTAAGACTTAGGGACAAAATTGAAGTCTACAGCTGATCCTACACAAAAGCCTGGTCTCACCACCGTGCCAGAAAGTACGTTAAGTTATCGAAGTCAGGGGGTAGCATGTCTTATACGGTTAAGAGGATGTATACGGATTTATACGGATAAATAATGCACTAAATTACAAAACATATTTACACTTTAATACAATATAAACTATGTACTGGCCATTGTTTAGTCAAATACATATAACGCTATAAAAGTTATGTACAAAAATATAAAAAAAAGTGTTGCATATATTTGACTAATACACTATTTCTATGTTTTCGTTAGTAACCTGCATCGGCGTCGTAACTGCTTTTTTGACTGCCGTATTGACCTGAAAGTAATAAAAAATAAATAAAGTTCCCGCTCGGAGCCGATGTTTGTATTAATCGTACAGGCATGTTTTTCGGTCTGGGTGTGTTTTTCCTTGTCCTTGTGTATGTGTCCGGACCCCCGACATAGGATATAACTGTCCTAATAAATAAATAAACGCTACACACTCAACGGCCCCATTAGGGGTAAATATATCCTGTGTCGGGGGTCCGGAAACATTCACAATGACAAGGAAAACATGCCTGTATGGTCAATGCAAATATCTGGTCTGATCGAGAATCGAGACCGTGATTTTTAATAAATAATTTTAACTTATATTGATCCAGGCGCAACTTGTTTTAAAATATCAAACGAACGTTAGTTATAATAAGCTTTGTTGATGCTATGCATAGAAGTTCCAATTGACTCAATAGGTAATTAGATTAATAATTACAAAGGCATAGACGAAAAAAGAACTAACTAACATTCGTTTTCTTAGATAAGTTAAGTCCAAGTGTTATTTGGACGCAAAATAGCAATACCATGTCAACCCACAAAATTGAAAAAACTGATTTATATATGCAGAAGTGTTGGTAAATGGCCGAAGAACATTTTTCTTTAATATTTGTAGGGTTTTAAGCTTTAAAACTTCTAAAAAAAGACATTGTTTAATCATGCAATTTATGTATTATGTAAAGCGTTTTGGGTTATATTATATACGAAATATGCAGTTTGTATACTTATTTTTTGTGAAAGTAAGTAAAGTAACTTACATAAATCTGAAATTGCCAAAAACTTGACCAATACATTAAAAAAATCATGTAAAGCAAGTTGTTCAAAATTTTCAAACGCGTTTTTCTTGAAATGACATTCTTGTGGGTTGACATGGTATTGCTTATTTGCGGCCATTTGATAAATGACTCCTCAACAAAATTATATTAACTTACCATCATTACCAGCCGTCAATTGCAAGCTCTTCAGGATTGCTTCTGGAATTGGTGGTGGGGTTGGAAGGTGGTCACCAACTGGATGGAAACCATTCTCATCAGCTGTGTAACTGACGGAGTAGGTCTGACCATCATCACCTATGTAGGAAAATGATCCTGATACTTGGACTGATCCTTCTTCAGGAGCTGAACCGGGGAGGACACGACCTGGTTGGGAAAAAAATGTTTTACTATCTTACATCCCTAAGCATCCTTTCTTTCCTCACTCTGCCTGCCTGCCGAATATTAAAAGGTATTATTTTATAACACAAAGGTGGAACAAGTTTACGAGGTTCCTGATGATAAGCGTAGATCGTACCGTAAAATAATATTGTTGTAACTGGGAACCTTCAAGAGAAGAGCATATTTTTATTATTTTTTATTTTAAGACAAACGGGGCAAACGGGCAGGAGGCTCACCTGATGTTAAGCAATCACCGCCGCCCATGAACATCTGCAACACCAGAAGGCATGCAGGCGCGTTGCCGACCTTTAAGGAAAGAATACGCTCTTCTCTTGAAGGAAGTCGTATCGGTTCGGGAAGACCGCCGGCGGAAGTTGATTCTACAGAGTGGTTGTGCGAGGAAGAAAATGTCTTCTAAATCGCGCTGTTGTGGATTTCCAGACATCGAGGTGGTGTGGATGGAATTTAGAGTTTTGTCGCGATGTCCGATGGTGAAATTCAACCGGCGGGATCAATCCAAACAATTCCTCAGAACATTCCCCGTGATATATGCGATAGAAGATGCAGAGTGATCCGATATCTCTACGCAATGCCAAAGGATCAAGCCGATCGGAAAGGGCTTGATCATCGACAATTCGAGCCGCTCTACGTTGAATGCGGTCAATTGGAAGTAGCTGGTACTGGGGAGCCCCGCCCAGAGGTGAGAGCAGTACTCCACGTGCGGTCGAATTTGCGCCTTGAAGAGCTTTAGGCGATGAGCCGACGTGAAGTAGTGCCTCGCCTTGCTGAGCACACCAAGCTTTTTAGAGGCCAATTTGACCTTTCCTTCCAATTGACCGCGGATTTATTACCTTAAAGGCAACGCACCTACATGCCCTCTGGTGTTTCAGACGTTCATAAGCGGTGGTGATCGCTTGACATCAGGTGAGCCTCCTGCCCGTTTGCCCCCTCTTATATAAAAAGCGTGTTGCCAGCCTAATGGATGTAGAGTGAGAGAAGGAAAATAAAATAAGAGGAAAAGAAGGTGCGAACAAACGATTCGTCCACTCCTCGAACGAAATTCAATAAGACGGATAATGCTACTTAATTTCAATATTTTGTAGGAGTAATTTTCCAGTTACTCTGACTCATATTTTTTATTCGACTTAGTTGGTATGCAAGCAAACCGTCCGACTTATAGTAAGCAATTCGTAGCCTATGACCGCTTGCAACACCATTCATTTGTAGGTGTCACTCACACGTTGCCAAACTCGAGATATTGGTTCTTAAATCTCTTTTGCCCAGTAATGTCACTACCTACAGTGTCCTCCAAACCAAAACACAGTAATGCAATATACACTCTGATTTTCGGTAGAATATGACACTACGGTGGTACCTACCTAGCTACCCCCTTTGCAATAAAATGCCCATCACCAGGAGAAAAGCATTCATGCTCAAAATGGTAAAGTTACTACAGTTTTAGTGGGTCCCCATGATGTTTCCACCGCATCATGGAACCCCACATAACCCGGTTCTCCTCCCCAGGAAGCCGGGTATCTGGTAGCAGATTTCCTCCCCGTTACCAAAAAAAAAAGCTATAAGTGCAAGGTTACCAGTTACTTAAATAATAATCGTCAGTAAAAGTCACGTTTAGTTCATCTTGGAAGTGTTAAAGTTCAGTATTTTTAACAAGTCACTACGCGTGTGCAACAATGCGGAGTTGCGCCAACTCACTTCACTTCATTAAGAGTTAGTTTAACAGGCGGTTAAATACGTTATAGTTACAGCTACATTTTAATTATTATGTGCTGTAGGGTTATATCATTAAATTTTGTAGTACTTAATACTTTTGTGCATTATATCTATATCTATATAGAAAGAAAGAAAGAAAGAATTTATTTATTAGGACACAACAGAAATAAACTAAACTAAAACATTAAAAAGCATTATAGTTAAAAAGAGATAAAACTGTATAACAATAATAAAAAAATTAAACATAATTAAAAACTTGATCCTAAAAATTACGTCTAACTCTAAAAAGAAAAAATAAATAAAAATATAATAAATAAAACAATCTATACTTATATATTTATATCTGTACTTTGAATTAAATTTGGATGAAATTTGGTACACACAGTTTATTACCTGGATTAACATGTAGGGTACTTTTAACCTAAAAAAATGTTGTGTTCCCGTGGGATCAGCAATTACTACAATTTGATTGATTTTTTTTGGGGTTTAAATAAATTAGAGCAATTTGTAAATACGCCAAATAGAATACGAATTTAAACTTAATGAAAGATATACATTAAACAGCTACTTCTTCCTAACACTATTCCCGGTGCCAAACGAGTATTTAACCAGAGTCTGCTTATTACTCTGGTCCGGATATGACAGGTTACTAGTTTTCACACAGAGCGATTTCCATCTAACCCCCGTAATCCTAAGGGGGAACCAGTAACTCATTGGATAAGAGCAATTTACGTATTATTATCAGATGTTATTTGATAGCAACCGGGACTGACAGCTTAACGTGCTCTTCGAGGCACGGTGGGGGAGCCCACAAGGACAAACGCCCAGACCAAAACAAATATTTGTAAGATCAATGCAAACATCTGTACGAGCGGAAATCGAACCCGAAACTGTCGAGGGTAAAGCCAGACTCGCTACCCACAACGGCATAACGGTGTTAAAGATATACATTAAACATATACACTTATAATGAGGTCGTAAATAAGATATAATCTTAAAGATAGAGTAAATGTTAACGTATTTGAATGTCAAAATGGCATTTTGACATACTTTGCACATAAACGCTTCAAACAAACGCTTTCAATTGGCAATATTATAAGTATTATTGACACAATTATCAATTTGAGTAGTTTTACAAATAACATTACATAATATTATCTTTTGAAAAGAGTTAAAATGTTTTGTTTTTAGGGTTCCGTAACCAAAAGGTGTCAATGAAACGCCTTTATTAAGTCACTGTCCGTCTTTCAGTGAGCTGTATCTCACGGACTCATGGTGGAGTGGAAATTTTTGCAGAGTGTTACAATAAGTAATACAAAAAAAATCTTTTAAAAATAAAAGGGGTACCAATCCAATTTTGATATTTTTGATTTTTTTTACTCTATTTAATGTACTCTACAAATAAATACTACTAATTAAATTATTAATAATGGTGCCATACAAAAAACTTGATATTTTTATTCAACGGATCCCTTTATGCGCAAGTCCGACATGCACTTGACCGGTTTTTATTCATACTTCTACTAAGACGCGTGAGAGTTAAATGCAGTAATTGGTCAGTGAACGATCAGTAGGTTAAGAAGCTTTAGGCGCGGTTAGTCGATGAATGGGTGACCGTATAGTGGTATTTAAAATGAGCGTATTTGTGCACGTACAAACTCGTTTCCCGCTGTTATCACTTTGATAATAGTTGAGAAGTCAAAGGCTTATTGAGAGACTTGAACAACTATGATACTATATTGGCCACTTACCACACTATAAATAAAGATTTAGACTAACGTAACGTAGTCAACATTTGGACTAGGAGAGGCCAAAATCTTAATGGTCTAGAGCGGGCAAAATGAATATTTTCTTTTATAGTTATTAGTTAAGTGGTTCAAAATACATTAAGTGGTTCAAAATACATTAAGTTGGTGTACTTCTCAGTATAAATACTGTGCAAGGTCTATCAGTTTCTTTTTCTTAGTCCTACCTCGCTACACCCATGACCTTGGCTTATAATCACAGTGTCACTGTATCAAGGAGTTCTGTCTTAGACCTTAGGTTTATAGAACGGAGAGGAACGGACATTCTCTGAAGCTTTGTTAGTAATTCCCTTAATTAGGCTTTATTCCTTATAAAGTAGTCTATCTATCCGTATAGAGCAATATGAGACTAAGGAGGTAATATTACAAATTATTTGACTGACGGAAAGTTACGGAATTCGTAAAGATTTAGGTTGAGTGTGTAATGTTAAAAAAAAAAAAGATTTAGGTTATATTTTTAACCTATGCTTCTACAATAATTTATCATAATTGGACTGAAATAAGCAATACCATGTCAACCCACAAAATTGAAAAAACTGAGTTATATATGCAGAAGTGTTGGTAAATGGCCGAAGAGCATTTTTCTTTCATATTCGTAGGGTTTTTTTTTATCTTTAAAGCTTCTAAAAAAGCAATTTTTTTAATCATGCAATGTATGTATTATGTTACGTTTTGGCTTATATTATATACGAAATATGCAGTTTGTACACTTAGTTTTGGTAAAAATAAGTAAAATAACTTACATAAATCTGAAATTGCCAAAAACTTGGCCAATACATAAAAAAATCATATAAAGCAAGTTGTTCAAAATTTTCAAACGCGTTTTTCTTGAAATGACATTCGTGTGGGTTGACATGGTATTGCTTATTTGCGTCTAATTATGTAACATTTTTAATTCTAACGGTTAAAAAAAATCAAAATTTGGATAAACCTAAGGAAAACTATGCGATTTGCTTCAAGTATAGTAAAATCATGTTTCTGCTTACCATTCTGTTCAGCCTTAGTTCCGTCACTGGTTTCGTAAGCATAGTGCCATCCTTGATCGTCAATCTCGTTTTCGTATCTAAGGATATCGGATTGACTGCTGGCTGACGCTGAGGCTCTGGAGTCAGAACCGAAGGGTGTTTGTAGACCAGCATCAGCACCGCTCGAAGAACCCGAATTCGGTGGCAGATAGATATTCTCAAGCTTAGCTGCGACAGCCATTGAGGCGATGGATATAATAATGAGCTGAAATATAGAAATAAAAATTAATAACACACAAATAAAAATGGCTACTCTTAATTAACAGTTAACACGATGTTAAACTATCAAAAAAAAAAAAATTAAACTTGAACTAAACTAAAGATCACCAATTAATTAAAGATAATATTATTCCCATCAAAAAAATACCCTTGACTTGAACAGATTGGTATCACGCATGCAAACTTAATCACGTAATTAATTGACCTATATCCTAAAACGAAGACGTTTTATTACGAAAACTTTAACTGATAACAGATATCGTAATGCAAAATAAATATTATGCAAATGGAAAGGTAACAAACGTATTTCATGGTTGATCTTTGATGCGTCTTGTCAGAGAGATGATACGGCAGTGTGATTTGGAGTGAATCCGCTGAGGTTTTATACCCAAAAGTTCGAACGACCTAGCATCCCTTCACGAAGTTTCGTTTAAGAATTTGAAACAGATTTGAATCAATGACAAGGAATGCTCTATGTTTTTTTAGTGATGTTTTTAATTAGTCTATTGATTGCGGTTTATTATGACTTGATTAAACTTGTGTGGAACTTCCATCATCATTTATCATATCTTGTTAGCATAACGTTGTATATCTTTTGTGAAATTATCAACTATTGTTTATTTTTATGTAAGTTCATAGTTGATTTTTTTTCCTGTCGGTTGGCAAACATTCATACACATGATGGTAAGTAGTCATCGCAATCTATAAATGCGAGTGATACTTGAAGTATAACATGCGCGTCACCAAAACAAGGGATAGGAAAGGAACGTTGCACACTCAAACGTTGCACACTCAACGGCCCCCATTAGGATATTAATATCCTGTGTCGGGGGTCCGGAAACATTCACAATGACAAGGACAAATACACCCAGACCGGAAAATATGCTTGCATGGTCAATACAAACATCTTATGCTCCGAGCGGGAATCGAACCCGCGACCTGTGGCGTTTAAGGCAGGTTCGCTACCGCTGCGCCACAACGTCATCAAAAAGGAAAAAAGGAAAGGGCGGAGGGGTGAAATTGTATTACTTCTCCGCTCAAGCCGGCCCGTTGCTCTACTAATGCTCTGAAATACATATTTAAATGATATTTCCAATGACCGTTGTGGCGTGTTCAATTCACGGTCGAATCAAATGTTTGTTATAAATATCTCTTTCAGTCTGAGCGCTATTTGTCCTGGTAGGTCTCCGCGCCGTGCCTCGAAGAGCACGTTGTTATCATAGCATCTGATAAAATAATCGTTACCTCTTGAAAGGTGAGTTGGCCTCATCTAGTGAGTTACTGGTTCACCCTTTGGGTTGTGGCGGTGAGAGGGCAAACGCTCTGAGTAAACCTATCAAGTCCGGTTAGAGTAATAAGCAGACCCTGGGTAAATAAATAATGCTTATAAGAAGAAAAAAATTATGTTATGTCCCTCGCAATAGGATTTTCATTGTGACTTCTTAGTTTGAAATAAACTTAGTGAACCATTTTTGACTAAGCCAGTTAATTCGTGAGTGGTTCACCTATTGAATATTTAACATTTGGGAGAATCGTGTGTTACCTAATTAGCACTGTAGCTTAGTACGATTCGTGACATTTTTTACCGAGTTCAAAACATGGAGGTTGTTAAATCGTCTATTTTTTAAGTGCATGTTAAGTTAAAAAGTGATTTGAATGATAAATAAACACTACACACTCAACGGCCCCCATTAGGATAGTTATATCCTGTGTCGGGGGTCCGGAACACACACACATTGACAAGCACAAACACACCCAGACTGGTAAACATGTATGGTCAATACAAACATCTACTCCGAGCGGGAATCGAACACGTGACCTGTGGCGCTTAAGGCAGATTCTCTACCGCTGCGCCACAAGGTCGTCAGAGTGGTTCTATGATTAATATTCGATTCAGATTAAGGACTCTAGAGATATAGGTACTTTCAAAGTATTAATGGTAATAATTAACTGTATAAACCGAACTCGATCGTCTCCAATAAACCCTCCTATCCCTTGGGTTGGGAACACGCATGTGATACTTTAAGCATCACGTACCCGGTTGTTATCACATAACATCTGATAATAATCTTTAACTCTTGATAAGTAAATTGCTTTCATCCAATGAGTTACTGGTTCGCTCTTAGGGTTGCAGAGGTCATATGACAATCGCTCTATGTAAAAACTAGTAACCTGTCAGAACCGGATAAGAGTAATAAGCAGACCCCGGGTAAATAAAATACTCCCGGTATTTTATTTATAATGCTAGAACGGAGATCACAGACAACCTCTTTCGTCTTTATTGTAACATGGTATTAAAAATAAATAAATTTAACAAACTCTAACATACTTGCTATTATTACACACTATAATAAATAAATTTATGTTGTAATATTATATAAGTCTTATTTCATAATAAGGTAAGATTCATGAAAGAAGAATCTAAGCCGAATTAAAAAATTAAAAAGACATTACGCGTTCATTAAATAATTATTTTTTTGGCACAAATAAGGTATAATTAATAGTTTTATGTTTAAGGCGTTTTAAAATAATCGTTACCCATTACTATAAAATTACTTTTCTAATGCATAATATGTAGATGTAGTTTTAAGTTATTATAAACGAGCTATTTATATTATATAATTCTACTAAAAACCAATACCGATTTCAAAACTAAAAAGCAAAAAAGAATATTTTCTATTTCATCCGGCGTCGGGATGTGACGACCCCATCGCCTGCTGTTGGGATAACCTCTGTCTTAGCAGAGATTATTGCACCAGTGAAATCAGTCACACTGGTGGTAAGGTCTTTTGTTGCAAGAGGCCAGCTAGGTAGGTACCACCGCTGTGTCAAATATTCTGCCACGAAATAGTAGTGCTTAGGCACTATTGTGTTCCGGTTTGAAGGGCAGTGCCCTTACGCTAGTGAAATTACTGGGCGGACGAGATTTAAGAACTAATATCTCGTGGTTGGCAACGCGTGAGTGGCACCTACTAATGGTGCTGCAAGCGCTCATAGGCTACTGCAACCACTTACCATAAGGTGGGCCGTATGCTTGTTTGCCAACTTCTAACATAAAAAAATCTATTTTTTCAGAAGTCGGTGCCTTTTGTGCCGATATTTTACTTAGCACCGATGTCTTCATCATCATCACCACATCAACCGAAAGACGTCTACTGCTGGATATAGGCGTAGACTTATAGGACCAACTTTTAGGAAAATATGATTTTATGCTTTTTCATTTTGAAAATTATTTTATTTTATGGTTATTTATTTTATTTTTTGACAAGTTGGTAATATCATGGGTATCCACAAAATTCTCTTCGGTGGGCATTAGTTGAGGGGCAAACGAGCAGGAGGCCTTACCTGATGCTAAGCGATCACCGCCGCCCATGAACATTTGGAACATCAGGCATGCAGGTGCGTTTCCTACCTTTAAGGTTTACAGGGTCTCTCGTAGAACGAGCCAGTACATTACCTGCCATGCTCGGTCAGCATCGGTCTCGGTTGTGCGGACGATCATAATGCTGCCCAGCGCTTCTCTCGTAAGCGCGTACCACAGTCGGGACTGTGCTGACTGCCGTCCTTGTTAGGGTCTCTCAACGCGGACGTACAACCGAGGTGGCTAATTAATGTGGAACCACGTACAAGAGCTAGTATTTACATAAAATGAGTCACAGTCAAAGCTCAAGTGTAAATAGCCAAGGTGCCGTATAATATTCCGAATATAATTAAATTAACGAAAAACTTCGTCATGGATGTAACTACAGATAATTACTTCCAGTACTGTTTATATTTTGTTATTGAACGGAATTTTATAATCATCTTTAATTTTATATAGAATTTTTACACTTGTCTTCGATTATAGGCTGTAGAATTAAGCCTTGACGTCTTGATATCATGTAGCAGTATCGTACTATTGCTATTCTGTTCGAAGAGTGTGACCCGTTTGCCGTCTCCTTTCTACTTCTACACTCCCCGACACCTTATTTCATATGATCTTCTTATCGAGTGGTTAGTGGCCAACCTACTGCCAGAGTTGTTCAGGTCGCCCGTAGGTGTCTGACTTGACTTATCGACTGTTGTCAGATTGTCAACAGCCGGGACCGACTTTTTACGGGCCCTCCGAAGCACGAAAACACTCGGTTGAAAAACCACTATACGATCACCCGTCTAGTGACTGACCGCGCCTTAAGTTGCTTAAATTACCGATCGTTTACCGATCAGAGGGTGCACTCGGCTATGAGCGTCTCATTTCATATGATAACAAATAGAGATTCTTTCAGTATTTCAGAAGAGACATAGGCTACCACTACGTCACAATGGTCGTCAAATTATAATTTTTTTTTATTTCAAACACACGATCCGCCTAATAGTAAGTAGTCACCCCAACCTATGAACGCTTGAGAAACTTGAAGTATCTCATGCGCGTTGCAATCACAAGGGACAGGAGGCAAGGGAAGACCAAAGAAAAAAAGGAAAGGAACAGAGAAGGTGGGAGATTGGGCATCCGGCGCTCTCAGTCATCGCTCGAAACGCAACAGTACCTACTGATACTGTTACTTTATGCTGATCTTCTGCAGCATTCTCGGATTCTGGGAGCATTTATGCTTTAACTTTGTCATGAGTTTATAATATAATAACACTTATTGATTTAAAGGCTGTTGAAGCAGTAAAATATGATTTTTTTATTTAAAGTATTTACTATAATACCAAAACAAACTAATAATTAATATATGGTATATAGAGTCGATTGAATCGTTAAAAAACCATAACAGTTAAGCGTAATTCGATCAATCGTTTTTAAATTGTGGTGGAATGTACCATACATGAAAGAATGTTTGTATATGAATTCCTAGCAAGGTCGAAATTGCTGACGAGTTCACGTTCTTCAAATTTCTGATGACCATTTTACCATAATTATTAAAGTGGTCGTGTGTTCAAATGCTGCTTAGGGCAAATAGTATTTAAGATTGGTAGAGGTTTGCTATTTTCGTAGAAGTCTCGGCCACAGAAGGTCTATTATATTGTTAATGTTGATCTATGGAGGGTACGACATGTAAAATCCCCCCAACACAATGGGAGGATCCTCCGACCAGGCGAGTGATATTGCTGGCGGGCCGAAGCCCAACGACTTACGTTGGGAAGTTGTATGTATAGGTTACGAGCGTAGAAAATTCTGATAGCGCGATTTAGGATCGTCAATATCGTTGCGTAATATGCCATGTAGGTGTCGTTGTAGCTTGTCAGATTGTGACAATCTTGTCTTTCTATCGCGTTACGTCGCGTGGCGTGTAGATGTCGCTACAGATCATAACCTCTCTGATAGGTGCGATGTCAACACTGGTGTACCACAGGGTGGCGTTTTGTCTCGTCTCCTTTTCTCTATTATCTTCAAGTTAAATTCTCTTTACCAGTTATATTTAAACGATCTTTCAATTTAATCATCAGCAAATATAGATAATCTAATCCAATGTATTGCATTGATTAATTCTGTCCGCATATCTATCACAAAGCGGAATACTCACATTCTATCTCTTTTGTATTGTGTACTATTTCACCCTTCAACGCTTTCCTATTTAAAGTAGAAATTTCAATTCTTGGTGACGTCAATAAACTTTAAGATCATCTGATAATCTTAGGGTGCCAGTACCAAATCATAATACCAAATTAATGTGATATGATACAAGTGATGCCTTTAGTGCTGCATGAGGTCATAGTTATAATGATATTTTTTTTATGTTACAAGTTGGCAAGCAAGCATATGGCCTTCTTTATGGTAAGCGGTTGCCGTAGCCTATGAGCGCGCAACTCCATTAGTAGGTGCCACTCTCGCGTTGCCAACCTCGAGATATTGGTTCCTGGATCTCCTTTGTCCAGTGCCATTCAAACCGGAACACAGTAATGCCTAAGCAATATTATTTGGGGGTAGAATATTTGACAATGCGGTGGTACCTACCTAGCCGGCCACTTGGAACAAAAGACCTACCACCAGTGTGTGTGACTGACGCCGGTAAAGTGTATGTTCAGTAAAATAAAATAAATAAAATTCTATGAGATAGATGGAGAGAGCCCATTGATATCGAAACACTTACAAAGATACATTTGCAACACATTATACATCTGCCATTCAGCTAAAAAAAAATGCAACATATTATTCCTTGCTATTGAAAAAGGTTTTAAATGATAACAATTTGTAAACAACAATGGTCTGAAAATGATACACCCACAAGTAAAACTTCATGCCAAGCTTTAAGTTGATGACTTAGTGCATGCTTTTGGAATAATTATCCTATGTAGTAAGTATTCAAATTTCGACTCTAACACTTAGATTTTAAGATTCATTTGTCTCTATAAACATGGATGTTAAAGTATCTAAAATACTACATTCGATGTACGACCTTAGAATTGATTTGTAAGGTTCACTTTTACACGTAGTTTTTATTAGGATCATATTCTCATGTAAACATTGGAAATTATGCTTTGTATGTACGATATAAGGTTGAATTTTAATTGCAAAGGGACTAAGTTTACATACCACAGTTAGGTTGGACGGTTTATTCGCTATTGGAATATTAATTATAAGAATTTGTATCAGCACGACTTCAAATGACTCACAATTTTTCGTAAGGTACATACATAAATGAAAAATAATTGTTTGTTTGTTTATGTTTTCGATTCAAGATTTAGGACTTGAGGATTTAAGAATTATATGTGTTTTTGTTTTTAACCGTTGTGACGTTGTAGGTAGCGTATCTGCCTTTAGCCTCGACGGTTGCGGGATCGATTCCCGCTCGGGCAGATGTTTGTTAAATTTCTGTCTCGGTTTGGGCGTTTGTCTGTGGGTCTACCCACCATGCCTCGGAGAGCACGTTAAGCTGTCGGTCCCGGTTGCTATCACATAACATCTGATAATAATCGTTAATTCTTGATAAGTAAATTGCTCTTATCCAATGAGTTACTGGTTCGCCCTTAGGGTTGCGGAAGTCAGATGGCAATCGCTCTGTGTAAAAACTAGTAACCTGTCAAATCCGGATAACAGTAATAAGCAGACCCTGGTTAAAATAAAATACCGGGAATAACGCTAGGATGAAGATGCGTTTTGTTTTTAAGAGTCCGGGGCTCGCGATGGTAAGTGGTCGTAGCCTATGACAATCACAACAAGATATGATATACGTGCTTCCGACTCAAAGAAGTAGAAGAAGCAGTACAAGAGGCATGGTAGGGAGGAGCGTATATCTCCGAAGTTCTCACGCAACAATATTAGTAGTTCTTCTCAAACAAACGTGAATCTACTTAAGGGGACAGAGTAGGTTGGAGCTTATATCTCCGGCGTTCTCACTCATTGAACTATAGGCAACAATATTAGTAGTTCTTCTCAAGCAAACGTGAATCTACTTAAGGGGACAGATTAGGTTGGGGCTTATATCTCCGGCGTTCACACTCATTGAATTATAGGCAACAATATTAGTAGTTCTTCTCAAGCAAACGTGAATCTACTTAAGGGGACAGATTAGGTTGGGGCTTATATCTCCGGCGTTCTCACTCATTGAACTATAGGCAACAATATTAGTAGTTCTTCTCAAGCAAACGTGAATCTACTTAAGGGGACAGAGTAGGTTGGGGCTTATATCTCCGGCGTTCACACTCATTGAACTATAGGCAACAATATTAATAGTTCTTCTCAAGCAAACGTGAATCTACTTAAGGGGACAGAGTAGGTTGGAGCTTATATCTCCGGCGTTTTCACTCATTGAATTATAGACAACTTAATGTTTCGGCGCAGCCACTTGTCGATATAAATATAAGACTATGTGTACTGTCACTTCGCGGGTGCGTACATTCATGCTGAAAACGCTCGGCATGGATAGGATATATATATATATATATATATAGATATATATATAAATTAAACCTTCATTATTCAAATCCCACGTGGATGAATCTGCGGACGGGGCTAGTTATTAATATATTTCAACATACTGATGAAGATTCATGTACGTATAATTTAGTTTATTTTATTATAACTTTTAAGCTACCACTATTACGAAATGTTGATACTTTTGACATGTAAATATGTAATTAATTTGAGAATTTATTTTTAGTAAATATTACTAGCGATTTATAAGTAGAATACGATTGCGGTAATCCCTGCGAATATATCGTCATAGCTTAGATATAGATATATATATATATAGTATGTTTGTTACTCAATCACGCAGAAACGGATTAACGGATTAGAATTAAATTTGCCACTAGATATAATAAAGCTTATAGCAGAGCATGAGAGATACATTTGGACACAAATAAACAATACCATGTCAACCCACGAAATTGAACAAACTGAGTTATATATGCAGAAGTAGCGGTAAATGGCTGAAGAACATTTTTCTTTAATATTTGTAGGGTTTTTAGAAAAAAAGCTGTTTTTTAATCATGCAATTTATGTATTATGTTAAACGTTTTGGGTTATATTATATACGAAATATACAATTTGTGTACTTATTTTTTGTGAAAATAAATAAACGAGCTTACATAAATCTGAAATTGCCAAAAACTTGACCAGTACATAAAAAAATTATATAAAGCAAGTTGTTCAAAATTTTCAAACGCATTTTTCTCGAAATGACATTTGTTTGGGTTGACATGGTATTGCTTATTTGCGTCCATTTACGCACACCACTACTAAGTAGGTAGTGGCACTAATACTCAATGACCACTCTACCGTATAGAGGGTCGTCACAGGTTCACTTGCGTAAACAACCGTGACGCCTCGCCGCGAATATCAATTTCAGGGTGCCCTAGGGCTTCTTACCTCGAAGATAGTTCATAGCCTGCATGAATATATACAATATTTTTTATTGAGATAGATAGGATGGCTTACTTCCTATTTCCTCGTTCCTCTACTTAGTGTCCGATTATATTTCTGTGCGGTAAATTTGTAGTGTGCGGCAGATTGTAAATACTCACACGTTTTCTTTACCTTCTATTCTATACTGAGGTTTACATAGACGTAATCACAGGCAGTTTCTACTTATGAATAATTTAATAATGGTTATTTTTTTATGCGATTTAGTTGACCAGCAAGCATACGGTCCACCTGATGGGAAGCTGTTACAGTAGGACATGAGTCCATTCATTTGAAGGAGTCACTCACTTATTCACACTAGATATTCGTTAGATCTCTTTTCCCCAGTGATTTCACTAGCTACAATGTCCTTTAAACCGAAACACGGTAATCCAAAGTACACTACTGCTGTGCGGTAAAATAACTGACAATACCTATTTTTCCTATGACGTCCTAAGCTGTGTTCCGGTCTCACGGGAGACAGACTAAAGTTGTAATCAGTTTTGAGCCTTAATTTTAGCATTTATATTTTTACGAGATTATTGCTTTAAAATCAATCTTAGAGGGAAAAGAACTCGCATACAGTGATTGCCCTTTATTTTTCCGCAATGCGACTGCAAGCCCTCCGGTGTTGCAAATGTTTAAGGAGCACTCTCGGGTTATCTAATTTTTATTTAAAAAAATCTGAGAAGGGACTTCATTTTTGCTGCAAATTTTCTGCTCCTTGACTAAACCACCAGTGCAATAAGTCACACTGGTGGTAGGTCTTTTGTTGTAAGAGGCCGGCTAGGTAGGTACCACCGCAGTGTCAAATATTCTGCCGCCAAATAGTGTAGTAGTAGTGCTTAGGAATTACTGTGTTCCGGTTTGAAGGGCACTGTAGACTAGTGAAATTACTGGCCGGACGAGATTTAAGAACCAATATCTCTCGTAGGCAATACGTGAGTGGCACCTACTAATGGTGCTGCAAGAGCTCATAGGCTACGGCAGCCACTTACCATTAGGTGGGCCGTATGCTTGTTTGCCAACTTTTAACATAAAAAAACAGCTACTTACTTTAAAATCTCATTTTTTCAATCTTTTTATATCATGACGGTTAGCAAAACATCATAAGTATCATGGTAAGCAGTCACTTATAAACGCGATACATGAAGTTTCACATGTCAGCAACTTATGAACGCGATACATGAAGTTTCACATGTCAGCAACTTATGAACGCGATACATGAAGTTTCACATGTCAGCAACTTATGAACGCGATACATGAAGTTTCACATGTCAGCAACTTATGAACGCGATACATGAGGTTTCACATGCGCTTTGTCAATCATGGGATAGGAGATTGGAGGGATAAGAAGGGATAAAGGACGGGAACAGAAGGGGTGGAAGATTGGGCCTTCAGCGTTCTCACTCACCGCACGAAACGCAACTGATACTGTTACTTTACGCCGATTTTATGTGAGAGGGTTGTACTTCCCCGGTGGAGTAGGAGGAAGGCTCTACTACTTAAAACCATTTAGATTTACATCACAAAAATAAACGCATCACCACTACCGCATTAAATGAGTTATCATAACCTAATTTCCATTGACAGATAAAAACGCAGGTCAAACGTCAAGTGACGCAACGTTTAATAGAAATGAATTCAAAACGTACATACGTAATCACGTTTCGTACCTCACGATCAATAGCTTAATACAAAGTTTAGTGTAAACAATATTTTTTGACTGTGTATGCTTTATTGATTAATTTATTTGAATATCATTTTATTACGTACTAGCTATGCCCGCAAGTTCACTCGCGTGATTTAAAGAATTATTCTAACCTTATCCAATATATAAAATTCTCGCGTCACCATGTTCGTTCCCATACTCCTCCGAAACGGTTTGACCGATTGTTATGATTTTTTATGCATATTCAGTAAGTCTGAGAATCGGCTACTATCTATTTTTCAAACCCCTTAGTGATAAGGGGTGTCCACCCCAATTTTTTTTTTCGGATAAAATTTTTATTTTATATTTTTTTATTATGTGGCATTGAAAAATACATACGACCCTAAATTTTCACTTTTTATCACCAACCCCTGCTTTTTAATAGCCTTATTAGTCAATCAAAAACTTTCACCGGGTAGAGTGCGCTGCTATCGGGTCTCAGATTTTTTTCGGGGCAGGACAACGTCTGCCGGGCCCACTAGTTTCCTTTCTAAAATTAAAGTATTAAGCTACTTTAATTTTACTCCTTAAAATATCTGTTAGTAGAAATCTCGTCCAGTACAGTCGAGTCGAATTGGGAATTTAACCAGAACAATCAGAGAGATACAGACCGTCAGATATACAAACAGGAAGAAAGCAAGAAAATATCAATTAACCCTGTAACATATATAAACACACTACAACTGCAAAAACTTAAATTTTACGTCTCGGCAGGCGTTGCCCCGAAAAAACATAGGACCCGAGCAACGGTGTCTTACTTCCGTTGCCGCTACAACCCTCTGTGGGTCATGGCCTCCTTTACAATCTTCCTCCAGTTGTCGCGAAGCTTGGCTGTCCGTTTCCAGTTGGTATACTTGCCCATCTTTCTCAAGTCTGCCTCCACGCAATCTACAGCAGCGTAATCTACAGAGTCCAATTGTGAATTCCATTCTCGAATCCACTGGAACACACAAACAAAAAATTATCAAAATCGATCCAGTCGCTTTAGGTTTGCTTCACATATACACGGACAGAAGAATTAAGATGAAATTCACCTAAAATTATTAATTGTACAATTGTAAGAATAATATTTTTCGAATGATAGACGACGTTGTTGTGCAGCGGTAGAAAACCTCCTATAGGCGCAACAGATAGCTGGTTCGATTCCTGCTCGATTCGCCCAAACAGACAAGAAGAAACACACCCAGACCAGAACATGTGTTCTGGTTTGTTCTTGTCCTTGTGTATGTTTCCGGACCCCTGACACAGGACATCACTATCGAAATGGGGGCCGTTGATTATGTAGCGTTAATTTTTATTTTTAAGCCAAATAAATAAATAATAATTGTTTCATCTCGAAGCTGTCTGTAAAACCATTTTCTTTTCCAAGCTTGTCTGAAACACTACTGGGGTTTGCAGTGTCTCTAAAAACACTTGATTTTGAATCTATATAAAATAATTGCTGTTGCAAAATATCTAAGTAGCGCTTTATTAGTAAATTGGGACTACTTATTTCAAACTTGAACCTTGACTTTAGTACGTAGGGAATTTATAAGATGTAGCGGAAAATTAGACCAATATTTTTAATGCGATGCGTCAATAGGTACTGATATACTGCCAGCCGATGGCTAAGTAAAACAACACATTAGAAACCGACTTCTGTTGATTTTTTTTATGTCAGAGGCTACAAACGGCAGGAGGCTCATCTGATGTTAAGCGATTACCGCCGCCCATGAACATCTGCAACACCAGAGGGCATGCAGGTGCGTTGCCGACCTTTTTAGTTTGTTGCTTTTAGTTTTGAAGTCGGTATTTTTTCAAAAAATCTTCGTACGGTAAATACCACGGAAAATCACAGAAAAGCAGAATATGCAATTTCGTGTACTTGGGTGACATATTCATCTAGCTATTTTGTGTTAAAAACTAAGTAACTGAATTGAACTTAAATTGAATTGAACTTTATTAGTTCTAAAATTGAAAGTCTAAGTTTTTTTGTATAAAAAGAATTAAAAAACTGTCCATAAATGATTACGTCAGAACATGATAATTGTTTTTGAACTCCTGACGTAAAGAATATAAATATTATCCTACATTTTTCACCTTAGGGGTGGATTTTTTTCTTGAAATTGAAATGGGTGGTCCTACTTTTATAATGTGACACGGTAAAATGGTACATGATGCAAAGATAAAAGGGTAAATGGACAGTAACTGTCAAGGCTTAACCCCCGTCGGAAACGAAGTTCCTTACGTTTTTTCTTAACTCCCGAAAGTAATTTGAAATGAAATCCGTATATTTCAATAAGTTATGTGATAAAAAGAGACAGGGACAGAGAAAGAGAGAGAGAGAGAGAGAGTTGCGCACCCGGCTGCGCATTCACATGCTCGTATGCTCATTTGCTTATTTATGATATATATTATGTAAGCTCGATACAAACACACATACACATCATACGGTATTTCGTCACGTGACGATTTCTACTAATTCGCATTCGAACTACGTTTCAAAAATAAATCATTCGCGTCTCTTATCACTTGTCACACAGAACACAGCGGGACGCAATTAATTGCCGGCTATAACTTTTATGCACTTCATAATTTGTAATCTGTTAGAACGAACTTACTGTCATTGGCTGGTCATATTTATTTAGCCGGCCTTTTACTTTAATGGTCGAGCCTAGGCTCATTTAAGTTCATTGAGAATAATTTAAATGTCATTGGACGTCATATTCAAGTAGATAATTGGGAAAGTGTTTATAGCAGGTTAGACGTGGACTGCATGTTGCCCGAACCCAAGGCTTTTAAGAAAGCGGAAGCCTCAGTAGCTCAACGGTAGAAGGGCCGACTTCGCTCCGTTAACGCGAGAGCCAAGTGTTCGATCCTGACCTCCTTCGGTTATTGTCGTACCCACTCCCAGCGCAAGTTTCGAGCTTATTTGATGGGGCAATAGGAATATTAATAGTGATGTGGAGACCCACAAGGACATATGCCAAGACCGAAATAGGTATTTGTAAGATCAATAAAACTATCTGCCCCGAGGGGGAATCGAACACGCAACCTTCGAGGCTAAAGGCAGACTTGCAACCAACATGCCACAACGGTGTCAAAAACGGTACTAAAATGTTATAATTATATTTAAACCTTGCCCTTTATCAATAATAACAATCGCGTGTCAAATAATAACAGTTAATAAATATTTTTTAATAATAACAGTTAATTATTATTTTTCCGGCGTCGGGATGTGACGACCCCATCGCCCGCTGTTGGGATAACCTCTGTCACAGCAGAGATTATTCCACCAGTGCAATCAGTCACACTGGTGGTAGGTCTTTTGTTGCTAGAGGCCGGCTAGGTAGGTACCACCGCAGTGTCCAATATTCTGCCGCCAAATAGTAGTGCTTAGGCACTACTGTGTTCCGGTTTGAAGGGCATTGTACGCTAGTGAAATTACTGGGCGAACGAGATTTAAGAACTAATATCTCGAGGTTGGCAACGCGCGAGTGGCACCTACTACTGGTGCTGCAAGCGCTCATAGGGTGCGGCAGCCACTTACCATCAGGTGGGCCGTATGCTTGTTTGCCAACTTCTAACATAAAAAAAAAAAAAAAAATTTAAATAAATTGCTATAATAATATTTTGTAGTTCATTTAAACAAAGGTTAATTTGTTACTCAATAATTGGTAACAAATTATTATATAATACTTTTTTGGACCTTATTTTTATATTATAAAATTATTATGGGATTGAAGGTTGACGTTCTGAAGGTCTTAATAATTTAAAATCATTTTATTGCAAGCATTTTACTTTTCTTATTGTAAGAAGTGTATTTACATTTGGACTGTTTAGGACCTTACCGGCTTACTTGACCTTAAAGAAACAAAACTTTTAAGAGAACTTAAATAAGCCAATTGCGTATCAAAGTCGTACGTATAGGGTTGCGTACAAGTTTCTTATGGACCCACTTTATTTTTAAGCTTTAGATCACTTTATTTTGAAGTTTTTTTTTGCTTCATTATTGAATCATGACATTATCCTAATTTTCTTTATAAATACTTCGATAAAATAACTAAGCTACCATTTGTAGTAAATAATCTATATATATATAAAAGAGCAAGACCGGACTCTCTTACATATCAATGCCCAGAATAATCTATTGGATCTAGAAAGCTAAATTTTTTTACAGGTGTCATTTTTAAAACGTAAAAAAGCACTAAGGAAGTATTTTTAAAATTCAACCCTTAAGTTTGTAAGTCCGTCACTGTTGAAACTAGAAGCACTAAAACTTGGTTTTTGGCGAACAATTAAAAATAAAGAATTACGTGTTTAAACATGTGCAGTCCTCCTCTGAAGGTGTAAAAAGTTTCAAACATTGTATGAAAAAGAAGGTCTATGTTACCTCAGGTTCAACGCGAGCGAAACCGTGGATAAAACCTAGCAATGTATTTTATAACAAGTATTTTGCAACTAAACGTTTACAATCATTATTTAGTTAATCAACTAACTGCAATTATATTATTACGAAATTCGTTTGTTAACTCGAATTAAAGAACATCTTTTTTCACTGTCAAGTATTTGGAGCAACGTAAAAGGTTGTCGACGTGAGCATCTTGAACTATGGTTACATTATTATTACTGCGTTTTCACACTAGCATTTGAAATTCTGTCGGCGTTTAAACGTTGCTTATATTGGGCGTCTTCGTCTTTGCCTAAAAATAAGCAAAATGTATATATTTATCTGTATGAGATATTTCTAAAAGATATTCCACTCTGACTCATTGTCTCCATAGGTGACAGGAAAGCTAGTTAATTTTTCCTTAGAGAATAGGGATTGCGATACAACGGGCAAATGTAGCAAAACTTCTTGCCAGAATACAGTTCTAAAGATAATTTGTATTGAATTGAGACACCGTTGTGGCGTTGTGGGTAGCGAGTCTGCCTTAAGCCTCGACGGTTGCGGGTTCGATTCCCGCTCGGAGCAGATGTTTGTATTAATCGTACAGGCATATTTTCCGGTCTGGTTGTGTTTGTCCTTGTCATTGTGAATGTTTCCGGACCCCCGACACAGGATATAATTATCCTAATGGGGGCCGTTGAGTGTGTAGCGTTTATTTATTTTATTTATTTATTTATTTAATTGTAAATATGTGGGAGAACGGATATGAAAAACTCAGAAGTAGTGGGTAGTCTTAATATTTTATTATAATTATAATACACAAGTAGTTGACAAACAATTTATATTCATAATAATCACATGTAATCACATGATTATTACTTAAACATAATAACAACATATGGAAATTTTATAATTACCCGACCTGAAACAGTTCAGAGCACCGTCGTGCCGTGTCCACAGTCGGACAACTTTTGATCTGTTGACTTTTTTTTTCGGAGGGTCTATTACTGTTGGCTCTAGTGGCCTTGACAGCGTCACCGGTGGCTTGATAAAATCAAGTAAAATCATAATCTCCCCCAAATATGTTGTAATATTGGTTGTAAATATTGTATATGTATATTTTTAAATAAAACCCCGAATGAAATATTGTTTTCTTCTTTTATTTTCCTCCTTAATTTCCGTCTTTCATCTTTACTCATTCACACCACACTTGCAAATCCGCACTCTCCCTAGGCCATCACATTCGTTCATTCATTATAAATAGAAATCTCACTATTCTTTCCAATCTACGCTTGCAAACACAAATGTTACTCTTTAATATTTATTACTGCAATTAAACGATTTATAATACAATCCCAAATCTATGACTAGGCTCACAGTGGTTAGAGTACCTTGAAAGATTCGGAACTATACGGAGCTGTTAAAATGTTAATAAAAAAATATATGTTTTTCCACGTATTTTAAATTTAAGGTGAGATTTGCTATAATGCAGTTTGCTGCAGTTTTCATTGTTTGATTTGATAAAAAGTAAATTTAATGGGTTATAACTTTCAGATTAGAAGAAATTATAAATATGAATTCTTAAATGTCAAATTCAAATATAGTAGTTCGTTTTTTGTCTTAATGCCAAATTTCATCCAAATCCGTTCAGCAATTTTTTGTTGATTGAGTTACAAACATACACACATCTAAGCATCCAAACATACAAACTTTCACATTTATTTATTATTAAGATGAATATATTTTCTTTATTAAAATTTTACATCTTAAATTTTAATAACAAAACTAAGCGTTTAAAACGCCACACAGAATAACACGCTAGTGTGTTTAATGCATTATGTTTAATTTCAAAAGTATACCAGTGATAAGGTCGTCGCTGAGAGCCGCCACTTGCCAAGTTGCGCACGAGCATGTAGCTTGTACCTGCTTTATACAGGTTGAGTAAAAATGAAAATGTAAATATAGAAAAATCTTTTTTAGAATAGAAATTAAAAAAAAATATATATATGAAATATTTTTAAAATTTATGTGAATATCAAATAATGTAGATTAGTGATCGTAACTATATATAGAATAATTTGAAAGTCCATTAAAACACCAAACAAACAAAAAATATAAATATATTTTGATATATTATGAGCAATATTAAAAATTAAATTAATTGGGCCAGTATTTAAAATAGTAATAATATTATTTAATAATACTAATATTTAAAAGTACTTTACCTGTAAAATTTTTTCGTTTGTGTTGCTAAATAAATAACTAATTTTTTTTTTTAAATCTATGTATAAATCAGAAAGCTTAGATATTCGGATGTTTATTTGTTATTCAATCACTAAACAATTATTTAACGCCTTGGCTTCAAATCTTGTATGGTATTTCCTCTATTCGATCAAATTAGTCATTATTTTTAGAAGGAAGTTCCATAACGCGGCTTACGGCATGTGTGATTTAGTGGAAATCGTCACGTAACGAAATGCCTTATGCTGCGTGTGTGTGTGAGTGTACTACAAGCAAATGAGCACTCGAGCAAGTGAGGCGCAGCCGGTTGCGGAAATCTCTCTCTCTATCTATCTCTTTTTATATTTATATTAAAAGCACTCTGTATAAAGTTCTCTAATTGCATGAATGTTGTATGTGGGTAGATCGCACGGATCCACTCACCTGTCTTAAGTTAGATTCACTCACTTTGGATGAAATTCACTCCTACCAACATTAACATAACTATAGGTAGAAAGACTAGTGACACCGTTGTGGCGTATATATATCTGCCTTTAGGCACGATGGTTGCTGGTTCGACAGAAAAAGAAGGTAGAATGACTAGTAAATTTACCAGTTATGCCCTGCGGTCGTTGTTGACTTTTTTATATTGGAGAGGGCAAAATAGCAAGAGACCTTAACTGATGCTTAACTATTACCACCACCTATTGAACATCTGCAACACCAGAGGCAGGTGGGAAACCGACCTTTATACATCTGAACTGGTATACGCTGGCTGACCTCAAAACGTGATTGACATCTCTTAGAATTTCTTCTATGACATACAGGTTTCTTCACGATGTTTCCCTTTACCGATAAGTATAAAGTAAAGCGTTTGAAAACTAAGCGGTTGTTGCCCGGATTTGAAGCGACCTTGGTGTAACTTTTTCATCAAAAGTACTTTTTAAAAGTCAACTTGAATAAAAATAATTTTGATTTAGATCCATTGAGCTTTCTCGGCTTTTTAGATATATTTGATAACATCTTTACTTTATGTATCATACATACACACACTGCTAACCTTGACCTTGAATCAAAACACACTATTTAAATGCTGATAAAACCACAGGCATTAGCAAGTACTAGTTATTAATAAAGGTAAAAAGTGGCTAGGTTTTTGTATAGGAGATAATTTTGAATACCAGAAAGACCGGCTATTTAGAAGTCTCAGAAACTGGAAACTGTTGTATGTAGATTTTTTTTTTCTGTCTGTTTGTTGTGCTATCACACAAAAGCTGAAGAACGGATTTTCATATTATGTTGGGATCTTAAAATTTTTGTCTTTTGGTTTAATCAAAAACTGTGCTTTTATTAAATGTATTTATTATAATTTATGAAAATATCACAAATAATATCACAGAGTATTTATTTTGCAAAATATATCCAACTTTACATCTATTTTGTTAATTATGCTTCGTTACACAAATGTATTTATTTACATTTACATTTAATATTATTACAAACATAATATATGGAATTATAAATTACATAAAAAATACGTGAAAATTGTGCATAATGTTACATTATTATATTCTCTTTTAGCCTCACTTCTCAATCTCCTTGCTCAATATCTTCAACACAAAGGTTGTCTGGAAGAAATCGCTATTAAGCGATAAGACCGCCTTATTGTACAATCAGGTTTTTATATTTATTTCCTTTTATATTTTAAGTGTTTATTTCTTTCTGTGTGATGTGCAATAAAAGAGTATCTATCTATCTATTGTGTATTTCTATGTCTATATAAAGGGTTACAATAAACATAATATTGGAACGAAATTCCTTATCGCGCGTTGCGAAAGGGTAGCCGCCTGGACGGAAAAAATTAAGACCAAAAGTTGTAACGACACTTTTGCTATAGTTGTAAGCCGTGCGGCGTGTGCGTGTTTTTGTCTGTCTGTCTCTCTCTCATAGAAAGCAAGCCAGTAATTTTCGTTTCGTCTTTCTATTTCGCATTGAACAGTGTGGTGTCGCGACGATTATTTTTGCTGAGTGTTTTTTGTACATAATAAATAATAAATAAAAAATATTATTATAACTTAAAAAAATAAATTTTTATTACAATTCTAATTAATCTAAAATTTAATCTCAAGTTTTTTTACTGATTTTTATTCTGCGATTGTGAACCCCTTTATGTGTGTGGTCGTTTAGCTTTTAATTATGAATAGTTCTTAAAGTTGAGTCGCAATTAACAAAATGAAAAAAAAATAAACCAGACGCAAATTTTAAACTATTTTTGACTCTTGGAAATATACAGTCATAATACTCTGTCGGAAGATTCAACATTCTATATTCATGCTATCTATCTCTTTTACACACAAAACGAACGTTTATATCTACCGATTGAACAATATACAAAAGATAATTAAATCATTTTTTTTTAAATAAATTATTTTATTTGGAATATTTTGAATACAAGATTTCAGAAAGCTTTTATGCTGACAACTTATTTTATACATACCTTATAATTAGCTCCAGCGATAAATGAAACATTTGTAAGTAAATAATATTCCATAAGACATATCTATACAGAATTTCAATTGAATACGTCCTGTAGTATGTTTTTGACAGTCCCAGAGGAACCGGATATTTTCGGATTCGATATTTTCCCAGGAGTCCGGGATATTTTTTTAAATATTAATCCCGATAATGAGGTTACTGACCTGTATCTCCATCTGTTAGTGTGTGATTGTCTAACAAGCATCTGAACATAATTTCAAGTGGATAATGTGTCGTAATTTTTTTGACAATCTCACAAGAATTAAATGTTTTTCTGGAATAAAATATCACCATACCAATTTCATCCCAGTCTGTTCAGCCTGTTATTGCATGTTCTGTTTTTTGCGTGAGTGAGTAACAAAAACATCCAAACATACAAGCTTTCACATTTATTAGTTTATTATAATTATTATGATTTTATTCACAAATCAAGCAGACCTATTCATGCCAAAAACACTAGACTTTGCAACGCATGAAATAATCCTATCCTATATTATATATTATAAATTCAAAGTTGAGTATGTTTATTTGTAACACTTTCTGATTTTTGTATGAATGCAGATGGGGATGGATAAAATAAGATAAACAAGAGGAAACAATTATTTATGTATTACGTTAAAGGTATCTCATTAAAAATCATTATTGAAGCGAGTAGAGCCGCGGGCAAAAGCTAGTAATTAATACTAACAATTATATTTCATTTTATTATTTATATTTAATTATTAATTGTATTATCATTAAAAACTAGTACAAAATAATGAAAACGATATTTTTAAAATTTCAGAACGATAAAAAAATATCTGAAGTTATAAACGGGCTTCAAGAAAGAGACAACAATATTTTCAACTTTCGCTTTCAAGTTACATAGTAGGCTTGTAGGTCAAGTGTTATTATGTAATTCACAAACAGCTTAAGAGCGTACTGTCTGTTACATTTATTAAGACTTTGAACATAATTTTTAAAGCATATTTATTTAAGCTTAAAGCATTAATTTATAGCAACAATTTTATAGGTGTTTTTTTGTGAATTTTATCATAAAAGTTATGAAATTGCTAAATTAAACATGTTGATATGTATGGTATCCGGCTGTTGTGGCATGTTGTTAGCTAGCCTGCCTTTAGTCTCGACGGTCGCAGGTTCGATTCCCACACAGGGCGGATGTTTGTATTGATCTTAATAAAATCTGCCTCAGTCTAGTAGTTTGTCCTTGTGGGTCTCTTCATCGTGCCTCGGAGAGCACTCGTTAAGCTGTCGGTCCCGGTTACTTTAACATTTGATAATAATCTTAAAGTCTTGATATTCAATATTAAATCTAGTAACCTGTCAAATCCGGATAAGAGTAATAGCAAGACAAACAAAAACCGAGCAAAATACCGGGATTAATGTTAGTAAGAAGAAGAAGATATGTGGGCCTCTGTAACTCTGAAAACTAAGGTCTTTTCATTATTGGTTGTTAACATTAATAATTGTAATCAGTAGATATTTTATTCTAGTTTTATCCTTTTATGTTACAAGTTTTCAAGCAAGCATACGGACCACCGCTTGGTAAGCGGTTGCCGTAGCGCTTGCAGCACCAATAATAAGTGCCACTGACGTGTTGCCAACCTCGAGATATTGGTTCTTCTATCTCCTATGCCCAGTAATTTCACAAAGATTATATCAACAATCGCAAACCGTGTGGGTCAGACGTCTTAAAACTTTTAGTCGCACAGAAAATTTGTAAAAACACTTTTTTATGAGGGCGGCTGACTCACAAGGGGGCATAACCTACACCACACTTGATAAACAAAAAATAAAATTACATCCTCTGACCTTTGCAACCCGGTAATGTGATTTTTCAACCACTGTTCAATATTTTAATATAGTTAGTCACATGTTTTATTGACCATACCGTTATTTTTTACAGTCTGGTTAGTTGATTTTATGTTACAAGTTGGCAAACAAGCATATGAGCCTATGAGCGCTTGCAGCACCATTCTTAGGTGCCACTCACGTGTTGCCAACCTCGAGATATTTTGGGGTAGTTTTATTTGTATTTGAGATGGTACGTTTTAATAGATTATATGAAAATTGGGGCGTGTAGAGTTTAATAACTTAATTATTATTATTCCAGCTCGATACTAGCCAATATATCAATATTGACGACATTGTTTTGTAGCGGTAGCCAATCTAAATTAAGTAGCACAGATCGCGGTTTCGATACTCAACCGGAGCAGATGTTTGCATTGACCATACAGGAATGTGTACTGGTCTGGGTGTGTTTGTACTTGTCATTGTTATTACTTGTACGTTTCTAGACCCCCGACACAGGAAATCTCTATCCTATCCGTTGAGTTTGTAGCGTTTATTGAATTTATTTATTTATGTCAATATGATTGTACTGAATCACTCTGAGTCTAAGCACATTTACAGGTTGAAGAAGCGTTTCAGTAAATATTGGCTAAATTAATTTTAACATTTTTAAAAGAAAATACCGCTGATATTGGAACTTAAAATAAAATGCTAACTTAAAATGCTAATTAATTCTTGAACGCTTCCCCAAATTGCCTCAGTACAATCTGTATAATAATCTAATCTTATATTTAAGATGTAAAATATTTGCGGCATATAGTGACACGGTTAGTGATGTGAAATAATTTATATCGATAATTTAAATATATGGATTAAAAATATTTTATTATTAATTTTAAATCAAATGTGTTTGTATAGTTCTGAAATTCTATATAATATTATTATAAATATGTAAGCTTTGTTTTAATCTTTTTCATAAATTTATATTATAATGGGCCCAAACCCCTAACCCTACAAAACTTTTTCTTTTACTTCCCTTCTATATCCTCTCCTCTCCTTTGGGTCTGCAATAAACTTGTTATGCTATTGGCATCGCAAGCTTCTATAGACTACCGATGACCGATTACTATCAGGTCGACCGTAGGCTTTTTATTTGTTTCTTTTTTGGTATAAAAAGCACTTTTGTTTTTTTTAAACGCCACACACTCAACGGCCCCCATTAGGGTAGGTTCCTAAAAGAAAAAAGATATATTCTGTGTCGAGGATCCGGAAACATTCACAATGACCAATACTACTAGACCTGAAAACATACCTGTATTGTCAATACAAACATCTGCTCCAAGCGGAGTGGAACCCGTGACCTCTGGCTCTTAAGACAGGTTCACTGCCTCTGCGCCACAACGTTGTTTTCATTTTCTGTTTCAATTTTTAGTTATCAAGATTACTCACTAAAACCAGCTATATTGTAATATAACCAATAATTATACCTTATAAAACTAGCTTTATTACTGATAAAACTAATAATTAGACCTTATAATTTATGAATTAACAGTCTTTAATTTTGTCACTCACTCATAATTATCAAAGTTAAAAAGTAACTGAAGCAGTCTCACAAAATCTGGTGCGGCAACTTATTCCTCTAATTCAGATACTTTAATGTTATGCAATTGCAAGTTTTAGTCATAGTTATACATAAGAAAACTACTTTGCGAGATTTGGATTTTTTACACTATATGTTTTTGATGGGTATATATTTTACATGAAAAATCAAACCTTATTTTGGAATTCAACACTATCCCATTTGCAAATTATAAAAGAAATATGTTATTTTAAAATATCGATATCGACATATCGATGTTAAATTTCCTAGCACTAATCAAAGCAATCACATCGTGGGCGCGTCGACCATCCTCTCACACTCGCTCGGCGGTATTTTGTAACACTAATTTAAAACTAAATTCTTACGCGACTTTAATAACAATAAATTAAGTATTTAGAATAGTGTAAGAAATTTGTAACGTTTGCTTAGATTATTATTTAGAGCAATAAAATAAAAACAGATTTTTTTATTGCAAAAATAAAAACTTTGGTCGTGCGATGGTCGTTTACATTAATTATTGATTATTTAAAAACTAAAAAAGCACGAATATAATTGGACGCAAATAAGCAATACCATGTCAACCCACAAAATTGAAAAAATGAGTTATATATGCAGAAGTGTTGTAGAAATGGCTGAAGAACATTTTACTTTAATATTTGTAGGGCTTTAAGCTTTAAAACTTCTAAAAAAGCCATTTGTTAATCATGCCATTTATGTATTATTTTAAACGTTTTGGGTTATATTATATACGAAATATGCAGTTTGTATACTTATTTTTTTTGTGAAAATAAGTATAAACCACTTACATAAATCTGAAATTGCCAAAAACTTGACCAATACATAAAAAAATCATATAAAGCAAGTTGTTCAAAATCTTCAAACGCGTTTTTCTCGAAATGACATTCGTGTGGGTTGACATGGTATTGATTATTTGCGTCCATTATAATGAATATAAAATTTGTGCTCTGTACTCGGCCCACCCGCCCGGTGACGCTGTCAAGGCCAGTAGGGCTAAAGCAATACAAATCCCAAAAAAAAAAATTGTGTGTTTTACACACAAATTTTATACCTTCAGATTATACTGCAACTTCACTTTATTATTCTGTTTGTTGTTCTTGTCATTCGTGTTCAAATTCGAGGGTCTTACTTTTAACTCTTATTGCGATTCAAATGAAGACAAAAAACATGTCAAACACTGAGTTATATCGTTATTTCGTATCATGAGATATATATTTGTATGTCATGCCTATATAAAATTGCAATCGATTTAATGTTAAAATTGAATTGAATTTTTACTAAAAGTTAATGGTAAGCTCACAAGCCTGTATTTAAATAAATATATCTATCTCTTCTACAAAAAGTTCTATGTTAATACCTAATTATTACAATAATATTATGATATATAAGTGTCAATAATTATGTTTGATGTCAAAGAAGGAATAATAAAGATTATTTTATTAATATGTATAGTATCTATCTTAATATACACACATTTCGATTGCATGTACATGTGATCATAACGTTATCATTAATTAAAATCTTACTAGCCGTGTAATTGTAATAAACATCGGAAACCAGAAATTCAATTGTAAATTATTATCAATAATCTCTCCATAAATTTAAAATATAGACGGTTTAATGACATGCTACCGAAACTAATTATAATTCTCGTATAACTGATATAATTGGACAAAGAACTAAGTACACTTAACTGATACCTTTTTGTAATGCTTTTTTTAAATTTTTTATGTGCATTAGCTGACAAGCAAGCAAACGAACCCACCTGAACTTAAGCTGTTGTGGACTACAAGCGCTTGCAACACCATACATTTGTAGGTGTCACTCAGGCATTGCCAACCTCTGATACTGTTGTATGAGTAATGCAAAGACTAAATTCTATTATATATATTTTTAAATCTTTATATAAATTACAATTAATAGATCCATGATCGTCTCAGCACAAAATACAGGCTGGCTCGACTGGAGAAATACTACCTTCTCATAATCTGCATGAAGTAACAGTACTATTGCATTTCATGCGATGAGTAAGAGTGCCGGAAGCCCAATCTCTCACGCCTTCTCTTTATTTCTTTTTTACCTTCTTATAATTTCCCTCCTATCCTGCGCGTTCATAGGTTGCGGTAAATGATAACCATCAGATGAACCATAAGCTTGTAAGCCAACCTGAATATACAAAAACAAAATTAAAACAACAAAAGCCGGACCTCGCATAACCTTAATATAGTTCCTGAATATCGATCATTTAATACAGTTCAACATCACAGTTTATGTTTATGTTCATAATTTTACTATTAAATTCTGTGATGAATAATGTTAGTCGTTTATCAAAAACTGCTTAAGATGTTTTAAAGACAAAAAACCGTAACAGGACTTGAGATGTCATGGACTATTTATGTATTGTGTAAGACTGTTTTGACGTCGACGAAAAATGCCACTAATGTACAGCAACGTATGAGGTATCTTTGAAAAGAGCTTTAGAAATAATAAAGAGGTTTCATTTTGACTTTTTTATTTAATTCAGTAGTTGTTGAGATATTAGCTCCTAAAGTCATAAATTGTAAGTCTAACTTTTGAACTGGGTTGGGTTTTAAAATTCTATAAAAAATTGAGGTTGTAGAGCATCATAAGAACTTTCAACGATAATTTTTTAAAGAAGATACGTTCATCAATTTCAGAGATATATATAGGTTTTTCCTATAACTTTGTATTTTCATATTATTTTTAATAATAACTATAAAATTACAAACTTATATTTTCGTTCGCTTTTAATTCGTTAATATCCTAAAAATTCTTCATCATCAAGCTGCGGAACCTATTAGATTCCACGTGATTAAACATGCACTTGACTGCTGGTTTTTAATGTAAGTACCATATTTACTTACTCATATGCATTATGCATTTAGTAAAAAGCTGTTTTAGTATTAAAAACAGACACTTAAATTTTTTTATTTATATAGATTTGAATTCTACTTCTTATTTTTATAATGTTATATTCCTTTTTATAATTCATATCAGTCAAATCTATAAGTTTTTATAAAATATACAGTGCTTGTAACATTGATTAATTGATTACTCAAAAACACTGACATGCACTTAGATTTTGTTTGTCGACCTGGCATCTCTTGATCTTTTATCTAGCACAAAAAGACTAAAAAGTTTTAAATATGTAAGCATGTTTACGATCTACACTTTAAATATCAAACTGTTTTATTTATAATAGAGCGCATCCTGTCTTGATTCATTTAGCAATCTTTTAAGAAATTTAATATTTATTAAATGCTCTAACATTTTTATTATTTTGTTAATGTAATTTTGAAAATAAGGAATTGATTACAAAGTAATAGTACCACCTTGGGAGAAACGTACGACATTCTCACCCGCGGGTTATATTTATACCCGCGATTGTTATCATGTTTTTTGTTTTTAAGGCAAATGACTCTACTTCACCTGATGGTAAGTGGAAGTGGAGTCCACACGCGAAGGTGGCTAATATGGTTGCAGAAGGCGAACTGTTCTAGCAATCCTCGCCCTGCCTACCCGCAAGGTGCCTCTTCACGCCTCGTTTGAAGGACCCCAGGTTGTAAGAATGAGGGAACATGTGTGCCGGTACAGAATTCCATTTTTTTGACGCGCGACAAAGAAAAGAGTTGGCAAACTTCTTTGTTCGCGGGAATTGGTGCCACAGTTATTATAATACAGTATAATTATTTACAGTCATGATAATCGCAGGTGGCAGGTCCTACTTATCTCCCGTATATGTTTTTTTCCTACGATGAAAAGTTCGCTTTTAGTCGCTGGTAAGAGGGATACCATAGAACTGCTAGGTTACCAAGAGGACAGAATAGCAGCAAGGTCGCATAACGGACCCTAAGTGAACTTTTCAACAAGGTAGAGGAAAAAAACTAATAAATAACCGTGACCAAAAACGTGCTGTCTAAGACCCTCTTTGTAAAACCTAAGCTGATCGTTTGAGACACTCATTGCTGGGTGCGCTCACTGATCGGTAAACCATCGGTGGGTTATGCAATTCGAGGCGCGGTCAGTTGCAAGATTGGTGATCCCATAGTGTTATGTCAACTGAGCGTCTCTGAGCTTCGAAGGGCACGTAAAAAGTCGGTTTCGACTGCTATCACTATGATAACAGTTGAAAAGTCAAGTCAGAGGCCTACTCGTATATGGGCAACCTGAACAACTCAGACACTAGATTGGCCACCAACCACTCGATAAGAAGAAGAAGCTGATTGTGATTGATGCCGGTTCATGAAAGTGACAATACGGTGACAAATATATCTTAGGTTACGGCAACACGTGATTGTCACCCGGCTTGTACAATTAATTCTAAACTAATTAATAAGGTATACTACAAATTATACTCTTGTAAATATTCTAAAAGAATTCAAAATTAAATATTTTTACTCAACATAAAAAGCATTACACTTATTTGTTGAAAGTCAGATTCTACCACCGGCTCCAAAATTAAACCTCTACCTGAGATGAACCGGCGAAACAAACTCAGGGGTTTTATCTTTTTTAATATGTATTTTTTTAATAAAATTGAATATATATTATATACATTTTGAAACTTATTAAAGCAAGCATTCAAAGTTATTAGTTAGAGCAATAACATAAAAGATTCCTTGCATGAAACTCCATTCAGATTTCATAATAAATTTAACAACCCTCATTAGCGTCGCCGAATTTGGTACAAATGTTATACTAATGATTTGATTTATATGTTCAATTAAAGGTCATACCATAATTGATGAATTATTTTATTATTAAGAGGCTATATACATAAAACTTTTAAGTTTCAAGATACTGGTTACAAAAATATATGCAGCGTTTATGACCTTATTTCGTTTCGATATTTTTTTCTTCATAGCATTAATCATTACGTAATTTCCAGATTCTGCGTTTTTGCGGGATCTGACAGGTATTTGCTACACATTGCGATTCCCGTCTGACCTCAGCAGTCCTAAGAGTGAACCAGTTAATCAATGTATAAGAGCAAATAAAATAATACAATAATACACTTGGTATTGAACGCTAATAGTATTGAATGTGTCTATCGGTTACCGTGACCACTTTCCATTACGTGAGCCGAATAATATTTCACTGTTAAAGAGGTAAAATTTGCAATAGCATAGCTTGGGTATGTAAAACAGTCGTAATCTAAGGTTCCGCGTTCTCCGCCAAAGCATCGATAAACCTTATAAATGTGGTTGACCTTTTTATTTAAAACGCTTCAGATGGTACGGTAATTGTAAAATAATTACTGTCGATCATAAATTTATACCACAAATGTACCGGCTATATCAGCGAGTATATGTAAATATGGAAGTGGTATTTGAAAGTATCGTGTGAAAAATACACACATATTTTTTTAAATTCAATAAAAATTAAATTTTTGATTATTTTAACACCAATCATCATCGCTTATTGTTAAGATTTGCATTAATTTAATTTTTATTTCATCTTAATTTTTTTGAAAAGAAGTTCCTTAACACGACTTACGGGTAGGTAGTACCATTTAGTAGAAATCGTCACGTAACGAAATGCCGTATGATGTGTGTGTGTGCGTGTGTGTATCGAGCGTACTACAAGCAAATGAGTTCGCAGCCGAATGCGCACCTCTCTTTCTCTCGCTCTCTCTGTCTCTTTTTATTATATACCCTATTGAAATATACAGAATTCATTTCGAATTACATTCGGAGTTGAAGAAAAAAACGGGGCTACCCGGGAGTTCCCCGACCGCTCAATTTTTAATTTTTTATCTGTGTAAGTGAGTGAGTGTGTTTTTTATTTATGGGTATTAAAAAGTTTTTAATGCAATTTTTTTAAACTGCATTCATGCGTCAAAGTTTGGGTTTAGTGGAATAAACATTATCATCTATGTTTGGAATTATTTATTTAATTTATACATTTGAATTTTGCAATCTATAATATTATAATATATTTGGTTATGTATAATGGCATTTCCAAGTTATAATGTGTTCTGAGGAGCATTGCTTTGGGCATTGCTACAGACTTTTGAATGGTCGATTATTTGCGTTGAGTGCAAAAAGAAGACTATTACTTTTGCAAATTAAAAATGTATATTTTTTGCCTTTTAATTACCAAATATTAATTAACAATTTTTAATGGAAATTGATTTTAATTCAACACTGTTAGTATATTTGAATATTCATTTGTATTGTAGTGCTAAAAAGATTTAATCAATGTTATTATAGATGTAGTAATTTGTTGTTTTTATTTTATGTTAACTTCTGCCGAATAAAGACCTGCTGGCTGTGTAATATAATGCCAGATTTATGTTAAATCTTTAAAGATAAAAATACAGTCTTTCTTTGTAGATTAGGAAAAAACTGCGCAAAAAATTACAAATAACGAGAGCATGGGACCAACGGTGACAGGTGGGACTAGTTGATGGCAGATGTCAGAGTTACCATAATAAAAAGAAAATAAATCTTTAAAAACCGTGCAAGGCCCACGCGTGGGGGCGCTACCACAACTTCTTCATCCTAGCATTATTCCCGGTATTTTATGTACCCAGGGTCTGCTTATTACTCTTATCCGGATTTGACAGGTTACTAGTTTTTACACAGAGCGATTGCCATCTGACCTCCACAACCCTAAGGGCGAACCAGTAACTCATTGGATAAGAGCAATTTACTTATCAAGAGTTAACGATTATTATCAGATGTTATTGATAATAACCGGGACCGACAGCTTAACGTGCTCTCCGAGGCACGGTGGCGAGACCCACAGACAAACGCCCAGACCGAGACAGAAATTTAAACAAACATCTGCCCGAACGGGAATCGAACCCGCAACCGTCGAGACTAAAGGCAGACTCGCTAGCCACAACGCCACAACGGTGTCGCTACCACAACATGTAAACATAAATCGCAAAGAATGAAGCTATGAAACATAAATAGATGATTTAAGGACGATAATCATGAGGAGACAAAATGATCTCATGCAAGTGAGGGTATGGTACGTCTGATGATAAGCATTTTTTTCACATATAGATGTTTGTAAAGATAGTGTCATAAGCGGGTTGTTGTCGCAAGGAAAGGAAGGTATAGAGATAATAAATATAAGAAAAGGAAATGAGGAGGATGGTTTTAGGTCTAAACGAAGCGAAACAATACGGATCCACATCAATAAATACTCTGAGAAGAGAGTAGTATCTAGTACAGCTTGCCTAGCTTAGCTCTACTACTTCTGATAACTGTCGTAAAATTACATCGTAAAAAACTTTTTAGATTTCTATACTTTGGATGGCAAGCTTTTGTCGTAGCTTTGAGCGCACACCATATATTTGTAGGTGTCACTCACGCGTTGCCAACTTTAAGATATTGGACGCTAGCTATAGTGTCCTTCAAACCGAAACAAAGTATACTGCTTTACAGTAGAATAGCTGACGTTGCGCTCGTACCTACCTAGCCGGCCTCTTGCAATAAAAGGCCTACCATTTGTAATTAATAGTATGTCTATCTGTTTGTTACCTTTTTACTGCAAAACGGCACAACTTTTATCCTTATTTAACAATATTATACATTCGAAAGTAACTCTGTCTGTCTGCCTGTTACGCTTTCACACCAAAACTACTAAACCGGTTTAAATGAAATTTGGTACACTGATAGTCTAGAGCCTGAAAAAGAAGCTATTTTTAATGCGAAAAAGCCGTAGGTGGTTGAAAAGTGAAGATGAAAAGTGACTTTTTTTATGTTAAAAGTTGGCAAACAAGCATACGGCCCACCCGATGGTAAGTGGTTGCCGTAGCCTATGAGCGCTTGCAGCACCATTAGTAGGTGCCACTCACGCGTTGCCAACCTCGAGATATTGGTTCTTAAATCTCGTCTGCCCAGTAATTTCACTAGCGTACAGTGCCCTTCAAACCGGAACACAGTAGTGCCTAAGCACTACTATTTGGCGGCAGAATATTGGACACTGCGGTGGTACCTACCTAGCCGGCCTCTTGCAACAAAAGACCTACCACCAGTATGACTGATTGCACTGGTGGAATAATCTCTGCTGTGACAGAGGTTATCCCAACAGCGGGCGATGGGGTTGTCACATCCCGACGCCGGTAAATGGAATGATATGGAAGTATCGTCATTCTTAGAGCTAGAAGCTTGATTTTTTTTTCAGGCTATTGATTCGATATAAATTTTGAATGTCATATAACATACAAAGCTTCCACGCGGATGAAGTCGCGGGCACTGTTAGTAGTATATAAATAGATAAAAAAATATCGCTTCGCTTATGAATTGGACCCGCTTAGGAAAACTAGATCAGCGTCAGCCCATCACAAGATAAATGTCACAACCTTGTGTACAATTCCTTTTTTAGCTTGTACTTTGACATATCGTTATTTAGAGTTTTTACAAGCAACGACCTATTAGGATCCAGTTATGATATATGGCGTTTTAGAAATAGTTTTGAAATTTCAAGAAGTTTAATTATTTACCTTTAACTGACTGAGTTTTAGACTCAAATACTTTAATATTTACTATTAAAAATCTATATAGTGTGACTCGACTATTTAAATTTTAATCCCCTCCCGGTGACGCTATCAAGGCCAGTAGGACCAACAGCAAAACACGTTAAAAAACACTATTTGAATTTAAGGAATGTGAATAAGATTAAATATACCTTTCTAGTCACTAAAATACCTACTGGTCCTTTAAATAAACCACCTTAAGTTAGGAGTGGGTGAACTGATAGCCCCGTGTTAGCAGGTTTCGTATTCCCAATCTTTTTTTCCAATTTTTGTTTTGTTTATTATTATTATTTAATTTTGGAGATCTGTCATTTTTGACACTCCTACCATGTAGATCGGCCGAGCGTCCGGTGTTACGTTTCATTTTCGTTACGGAATTTCTTGATTCGGTCGCCGCGCTCAAAGCCATAAATGCTATGCTTTTATCGCGGGCTTATAATATACGTTAATATATAATAATAGGTTAAAAAAGAGTGGTATAGTACGAATATAACATAAATACACAAAGAACACAATATCAGGTTCGTAACACAATACACACTTATATCTTTCCCAAGCGGTCACTTGGATCGTGTTACACTTTTATCCTGATCCCCAACACAGGATATAAGTGTTTACAAGTGGTACTTATATCCTGTGTTGATGGTTCTGACTATAATTGTAGTAGAAGTACTATTTTGACGATGTTGTGGCGCAGCGGTAGCGAACCTGCCTTAAACGCCACAGGTCATGGGTTGGATTCCCGCTCGGAGCATAATATGTTTGTATTGACCATGCATGCATATTTTCCGGTCTGGGTGTATTTGTCCTTGTCCTTGTGAATGTTTCCGGACCCCGACACAGGATATTACTATCCTAATGGGGGCCGTTGAGTGTGTAGCGTTTATTTATAATATGGGCTGTTTATTGTGTAGTGTTATTTCTTACATAATAATACAGGACTATGAATACAAATACCTAGATATTTCTTAATGCGATTAGCTTTATACATAATCTTAATTTACAAGTCAGATATATTTATGCTATGGATATACTTTGATCACGATTTAATAAATTTCTCTTATAATGGTCAAATCAAGCCACTATTAGATTAATAAGGTACAGTCAACATAGCATTAAGGTGTATTTTTTTATTAGAAAAAGTTTGAAAATAATTTATTTCACTGGGAGTATCTTATCGAATCACGGAAATTTTAATAATAATTTAGGTACTGGAAAAGTTAATGGCTCGTGGCTCATAAGTCACAAATGCAACGACAAGATCAGGAGGATATCCGATGTCTAGTACCTTTTTGTTAGGATTTGAAGACTCAAATGCTCCCAAAAGGTCACCAAGGCCAGTACGTACATGCCCTGCGGCTGCTTGGCTGCTTTTTTGGCATCAGATGAGCCTACTACCCACTGGCCACAAAAAAAACTCTTTTATAAAAAAAAAACCTTTCTACACCAGGGTCTTAATATTGAGCCTTTTCACGCTGTTATTTCGATTTCAAAGAAAGAAGAAGACATACTTTGTAATTTTGAAAAAAACCTAATGATAACAGTCTTTAGACTCGATGGTCGTAGGTTCGATTTCCGCACGCGACAGATGTTTATTTTGATCTTACAAATATCTGCTTGGGGCTGGTCACTGCCCAAATGTATCTCGGAGAACATGTAAGTTAATAGTCTATAACTCTTTATAAGTGTTTACCTAATAACTGCCTACGACTTTGTTATAAAATGAAACACCACTTCAAAGTAAGGAACTGTATTGAAAGACCAAAATATATTTACATTAAGAAATAACTTATACTTCTGGGATTCTGGCCAGCGCGATTCAGAAATATTCAATGACAGTAATAATGCCATCTATTGACATATATGCTCAAACATACCGCCCACCAAGAACCCTCAGTTCTTTCACTTAATGAAAAGTCCGCTCACCAGACGACATCATTGTTTGGTAATAGAATCTATGTGTAAACAGGACGTTTCAGTATCTTTGGCTGTATCATAGCGCCTCGGTGTTTTAAACAGACGACACACTGCCGATGGCAATTCTGCGATAGTTGTTTGAGAAAAATGGTCCCGTAAAGGGTCCTTGAATAGTTCATCTTCAAAACTATGTTACCGTGTAAAGTATCTGATGAGCAGTAAGTATTTTTAGGAATTGATATAGATAGCGAGCATAGATACATGAGAAGCTTGTATTCTTCAACCAATCCGTAGAAGCTCATCGTCATAAAGGTAAGTTGACAACAAAATAATTTGCTTTTCTTTTTTTTGCTTTGTTGTTATATCGTGTATCTCTTCTGAAAATTCTTGTTGCTGTATAGTTTTAATGCATGTCTCTAATGTGCTACTCATTTAAGTAATTTTGTTTATCTTTTATTTATTTTTTGTTTTGGTGCAACAATCGTCGACAATAGCTGAGTTCGCTTATCATCTTAGTAAAGTATAGAAAATCTCTGACAGAGATTCAGTATTGCAGAAAAATGTGTTCATGTCATTTTAGTTTTCTAAATTTGTTTTAGTTTCATTAATTTAATAGATTACTAGTATCAAAATAAGTTCATTATACCTCAATAGATTGTAGTTGCTTGACCACCTTTGTAATTCAAACCAGCTCATTTCAGTTAGTTATTTACATTTCTATGAATTTGTATAGCTTGACTTACGTCATTCGCGCTGCACATTAAGCCATCATGCTTTAATATATAATAAAATAAATTATAAAATGCTGTTTACTATATTGCTGCAACTAAGGGAAATCTTATCTTTGCTCTTCGTTTTCAGTGACTTGAAAAAGAGTGCGAACCTCCAAGACCGCAGCTGCTGCTGTGTCAAAGTTAATAATTTATTATAAACTATTCTATGATAGTCAACAATATGTACGTAATATTTTTGTATTATTGGTCCAGGCCACATTGTATCATTTAAAAATAATCGTTTAGATCCCTTAGGAAAAGCGTCGAAAGCAACACTTCGCTTTGTTTTATGTTTATCGTCTCTCAGGACCGCATGGTGAGGTAAATTTATATCATAATTGTTTTCTTCCTTAATCATTATAATATGACCTAAAGTTTGTTTTAATTTTATATTGTATTTAAATTTTCTTTCTATGTTTATAAATTTAGATATAGTCATTTCTTTAGTATTGCTACATTTCTCTACTGGTTCTATATTTTCTTTAAAACGTAAGTGTATGTTATATTTTCCAGATTCGGTTTTTACTGTTGTATTTTTAGAGATCTCTTCACACATCTGATCTTCCTTGGTCATTTTACGTTCAGTAGTAAGTACTTTATTTTCAGTTTCCCAAAACTTATTTAGTTGTTTGTTGTCACTTAGAGTTATGTGTGAACTAATTGTTTGTTTTTCTTTTTCAGGTTTTATATAATTAGTATCACCAGATAGAATCCAACCCAGGTATGTTGACTGTGCTATGATAGACCCAGATGGACTCTTCAGCAAACCGACATCTATGATTTTACTATAAACTTCGGCACCTAGCAGCAGTTGTATTTTATTCGGTGCATAAAACTCAGGATCTGCTAGTGTTATTTTGTCTAATGAAGACCAGTTAGACATCGTAATTTGCTGTGTTGGCAAATAGTTTGTGATATTACGTATAACATACGCCTTGACTTGGACTGTGAAGGTTGTTTTAATCCTCGATCTGAGGTTGACTTCTACCATGTATTTGATGCTGAGCTGGTTACCTCCATTCAGTCCAGTGACCACGCCGTTGATTTTTTCTCGTTTCAAACCCAAGGCTTGAACGAGATCCTCTGAGACGAACGAGGCCTGTGATCCTTGGTCAATGAGAGCACGGTAGGTATGCATGTTTTCGTGACTAGAGAATACATCCACCAGTGCGGTTGCTAATAAAATTTGACCAGGTTGTTTTGTAAAATGTGATACTATGTTTGTACGGTCTTCCTGACTTTCTTTTCTTACAAGTTTCTTTCTTTGAGGATGCAATAAAGAATGGTGCTTTTTCTGACAAACACGGCAAGAAGTATTTCGCAGACATCTATTTGCTGAATGATTGGGTATAAGACAGTTGAAGCAGAGATTATGTTTTTATACGAATTCTGATCTATCCTTGGAGCTAAGATTTACAAATTGCTTACATTGATATATGTAATGACTTTCTTTGCAGTATGAACATGATATTGTATTTTTGTCAAATGTTGTATGGAATGATCGGGCTCTCACAGGTTTGGAAGTGTCTCCTATCATCTCTAGCGTCCGAAACCTTGTTTCTAGAAATTTTTGCAATTTGTCAAACTCTGGAAATTCTAGCTCTAATGCAATATGTTGCTCCCATAGTCGATGACTTTCAGAATCCAATTTGTTTACTGTTATATAAACCATGATAGCACTCCACGATTCCGTTGGTAATCCAAGATTGTTCAAAGCGTTTAAACACTCAACGGTTGAATCGATTAGTTGTCTTACGCTCACTGCAGATTCAGATGAAATATTTTTTAGGTTAAACAATTTTTTGAAAATACAGTTTGATAGGTACCTCTTATTGTTGTATCTGTTTTTCAGTGTTAACCAGGCTTGTTCGTAGTTCTAACTGGTTACCGATATACTTCTCAGCAATTGTTCTGCTTCTCCTGTCAACGATGATTTAAGGTAATGTAGTTTCTGCACGTTGTCTAAATGGTTGTTTAAATGAATTAATGAATTAAATAAATCGTGAAACGTGGGCCAATCGGTGTATTTGCCAGAAAAAGTAGGTATTTTTATCGTCGGCAAGTTAATTTCAGTAATTTTGTGTTGTTTGACGGCTGGTTGTTTTTCTGTCTTAGGTGTCATTTCTTGAAGTTCATTTTTCAGTTCACTTTTGTATTCTATATATAACTCCTCACATAGATTATATACATCATTAGAAAAGTATGTAAAATCTTTTCTGTTTTCTTTCTTAATATGTGCTACAACTTGATCATGACCAGATTTAAATGTTTGCCATGTGTTTTCTAGTGTCTCTAAGCGAGTCTCTATGTAACTTAGAGTAATTCTTGGTTTTGGTGATTTATTGTAATTCCGTTTTCCTTTCAATATTTGTTCAAATTTCTCTTCTTGGACACTAACTATTTGTTTTATGTCTTCCATTTTTGAAAATCCAAATATGAAATTTTATAAGTCCGAAATTCACTAAATTTTTATAAGTGTTTTACGCAAAATTCTCCAAGTCTATATTCACCTAATTTTATGATTCAATGTTCAATTTATTTACGATTTTAGAGTCATATCTATAGCACTTACGTTCTCACACCACTGAGGCACACTGTCCATTATTGTCTGTCGCGCACTTCACTGTATACAACTTCACATCACGGATCGAAGGACCAAACTGTTTACCTAATAACTGCCTACGACTTTGTTATAAAATGAAACACCACTTCAAAGTAAGGAACTGTATTGAAAGACCAAAATATATTTACATTAAGAAATAACTTATACTTCTAGCCGGGATTCTGGCCAGCGCGATTCAGAAATATTCAATGACAGTAATAATGCCATCTATTGACATATATGCTCAAACAATAAGTAATTTGCTCTTATCCAATGGGTATACTTTATTGGTCCTGCTGTAACCTTTCTAATCTGGACAAGAGTAACAGACCCTTGGAAAGTACTTATAATAATGCTAGGAATGTAGAATAATGTGGCTAATGATACAATAGGTTAATTTAAATTGTACACATCATAAATTATTATAAACTGACGGCGGATGGTTCACAGCACTATGTTAATATTACATTTTGCAACGTCCTTTAAGAGTGTGTATACATAGACTTTATTTGTGAATAGTTCATCTACACAAAGAAATTCTCGACCTTTTAGAGTCCTGTCATATCACATTTAACAAATGTGTTTTCAACTCGGAATTTTGTGCTGAAACAAAGAAACTTTCAGTGTAATGTATATAAATAATCAGAATCTCGGAAACGGGTTTAGCAATATTCAAGAAATTCAGTATTTGGGGGGTTTCGGTAGCGATAAATCGATTTAACGAGAATTCATTTTCAGTAAATGTCGTTTTATCTATTTTCAAAAATAATTGGCAATGAAACCCCCGGTTAGAGTCCAGAAGTCCCCAGTCCGATTACTTTTCCCTGTTTTTGTCAACTTCCTTCTTTCGTCAGAAAACTATTATTTTCCAAAAACACACTCAACGGCCCTCAGTATATATCCTCATACTTATATCCTGTGTCGGGGGTCCGGGAACATACACATGGACAAGGAAAAACACACCCAGACCGGAATATTGTCTGTATGGCCAATAAAAACCTGCTGACGTGTGGCGCTTAAGGCAGGATGGCTACCGCTGCGCCAGAACGTCATCAAATGCGTATCTTGGAAAAAGTCTACCTAAGTTTTTTATGTTAGAGGAGCTAGACAGGAGACTAACCTGATGTTTATCGTTTACCGCTGCCCATGAACAATAGCAACAACAGAGAGCACGGTTGCGGACCTGTAAAGAAGCAACGGACTCTTCTCTTAGAGTTTCCCTGGTCGCATAGGTTAGGAAAGACCGCCGGTGGAAGCTGGTGCCACAGGGTATAAGAAGCTTGCCATTTAACTATGGTCCATCTGAGCTTGATTTGGAAGTATACATATGGAGACTAGATTAGATTCGAAAAATTTGTGCTGTAAGCGATGAAGTTCGTGGATTCCATTTCCGCTCGGGCAGATCTTTGAATAAATCATATAGGCACATAGCATGTCTTTCAATCTTATTAATCGTGCACCTATTTTTAGGGTTCCGTAGCCAAATGGCAAAAACGGAACCCTTATAGTTTCGTCATGTCCGTCTGTCCGTCCGTCCGTATGTCACAGTCTTTTACTCGGACTCTTGGCTCTTTCTATACAAAATTTAGTAAATAGGTATTTTCTATGAACTGCACCACGATTTTTTAATGAAATCCTAAAATAAAAATTTAAGGGTAGCAGACCATACATGTAGAGTGAGAGTGCTGAGAGTTCAAAAAAAAATTCAACGTATGGCAACGTATGAGATATCTTTCGACAGGTCCTTCAAAACGATAAGGTTTTATTTTGCCTTTTTTCATTAAGTCAGTAGTTGTTGAGATATGAGCTCCTAAAGTCATGAATTGTAACTCTAAATCTAACTTTTGAACTATGGGATTTAGAATTCTAAAAAAGGTTGTAGAACATCAAAAAAAATTTTAACCACATTTGGTTTGAAGAATATAGGTCTAGAAATTTTAGAGATACATCAGTTGTTCCCATAGCTTTGTTTTTCATATAACTTTTAATAATTTCTATGATATTACCAACTTATCTTTGCGATCGATTTTAAGATTCTTCATAGTTAGTAGAACCCTTTAGTTTGAACTGTGCGGGGTCCACAACGCCCTTGGCTGGTAATTATTGTGTGTTCCAAAACTCTGACACAGAATACTATTATCCTATCATAGGACCGGCCAAAATATGTATAGTGTTTATATATTTACCGTTATTTGATTTTTATGCACATATTTGACCTCAACATATTCTTTTATGTAGCCGAAGACATTTTGAATTGAAATATAACGTTTGTTATATAAATTTATTAGTTTTATTACTGAGAACATTATTCTTAACTATGTTCTTGTGTCGTGAATTTAACTCATAGAGAAATCGTCTCAAAATAAAAAAAAAACATGTCGAGACTTATTAAAATTATTTTATATAAACTATGAAATACGGCCGTCGTACACGATTTAAAAAGATGTAATACTAAAGGTTGCTTTAAAACACCTCAAATGTTATAGAAAAATAGAATCTATAAAAACCTTTAGTGGTTCATAGAGTACATACATCTATTTACCAAGTTTCGTATAGATCTATCTAGGTGGTGGTTCTAACCAATATATTCCAAGTATGCCATGACAAAATTATTAGTTTTCGGTTTTTGCTTCATTATTTGACTACGACACCCTAAAATCTATATTCATAAGAGCGAAACCCCAGACTGAAGCTATTTTTTTTTCGGAATGTGCATTGCTGTTGGCCCTTGACAGCGTCACCGAGCGCGGAGCAGAAGCCAGTTAATGATAGAACGATCTAAGCTTACTTCTGATATTCTTAGAATAGCATTTAGTATAATGGTAGCTTTAGCTGAACTGGTATGGAGTATTCGTTGATAATGTTACGTAAGTAGCCACGAGAGCGTAAATTTTAACACGCTGCTCACGTTTTCATCTAAACTTATGTATTTCATCTAATAAATATTAAATTTAATTATCAATTTCATTACTCGAACTAGTTTTATATATTTTTATTTTTATATGTTTTAGTTTTTTATAAAGTTTTATATTAAAAAAAAAGTAAGAAGAAATTTAGAATTTTTGTTCTTAAATATAAATTTCTATTTTTAAAATGCATAAATTTTAAAAAACTATCCGACCAAAAATTAAACTTATCTTAATAAAAATGAATGATTTGGTTTAAAAAATTGAAACCTTTTATAGAAGTTTTCTCATCCTACGTTCATTTATTATTTTGATAAAAAATTTACTGAGTAATTATTGTATTTGGCGTACGAAGAGGTTTTATAAGGTTTAATTGTCACAAATTTTATTTAGAATTTATGGTTAAATTACACCCTAACTCATATCCTCCCCAGTTGACAGGAGGGGTGGTTCATTTTTCGTCTAAAGAATAGGGTTTTTTTATGTTAAAAGTTGGCAAACAAGCATACGGCCCACCTGATGGTAAGTGGTCGCCGTAGCCTACGAGCGCTTGCAGCAGCATTAGTAGGTGCCACTCACGCGTTGCCAACCTCAAGATATTGGTTCATAAATCTCCTCTGCCCAGTAATTTCATCAAAAGTATTGCAATGTAGCTATCTTTCTTGTCACCATTCCCCGTGGACATGATTTGTACAGTTCTAATTATTTGTAAATATACTTAGTATTGAGTTCTAAATATGTCGTAATATTAGTTGTAAATAAAATACATATATAATTTAGAGTTAGAATATTTTTATATCCATATCGATTTAATTATAATTTTAAAATAAAACCGATCAATATTTTATTTGAAGTTGGCAAATCTTCGGGCAACATACGACTAGCCGAGTGAGATCTAAACCAGCTAGAATCAGCATTAAGCATCGTTTCAATGCGCAAGAAAGGACGTCGAATCCAGGTCACAATGTAATACCTAATCCTCTTAAAACATGGAACTCCATTTCTAAGCATAATTACGGCCATGTACAGGCGAATCTTCACGTCAAAACTAATCGCTGTTACAAAACTTTTACAAGTCAAAATAGCATTCTTAGTAAATAAATATATTATTGTTTCGTTTATGTAAATTATGGTAAATAAGGATAGATAATACCTAGAGACTTCGATGACGTCATTAGCTGTGGTTCGGCTTCGCATTAGGCACCCTAAGGACGGAATCAAATTTGAACGCGTGAGGGCTGCCCCTTTTTGAAGGCTGAGTCTCTGTACTCGGCCCCCCCGCTCGGTGACACTGTCAAGGCCAGTAGAGCCAAGAGCAATACACATTCCGAAAAAAAAAAAACCTATAGATATACGTAGACAAACCTTGTTGACTTCTTAACACTCTTTTATTACCTTAATATTATGTATGTAAGGGAAATTTTTAACATGATTTTAACCTCTTTCAAAATGTCGGATTAAATCTAAATTTTGGATACTTGATAAGTATAGGCACGGTAAATATTTTAAAAATTTAAACAAAAAATGAAAATTTATGTTTTAGTTGGATTTTCTAAAAAACGTGTTTTTAATTATTTTTTTCAACTATTATTTTAAATAATATAAGCCTGCTACCTTGCTTCTGTCCGTATCTTCGTCTTCCTGGGTCTTTAGAAATATTATTTAATAATATTGTGAGAAAGAGATAGTTGCTAGTCTGGACGACGGTATTCAAGTTTTTTGTTCTATCCCTCGGGAGCAGCACTCGTGTACTGACAACGTGTATGATAAATTCCATCATTATCGGTTGAGTAATAAATACGTGAAACCGTAACAAACTATTTCACATTCATTATATTAGTCACGATGAACAAAAATTACATTACACAAAAAATAGAAAAAGATATAAAAATAAAATCATCTGAAAAATCAAATATAATCTACACCAGGCTTTATTTACAGTTAAGTGTGCGCGTACCTTAAACCAACATAATAGGGGCAATTCAAGATGACTGACATAGCGCAATTTACTACAAATTCCGTCTTTGTGTATACATAATGAAGTGTATTCTTATGATTTGATTACATAGCTATTTAAGGATTAATATCGTGATTGTAATTACTAGGTTCATAGGTTTAATAGAAATCTAGGCACTTGTTTCATAATCGTTTTTATCAACTTTGAAAAGTAGCCATTACGCATTTCGTGTTAAACATACTATAATATATTCTATGCGATATTTTTTCTAATTGTATTATATTTTCAATTTCCCGAAATTGTCTTGTCTATTATGTTCCGTAATGTCTTTTGCCTCAATAATGTTGTTGGTCTGTACAAAAAACGTTATCAGAAAGCGTTTACAGAAAAGCGTAACCGTGGTTTGGTTTCTTTGGTGGGGTGACATAGAGTGGCATGCGATAATGTGGTAAGGGGTGGTATGCGATAATGTGGCTAGAGGTGATGTGGTATGATTTGGGAAATGATCCTTCATTTTGTTCCTGCCCGCCAAATGTTTAAATTTTTCATTTTTTATTTCAATGACCGACCCATTGTTCAGCATGAACTATTAGAACTCTTTAGTATTCTCTACTATAATAGTACATTTATCATCAAATTCGACAATCTTTGTTTTAGGCATCAACAATAGATGCCGTATTAAGATAAGGCTTACTTTACAATTGAAAAACAATCAATTCGATTCACGTTAATTTCAACATAACGTGACTTTTATACAAACTGATCGACGAATTTATGCAGCGTCTTTAACATTTTTAAGTTTTTTTTTTGGTGTTATATATCATTTCCTATTGTCTATAATGTGTTAAATAATTGAATACTTATTACGTTTTGTTGATAGTTAGATTCTACCACAGACTCCAAAATGAAACTTTTACCTCAAAAGAACTTGTGAAACAAACTCAGGCGGTTGTATTTTTTCAAATTTTATTTATTTTGTTGTGATGATAATTGTAATTAATGATAAGAATCTATACGCTTTTTAGTGACCTAAGAAATAAGCTTGTATTGTACACGTAAACTCTATCAAACTGCGTTTAGCATATTGTTAAAAATTATATACAATATTTTGACCAAAAACGGTTATTACATTAAAATTTACAAATTAACAAGTCTGTAGCCATATGACTCAGAAGGTGTCAATAGCAATTGTTTTACTACTATACCAACCGTCGGGGATGTTAATAATAATAATATATTCAGTTTAAAGAAGACTTCCATTCTACAATGGTATCAAACGAACGTACCGTCCACCTGAAGGTAAGCGGCTACTTGGAAAAAAAAGCAAGACAAGCGGAATGCAATTATGAAGCAACAACTAGTCTTCAGTACCAGAATCGAAGATCAAGATGAGCTAAAGTGCTTTAAATTAAGATATCTACAATTCAATCTAGATACTTAAATATCAAACCAATTAGAATTGACAATCTGAAAAAGATTCCTATAAATCTTGCTCATCAATAATTACCCCACCATACTTACATTTTGAGAGCGCACGTCAATTACTTTCTAATTTAATTTATGGCATTCCAGATAGTCCATTGAAAAGTTACCTTTGGGATTGCAAAGGTCGAGGCCGTCAGAAGACGCCATTATATTTCGGGCGCCATCTTGAAAAAGTGGTGCAAATTCTTTTCACACTGTATCGGGCACACTTTTATTAGCGCAGGAAATTTGCAAAATTTTTTGTTGCAAATGAAATCCTCTGCTACTTTAGTCCTAAATCTGTCTGTTGTACAACTAAAAATAACAAAGATATTAACAAAAAAAAAGGTGACACCGTTGTGGCGTTGTGCGCTCGGGCAGATGTTTATTAAAATTTCTGTCTCGGTCTGGGCGTTTGTCTGTGGGTCTCCCCACCGTGCCTCGGAGAGCATGTTAAGCTGTCGGTCCCGGTTGTTATCACATAACATCTGATAATAATCGTTAACTCTTGATAAGTAAATTGCTCTTATCCAATGAGTTACTGGTTCGCCCTTAGGATTGCGGAGGTCAGATGGCAATCGCTCTGTGTAAAAACTAGTAACCCGTCAAATCCGGATAAGAGCAATAAGCAGACCTTGGGTAAAATAAAATATCGGGAATAATGCTAGGATGAAGAAGAAGATTAACAAAAAAAGGTATAACAAAATGAGTAAACGAATTTTCCTTTAGGCATTATGACTTTTTCTTATCATTATACTTAGTCTCCTCTATTTCTATGCCAAAATTCGTCATTGTGAAGGTGGTACAAGCACTCTAGTTAGGATTCTATTACAGAATGGTATCTGTACAAGCCGGTCCTGTGATTGTGATTGTCTATTGCTGTTGGCCCTACTAGCCTTGAGAGCTTCACTGGACGGAGAACCATCGAGCTGGTCGATTCATGATGATTCATGCTGAAAACATAAAGGTTTTATTTGTATTGAAAATACAAAGTCTACTGCTGCGTTTCTATGACTAAGTGGTGGCGCAGCAGTAGCGAACCTGCCTTAAGTGCCACAGGTCGCAGGCTCGATTCCCGTTCAGAGCAGATGTTTGTATTGAACATACATGCATGTGTTCCGGTCTCGGTGTCTTTGTCCTTGCCGATGTGTATGGTTTGCGGACCCTCGACACAGGATATAACTATTCTAATGGGAGCCGTTGAGTGTGTAGCATTATTTATTTACTGCAATATATTAAGTAAACTGTAATTTTAATAACAATGATTCCATAACATTGTCAGTCAGTCATTTCCGCCGTAAAGTCATTATTTAGTAGTGATAATCAATATTAGCGTTATAAATTATTCATGGGATCAAAACGTGAAGCTAATTCGATTTCTGTCTGTCTGTCCATTATGTTTTGCGTGTTAGATGCACAGATGCACCCACGTATTCATTTATCTGATTAAATCATGTGTTATTAAAGGCGTCGGGATGTGACGTCCCCATCGCCCGCTGTTGGGATACCCTCTGTCACAACAGAGATTATTCCACCAGTGCAATCAGTCACACTGGTGTCACCGCGGTGTCCAATATTCTGCCGCCAAATAGTAGTGCTTAGGCACTACTGTGTTCCGGTTCGAAGGGCATTGTACGCTAGTGAAATTACTGGGCGAACGAGATTTAAGAACTTATATCTCGAGGTTGGCAACGCGTGAGTGGCACCTACTAATGGTGCTGCAAGCGCTCATAGGCTGCGGCAGCCACTTACCATCAGGTGGGCCGTATGCTTGTTTGCCAACTTCTAACATAAAAAAAAATAATAAAATAAAAAAAAATATATATTTTGTAAACATATCGGAATGTATAAATCGCATGCCAAAGACACTGGTGCTGTTTATTCCTTTTTGTTGCAATATTTGATACTGCGGTGGTACCTACCTAGCCGGCATCTTGATAGAGGTTATCCCAATAGCGGGCGATTGTTACTCCCCGACGTCGAAAGTAAGTTAACACCAAATATAGTTCCCGGATTATATATTTATTTTACTATTTGTGACGTTATTACCCGTTAAATCTTTTATTTTTCTGCAACCAATATCATCAGTTAAATTATGACTTGAATAAGAAATACTCAATTATAATTTGCTAATTTCTGTATATAAATATTACTTCTATCATGTAAATAAGTAGGCGATTTAATTACAAGTTCGCCATTAAAGGATTCACTGAGGTTAGATAATAATAGCTTTGTTTAAAAACGAATAACCTGTCGAATTATTATTATAATAAGAGTCATTGAAACTCAAACGGAAACTCTAAATATTCTTTACTAAACTATGCCCTTAAGTATTTTTGAATTGTCAAATTAGAAATATTTTGTGTTTCGTGTTTGCGATACAACTAAAAACACGCCGGCGTCGGAACGTGATGACCCTATCGCCCGCTGTTGGTATAATCTCTGCTGTGACAGAAATGCAATCAGTCACACTGGTGGTAGGTCTTTTGTTGCAAGAGGCTGGCTAGGTAGATACCATGGCAGTCTTAAAAATTCTACTTTCAAATAGTAGTGCTTAGGCTAATGCCTAATAACACAGTAATCTGTGTTCTGCTTTGATGGGCACTGTAGGCTAGTGAAATTGATTTATTTTATTTTTTATTTTATAAAGTTGTGAAACAGACACCTTATTTTATATTACATATAAAACTTATAATTAACTTAAATTACACATATGCCAATGAAGTTTCAACTGATAACTTAAATCGAAGTGAACATATTAAGAAAAATAAAGTAATAAAAATTTATTTATTTATTTATTTTATTTTATTTATTTATGCACCAATAGATATAAGTTAGTGTACATTGGAAACACAAAATAGAGGTACAGAGGATATCTTATCTCTATGAAGAGATCTCTTCCAGAAACCCTAGGAGATTATTTATATTGAAAGGGGAAAAAAGTAATAATTATTACAAACAAAAGGTAAAAATTACTGGGCAAAGGAGATTCAAGAATCAATATCTCGAGGCTGGCAACGCGTGAGTGGCATCTATTAATGGTGTTGCGCGGGTTCATAGGCAACGGCAACCGCTTACCATCAGGTGGGACTTACTTGCCAAGTTATAACATAAAAGAAGTCTTCTCATTTCGGTCGGTTGCCGATTGCTACTACAAAATCTTAGAAAGGGATTCCTTATCGTCTTGAGATTATTAATAAGAATGGTATTTAAGTAATGTATTAGTTAAAGGTCACAAATAAATGTATCCGCTTAACGAATTTAAAGACGCGCCCAAATTTATTCAAATAACATTGACTAAAATGCATTCAGTATTTTAGATCAATGATAAATTGAAAACCGCAACTTTGTTTATGCATTATTATTATCTCATATTATAAAATGAAAATGTTTGTTAGTTCATAAACTATTAATTCTATATCCTTTCATTGTTATATATTATGTTACAAAGCGTTTTGTAGATAAAATTTAATCCTATAAAAGTTTTTCGTTTTCTTTAGGATGTCGGATTATAGCCGGCTGCGGAGACTTCTTTTATTTATTTTTATTTTACTTTTACTATTGATATGTATGTTGTTTAAATTTTTTCTTTTTAAACTAAGCTTAACAAAAACAAAAAATACTTAGGGTACTCAAAAATAAAAAATAAAAATCAAATAATATAAAAATGACAAAATTTCACTTGCGTCGTGGTTTCTAAAACCAGTAACGGAAGCCTAACATGCGTGTTGCCAACTCAAGGAATAGGGAGGAAGGTATAAAAGGGAAAAAGGAAGAGTGCAGATAGAGTGGAAGATTGGGTCCCCGTGGCTTTCATTTATCTCACGAAACGCAACATTACAGTTTCTTTGCTCCGATTTTCCGTAAGGTGGTAGTAATGGTGTGCCGACAAAGACCATTTATGCTGGGAAAAACATGGCATTATACTAAAGTGGAGCCAAGGCGACGGTTATGTGCCAATTTTTTATAGCGAAAACAAATTTTATTGCCGGTGAAATAAGGTATGAAAGCTTGGATGGTGAACCAGTTATTTACCATTAAATTATATTGCATTATTCACGCGTTTGAAGCCGCGGGAGAAGCTAGTATTAATATATATAATTATAGCTAGCATTAACATAAGGAAATACAAAATCATATTCACCGGAGCCGTAATGCGACATTTTACCATTAACTATCGAAACGAAAAAGGATTCACTTCTATAATTTTGTGATAATATATTTTTATATCTATGTACAGTCTCTCAGACGGGTTATTACTTTATAGAGAACATACTTTTATTTTTATTTATGCGTTAAATTTCCTTATTAGTATGTAGTAATATATTTTACCTTTATTTGATTTTTTTGGTATTGGTATTGAGCTGATTTTGTAAATGTAGTAGAGCCTAGATGTTTTCGCCATGGGTTCAAGGAAGTTTTAACCAACGGAGCCCTATTAAAGCCTCCGCTGTACGTTCGTCTGTTTGTCAGCAGGCTGTATCTCCTGAGCTGTAGCAGGTATTGGGATCAAATTTTCACAGAAAGTTTTTTTTTAGCCTAAGAGCGCTTGCAGCACCATTAGTAGGTGCCACTCACGCATTGCCAACCTCGAGATATTAGTTCTTAAATCGCGTCCGCCCAGTAATTTCACTAGCGTACAGTGCCCTTCAAACCGGAACAAAGTAATGCCTAAGCACTACTATTTGGCGCCAGAATATTTGACACTGCGGTGGTACCTACCTAGCCGGCCTCTTGCAACAAAAGACCTACCTATAAAGTGTATTTATGTTGCTGATACATAGCAAATACTAAAAAGAAAAATTAAAATTAAAATGTGGCTACGTTTCGCGCGACCACAGAATATCGCATCCCCCCTATATCCTTACTTTTATGCCTTCTCATACCTTCCTTCCTATCCCTTGGTTTAGTAACGCGCATGTGATACTTCAAGTATCGCACGCGTTCATAGGTTGCGGCGACTTCTTACCATCAGGAGAACCTTATTCTAGAATAAGGTAAACTAGTTTGATAATCGTCATGAAAAAATAAGATCTATACTCAGAAAGACACACCGTCTTTTAATGTAGGTTATTTATTTGTTACGCATTGTAGTATATATGATTTCACGGATTTGTGCAAATGAGGCTTCTTTAGATTAATCTTAATCGTGGGAGTGACAGAGGCCATTAAAAAGTTTTGAAACAATAATTGAGATTATTAGGATGGGTTTCACTTGGGTTTATTTCGTTTTTCTAACAAAATTTTGAAACCTCAATAGCTCAACGGTTAAAAGACCAACTCTACTCTGTTAGCTTGAGAGTTGGAGGTTTAATCCTGACCCCTTATGCTACTGTTTAACCCCCTCCTAGCGCAAGGAATGAGCTTATTTGGGAGGGCAATAGAAGTATTAGTAATAACTTGAAAAGGACGTTGCAAATATTCTTAAAAAAATAGGTTTGATATTAAATCAAATTCATTCATGGCATATGGAAATAAGGAAATCTTTTTAGTAATTTTATTAAGATTTAAGTTACAGGCATATAATACTCAACAATTATATAGTTACAATTTATAAATAATCATATTTGGTATAAGAAGGTAGTATGAAAGAAATTGCTTTTTAACGTTCGACTTGTAAGTTTTCTATTTTTTATATTCATAGTTACTTGTAATATCATATGCGGGTGCTAGTATGAAATATTATAAAGAAATTTTCTTAAGCTAAAATAGCTTTAATATTATTTGACACAGGCAAAGTCAAAGTTCAAAGTTAGTTAAAAATGACATAAGTACATCCATCGGCCCAAACTTCCTAAATGATTCACATTATCCTTGACATACGCGTGGGAGCAACAATGGATTAGGAATACTACAATAGTGACACATGATTGAATTATTTACAACGCAAGGTAAAATTAAGCTAGATTTATAGTTATAAAATACATAATTAAAAACCGAATTATTGTCTCAAATTTTTTTACGTACAGAAAAGGTTTTTTTCTGGTGTATTTTTGCGAGTAACGGCAAATGTGTATTGACTAATTAATAGAGTAAATGTGATTCATATTTTTCTTCAATTTTAATGTATTCATATAAAGGGCGTCGGGATGTGACGACCCCATCGCCCGCTGTTGGGATAACCTCTGTCACAACAGAGATTATTCCACCAGTGCAATCAGTCACACTGGTGGTAGGTCTTTTGTTGCAAGAGGCCGGCTAGGTAGGTACCACCGCAGTATCCAATATTCTGCCGCCAAATAGTAGTGCTTAGGCACTACTGTCTTCCGGTTTGAAGGGCATTGTACGCTAGCGAAATTACTGGGCGAACGAGATTTAAGAACTAATATCTCGAGGTTGGCAACGCGTGAGTGGCACCTACTAATGGTGCTGCAAGCGCTCATAGGCTGCGGCAGCCACTTACCATCAGGTGGGCCGTATGCTTGTTTGCCAACTTCTAACATAAAAAAAAGGAGAAGAGCTAACTGACATATCAACGTCCAGCCTTAACCAGATGTATCAAACCCTTGGATATATAAAGTGGAGTTTTTTCAAAAGTGTTGTTTTAAAAGTTAAAGGTTAAGGGGGGAAAGGGGGATAAAATTGCAGGATGTCCGTATTTTTTGAAACTAGAAGCATAAAGATTTAATTTGTGGTTATCCATTGAAGATAAAGAAACAGACGTTTTAGTATTCCCTAAAATTCTACCCTGATGATGTGAAATCGGGGCTTAAAAGTTTGTATTGTTATCATGTTGACAAAAGGCAAGTCCTCCAATTGGTCAGTATACAATTAGAGAGTTACTTAAGTACGGATGATTATCCATATAGTGGTATATCAATTGAGCTTCTCAATACTTCAGAAGAAATGTAAAAAGGTGATTACTGCAGTCTGCTTTTGTTACCTTAATTATAATCAATAAAACAACAGTTTGTATGGACAACCAGAATAACTTCACAACGGGTTATCCTGAATTATAAAAGCAACCTGGCAATTATAATGTAAATTTTAAAAGAAAATTTCTAGGTTGTTGCCAAAAATAATATAGCGACAATAAATCTTTGTAAATTGATTTATTTTTTCATTCAAAGGTTATAAGCTTTAGTCTTCGTAAACAGGTTATTAGCGTAACTAATGATACCTTTGCAGTGAACTTTAGTGAAGCGTTGCCTTAAGGCATATTTTTGATACTTAGTGGATTTTATTGTCTCATCTAGTTATACGAAAATGTAGAATATTGCTACATTTTAATATTACGTAACTTGGTAGGTTTTTTTGCTGAAATGAGATTTACTTATTGGTTTCAATTCTATCATATTTGAAAAAAAATATGCAGTTGTATACGCTTGATTCGATAAGGGTGAAGGAGATATTGTTAATACTTTTGTATCATTTTTGATTTTCCGTTTATATGCAACTGTTGTTTTTCAGCAGCAGATTGGTAAACGAAGGCTAATTGATTTTAACCCACTTGAGATGTACCAGACATGTTAATCCAAATTTATTGCTCCTCAAATTGCGAAGAACAGCTACGCAAAAAAATAGGTATTGCTGATGGTAGGGCTTCAGAAATTCTCGCCTCATTAGCTACTATCACACGTTATTAATAAGTAGTATTTGTTTTGTTGGTGAAAACACATAGTCTTTGTTTCTGCATAGTCTTTGTCACCGTCGTAAAGTCGCTTGTCTGTCGGTGTTCTACAGACTCTACTTCGGGAGTGTGCTGATGAGCTCCATGAACTCATACCGCCATCGCCGTTTTTCTACCGGGATACCAGGCGCACTGCGAGGTACCACCCATATCTGGTCGATATACCTAATATCCGAACTATGCGCTTTCGTTCGTCATTCATAATGCGCACGGCCAGGGATTGGAATGCTCTTCCGGCGTCTGTATTTCCGAATGCATACAACCTGAACCTCTTCAAGGTGCGAGTACATAGGCTTCTCTTGAATAAGCTCGCTCCAACGTAGACCTCATCTAAGCTTTCACGCTCGATGGAGGTCAAGAGCTTACCCATTTTTAAATAAAAAAAATAAAAAAAAACACATGAAGTGACTCCTCGGAAGGTGGCAGGGCAAAGACATCTAGTCCATTTGTATTCTGCAAACCATATTAGCCTTCCAAGGCATTACAAATATTCTTATTACTTGTAGCTTGCGCTAGGAGAGGGTATGACAATAGCCCAAGGGGTCAGGGTCGCTTGGGCTCTACTTCCACGTATAATTAGATAGAGTAGAGACAACAGCAAAATTAATAAAAAACCATTAAATATTGTAGATAAACTGTCCTACTTATTCCGAAAACCACAAATATTTATAACGTAAAAACTGTTTATTTTCTGACTCATAACCTAGGCAGTCTTTTGCCTCAAAATCAAACTTAAGCTAATTGGAATATTATTTCAATTTGTTTCCTATAACCGGATTATAAAATAATCAAAATAGATCACAGTAACATAATAACATGCTGTCAATAATCTTGTATAATTTATGATTGTATAATTGCTCCACTTGCGATAAAAACAATTCAACAAAAAATATTGAAGCTCTATTTAGAGTTCCGTGTAGTGTTAGCCTTTATTCATACTAATACTAGTTTCTTCTTTATTAGGCAAATTTATTCCTATATCGTAGTATTTAGTACTGGTGATAAGTATTTTGTTGCAAGAGGCCGGCTAGGTAGGTACCACCGCAGTGTCAAATATTCTACCGCCAAATAGTAGTGCTTAGGCATTACTGTGTTCCGGTTTGAAGGGCACTGTAGAAATCACTGGGCAAAGGAGATTCAAAAACCAATATCTCGAGGTTGGCAACCCGTGAGTGGCACCTAGTAATGGTGGGCCGTAGTCTTGCTTGCCAACTTGTAACTTAAAAAAAATTGAAATAGTTATACATACTTGTATTGTCTATTTCACATTTTTTCTCTCCTCTTCAAGTTTTGTTTTCCCGACAAAAAGTAGCCCATTACTGTTTCCATGGTCCCATGTATACCAAGGTTCATGATTATGAAACATATCTTATATTCCCATTTATCCTGAGGAAAACCGCGGGCACCCCTGTGTGACGCCGGCTTTCTGTAGGAGTGTAGTAATTCCCCGATCGAAACGGACCGTTTGGTCTAGGAAGACCCTGGCTATAATACTATTATTTGTTGGTATTATAATTTATTTCAATATTTTATTTATGTTAATGAGAATTGACGAAGCAGAAACATGCTCTTTATTATTTTATAACATCAATATTTGGAGTCACGTTTTTGTATTTATATTTCTTGAACGGTATCATCAAAAGTAAGAGTACCTAATTAATCGAGGTTGTAAATCAGCAATGAGTTCCTCGTGGAGAATTTCAGGAACTTTAGCATGGAATTTTCCAAGAATTAAAATAGTAATAAATAAACGCTATACACTCAACGACCCACATTAGGATAGTTATATCGTCTGTAAAAATGACAAGGACAAACAGACACAGACAGGATAACATGCCTGTATGGTTAATACAAACAAATTATGTTCCGAGTGGGAATCGACCCGCGACCTGTGGTGCTTAAGGCAGGTTAGATACCACTGCACCACAACGTCGTCAAAAGAGGCTTACAAGTTTTTACAATCTTGATAATAAGCAAATGATGTATGTATCATTATGAGAGTTCCACCCAGTGACGCTATCAAAGCCGATAGGGCCAATAGGAATCGATACTCTGAAAAAAATATAACCAGACGAACTCTAAAGCACTATGCTGGTGTGTGGTTTTGGGATACGGGTATTAGAAGAAATAAAGTCAGATAATTACTTTATACAATATATCAAGGGGAGATTTTTTTCGGCACATATTTGTATCAATTTCAAAAAGATATTTCTAGTATATACCTCATTATCGCCTCCAAGTTATTCTGAGAATTCTTTTTGGAAAAAGATGCTATTTTTTTACATCATTTGTGTGTCTGTCAGAATGATTTTGGTGAAACTTTTTCTGTTCTATTATATAGTGTTTCCTCCATCTGGCTAGTGCTTGTATGCGAAAAATGATTTATTGCACTGTACTATTAGGTATTTGTCATGTTATTACGGCTAGTCTAATGAACCGGTTTTGACAAAATTTTACTGGAAAATAGCATTAATTTTTAATCAGGACATGAGGTTCTTTTTATTCCGAAATGGTTTTTTTTTTTTATGTTAGAAGTTGGCAAACAAGCATACGACCCACCTGATGGTAAGTGGCTGCCGCAGCCTATGAGCGCTTGCAGCACCATTAATAGGTGCCACTCACGCGTTGCCAACCTTGAGATATTAGTTCTTAAATCTCGTTCGCCCAGTAATTTCACTAGCGTACAATGCCCTTCAAACCGGAACACAGTAGTGCCTAAGCACTACTATTTGGCGGCAGAATATTGGACACTGCGGTGGTACCTACCTAGCCGGCCTCTTGCAACAAAAGACCTACCACCAGTGTGACTGATTGCACTGGTGGAATAATCTCTGTTGTGACAGAGGTTATCCCAACAGCGGGCGATGGGGTCGTCACATCCCGACGCCTTTGTAGGCCTTGGTAGGTTCAGGCAGGGCAATTGGAAAATATTGAAACAGCCACATTAAAAAAATATTGCCTATATTTTAAAAATTAAATGGAAATCCGGTTATTCATATATAACGGTTTAAGTATCAGGTTACGTCTCTTTATTTATATTAAATGTAAACTCATTATTTTGAACTCATTTACTTTATTGTTTTCCTTGTTTAACTTCTTATTAATTGACTCATTTCATAAGGTTGTCTCACAAAAAAATTGTTTTTAAATGTCGACCCAAAAAGTGTAGTGTAGTTTCACGTGTGTATGTATCCGTGTGTCTGTCTCCGGAATAATAAGTGTCTGTTGTGATTGACCTATCTGTTAAAGTATTTAAAAAATATATTAAAACATTATTAATACAAGCGTCAATAGCTCAACTGTGAAGCGCCGACTCCGCTACGTTAACGCGAGAGTCGTGGGTTCGATTCTAGCCCCCTTGGGCTATTATCGTGCCCACACCTAGCGCAAGCTTCGAGCTTATTTGTAGGAGCAATAGGAAAATTAGTAATGCCTTGAAAAGGCATTGCTTATTATCTTCAAAAAAAAAAATATCAAAGATTACTAACAGAATAGGACTATACTTACTATGGAAATAACAAAAAATAGAAACAACAAGAAAATATACATAGATAACGTTCGTTAATGCTACGGAATAAATTTACAAAGTGCATATTAAAGCCGAAAAATATACGCTATTATGATACTTACTGCATAAGAGTAGGTGTTAAAACTGTATCAACTATAAGTTCTAGTTAAAAGATCGTTAGTTGTTGAAACAGTGATGTATTGCATTCGTAAAAATTTTTTTTGTTAATAAAAATGCCTAAGGAATGTAACTCACTAACTTAATTGATTAATTTTTTTTTTCGAAATTTGAAATTGAAAAAATTTTTTAATATTATAAATGAAATAAAAAAATACTTACTAAATAATACTTAAAAAAAATCATACAAAATATAATTTTATTGAAACTAAATGAACTTAATTGATTTTTGAAATTTGAAAATAAACGACACTATTTTTTTAAATATATAAATAGACCAAAAGATTTTAAATTCAGAATAGAAAACGATTTTTAAAAAAGCAATATTGCAATTAAAAAGAAAATTACGAAATAGAATTGAATTTTATCGCCATGAAAATAAGATTCAATTTAATTTGTCAAAAACGAAAGCTAGTCACACCGCTAAGACCAATGTGATACAGTCTTAAGCAGTATTACAGATCCTACATACTAACCTTGACATTGCTCATATTGATGGTGTTTAGTATATAAACCCTGTTGGGAACAAGATGCATCATTCGCCTATCACAAGCAGAAGCAACAACATGAAACTGGTACGTCAAAACGACCTATTATTTATTTTGAAAGACCTCATTAGAATCAGCCTAGTAATTTTCGTCATGTTTTGAAATGTAGTATATAACTGCCTTTATATTTATTATTATTGACATAAAAGCTATCTGCTATGCTATATAGCTATCTCTCTCTATGGTGATTTTTGTATTTTGTGAGGATCTGACTGACTGACTGTTTCCTCAGACTTGGAGTATGAAAATCATCAAATTATACGACCTAATTACACACCCGTGATTAATGGTTTTTATTTATTATTGTGTATTTTGATTTAAGAGGTCAATTCAATTATTGTTTTTTGTTTTTCGAAAATAAATTTCAAATTCATTTTTGATAAGTTAAGTTTTTATAAATAACAGTTTAATTTTCGTTTGCTCATTTCAATTTTTTTTTTGCTTGTTTTCTTTTTTTTTTAAAAAACGATTGCGCCACAGTTTAGCTATTTTCGTAGCAGAGTAATTAGTACCAGCGTATTGCATTTTTACAATAACGCCTACTGATATCATTGAACAGTAGCCCACGTACTTATTGTTATGTATTTTGTATTGGTTCTGTGTTTTCGTTTGAGTGCTTAAGCACTGAAATAACAATGTTTGTGCAGAAGAATATACTTTGATTTTCGTTATCTAACGAGAAAGTTGGATTAAATAACGGTGCAATAATTTTGAAGCCTGAATAGCCTGAATAGCTCATAGGCAGAAGGGCTGACTTCGCTCCGTTGAGACTCGAGGGTTCGATCCTGATCCCTATGGGATATCGTCGTACTTACTCCTAGTGCAAGCTCCGAGCTTGTTTGGAGGACAATAGAAATATTAGTAACGCCTTGAAAAAACTTAGCTAATATTCTTAAATAAACAAAGTTTTTGTAACTACATGATTACATTAACGTTAATTTATGATGAATTTTAAATTAAAAGCTTTTTATATGTTTCAATAACGGTTTTTATAACAAAATATAGTTTCAAATTTGTTATTTACCGTTAATTCCTCTTTCTTGTATTAAATTACAAATTCCTTTCTTCCTACATCTAGATCATCCTAGCAGCTCTTATCGGCGCGTGTGCGGCGGGCGCCCTACCCGGCTACGTCGCCCCCCAATACCGCCAATACTACACGGATAACCGGGCTCGGGCCGCATTGGACAGAAATGCTGCCATCTTGAGATCCGTATCTGACGCCAACGAACAAGGCTACCGTTGGGCTTATGATACCGAAAATGGTAAGTAGACAATCATTATGCACTTTTGAATCGTCAAATATAAAGCCGTGTTGTGTCCGTTTAAGTGAAGCTACCGCCGATTCTGAAGGTAGATTCTACAGAGAACAAAAGGCAAGAAACTCTGTAGTTACTCTTTTCAATTACATTTGCCAAATAAATCAAATAATATTTAAAGAAAAATAACGCTGGACATGCGGCCCCCATTGGGATAGCAATTTGGGGTTTGGAAACACACAAACAAGCACTAATCCCTAAACCAACACAAGGCTGTATGGTCAATACAAACATATGCCCTGAGTCCTAAATCTTGTTCGAAGTAGATTATCTATTTATTTATTCTAAATATATTTTTCTAACGTTACACATTCTTAGGGTCAACTTTGACGTATTCGTAGTCTCAAGAATGTAAATCTTCTTTGTATAATATTTTGTTTATTTATATTTAACTCTTGTCAATATTTATCACATAATTAGTTTAACACTGAGAGATTGATCTCCAATCACTTGTCGGATTAAAGTTAATTGTAGAAACTCAAATACAAAGTATTCTTTATTCGAGTAGGCTTGTAACAGCTTTTGTAAATTTGAATAAATTAATTATTAGGTGTTATCGAATATTCAAAGTGAAGATACTAAATGACCAACACAAACATCTGCCTTGAGTGTAGAAGAATTTGTACCATTAGTCTACTAATGCACTACATTTTTTTTCGCTGAGAAATACAATTACGCACACCACAACAGATAGTGTACTCGTCAAGTACGCTGGGCAGTAGCAGTGGGACTCGGCCGCCTGTTAATCAAGCGGCAATACCCACTAAAATTCAGCGAAACCCTCATCGCCATATTGGGACGTCATGGAGTCGCTTGCGTATACAACCATGACGCCCCGGCGGAAAAACCAGCCTTTGCGGGCCACCGTCGCCGAAACGATCCCCGGGTAGTGGTAAATAAACTGCCTTAATCGCCAATGGTAGCGCGGTCTTTTCGCCGAGGCTAATCAATAAAATCGTTTTCAATATGTAAATGAATCGGATTATGTAATGGTAATGTAAAATTTAAAGCAAATTTACATAAACGTATGTGCTTCTTAAAATTTACGACTATCGCTTAGATTATTGTATCGATTTAGATTACATCCAAACAAGGTTAAAAGTTAGGAAACTTGTATCGATTTACTTTTTAAATCGTTATTGAAAAGATGTTACTTTTTATTATGATGTTACACATTTATTATATACATAAATAGCTTTAGCTCCCGGATCTACCTAGATTTTTTTGAGTATATATATATATGTAGTTTAAATAAATAGAATTCTTCTTTACGATTAACTCTTATAATTTCAAAAACAGTAAACCTTTTGGTTGTATGTATTTTTAAGATAAGAAACGTAACAAAAAAATTACATTTGTACAGCGCCATAACAAAAGCGCACAAAACTATCCTATCTTTAATACTAGAATCAGCTCTTAATCATTCACAAAATATTTTTGACTATTTTTTTGAATTACGGATATTAAGTATACGTATAAAGAAATGTGATTTTTATATATGTGTGTGTATTTTTGAAGGATTTTTCAGTTGTACTAAAACTGTTCAGTATTAAAAAACACTAATTACATCCAAAAAAATTTATATTATCTTTTATTTAAAAAAATAATTAAGGTTCCTCGCAATAAACAAAAAATCGGTACACCACGCGAGTGGAGCCGCGGGCGCATCTAGTATAAACTAAGTTTAGTCTATAAAGTACTAGAACATGTGACATGCGAATATATCAAAAGGTTGATAATAAATAAAAAAATATATCTCGGTCACGATTTTGTTGAACTTTGAATTGAACTGAACTTCTTACAAATATTTTTTATAAATACATAACTTTTAATTAATGTCAAAAAGTCGGACGCTCTCAACTGTTGAAGGTTTCTTTATGTGACGTTTTAGGTGTGCTTTTATGATAGTCACATAAATTTCTTGCTGATTAAAGTTTAAGAATGATATACCTTAAATTTTCAAATTGCTTATTACTTGCGGCCACTGTATTCAAATAGTAAAGCCTATTTGCTGTTAAATATGGTTTTTTTTTAACAATAAAAATATTGTTATTTTAATGTTGTCGTTGTGTTTGATCTTCTATAATTATAAATAAATAAAACGCTACACACTCAACGGCTCTCATTAGGATAGTTATATCCTGTGTCGGGGTCCGGAAACATACACAATGACAAGGACAAATACACCCAGACTGGAAAACATGCTTGTATGGTCAATACAAACATATGCTCCGAGCGGGAATCGAACCCGCAACCTGTGGCGCTTTGGGCAGGTTCACTACCACTGCACCACAATGTCGTCAAAATGATTTAACAGTAATAACTAATACATTAAAAATATTTTTTCATTTATCCGCGATCTTGTTTACTTGGGTTTGAGAGTAACCAATTTTCTCGATTTCAGGAATCCAAGCTGAAGAATCAGGTGTTGAAGCCAATGGCATCCAAGCTCAAGGTGGCTACTCTTACACTGGAGATGATGGCCAAGTCTACAGCGTGAGGTATACAGCTGATGCCAATGGATTCCAGCCCCAGGGTGCTCATTTGCCAGTCCCTCCACCGATCCCGGAAGCTATTGCCAAGGCGTTGCAGGAAAATGCCAGAGATGAAGCCGCTGGTATCTTCGATGATGGTAAGGATACATGAATTAGGATAATCTTTATTTATATTATAAATACGAAAGTAGTTGTCTGTCTGTCAGTCTCGCTTTTACGCTATAACTACTGAACTGATTTAAGTGAAATGAGCCTGCGAAAGGCTACTAATGCAAAAGAAGAGTTGAAAGGGACGAAAAGTTGTATGGAAGTGTCATAATTTTTAAAGCTAGAAGCTTGAAACTTATTTGTTAGGCTGTTGATTCGATATAAATATATATGAGATTAAAAGTTTATAAAAGTTTAACCCTCAAGAGTGTAAAATAACAATAGAGAATATGGGACGACAGCGAAACGTTAGCTGCTGGGAGGAAATATTTTCTTATATAATACATTTAAAAACATTAACCATTATGAATGAATAGAAAATAAGTCTTATTTTTGACAAGCATAGGCCGGTTCGACAAGGAATTAACTTTATCGGGTTGATAAGGAATGAACTATCTTCAGGAGGAGTTCTAGGGGATGGTGCCCGTATGTAGTACTCATATATCTCTTTCCTTTTCACTCTCATTCTTCCGTCCTATCTCTCATCTCACCTGTACACCCATACTTATTTCATTTAGGCCCCAAGTTATTTTTTGTCACCTGTTTGGCATATAGTAAAGAAATCTATTTAATCACGCCTAAATATTGACGTGGTCCTATAAATCATGGATTAATACAACCAGTAATTACATAAGGTTATAAATTCTCCTATACAGGTATAATCGAATTCATCCTTGCCATACATCATAGGCTTAAGCCTTTCACTCTCAAATCTATAATTATATCATTGTGAATAACTCCCATGATATCAAGCTGTTTAGAATTATGCTATAATATATTATAATGAACTATTGTTGAAATTATGTTTAATGTTAAAATCTATATACACATTTATACGCCAAAATTTAAAGATAAAGTTACATGTGTTACAACGTTTCCTAAAATTCCATCCCTGAAGGGTCGAAATTGAAGTTAAAAGTTTGTATTAAAATCTTTATCCACGCGGGGAAAGGAGCAGTGGCCTTTATGTAAATAAACGCGGTTTTAATAGAGCCTATAATGAAACCTATTTGTAATAGTTTGGGTGCTTATTATGTAGTATTTTAATATCACTTTATTAGAACCAAATATAAAATCTCGTCTTTAAAAATCATAGAATGTATGTTATTACTTTTACACTGTTCATAAATGTTACGTGTGACAGAGATGACAATAATACATAACAAAGACAGATTAACTTTACTTGCAAGAATTATGTAAAACACACGCATATAATTATTAACAAAATAATGTTAATTATACGCGTAATAATAATTAGAATGGTAATTAATTAACATAATGCGTGTGGAGTAATATTTCGTACTAAAAGAAACAAAAACTGATTCTAAAGATTATTTAAAAAGATAAGTTGATGAATTTGATAAGATAAGCCTTTTATTATGTTACACATGTCTTCTTGCTTAGCTTAGCCGACTTTACAAGGGGTATAGGCTATATATTAGGCTAAATACGCGATAGTTACGCTGATAGCTTTTGATGTATATATGTATGTATATTATATAAATAAGTTTATGGTGGACTCAATATTATTATAACTAAGACAATAAAGTATAGGGAACTCAAGATTTTGATCTGCATGCACTGTAGAAGTCGGTTTAAAAAGACAGTATTTATAATCCCAATTACAAGGTCTATTTTTGTAGATTTTATTAATTATAATAAAAAAATAGGTTACTCTTATTCGTCTCGTGTGGTAAGTGGCTAACTAAATTTTCGGAGTTTCTAAGCACTTGCGATACTTGAAATATGATATGCGCGTTGCTAACCCAAGGGATTGGAGGGATAGGATGAGAAGGGAAAAAAGAAGGGAACCCCTCCAGGGTTGGGAGGGAACAGAGAGGCTGGGAAACGCAACAGTACTGTTACTTTACGCCAATTTTCTGTGAGAGGGTAGTATTTCCCCGGTGGAGGCGGTACATTTGTGCGGGGAAAATTGGCTCTACTACTACAAAGCGTTGCCCTTTGATACTATTTATATTACTTCATAAATACTGCTTATTATAATTATATACATATACCTAATTTTGACATTTTAATACCATGTTAGATTACCTAGGACGTCTCAACAGTGAAGGGTCATCATCAATCATATTTATGTGTAGATTTAATGAAATTTACATCAACTTTAATATTAACGATCAGATGAACTTATTAACTTAACATTTTATAATTAATAATAATTTTCTTTATCACCAAATTATTAAACTTTATTTATTATGTACTGTATGTAAAATATATATCTGTTTCGGAGAGTACTCTTTGTTATATTGACATATTAACTTCCTTTTCGAATACAAGTAACTGTATATTTTCGAATTTTGCAATATAAAGGAGTAAAAAAACTTTTTATTCCTCTTTGCAAAACTATTTTTGTCTTTAAAATTTCAAGAGGTCTTTTCTATTTTCATCAAAATTGGTTCATAGTTTTATACGTGAAAAAATAAAAAAGAGAGATGCAAAATTTTGCATTTCAAATGATAAGAATTGATGGGACAGTTCACGAATTTAATGACTTACCGAACGATGAAAGTGTCAAGGCCAATAAGGCATATAATACACAATCACCAAATAAAAAAATAGGTATACTTTTCAAGGTAACTATACCGATTTATCGGCAAACAAACATACGGTCTGTCTGATAGTAAGCAGTCACTGCAACCTATGGACACTTGCGATACTTGATGTATCACATGTGCGTTGTCAACTTAAGGAACAAGGAGGAAAGGATAAGAAAGGGGGTGAGAGGGCCTTCGGTACTCTCACTTATCGCGTGATACAGTACGTTGTGGTACTGTTACTTTACGCCGACTTTCTGAGAGAGGAAGTACTTCCCCGGCTGAGCAAGCCCATTTTTGTTCGGAGGAGCGTGCTCTACTATCGTAAAAATTACATAACAACACAATAGCGGTTGTGTGTTTGTTTATATAGTGAAATATTAGGCTAAAATTATTATAGTTAAGTAGATACAATCCAGTTTACAATCTAGCAATAAAAGGAATAATTTTAGTTATATTAATGTTATGTTACAATCTTGTATATACCTTACCTCACTCTAGTCACGAAACGACTATCTGATATGACAGCTCTCGGGTTGTATGACGAGAGAATCATTAAGGTATTACCTGTGGTTAATATCAAAGGCAGTTGTGATGTTTCCTTTGCTTTCTTATTTTAACAAAATACGTTTAAAAAACTTAAACGATATTTAAAAAAAAAATCGAATAGCTTATTGGACTTAGCGTATCTAGTATCTATATATAATTACGTAGAGTAGAGCTTAGTTGATATTGATTAGCGTACTGTATATGTACATTAGGGCTTAGTTAGTATTGATTAGCTTACTATATATGTAGATTAGGGCTTAGTTAGTATTGATTAGCTTACTATATATGTAGATTAGGGCTTAGTTAGTATTGATTAGCGTACTATATATGTAGATTTGGGCTTGGTTAGTATTAATTAGCGTACTATATATGTAGATTAGGGCTTAGTTAGTATTATTTAACGTACCATACATGTAGATTAGGGCTTAGTTAGTATTGATTAGCGTACTATATATGTAGATTAAGGCTTAGTTAGTATTGATTAGCGTACTATATATGTAGATTAGGGCTTAGTTAGTGTTGATTAGCGTACTATATATGTAGATTAAGGCTTAGTTAGTATTGATTAGCGTACTATATATGTAGATTAGGGCTTGGTTGTATCGATTAGCGTACTATATATGTAGATTAGGGCTTAGTTAGTATTGATTAGCGTACTATATATGTAGATTAGGGCTTGGTTAGTATTGATTAGCGTACTATATATGTAGATTAGGGCTTATTTAATATTGATTTGGGTTTATGTAAACCAAAAACATAAAAAAGTAATAATAATTTGCTAACATTCTTTAGGGGCTGATAATAGCATATGCCAAAATTTAGCTGGTCGATTGTGACTATAAGAAGCACTTATAACTTGTAAACTAAAACCTACGAACAACCTACCTTATATTAATGTTTATTTTTCTGTAAATTACAGGTAGCTACCACGCTGGTAAATATGATTCCGGGGTAATTGCCGCCCGCACCTACACTACCCCGAGATACGTCAACCCCTTCAGACAGCCATACCGCTTCTGATCACGTTCGCCGTGCCATGATTAGACTAAGTTTTGTACAGTGCAATGTTTACGCAATAAATTGATTATATATCACTTTTATTCATTTATTTTATTTACATTTGCAATACCCGGGTGCTGTTAGACTGAGGAGGCTTTTCAATTTTTTACTATAATTACTAAAAAAATAAAATAAAATCAACATAAATCTTATTCCCACTCAATTGATAACCAAATCAGTCCAATTCTATTTAGGCAGTAAAACGATTCAGATTTTATATTAGCACGACGTATAAATATACATATTAATATATATATATATATATATTAATATTTTGAATTCCTTATATTTTCAACCTCTTCAAGCCTTTTTTTCGAATAAAAATTAGCATATGTCCTTTCTCTACGTCTAATCGACAGACAGGCAGAGTAACTTTCGCATTTATAATATAGGATAGTCGAAAAAAAGCGTTCAACGACGTCACCATAACTGTGGTGTCCTCTAAAATATGGTAAAAATGAGAGTGAGAGGATGAGGAGGAAAATATAAGAAAGAAAGAGACAAAAGATGTGTCATAGTTTAGTTGAATAACATAAAAGCCAGGGTAAGATTTCTTTATAATATGTGCCATAACATGAGTTTCGCGTTTCGTAAGTTTTAAAGAAACATTCGAGTCTGGAATGATAATAAAATGTGAAATTAAAGTAATAATCGTAAGAATAATAAACCTGACAGATACAATATCCATGATCCAAAAAAGCTTCCAAAAAGTGGAACTCATTGCCGGCTCACATCTAGCGAGGCATCTTGCGGGTAGGTAGAGCGAAGGTGGCTAACACGTTTACATTCCGCAACTGTGAAAGCCGCCTTCGCGTTAGGACTTTATTTCCACTTACCATCAGGTGGAGTAGAGTCATCTGCCCTACTTTTTTATATAAAAAAATGGAAATTTTAAAGTTAGAAAGGAAATGTATCAACTTCAGATATCAGATTGTTTCAATGTGCTTGAGAAGCCCCGAAACTCGTTCCAAGGAGTCCCCGAAGCCTCTCGCACGCACTGAGGTAAGCCATGGAGGGGGCTTTAGTGGGACGCCATGGTCAGACATGGAACCTAATATAATCCTCCCCAAGAGAACCCCAGGCCATTATCATAAACATTATCTGGTTTTTAAAAGAAAGAAAAACACAGAGCAATCAAATTGGGCACCAAAGCAGTTAAAGTAACTTCATTCGATAATTGTTTATGATTATATAACAGAATAATTAGCGTGCGTTGGTGTTAAAGGAGCACCAACGAGTCTATGCTATTTTGTTTTTATGAAAAGGTTAGTCCATAGTAGATAATTATATAGTAAGTTTATGGAAAATAGCAAATTTAATTAATACTTTAGATACATACAGAAGTACAGAAGAATACAAAATAGAACATTGCGTTAAAATGCCAAATTCTACTCTCACCCCCTTGATGTCTGGAAATCCACTACAACATGATTAAGAAGGCATGTTATTTCTCGCACAACCACACTGTGGAACCAGCTTCCGCGGGCAGTCTTTCCGAACCCATACTACTTTGAAACCTTCAAGAAAAGAGCCTATTCCTTTCCCAAAATTTGGCTACGTACCTGTATGACCTCTGGTTTTACAGATGTTCATCGGCGGATGAACACCAAATGAGCCTTTTTTATGTAAGAGGGCAAACGGGCAGGAGGCTCTCCTGATGCTAAGCGATCGGCAGCGCTCATTTACATCTGCAACACCAGAGGGCATGCAGGTGCTTTGTCAAACTTTGAGAAAGCAATAGGCTCTCCTCTTGAAGGTTCCTAAGTCGTATCGGTTGGGAGAGACCCGTTTTCCCCCTCTGATAGAAAAAAAAAACTATAATTAATTTCTCATTATTTCAAATAATAACTATGCTATTAATTGAATGTTAAATATTAATTTTGAAAACGAAAATAAAACGTAAAGCTTGACAATGTATTCGGGTTAATTCATTCCCATTTTAACGCTTCAATACACAAAGCGTTACTTACAAATTTTCTTGTGTGAAATACATTCTGCATTGTTTGTAATTTGAATTATTTGCAAATGAGATGTTTCCGACATGTGCAATTAGAGATAATATCGTTTTGTTTCATTTTACTAGATACGAAATAATTGCATGTTGTTTTTATTATTCATTGTTCTCTTGTTGTGGTCGGTTTAGGTCAAGATATCCGCCAGATTCAGAGTCAGTTCAGGTGCGATTGCAGGAGTAAGTTATTGGAATTATGCTTTTTTATATAATATTACACCATATTTTACTCTAAACAGGAGGTTATCAATTGGATTGGTATATATATTATATATGTACAAATATATTTTATATATGTATAAATATATTTTATATATGTATAAATATATTTTATATATATTCCCGCTGCAGGGTGTTAAGAACCAATATCCGAAGTTGGCAACCCGTGAGTGGCACCTACCAATAGTGCAAGCGCTCATAGGCTACGGCGACCACTTACCATCAGGTGGGCCGTATGCTTGTTTGCCAACTTTTAACATAAAAAAAAACATACAACAACAATCATAAGCACTAAAACCAAACATGCAACAGTCATAAATACTTTAACATTTTTATTTTATTTTAATGTCATTATATTGTGTCTACTTCGTCCTGGCATTATTCCGGGTATTTTATTTACCCAGGTTCTGCTTATTACTTTTATCCGGATTCAACAGGTTACTAGATTTTACACGGAGCGTTTGCCATCTGACCAGTAACTCATTGGATAAGAGCAATTTACTTCTCAAGAGTTAACGATTATTATCAGATATTATTTGATAACAACCGGGACTGAAACCTTAACGTGCTCTCCGAAGCACGGTGGGGAGACCCACAAGAATAAACACCCAGACTGGTGGTAGGTCTTTTGTTGCAAGGTAGCTAGGTAGGTACCACCGCAGTGTCCAATATTCTGCCGCCAAATAGTAGTGTTTAGGCACTACTGTGTTCCGGTTTGAAGGGCATTGTACGCTAGTGAAATTACTGGGCGAACGAGATTTAAGAACATCTATCTAATAATATCTCGAGTTTGCAACGCGTGAGTGGCACCTACTAATGGTGCTGCAAGCGCTCATAGGCTGCGGCAGCCACTTACCATCAGGTGCTTGTTTGCCAACTTATAACATAAAAAAAAAAGACCGAAACAGATATTTACAAAAAACATCTGCCGAGCGGGAATCGAACTGCCTGAACCCGCTAATGTCTAGACTAAAGGCAGGCTACCGACAACGTCACAACGGTGTAAGTTTCATTATATTGTGTAACAGTGTATATAAACAAAAGTAATTACTCGTATGTTTTATAATATAATTGGAATTAGAAAGTAATTTAGCTAGTTTTAAATTTTATGGAAATTACTATGCAAATTAATCTAACGACTGTTGTGGCGTGTTGGTAGCGAGGCTGTCTTTAGTCTCGACGGTCGCGGGTTCGATTCCCGCTCGAGTCGGATATTTGTATTTATCTTACAAATATCTGTTTTAGTCTGGGCGTTCTTGTGTGTGTGTCTCCCCACCGTGCCTCGGAGTGCATGTAAAGCTGTCGGTCCCGGTTTCTATTATATACCGTCTATAAATAATCGTTAACTCATGATAGGTAATTTACTCTTATCCAATGAGCTACTGGTTCGACCTTTGGGTTGCGGAGGTCAGATGGCAATCGCTCTGCATAAAAACCTGTCTGCCCTGCACTTTCATGCCCTCTGGTGTTGCAGATGCTCAGGGGCGGTGGTAATCACCTAGCATCCGGTGAGCCCCTAGACCCTTTATTGCCCTATCACATAAAAAAAAAAACTTTAAGGTAAGGTAAGACAAAACAATATAAATTAAATATTTCCTATTGTCTTGAGACTTCGTAGATTCGATTAAACATTTTTGCTAATACCTGTTATTAAGGCATTTTAATACAAAATGTTAGATGTAACTCTTTTTTAAAAGAATATCAGCAATGATTTACCAAGGCATTACTAATTTTCCTATTGCCCCTCCAAATAAGCTCGAAGCTTGCGCTAGGCGTGGATACGACAATAGCCCAAGGGGGTCAAGATCGAACCTTCGACTCTCGCGTTATCGGAGCGAAGTCGGCCCTTCTATCGTTGAGCTATTGAGGCTGAATGTTAGTTTTAATATTCCCTTTAAAATAAATAAACCGGCTAAGTGCGTGTCAGAATAGCGCATAAAAGGTTCCGTACAGTATCGAATATCGAGACAGAACGCGATGGTGGCACACTGTGGAGGCCCTATGCCTCACATAGGGGTCTCAGGACTTTAAGAAGAAGACAATATGGAATAATGCTAAGAATAATAGACCTATCACTTGAATATATTAGCAATACAACACTCAATCTAGAAATACCCGGTCGACGGCGAAGAGGAAGGCCTAATTCAAATTCAAATTCAAATTCCTTTATTTGCTAAAATGTGGTACAACCTTGGTGTTACACTTGAAAAGTCCATAGACACATTGTACCTAATGGCATGCAAAAAATCACAGTATAATTATTATAACACTAGAATTAGAAAAGAAAACATTAGAACAGAATAAAATATAGCGTCACAATACAAAATAATTATGTCAAAAATCATATATCATAGTCAAAAAAAAACATTATAAAACATTTCATAATAATAAAATTGCAAATATATATATACGATACAATTGTCCTGCAAGAATTCGAGCATTTGTCTAGTAATAGTTTAAACATTTTTGTCTTTTCTCTTTTTGTCTAAGCTGAGGTGGATGAATAAAGATATGGAGTACTGTGGGTAAACAGAGCATGATGAACACGATAGAGCTAAGTGGAAAGATAAAAGAAGGAGACCCGAACCCGCAATAAGGCGGAACAAACGTTAAGAAGAAGAAGAGAAGCTAAGAATAATAGACAAAAGTTTCATCAAAAGATCAAAGTATACATTCAAGTCAGCTTGTAAAGCAAACTACTTGTAATCTCCTTCCATTGTCTTAGCATCGTTTGAATATTTACAATACCAACAACTTGTTACAATCTGTAAAAATGTTGAATTGAACATACAAAATTCTATTGTTGTGTACGACGCGTATGGGATTTGGATAATTTATTGGCATTCTAAAACCTTCTAAAGACTTCTTAAATTAGATTTGTGAATTCGGTCCTGGCCTAGTGAGAAATTATCCGTTGTTTAGCCGGTCACCCATCCCTAAATGATATTAGCCAGAGCTACATAACCAAATTGATATCATACACATACCATTAATATCATTAAAAGTATTTTCTTCTAAATAATTATATTTAATATCACCGCCTATTGGTAAGCATTCATCGCATCCTGTGAAGGCTAGCAATACTTGAACTACGAATATCGCATGAAAGCTGAAAATCCAAGGGACAGAGAACCACGAACGCACTAAACGCAACAGTACTGATGCTTTTTATTTGCACCGAATTTCTGTGTTTCAGTGTAGGGCTTCCCTGGTCGAGCCGGCCTATTAGTGGTGTATTGGCTCCACTAGCGCTATATATGGATAAAGACGACAGTGACGAGCGGTAGCAAAAGTTAACTTGATAGTATTTAGATAAAAATCAAAAATTAACAATAAAAGTAATTAATAATTCATAATCAAACCTAACTACACTTGATACAGTAAAGGCCGGTTTGATGACAGACAAACTGTTGTCAAGCAAATACAAGTTATAAATTAACTCGAATAGCGAAAGTGGAAGTAAGTAACTTAATCTAAGTTATGTAAATATGATAAATTAGAGGTTACGTTAAAAATGAATATACAATATTTACTTTAACAAGTAGAACATTTTTAACTTAATTATGTTTCTAATAAAGACGCGCACAATACGCCTGATGGTAAGCGATTACAGAAACATAGTAGGTAAAAGAAGAACTAAGTATAAGAAGACATAGAAGAGGGGAAAAGAAGAGCACAGAAGGAGTGAGAAAGAAATGCCTAAAAGGAAAGAAATTAAAGAGGAAAGGGAGGGGGTTACGGGGTGGAGGCTTGGACCCACAATAAACGAAATGATCTAAGCACTACTGTTTCACGTCGTTCATGCTTCATTTTGTGAAAGAGTTATTTACGATGAAGTGATGATCTAGATGAGATTGATTATCGAGCCAACCATGATTTTCAATTTAGAAATTAGGTAAGAATTACGTAAGTATTTTCTATGACTAAGATTGTAGAAAAAAGTAATATGTAAAATAAATATTGATAAATAAATGCCCAAGAGCAGAACGCATATTTTGTTATGGACTGAGTTTGTAAGGCTACTAACTGTATTTTTTATCCTAAATGAGGCTACGACTAGAATTTTGTTATTATCGGCAGGAATATTCATTTTGATCGAAGAAGTCATAGAATTGTTTATTTTTTATGTTACAAGTTGGCAAACAAACATACGGCCCACCTGATGGTAAGTGGTTGCCGTAGCCTATGAGCGCTTGCAGCACCTTTAGGGCCCTTCCTACTCACGCGTTGCCAACCTCGAGATATTGGTTCTTAAATCTCCTCTGCCTAATTTCACTAGTGTACAGTGCCCTTCAAACCGGAACACAGTAATGCCTAAGCATTACTATTTGGTGGCAGAATATTTGACACTGCGGTGCTACCTACCTAGCCGGCCTCTTGCAATAAAAGACCTACCACCAGTGTGACTGATTGCACTGGTGGAATAATCTCTGCTATGACAGAGGTTATCCCAACAGCGTTTTAAAAATTGTTAACGCATAGTTTTGTGCTTTATTTTTATTTCCATTCTCTCAATCTCTCTCCTTAATTTTAACAAAACGCACTGTTAATTTCCTACTGTGCTAACACACACAACATATTTTTGTCTGCCCAAAAAAATAGTTTACAAACTATCTAAGACACTCGTGTGAAATGCTTTAATGACAAGTTCTGATGTCACTTAGTTGAGTTGTCAAATGTTATGTGAATGATATAAGAGGTGTCAATCAGTACAAGTACATGGAAATTTGCTATCAATGATTTTAATTAATACATTCAGAGAAGCCGCTATTACACTTATAAAAAAAGGTTTGATCTCGTATGTAATATTGACCGGATTGTGAAAGATAATGAAAGCGTAATTGAACATCTAAGAGTTACAAATAATTTAGAGCTACATTAAACACTTTATTTTACGAAACAATACATTATATTACATATTAAAACTTAATTGTTAATTAAATGTAGCGTTTTGACTCTATCAGAAACGGATTTGAAAATTTAATGATTCAGTGTAGTGTGAATTTGATTATGGTTTTATTTTTTTTAATAGTGGCGTAAAAATTATAAAATATAATTAATGGAGTATGCGAAGTATTATATGTATGTGGTGCTATATCTGGTTTATTTAAAGTCAAATGTGAACTTACACTCATCTTAAGATATTAACAGTGATTTTAATAACTATACTAAAATAGTATTATTATTATTATTATCTAAACCCAGACTCTCATCTCTTCTTATACTCTCCATCCCTCCTTTTTGTATTTCATAATTATTATTTATTACATAAAAAATAATACTTTCTTAACTAGTGGTTCGACTTTTTACTTTCGATAAAAATATAGAAACTGCCACTTCTAACAGTTAATGAGCTCTGCCCAAAAATCTGTTCTACTTGTTCAGTGATCGGGTGCATCTCGTTACCTAACAGTCTCTACGGCAGAATCGTATGTTAACCACTGACACTATAGAGTTCCTTCATTTATTAAAAATAAATAATTTGTGAATTAGTGACATAATTATTAGTTTTGGACGACGAAATAAGTTTACCCTTTACATATATACGCATTTTTTAAGGAAAGTTGTGGGAAGGAAAATAAAAAAACTGAAATTGTATTGACCGAAATAAAAATATTTTTTAAATTTTTTATTATCTAAATAAATAGCTACCAAACATTTGTCTGATTAAATACATTACATATATTTAAATTTAAAATAATGACATCGATTTTTCATTTCCGTAAAATCGAGTTGTTTGGCTTAGAAAGATTATTCATACAATGTTTTAAACATACAATATAATTATATTATAAAAAAATGTATAGCAGTTATTTTGCATAGTCCGTAATGTATGTGGTCTAACCGTTAATAACAAAATAAGTGTGACTTAATAAGAGCATGCGTATATAGAAACTCTTTAGTATAAATACGGTTGGGTAAAATTTTTTTATCCATTCGTGTACTAAAGCTTGTTAAAAATAGTCAAAAATGAAACTGGTTAGTTAATATATAATATTATTAAGCTATAACTTTAACTATTTATAAAATTAAGTATGCTCTAACAATACCTTATTCAAATTCCAGATAGCATCCCTCACTGCCATGGTTGCTGCAGCATCGGCTGGGCAGATATTTAGTCAACCACAAGCTAATCATTTAGCTAATGCAGCGGATATCTACCAATCATCTCTGGAGTACCAACAACCAGGGTTATACGCTGCACAACCACACTTGTTCCAGGCACACGATTTGGCCTATCAGAGACCCTCAGTTGAGAAAACCGCCAAGATCTTGGCTTACCACTCGGAGAACGATGGTCACAGCTACCACTATGCTTATGAAACTGATAACGGTAATTTTTTTATTCTATAAATTTAATGATTTAGTTTTCATTTAGCAAAAACAAAGTTTTTTATTTTTGTTACACTAATTTGTACATATAATAGGTATTCTTTTTAGTTTTTTTTCTTAACATTTGCCTCTTATATTATTTTTCCCTAAAACAGAACCCGTAGGTAGGTTTACTGTTATTACTATTACAACTCCATAACGATATTTTAAAAACATAGTCATATTTAACTATTTCTAAGTATGAGTCGACTACCTTGTATCATGAAATTACAAATTAGCTTGTTTTTGCTGTTTTTTTAAAAAGGATATTGCGTCTGTATTCTTTTGAATACATAAACTGATTTCAATGTAAATAATAAATTAATCCATCAACTTTTAATTTTTCAGGTATCAAAGCTCAGGAAGTAGGCCACGTCGGTAAAGGAACTCAAGCAGAAGGAGGCTTCTCTTACACTGGTGACGATGGTCACACTTACACAGTTACCTATACTGCTGATGAACATGGTTTTAGAGCTCAGGGTGCTCATCTACCAACACCACCTCCAATCCCTGAAGCGATTTTAAAGTCTTTAGAAGAAAATGCGAAAGCTGAAGCTAGTGGAATCTATGATGAAGGTAAGAAAATATTAAATTTTAATTATGATCAAATCGAAAAAAATATCTGCAGCAAAAAGCTATTCTGCTGGAAATAGAACACTGGAAGACCACCCTACCTCCGTTGTGGCGTTGTGGGTAGCGAGTCTGCCTTTAGTCTCGACGGTTGCGCGTTCGAATCCTGTTGAGGCAGATGTTTGTTAAAATTTCTGTTTCGGTCTGGGCATTTGTCCTTTTGGGACTTCAGCATCATCATGCCTCGGACGTTAAGTTATCGGTCCCGGTTGGTATCACATAACATCTGATAATAATCGTTAACTGTTGATGAGTAAATTGCCCTTATCCAATGAGTTTCTATTTCTATTTTGATTTCGCGCTTAGGGTTGCGGAGGTCAGATTGCAATCGTTCTGTGTAAAAGCAAGTAACCTGTCCGGACCAGAGTAATAAGCATACACTGGGTACATACTCGTATACCGGAAATAAGCAAAAGAGATTTGTTAGTTCGATGAATGTTAACACTGGAAGGCCGCGCTACCTTCTTTGCCCCTTTCTTTACTCCTCTATTACTCCGATTAGCAATGAATGGTGATTTGATAATGTTGCTAGTATGCAAAGGCTACGATGACTGCTTTCCGTCACTGTTTGATGTTGTTAGCTTAGTAGAAATTTCTTCAAAAAGTATCTATTCTGTTGTTTTTATTAGGGAATTAAAATAGTCAGTAAAAACTTTTAACAGATGTTTTATTACATCTAGTAACATATTTATTAAAATAATTTTCCTTGTTTTCCAGGTCATTACCAAGAGCAACACCAGGCCCAAAGCTATGATTCATCAGCTCTGTACCACGAACAAGCTGCTCAAGTAGCAACTGATTCAGGATACCATCACTAACTTAATTTACTACAAAATTTCTTAAATAAGCGATTTCTTCTACCATCACAAAAAATTGGGTATTGCTGAACTGATTTTGTATCTTTGTTGATTTTCTTGTATCCTACTTTCACTTCACTTTTAAAAATTTAGTATCCCTTGATAGTCATGTTAGTTTCCTAAGTAGTAGAATAAATTGTATAATATTAGTTTTTCTTTATATTCTACTAAGTTTGTGTCAGTATTAGAAAAATGTTGTGCTGTACTTATTCTACTATTATTATTTAAATTGTTAGCTTTTTGTTTCTTGTTATCGTTTTTTTTTTTTTTGTGATTCTTCTATTAGCATTAGAGAATTGAAAATATTTTCTTAAGTGCCTTGTAACCTTTAGATAATTTTGAATGCGTCGTCTAGCGTCTTTAGCTAGTCTTTAGCTAGTCTGAACGGAAAGCTATTACCAAATTAGCCTTGTTTGCTGTTGTTATAAATTAATAAAATACTTGATATATTATATTTCTTTTTATTTCATTACATATAATAGTACCTGGATGATCGAGCTTTGATCGAATTTTTTTTTTGGTAAATGGTGTTTTTTTGGAAATTATATTTAGATCACAATAACATGATAAAATATAATGTTGTAATATCGCCTTTTTGATTAATGGTGATAACTGACAAAAAATTATTTCTAAAAATAATTAATAGTCAACGTCAAAATTAAATGTTTGATTTATAGCTGGCAACTTCTTCTGAATTGGAATTTAATAATCCCATTAATATTAAAAATGTTAAATTTTGTGAGATAGGTATTTTTGTAACTATTTTAAGTGAAAAGTATTTGAGTGAAATTGAGTGATATTTCGCAATCGTAATTCGTTTTTCAAATAATTGTTACAAAATTAAGCAATAATCTTTTCTTATTTTTGGGGATAACGGTGTTGGTTGTACAAATACTTAATATTTAGCTGTAAGAATTTGTTATAATAAGCTTTTTGTACATTTGTTTGTTATCGCAATAAATAAATAAATAAATAAATATTATTGAATATATAAAATTCTCATGTTACGGTGTTTGTTACCAAACTCCTTCGAAACGGCTCGACCGATTTTATGAAATTTGCGTATCGGTTAGGTCTGACTATCGGTCAACATCTATTTTTCGTACCCATATTCAGCATTGAAAAATACATACAACTCTAAATATTCACCCTTCTACCGTTAACCCCTTTTTTAATAGCGATATTAGTAATTCAATAATTTTCACCGGTATCACTTCTGTTCACAATTAGACTCAGTAAGGGGGCGCTGCTATCGGTTCCTAGATTTTTTTTTCGTGGCAGAAAAACGTCTGCCAGTCCAACTAGTTATATCATAATATTGTGTATACTTTTATGTTTCAATATTTTCTAATCCGACAAGGAGCTTGTTACCTTATGTTCTTCTAGACGGTAATAACGCCTCGAAAAATTTTATAGCAATATTTTTAATGCTGCGAAGTCGTAGGTTTAGAATTAAATTTATTGAAACGAATGTGGTTTTTTAGTCAATTGTGTTCTGGTTTGTATTCTTACAAAGATATTATTATGTATTTTGTAACTTATAAACTTTAGTATTACATGTTTTACTATTAGGTTTATTCTATAATTCGCATTACAACCATTGACATGCTATGAACTAAGAACTGGCTTTTCCATATAGAAAAATTGTTGTAACCATCGCCCACTGTTGGGATAATCTCTGTCACAGCAGAGATTATCTCACCAGTGCAGTCAGTCACACTGGTGGGAGGTCTTTATATCAATGATTTGATTACAGCCGGAACCCGACCTTTTACGTGCCCTCCGAAAAACAAAGACGCTCAGTTTTTTTTTACCGCTCAGTTGACATACCACCCATTCTTACCCATTCACCTATCTAATGACTGACCGTGCCTAATGCTGCTTACCCCACCGATCGTTTACTGGTCAATGAGCGCTCCCGGCAATGACCCGGCTATTGCGGTAGAATATTTGACACTGCGGTGGTACCTACCTAGCTGGCCTCTTAAACAAAAGACCTACCACCAGTGTGACTGATTGCATTGATGTAATACCGGTAGTCGTCACGTCCTGACGCCTAAAAATGAGGATATTATAACCAAAAATATATTTAAACCTTGTATACTTGTAAAGGTTAAATCGCCTATGGTTTTATAATGATAAGTCAAATGATGTGTTTCCATAGTTAAGTAATTCAACAACCTCTAATTAAATGGTAATATTTTATTATAAATTGATTTCACAACGAAATTTAATATTATTAACACAACTAACCTACACGTACTTAGTTATTTAAGTAACTAAATACATTATTAAAACTATCGTGAGACATAATTAACTTAATGTAGAATTTAAACGGCTAACACTCACGTTCAATCGGTTTAAGTACCGACTAGTTTCGGACTCATCGGAGGTCCTTCATCAGGGTGAGTGGGCTACGTTAGCGGTCGCAACCCGTCTTGCACTTGAATGCGAGACGGGTTGCGACCAAGTTTACATTAAGCTAATTATGTATAAACCGATTGAACGTGAGTGTTAGCCTTTTAAATTCTACATTAACTAAATACATTTAAAAGACTCAGTAATCTAGTTTAATTGTATTTTTTTAATACCATGACGGCTTGCAAACAAGCGTACGATCGGCAAACAAGCATGCGGTCCACGGTGATGGTAGCAGTCACCGCGACTTATGAATACTTGAAGTATCATGCGCGCTACCGTCCGTCACGAAATAAAAAAACTAAATGTGGATGAAAGTTCATGTTACAAGATCAAATTTTTCCAGAATTTTAAATCCCATAGTTCAAAAGTTAGAGGGGGGGGCACAATTTTTACGACTTTAAAAGCTAATATCTCAACAATTACTGACTTAATGAAAAAAGTCAAAATCAAACCTCCTTATCATTTTAAAAGACCTATCCAAAAATACCTCACACGTTGGCATACTTTGAAATTTTTTTTTTCAACACTCAGTAACATGTATGGACTGCTACCCTTAATTCTTTTATATTTTAAGATTTCATTACAAAATCGTTGTGCGGTTCATAGAATACACCTAATTAGTGAATTTCGTATAGATTGAGCCAATGATCTTCGAGTAAAATGACTGTGACATACGGACGGACGGACGGACGGACGGACGGACGGACGGACGGACAGACGGACAGACGGACAGACGGACAGACGGACAGACGGACAGACGGACAGACGGACAGACGGACAGACGGACAGACGGACGGACGGACAGACGGACATGAAGAAAATATAAGGGTTCCGTTTTTGCCATTTGGCTACGGAACCCTAAAAAACCGTCATGAAATAGAAAAAAAAATCTTTCATTCCTTATTTTACCCATATGAAGTTTTGTTTTCAGGACAAACAGCATTATCTTTCTTCAAGGTTCTATCTATTTTCTATGCAAAATTTTATCAAAATTTGTTGGAGTGGTTCAGGTGTTAAAACGAGCAGATAGACTGACAGAGCTACTTTCACATTTTTAGCAATGTTTTTTCAAGGCATTACTAATATTTATATTTTCCCTCCAAATAAGTTCGAAGCTTGCGCTAGGAGTAGTTACGACAATAACCTAAGCGGGTCAGGAGGGAACTCGCGACTCTCGCGTGTAGCAAAGTCGGCCCTTCTACCAGTTGAGCTATTGAGGCTTCAAATAATATTATTATGTTTGTATTCTATGAATATTTCTGTGAGAGACCTGCTGCTTCCCATTTATGCTAATGATTTAAAACTCAAAATATAATTAAAACATCAACATAAATAATGAATAATTAATAGATTAATTTTAAAGTATAATTTCACTCATACTAATTATAAAACTTTAACTGCATAAAGGCGGTTCCAGACTAGTGGTTTTTATTTTCGAGCGTATACGGTCTTTTCAACATAATTATGCACTTAAACGCGCTAATACGTGCGCTGCTGCAAAGCTGAACGCGCGTACACGGGCATATTCCGGGTTGTGAGCTCGTAACAGTGGTGGCTAGTGTCAGTAACATATTATTATGTATTTATAGCGCTTTATATTACGCGCTTATTGATAGAAAGAATTACTTTATTTTTTAATTACATAATAAAGAGCTAATAAAAAAAATTAACTTAAATATGAAAAACATTATAGAACAAAATACAAAATCTTAGTAAAAAAAACTTAATATATTTTTAATATATATCTTTTTATAAAAAAATACAATATGTTCCCAAACTCGCCTATCATTATATTATTGACTGAGAACCTACACCGAGCTTATTATAATTTTTTTTTTTCGGAATGTGTTGCTGTTGGCCCTACTGGCCTTGAAAGCGTCACTGGACGGGGCCGAGTACAGAGACTCAGCCGTGATAAAGGGGCAGCCCTCACGGGGGCTCAAATTTAATTCCGTCCATATTTTCTGCGAAGCCGAAACACGAGGCAGCGCTCCGAGCTCATTCTATACGATTGAGTCACCCGATGGTGTGAGCGCGACGCGACGTGCGAAACAAAGGACCTCGTCCTCGCCGGTGAGGTCGGTGTTGTGTGCGTGTCTGTGCTGTGTACGGGGCATTTTCTAATGTAATCGTATCGCCAGGGTCTTGCAGGACGTGCTTAGGACGCCTTACTTTTGTCGATTGGTTACATCGGTCTGTGGGTACACCGAGCGGTTTTGGTTGCAGCATGCGAGCTTATACGCTTATAAGACAAAGCTCGTACAGCTGCGCCTGTCGTAAAAGGCGCTTCACACGCCCATTCGCTCTTTGAAAAGCTTTTCTCATATACTGGTCTGAAACCGCTCTAAGAAAACGGTGTGTCATATTAGCCTTCAAACCGCCTAATTAGCTAAGCTAATCAGTTTCACTACCAATTACTACTGAAAAAGATGCGCAAACTCATCGCAACCTACGAATCCCAATAGCGATAAACTAGTAAAGATCCGTTGCTTTCCTTTCTTTTTTATTTTATATATATTTAAAATTAATAAAAAACCTGTGGCACTCGGGAACTGCCGCGGTAAAGCTATTGCATAGCATTTTTATTCACTTATGCAAGACATAAAATCTTGGCTGTTTTTAAAAAGTTAAAAAAGTTTTGCGTTTATTTATTTATTAAAATACAAATGAAAACGAACATTAATTTCAAGCTTATAAGATACAATTTCGTCTATTATTCAAATTTCATTGAAATAAAATAAGAAACTTCGTAAATAATTCAAAATATTTGAATTTGGAACGTAATAATCGCCTTAATTCAATTAAGACTAAATTGAACATTAGTCTTTATCACGATTTCTTCTTCTTTTTTTATATTATTTAAAGATCATTTTCCAATACATTTATTGAGGTATTTGCTATAATTTTGCTTGTGGGGAGTGTTAGGGTTTATTTGCGTTACGAAATTTCGTGGTTCGGTCGCCGCGCTCAAAGCCCGCGATAAAAGCTTAAAAATATTGATCATAATTTTTGCAATATAAAATATACAGTGGTGGAAACTTTGTTGGCAAATGTATAAAAAAATATGTATATGTTATAGTATTATGAATGATGTATGTAGCCTATGTTACTCCTTATAACATCAGCTACCTGCAAGTGGAAGTGTTAAAATCAGTCCAACAGTTTCAGAGATAAGGTGACAGGCTGGTACAAACTGACAAACAGGTAACAAACGGACAAGATAAAAACAATTGCATTTAGTGAAAAGCTTTTAATTTGGATCTACAAACAGACATTTCACAGAGAGTTTTATATATATATATTGTATTTATTGTTATACATCCTACACATCTCATCCATTGTAATGGATCGGTACATTCTTGTGTCTTTACGACGCGACGATTTGATTCACTTCGACCTGCTGACATTTAATACAATATTTATTCTCAATACTTGTATCTAACCGCGGTGTTGATATATATTTTTTGTATTTAATTTTTCAGGACGATCTGCATCCTAGCATTATTCCCGGTATTTCATTCACCCAGGGTCACCTTATTACACAAAAACAATTTTTGATTGCGATCTGACCTCCGCAACCGTAAGAGTGAACTAGTAACCCATTGGATAACAGAAAATTATCAAGAGTTAACGATTATTATCAGATGTTTTGTGATAACAACCGGGGTCGTCAGCTTAACGTACTCTCCGAGAGACGTTGGGAACACCCACAAGGACAAACACACTAAAACAGATATTTATAACAAACATCTGCGAGTGGGAATCGAACTCTTTACCGTCGAGACTGGAGCCAGACTCGTTACCCACAACATGATGAATTATTTATAAATTTTATTGCTTTAAGAAACAGCTTTTTGAAGGACATTGTACGCTAGTGAAATTACTGGGTGAACGAGATTTAAGAACTAATATCTCGAGGTTGGCAACGCGTGAGTGGCACCTACTAATGGTGCTGCAAGCGCTCATAGGCTGCGGCAGTCACTTACCATCAGGTGGGCCGTATGCTTGTTTGCCAACTTCTAACATAAAAAAAAAAAAACAAGGTTTATCCAATTCGGTGCTAAGAAACACATTCAAACACTGCTAATGAAACTAAATAAATTGTCTGTCATTTTCTTTATGTTACTATGTTTGCAAGCAAACATACCGGCGTCGGGATGTGACGACCCCATCGCCCGCTGTTGGAATAACCTCTGTCACAGCAGAGATTATTCCACCAGTGCAATCAGTCACACTGCTGGTAGGTCTTTTGTTGCAAGAGGCCAGCTAGGTAGGTACCACCGCAGTGTCCAATATTCTGCCGCCAAATAGTAGTGCTTAGGCACTACTGTGTTCCGGTTTGAAGGGCACTGTACGCTAGTGAAATTACTGGGCGGACGAGATTTAAGAACTAATATCTCGAGGTTGGCAACGCGTGTATGGCACATACTAATGGTGCTGCGCGCGCTCATAGGCTACGGCAACCACTTACCATCAGGTGGGCCGTATGCTTGTTTGCCAACTTTTAACATAAAAAAAAAAATACCCACCTGATGATAGGTTGTAGGTGTCACACTCGGGTTGTAAACATCGAGATATTGATTCTAAAATCTTCCCTGCCCATAAATTTCACTAGCTTTAATGCCCTTCAAACCGAAACACAGTATTTATGTGAGAGTAACTGACACTGCGGTAATACCTACCTAGCCGGCCTCTTGCAATAAAAGTCCTACCACCAGTATTTCTACCTTTATATGTCGCAACCAATCCTCTGATGCTAAACTGTGTACCTCTTACATACCACCAGGAATGATGACTGCGCATTCGTTGACGGTAAATTATCAGGGATTAAAATTATGTAATAATTCATAGCATAAAGCCGCGAAGAGTGCGGTTCCAAACGAATTTCCTTCCGCGAACCCTCCGGCTGTGGAATGTAAGCTCTCTGATGAGGTTTACAGAACACTGTAGCGTGTTTGGGGTTCTTCAAGGGAAGGTTGAAAAATTTTTAAGGGGTCGGCAACACGGCTTCGATACCTCTGGGTTTGCAGGCGTATGGACGCCTGCATATGGATGCTACGGTGACCGCTTATCATCAGGCGGGCCATACGCTTGTTTGCCACCATCGTGGTTTAAAAAAATATATGAGTAGAGTTTGCATCAGCATCGCAACAACGCAGCACACGCTGCGTTTTGTTGAAAGTGAGTCAGCAATGAAGACTGAAACTATAATCTTCTATATTATATAATCGTCTTTCTCTTTCCTTTTCTTAAAACTCATTTTTCTTTTTCCCTCTCACCCCAGGAAGAGACTGTGACGTAGCTGGCTTACTGTATAAATATAAACGCGTACATAATTTTCTTATCGTTGCTGCTTTCCATCAGACCGCACACATACACAAATACACTTACACAAAGACATAAACATTTATTTTCTTGTATATGAATTATACAATCTGTTAAGTATTCCAAAGATAATGATGATATCTCAGAAAATGGCCATATTAAATTGAGATATAGACATATTTATTTGTTATCGTGTTTTTGAGTTATTTTATTAAAATTCTACATAATAATAATAAATTTTATAGCTTTATGTACATTGTACAGTGCCTTCTATTTATTTATGAATTAATAAGTATAGTTTATAGTTCGGATTACATGGGCTCTCCTAGCCAAGGAATTCAGGTAAGCTGTTCCGCCACGGCTCAGTAAATGACCACCATCGACATTCATACTCTTACTGAGATATGTGGAATTAGTCGCGATGATGGTAAGAGACCTGATGGTTTGACGCTGGTTCCCTGGGAAAGGGGATAGGCCCTTTTATAGGACGCCACTTGCGTATACACATTGGCCCGGTTTCATGTCAGGGAGACGGTGTTACGGGTGGGAGTCGCTGAGGATAAAGCTGAATTCTGTAAGTGGCCTAAATATTCATCACTTATTCCATATTACATATACATGTTTGTTCCGTTTGCAAAAGAAACACTTGGGCCATGGAGCGTTAGTGTAATTTCTAAAAGATATTACACCCCATAGGTGACACAGGGGCTGGTTCATTTTTAACCTAAAGAATTGGGATTGCGATTTAGTGGGGAATTGCTGCTAGCATTCTTGCCGCCACTCTCCGTGGATGTCATGTTTTGTACAGTTTTAATTATTAGTAAATATAGTTAGCATTGAATTGTAAATAGTTTTTAGTAACAAGAGTCCGCCTGCTTAGCCACCACCGTAAACTGGTGAAAAACTCGTGAAGTGACTGCTCGCCAACCGTGTTTCGAGGTCAGACAGCGCATAGCTAGTTGTATCCTAAAACAAAGGTCGGCAACGCACCTGCATGCCTTCTGGTGTTGCAGATGTTCATGGACGCCGGGTAATCGCTTAACATTAGGTGAGCCTCCTGCCCGTTGGTAGCCGTTGCCGTCTGACATAAAAAAAAGTATTATGAAATTCGTTTGACATGATGTTGATTTCAGACTAGACATAGACTTCAGATAGGCTAAGTCTATCCAACGCTTATTGTATTATGTTAGATAAACAAAATTAATTATTTACATTGTTTCATTAAAAAAAATTTATGACTTCAACATACCAAAAATCAAACAACATATCAACATATCAAAATGCCATATTTCAATATATTATATGTCACATACTCATACAATTATGTATATTAAAAAGATATTTATAATGAAATAATTATAAGAGCCAAGTGAAACGAACCAAAACGCCCTTCAAGGATTCCGATTATATTCGGCGAGAAATTTATCTCACTATCGAGAAACCTATGCAGGATTAGTCATAACCAAACCTATGAGTTGTGACTTTGACCTAAATTTATAACGGAATGCTGTCTAACAATTGGTTTGAACTTTCACGGTTTGAATTTTGATGAATTTCGTGTCCTGAGGCATCTGCCTTTATAATAAACTGTTTAGGTTATAGGTTAAAAGATTTTGATTTATACATAATACATAACTTTTAAATATAGTTTTGTTATATATATTTTTTTAAATAGGGAAGATGACTCCACTCCACCTGATGGTAAGTGGGAATAAAGTCCAAACGCAAAGGTGGCTAAGACAGTTTTGGAATGCAACCGCGTCAGCTACCCGCAAGATGCCTCTTCACACCTCGTTTGAAGGAGCCCAGATTATAAGAAGGACGGAATTTAAATTAAATATTTTATCAATGATTTTTCAAGTCATTACTAATAGTCCTATTGCCCCTCCAAAAGAGCTCGTAACTTAGATAAGAGTGGGTACGACAATAGCCCAAGAGGGATAGAAACAATTTCCCAACTCTCGCGTAGGCGGAGCGTAATCAACCTTTTAAGGATTAAGCTATTGAGGCTTCAAAATTTGGATCAAAGTTTGTCAAAATAAAAAATATAGTTGAAATATAGGTTTCCTATCTTTTGGGCTTTCATGACCTTTTTTTTTTTACTTGGAGAAATGCAGTTACGCACTCGAGCACCGGGACGGGTGCAATGGCGCAGGAGGTGTGAGGACTCGGAGCCGAGCTCCCCTACCCACTAAAACTCCAAGGTCCCATCTTGCGCCATAGTGGGACGCCGCGGGGTCGCTGTAGCATACTACCGCGACGCCCCGGCGCTTGCTCCGAGGGGCCCACCGGTGGCGGCAACCTACTGCCGCCATACATACATATAAATACATACTAATATATATATACAAATACATAACTCCGCGCGCGAACGCGCCAGGCCTTTCGGCCTCCACCTTGGGCGGCACCATACTGTCGCCATATATACATACTAATACATATAATACTTACATACAAATACGTGATTTTTTGGGCTTTCTTGACCTTAAATAAGTATTATGATTGTTTTTTTTTTCGGCAACGAATCATCGTTATTTTACATTCTAAAAAAAAAAAAACAATATTTTTATTACATTTATTGGATTATGTGGTAAATACATTTAGTATTGATAATACATATACGAGATACATATACATAATACGAGATATAATAGTTTGGTGTAATTAATAATGAAATGAAATCAGTATTAATAACGTATGGATTCTTATAACACTAAACTCATATAAATTCAGATAAACAGATAATAATGATTCACTAATGTGTACTTAAAGAGAAAACTTGAAACACATATTTCTTAATATATTATGTATGTCCATCTAAAGTTCAAACAAGACGTATTAAATATCATTGTCAGAATTTTAGAGATCAGTCGTGCTAGCGTTAACATATTCGTAATGAAATTGACGACCAATCTTTCATCATCTTGCTATAATACGAGTATAATAAATGTGAAATTTTGTGTGTTTGAATGTTTGGATGATTTTAGTCAATCACGCCAAAACGGCTGAACCATCACAACCTGTGAACGCTTGCGATAATTGAGGTATCATATGCGTTGCCAACCTGAGGAAAAAGAAGGAAGGAATCAGAAGGAAAAAAAGGAAGGGAATAGAGTGGTGGGATTTCAGGCCTCCGGCGCTCTCACTCATCCCACGAAACTCAACCTTTCAGTTACTTGACGCTGATTTTCTGTGAGAGGGTAGTACTTCCCAGGTCGAGCCGCCCCATTTGTGCTGTGGAAATCGTGGCTCTACTACCGTTTCATTTGGTTTTATTACCGATTATTACCTGGAACAAGATATGGGATACTTTTATCCCGGAAAAATTTAAGGTTTCAATGGGATTACACATTATGGAAAAACGTATTGCTACTATGCTTAGATGTAAAACAGATTGGAATGCAATTTAGCACATATATAGATTGTTTGTTTGATTGTTTATTGAATAGAAACCCTTGAAACATTGATCAGTATTGTGTAGTCTTCGTGGCCACTTGTGATCATCATCAAAACTTCCACATAAGCATATGGTACTTTTATGCAGCAAAGTTCTCTCGACTTCTCCAAGATACTATCGTCAGATCCAGACCAATTTACAATGTGTTCGAATAGAAAAAAAAGTCTGAATTGGTTCACAATGCCGGAGAAATCCATGAACATTTATAAACAAACACACATATCATCGAACATAGAACTTCCTTTTTTGAAGTCGGTAAAAAAAATAATAACTAGCCACAACACGTCATGGATGCGATAATAATACAGTGTTAGTGTAGTGAGTAAAAAGTTAATGTAGTGAGTAAAACCAGTCAATACGGTACATACTTCACGTAGCTAATTATGTAAATAAATATAATTGAAAGTTTCCTTAAAATATAAAATAACTAGCGGTCCGCTCCGGATTTGCACGGGTATAAAATATATAGCCTATGTCATTCACTGAAAAAATGATTAAAATCGATCCAGTAGTTTTGATTTATTAATTACTGCCCGTGGCCCGCACGCGTAAATGTAATTATTTACGACATCACAATAGAAATCTCAAAATCTTTTTTTTTTCTCCACTATGTAATGGATGTTATTATACATATAAACCTTCTATTAAAAAAAACACATCAAAATCCGTTGCGTAGTTTTAAAGATTTAAGGATAAATAGGGACAGAGAAAGCGACTTTGTTTTATACTTTGTAGTGATATACAGTCTAGCTACAACATAATAAATAATATTATACAGAACTCCTAATAATCTTCAAATGTCACTGTTTACTTATCATCTCGTTCGGTTTACATCAACACGTTATTGCGAAATTCTCGAACCGAAATAAAACGAGAATGTCTTGTAATCATCATTAATCATCATCGCGATGAAACATTTTATAAAAAAAATCGTATAGGCCATTTTATATTAGGAAGGTTTTAAAAGTTTTAGTCCTGATGGTAAGCAGTTATTTTGGCTTATGAAGAAATAAAAAAATAGTGAAGTGACCTAAGGGAAAGCATGTGTCTCACTTTTGTCATTGAGTACACCGTTTTTTTTTAATTGGAAAGTAGGGCAGATGACTCTACTCCACCTGATGGTAAGTGGAAATAAAGTCCAAGCGCGAAGGCGGCTAATAGAATTCGGAATGCAACCGTGTTAGCCACCTTTGCCCTGCCTACCCGCAAGATGCCTCTTCACGCCTCGTTTGAAGGAGCCCAGATTGTAGGAAGGAGGGAACACGTGAGCCGGCAACGAGTTAACCTTATAATAAGCAACGATTAGACTGCACTAAATTAGTAGTGGTTTGGCTTCACACCCTTAAAACGAAATTAACTTTGAGCCCTCGCGAAGGCTCTCTCTTTTCAAGGCCGGGTCTCAGTACTCAGCAACCTCCGTCTCGCGACGCTGTCAAGGCCAATAGAGCCAACAGCAATACACAATGCAGAAATGGACAAAAAGAGGCGGATGCAATAGGCCTCATCAAACAAAATACAACAGTATGACGACACCTTAACCCTCTAAAATGGAAGATAGAAAGTTAGGAAATTAAACGGTAACCATCCAAAATTTCAACGCATTACATATATTTGTTTTCTATACTGTTAAAGGTGTACACCTGGGAAGTGAAAGTAAGCGGACCCTGGGCTTCGAAGAGAACGCTCCGAACACCGGCGTGACGACTCCATCGCCCGCTGTTGGGATAATCTCTGTCACAGCAGAGATTATTCCACCAGTGCAATCAGTCACACTTTTGTTACGAGAGGCCGGCTAGGTAGGTACCACCGCAGTGTCAAATATTCTGCCGCAAAATAGTAGTGCTTAGGCATTACTGTGTGCTGGTTAGAAGGGCACTGTAGGCTAGTGAAATTACTGGGCAGAGGGGATTAAAGAACTAATATCTCGAGGTGGGCAACGCGTGAGTGGCACCTAGTAATGGTGCTGCAAGCGCTCATAGGCTACGGCAACCACTTATCATCAGGTGGGCCGTATGCTTGTTTGCCAACTTATAACATAAAAAAAAAATACACAACCGGGATTTAAGCTAGGATAATGATGTTGACCTTGGAAGTAATACTGTTACCTAAACTTTAATTGCCTTCAATCAAATTTCCAGCTCAATAAAACCTACTGACCTTCAATTAGTTAATTTTTAAACTAAACATTTTATAATAATTATGTGTCCATCCATGTATTGTTATATTTAAAACCGAAATTGACGTATATAGTTATTAATCAATCAAATCTGTCACTAAATAATTATGCAAGACAACAATTTATAATGCTAAACTTGTAGCCGGTTCATGGGGATGTTACATAGCGACCATATAATTAATATGTCATTGCAAACCAAAAATTAAATCACTTTTAATACGTAAATTACGTGCGTCTTAAACATCTTTGGATTTTAACCGTGTTAAGTGTGTGTCTTACCTTTTTATGTACCACTGGGAAACGCATTTAAATAGTACCACTACTAGTGGTAGTGTGAGACTCACCACTCCTTAATTGAGCTAAGTACTACCCACTAAAATGACGCCAGCGATAGTCAATGCAAGGAGCCTTAGAGCCCCCTCCACCGAGACTAACTTTTTAATGAGGTTATTTCTTTTACGACCGATCTTCCTTTTTTTAGACAGGTTATCTTTTTGGCCCACCGACCAGGACTCTAAGACTCTGTCAAAAGGCAATGTAGGCAGCCCTAGAGCCCGCTGCCGTATCTTATCTTGGTCAAGCTAAAAAGACTTACGCGTTTGACTTTTCTAATTTTTTTATCAGCTTACTTATATAAACACTATACATGGAAGGTTTCCTATGACCAATAAATATATGCCATGGAAACTAATCATTTATGAGAAAATTATGACTAGTTAAAATATTAGGCGCAACATAACAAAATAACAAAACGAAATGTCAAATGTCACCAGTAAACCTATCACTCTCCTTTGCCCAGACTCCACTCCGTAGACGCGAGAGTCAAGGGCTAGTGTCATTTTCACTCCTAGCGCAACCTTCTACCTTATTTGGCGGGTCAATAGGAATATTAAGTAAGGCCTTGAAAAAACATTGCTTATATTCTTTAAAAAAATAAATACAAAATAATAAATAAACACTGAAAAAATTGTCAGCCCTAAACTCAAAAAACTTCATTGTGCCAGCCCTGCTCCCTAATTACGTCACCCGCATTACCCACTCCCTTGGTATTAATGACTATTAGATTAGTTAAATGTTACATGCACTTGTAATGATTTATAGGCGTAAAGGGCTCCAGTCAAGGCCGTGATGGCCAGCTATGTGGAACATCTGATGTCCGGGAGAAATAAATTACTTTCAAGGTCAAATTATATTTCCTATTTATAAAACAACACATTCCAGAGCGATTTATATCGTAATAATGATAATATAAAGAATAATGTAAAATTATTTCGGACAGTTGAAATTTTTTTTTTATATGTCATCACGGTTGGAAAACAAGCATACGTTCCACCTGGTGTCACAGGAGGAAAGGGACGAGGAGGGAAAGAAAAACGGGAGATTGGGCCTCCGGTGGTCAAAGGAAACTTTCCATGTATAGTGTTTATATAAGTAAGGCCAATTAACGCAACATTACTGATACTATTACTTTACGCCAATTTTTTGTGAGAGGTTAGTACTTCCCCGGTCAATTAATTAAAAGCAATTTTTCCCACCTTTATGAAAAAATCGTTATAGTTCCCGGACGGAGAATAAAAGTGCCAGATTCTCTCCGGACAATATTACCCTAATGCGTATGTGCATAGGTCATTACCTGGCGGTAACAAAGAATCCGCATGTTTATAAAGGGTTGGAGATTGAACTGTTCATGCAGGTGGGAAAAATCTACATAATTATAGGTACAAGTAGAACAATCCTACCCGCGGTTCGTCGAGTATGACAATCTTAGGATATGATAAATCTCCCTAGGTACAAATACAGCATTCGAGGTATTGCTAAGTAACTATAGGCTATATAGGCCTTTGACATCTTTATCAGATGATTCATTCGTCATGAGATTAATTACAACTGTGTTCGTGGCTAAACAGACCGATGCGCGATCTGCAGTAACGACCACACCGCCAGCAGGTAAAGTTCTGTAGGTGCATAGTAGGACGACGTTATGGCGCAGTGGTAGCGAATCTGCCTTAAACGCCACAGGTGAGCCTCCTGCCCGTTTCCCGCTCGGAGCATAATATGTTTGTATTGACCATGCAAGCGTATTTTCCGGTCTGGGTGTATTTGTCCTTGTCATTGTGAATGTTTCCGGACCCCCGACACAGGACATTACTATCCTAATGGGGGCCGTTGAGTGTGCAGAGTTTATTATTATTTATTATTATAGGCTACACATAAGACAATCCGTTACATTGCCAATTACGTTACAAAACAAATAGTTCTTTCAACAAATACCTATTGCCAATTAATATATTTTCCTTTTCTCAGATACTTTATTAGGCTTGTTAGATACTTGTGATAATTTATTGATGCCATCTTTGCTCATCTCTCATATATAGACGTATAAGTGTTTTGAACAAAAAAGGATTTTGCTTAAAAGGTGCTGTATAAGTCTTAAAAAATAAGTGTGTTTTTATAGTACGAAAATGGCATATAAGCAAATGGGTTGCCTTACAGAAACTACCGTATGTTATCATCTGAAATGTGGGCTAGGAGGGGGAAAAAGGAGGAAAAATTTACATTTAAAATATTCTTACTGTAAAAGGCAGCAGTACGGTACTGCTACTTCATGTCGATATTCTGATAAAGTAAATTTTCAGTCGAGATTATTTAAATTCCTCATTTCTGAACCAGTTCACATGACAGATTGTTGCTGATTATGAATTTTTGGGTTGATCATTGTCAAGGGTTTTCGAAGTTTTTGGTACGGTTATATTTATTACATCGCTTTTAATATATTAATATAATAATAATTTCTAGCTAAAAAGTCAATATAGAACATCAAGCATGATGAAACTTCCTCGGCTATTAATTTTTTCTTCTCCTTTCATCAGGTCTTTTAGAACGAAGTGTATAGCGGGTTGGCATAGGAGAGCGAACGGGCAAAAAGCCGTTAGCGGAAAGCGTTGACAGAAAACCGTTACTTGCGTTATTTGTTTTTTTTTTGGGTGAGATGGAAAGGGGTTGCATGGGGTGGGATATGAAATGATGGTGGTGAAAAATCTGGATATTGAATACAATGAAGGAACTTTGTTCGAACGGCGTGCGCACAACAAATTTTGATTTTTAAAATAATTTAAATTATATTCCAAAAAAAAAAAACAAAAAAGATTAATTTTTTTATTAATATATATGTGTGGTATACAGACAAACTGCTGTTATTTATATTAATATAAGTTTAGTCGGTAAATACATAGTACAAGGGAATGGTATGCGTATTTCTGATTTACACATCATAGTTCACAAATGAAATATGATTAAGTTAGTACTGTTAACAAGCTTATTATATATGTAAAAAGGTTTTACGATAACACTGAATGAATTATTAATAATTATATAACAACTATGTAAGGCCTATCTTTTATCTTTTCTTTTGGCAATATTTAATGATTATTTTGTTATTATTAACGTCTCATTATTTGTCTAGGTTTTATATTTTTAGATCTGATAGAAATAAAACTGTACCAACGATATTCATTTACTTTAGGAGTTAAACATTATAATTATGTATAAAAGACCTGGCTGGTATATACGCCTAGCTTAAACCCTTGCACCTAAACAGATTTTTTTATAAGAAGATATTTCTAAAATTCTACCACTGAAGGCGTGAAACTGGGATGGAAAGATTTTTTTTTTTTTATGTTAGAAGTTGGCAAACAAGCATACGGCCCACCTGATGGTAAGTGGCTGCCGCAGCCTATGAGCGCTTTACCACCATTAGTAGGTGCCACTCACGCGTTGCCAACCTCGAGATATTAGTTCTTAAATCTCGTTCGCCCAGTAATTTCACTAGCGTACAATGTCCTTCAAACCGGAACACAGTAGTGCCTAAACACTACTATTTGGCGGCAGAATTTTGGACACTGCGGTGGTACCTACCTAGCCGGCCTCTTGCAACAAAAGACCTACCACCAGTGTGACTGATTGCACTGGTGGAATAATCTCTGTTGTGACAGAGGTTATCCCAACAGTAATGTAGGTTACTTTAGGTCGTAATTTGAACCGCAATAAGAGTTCATGGTAGGCCTCCTGATTACTTTATTCAATTTAACAAAAAATAAACATATAAACACATTAAGCTTTTAATATTTAAATGGCTACGTCTGATAATTTATAAAATTTATAAGAACTCCATCACCTAATAACATCGACCTTATAAAATTATAATGAAGAATATGCGCTAATGACGCGAATAATGATCTAAGAACCTATAATGCAGAGTCAAGGAATTTTGGCATCATTATTAGCAATAATGGTTTTAAGTGCTAGATATTTTTTTTTAATAATAATAATAAATAATAAATAAATAAAAAATACACACTCAATGGCCCCATTAGGACAGTGATATTCTGTGTCGGGGGTCCGGAAACATATACAAGCTCTCACTCATCGCACGAAACGCAACAGTATCTAATGATACTGTTACTTGATGCCGATTTTTTGTGGGTGGGTAGTACTGGCCCGGTCGAGCCGCCCCATTTGTGCTGAGAGAAGCATGGCCCAACTACCGTAACTCAGTACTTGTACTACTGTTCAGTGTGTAGGTCGCCTGTGTGTCCAGTGGCATTTAAAGCAGGCTGGTCGTCAAAATATTTGTAGTGTCAATTGAAAACGGTTATCGTGCGCCTAATGATCTTGTAGTGGGTTTACCTAGTGTCAGAATTGAACCCCCAACCGCAGAGGTTAAATTCTGCGGTACCCTGGGCTTGTCGTGCCGGGGGCTCAGTAGCCGGGAGTCGATTATGCAGGTGGCACCTTCGACTGCCCGGTGAAGCTAACAGGGTCAGACGGTTTGGGCGTGGGGCGCTTTACGTCAGACCGCGCCTAGGAGGGTGTCGTATAGATCGCTCCGGTACTTTTCTGTTTATCACAATGGACACCGGTATTTTAACCGGGGCCTTCAGGTCAAGCGGAGGCCGAAAGGCCTTGGCGTATTTTATTTATGTATTATATGTATTGTATGTATATATGGCGGCACTATGTTGCCGCCCCAGACGGGCCCTTCGGGGCAAGCGTCGGGGCGTCGCGGTTGAATGCTTCGGTGATCCCGCGACGTCCCACTATGGCGCTAGATGGGACCTTGGAGTTTTAGTGGGTAGGGGAGCACGGGTCTGAGACCGCACACCTCTTGCTAATGCACCCGTCCCGGCGCTCGAGTGCGTAACTGCATTTCTCACGTAAAAAAAAAAGATTCAGAATTGAAGTAGCCCATATCGCCCCTAACTTGACTTATCGACAGTCAAGAGAACAGCCATGACCGACCGATGAAGACGCTCGATTGAACGTACTGGACGTGCGATCACCCATCCATAGACTGACCGCGCCTAAAGTTACTTTACTCATTCATCGTTTATCAATTACGAGAGCACCCAGTTATCAGCGTCTCAAATATGCTTTATGAAATACAAAAGATATCGATATGCCTACAATAACATTTTACGATTCAATAAAAATTAATAAACAATAATAAAAAAATATTGAAGATAATTTTATTGAATCAAGAATTTAACCTTTGCCTATCTCGGTTAGTCATCAATTCTTTGTTTCGATGAAGGTTGTGAATACGTTTTATTTCATTTGATGAATTTGCTTCACTTAGGATATGTTATATTTGTAACGAGGTTGAAGCTAAGATAACAATGTCTAATGATTCTATTAACTGCTAAAACTGAACTACGTTGTGGCGCAGTGGTAGTGAACCTGCTTCAGGTCTCGGGTTCGATTCCCACTCGGCAGATATTTGTATTGACCATACAAGTATGTGTTCCCGTCTGGGTGTGGTTGTTCTTATCCTTATGTGTGTCCGGACACAGGTTGTCACTATTCTAATGGGGGCCATTGTGTGGCGTTTATTTTATACAACCAACTCTGTTGAATACAACCTAATTATTCTGGCTTGCTAGATGGAAAGAACTATTATTATTGATGCTACATACTCTACGGCCTTATTAGGACGGTTTTTTGCTGTTTCGGGGTCCGGAAGTAAACACAAATAGAAATACAATAACTTAGAAACACAGTCATGACCACGAGTAGGTTGGATGATCTGGCAGAAAGAGAGGTAGGGGAATAACAACGGAAAAGATTTTTTCGGAATGTGTATTGCTGTTGGCCCTACTGGCCTTGACAGCGTCACCGAGCGGGGGGGGCGAGTACAGACACTCTACCGTGATAAAGGGGCAGCCCTCACGGGGGCTCAAATTTGATTCCGTCCTTATGGTGCCTCCTGTGAAGCCGAACCACGGCTAAGGACGTCATCGGAGCTGAAGGCTTCATCGGAGATGGAGGCAACGGAAGAGAGCGGGTAAGGATTGCGTTGACATTTATTACTGACTTTTAATGAGGTGCATTTTATATGTAAAAAATAAAAATAATTAGTTCCCTACATAAATTTCAATTTCCTTAAATATTTTTTTCGCGATATGAAATTGTAAAATATTCCAAGTGTCAAGATCTCATTTAGTTGACACGTGTTGTGTCAGACACTAAAGTATTTTAATTAGTATGATATGTTTTCGTACGTTGTCGTAGGTAAAGAACATAACAAGTATCTTAAGTTCTTTAGGACATTCTAGAAGATGCGACACATAAGTTAAGGTATCTTACCTTAACTTATGTCGCTCTACATTTGTCGTTGACACTGGTGGTACCTACCCAGCCGGCCTCTTGCAACAAAAGTACTACTACCAGTGTGACTGATTGCACTGGTGAAATAATCTCTGCTGTGACAACAACGGGCGATGGGGTCGTCACATCCCGACGCCGGGAAATCCCGCTAAACGATGAATGAGCTAACCAGTAGTACACAAAACGGCGACCATGCATCTGGATGCCTTCTTGTGTTGCAGATGTTCATGGGCGGCAGTAATAGCTAAACATCAGTTGAGCCTCCTGCCCGTGTGAAATTAAAAAAATTACCTAAACAAGTCTGACACTAATTTGGCCATCAACCAGGAAAAACGTCAAAAGCAATTCTACCGTTATCTAACTAGCCCCTAACGAGCAAACAAAATGACAGACAGGTACATAATTATTATGTATAGACGAAGTGTCACAAGGCGTGTCATTTCTCAATAAAATTTGACCTGCGGTGACCACTCAGTTTATCGAATAACAAGACATTGGATACTGATGTATGGATTAATTATTATAATTTAATGCAAACAAAATGTTTTAGGCTATTGTTCACTTATAATTTACGATATTGGTTCAAATCTACAAGGTCTTTTACGGTTAAAGTTTGTTTGATAAATATTAAAACTTTAGCATTTGCCCGCGACTTCGTCCACGGCGACCTTCGAATTAGCTTGAGTGAGAAATGAATCACTTGCAACTAAACAAGACACATATTTATCGAATTTCAATTAAATACTTCCTGTAGCATGATAATCTCACGGGAACCTAACATTTTCCCGGAATGAAAAGTATCCTATCCTTTGAATAATGTCAACGAACAGGTAAGGTATTACACAATCCTAAAGATGGGACATTCTCTCATTAGGAGCACCGCAGTCGCAAGCGATTTGGGTAGGGGCTCGGCTTACGCACCGACATAAATTTGCCCTTAGATTGATACCTGGATTAAAATATGGGATACTTTTTATCCCGTATTTTAAGTTCCAGTGGGACAATCTACAAACAATCTAGCTTTAGAAATAATGCTCAGTTTTTCTCTCGATGACAGTAGTTTTATATCACATAACAAAATTGTTGGTGTGTGTGTGTTAGCTGTATTATGTTCAGGACAATTATGGTGCAGTGAATTCGACCGATGGTCGCGGAATTGATTCCTGATGGAAGTAGATGTTTGTATTTAGTACAAGAGTGTGATCAAGATGACGGTCCTGGTTGTTTTCACATAAGAATATATAATAATAATTGGTACCTCTTGTAAATGTTGTACATACAATATTCTTATTCAATGAGTTACACTTTTTTTTTTTTTTTTTATATTAGAAGTTGGCAAACAAGCATACGGCCCACCTGATGGTAAGTGGCTGCCGCAGCCTATGAGCGCTTGCAGCACCATTAGTAGGTGCCACTCACGCGTTGCCAACCTCGAGATATTAGTTCTTAAATCTCGTTCGCCCAGTAATTTCACTAGCGTACAATGCCCTTCAAACCGGAACACAGAAGTGCCTGAACACTACTATTTGGCGGCAGAATATTGGACACTGCGGTGGTACCTACCTAGCCGGCCTCTTGCAACAAAAGACCTACCACCAGTGATACACGTTTACTCTTGAAGAAGCCATGTGGTTATCTTCTTGTATAGCACTTGTCTAATCTAAAGAAAAAGCATAATCATGATTTTAGAAACGTCAAGAAGTTTTTTTATATAAAGAAATTTATGAAAATCGACTTACAGTTGGTTTCAAGATATAACATACCAATTTCTAAATATATTTAATACAAAAAAATACCGAATTCGAAACTAAAAGCAAAATATCAATTTTTTCTAGCACCAGCTTTCAAATAAAAAAAACTAATCAAAATTGGTTCACACAGTCGAAAGTTCTCGAGGTAAAATAAACAGTCGAATCTAGAACCTCCTCCTTTTTTGAAGTCGTTTAAAAATATAATTAAAAGCCTTCTGGTTATGAATTCAATTGAAAACAGATAGCTTTCTTGATTCGATATAATTATGTATTTCAATAATTCAAAAGTTAGTTGATACAACTAAAACAAAAAATTTACACTATTAAGGTATTTTGTTCCAACATTTATGAACAGTTTGTTTTAGTCCCTGGTACGAGGGACAAAGGTGCCTGGTTCTCTTCCAGCAAGACGACGCTAATTAACTCACCTTACCTCCCGGTAGCCTAGCAACCGTATGTTTATCCCTCGTACCAGGGACTAAAAGTAAGCTTTCATCGAGATAGGAAGAAGAAAGCGATTGGCACAATTGTCTATAATCCACGGGTGAGAATGTTTTACTTTACACCCTAGGTGCGTAATGAGCTATTTTTGCGGTAATACGCACTTACGACATAATAAACCACCTCCTTAAAGGCTTTGAAGAATGCACTATCATCCTTGACATCTACAAATCCATTTCCTAACGTATGAAAGTAAATTAATTATCCTTTTTCTAATAAAAAACTTATGAAATCAATTTAAGCCTAATATAACACCTAAAAAAACTTACGCAAAAAGTTTCTAAAGTTCAGCTATTTATTGGGAAAAGTTACATTATGGTTGAATAAATTTTGTAACCATCGCAAGCGTATATATAGACGAATGGAGGGTCGGATAGTCACTCGTGTGATCACCTCCGACCTGATCTAACACCACAGACACATCACAAACATGCAGATGGTGAGTACATATCGATATCGATATATCGATAAAATAAATTGATATTAGTTAAAGTGTTAACGTCTAAGTCCTTGGTTACGATTTGATATCGCGTCAAATTTTTCACGTATCGTTTTTACTTTCTTTGAAGATAGTGTTGTAGATATATCGATTGATGATTTTTTATAGTAATCGTATTGAAGTTATTGGTTTTATATTTTTTGATAAAATATTTTAATGTCGATTTAAGTAATTATAACATTATAATTAATTTTAATTTAATTTTTAAATTAATTAAAAAGGGTTTTGTTTCATTTAAATTTTTTGTTGGTTTCAATATATTCAATATTACTTGCACCGTGGCTTCACTCGCATGATGTACCGATTTTTCTTTATTGCATGGAGCTTTAATTATTATTTTCCCAAAATAAAATCTTACTTATACCCTTGTAACATTATATTTGCCAGTGACAGTCCCATTAAAATCGATCCAGTCATTTCAGAACAGACAGACTGACAAACAAAAACTTAAAAACTGTTTTTTTTATGTAACCAACAGACAGGGTTCAAATCAGACACTTCAATTTTATTTATTTGAATTGATTTGTATAGATAATAAATGGACGCAAATAAGCAATACCATGTCAACCCACAATTTTGAAAAAAACTGAGTTATATGAGAAGTGTTGGTAAATGGCGGAAGAACATTTTTCTTTAGTATTTGTAGGGTTTTAAGCTTTAAAACTTCTGAAAAAGCCATTTTTTCAATCATGCAGTTTATGTATTTTTAAACGTTTTGGGTTATATTATATACGAAATATGCAGTTTGTATACTTATTTTTTGTGAAAATAAGTAAAATAACTTAAATAAATTTGAAATTGCCAAAAACTTGACCAATAAATAAAAAAATATCATATAAAGCAAGTTGTTCAAAATTTTCAAACGCGTTTTTCTCGAAATGACATTCGTGTGGGTTGACATGGTATTGCTTATTTGCGTCCAAATATCCCTTTAAATTTGTTTAAACATTATTTTCTTTGTTGTTTTTTTTATAGATTTTTAAAGTGTTGTGTTTTTCATGCAAGATTATTATCAAATGACTTTTTTAAGTCATCAGATAATAGTCTTTTTAGACTTCAATAATTTAATCAATATTTACACATTAAATGTGTTTGATAAATTTCGATATTCAGATATTTTTTGTTCGATTAATGATTGTGAGTTAATCATAAATTAAGAACGGAGCTCGATGCGTCTATATTTAATTAATATTGTGTGGGTTTAAGTTATGTAACGTAGTGTGATTTATGAGAAAAGTGATGTTGATATTAAGCTATTGCAACTGAAAATGTTAACAATACTTAACTTTATTTTGGGTGTTTAAGATGTATAGTCCTAAATGTATTTCCCCAATTTCTCGTACGTTGATCAAATTCATGTCAATTTAACACACCAAATACAATACGCTAATTGATTGACAGCCGATAATCAACAGGCAACCAATGGGCGTTCTGTGTTTGGTATGAGTTGATATAAATTTGATCAACATAACTGAAGTCGCCTTACGTTGAAAAAATATGTCCTAAAATAATTAAATAATAGGCAGTTTATGTCAAATTTAATATTGATTCCTCTTTTAAAGTTGTTCATAATTTTAAATGGATTTTTTGGCTTTTAGTTTGTCTGGAACATATTTGTGCCCATACGATTATAGCTGTTAGCTGTAGGTTTAGTGTGAAAAACTTAACCTAAGAATAGTTCTCATCCAAACTCGAAACTTATTGATTGAGTCCACAAATATAATACTATTCCATCGCGCGTTTAGATGTCTTTACTTTCGAAAATATTTCAAAACCTGTGTAGACAAATTAATGAAACGTAAAAAAACATTTTTTTACATTTTTATCTTTTATATTAGTGGAAAGTAAAGCTTATACCGCATAGACCCAATGTCGGCTTATTACCTAATACTCGAACTTGAGAACCAAAACTCTCATCATTTTCTTAAAATTGCTTAAGAAAAAGAAGCCTTATTATTATGTAGGTATTACATATAATACTTTGAAACAATTTAATCTCACTTGAACAGTTTTGATCAGGGTTGTAATGATAATGTCAAGACAATGAGTATTGCATTTGAGATAAATATACGTGTGAATGATTAATTGTGGGAACAGTGGCAAAAAGTAGTTTTTTTCTTCATAATGTTTTGGCAAGTATTCTATTACTTAGAGATTTCAACAAAGGAAATAAAAGCTTATAAATATTACCTAAGATAACAAGGAAATGTCTTCTTAACGTCTTTGACTTTTAAAACTTTTATATGAACTTATAGGTAATTACATTTTTAGCGTAGTTAATAGTTTTTGTATTTATTTTATATGAAATCGATCGTTATTATAATCTTAATGTTATTACTTTAAACAGCATTATTATTCTTCTTGTCGCGCTAGTGGCCAATGTAATGTCAGGTCAGGTAAAGTGAATTGTTTAGGTCACCCATTAGGTTTCTGACTTGTCTTATCATCTATAATTATATTGATAACTGTTAGGCCCGATTTTTTACGCGCCATCCTAAGCACGGAAATCTGTAGTTGAATTAGGCGGTCATCCATCAATTGATTAACTGCGTCTAAATCTTTAATTATTATTTCTATTAATAGCTATTCTTATTTCACCCCTAGTTCATCGTAGCCATCGCTCTCTTCGGAGTCGCCTCCGCGGCTTACTCCCCCTACCCTGAACAATCTAACCGTGCCCAGGCCGCTTATGAGAGGAACGCCCGCATCTTAGTATACAACTCCGATGTTAAAGAAGACTCTTACAACTACAACTACGAAACTGAGAATGGCATCAAAGCTGAGGAACAAGGACGTGAGGTATGATCATTTTGAAATAATCAAGTAAATGAATTAATATAATATCAAACAAAAGCTTTTGAAAGAGGCGTTAATTTGGAGCTATATTTTATCATAGAAGATGATGAATGAAATGTAAACGCTTGCGAAACTTAAGTATCACATGCGCACTGCCCAAAGCATTGAAGGAAAGGGATGAAAAGGGAAAAGGTAGTACTTCCCCGATCGAGTGGGCGTATTTGTACTGGGACGAGCATAGCTCCACTATTACTAAAACTTTTAAATTTATAAAAGAACCTGTTTTTGAAGTGAATTAATCTCTAATAAATCTTCGCACAAAAGTCTAATCGCTGAATTACCATAACGGATCGCTTGATCACATTAAAAGTGACGCAACACTAATTTATGCACTGACACTACCTTTAACCTCCATACATTATCTAGAACTTCAAGCCGATCCCATTCGTAATACATACGTTAGATACAATCACCGCCAGAAAGGGCATCGGTCATCCGACTTGCATCCTAAAGGTCGACATTGCGCAAAACCTTAACATTTTTAGATTTATGTGTACCATCAGCAACGCATCATCCATAATTTGTTTTTAGATGTTGCGATAGTAACAATATTTTTTAAATACCGCATATCATGCTTGTTTCAAAGAGTTGCGAATTTGGTTTGATTGGATGTTTGAATGTTGGGTACTCAATCACGCATAAATGGTTTAACGGATCGGGATGAAATTTGGGCATAGATAGATAAACTTTTATAAATGTGAAAGTAACTCTGTCTATTATCTTTTTATGCTTTATTACCCGCGAAATTCACGCGGCTAAAAGCTAGTAACTTTAATGAAACTATTATTAAGCTTACCTAGATTTATTAACATCGACATGTTATTAATCATGTTTAAAATATTTATGATGAAATGCAATTTTTGTGACGAAAATATAATGAATATAGTTAAAGGTGCAACCTGTTGACCATCTTCCATATAAATTGTGAAATTTAAATAAGGCATTTTGTGCCAACACCTTTTAAATTATCCGCGTTAGGAAAAATACTCTTTATAAATATGCAAAAGTTACTGCAACATATTTGGTAGCGAAGTCGTCTTCATGTCAACATTTAATTGATTTGTATTTCACTATATTTTCAAGGTTAATATATGGAAATGGTATCATATTAACATATTAATGTCATAAATCATTATATATTTCATTAATATTAAAATTTGTTTATTTCAAATTTCAGGTCGATGGCATCGAAGCTCAAGGTGGATTCCAATACACAGGTGATGATGGTCAAGTGTACTCTGTGAGCTACACAGCTGGACAAGGTGGTGTCCAGGCTCAAGGTGCCCACTTCCCCACCCCTCCCCCTACTCCTGAAGCTATCTTGAAGGCTCTTGAGCAGAATGCCCGTGATGAGGCCGCTGGAATCATTGATGATGGTAAGTACCAAAACTCAAATATCATAACACTGACAAACAAAGTTAGTTACTTAATAATTGAGAAACCTACAACGGATTTAAGTTGAGAACTTCAATAACTAACATAAACACTAGATATTTTTTATTTTTAAAGAATATTAGCAATGCTTTTTCAAGGCATTACTAATATTCCTATTGCCCCTCCACATAAGCTCAAAGCTTGCACCAGGAGTGGGTACGACAATAGCCCAAGGGGTCAGGATCGAACCCTCGACTCTCGTGTTAACGGAGCGAAGTCGGCCCTTCTACCGTTGAGCTATTGAGACTCAAAATTTGAACTAAAGTAGACTAAAATTGACTAGAATTGGCCTTCAACTTTAGTCATTAGACTAAAGTTAGAATTTTTTTGATGTTATAACATTTTATATATGCGTTTTAGTGCCAACATTACACGTCCATTTAGCCATTATTTTTTGCAATTAAAACGTGAAGATTTGGGTTTCTTGGGTAATTTTATACGCCAATGCAGTTTGTATTGCAACGTTTATAGCAATTACTTTACTCGATAACAATGCAACGAATTCACAAGACGCATAGTTGTGTAATACTTAAAGCCTTAATTTTATCTTAACAATGCTAAAGAATGCTAGATCGTGTATGCATGAATGGAGACATAGGCTATTTCTGTAACAAATTCGAATCTCCTAAAGTATTTTAGTTTCAATTTTGTTACGATATATTAGTACAGTATTTTTTGGTTTTGTGTCTAAAGGAAATAGAAGAAATGCACTTTATAAGCATTTTTAGAAGTCGTGATCAAAGTATCGAAAATTATCAAGCTAGGAATGAAGTAAGAACAGAGCTTAGCGATTCCAAACATTTTAACTATAAAATTTTATGATTACTATAACAATAAATTCAAATAGGTGTCTTATAAAATAGATAGTTTTGAAAGACGTAAATCAAGCCTACGCTGTCTTTAAGCGTAACATGTGACCTTTCCTGCTTTACGAAACACGTTAGTCTGGGAATACTACAACAATTTGATGTGCTGAAATGATGATGTTTATTTATAAAACTATAAGGCTTTATATGATCGAAACAAACTATAACAAGAAAGAATTTTACTGTTGGAAGATAAGTTAAGATTTTAAGCCATTTAAATATGTCAGCCCGATGATAACTTACACTTGTATGGACAAACAACTTTCAAGATTGTTTATTTAATTTTAAAGTTTGCCTACAAATTAATTGTAAGACTAGAATTATTTATCAGTACGAGATATAAACTAAGATTAATCATCAACTATTACGTTACGTAAACTTTTAAATGCCCTAATATTTACAACCAATATTACAACATATTTATAATTCAACACTTACTATATTTATAAATAATTACAACTGTACAAATCATGTCCATGGGGAATGGTGGCAAGAATGCTAGCTGCATTTCCCCGCTGAATCGCAATCCCGTTTCTTCAGGAATACTAACTAAGCATATTTAAAACACTGATATTCTAGAAATATAATACCATAATTGTTTATTAATTTCAGGTCAATACAACCCTGGCAAATACGGTGGTTCTCCCGCTGCCTTCGCTCCCCAACAGAACTATCGTCCCCAAGCTTCAGCCGGTTTCCGTAAACCCTACAAGTTCTAAGACCATACGAAGACCTCTTGCAAGCCTTGTTTACAAAGATATCTAAGAAACCTTTATTTTATTTAGACTTATAATTGCTCAAAATGAGCTAAAATTAAAGAGGCTAAATCTTTTAATAATTCTAAGTCTTATTTTTGATAGACTGAAGCTAGCATTCACGAAGTACGCTTCTTTTAAGAAGATATTACCTGAATGATTGCTTTTGCACTATTATGACCTTTAAAGGAGTAGATTTTGTTAGCGGCTAATGATTGGTTTATATAATCTCTTACTAACTTACTATCATGTGTGAACAAGGCATTAGGTTTTAGCATACGTTCAATACAAAATAATTGTGATAATAATCCATACTTTGTAGCTCTAATCCAGTCACTGGAAGTTTAGTTTTTATTTATTCTATGAATAAAAAATGATTTTTTATATGTAAAAACATTTGTTTTTTTATCCAACAAAATTTTAAATCTGATTGTTTTTGATATTGACTGTAAATTTATTTCAAATCATACAGTCTCAAGGATTTGAAAAAAAAAAGGATTTTAGGTGTTTTCTCTGTACGAACTAAACTGTGGAGAATTGAAATCAAAATCAAAACTACAATTAATTAATTAATTATTAATAATTTAAATAAGTACATAAATAAATTAAATTTGAAAAGTTTGGATATAATCAATATTGATAATATATTTAAACAAAAAAAAAAAACTTTATTAGTAATTTTAAAGAAGGATTAAAATTATAATCAATTTAAAAAATATATTCATAAATAAAACATTTATTATTTAAAAAAATTAAATAGTTTCCAAAATGTATAATATTTTTAGCACATTAGAAAATGTATGTTCAATAGTTTAATAAGTATAGCCAGAACTGGAGCTGCTTTGAGGCTTATTTGGACCGTATCCCTGGCCTGATGAACCTTGATTTTGACCATTATTTTCTGGATGGTACTGGCCTGTCAAAAAAATCATTGTTAAAAATGGACTTCAAAACTTGCAGCATATTCTTATACCTAAGATTATATTTTGATGACCCCATTTCCGGACCCCAACACAGGATATAAAATAATAATAATAAACGCTAAACATTAAGGGACATTACAATAGTGATACCAGTCTCGTCCGGAAACATACACAAAGATAAGGATAAATACACCCAGGCCGGAAACCATGCCTGTATGGTCAATACAATTAGGTGCTCCGAGCGGGAATCGAACCAAAGACGCTTAAGACACTGCGCCATTGCTTGATTTATTCTCATATGTTGTACTTACCATCATCAAATATACCCGCAGCTTCGTCTCTCTCATTCTGTTTCAAAGCCTCCAGGATTTCTTGGGGAGTTGGTGGTGGTACTGGAAGATGGGCACCCTGAGGTCTGAAGCCATCCTCTCCAGCTGTAAAGGTTATGGAATAGATTTGGCCATCATCACCCTGGTATGCGAATGCTCCTCTGCTCTGAGCAACATCACCAGACTCTTCGGCTTGAATACCATTGGAAGTTTCATATGCGTAATGGAAACCTGAAATATTATTATTATGTAAGTACATTTAATTCAGTGAACTTTAGTTAGAATGATAATCGAAACTTTATAATTAAACTAACCTAATAATAAAGGAATAAAACCTTAAACAGACATCCAGACCTTTACTATAAATTAATTTAAAACCCAAATGATGTCTCTATTTATCTAATTCAGAATATTTACTCTATTCCATTAAAATTAATATTAGCTTCACCCGAGGCTATTTCACTTAATAATGCATCTTTATTGAAATAGGAAAAAAAACACAAACTTGGTTCTTCGCGTTAAGCGTGAAAAAGCGGATAGAGCTACTATCACATTCATAATAATAGTCTGAATAATATTTAACAATCTGTCTATGTATCAAATTGCATCTAAATCCGTTCAATCGTTTTTGCGAGATAAAATAACATCCAATCCAAACATCCATCCTTTCATATTTATGATATGAAATAGGTAAAGATTAATAGCTTACCATTTTCAGTAATTTCTTGGTCAGCTTTCAAAATAGCAGAGTTTTTCTCCGCAGCCTGTTGCGGCCTGGTATTACCCGAATTTTGTCCGTTTGATCCAGGTGCTCCAGGTGCCGGGGGTAGATAGGTTCCCTGAACTTTGTCGGGGCCTTGTCCCCCAAGTGCTTGAGGCAGATAAGTGGCCGAGGGAAGTTGGGCCGCGGCTGTCATCGCAAGGAGGGTAGCGCAGATTATCTATAAAGAAAAGAATTTAACAAATATGTATAAAGATTGTAAATTAAAATATTATGAGATTATTTTTTTACTATTTGTCACAAAAGTAAACCATTTAAAAAATTAAAAGATCTATGTTCCTTATGTAAAAAAAAAATGTTAGAAACCCTTATTGAAAATGTTATGGAAACCCTTTCACTGTCCAGACAGTATACAGAATAGTTAAAAACTAAACTGAGCCATGTGTGGTTTAGCGGACAAGGAACATATTAGTTAAAAATAGTACAAAACTATACCAGTTTATTCATCTTGGGTTATTAATTGAATACGATTGTTTAATTCGAAGAATTCAACTGATCTGTGCTTACTTGAAGTTAGGATGCGCTTTTATACAAAAGAAAAAAATATTAAATTCAGCAATTACGTCCTTTATTGGCGACATTGTTGCCTTTGCAAACCTTGAATGCTCGAACCTTTCTATGAAAAAAAGAATTTAAATAAAATCTTACATATTATGATTTTGTGAAGGTTGTATAAAGATGTCCATAACTATAAAAATGTAGTAACTGGTAGTTTGCCTCGAACTCGGGTCTTGCGATGTACTTATTGTAAAAAAACATTTTTCATATGAAATATTAAAGTATTTCAAACTTTTTAATACTTAATTATTTTTTGTTTGAAAGTTGATTGTAACTAGGTCCAGGACAAATAAGGAAAAATGAAATGTTTACCGGCGTCGGGATGTGACGACCCCATCGCCCGCTGTTGGGATAACCTCTGTCACAGCAGAGATTATTCCACCAGTGCAATCAGTCACACTGGTGGTAGGTGTTCTGTTGCAAGAGGCCGGCTAGGTAGGTACCACCGCAGTGTCAAATATTCTGCCGCCAAATAGTAGCGCTTAGGCATTACTGTGTTCCGGTTTGAAGGGCACTGTACGCTAGTGAAATTACTGGGCAGACGAGATTTAAGAACCAATATCTCGAGGTTGGCAACGCGTGAGTGGCACCTTCTAATGGTGCTGCAAGCGCTCATAGGCTAAGGCAACCACTTACCATCAGGTGGGCCGTATGCTTGTTTGCCAACTTTTAACATAAAAAAAAAAAAAAAAATGTTTTACGAAAAATTCTTCTTCTTACCAGAGTTAATCACCTTTATAGACTTGACTTTTCTACTTCTTCTTCCTAACATCAATCTTAGTCTTTTGACCAGGGTCTACTTATTACTCCTATCTGGATTTCACAGGTTGCTAGTTTTTATACAGAGAGAGTACCGTCTGACCATCGAAAGCCCTAAGGATTCTTCAGTAACTCATTGGATAAAAGCAAATTACCTATCAAGAAATTTTATGATATGGGGATATTTGTAAGATAAAAACAAATATTGTATCGAATCGAACCCGTGACCGTCGAGACCAATGGCAGGCTCGCTTGCTCACTCCACGACAGTCGTCTTGACTTATCGACTGTCATCAAATTGATAACACCCAGGACCGACTTTTACGTGCCCTCGGAAGCACGGAGACGCTCAGTTGAAATAGCACTTTGCGATCACCCTTCCATAGACCGACCGCGCCTAAAGTTGCTTTACCCGCTGATCGTTTACTATAAATCAGCGTAACTGCGTATGAGCGTTTCTTAGGTAAATCGATATATATATATAATTTTCCAAGAACACATCCAAACATAATTCCAAGTCGATACGCAATGTAGTACGTTTTTTTATAACCATATACTAACATTTTTTCAGGATAAAAAGCATCCTATGTGTTAAACCAGATAATAAGTTTCGGATTTACTAGCAGGCTAAGTAGCTTAAGCTTAAGGCGGCAGATTTTTGGGGCAGCAAGTTAGCGGACGGAATTTTTTTACTACATCAAAGAAATCAAAAGATATCTGCATGACGGTTTTTGCAAACAAATTTGCCGATAAATTTCACTTTTCCCACTATCAACCAGAGGCAAAAGCGGCAAAAACCTTACAGCCTATATCTTGAAAATTTGTACATCCGCCGCTGCAGATAATAAGTTCTCTGTGTGCTAAGTTTCTTCGAAATCCGTTCAGCTTTTTTTGAGTAATTCAGTAATAAATATCTTCATAATAATTATACATAACAAAAAGATTGTTTGAAAAACGTAATGAAAATAACAAAACAATAAATAAATAAAAGTTTACTTAAATACAATTATTTTTATACGTAAATTGGTCCTAACTTCACAGAACCCTAACCATTGAGAAATTTAGTTACATACGCACACTGAAGCTCGCGTGCTTGGCAATATCAAGGCCAGGTGAAGGGCAAGTGAAACAGGCTTCGGTCTTAATTTCCACGTTTTTAGAGCTTTTTTTTTCATAACTAATTAAATATTTAAAATATTATTTTATTTTATGTTTTACTTTAATTTAGGAAAAATGTTCATTATTATTGTATTAACAACTTAAGCTACGCGGGTGACATGATGCTTCTAGATGCGTTTATAAAACATATTGAAGTGAGTGAAAGATATGTACGAACTTAGGTACAACACTAAAAAGGTGAAGTACTAGTTTTCAAGTTTAGCTCATACAATATTAAAGAAGTGCCTCCAATTGTACTTGAAGGGGTGCAGCTAAAAGTAATAAAGCCGTATGTGTATCTGGGACATGTGGTTATTGACGATTTAATATTAATAAAGTCAGTCATTTTTGCTGGATTGGGACTATGTTGATTGCAACTTGTAACTATTTTTAAAGAATACTATAAATATTTTTTCAAGCCTTTACTAATATTCCCTTTTCCCCTACAATTAATAAGCGTATAGCTTGCGCTAGGAGTGGGTACGGCAATAGTTCCAGCTCAATATCCAACCTGCAACACTCGCGCTTAGAGTGGGCTCTTCTACCGTTGAGCTATTACGACTTATTTGACATTGTTGTATGTGTGTGCCTCCCACGAAACCATTGTTTTTTTTTATGTTAGAATTTGGCAAACAACCATACGGCCCACCTGATGGTAAGTGGCTGCCGCACCCTATGAGCTTGCAGCAACATTAGTAGGTGCCACTCACGCGTTGCCAACCTCGAGATATTAGTTCTTAAATCTCGTTCGCCCAGTAATTTCACTAGCGTACAATGCCCTTCAAACCGGAACACAGTAGTGCCTAAGCACTACTATTTGGCGGCAGAATATTGGACACTGCGGTGGTACCTACCTAGCCGGCCTCTTGCAACAAAAGACCTACCACCAGTGTGACTGATTGCACTGGTGGAATAATCTCTGTTGTGACAGAGGTTATCCCAACAGCGGGCGATGGGGTCGTCACATCCCGACGCCTTTAAAATTGTATAATTGATAAAACATAATAAAGTATTGAACAACTATAGTCATCCCATTAAAGAAACTTTTAAGTGACTTGAAAGTGACTTTTTTGTATGTCGGAAGTGAGAGCACCAGAGCCTCAAACCACCCCTTATTTTTTGCCCTTCTCTGACCCTCCTTTTCTTGGGAACACACTTTTGTTGATATTGCAAACGTGTAAAGGTTATGCTGTGTAAAATTAGTCATCTACAGGCACGTTACTACAAACCTACGTTTATATATTGCTGTTATTCCGGGTCCTCGTTTTCCCAATTGTTCTTCAGTCCGTCTGTCTATTCATCTATTTGTACACTGGTAGCAGGCAGTGTCAGTTATTCTAACGGGAAGCAATATCTAGTTTCGGTTTGAAGGACACTGTCGCTAGTGAAATAACTTTTCAAAGGAGATTTAAGAAACAATATCTCGAGGTTGTCAACGCATGAATGACACCTACAAATGTATAGTGTTGCTTGCGCCCATAGGCTACGACAACCGCTTACCATGAGGTGGATCGTTTGCTCGTTTGTCAGCTTTGGGATAAATCCCAAGTGTTCCATGAAACGCAAATGTACAGCGAAATCACGATAAAATATAAAATATATAAAGATAACATAGTGAGCGGGCACAATCTTTACGTAAAAAAATATTTCCGAAAACGTGTAGGCTTATCATAGATAGATTTTCAAAAATAATAGCAATGACTTACATGACATTTTTGTGGGCGTTGCGCCTACAACTTTGTTTTTCATAGTATTCCCAAAAACTATGAAATACAAACTTATGTTTGTTAATGAAATGAGTAAATATTTTATAACTCTATTTGCATTTATAAAGGAAGCATTCATCATTCGTACTTGGCTAGCTATTTTTATGTAAAGATGAGTAAAAATAAATTATTTTTATTTTGTTCCTTAAAATTTAAAAAGGCAAATAAGCATGTTCTTTTTATTGCCTGCTAACTTTAGTGAAGCTTTAGTGTAGTTTTTGATGAGCTTTGAAAGATATTATATTCTTTTAATAATATATAATATTATATAATTATATTCTTTTAACTCAAAAATCGACTTTCTTAGATTTAAATATATTATTAAGATATATAGCTGCAGAAATAAAAACATAAAAATTTAAACTACATTAACAATGTTTGGGAATAAAATTCGTGTAGAGAACTCCTGAAATATTTAATGTATTTTCACGCAGTTTTCGTAAAAATGTTAGGTTTCTTTTGTATAAAATATTATTAAATCTAAAATTGAAAAAATTACACAAATAGTAACAAAATAAATAAAGTAGTCCATATTTAACTTGTATTTTGTTCCCGAACATTAATTCATACAATGTTACGGAATGTCAAAATCGTAATATTATTGATTTATAAACATTTTATATAGGTAACTTAATAAGAATATCCAGTGTCTTAGAAGAACTCTATCCTTGGCTGGTTGTGACGATCTCAACATTACACTTTATTTAAATCTCTAAAACAATGTATTTTCTATAATATGAACCTATTTATGGACGGTCACCCATCCATTTACTGACCGCGCCCAAAGTTGCTTAACCTAAAAGTCGTTTGCCGACCACGTGACTATGTGCAACGTAATACTAAGTATGGACATACCCCGAAAATAATATTTTTATAAAATCAAAAATTTATAAAATTTTGTATGAAAATTTCCATAGAAAAAGGAAAATGTATGGAAATTCACGGAGTCAGGTGCCGAATGTCATTGCAGCTGTTTCACATATATAGGGGTGTGGTGTCGGCGAAGGTGTCTCCGAGCGTATGCTTTGTGAGTGCCCGTCTGACGTCTCTACCCCCGCGTATATGTGGACGGTTTACCAAGGCGGTGCGTTCGGGCGGCCATGCTGCTAGAATGCTAGTTAAGGTTTCCGATCTTCGTATATGGGTTTTATACATATTATTAATGGTGATTGGTGATGCATGGCAAAGAATATATATAAAGTATATATTAAATATATATACAATAATTAATAAATAATGACGGTATGGTGGTCCGTCTATGATTACTGGCGAAGAGATCTAATATGAATAATATGATCTATACATGTTGAAGGCAAATTTATATCAATGAAATATATATCATAATATAATTTATTATTATAAATTAAATATTTAATGACGGTTTGTGGGTCCGTCAATTATGAATGTATATATGTTTGATATATATTAAGAAACGAAGTTTACTTCGTTTCTGTAATATTATGTGATATTGTAATTGTGAATATGAAAGCGAAAGTAATGCTTCGGCGCAAATATTGTTTATGTTTCAGAATCTAATGGATTATTTGAAACCTAAGAAGAAGCGAATTCAATGAAGATTTAAAAGTATGCGTTGGGAAGAATTTATGCGTCATAACTAATAAATAATTATATTTCAGCTGTATACGTGTATAATGTTTTGGCGAGTTTTAGTTGACCCGATACTTGAGTTTGAGGCTCTGATGTGGCCTGAGTCATGTCTATAGTGTCCTTAAGCGAGGCCCGAGGATTTTTAATCTTAGTTGACCCGATGCTTAAGTATGAGGCTCCGATATGATTTTGGTCATGTCTATAGTGTCCTCGAGTGAGGTCCTTTGACTTTGCTGATGTGATGCTGACATGAGGTTGACTCTGCGGTGCGATTTATATCGATGCAGTAGTTTCCTCAGGTCCATTGCTGAAGCGGCCCCAGTGATACAGATTAGAATTGCTGCGGTGGTGCGACTTAGGTCGATGCCGTGATGTAGTTTGGTTTGTTGCTGAGGCGCTGAAATGTTATACATCGTTTGTAGCAAAATGACTCGTCTTCTTATTAGAGACGGCCCCTTAGCTTAGCAATAGGGATTTTTATAATCGACATTGTAGCATGTCATACTATTAGGGCAACTGGTTGCTTCTCACTTCGAGATAGCTAACTAGTATTAGACAGTGTGGCCTGCTTAACTCTTATCATGCGTGTTTATCACGTCTTAAATAATGAACTGGATTCGGATGTATGTTTGAGTATTGAGCCAAAGGGTACCTCGCGTGAGCAAGTGCTATGGTTTTAATGATGCAAAACTATAATTAGAAAACGACATAAATCAAAGAATATTAGTTGTAAGACAATGCGATTACGAATACGATATAAGCCCACGAATATTAATTATAAGACAATGCGATTATTTAAATACCAATTAGGTAGGGTTAGGTAGGACTTGGTTTTAAGGAATTGCGGTTGTGATATTATAAAGAATTGAATATTATCAATACTATATAACCCATATATAGTGATAAAAGAAATATACTTATAAATATAATTATTAATGAATTTGCCTACACTACGGTGAGGTTATTATAAATACTATATTACACATATATAGTGATAAAAGAAATATACGCTATAAATAGCATTATTGATGAAAATACCTTAACAAAGGTGAAGTTTATGATGAATATAAACTCTATATTAACCACATATAGTGGTATAACAAATATACGTTATAAATGATATTATTTATTATTATTGATGAATTTTACTTCACTAAGGTGAGGTTGACGATTATAGCATTGTGCTTACGGAATGCCGCCTGGCGGTTTAATGTTCGAATACATATCTGAACCAGGGATTTATTCCCTTATATATAATGACCAGGGCTTGTCCCTCATTTATTATGGCGTTTTGCCTTCTCATACAAAGATGAATAAGAAATATAATGCGACTTCGGTCTTAATCGATACTATTACTAAATATCAGGGCTTGATCCCTTTCTATCCTATGAAAATAAGAACAATATAAAAGAATAAATCTTGCGTCCCGATAACGAAATCACTATAAATATAAATTACCAGGACTATGTCCTTTTACGTTATTTAATCAAATTGTGTGTCACAGGCGCACTATAAATAGCCTATCCCTTACCCGGGAGGGCTCGTAGCTATGGTTGGAGCCCACAGTCGGTGGCGTGTGCGGGGCCAACGATCTCCCCTCTTCTTTATATTTTTACTATAGAGTTTAAGTATATAAGAATTGGAGGAGCGGACTACTTTCAGCTACTCGTAAGAGGTGTTGAAAGTATAGGGATATATATTTATTATCTCACCATTTTGCCTTTATTGGCTTATATAAATATTTTTATTATGATAATCATATGACACTAAAATAATTAAACTATATAATAAATAAGATATTATTGTTTACCATTGTCGAATTGAACCTGTTGCCTCTGATGCTCTAAAAGAACACGGGTAATTACGATCACAACGTAACAAGGGTCCTGGCCGCTAGACGATACACGTGCCAATTTCGTAGTTTTATGCTATTTATTTTCGTACTTTTAATTATTATTTACTTAAATATATCTTATTTATATATTATATATATAATGTAAGGTAGGTTTAGTCACATGGTCAAGCCTTGATCATTCTCGCTGCTCTCAGGATTATATTTACAATTTTTTTATTTTTCAAGTGCTTTAAAAAGAGGTAAAATTTTCATTAAGTCTGAGAAGTTACTCATATGCTAAAATAAATAGAGAATAGGTTTTCTATTTATTTATATAACATAAATTATTTTAAAATTTCAATTTCATAGCACAATTTAATTACAATAATAATGACAAATCAATAAAATTAAAAATAACATAAAATGAATAAATTTGAAAATTGAAGAAATCCTCAATACGAACGTTAATTATTATTAAATTTCCGAAATTAGTTCAATTGTAGTTTTAAGTTAAAACAATGATATCTCGGAAAGCTCAGCAAGAATAGCAGTAGGTACAGCGTTACCAGGCAATATCAAGAACGTGCATATTTGCCGTTTTAAAACGTAAGGCACAAAAAAAAAAAAAATATTTATTTTTACACAAAAATAGTTAACCAAGTGCATGTTTGGCCAGGAATGATGAAGGCTTCCGTTGGCATTAAAAGCCTCTGCCGTGTTTCATGACTCCCAATCAACTTCAGAAATAAATTCCTCATAAATTTTCTACCCAAATTTGCTAATGACATGAAAAATTGAGCACATTTCTGTCCGTTAGGTATTTTCTCTCGCTCCGGAGCAATAAAAAATATTCGAATGACTTCTTTCACTCCTTCCATTTCCTTGGTTTTTTGTATTTTTCGACTACTACCCCACACCTGACACCGTTTTAGATTTGAAAGTTTTTTTTTTATTTGTACTATCTACTGGCTTTAATACCGTCACCAGGTGAGTGAAGTAAAGACAGTGTTGACTACGCGAGATCTTTAATGATAATATTGATATTTCAATTACAAGCAGATTCTTTTTGAAAACAAGTAATTGCTTTATGATTATCATTATCAGACAGTAGACACAACAGCTCATCAATTGATCTGAGCCATAATTATTTGGCTAAGTGGACCTGAAACGCGTTAACTTAGCTTTATACACCTGAGATTAAAGACAAGAAATGGGCTTGACGATAAAAATGAGAGCACCGCTGGCGTTCTCAGTAATGAAACAAAACGGAACTGTGCAGATACTCTACTAGACAGCTGGTCGGGCCAGCCCGTAATATGTTAGTAAAACCTTAAAAGGCTTTACAAATTCGTGTATAATCGGGGCGAAGCGATAAAATAAAAAAATGTGTGCGTGTCAGTTCCGACGCACGGTTTGAGTTCATTCCTTAACCTTAAGTACGAAAAGTAAAACATACATACATAAAAATAGTAAAAAGTAAAATTAAAAATAAAACAAATGTAGACATAAAATGGATGCAAACAAACATACAAACAAACATTAATATATAAAAATAGTAAAATGCAAAATAATAAAAATAACTCTTTCGAGTTAATCTCTTCTACCACTTTTGATCACAAAATTCTACTCATCATATTTGTTTCAAGCCGCAGTAAACTCCAAAAAATAATCCTCCCAATTTTAATTTCATGTTATTGGAATATAAATAATAATTATCCGGCGTCGGGATGTGACGACCCCATCGCCCGCTGTTGGGATAAGCTCTGTCACAGCAGAGATTATTCCACCAGTGCAATCAGTCACACTGATGGTCTTTTGTTGCAAGATGCCGGCTAGGTAGGTACCACCGCAGTGTCAAATATTCTGCCGCCAAATAGTAGTGCTTTGGCACTACTGTGTTCCAGTTTGAAGGGCACTGTACGCTAGTGAAATTACTGGGCGGACGAGATTTAAGAACTAATATCTCGAGGTTGGCAACGCGTGAGTGGCACCTACTAATGGTGCTGCATGCGCTCATAGGCTACGTCAACCACTTACCATCAGCTGGGCCGTATGCTTGTTTGCAAACTTCTAACATTAAAAAAAAATCAAATCGAATTTTGTTATTAATTTTTTTTCATATAACGATGAGAAAAATTTATTTTACATCATTTTCTCATCAGGATTAAACACGGCTATAAATATTTGGATACGGTTCATTGTTTGAGAACTGGTTTAATCATAATTTGAGGAAGAATCTCAACACACCTGCTATATTACAATAATTTTTATATTGTTTTGCCACAACTAGTAGAAACTTTTGGTCATGAAAATCTTATTGTTTCTCATCTTAATTAGTCTGTTTTTTTTCTTCTTAAGGATTCGTCAAGTTGTGGTAGGTTAGTTTTATTGATGTTTAGTTTTGAAGTAATACTTTGAAGAAAATTGAGATCATTAAAATTGTTACTGTTTAAGCCAATTAAACATTTCTTATACTTAACTTATTTTATAAAATAAGTTAATAAAACAAAAAAATTTGCTTCATTATAATAATTATAAATACATTTCTTAGGCATTCTTTTCATTGAAGCAAAATTCGGCCATATCTAACATTTGACTAAGCAAAACTACGGCGCAGAAAAAGTAATAATACAAAGAAATAAAATATAAAATCATTTATTATATAAAATAATGTATATAGAGAGTATATTTGAAGTATATTTGAAATAGAGATGTATATTTGAACACAATCATGAATTAAGGAAAAATATTAATATATTAGTAGTGGTATCCAGTTTGCTCATCGAAGGGCTGCTGGGGAATGTTCTGGAAAGATGACGTAGTCTTCGGGGCCAAGTACTGACGACTGGCAGCACTAAGCTGAGGTTGGGAGCCAAAGCTTGGTGATTGAGACCCGAACGAAGAAGATCCAAAGGCACTTGGGGATCTTTGAGCTGCGCCAACGTTTGATCCAAAGCTAGAGCTTGGGCTGGAATATTGGGAGGCTTGGTTGTACTGTTGACTAGGGAAGCCAGGTGTAGAGGCTGTAAACATAAAATAAGTTGAAATTTTATTATTATTATTACGTTATGTTAATTTGTAAGTAAAAAAACAATGTTATTATTCAACTAAATATCAATTCTAAAGTCAGATTTAGTAATTATTCGAAAGAATCTTTAATTCGGGTTATTTATTAAAAGGATTCGATGCATTAAAACGAAAACATTTCTAAGTATCGAATATTTAAATGCACAAAGTAACCTTGGACGCTTATTCTATTTCAATTATTATTAGAAAAATAGTCATTAATATTAAATTAAAAATTATTGAGATTTGTCTTACGTCTGTTCGAAGATACTCCAAATCCGGAAAAGCCGTTAGATCCAGCTCCAGAGGGTCCATGGTCAGGAGGAAGGTACTGGTTGGTAACGGCACCACCAAAAGCGCCATTGCTACCAGCAGCTCCACCATTACCAGCAGCGCCAGCGTTGTTACCAAATTGGCTTGTGCTTCCAGGAGCACCAAATCCACCATTGGATCCAAATCCATTGGAGCTTCTGCTTCCAAATCCGTTGGTCCCGAAGCCATGGGAACCTAATCCATTGGAGCCGTGACCGCTTACACCGAAACCGGTACTGCCAGAGCCGAGACCATTGCCGGAGCCGAGGCCGTTACCGAAACCATTTTGTGAACCCAAGCTATTATCTGGAGGTAGATATGACCGCTCGAGGTGTTCCAGACGTCCAGCAGCAGCCACAGCGATCAAAGCAGCAACAAGAAACTGAAAAAGGATATATTAAAACACCATTTCAATAAAACTACTGGCTGACTGACTCCTATATCTATAGATTAAATAATATTCAAAAAATTACCAGTTTCATTTTTTAAGTTAGTTGTGTATTGGCGAATGTGAAGCTCACACAAAACTGTGATGCTGTGAGACGAACTGACCTATTATATACGATTTGACTTGATCCTAATCCTGAAGTAAGTCGCTCGTATATTGACGTAATATTTTGTGTTATGGATGATAATGCGATATGCATGTACGATTAATTAGCCGACGATTTTTCTTCTTCGTAACGACCTCGTCTGTCGAAGCTATCATTCAAGGGTAAAGAATAATTAATTTTAGTAAAACGTAAGAATCAATTTAATTATGAAAGCTGTCTTACGCCTTATCTCATTGTTAGCTACAGATCTCGAACGTGCCTTTAATTTGATGTTCGTGAATGGACGAACATTAGTTTAAATTCATGAATTAGTTCATTTGATGGATTTTGCAATGACTGATGTGGCGTTGTGGGTAGCGAGTCTGCCTTTAGTATCGACGGTAACGGGTTCGATTCCCGCTCGGGCAGATGTTTGTTAAAATTTCTGTCTCGGTCTGGGCGTTTGTCCATGTGGGTCTCCCCACCGTGCCTCGGAGAGCACGTTAAGCTGTCGGTCCCGGTTATTATCAATAACATCTGATAATAATCGTTAAATCCTGATAAGTAAATTGCTTTTATCCAATGACTTACTGGTTCGCCCTTAGGGTTGCGGAGGTCAGATGGCAATCGCTCTGTGTAAAAACTAGTAACATGTCAAATCCAGATAAGAGTAATAAGCAGACCCTGGGTACATAAAAATACCGGGAATAATGCTAGGATGAAGAGTTGGATTTTGCAATGTTTTTTTGTTTATAAGCTAAGGATTGTTTCGGTGGATTGTAAACGTGTAGTAGTTAAGGCAAGTAATATATGGAGAATTATGTACGATGGAAGCGGAGGGCTAAAAAAAACAAAATTACTTAAATTACTTTCATTAAAGAAATAAATGACATACCAAACTAAAAACTAAAAGTCTGTACTATTTGCTGGATGTGAGAAGCAAGAGTCAGGATAAAATTAAATCAATATCTTAAATTTAACATTTAACACGAATTAAATGAATACTGTAAACTCAGATGAAATACTTTTAAGTTTCTGATGAAATGGTTTATGCACCTGGATTATTATGGCGAAAACCCGGTGTCTGTTACTTCATTGAATAGGCGGGACGTGGGAACGTAACAGGAGGGTACATATTGTGACTATTTTTTTATTTTTGTTTTAATACTAATTGAATATCTAATGCCTTTTAATTAAGCAATACTTGTATATATAATAATCTGAATCTCGGAAACGGCTCCAACGATTTTCATGAAACAGCAGAAATATAATACGCCTAATTGTTAATTGAACCTCGATTGTTGATACTTCAGAACATCACAAAGATTTAACAATTCATCTTATCAAATCAATTCTGTCAATTTCGTATGTAAGTCAAAGTAATAAATAACAACTGTCATAAATAATCAACAGACAAACTAGCTTTACACATTTACTGTCCAGACAATAGACAATTATAAGCTATGACCCGTTTGAGGGGTGGACTGGAAAATTGGGCGTAGCGAAATAGTAAGGGAGGGCAGCTGACCCTCTCCCCAGACCTTTCCAAATACTGAGAAATACACTAATATAATGCCCACCCTTTTGCCCCCTTCTAGACCCTAAATTAAGATTTTGCCCTCCCCTCGGCTAAATGCTTGCTACGCCAATGACTGGATATAGGACTCTTAAAGTGTTAAACGTAATGTGTATTATGTACGATGTATTTAAGCCCTTTTCGACTTAATCTTTTGGCATTGCGCATGTTGGATCACTCTGTACCTGCTTCCTAAACTATCACGGGAAATGTTCTTAGAAATTGTTAAGATTGATCCCATTTCACTGTGTTGAATCGGCTTCCACCAGCGGTCTTTCCAAACCGATACGACTTGGGAACCTCAAATGAGCCTATTTTTTCCTTAAGGTCAGCAAAGTACCTGCATGCCTTCTGGTGTTGCAGATGTTCAAGGGTGCTGGTAATCACTTAATATCAGGTAAAGGGTACCAAGGGTAGCAAATGGTGACAATTAGTGAAAAGGGGTGGGGTGGCATGGGTTGGGATATGAAATCCGAAACCCGCCACACGTTTTAGCTTTATTATATAGTAAATTTTACAATCTGCTGCGAATATGATCATTACGATTACCTAAGCTAGAAACTTAAATGTATATCTTGTAGTATAATTTAAATATTTTCTTACAGTATACATTGTAACATGACATTTCTGTTAAAGTGTATTATAATTACGTCAGATAAAGAGGTGGTTTATATTAAACTATGATCTCGTTTTTGTATGTAGTATTTCGAACCCACATCATGAATATTTCTAATACTTGTATATAAAATTCTCGTATCGCGGTTTTTGTTATCAAAACCCTCCGAAACGGCTCGGTCGATTTTTATGAAATTTTGTGTGCATATCGGGTAGGTCTGAGAATCGGTCAACATCTATTTTTCATACCCCTAAATGTTAAGGATGGTACAATATTTTATTTTTATTTTTTGGACAATTTTTTTATGATTCAGCATTGAAATAAAAACAACTCCTATTTTTTACTGGCCATTTTAATTTTCGGATTTTAGATTTTAATTTTTTTGTACAATTTTTCGTTTGTTTTTTTTAGGATTCAGCATTAAAAAAATACATACAACCCTTAATTTTTACCGTTCTACCATCAACCTCTATTTTTAATATCTTAATTAGTAATTCAATAATTTTCACCAGTGTCAGTTCTGTTCACAGTTACACTCAGTTAGGGAGTGCTGCTATCGGGCCCCAGACTTTTTTCGTGGTAGAACAACGTCTGGCAGCCTACTTGTATACTATACAAATAAACCTTAATTCTTGCTTTGCTTCTGAGGATGAAACATGTCACGTTAGGAGAACATAGATACCAGTTTACCTTTTAGTGGACATAAACAATTTTAACACAGATTTATTTGGGTTCGTATAATGTATGGCTGGAACTAAGATTTTTATATTTTTATATTTAAGATTTTTTTAAGACTATTTTTCAGCCTGGAAAACTTGCTAGAAATCTTTTTGTTAATTCAGAAATTTCCTTTAGATGTTACTTTAAGCATTACTAAATTATAAAATGTGTACATGTCCCACCCAAAGAATCTGACAACCCTGGTAAATTTGCGCAGCGACTGTCTAATTCAGTTCGAAGAGAAGTCCTTGTTACCTTATGACTCACCCAAGGGAATGACATAAGAAATTATTAAGTCACGTTAGCAATGATGAATTTGTGAACGAAAAGGCTTTTAATTCGTAACCTCCTTGCTCGTTATAAGCTGTCCCACAAATAAAACATTTAATGAACGTAATCTTAATAGTTTTATTTAAAAAATATATTTTAGTTTAACCTTTTTCATTGTTACTGCTTCGAAGGTTAATCTGTAAGTTAGTTTTAAGCTTTTTACATTAAGCTTTATTCAGATTTCATTTTAAAAGCTTACACATTAAAATTGGCACTTAAAAATTGAAAATTAACTGTAATTAACATTAAGAAAAAAGGAACAAGCAACGTTGGTATGGAGAGTTGTAATACTAATTGTGCCCGTGGCTTCACTCGCATTGTCTATATAGTTATTGTATAGTTAAAAAAACAGGAACAATTCCTTTTTTTTTTAAGAATATTAGCCATTCATTTTCAAGGTATTAATATTCCTATTGCACATCCAAATAAGCTCGAAGCTCGCGCTAGGAGTGGGTACGACAATAGCCTAAGGGGGTCAGCGTTGAACTCGCGACGTTGTACGCGCGTTGAGCTATTGAGACTTCATGATGAAGTTGCTGTTCCAGCAACTCTCCGTATAACACCGTCCGCCCGCGCTTTCTTTCTTATCGCTCAGCTTCTATGTATCGTATCGTTATGTTATAAACCCATAGCCTGCCTCAAGAAATGTACTGTCAAATGCAAAAATATCTTTTGTCATCCGACCAGTACTTCCAGAGGTCAGCTCTTCCAAACATACAAATAAACTCTTCAGCTGTACAATATTGGTATAGATTATCATTCGAAAATTCTAGATTTTTTTATTTTGACGACGTTGTGCCGCAGCTGCAGCCAACCTGCCTTAAACGCCACATGTCGGCGGGTTAGATTCCCGCTCGGAGCATAATATGTTTGCATTGACTTCGCAAGCGTATTTTCCGGTCTGGGTGTATTTGTCCTTGTCTTTGTATGTGTTTCCTGAACCCCGACACAGGATATCACTATCCTAATGGGAGCCGATGAGTGTGCAGCGTTTATTTATTTTATTAATTCATAAGGTAAAACTGTCAAATCCGTATGGTTGTCTTTTTAAAATACAAATATCGCAACACTCTTTTTTTCTGTAATTAATAATTTTGAATTACATCATGATCTAAGATCTAAGCATGACTTTACAACCTCTAGTATTATATAAACTACTAATATCCTATAAAGTTTTTATAAGACATCTCAGAATGATATCAAACAACGCATAATTCTAAAAATATAATAATACAAAACGTTCAATTGTACGACTACTGAATGGCTTTGTTAAAATACTCAGACGCTTAAAAAAACACTTGAATTATTTTAATACAAAGCGTTCACGAAATCATCTTACAGATCCTCTATCACTGATAAATTGCTAATGGGTTATATTATTTATGGTAAATAGTTCCTATATATCATAAAATCATTCATATTTTTATTTATAAAAATAATAATAATCAATCTTACGTGTGTGCGACTTTTTAATTTTAATGTTTTTGAAGTCATTACCAATATCCCTCTTGCCCCTCCAAATAACCAGGTTCGATAATAGCCGAAAGGGTTAGGTTCGAACCTCTCTTGCGTTAAATTAACGGAGTCGGCCCTTTGAGCCCTTTTAGAGTTGTTGGGTCACTCTGCGTCTCCTTTTTTTTGCTTGGAGAAATGCAGTTACGCACTCGAGCGCCGGGACGGGTGCAATGGCGCAGGAGGTGTGTGGACTCGGAGCCGAGCCCCCTACCCACTAAAACTTCAAGGTCCCATCTAGCGCCATAGTGGGACGTCGCGGGGTCGCTGAAGCATACAACCGCGACGCCCCGGCGCTTGCCCCGAGTGGCCCACCGGTGGCGGCAACCTACTGCCGCCATATATACATATACTACATACTAATACATATATACCAATACATACCACCGCGCGCGAACGCGCCAGGCCTTTCGGCCTCCACCTTGGGCGGCACCATACTGCCGCCATACATACATACTAATACATACTATACATATATAAAATACTCCACTGCGCTTTCGCGCCCCTCCGACCGGGACCAGAAGGCCCCGGCAAACCCAACCAAGGGAGCCCTGGGTCCTAGGGCTCCCCCGCCGAGACTAACTTTTTAATGAGGTTGTTTCCCTTTACGACCGACCGTCGTTATTTTAAAGAGGTTTTCTTCCTCTACCGCCCGACCGGGGCTGAAGGCCCCGGCTAAGCACACCTCCGGTGTCGCAGGAGCCGCTCGCAGTCCATTCTGATAAGCAGAAAAGTACGCCACGCCCGAACCGTCTGACCCTGTTAGCTTCACCGGGCAGTCGAAGGTGCCACCTGCACAATCGACTCCCGGCTACTGAGCCCCCCGGCACGACAAGCCCAGGGTACCGCAGAGTTTGACCTCTGAGGTTGGGGGGGACTCTGCGTCTCCTAGCACATGTACCACACGGAATGTTCTGAGAAATTGTTTAAGATTGATCACGCTGGTAGAATTTCACTATTGGAAATCACACCAAAATGCAAATTCAACCCTCCAGGTAGGTTTTTCGAGACTATGAGATGAGACTATTTCTTTTTAAAAAGGTCAGCAACGCACATGAATGCCCTCTGGTATTACAGGTGTCCACAGGCGGCGGTAATTGCTTAACAATAGGTGAGCATCCTACCACTTTGCATCCTCTAACATTAAAATTTAACATAAAGCTTTAGCAATTTCAGATAATAGGGAAAAAAAACAAAGATTAAAATATTAAATTAAAGTAATAAAACCCTACAAAGTTAATCCCTTTACAGATTAACCTTTAAGTCAGGGTTTTTATGGTAAGTCGTAGCCAAAGGACGCATATTTATTTAGCTTATCAATTCGTTTCAACTTATTCAAGTTACCACACATTATCACAGCTTAATTAAATGTAATTCTTTTGTCCTTGTATGCTGAATATGTGTCTGAATTCCTCCTAAACGGCCTCTATTGAATACACACAACTCACACACAGCAAAATACTTACCTACACAAATTTATGTCCTCATGTTTGAAGTCGGTTAAAAAATATGTTTTACATACCGAACCTGTATTGAAAATGACATTTCATAATAATAATTTCATTAAGAAGTTATTGATGTGGTGTTTGGTAGAAAATTATCCAAACGCCTGATAAATTCGCATCGCCTAAAGCTTTTACGACCGGTATGCACTTTATGTTACATAGGAACTAGTCAAGTTGGCCCCAATATAACGGCAACATATATGACACATAGTAAAGACAATAATAATAATTAACGCCTACACACTCAACGGCCCCCTTTAGGATAGTGATATCCTGTGTCGGGGGTCCGGAAACATATACAAGGACAAGCACAAATACACACAGACCGGAAAATATGCTTGCATGGTCCATACAAACATATATGCTCCGAGCGGGAATAGAACCCGCGACCTGTGGCGCTTTCCAAATATAAATCAAGTCATAGCTAATACATTAATCGTTTCATGATTTTCAAAAGGCCTTGTGTATCGTCTCCCGAATTCAACCAAAGTCCCATTACCTTTTTTTCGCGCTATCTCAACCCATCTTCCCGCCAATTTTTCTTTGGCCCTGATTGGCCAACAAGAAACCCGCGTCCGCCATTGTTTTCTTTTTGGCCAATCAGATACGAGGTGGTGTTGTGATATATTAAAGTTATAAAATTATTGTTCATTAATTATGAAATCATGACAATAGTAACATGATAAATAAATCAAACTAACTCCCAAATATATATGTATTTTTTTTTATTTAGCTTGTGTGTTCATCTTGAAAGTTAAAGCCGAAGCTGTGCTATCGGAGCTTTAAGCCTCGTTACCATTTCAGCTTCACAACCCTTTTAGTTAAATAAATAAAAACTATATAATTATTAATAACAATGCCAGTTACTAGACTGCATAAAATTAGTAAATCTTTTAAGGGTAACTATATACGGTTTTACAGTAGGATCCCAGAAAGCGTTCAGACACTTTCTATAAAAAAATTTAAAAAAAGGTCAAAGAACGTTTGTGTGGTAAAGGCTATTATAAAATTGGTGAATACCTTGAGGACACCACGCCTTGGGAACGAGACAGTCACTCCAGGCTTTTTAGTGATTATAATATGTAAACTAATATCACTTTAAAAAAATACATATAAAAAAAAAAGATAAAACCCCTGAGTTTGTTTCGCCGGTTCTTCTCAGGTAGAGGTTTAATTTTGGAGTCGGTGGTAGAATATGACTTTCAACAAATAAGTGTAATGCTTTTTATGTTGAATAAAAATATTTGATTTGATTTGATAAATAAATGAAGTGAATGAGTAAATGAAAAAATAAATAAATAATATATTTTTTTCTAGTACAGACCTAATTTCTGAATCAAAATCGTACAAATACTTTAAGCATGTTTATATCTTCAGGCACGTTAACGAAACAAAGTTTCTGCTGTATCTGCAACGGGAATGAGGAATTTTGAAGAAAGAAAAAAAATAGTCATTAATAAGAACTCGTATTACTAATTAATATAATTAGATGTGATAGGTATTAAATGGCCGCCTGGTTTGTAATGAAATGATAAAACATATAAAAAATAAATTGCTTGATTGATTTTTTTTTCCATAATATTTTTAATAATTCATATGAAATTAGAAACTTATTTTGCGTTAGATTTTAATTTATCAATATTTAATAATAATAATAAACGCTACACACTCAAAGATATTTAAATATCTAAAGATTCTTCATCATTAAGTTGAGCAATCATTTACTTTTCATTGTGCTTAGTCAGTCATTGGTCAACCACGCACGTTATTTTATTACCTAGCAAGATAGGTATAAAATCCTACATACCATAATTAATACGATCTGGGTGGTTATTTTACTGTAACCAGACACCCAACACTAAATAAAACTCTTAGGAACCTTGGTAAGTGAGTAGCGTTTAGTATTCGAGCTTTAGAAAAAATTCACGCTCAAGTCATGAATCCGCCTATGACGTCATTTAACTACCGAAATAATTACCTTTATTAAAGCAAAAAAAAGTATCAGTCGATACGTGCGTCCATCTGTTCTTCGTTATTGTATTTTTTTTTCGAAAATAATTAATGGCGCTCGTACTAATCAATTAAAGCGTGATTTGTTTTTTTCAGTTAGATAAGGCTGTTGACAAACGCATTATAATAAAAATCTCTGGAGTCTTTTAAAAGAGAAAAAATGTTTTAAGTTTGTATGATTTGATCGTTGAGAAAAAAAATATAAATACAACACAACTGATTGTGGATCGGAGCCATAAAACATGTCTGTATGGTGTAAACACAGATCCGTTTCAGGCGGTATCGAAGCCGTGATAATTGGCGTTAAACGTTTAACTGCACCACAACTGTTTTATGATGAATATTCGATTCGACCTGGGAAGTGCTTTTCCTTTTCATTGTGTTCCCATTATTGAATCTTGTGTTCATCAGGAACTTTTCGATTCTTACAAAGGTAACCAAAGCGCAACCTTAAAGTATCACATGCGTGTTGCCAACCCATAGGAGGGAAAGGATGAGAAGGAAACAGAGAGGGAGATGGGAGATGAGGCCTACAGAGCTCTCACTCATTGCGCGAAACGCAACCGACTGATACTGTTACTTTACGCCGATTTTCTGTGAAAGGGTACTACTTCTCGAGTCGAGCCAACACATATGTGCTGGGAGAAGTATGGCTCTACTAATAAACTACTTTATATTTCTAATTGATCAGAAGTAAGGCTTACTTTACCTAGTCAAGAATAAGTTAAAATTTAAACTGAATTTATATAAAAATCCCTATAAATAGTATCGAGGTCGTTAGCAAATGCAGCTGTCTGTAGATAGCCTTATACGTATATTTTACTTGATTTGACCTTTTCAACAGATTTGTGGGAAACGGAACTGGTTGAATGTAAGTGATCACGAATGATTCGGCCATTTGACCATTAGGATGCTAAAGTTTTTATTATTCCAACATTATAAACTCGCTTTTTATTGTATTTAATTATGTGTGTTACTATGTCAATCTGTTGTAGCACACTGAGTGATTTTTTTATATGCTTTGTAAGGAAAATTTTTGTTAGTGGTATTTAGTTGGAAAATAGCCATGTCCTCCCAGAAGTGTACCAGCTTGAACGGGTAATACTACCGGAAAATCGGCGTAAAGTAACAAAATCAGTAGGTATTTTTGCGTTTCGTGCGATGAGTGAGAGTTCCGGAGATCGAATCTCGCACCCCCTCTGTTCCCTTCTCCTTCCTTCACTTCTATCCGTTGGGTTTTCCGGTGTCGGGATGTGATGAACTTATTGCCCGCTGTTGGGATAATCTCTGTGACAACAGCGATTATTCCACCAGTGCCTTCAGTCACACTGATGGCCGGTCTTTTGTTGCTAGCGCCCGTCTAGGTAGATACCACCGCCGTGTCAAATTTTCTACCGCCAAGCAGTAGTGTCTTAGGCTTTACTGTGTTCTAGTTTGATGGTCACTCTAGGCTATTGAAATTACTGAGAAAAGAAGATTTGAGAACCCATATCTCGAGGTCGACAACGCGTGAATGGCATCTACTAATAGTGTTGCAAGCGCTCATAGGCTACGGCAACCGCTTACCATCAGGTGGGCCGTATTCATGCTTGCCAACTTAGTAACATAAAAAAATAATCCATCTGTGTTGCTGGTGACAGTAAAACTACTTCAGCACACGATATTAGCATGGTATAATGGCGTCGGGATGTTTTAATGGCGTCGGGATGTGACGACCCCATCGCCCGCTGTTGGGATAACCTCTGTCACAACAGAGATTATTCCACCAGTGCAATCAGTCACACTGGTGGTAGGTCTTTTGTTGCAAGAGGCCAGCTAGGTAGGTATCACCGCAGTGTCCAATATTCTGCCGCCAAATAGTAGTGCTTAGGCACTACTGTGTTCCGGTCTGAAGGGCATTGTACGCTAGTGAAATTACTGGGCGAACGAGATTTAAGAACTAATATCTCGAGGTTGGCAACGCGTGAGTGGCACCTACTAATGGTGCTGCAAGCGCTCATAGGCTGCGGCAGCCACTTACCATTAGGTGGGCCGTATGCTTGTTTGCCAACTTCTAACATAAAAAAAAAAAAAAATGGTGGTTTTATAATCTATGATCTTAATTAACACTTCTTATCTGATGCTGAATCAATACAATAAACAGACACTAGCTTTATAGTTTTCGTTACGAAAGTCTTAACATGAAATTGATTTAGTTCGAGGTACGTCGCAATGACAAGTTAAATTTATTCCGCGTGCAAGTATGCGAAGATTTGATGTATGATTATTTGTAATGGACCTGAAAATTTAAGATTGCGACTTTAAAGGCAACGATTTCGAAGCCTACATTAAACATAAGTGCCTATCGGGAGACATATTTGGTTTTGACGACGACATATTTGGCATTAATGACGACGTTGTAACGTAGCGGTAGAGGAACTGCCTTAAGCGCCACAGGTCGCAGGTTCGATTCCGTTCGAAGCAGATGTTTGTATTGACCATACAGGTATGTGTTCCGTGGGCTGTTACTATGTATGTAAGTATGTTCTTCAATAATTTATTATTAAAGCAATACCTATACAACGTTGTCAATCTGGCTAGCAACAAATTTAAGTATCAAAGATAAGTCCAAACAGCCCTTGAGAAATGGCTTCATTCACCTGAGACTTACACACGAATCTTTATGACCATTATCCATACAACATTTTATCTTTTTTATTTATTTAGCCTTGGGGACATGTAACTGTACCTGATCGCCAGTGAAAATAGAGACCGCTGCACTAGCCGTCCACGCTCTGCTTACCTAGAAGTTCCAACTGGTTACGTCGAAACGTGGCTGGCGAGCAGTCACCAGACCAGCAATGGAGCACTACTAGGATTGGCGAATATACAATAATAGCATATCTTAGATTTTTTACGACATACACGTTTCTTCACGATGTTTTACAAATAAAGCACTTGAAACTCAGAAGTGCTTGCCCGGATTTGTATCGGCGAGCTTCGGGCAATATCTACGTTTTCTATCACTTGGGCCATCAAACTCAAACTCAAACTCAAAATATTCTTTATTCAAATAGGCTTTTAAGCGCTTTTGAATCGTCAAATATACAGTCTGCTATGTCCGCCTAAGTGAAGCTACCGCCGATTCGGAAGGTAGATTCTGCAGAGAAGAAACGGCAAGAAACTCTACAGTTACTCTTTTCAAAAATCGAGGTCCTGACTATATAATATCTATAGTTTATTTATTTATGGTTTAACTTTTTTTAACATCAATATTTGTTGCTCGCATAAACTTGCAACAAATTTATAATGAGTTGCCTTATCGTTCGTGCTGTCGTATAGACAGCTACGTTCGAAGTGCGGTTTAAATTATATCTCGTTCATCAGTCAGTCGATTATGTCGTATTGCGACAGCTAATTAGGACATAGCCTTAAAACAGCACATGAGAACATAACTCGTCATAAAATCGCTTATGATCCAATCCTTTTTATAGCAAAAAGATTAAAGTACATAAAAACAGACCCCTAATATCTATCGTAAAAACCCAGTCATTCATAACTCAACTGTGCAATTTTTTTCGATAAAAAACTACAAGATTAAAAAATCTTATGTAACATTTCCGCATAATTAATCCATTCAGGTGTTGTATATAAATATAACTAAGTATGTAGATGTTATATTTTATGTCATGAGGGTTGGCAAACAAGCATAGAATCAACCTGATGGGAAGCAGTCACCGCAATCTATGCAATACTTAAAGTATCACATGCGCATTGCTCACCCAAGGGATAAGGATGAAATGGGAAAAAAATAGGAACCAGAGGGATTGGGACTCCTGCTTTACTCACCGCATGAAACGCTACAGTACAGATACTGTCACTTTACGCGAATTTCCTGTGAGAGGGTAGTAATTCTACGGTCGAACCATTTGTGATGCGAAGATTTTTTTATTTTTTTATTTTTTTTTTTATGTTAGAAGTTGGCAAACAAGCATACGGCCCACCTGATAGTAAGTGGCTGCCGCAGCCTATGAGCGCTTGCAGCACCATTAGTAGGTGCCACTCACGCGTTGCCAACCTCGAGATATTAGTTCTTAAATCTCGTTCGCCCAGTAATTTCACTAGCGTACAATGCCCTTCAAACCGGAACACAGTAGTGCCTAAGCACTACTATTTGGCGGCAGAATATTGGACACTGCGGTGGTACCTACCTAGCCGGCCTCTTGCAACAAAAGACCTACCACCAGTGTGACTGATTGCACTGGTGGAATAATCTCTGTTGTGACAGAGGTTATCCCAACAGCGGGCGATGGGGTCGTCACATCCCGACGCCTTTAAAAGATTGTGGCTGTACTATTACTACATACAGCTAAGTACATTTTAAATCAGTCGCTTAACTTTAAGCGATAAATTACCTAATTGTATAAAAAGTTAAACACATTTGTAATAAAGATCTCATACATAATTTATTTCCAATTATAAGCAAGTGAACAATTTTCTCAGCTTCTAGAGATTTAATGCGTGTTCGTGACGATGTGCTTCATGTACACATTAGGGATAATACAGACTTAATCGCAGCAGTTCGTAAATACAATATTTTTATTTTAATAAACGGAAAAGCAAAATGTATCATGGCAACATAATTACAATAAATATTATTATCTTCTTTATTTCGTAATATAAATAATATAATTGGCTCATAACTTTTGCGTTATTTTAAATGAAATTTAAAGCAAAAGACGGTCGTATTACTGCTTTTAGTCATTGTCTGTCTTGGTTTCAATTACTCCGTAACAGATATACAGATATTTTTGTTCATTCTTCGCAATCAAGGGATTGTTTATTACTAAATTAAATAGTCATTGTTGATATCATAAACCTTCAAATATAAATCACAGACAAGTTACTTCAATAGAACGCTATTTCTTTCCTTAATCTTTCTTTTTTTACATCACGATGTAAGCAAGGCTCACGTGATGGAAATTATCACCAAAGCTTGCGTACGTGGGCAATACTACTAACAGATGTATTGCTAACTTTAGTGAAAGAAAAATTAGAAATAGGAAATTCTTTAACTGGCGCTTCTGCTCCTCGTAAGCAGATGTTTTAAGGTTTGTCTTTTAGATAGCTCAACAATACTTTTGTTTTAATTTATGTCAATCAAATAATTCTTTTAAAAATATTTTTTGATTATGATGTTCAAAGAAAACCTGGAAATTATTTTGTAATGTAGATAAAATCTATGATTTTAAAAATATTACTAACGTTCATACTTTAAATTTTGTTTTATACAGCAAATTCTAAAAAATAATAAATAAGCTTTATAAAAATATAGTGTACGTAATTATAATTATTAATACGTGAAAAAAGACTTTGTGCCTCTTTATGAAGCATTATTTAGTGCTCAGTTTTTGAATAGAATAATAACTTTAAAGTTTATAAGGAGAAAGAGTGCAGAAAGTTAAAAAATCACTATAATAATGGTTTTAATTACATTCAATTATTAAAATCAAAAACGATTTCTTGCATTAACGCTGTCAATATCAACCATATGTCTGTATTATTGCATTTTAGTAAATTCTCTATGAAACCTGAACCGTTACACTACAGGTAATGTATATTAAGAAACAAGTATTTTCTTTATTAATAGTATAATATAAGAAACTGCTTATAGTTAAATTGATTTTTTTTTCACACTCAAAAATCATAAAGAAGCCCATAGAAACCAACCATTTATAATAAAAATCTGTAATATATAATCAAAGCGCGCGTACAAGTGCGTATAAATGTATGTCCACCCACGCTCATCTTCACGCCATTTATAGTATTACATTTCTAACCAAACTTGGTCATAAGTTGTTCGTCCTAACCGTATTTGTGAGATGAATCTTCAGATCCAAGTCTGGACTAAATAGATAATAACCTTATGTAATATTTAGCTTGTTAGCGCATATGGTATGGATGCATTGGAATTTTATGACCATATGGGGCGATGTTTGCATGTATACCAGCCTCTTGCAACAAAATACCTACAATCAGTGTGACTGATTGCACCAGTGAAATAATTTCTGCTGTGATAGAGATTATCCTAACAGGGGGTTGTGAGGTCGTCACGTCCCGACGCCTAAAGATTGAAGATATTGAAGACGTGTCACAAGCATTGACTATAGCCGAATGAAGTTATTTGTGACTAACTTCGTGTCATTGTATTTGTTGAATTTATGATGGAGAAACAGAGAGTCTTTGATATTTAATCTAGCGCTATTATATATAACTAGCGGCCCGCTCCAGCCTACGTCATTCACTGAAAAAATGATTAAAATCGATCGCGTAGTTTGGATTTATTCATTACTGCCCGTGGCCCGCACGCGTTAAATGTAATTATTTACGACATCACATTAGAAACCTCCAAAATTATTTTTTTTTCTTCATTATTTAATGGATGTTATTATACATATAAACCTTCCACTTCAATCACTCTATCTATTAAAAAACCGCATCAAAATCTGTTGCGTAGTTTTAAAGATTTAATCATACATAGAGACAGAGAAAGCGACTTTGTTTTATACTATGTAGATATGACGACGTTGTGGCTCCCATCCCATGGAAAGATAAAACCAAATATCTAGGCGTCATACTCGACAACAGACTTACCTTTGAAGCTCATATCCGCAAGGCACGCGATAAAGCAGCGTTCGTTTTGGGAAGATTGTATGCGATGTTGGGCAGGCGGAGTAAACTGTCCCTTAGAAATAAGGTGACATTATACAAAGCTTGTATACGTCCCATACTGACCTACGCGAGCCCTGTTTTTCGCATGTCCACGCCAGAAGAATTAATCAATTACAAATAATTCAGAACCGTTTCTTACGCATGGCCTCGGGCTGTCCGTGGCACGTTCGCAACGTAGATCTCCATAGCGACTTTGAAATCGATTCGATCCCCAAACATTTGAAGCGCTTATCGCAAAACTATTTCGATCAAACTACTTTCCATCCAAATCCTTTGATTAGACATGCTTGTATCTACACAGACCGATGTAACCAACCGACAAAAGTAAGTCGTCCTAAGCACGTCCTGCAAGACCCTGACGATAGGATTACATTAGAAAATGCCCTTACACAGCACAGACACGCACACAACACCGTCCTCGCCGGCGAGGACGAGGTCCTTTGTTTCGCACGTCGCGTCGCGCTCACACCGTCGGGTGAGTCTATCGTATAGAATGCGCTCGGAGCGCTGCCTCCATCTCCGATGGCGTCCTTAGCCGTGGTTCGGCTTCGCAGGAGGCACCCTAAGGACGGAATCAAATTTGAGCCCCCGTGAGGGCTGTCCCTTTATCACGGCTGAGTCTCTGTACTCGCCCATCAACGTAGCGATATTTTATGTATAAAGCGGCGCAGCGCACTCAAAATGAAGTTTTTCAGTTTTGCACATTTAATGGGAAAAGTACAATCACCTAATTGCAGCGTATGTAATAAAAGAGAAGATGTGTATCATTTATTAGTGGAGTGTATAAGAGACCAAGCAGAGAGGCGGCAGTTCCATAGTATTATACAGTATAATAGGTTAGATTTAGGTTTTTTTAACAGTATACTTGCTTCACCACTGTCGGATGAAGCAAGATTATTATTACATTTTGTAAAAATTTTAGTTAAGAATCGTTTATAATATTTTTTGGTTTAGAGGTCCCTATGAGGGTGACATATTCTGTTAAGAAAAAACCTCAATAAATTTGAAGATTAAAAAAAAATGAAGTTTTTTTAGAGATTTGATTGCCTGTTGGTCGTTGAGTGTGTAGCGTTTTTTATTATTGCTTATTACTTTTTACTATAGTAGACCCAGGAGTAGAGAGGAGCATTCCCCCCGCTAAAATAGACCGGCTCGACCGGGGAAGTACTTCCCTGTCAGTGAGAGCGCCGGAGACGCAATTTACCACCCCCTCTGTTCCCATCCTTTTCTTCATCCCTCCTCTCCTGTAAGGTCTCTGTTACCAACGCGCATGTGATACCTTAAGTATTGTACGCATTAATAGATCGCGGTGACTGCTTACAATCAGGCGGACGGTATGAGTGCTGGCCAACTAACATAATTATTTTTAAAAAATTCAAATTATGGCGCAACAAAATTTTTGTATTCATAGTGCCAAGAATTCATTCATTGTTTAAGCAATCGTGCTTCCTTGTAAGGTTGGGATTAGTCGTAATTACAGTAATAACGTAGCAAAATGATTTACAGAACGTAATTTGTCTAAATCTAGACTAGAATATAAGTAGCGTCGACTATCATTAGGCCGAATATTAATCAAGTCTGGAACTCAGGAAGACCTTAATTTAATTAAGGTTATTTTTTTATAATTTTAGTGACACCGTTGTGGTTTTATGAGTAGCGAGTCTGCCTTTAGTCTTCACGCTTGCGGGTTCGATCCTCGCTCGGGCAGATGTTTTTTAAAATTTCTGTTTCGGTCTGGGCATTTGTCCGTGTGGGTCTCCCCACCGTGCCTCGGAGAGCACGTTAAGCTGTCGGTCGCGGTTGTCATCACGGAACATCTGATAATAATCGTTAACTCTTGATAAGTAAATTACTTTTATCTAATGAGTTACTGGTTCGCCCTTAGGATGGACGTCAGGTGGCATTCGCTCTGTGTAAAAACTAGTAACCTATCAAATCCGGATAAGAGTAATAAGCAGACCCTGGGTAAATAAAATACCGGAAATATTGCTAGGACGAAGAAGATTTTTCATAATTTTAGTAGTTTAGATGTTGACGACCATCGTGGCGTGTTGGTAACGATAGGCTCGTCTGGTTCCCTTAGTCTGGAACCCCGCTCGGGGCGGATACATAAATAAACGCTACACACTCAACGGCCCCCATTAGGATAGTGATATCCTGTGTCGGGGTCCGGAAACATTCACAGTGACAAGGACAAATAAACCCAGACCGGAAAATATGCTTGCATGGTCAATACAAACATATTATGCTCCGAGCGGGAATCGACTTGTGGCGTTTAAGGCAGGTTCGCTACCACTGCGCCACAACGTCTTCAAAAATATAGCCTATGTCATTCACTGAAAAAATGATTAAAATCGATCCAGTAGTTTTGATTTATTCATTACTGCGCGTGGCCCGCACGCGTTAAATGTAATTATTTACGACATCACATTAGAAACCTCAAAATATTTTTTTTTCTCCACTATCATATAAACCTCTTCAATCACTCTATCTATTAAAAAAAAAACACAACAAAATCCGTTGCGTAGTTTTAAAGATTTAAGCATACATAGGGATATAGGGACAGAGAAAGCGACTTTGTTTTATACTACCTAATGATAGTGATATATACATTATCGAGAAACCCGAAAATATGAAACTGAAAAATTCATGTCAAAGAGCATTAACGGTAAAAACTTTAACAAATAAAATCATAATATGCAAATATTTGTTATCATTAATTACTTATCTCTGCATCTAATATATACACTTCAACGGGCTTGTAACATTGAAAAGATTTTAGAAAAGTATTTAAGCTACTTCTGATCTATCGATTTCTGGTACTTCTATTCGATCAGATTTTTGGTACATTTCAATTAACTTTAAAATTACTATATAAAATAAAAAAAACTTGAGAGGTGTCAAGGGACACCCGGATGGAACGAAGTTCCTTTCGATTAATTAGTGAAGGAATTGTAATAAAATTTTATTTTTTTAAGTTATAATAATATTTTTTTATTATTAACATTATTTATTATTTACAAAAACCTGTATACACTCAACAAAAATAATCGTCGCGACACCACACTGTTCAATGCGAAATAGAAATGAAAATATCTGGCTTGCTTTCTATAAGAGAGAGAGACAGACAGAGAAACGACGCCGCACAGCTTACAATAGCTTACTATAGCAAAAAGTGTCGTGACAACTTTTCGTAAGAATTTTTCCGTCTAGCCCCCTTTCACAACGCGCGATAAGGAACTTCGTTCCAATAAATATCTATAAATTGTTCTTTTAAGAATTTGTTTTTTCAGTGTGTCTGTTATTGCGTTGCCAAGCTCTGAGTTGGCTTGTAAGTTGGTTTTACTTTCAGAAATTTCTAATATCTTTCTTTTTGACCGATTTCAAAGACGGAGGATGCTCTTGGGATTTCGATTGTATATTTTTTAATGTTTGTTACTTAACTTTCGACTGGGTGAACCGATTTTGATGAATGTTTTTTATTTGAAAGCTGGTGCTTCTCGTGTCCCATTTCGACACCAATTTGATTCAGCTCGGACAATAGTATTAATGACAAACAAAAACTAAATTTGCATTTATCATTATAAATAAATAATCGCTACACACTCAACGGCCCCCATTAGGATAATTATATCCTGTGTCGGGGTCCGGAAACATTCACAATGACAAGGACAAACACACCCAGACCGGAAAACATGCCTGTACGATTAATACAAACATCTGCTCCGAGCGGGAATCGAACCCGCAACCGTCGAGGCTTAAGGCAGACTCGCTACCCACAACGCCACAACGGTGTCAATTAAGTACTATCATTCAAAACTAAAAGGCAAAAAAAAAAAATATTTTGTAGAATTATAGAAGTCGGTTCCATATGTGTTGATATTTTACTTAGAGGTCGGTATTTTTTTCATATGACTATTCCCTATATTTTCCCAAGATCTGTGGGCTTACCATGTACGCTTATTGCGATTCATGTTAAGCATTAATATAATTATATATGGACGCAAATAAGCTATACCATGTCAACCCACAAAATTGTAAAAACTGAGTTATATATAGGGTTTTAAGCTTTAAAACTTGTAAAAAAGTCATTTTTTCAATCATGCAATTTATGTATTTTTAAACGTTTTGGGTTATATCATATACAAAATATGCAGTTTGTATACTTATTTTTAGTGAAAATAAGTAAAATAACTTACATAAATCTGAAATTGCCAAAAACTTGACCAATACATAAAAAAATTAATATAAAGCAAGTTGTTCAAAATTTTCAAACGCGTTTTTCTCGAAATGACCCTCGTGCGGGTTGACATGGTATTGCTTATTTGGGTCCATATATTCTATTGTTGTATAAAACCCGTTATGTTTGATTCCAACAGACATTTTGCTGGTTTTTTGTTTATTATTCAAAAGTAAGTTCAGAAGCTTTTCTGGTTTCAACAGAAAACATAATGGCTGTAGTGAAATGTGATACTATCCAAGGAAAGGGTAAATTTTGAATATTTTCTTTTTTAATATCGCTCTGTATTGAGTGATTTTTTTGTGTAAAATTTTTCTCAAAACTTTTCCTGTGTATTTTTATTGTGTCTGCACAAAGACTATCTCAGTAATTTGTGGATTTGTTTTAATATAAATAAGAAATAGAAATTTGCTATAAAACATTTATTTATTATCATATTTACAAAATTTATAAACTTCCGTTTATATTTTTTAATACATTTTATACCACCTTAAGCCTAGTACTGTCCATTTACATAGCCTTGTAAAATCTAGAACTTATAACTAGTAAGTATTTAAAGAAACGAAAGAAACCAGAAGGATGTTATTGAGATCATTAATGAAGATGAGAGGCAAGAAAGACTGTGTAAATAGACGTAAATGAGTATTGAAGTCAGCGCACGGCAGTGCAAAGCCAAGTTCTTTGATACTGCCTAGCATTTGTACAAAGCGTCATAAAAAGGTCCATCGCTTGAGTCGTCGTCATTATCAATAGAGGGCGCTATAAATAAAATAACAATATTTTGTTTTAAAAAAATATTAACAACGTTTCGTTTTGATACTCATTATTTTTTTTTTTTTCAAATAAGTCTTCGGTGGTGTTCGTGTCACAAAAACGATGCTAATATTTTTTATAATCCCTCATTTAGTAACGGTAGCCGGTTTGTGAGTTGAAGTTTCCATTGCCAGAGCCTCTGGGACCAGCGTTGGGTGCAAGATATTGACGAGACGCAGCACCACCGAATGTAGATTTGGTGCCGAAACCGGAAGCGCCGGCACCTGAGCCGCCGAAACCAGAACCGCCAGCTGATCCACCGAATCCAGAACCTCCAGATCCACCGAAGGCAGATGATCCACCGGTAGCACCGCCGAAGCCGCGGGAAGGAGCGCCGTATTGGCTTGATGGCGCGGAGTATCCACCCTGACCGGAGTAACCACCAGCACCGGCACCAGCGCCTTCACCGCGGTATGAGCCTAAAAAAAGAATTAAAATCAGTACTAAAATTTTACTAACATGGGTACAGTTGTATCATTGACTAATTGATCTATAAACACATTTGATTGCGTAAGTGAACCCGTGGCGTCCCACTATGGTGCAAGGTGGATCGTAGGATTGTAGTGGGTATTACTTAGCTCGATTAGCGAGCGGTGAGTCCCATACTACCGCTACTTGTAGTAGTGCGCGTAAATGCGTTTCGTAAATTTTTAACGTTAAAAAATAGCTTACATATAAGAAGGCGCATCTTAATTATAATATATTTGTTACTACATAAGTAATGTACGAATTTGTCTAAAAGTTAGACAACCGCAAATCAAATCGTCAAAACAACCAAATAATTAAGCTATTAATATAACCAACAATTTAATAGCGTCAAGTTCTAGTTTAAATACAAAATTACTGTTTTCGAACTTTGATAATAATCATAACAAGTGAGGCGGTAAATCGTGAATTATTTTCAATTGCGCCACAACTGTTTCGCACATACATGCTGAGATGATTACTTGTGAGCCACTAAACACACGATTGGATATATTATTATTTTAATATCAAGCCTTATTAAGGATGATTTCATAACGATTTGCAATTGACTAATGACTTATTAATACAAATTAACTGTTTAGCTGCGATTCAGCGGGAAATGTAGCTAGCCTTCATGCCACCATCCCCCGTTGACATGATTTGTACAGTTATAAATTTACTGTTTAAATAACTGTAACTGTTTAAATACGATAGTAAATAAACATTTTATTTTCTATTCTTCTATTATCTCTATTCAAAACACTATTACGTGATGTTGCTCTTATAGTTAGCCCATTATTTAGACTAAATTTAAGTGCATTTTATGAAACATATTTTTTATATCTCGTTGTTTTCCTGGCCCCAACATACAGTCTCTTCCGAAATACGCTCAAGGTTGTGATCGGAAACGAATCAGATTCAAATCGTAAAGATGACCTTTGCACGATGCACACCTTTTACTTACATTATCTGGAGCAAAATTTAATGCTTTTCAATTTGACCTTGATAATTGAACTTTTGTACTTATATGGAATGTTTTTGAACTTTTGTTCATGATCTTTGGAGATCCTCAAAGGAAGAAGGGTAAAAGATATTTACTGTTTTCCTCATAAATACGGTATATTATACGGTAGTAGAGCCATGCTTCTCTCAGCACAAAACAACAGTATCATTAGGTACTGTTGTGTTTCGTCTGAAGAGTGAGAGCGTCGGAGGCCCAATCTCCCACCCCCTCTATTCCATTCCTTTTTTATACCTTCTCATCCCGTCCCTCCTGTTCCTTGGGTTGGCAACGCAAGCGTTCTTAGGTTGCGGTGACTGCTTACCATCAGGCGGACCGTATGCTTCTTTGCTAGCCATCATGACATAAAAATCCCTGTATTCGTCCTGTTGTGTATCTGTCCTCCTTTTTCCTACCTCCTCCCCAATTCTATTTATTTCTCTTTCTAAGTTATCACTGACCACCTACTAGCCGTTGGTAGGTAACATCATGGTATTATAAACTTTATTAACTATCTTTATTTCTGTCTTTGTCCGAGTTATTTGTTGATATAAAAACGTCATATTTTCTCAAATTTGAAAGTGACTGACATAGCTTGCGACTTATGAGAGCATTACAAAAGTTTAGGAGCGCTCCTAAAACCGTTTAAAGCACAAATGTATAACAACTTAGTTATTTCTTTTAGACATTTAAGATGATGGATATATTCCACATATAACAATGACAAAAGTGAACGCAAAATTGTTGAAATAACTATATTGTTGCGGTATGCAAGACATATGATAGTTAAGTGTAAATTGCTTTAAAATTGTTTCGAAATATTCCCTAGTATTGTACCGTCTTCCTTATTTCATCATATTGCAAATAATATATCAAATTATGGAGAATGTTACTTAATATCATATTATAATGACCGTTGTGGCGTGTGAAGTGAGCCTGCTTTGAGCCTCGTTTGGAACATATGTTTGTTTACACATGTTATAAATCTGCTTCGGTCTGGGCGTTTCTCCTTGTGGGTCACTCGGTCCCGGTCGTTATCACAACATCTGATAATAATCGTCAACTCTTGATAGGTAATTTTCTCTTATCCAATGAGTTACGTGTTCGTCATTCGGGTTCAATTCAGGTTAAGAGTATAAGAAGACCCTGGGTAAAATACTGGGAATAATAATAAATAAACAATAAACGCTACACACTCAACGGCCCCCATTAGGATAATTATATCCTGTGTCGGGGTCCGGAAACATTCACAATGACAAGGACAAACACAACCAGACCGGAAAACATGCCTGTACGATTAATACAAACATCTGCTCCGAGCGGGAATCGAACCCGCAACCGTCGAGGCTTAAGGCAGACTCGCTACCCACAACGCCACAACGGTGTCAAATGCTAGTAAGAAGAAGAAGACTTAATATAATATTAAATACTGTTTGAAAATTTATAACATTAGCTTCTGCATGTGATTTGCACTCTACGGGGCTTAGCAGCGGAGCTTTGGTCGAGCCATTTATTTAAAGAAATAATTTCACAAAACGATGCTTATCTTTGCAGTGAACCGTTTTATCAAAAGTGTAAATTTTCTCACAATTCTTTACATATTTTTAATTGATTTTTAGTGTTTCGAAACGGTTGATGTTGACTTCTTTCAATTAAATATTATACAATGTTAATTATGCATTAGCGGAAGGCTGTTTCATTGGATGAAAGCTTACATAAAGGACTTGACCTAGTTAAAAATATGCCATTCTCGCAATGGTACATACATAATTATTTATTCAAACCTCAATAGCTTAATCGTAGACGGGCTGACTTATTTAACGCGAGAGTTGTGGGTTCGATCCTAACCCCCCTTGGATTATTCGTAATATTCTATAAAAAACCATATTAAATCAATGATAGCTTATACGACTTTAACTAAGAAAAACGGCATATTGTGATTTTTTTGAAATTTGTTTTCAAAGAATTACCCCGATTTAAGGTAAACCCTCCCTAACTATTCCCTAACTCTTAAGTCTTTAACCAGATCTTCATAAAAATATGCGGCTTCCTTGAAAGGATAATGTACTAAAAGAAAAATTAAAATTATTAAAATTCCTAAATAAAACTACTACGCCAGAATAACCACAAGTAAGATATGACATAAATAAGATTATTTATCTAAAAGCTGTATAAAAATGTATAATATTTGCAATGGACATTCGAGCTAATGTGAGAATTTAACAGTTCAAAGCTATTCCTTATCAAGTTAAAGATAACATTATTTGTTAGTAGTTCCCATACTCTCGATGTTACATTAAATAACTTTGTCACTAGATGATAACATCTTAGAATTAACAAAACGGACGTGGCGAAATCATTTAGACTTAATTGTTGCTTAAATACAACAACTACTTTTAATCTATACCAATATTATAAAAAAGAGTTTTCCTTTTGAGCTGCGCTGCGTAAACAGTTAAAGTTAAGCAAAAATGATGTATGATGGAATTGTTCCCCTTTAAAAGTTCTTAACAAAAGTCTGCGACAGTATACTTGTATCTTTTAAGGTTAACTCACTTAAACCTTTTTTATGGTAATAAAATTTGTTATATAACGTCACGCTACGAAACAGTTACCGTAAAGGCGGGTGAAACCGCGGGTACATCTAGTGATTAGATTAAGTCGAAAAAAATTAATAGCGTGGGAATTTTTGAATAATAGAAATATTTTGTATCTTAATTATATTTTGGTAATTAAAGGCGTTAATTAACAAGATTTTTCTGTGATTAAAGTCTTAATTTAAGTTAGGAACTAGCTCCGGTTTCACGAACGTTGATCAAACCCATGTTAACTTAACATAGCAAATACTAAACGCTCATTGGTTGCCTGTTGATCATTAATCTTTAAATGAGCGTTCTATATTTCGTATGTTAAGTTGACATGAATTTGATCAAAGTACGAGAAACCGGTGCTAGATATTGTTTCATTGAATACTTTTCTTTTAATTTAATATTTATATCGAAAATCATTATATTTATTATATTATTATTTGTCAAAAGCCATTAACAATTTTTTTCCATCTAAAGACTTTATCAAGTAAACGAGCTATTTCAAAATCAGTAGCGCATCTCGTTTCGCAAACGGCCATAATGCGAGTTCTCATGCAAGAGATGATATTAGAATTACTACACCAGCCCTTGATTTGAACATGAATTTATTTTGACATACTATATTATGGTATATGGTATATGTCAAAACAAATACATCATATTTTTTAAATCCGCCAAGCCGTTTAAAACTCTAAATGTAAATGTACTTGATAATCTTTATCGCTTAAAAAAAGGATGAATGAAAACCTAAGAACAGATGCATTGGTCACACGATTTTAATCTAGATTTTGCCCCTAAATATCTCACTAGCTTTGCTCTTTGCGAGGTATTAAAAATGTCCCTAATAGAGTATTATTGATGCGCTGTAAGCAATTGATTCATAAATAAAATCCAATATGAAAGTAATCGTTTAACCAGCGAAGTTCCCGACTATGATGAAGTAATACATTGCGCTCAGCATCTACGAGGCACGCTATTTATCTGTCATAGTTTATATAATATTATGACACCCGCAAATGAAATTATATCTCATCTCTGGGTATAATTCTGTGTTTAATTCTACAATATTACACTGATATTATAGTCTAAGTTATTCGTTTGGATATCTATTATTTTATAAGTAATATACATTGACGACGTTATGACACAGCGTTAGCGAACCTGCGTTATGCGCTAGATGGTTCATTTTCCTCTCGGAGCAGATATTTGTATTGATCATACAGTCATGTTTTCCGGTGTGGGTGTTTTTGTCCTTGTCATTGTGTATGTTTCCGAATCCCGACACAGGATATAACTATCGTCATGTGGGCTGTCGAGTGTGTAGTGTAAGATTATCGCTCTTAAAACTTTTAGCTAGTGTAAATATGTCCACAAAAAATGCAATTCTGTTTAAGATTTTTTCATGTATATATACAATAAATTAAAGTTTACTAGTTTTGGCTACGTTATGATAAGCCATTTGGATTGAATGGAAAATCTAGAATTCACACGCGGTAGAAATGCAATTTTGTATTCTGGTAAATTTTTAAAAGAATGATATGAATACACTATGGAAGTAACAAACAGGGAGAGATAAAGAGAGAGAACGAGAGAAAGAGCGATTGACCGTAAATTTTTTATAGATTGAAGTAGAGAAAAACGAAAATGAGAGAGTTAAAGAAACATTTTATGTTGTCTCTTTATCGTTACACTTTTTTGTTTCATAAAATCCTATTCAAATTATGGCAGGAATTAATAAAACATTCAAAAACGTGAAAATTATTTTAACTTACGAAGATCAGATTCGGTAGCATCAAGAATTTACTCGTTCACGATTTCGACCAATTGCTTGGAACAAATGGAACGCAGAGGCTCCTACATTCACTTTCAGGATTAACCTTTTTAAAGGATGTGAACACATTGCTGGTATCGTTCGCCACGCCTCGAACACGTCTAGTGGTCACGACGCCAATATTCTAGCGATTTCTGATATCATTGAATGATGTAACTTTCATAATATTCAAGTGTAATTTAATATTTTAAAAAAATTAAGCTTTTTAAACGCTACACACTCAACGGCCCACATAAAGATGGTGATATCCCATTGTGCTCATTTTCAAAAATTGTAAACAATTTTCGATAAGTCTTATTTTAAGGCATAATAAAATTGAAACACTTCAAATGATCTGTGACAAGTTAATAACATATTTGAAAGTGGGAGTAAAAAAGGAACGTGTATTTGTAACACATTGTAGCTAAATTAAAATATACAAAACAGTGATTAGCTGTTGTGGTATTACTTAGACAATTAAAGACCGACCTCTGCCCACCTGCCCCAGTTCCGTGCCTAACGATCATGCGAATTGTTGCAACTTGGGGCATCTTTATCACGTGTAATGTATGTAGTGTGACCTCATCTTTATTTTAAAAGTGATCAACTTATAAATTAAAATGCTATTTTTCGTAATATATTAAATTAATATTTTCATTTCTGGTCATTTAACTAATTTGAAATTTTCGATGAATGGATGGAATGATGGATGTTTGATACTCTTTCATGCAAAAACTACAGAACAGATTTGGACGAAATATGGTACACACATATCTTATTACCTGGATTAACGTTTAGGATATTTTTTTATCCCATAAATATCAAAAAACTACAGTTATTGCGGAATAAATTTGAGATTCTAAAAACATAAAGCCTACTACTTTAAAACAAGTGAATATGAAATTTAAAATTCCGAAATATGAAGTCTTCAACTAGTATTTTAATATCATCCTACATTACTGGCACTGATCACAGATGAACTAATAGCCATAACAAGGTTGAACCGTGGTTGTATTCCATATTTAGTTGAAAATTACCGCGATCTTTATATTATAGTAGGCTCTAGCAATTAGTGGTTAAGTTGATGACAATCATACTAACCGAGATATTGCGAATTCATCCTCATTAAACAAGGTGGGTCATGTTTTTGTATCATCAAACCAGTACCGGGTTTTTTGTGTTCGATTAGCAAAAACCTAAGTATGTCTTATAAAGTAAGTATTGACCCAGTAAATTACATAATGACCATACAAAAAAATTATTAATACACTTTAATAACAATGTTGCTCAATTTATAAGCAAATTATGTTAAAAAAAAAACAATTTAGAGTTCCGTGCCAAAAATGGAACTGTCCTGCCTGTCCATCTGTATGCTACAGTCATTTTACTCGGAATCTCTATTTATACGAAATTTAGTAAATAGGTGTATTCTATGAACCGCTACAGAATTTTGTAGTGAAATAATAAAATATTTAAGAAGTGTGTTTGTTTTTGTTAATTGATTTTCAGTCGATATGATTTAGAACCGACTATCTGTTATAATTTTTGGATTCATATCTAATAGATATTAGTAAAGTATGACTCACCATCATCAATGATGCCAGCGGCTTCATCACGGGCGTTCTGTTCCAGAGATTTCAAGATAGCCTCAGGGATGGGGGGAGAAGTAGGCAGATGAGCACCACGAGGTTGGTAACCGTTCTCATCAGCGGTGTAAGTTATGCTGTAGTCCTGACCATCATCACCCTTGTACGCGAAGCTACCCTGAGATTGGACACCGTTAGTGGCAACACCAGACGCATCAGCTCTGATACCGTTAGATGTTTCGAAATCATAAGAGAATCCTTCAGCGGTTACTTCATTGTTCAATCTTAGGATTTGGGCATTGGCATCAGCGGAGTTACTCCTGCCTCCATAATTGCCTTGGTAACCACCAGCTCCTGCTCCAGCACCGGCTCCTCCAAATCCAGCGCCACCACCAAATCCAGCGCCACTTCCAAAGGCACCTCCAGCACCGGCTCCAGAACCAGCTCCACCGAATCCAGCGCTTCCAGCTCCTCCTCTACCGAAGCCTGATCCAAAAGCTCCAGCTCCTGAATCTGCACCATATCCTGCTCCTGCGCCTCCTCTAGGAGGGAGGTAGGCATTGTCAAGACGGGCTGCTGAGCAGACACCAAGGATAGCGGCAACTACGAACTGTAAAGAAAAATGTTTTAATTCTGTCGCGCTTTCATGCTAAAACTACTCAACCGATTGAAATGAAATTTGTTACACAGATAGTCTAAAGCCTGAAAAAGGACATAGGCTTCTTTTTAATGCAAAAAGGGGTTCTAAGAGATTGAAAGTCGGGGATGAAAAGTTGTATAGAGGTATCGTCATTTTTAGAACTAGAAGCTTAAAACTTATTTTTAGGCTGTTGATTCGATATTAATAAATATGAAATTCAAAGTCTGTGAATGTTTTATACGCGTGCGAAGCCGGAGGCAGAAGCTTGTTTTAAATATGGGCATGTTTATATATTTAGATAAAACAAACAAATCCATGGCATATAATAAAGTATGAAAAGAATGCAAGTGTAGTTAAAGTTATATAAGAGATTTAAACCGTTTTCTTAGAGAGGTCGAAGTCTATAAATGTCAATAAGTTTAAATGTTAAACTCGTAAGTACGTATTGTTCTTACTTCGTTTTAGCCTAAGGGTAGTGTTGTTACCAGTACATTAGCCAGGAGTACTATATCATTACTCATACAATCAAAAGTCTAACATTATTGTATGGAAATTATTTATCATTCGTGAGTAATTGATTTGACACCGTTGCGACTTGGTGGTAGCGAGTCTTCTTTTAGTATCGGCGGTTGCGGGTTTGATTTGCATTGATGTTACAAATATCTGTTTCAGTCTGGGCGTTTGTAGTGATGGGTCACCTCACCGTGCCTCGGAGAGCACGTTAAACGGTCGGTCCCGGTCGTTATCACATATCTGACTTACCGTTAACTCTTGGTAAGTAATTTGCTCTTATCCAATGGATCACTGGTTCGCCCTTTTCTGTCAAATCCGAATAAGAGTAATAAGCAGACCCTACGTAAACACTCATACATTACCAGGAATAATGCTTGGAAGAAAAAAAAAAGAATTGATTTATAAATTCTATAAGGGTTTGCAAACGGATGCGGTTTTTTTAAGACATTCGTAGCCTTTTAATAATCGAACGTCTCGTAGATATAATTATTAGGTACATAATATGCGGAAATTGATAGTATTAAAATTACCTACCTTAGCAATGAATGTAGTGATAAAGTTTTATATTGTGGTTGATTGGAACATGATATAATAAATATAATAAGACTTAGTCTTTAAAGATGAAATCTAGAACACGTAATAGTGGATATGATTGCGGATAATTTATTCAAATAATTTTAAAATAATTGTATTTTTGGCGAAAGTCCATGGAAAAGAATTTAAATGATAGAAAATTTAATTGAGAAATGGGAAAGAAAATTTGTGAAAAAATATGAAAGAAAAAATTTAACGAAAAATCAACCCTTTTTTATACGAAAATGCTCATAAAAATATAAGGCAATTTGTAAAATTTGAGGAACTCCTAGAATTATTTGCAAAAGAAGTTTTTTGTTTTAGAAATTAAGATTTGAATATTTAACTTTTGTTGGAATTTAATTAACGAATGTTCCCTACATTATTTTATGGTATAAAATTCCCACGGGAATAACGAATTATGATTCGAAAATTTTCATAACTGATTCTCGACTTCAAGAAATCAAATGGAAAACTAGATTGAAAAGAAATATTTTCTTTCACTCACCAGTTTCATTTTTGCAATATTGGTTTCAATGATGCGTCTTGGATGGTTTGCGATGAACTGTGCTCTCCTTTGATGATCTGATGGTTTTATACCTCCTTGGCTTAGAATGCCTGCTGAAAACGGTATCACGGCCACTCATCGCTCATCGCGGTAAGGTCTCCTACACATTGCAGCTAAGGACGTGCTTTACCATCTGCTGCGATATACATTTTTGGTTAATGAATTACAATTATTTTTATTGTGTTAACTTACGTCAATTGTTAATAAGTTCCTTTTTAATATAGTTTACTTAAAAGGTTACTTATTACTTTAAAGTAATAAGTAACCTTTTAAGTAAGTTGTAAGTTTAGTTGATAATAGTCGAAAAAATCAAGTCAGAGGCCTATACGGGCGACCTGAACAACTCTGACACCAGGTTGGCACTAACCACTCGATAAGAAGAAGAAGATCGGGCAAATGACTTTAGTCCACCTGATGGTAAGTGGCAGTAAAGTCCAAACCCGTAGGCCGCTAATACATTGGTGGAAACCCACTACCGTGGCACTAAACACCCTCGTCGTACCTACCCGCAAGATGCCTCTTCAAGTCTTCATGTCTCGTTTGAAGGAAGCCATATTAAAGTAAGAAGGTAATACAGTTTTACACTTGAGTCGAAACATTTTCGTTTGATCACAATCTTAGAACAATGTGATCTAACAACTTAAGATAGCTTTAAGCGTGAACTTAAGCAATTTGACAGTTTTTTTTTAGTTATATTTAGGACTATCCAAATAACTTTCATATATATTCTGTAAGTCCGCCTTTAGCCGCGTGTGTTCGATTCCTGCTCGGACAGATGTTTGCATTGATCTTACAAATATCTGTTTCGGTCTGGGCGTTTGTGCTTGTAGGTCCTCCCACCGTGCTTCGGAGAATACATTAAGCAGTCGGTCCCTGTTGTTATCACATAACATCCGATAATAATCGTTTACTCTTGATAAGTAAATTGCTCTTATTCAATGCGTTACTGGTTCGCCTTTATGGTTGCGGAGGTCAGATGGCAATCGCTCTGTGTAAAAAATAAGTAACCTGTCAAATCCGGACAAGAGTAATATGCAGATCCTGGGTAAATATTCGTATAGTACCGGGAATAATGCTAGGAAAGTATATTATATAGGTCTTTAATTCCTATTCACTCTTGATAATTTTTTTACCGTTCAATCGTTATTAGAGCAAATATTTTTTTATTTCGAAGACGTATTAGTATAAAAAACTTCATGACGACTCATGACTACCATTGTTGCGTGTTGGTAGTGAGCCTGACTTTAGTCTCAGCAGTTGCGGGCTCGATTCAGTCAGTTCTCGATGGGCTGTCAGTCTCTGTTTTTATCACATAACATCTGGTAATATTCGTTAATTCTTAATAACAAGGCCTTCGCTGTCCATCCGTCTGTCCGACGGTCATCGAGCTCTATCTCACGAACCTAATAAACATAAATGGACGCAAATAAGCAATACCATGTATATCCACACGAATGTCATTTCAAGAAAAACGCGTTTGAAAATTTTGAACAACTTGCTTTATATGAATTTTTGTCAAGTTTTCGGCAAATTTCAGATTTATGGTAGTTTGTATATTTATTTTCACAAAAAGAAGTATACAAACTGCATACTTCGTATATAATATAACCCAAAACGTTTAACATAATACATAAATTGCATTATTAAAAATGGCTTTTTCAAAGTTTTAAAGCTTAAAACCCTACAAATATTAACGAAAAATGTTCTTCAGCTATTTACCAACACTTCTGCATATATAACTCAGTTTTTTCAATTTTGTGGGTTGACATGGTATTGCTTAGTTGCATCCAAATATCATAATATAATGTAACAGATTAATACGTCCTAAGTATCATATACTCGTATTTTCTACCGTAGTACCTTTATGTACCAGTCCGAAACGCACTTGCATATAGAGTGAAGGCATAAATGAGGTCTACGGTGGAGCGAGCTTACTCATAAGAAGCCTGTGTACTCGCACCTTGAAGAGGTTCAGGTTGTATGTGTTCGGGATCACAGACGTTGGAAGAGCATCGCTATATATATTTTCCCGGCGTCGGGATGGGACGACCCCATCGCCCGCTGTTGGGATAACCTCTGTCACAGCAGAGATTATTCCACCAGTGCAATCAGTCACACTGGTGGTAGGTCTTTTCTTGCAAGAGGCCGGCTAGGTAGGTACCGCCGCAGTGTCAAATATTCTGCCGCCAAATAGTAGTGCTTAGGCATTACTGTGTTCCGGCTTGAAGGGCACTGTACGCTAGTGAAATTACTGGGTAGAGGAGATTTAAGAACTAATATCTCGAGGTTGGCAACGCGTGAGTGGCACCTGCTAATGGTGCTGCAAGCGTTCATAGGCTACGGCAACCACTTACCGTCTGGTGGGCCGTGTGCTTGTTTGCCAACTTTTAACATTAAAAAAAAAAATTATGAAAGCGCTTAGTGCGAATGTTGGGTATATCGACCAGATACGGTAGCCCGCAGTGCGCCTGGTATCCCAGTATTAAAAAATATTTGGTTTTGTGGTTTGAAAAATGCTTATTTTTTTTATTTTATAAAGAATATTAGCATTGTCTTTTTCAACGTATTACTATATATATCTCTTTTTGCCCCTCCGAATAAGCTCGAAGCTTGCGCTAGTGGATACGACAATAGCCTAAGGGGGTCAGGATCGAACCCGCAACTCTCGCGTTAACGGAGCTTAGTCATCCCTTGTACCGTTGAGGTTTTGAGGCTTCAATATTTGGTTCATTGCTCTCTCTTTGCATCGATGAAAACCTAGTACAGCAACCAGTCCTACATGTCACACAATGTATAAGGCCTTTGTCCACTGTTGATAGTCAAATTTATTTTTAATTGAATGCAAAAAAGTGCATTTTTTACAATAGCCTTGAAAATTTAATATTGGACCGCAATCTTATTTTATAATATTTAATCGCATTACGATTGTTCATAAAATAAGTGCTGGAATTGTTTATTTTTCCCATATTTGGTTGTTATGATTTTAAGTTGATTTTAAGTACTAAGTCGCTATCTTTGAAGGTGAGTTCGGAAAAGGTCAAATGGATATTGTGGTATTTACTTAATTTAAAAGTTAATCCTACTTTTATTTGTTCTACAAGCATTTTATTATTTTATTTTTCCTGAGGCTTTTTCAATTTTTGGTCACTTAAATGATTTTGAAATTTTATCGCTATTACAAGCCGTAGTGGCGATTAGACTTAAACTTAATCCGATGAGTATTTATGTTAGAAGTTGGAAGATCCATTTTTTTATGTTAGAAGTTGGCAAACAAGCGTACGGCCCACCTGATGGTAAGTGGTTGTCATAGCCTATGAGTGCTTGCAGCACCATTAGTAGGTGCCACTCACATGTTACCAACCTCGAGATGTTGTTTCTTAAATCTCCTCTGCCCAGTAATTTCACTAGCGTACAGTGCCCTTTAAATAAGAACACAGTAATGCCTAAGCACTACTATTTGGCGGTAGAATATTTAACACTGCTGTGGTACCTACCTAGCCGGCCTCTTGCAACAAATGACTTACCATCAGTGTGACTTAAGAAGTTGCGGAACTGAGAAGGCAACTCTTTTATGTAAAAAGCTTTGTTTGATAAAGTGAAATATACTAAAAATAAATCTTTATTATGTATCGTATATTTTTGAAAAAATAATACTATTTTAATAAAGCTTGTTGAATTCATAGCTGGTCAATACTAAGAACGTTCCTCATCAATATTTAGAATTTATTTCAACGAGATAAGTTCGAAAAAAATTAAATGTTACATTTTTTATACATTACCGGGCAGAAGTCCGAGGTCATGATCTCATCCATAAGGTCAGGATCTGATGAAGGTTTCTTGAAAAAATTTCTACAACAGATGTAGGAGCCTTATGTGATGATATTCTACTTAGCACCGTAAATTTTCATTTTTGCTTTTTTTAATTTGCGAATCACAAAAAATATCATGCAAAACCACCTGCCATAACTAATGTTGGCTGAAACCCTTTCGCTTCTCTGGTAATAACCACAGCATTTTAGAATTTATCTATCTTTAAACCGCCCATAACTAGCCGCGAGCCACTTTATATTAAAATATTGTTTTGAAATATTAAAGTTCACACTTAACTCATCTATACACAATATCTTGAAAGGATGACGAATGTATTGAAATATCATAATTATATTGACTTTTATAATATCATGGGAAACGGTGCATTATTAACAAATTGCGTGTGACTCATGAAGAAAAATTTATCTGTTAGTTCTCAAAATTTTCATTATTGAAACGAAGTTCCTGAACGCGGCTTTCGCGTAATGGGATTAAGCAGAAATAATCACGTAACGAAATGCCGTATGCTGTGTGCGTGTGTGTATCATTTGACTTATTGATTAATACCAAATTGATAACAGCTGAGACTGACTTCTTTACGTGCCCTGGCCTCCGAAGTACGGAGACGCCCATTATGTGCCCTCCGAAGCACTAAGACGCTAATTTGAAATACCTCTATGCGTCACCCTTCCATTGACAGACTGCATAAAATTGTCCCTCGTCTTATTTTTATAGATTTAGTTTATAGATTAGTGAGCGCACCTGTCTATAAGTGTCTCACTTCTCTTCAAGTTTTATAATAGTGTTAAAACTGCGTGTAGTGATAAAAATCTTCATTGTAGGCACTTTACAATTTTAACATGTTATCTTAATATTTTCTCACTATTCCAACGTCATAACTCAACATAATCTAATCTAAATCATAACATCGAAGTATATAATTATATGTTTCAAAAGCTTGAAACACTAAAAATAATTCATCATTCACTCCATTGCCTACATTGATGACAGGTGGGCTGACTTAAGAATCGGAATCACAATTAACTGAGGCCATTTTTTATGTCATGATGGTTGGCAAACAAGCATACAGTCCGCTTGATGGTAAGCAGTCACCGCAACCTATGAACGCTTGCGATACCTGAAGTATCACAAGCTCGTTCCCAACCCAAGAAACAGGAGGGACGGGATGAGAAAAGAAAAAAGGAAGGGAACAGAAGGGGTGGGATATTGGGCCTCCGGCGCTCTCACTCATCGCACGAAACGCAACAGTGCCTAATGATACTGTTACTTAACACCGATTCTCTGTGATAGGGTAGTACTTCCCGAGTCGAACCGGCCCTTTTGTGCTGAAAGATGGCTCTACCGCCGTAAACTAAAAAAAATATCAGTTTTCTGTAAAAGCACGTCCAAACTCCTAATCTATGCCTTCCTCTTAGGAAGAAAACCCCCATTCTTCTGAAGACATGTTTGGATGATTTTCAAAAAAATTTATCAAAATTAAACTTGACTAAAATCACGATACACAATAATTGTGATAAATACTGCCAACATATTCATCCATCAAACATCTTGTATTAGCACAACCAATAAAATATAATATTTTTATTAAATAACATGCTGTGGCGGCTGCTTCGCTCGTTTAATCTACTTACATATTTAAAGAAACGAACAAACAAACAATTCTTTTGCTTTGTTTTTGACGACGTTGTGGCGCAGCGGTAGCGAACCTTTTTTTTTTTTTTTTTTTTTGTTTTCGCAGAGAAATGCATTTACGCACACCACTTCTCTAGCGTGTTCCGGAAGAGCACGCGCTATGAGTGGTAGTGGGGACTCGACCACCTGTAAGGCAGGTGGTAATACCCACTAAAACTCTGCGTTCCGGCTTCGTCACATTGGGACGCCATGGGATCGCTGTCGCACGCAAACATGACGCCCCGACGAAAGCGCTCATGGCCACCGCCTTAGGAAGGCCCGAGGGGACGTGTGAGAGCTGGATCTAGTGCTCCATCACACTCCCCTCCTCGGCCTGGCGACTAGCAGCGGCTCCGGTTCGTGGAGCCGTTGAACCTTGGTGGTGGGTGGGGAACAGTGCCTCCCACCCATCACATGCCGCGCGGGGCGCCCAGCATCCGCACAAACCGCGCATCGGAGCGGACCGCTGCAGTCTCGAGCGAGGTGACCCTCGCCACCGCAGCGGTAGCAGAGGCTGCCCCTGTCCTTTCCCGATGGGCACGTAGGCCTCCAGGTGGCCGATGCCCATGCAGCGGAAGCATCGCAAAGGGCGCTTCTCCACCACATGCACCTTTGCCGAGGACCAGCCGACTAAAAGCCGACCGGCCTCAACCAGCATCTTCGCGGCAGCGAGAGACATCGGACATGGGCAGCACCCATTCGTCCTGCTCCTCCATAATCTCTCCCACCTCACCGACTGTAAGGGCAACCACAGACACGGGCGACCGCCTCAGCAACTCCCGGAAGGTGACTGAGTCGTCCAGCCCGGTCAATCTTAAGGTGCCCTTATCTGCCGGCAGGGAGATCGTCACAACGTCAGAGAGGATCTGACGCATCCTTTCTGCTAGGGCCTCCGCAGCCTCCTGGGATGTCCTGGGGGCAGCTCCAACACGCGGCCATCCGTCGCGGAACGGCGTATGGACACGCTCTGGGCCAATCCCAAGCTGGGATAGCACCACCTCTTCGCGTACTCTTTTCGTTAAGGCCTGCGCGAATGTAACTTCGCGTTCGCCGCCGGCAACAAATTCATAGCGATTGCTATAGATTTGTGCACGGCGGGGAGTCTAGGCTTGGGTTGCGCAGCCTTAGGAGGTACAGACTTCGGTGCCACCGGTGGGGTGGGCTCTACTGGAGGGGAGGACTTCTTGCCCTTACCCTTCCCCTTTACGGACCACGGTCGCCCACGAACCCTCCCCGAAGGCCCTGCCACTGGTTCCGCAGGAAGCGCCGGGGCTGGAAGTGGCTGTGACCGGGGCCGTTTCATGGGCAGCAGTCTGGGGAGCAGACAGCACTGCGCCCTTATTCTTTTTCGCCCCGTCACCTTCCTGGAGTCGAGACCGGCAATGAGGTCACGACTGGAGAGGTAGGGGACGGGGGCAAGTCTGACGCCACAGGAGGGCGTCTCGTATCCGCCGCAAGGGGGAGGACGAACACTCGCCGGCAAGAGGCGATCCTCCATGCCGAGTGAACTTAGCGTCAATCATCTCCCCGATTGACGCCAGAAGAGACGCCCTCAACTCTCCAAAGGGGCATCTCTGGGGCCACGGCTGCCGGCAGCCTGCCGCGTCTCATAGAGGCGTTGGCGGTACGCCTCACCTCTCCTTTACGGCCTCAAGCTCGTCGCGAAGCCTTCTGTTCTCCATCGCCATCCGGCGCATCTCTTCGAGACAGACCTCTCGCCAAGGAGTCGACTATCTCCTGAAGAGAGTCCGCCGCCAGCTTTAGCCTTCGCACCATAGGGCCCTGGAGATGGCCGGACTTTCGTGCGACCTCCCGGATGTCGGTGACACTCCGGTCCGCCATTAGCCGGAGCTCATCCGGTGCACACCTCGAGATGTCCCGGGAGGGGGCTCTGACGCCTCTGGTGGCCACCTGGCGAGCGGCCCTCACCTTAGAGCCTTTCAAAGGCCTGCTCTTCGGCCTCTCCCACCATCTCCCTGAGCTCAGCACGGGCATGGGTAATGCCCGTACCGCTCCTTTTGCTGGCCTTCACGGCACGAGCCGACACCCCCGCCTCCGTCTCGGTCTCCGAGCCATCTGGGCTCCTCAAGGAGGGACTGGGCTGACCTGTTTCCGGGCCCCAACCGAGGTATCGGTCTCATCATCCGAGTCCAGCATCGCACAAAACAATAGAACGCCGAGAAACTTTGATCGCCTATGGATAGTTGTCGGTTTCGTGGGTAAGCCCGAACCCGTTACGGTTCGTTGGACTTACACCACTACCACAGGGGGCACCACGGGAAGGTCACTATCCAAACCCCCAGCAGTAGCGAACCTGCCTTAAGCGCCACAGATTGCCACTCTGAGCAGATGTTTGTAATGACTATAAATGCATGTTTTACGGTCTGGATTCGTTGGTCTTTGCCATTGTGTATGTTTCCGGACCCCCGACACAGGATATAACTATCCTAATGGAGTCCGTTGAGTGTGTAGCGTTTATTTAGTTCTTATAATTGAACTGACGAAGGCAGTCGGTGAAGAAATCGATGGAAATCGCTGCCAAGCTGAAGGACAGTCTTTACATCCATCCTGAAACTAAGTAATTCGAGCTACTTCAGATGGTAAACGAGATATCATGTTGGTAAAATTAGGTATGATTTTAACGGACACCGTAACCCTTATCTTGACAACTTCGTACACCAGTGTGCCAAACTATAAATTGTTTTTGGCTTGCTGGACCAGCTCACTTGGAGAATTAATGCTTTCTTACGGAATTACGACGTATTGTAGTAGTAACCATACTATTATGTTTTGTTCGCGGAGTTGGGTGGCCCTTTGGCACCCAACTCCCACCCCTTTTGTATGTATCTTTTTATTTTCTTTCATCCCCCTTTTTCTGTAATGTGTGAAACCATCAGTGTAATAAATTTTAGGCCACGGCAACAACTTATCATCAAGCGAACCATATGATTGTTTGCCATTATCCTTACAAATCCTTACTACTATTGCGAAATACATGTGAAAGTAACTCTATATCTCTGTCTTTTGGTCTGTCTGTGCCTCTGTCACGCTTTCACGCTAAAACTACTGAACCGATTTAAATGAAATTTGGTACACAGATAGTCTAGAGCCTGAGTTGCAAAGGGTTGAAATTGGGGGGATGTGAAGAGTTTTATGGAATTATCCTCATCGAGGCTGGGCATTTCAGAGTTTTTATTAAAATCGTTATTAAAGCAGGTGAATCCGCTGGTAGAAGCTAGTCTTAGTATAAAAAATAAAGAATATTTCTTCATCTAAAATCGGTTAAAATATAACCATCATCCATCAAATGCCACAAATAGCTCGCAGCTCAAACGCTTATCCTATTACGGTTAAAGATGTATCGAAGGTGATGCCTATCGTAATGACGGGCAAGGGCGGGTCAATCGATCGAATTCTTTGTGCCACGTGCTTCGGGTACAAGGCTGTCTTTTAAGAAGCTTTACTACTGTGTAGGTATTATGTTTATTGAATATACTTATCGTGATATTTGAATTTTTTATTGTTCTTGTAAATTTCATTTTGAGTATTACGATGTTTGTCAAGACTTGTCAAGACTTGTCAAGACTTGTCAGCAATTAAATATTAAAAGTGCTTGGAAATTTGTTTATTTTAGTTTATGTGATATTTTATGTAGTTGCAATAGCTTTGATTGCTTCAATTATTTCGACTTTTAATTTTAGTTTCATAACATAATAAATAAATAAAATAATATTATTACATAATAAATAAATGAATGCAATACACTCAACGACCTTCATTAGGATAGTGAAACACATACAACGACAAAGACAAACACACCCAGACAAGAGCACGTGCCTGCATGGTCAATACAAGCACCTGACCTGAGCGGGAATCGAACCCGCGACCTGTAGCGCTTAAGGCTAGCTTGCTACCGCTGCGCTACGACGTCAAATGTAATTGAAATATAAATACATGTAAAGTAATAATATATTAACACACAAAAAAGTGATTTAAGATCAAGTAAACGTGGGAAAACCTCATATGAGAAAGTTGTGAAATAAATACGGGCTGTAATAATCCTCATACGTAGGGTTCCGTATAAGAAATTGTACAATAATCTTTTGCAAAACTACAATATTGTGGTTTATGATAACTCTTAAGACATAAGCATTTGCTGTGACGTCATTCGAGTGAATTCGAGTGAAGTGCACAGTGTACTTATAAGATTTTGTATTTAAACTGAAGTGTAAATGGACAGGCCATGATATAAGAGGAATTGAGAAATGTACCGAAGAAATAGGAAAACGAAACAAGGTAGACGGTTCCGAAAGTGGGAAGACAATAGTAGGAAAAACATGGACTAGGAAAGGAATAATAGAATGGAAAGAAGTCGAGGACGCCTTTGCCAAAGCTGGGCAAACAGACGAAGTTGTCAGTGTCATCGACCCACTAGTGAATATAAGACTTAATTTATTATTACTAAGCTTTTGCCCGCGGCTTCGTGCGCGTGAGTAACTTTTTAATCAGGCACTATATACTATACTATTATAAAGAGGAAAGATTTGTATTTTTGTGTTTATATTTGTAATAAATAAACTCAAAAACTACTGTGCCGATTTCAAAAATTCTTTCATCATTGGAAAGCTACATTCACCCTGAGTAACAGGCTATATTGATTGCTAGAAAAGATTAGGGATCCTTACTAAAACTTAACTAACGTAATTCAAGGTGTAAAAAAAGGTGCCCTAAAACGTCTTTCGTCGCATGCGCTGCGGAAACCATTTAAACAAAAGTTTGTTCTACAATATTATAGAACATATCTTCAATAAATAAATAAAAAACTTGAGAGGTGTCTAGGGACACCCGGATGGAACGAAGTTCCTTTCGATTAATTAGTAAAGGAATTGATATATATTTTTTTTTAAAGTTATAATAATATTTTTTTAATTTATTATTTATTATGTACAAAAACAAATCAACAAAAATAATCGTCGCGACACCACACTGTTCAAAACAAATAGAAAGACGACACGAAAATAACTGGCTTGCTTTCTATGAGAGAGAGAGAGACAGACAGAGAAACACGCGCACGCCGCACGGCTTACAACTATAGCAAAAAGTGTCGTGACAAGTTTTCGTAAGATTTTTTCCGTCTAGCCCCCTTTCACAACGCGCGATAAGGAACTTCGTTCCAATAATAATCTCAACAAAAAATATAAAAAAATCTTATGTCCACCCGTGCGAAGCCTGGACGGGCCGGGCCGCTAGTGCAATAGAAAAATGATTGTTTTTTTGCATAAATGTCACGATAACTTCCGTGTCCATGAACCTATTTTGATGGTTCTTATTTTGCTAAATACATCAAGGCCTACATAATTTTTAGGACTACGTCTTCTTCTTGATATAAAATATCACGAATATAGAAATATACTCATTGGGTTAGAGCAAATTACCAATCAAAAGATAACGATTATTATCAGATGTTATGTGATAACAACCGGGACCGGCAGATTTACGTGTTCTCTGAGGCAAGGTGGGGAGACCCGAAGGACAAACGCCCAGGTCGAAACAGTTATTTCTAACAAACCTCTCCTCCGAGAGAATCGAACCCACTCAAATCGAACCGTGGAGGCTCAAAGCAGGCTCGCTACCAGCACGTCATAACGGTCCTCATATTTTTTGTGATTATATCTAGGTGATTTTGCCACTGCAGACTTTGTGTTCTTATGACTTAGTGCTTAGCCGTTATAAGTAGTTAGATATTCTTAAACAATTCTTTCAATTCTCGTCAATGTAAAAGCTTGTATTAAAAGAAATATTTACATTATAGGTCAAGGAAACTTAATTCAAAATATCAGTAGCCTAAAATATTCAAAAAATGAAATCTTCATTAACAAGAATGCTGCCCAGCATTATTTCTATATAATTACATACACGTAATTACTTATCATAATACAGATTACTAGTTAATTACTTAAATGTAATCAATCAAGTTTAAGAGAGTATTTTAATGTTGCGTTACGATTAGCGCGCTTAGATTGCGCTGCATTACGTAATGTTAGGTCAAGAGGCAGTGGAACAAGTACTGGGAATCTGTGTTGCTTTCCGTTCATCTTTATGCTAATCTACATAGAATATAAACGTTACACATCAACTGTCAATATTATAACAATTATATTTTGTGTCTAGACACATAAACAACCCACTCCGATCGCAAATAATAGTAGGTAATTTGTATTGCGTTAAGGTCAGGTTTACTACTGCGCTGCACTGAATATTTTTAAAACTCGACAAGTGATTTGAATTGTCTTGCCTCCATTTCATATAAATAGTGTGTACCCTAGTATCAAGGTTGTTCAGGTCACTCATACAAGCCTGTCTTTACTTATAAGTTATGAGGTCTTCTGGTGCAAGAGGCCGGTTAGGTAGGTACCTCCACAGGGTCAAAATTCTACCGCAAAGCAGTAGAGTTTTTGGCATTGCTGTGTTTCGGTTTAAAGGGCACTGTAGGCTAGTAAAAATCAGTATTTTTACCAGTGGAAAAGGAGATTTAAGAACTAATATCTCGAGGTTGGCAACGCATAAATGGCACCTTCTAATAAAACTACTAATGGTGTTGCAAGCATTCATAGGCTACGGTAACCGCTTACTATCAGGTGGGCCGTATGCTGATGGGCCGTATGCTGATGGGCCGTATGCTGATGGGCCGTGTGAGCTGCTTGCTTGCCAAATTGGTAACATAAAAAAGCTGCTTAAGCTGCTTCTTCTTGTCGAGTGGTTAATGGCCAAACTAGTGTCAGAGTTGTTCAGGTCGCCCGTATAGGCCTCTGACTTAACTTATCGACTGACTTAACTTATCGACTGTTTTCAAATAGATAGCAGCCGGGACCGACTGCTGACGTCACCTCCGAAGCACGGAGACGCTCAGTTTAAAATACCATTATGCGTTCACCCATTTACTGACTGACCGTGCCTAATTAATGTTGTTAACCTCCCGATCGTTTACCAATCAGCGTACCCAGCTACGAGCGTCTTAGCTTAGCTTAAGCTGCTGATCGTTGTGATTTTAGCAGTAGCAGGTCCAGATCAGATCACTATAGAAGCATAACCTTTTTTTTTTTGTTTTCGTAGAGAAATGCATTTACGCACACCACTCAACTAGTGTGCTCCGAGGAGTACACTGGTGAGTGGTAGTGTGGGACTCGACCGCATGTAAAGCAGACGGTAATATCCACTAAAACTCTGCGGAACCCTCATCGCCATAATGGGACGACATGGGGTCGCTTACGCAAGCTACCATGACGCCCCGGCGGAAAGGCCCGCCTATGCGGGCCCCCGTCGCCGAAAGGGTACCTCGGGTATCGCAGGGCACCCTTTCCAGCCAGCCTCCAGGTCTCCGTCTAATAGAAGCATAACCTATTTTTAGAAGCATCACCTATAAGCGGGTTTTTGATGAGTTTTGTCATTATTTTAGTTAAAAATAATGAAGATATCGTAGATACGTAATAAAATCACATTGATAACCTTCCCTGATCGAAAAATGTATGGTAATGTAAAAATAAGATCGTGATTAATAAATGGACCAGAGCAAATGTAATTTGCGGGGATTTTCGATTTTAAATGACAAGGTCAATTTCAATACGTTTAAGGTACATTCATTTAAGACGATCGATCAGCACCTACTTTGATTATATTAGATAATTGAATACATAATTAACATTTCTTTATGTCATGACGGTTGGCAATTATACATACGGTCCGCCTGACGGTAAGCAGCCACCGCAACCTATGAACGCTTGCAATACTTAAGGTATCACATGCGCGTTGCCAACCCAAGGAAAAAGAAGGAAAAAAAGGAAGGGAATAGAGGGGTTGGAGATTGGGCCTTCGGCGCTCTCACTCATGGCACGAAACGCAACCTTACAGTTACTTGACGACGATTTTCTGTGAGAGGGTAGTACTTCCCCGGTCGAGCCGGCCCATTTGCCCTGGGAGAAGTATAGCTCTACTACCATTAAACCAAACAAGCCATGCTTATGCGGGCCGTACGTATAAAAATGTTTCTTAGTCAGTATATTTTCAGTGACTCCGTTGTGGCGTTGTGGGTAGCGAATTCGCTCGGGCAGATGTTTGTATAAATATCTGTTTCGGTCTGGGCGTTTGTCCTTGTGGGCCTACTCACCGTGCCTCGGGGAGTACGTTAAGCTGTCGGTCCCGGTTGTTATCACATAACATCTGATAATAATGGTTAACTCTTGATAAGTACTGCACAGTTACTGGTTCGCCCTTAGAGTTGCGGACGTAAATGGCAATCGCTCTGTGTAAAAAGTAGTAACGTGTCAAACTCGGACAAGAGTAATAAGCAGACCCTGGATAAATGCTCGTATAGTAATGGTAGGAAGAAGATGCAGAAGTAATAGACTGTGCCCTGGTACTGTGGAAAACTGTGCATCCGCCGGCGGTCTTTCCGAACCGATACGACTTGGGAACCTTCAAGAGAAGAGCGTATTCTTTCCTTAAAGGTCGGCAACGCACCTGCATGCCTCCTGGTGTTGCAGATGTTCATGGGCGACGGAGATCGCTTAACATCAGGTGAGCCTCCTGCCCGTTTACCCCCTCTTACATAAAAAAAAAATCTATGTTGAATGCCCCTGAAGAGGACGGCAAACTAAGTCACTGGAACAACAAATATTTATTCATCTCTTATCACGTGTTGGTATTATCTTTCAATACAAAATTTCGTGGTTTTATGAACTCCAATAAAGACTTTCAACGCCTATTTCAACCCCTTCAAACCTTTACTCGCAATAAAAGGTAGCCTATATGACTTTTCTCATGTCAATCTGTGTACATTTCATCAAAATCGCTTCAGCGATTTAGGCGTAACAGACAGACAGAGGTACTTTCGCATTTATAATTTATACCGCCATCGCCGTTTTTCTATCGGGATACCAGGCGCACTGCGGGGTACCAACCATATCTGGTCGACATACCTAATATCCGAACTATGCGCTTTCGTTCGTCATTCATAATGCGCACGGCCAGGGACTGGAATGCTCTTCCGGCGTCTGTATTTCCGAAGGCATACAACCTGAACCTCTTCAAGGTGCGAGTACATAGGCTTCTCATGAGTAAGCTCGCTCCAACGTAGACCTCATCTATGCTTTCGCGCTCGATGGAGGTCAAGAGCTTACCCATTTTGAATAAAAAAAAAAATGAGTAGGGATGAGTCTTAACAATTGCTAAACAAACATTTATAATTAATTAGGACATTGTTTGAACGTGATTCACGATGGAGTTAGATAAATACGTGAATCCCTTTGTAAAGTATGCGAAACTCTTTAATCATTTCTACATAATTGTGTTATTACCACATATTATGCCTTGCGGTTTTATATTTATAATTACTTTTTAGTTAAATTTTTTTATATCTTAAAATCGATGGATGGAACTGAAATGAAATTGGGCGAGACACTTTATTAGTTACACTTTACACAGAGCGATTGCCATCGGGCCTTCACAACCCCAACCCCGAACCAGTAACTCATTGCTCTCCGATGCATGGTGGGGAACCCACAATGACAAACATCCAGATCGGGATTCGAACCCGCGACCGTCAGATCCCAAAGCAGGATGGCACAACGGTCATCTGTTATGTATACGTTTGTATATATCTTCAATATTTAGATCAAATAATAAAAGTAATAAAGCTTAGTTTAAAACACCGTAAATGTATAAATAAATATATTATAGTATACGCGTTTATGCTAGTAAATATTTATGAGGCAGTATTCTATTATAAATCATTCAAAACTATCAATATCCGCTTGAAGTCTCATACAAAATCAATTCATATTTATCTTCATAACTGACCTGTAATATCGTAAATCTTAAACGTATTTTTTATGTTACTAAGTTAGCACGCAAGCGTACGACTTGCTGATGGTAAGCGATTGTCGTAGCCTATGAGCACTTGCAACGCCATTTGGACGCAAATAAGCAATATCACGTCAACCCAAATCATTGAAAAAACTGAGTTATATATGCAGAAGTGTTTGTAAATGGCTGAAGAACATTTTTCTTTAATATCTATAGGTTTGTAAGCTTTAAAATTTTTAAAAGTCATTTTTAATCATGCAATTTATGTATTATTTCAAACGTTTTGGGTTATTGCGTATTATATACGAAATATGCAGTTTGTATATTTATTTTTTGTGAAAATATGTATAAATAACTTACATGAATCTGAAAATGCCAAAAACTTGACCAATATATTAAAAAAATCATATAAAGCATGTTGTTAAAAAATTTCAAACGCGTTTTTCTCGAAATAACATTCGTGTGGGTTGACATGATATTGCTTATTTGCGTCCATTTATCTTCATAACTGACCTAATATCGTAAAACTTTAACGTATTTTTTATGTTACTAAGTTAGCACGCAAGCGTACGACTTGCTGATGGTAAGCGGTTGTCGTAGCCTATGAGCGCTTGCAACACCATTTGTAGGTGTCACTCACGTACTGCCAGCCTTGAGCATTTTCCCGGCTGGGTCTCAGTACTCAGCCACCCCCGCCCGGTGACGCTGTCAAGGCCGATAAGGCCAACAGCAACACACGAATAGAAAAAAGATATTTTTTCGAGCAAGGAAAAATAGAATTTAATAAGGCATTGTTTATTTGCGTAATATTATTTTTGAGAAATCATGATTGGTATATAAATTCTATTCGCTATTGGTAGGTGGTATTTTAAACAGCTGAACGAGATGTTTCTATTAATTATTTCGTATAAAACGTTACCGGATCTCGTTACATTTATATTACGTTTCTCGGTAAATGTCTTAACAAAGGTTACGACTATCACTACACAAATCCGGAGACTAATAAAAGATTGATTCATCGTATTTAAATAATATTACCTGTAACGCGATATTACTTTAAGACCCGTGAAAGGTTAAATATAAGGCTGTGACGTCAGGAAAGTTTTGAAAATCGAATGTTATAATTGGAATTTAAAAAAAGGTTGATGCTTTAAAATGATATAAAGTACGCTTCGTCAGTTCAAGGAACCGTTAAAAATTCTCTTTTGGCAAATCTTTATGCTATAGTAGCATCGGCCCGCGGCTTCGCCCGCGTAAATAGTGTTTTGTAATAAGAGATCTGAATGAGTAACAAACATCAAATGCATACGTTCTGCAGTACGTTTTTTGATAATACCACGGTAAATTTGTACCTAACATATTTCCGTGATAAATTAGTATCCTATGCATTAATTTAGATAATAAGCTATCTGTGTGCTAGATTTCATCCTAATCTGTTAATCCGTTTATGCGTGATTTTTTTTTTTATGTTAGAAGTTGGCATACAAGCATACGGTCCACCTGATGGTAAGTGGCTGCCGCAGCCTATGAGCGCTTGCAGCACCATTAGTAGGTGCCACTCACGCGTTGCCAACCTCGAGATATTAGTTCTTAAATCTCGTTCGCCCAGTAATTTCACTAGCGTACAATGCCCTTCAAACCGGAACACAGTAGTGCCTAAACACTACTATTTGGCGGCAGAATATTGGACACTGCGGTGGTACCTACCTAGCCGGCCTCCTGCAACAAAAGACCTACCACCAGTGTGACTGATTGCACTGGTGGAATAATCTTTGTTGTGACAGAGGTTATCCCAACAGCGGGCGATGGGGTCGTCACATTTAGTAACAAACACTTAAACATAATTGCAGTAGGTACGTTTTTTGATAGTCCCACAGAATCCTAACCTCACCGGGATACAAGAAGCCTATGTGCTATTCCAGACTACAATCTATCTCTGTGGCAAATTTCATACAGATCCGTTCAAGCGTTCTGGCGTGATTGTAACAAACATTCATCCATCCAAACTCTCACATTTATAATATTAGTGGAAATATTATTAGTCTTCTTCATCCGAGCATTATTCCCGGTATTTTATTTTACCCAGGGTCTGCTTATTACTAGTTTATACTTAGTTTTTGCACAGAGCGATTGCCATCTGACCTCCGCAACCCTAAGGGCGAACCAGCAACTCATTGGATAAGAGCAAATTACTTATCAAGAGTTAACGATTATTATCAGATGTTATGTGATAACAACCGGGACCGACAGCTTAACGTGCTCTCCGAGGCACGGTGGGGAGACCCACAGACAAACGCCCAGACCGAGACAGAAATTTTAACAAACATCTGCCCGAGCGGGAATCGAACCCGCAACCGTCGAGACTTAAGGCAGACACGCTACCCACAACGCCACAACGGTGTAGTGGAAATATTATTAGTATTAATGCAATTCTTTTTGTCACTGAACTACTAAGCAACTCAGTAGCTGACAATGCTATTGGTGTTTTTTTAATAAAATTTTCTGGACGCTATTTTGACCTATAATTGGACGCAAATAAGCAATACCGTGTCAACCCACACGAATGTCCTTTCGAGATAAACGCGTTTGAAATTTTTGAACAACTTGCTTCATATGACTTTTTGATGTATTGGTCAAGTTTTTGGCAATTTCAGATTTATGTAAGTTATTTTACTTATTTTCACAAAAAATAAGTATACAAGCTACATATTTCCTGTATAATATAACCCAAAACGTTTAACATAATGCATAAATTGCATGATTAAAAAATAGCTTTTTTAGAAGTTATTAAATCTTAAAACCCTACAAATATTAAAGAAAAATGTTCTTCAGCCATTTACCAACACTGCTGCATATATGACTCAGTTTTTTTAATTTTGTGGGTTGACATGGTATTGCTTATTTGCGTCCAATTGGGCGTGAATAAAAGACTGAACTCCTCATAATATTCTCATATCTTTCCGTCTTCATAAAAAAGTCAAATTGCTGTTGAACTTAAATTTTCTACTAGTTATGCATGAATATTCATACGCACAATATAGTGTTCCATATTTTACAACATATTAATTAGAGCCGCAGGCAATTTTAATCGTTGTCATAAAACGGTCAAATTATAGACATGCTGTAACTACTTGCAAAATTCTATATATATTTTTACATCTTTAAGTATAACATAAAAATTTAGTTAGAGCCGTGGTCATAAATTCAACATGATATATCTTCTTAATAATCTATCTTCTATATATATAAAATGCTTTGTCCAGAATGACTGACGGATCAACGCACTACCCAAACCGCTGGCTGATCATAGAGATCTGAAACTTAGAGGGTGTGTTCTTTGTATGATGTAGGCGTCTGATAAGAAAGGATTTTTCGAAATTTTACCTCTAAGGGGTGTAAAGGGGGCAAAGTTTGTATGGGACAACGTGATTCCTTGCTCCAGTCTACTTCAATTTTTGCTTCTCTAACAAAATTGATAATAAAAAGGATTTTTCGACATTTTACCTCTAAGGGGGTGAAAAGGGGGGCAAAGTTTGTATGGGACAACGTGATTCCTTGCTCCAGTCTACTTCAATTTTTGCTTCTCTAACAAAATTGATAATAAAAAGGATTTTTCGACATTTTACCTCTAAGGGGGTGAAAAGGGGGGCAAAGTTTGTATGGGACAACGTGATTCCTTGCTCCAGTCTACTTCAATTTTTGCTTCTCTAACAAAATTAATAATAAAAAGGATTTTTCGAAATTTTACCTCTAAGGGGGTGAAAAGGGGGGCAAAGTTTGTATGGGACAACGTGATTCCTTGCTCCAGTCTACTTGAATTTTTGCTTCTCTAACAAAATTGATAATAAAAAGGATTTTTCGAAATTTTACCTCTAAGGGGGTGAAAAGGGGGGCAAAGTTTGTATGGGACAACGTGATTCCTTGCTCCAGTCTACTTGAATTTTTGCTTCTCTAACAAAATTGATAATAAAAAAGGATTTTTCGAAATTTTACCTCTAAGGGGGTGAAAAAGGGGGGCAAAGTTTGTATGAGACAACGTGATTCCTTGCTCCAGTCTACTTCAATTTTTGCTTCTCTAACAAAATTGATGGAAAACGCGATTCTTATTTTACTAAAATTCATCCCATAACGGGGTTAAAAGGTGTAGAAAGTTACTTTGGCTGTGATTAGCTTCGAAGTTGATATCAATACTCCCTAGCACTTTTGATTTCAATGAAATTTTGTTTTGACACATGTTTGAAAGTTCAGTGCAATTTTATCTATACATATAAAAGCAGAAGACCTGACGGCATATCAACGTCCAGCCTAAACACTTGGACGTAGAAAGAATTTTTTCTGTTTTTTACAGGTGTTGTTGAATAAAGAAATCCGTGTTTTAACATATTCTTAAATTCCATACCCTGAAGGCGTGAAATGAGGCTTTAAAAATGTTATTAAAATTGTCATAAACGTGAGCGAAGCCGCTGGCAGAAGCTAGTGTAAATATATGTGTATTTAAGCGTTTAGTCTCGTATTCGTTAATTAGACAGTCTGCTTTGGTTTATTAATTTAACGATTAAAGGCTTGGTGAGTTAAGCAAGTGTTTTTTTACTTGGGCAAATGCGGTTACGCACTCGATCGCCGGGACGGGTGCAATGGCGCAGGAGGTGTGAGACTCGGAGCCTGGCCCCCCTACCAACTAAAACCACCAAGGTCCCACCTTGTGACAGAGTGGGACGCCATGGGTTCGCGTAAGCAACACGGCCCACCCGGCCACCTACTTTTTTTAATGTTACAAGTTGGCAAACAAGCATACGGCCCACCTGATGGTAAGTGGTTACCATAGCCTATGAGCGCTTGCAGCACCATTAGTAGGTTCCACTCACGCGTTGCCAACCTAAAGATATTAGTTCTTAAGTCTCCTCTGGCCAGTAATTTCACTAGCCTACAATGCCCTTCGCACCGGAACACAGTAATACCTAAGCGTAGTGCTTGGCGGCACTACGCTTATTAGTATTTGGCAGCAGAATATTTGACAATGTGGTGGTACCTACCTAGCCTCTTACAACAAAAGACCTACCACCAGTTTGACTGATTGCACTGGTGGAATAATCTCTGCTGTGACAGACGTTATCCCAACAGTGGGCGATCGAGTCGTCACATCCCGACGCCGGGAAAAACCTACTGCCGCCATATACACATAATAATACATAAAATACTTATATAAATATAAATATGTGCTTTATTAGACAGGTTTTACTGTTTCACCGACCAGGGCCCTAATGCCCCGGCAAACCAGCAAAACCAAGGGAGCCCTGGGTTCTGGGGCTCCCTCTGCCGAGACCAACTTTAAGCAAGTGTTGCTTGGACCTTGATGTTTGTACGTTTCTTTGTTTACATCGACGCTGACATTTAATTTTTTGTTGTAAGTTGCTCAGTAACAATAACAACATTCATCATTCTTAGGATATAATGATGATATCACACTGACATGCTGAGAGCCCGATAAATTAGTAAGTTCTGTCAGTTATTAGGTTGAGCTTGTCGAAAATATAGAAAAAATATTTAAAGGTATTAGATAGATAAATGTTGTTGGCTTCCTACTTAAATAAATAAATAAAAAAATTAATTAATTAAGTGAAACAATGACAATAAATTAACAACATTATAATTATTATAAAAAGAACTGTCGGTATGTTAAGTTTTTATAATAATTAAGTTATTAAAATAATTATATTGCAGTCAAGTATAATTAAAACATGTCTTTAAGAAATGTAAAATTATGTTATTTTCTTTACTTATAAGGTTCTAATGTTGATTATTAAATCCGGAACTTATATACACAATATAAGTTCAGGTAAAGCAAAAAGCGTGTTAAAAAGTTTCAATATAACATGAAATTAAAGATTTCTTTTATACTAGGCACGCCCGCAGCTTCACTTGGGTTATTGCAGTTTTTATTTTATTATAAAAGCTATTTTTCTGTTAAGTTATACACATTTTTCAATCTCTACCAATTAATTCAAGTTGATACATCCTGTAGTTCTGGAAATACATTTTTCTGGATTATAAAGTATACTATATGTTAATCCTGGTAATAAACTATCTGTATGACTGTAAGAGATGTTGGGCAGACGGAAAATATTGTCCCTTAGACAAGGTGACATTGTACAAAATTTGCATACGTCCCATACCGAGCTACGCGTGCCCTTTTTTCTCACATACACAATTGTACATGCCAGAAAAATTAGACAATTACAATATCTATATCCATAGAGACGTTAAAATCTTTTGATTGTATCTTCAAACACGTTTAGCGCCTATCGCAAAACTAATTCTCATCCCAATACTCAGATCAGACAGGCTAGTATTGATACAGACAGAGACACATAACACCGTCTTAGCCGCCGATGGCGAGGTCTCTTGAATCACACGTCGCAATGCGCTCACACCGTCGGGTGAGTCCATCGATTAGAATGCGCTCGGAGCGTCGCCTCCATTGCCAATGACGTCCATAGCCGTGGTTCAGCCTACCAGGAGGCAACTTTTGGAGCAAATAAAGATTGAGCCTTCGCGACGGCTGTCTCTTTGTCTCGGCTGGGTGTCAGTACTCAGCCACCCCGCCGCATAACAGCATCAAAAAAGCACAATCATTAAGAAGCACAAATTTTAACCAAATCCGTCAAGTTGTTTTTCGCGACTGAGTAACAAATATTCAAACATACAAACTTTCACATTTATTATATTAGTAGGATAATATACTAAAACGACCACTCGGTATAATTAAAAGAGGAGCGCTCAAGGATTCATATCAATTCACTAATTATCGCCGCTTAGTATTATATATCTTTATGACTGCAACTGGGCAGCCTCAATTATATCGGTTACATGAGTTATCCACAGAACTACATATTTATCGCAGAAATGACAAATGTCAACAAAGCAAATTTTGAATGACAAAATCGATGGAAATTTACATTTTTGAAGTTATTATTAATATTTTTATTTTTCCCTCTACTTATGTATGTAAATTGTTTTAGTAGAAGTACGAATTTCTCATAAAGGTCAGGTAGTAGAAACCGTACTGTTTCATTTCATTTGTGTGAGCACAATTTCCCACATACAGACTCCCACGTACTTTTTATATCCCTTATTTCAGCTTATAACTTCATAATCTCAGCTGGGTCTCTTTACGAGAGGCCCCTTACGCTGTCACATGCAATGAGATTTGCCACCGTGAAGGTTTAAGTGCGTCACCATGACGTTACCTTCTTTTCGGGGAGCCCCATATAATCCGGTTCTCCTCACCAGTAACCAGAGTATCAAGAAAATAAATGGCTAAGCATTATTTAACTTAATGAAAATTAAACGGCACTGAGTCAGGGTGGATCATCATCTGACAGAGTCAGAGTGGAGTGTGTCATCGGAGTGAGTAGCCCACTCACCCTGACGAAGGACCTCAGATGGGACTCAAACTAGTCGTTACCTAAACCTATTGAATGTGAAGCTTAGCCGTAAAATTTTCATTAATTTGAAGGGCCATATGAATACTCGCCACCATAAATTGACATACTGGCGGTAGGGCTAAAAGGCCTGCCTGATTAGTTACCACCGTACGTGGATGAAAACTCGTGAAGTGACTGCTCGTCAGCCGCATTTCAAGATCAACCAGCGTATAATCAGTTGTATCTTAAAAGCCGGAAATGAATCTGCATACGCTCTGGTTTTGTGGATATTGATAGACGGCGGTAATCGCTTAATATCAAGTAACTCTCCTGACCGTTTCCCCACTCTGAAATAAAATAAAAAAAAATGTATTTTTAACCTATTGTATTATAATTTTATATTTTATTAGAAGCATACTGCTGATAATATAAGCAACAAATATTTATACGGGTGTAAGATTAGGCATTGTTGTTACCATTTCTAATAAGCTTTCAGTTCTAAGTATCACCTTGTTGGAGAGTTTATACAAAAGGTCATAGGGCTATGCGAATTCTTGTACATTTCCAAAGCGTATTACGTTTAGCGGTCTCTTTAGCCTTAATGGATCTATAGATCAATGTTTATATCCCAGCATTCCGTATATTATATATGTGAAAATATTTATTTCTCAACGAGAAGATGTTTCTTTGTATTTAACATGCTTGATGACTACAACTTTGTCTGTCAATAGGGGAAATGCAAATGTATATAATCTATATATCTAAATATACATATTAATTATATATATAGAATGTTATTAGGAACATTAACCATAGAAATATATTTTTTTTACACTGTCAAAAAGTAGAGATTTTAACTAATAAAAAGTCCATCAACTTTTTAAAAAAGCAGAATTTTTGACGTGAGAATTTTCTATTGAAAATTAGGTTGCTTTTTCCATATTAAGTCAAAATATAAAGAAGTCAAGGTCGTCAAAGTCAAGATATAAAGGTAAAAAAAATAAATATTTTAAATAAAAAAATTACATAACATAAAAATGTAGGTTTTCAAGAAATTTCGTTAAAAAAATTGTTTTGTACAAGGTAAAAATAAAAACCATTCTTTTTAATTTTTCATATAAATTTTGACGTTACGAGAAAGTAATGTGATTGGAGATCATTTTATTACCTACAACTTTACCATTTAACTTTTTCGAAAGGACTTGTAATTTTGCCGGAAATCGAAATAAACAGGTTTTTACCCTTAAACTTTATCAAGGGGTGGCATGGGGTGGCATTTTTTGGCATATGACATTAAATTGATAGTGAAAAATTAAATTAACGAAATTAGTTCCTTAGGTGCGTCAAGCGACACGTTTTAATTTTTTATATTCATATATTTTCAATAGCATAATAATTATAATATATTAATCAATTATAAAACATCATCACACATGCCATAACTTAACAAATATGGTAATAAGCTATAAAGCTTCACACGTTAGACACATTGTATTCAATTATATTAATTGCACAATTACGTCAGCAGTGTAACCTTTGCCTAGTAAAAATGGGAGCGAAAGGCAGTCCGAGACCATCGTGCAAGTGTTTTGACGTTTATAGACGTATAAGGCTACTTATAAACTAAAGACAATACATATTTTATAATGTTGGGTAAACATTAGCATGTTTTTACAATGCATGCGAGGAATTAATAAACTTATGTCATGATATAGGAATGAGATTTTATATTTTGGTAATATCGTTTTTGATAAAATAAATAAAATATTTTGATATACGTAATTCGAATTACAACAGTGAATAATTCCACACGGAATCCTGAATTGACGTCTAAATGCGACAACACTAACAAAACGAAAGTTACATGTAAATTAAGCGATTTTATCTTTTATAAACTAAAAATGTATCTCTTTTATTTTTATCATATTACTAATAATTATGTAATACTTGCGGCCCGCCCGCTTCACTGAAAAAATGATTAAAATCGATCCAGTAGTTTTGATTTATTCATTACTGCCCGTGGCCGCACGCGTTAAATGTAATGATTTACGACATTACATTAGAATCCTCAAAAATAACAGCTTTTTTTTTCTCCACTATTTAATGGATGTTATTATATATATAAACCTTCCTCTTCAATCACTCTACCTATTAAAAAAACCGCATCAAAATCCGTTGCGTAGTTTTAAAGATTTAAGCATACATAGGGACAGAGAACGCGACTTTGTTTTATACTATGTAGTGATACATAATCAATAAATCTTTATTATTAAAGCAAAAAATTATAAGACTTATTTGTTGATAGCCAGATTCAAAATGAAACCACTACCTGGAAAAGAGCTATCAAAATAAACAATAAAGAAGAACCAGAAAAAAAAAACCATAATTATACTTACCAATCCAGCCATTTTTTATATGAATTTGGTTGCATTAGCCTATGAGCGTTTGCAGCACCATACATTTGCAGGTGTCACTCACTCGTTGCCAACTTTTACTCAGTGATATCATTAGGTACAATGGCTTTCAAACCGGAATACTATATACTTCTGTGTTTAAGTTTCACACAGCACAGAAGTTCTGTGTGTGACACAGTGGTGGTACCTTCCTAGCCGGCCTCTTGCAATAAAAGCCCAACAAACTGTAGACTGTAATCGGCCTTAGATTCCAAGTAATAAACAACTATTAAATCAACTCATCTAATTGTGGACTGGTAGATGACACTTACGTATAGAATAAAAAGCAGTCGATATTAGCATTTAACTATGTGCATGATCTAGTTGCAGTACTTTTTGAATGTCAAGGGTTATCCTGTCGTACTAAATAATATGTCACGAATGTAACATTAGTAAGTGACAGCCCATTTTAAGGTTGGTTATGCACTGGTTTGTTCTTTATCAGTCTCAAATATCTTTTCACATATTCCCTATTGTGTACTATTCCTTATTATATTTATATACTTATAGGGTTTTTTAATCAAAATCAAAATCAAAATTATTTTTATTCAAGTAGACTTTTAAAAAGTACTTTTGAATAGTCAAACGCTACCGACGGCTCGGAAGGTTGATTCTATCGAGAAGAACCGACAAGAAACCCGACAGTTACTCTTTTCAAATATATGTTTTTTACAATTGTAATTTTCATATAAAATTTGATTCTTGAATGAGATACAGCAATATTAAGAGTCCCAAGCATTTTTATCGGAAAGATATTCCTCTAACGAATAATAGGCTTTATTGATAAGTTTATTTTTTATGTACATTTGGAACTTGCTTGTTGGCAGTTCCAATAAGCAATCTGGAATTTTGTTGAAAATGCGAATACATAGCCCTTTAAAAGAATTACTGACTTTACGCAGACGAAAGCCAGGATTACAAAGTTTATTTTTGTTTCTAGTGTTAATTGTGAAATGGAAGAAGGAGAGAATAAATTAAGGAAGGGGAGAATTTAAGGGAGAAGGGGAAGAGGGAAGGTATGAGAAAGAATAAAGGAAGGTAAGAGTGGGGGTAAACGGGGAAACAGTTTTGGCCCCCAGCGCTATCACTCATCGTACGAAACGCAACAGTACTCTTTTACTTTACGCCGGTTTTGTGTGAGAAAGTAGTACTTCCCCGTGCGAGTCGACCCACTTACACCAGGAAAAGCATTACCCTAATACTCCAATAATTTTGTTTAATGTATATATAATAAATAAAACCCAAAACCAGAACAAATGGCCGTATGATTAAAAAAAAAATCTGCCCTGAGAGGGTATCAAACCGTGTAGTGTCTATATAGCGTACTTTTTTATTTATCTTTGAAGATAATTTAGTAGAAATATTATAAAAATGGTAATATTCAGTACTTATGTATTTACGTAATTCAAGTGTATGTTATTTACCTATAATATTAGTTATAGTTCCCTGAAAATTTGAGTGGACTTTAAAACACTCTTGAAGTATTTCTGTCTGCCGATTTAGCTGATATGAGAAGAGGTATATGATTACGTAATTTCTCGTCTATGTGTGTTTGTGCTTATCATTATATTTAATTTCTGGACCCCTGGCACAGGATAATACCTACTATAGTAATGGGGGCCGTTGAGTGTGTAGCGTTTATTTATTAGCCCCGAGCCCCAATCTACAAAAGACCCTGAACAACAAAACGACCTTTCAAAGCACGATACCATTAAAAATTAGGCGTAGAATTAACTTTACAATTAATTAATACTTTGTTTATTAAATCATATAAGTAAAGATCAAGATTCCTTGCAAAAATTACTTTCAAAAATCTTTATAATTATGTATACAAAATAAGATCTGACTGACACATTAATTCCTATGCTAAACCCTTAGACCTGAAAAGCTGAATTCTTCACAGATGTTGGTTTAAGTTGTAAATATAAACCGCACTAAGAAAAGATTTTCGAAAAAACCTTACAATAACGAACGAAAGAAACAAAGGTTGATGAAAAATTTATGAAAATTGGGATGGGATGTCCGTCACTTTTCGAAACTAAAAGCATGTATTCTGGCGAAAAATCAAAGAACAGACAAGAAACATGTGTTTTATAATTGTTTAAAATTCCTAATAAATTCTCTGAGGAGTCGAAATGGATGAAAATATTTTGTATTGTTAGTTTACGTGGATGAAGCCGCTGCCAAAAGCTAGTCATAATCTTCCTTCCATTACAATTAATATTTTTATAAATATTGCAATATTATCGTTACTTAATATTATAACTGATGACCGGTGCAAGCAAAATGATAGCCCAGATTATATAAGGAACTTTACACGCGAGCGTTTTGCGGAAATAAAACACTGTAAATAAAAACCAGAAACGTAATTTTTTTTTATGAAACCTTTTAATTTATTTAATAATAGTGAAGCTAAGCATAGAGTTAGTTTTTGTAACGTCAGTAGTTAAGTTTTGAATTTTTTAGTACACAAAAGAAAAATTAAATAAAAGTATTAGTTTTCCGACATTACAACTGCAAGTACAACAACTTATCCGTTCGTTAAAAGGCTAATTTCCTTTTTTTATATATAATGGGTAAACTCTTGACATCCATCGAGCGCAAAGGCATATATGAGTTCTACGGCGGTGCAAGCGTACTCATGCCTGTGTACTCGCACCTTCAATAGATTAAGGTTGTTTGCATTTAGAAATACCGACTCCATGGAGGCATTCCGTTCTCGGGCTCATGTTTCTTCCAGAACAAATGAGCCAGCTCGAACGGGGATGTACTACTCTCTCACAAAAAATCGGCGTAAAATAACAGAATACTGTTGCATACATGCGATAAATGAGAGCGATGGAATCCCAATCTCAAAACCCTTCTGTCCCCGTCCATTTTTTCCCTTCTCATCCCCCATGTTCCTATCCCTTAGGTTGGCAACGCGCACTTGATACTTCAAGTACCATCGTTCATAGGTTGCGGTGACTTACCCTCAGACGGACCGTATACTTGATTGCCAACCGTCATACCAACGTGCATAGGTTGCGGTGACTTATCATCAGACGGACCGTATACTTGATTGCCAACCGGCACACCAACGCGCATAGGTTACGGTGGCTTATCATCAGACGGACCGTATGCTTGTTTACCGACCGAATATCATGAAGCAAAAAAAAAGATCGAAAACGCATAGTGCGAATGGTGAGTCAACCAAATATGGGTATGGCATCTCGATAGAGTGGAAATGTTTATGTCAAATCAAGCGTTTAAAAAAACGCTTACGTATCTAAAACTTTATATGCAAAATTTCGCAATAATCAATAACCGAATCCCACGCATCAGGAATCGGTATGCGTGCATTAGTATAAGCAATCTTGTTGAAACATGATTGAAATATGCAAGATGAACGCTTCAACGTCACTCAATCTTTTGATCTGATTTCTATCTCATTGGAAGCATCTTGCATAAACAAAAGATGGTCTTTAATGATGTTTAGTTGTTTAAATGCTGTAGTATCGAAATATACTTACAGGTTTTTGGTTTCATTGTTAACAGACTTTGAATAATAAAAGGTTTTGAAATCCTGGAACAGAACTGAACTGATTTTTTTTTGTACTGACTGTATTTTATAAATTATAGTATGAATGATAAATATTTCATAATTTCTAAATTAGAATTTTTAAAATTAGTTTGATAAAATTCAAAGAGACCAATATGCACGCGCTTCGCCAGTTAGACGTAACACGTCACATGAAGCATGTTGGTGACGCAAATCCATACGCCTACCCCTATCAAAAAAGCTGAAGGCGGCTAAAGAAGTTTGCACTTTAATTAATCTGTACAATATGGAATTAACGCAAAGCTGCTTTAGGTACGAATGGTGTCTCTTCTCTTCTTCTTCTTAGCATTATTCCTGGTATTTACCCAGGGTCTGCTTATACGCTTACCCGGTTTTGACCGGTTACTAGTTTACTCACATAATACCGGGAATAATGTTAGGAAGATGAAGATATTTGACGACGTTGTGGCGTAACGGTAGCGAACCTGGCGTAAGCGCTACAGTTCGGCGCGATTTCGATTCCCGCTTGAAACAGATGCTTGTATTGACCATACAGACTTGGCTGGGTGTGTTTGTCCTTGTCATTGTGAATGTTTCTGAACCCCCGACACAGGATATAACTGTCATAATGGAGACCGTTGAGTGTGTAGCGCTTATTATTTATATTGTTAGGGCTCCAAAAGACACCAAGTAATATGTAACATCAGGCTAATTTACAGGTCAAGGTATATAATAAAAAGTATTATTTTTTAGTCTTTAATAATAATTACAATATAATTTAAATATACTTTTAAATAATCCTCTTCATCTTAGTTCAATATTTAATGAAAGGCAATTACTTTAAGATTGCAAATTAAACTGGTATTACGTATAGCCTGTTCCACATTTGTAACTTTGACCTTTATAAACAGTAATTCAGTTAAATAATTATACCATCTATCTGAATTGCTGCTAATTAAAAATAGAATGTTTATAAATATTTCATTAGAAAAATCTAGAAGTGTTTAAAATGTATTATTAATTCTTATAGGTATCAAAAATGATCATTTTTAAAGCTTATTATTTATAGATTATTAATACCTTAAATTAAAATTTAACATTTACAACGAATTAAACTAATACGGTGAACTCTGATTAAACACTTTTGAACTTTCCGATAAAATGGTTATTACGACGAAAACCCGTTGGTATCAAAAATGATCATTTTTGATACCTATAAGAATTAAGAATACATTTTGATTTGAAGCCTCAATAGCTCAACTGTAGAAGGGCCGATTCCGCTCTGTGAGAGTTCCGGGTTCGATCCTGACACCCTTGGGCTATTGTCGTACCCTCTCCTAGCACAAGCTTGGAGCTTATTTGGAGGGGCAATAGAAATATTAGTAATGTCTTGAAAAAAGCATTGTTAATATTCTTTAAAAAAAAAAAAATTAAAAATCATAGCTTAGATAGATAAAATGCACCAAGGACGGGATTCTATTTTCTAATATTTACATTTATAATTGCTAATATTTACAAATGTGTTACGTTGCTCCCGACCCGACCCGCGAGTATCCTACCGACTGCGCCAATTATGTACGGCGGCAGCGGAGGTTCAAAAAACCAAAATTACTTAATATTACTTTAATTACTTAAAAATGAAATTACATGTTAAAACTAAAAACTAGTACTGCTTGCTCGATGTGAGAGACAAGAGTGAATGTAAATTTAAAGCTTATTATTTATAGATTATTAATACCTTAAATTAAAATTTAACATTTACAACGAATTAAACTAATACGGTAAACTCTGATTAAACACTTTTGAACTTTCCGATAAAATGGTTATTACGACGAAAACCCGGTGGTCTGCTATTTCCTTGAATCCGCGAGACATGGGAACGTAACAAATGTCACAAAAAATTTGTATTGTGTCTGTTCCGCGGGTTATCTGAGGTTAATCTGGACCAATAATAAAAACCTGAAGAGTTTGTTTGTTTGTGTGTTGCACGTGCTAATCTCCTCCTCAAGAAATATGCTCTCAAATGCAAAAATAAATATTCAAATACGATCAGTAGTTCCAGAACTCTTAAGCTTTGTAATATTGGTCGAAATTTCGTGAAATTCCATGACTAATAAATTTTAAAGTCGAACGAAATCACGGGAGTCGATACTTCATAAATCGTTAGTTCCATATAGAGGTGAATCGTGAGAACGTTTCGCCGATACCGAAATTAATATAACGCAAGACGTCTTTTGTATGGAATTATCCACAGCCCTGATGATCTACATTGTGTGGCAACGTGGGATCGACGGCGAGTTATTTATGACGCGGCGCAGACTTACGACTAGACCCTAGAAAAATTATGCGTGTCGCTTTACTTGTTTTTTTCTTATATAATAGGGGGCAAGCGGACAGGAGGCTTATCTGATGTTAAGCACCACCGCGCATGAACATCTGCAACACCAGAAGGAGGTCGGCAAAGAACGGATAGGCTCTTCTCTTGAAGGTTTCCAGGTCGTATCGATTCGGAAAGACCGCCGGTGGAAGTGGATCCCACAGAGTGGTTGCGTGAGGAAGAAAATCAAACCGTAAATCGCGCTGCTGTGGTTTTCTGGACATCGAGGTGGTGAAGGTGCAATTTCGAGTTTTAGTCCGGTTAGGTACCATTGCAGTGTTAGGTACGGTAGAATACCGTAAGGCAGTATTCCCGTGTTTCGGTTTGAATGACACTGAAACTATATCTCGACTTTGGCAATGCCTATACATATGTATATGGTGTGACACTTATAAATGTATGGTGTTGCAAGCGCTCATAAGCTACGACAAACGCTTCCCACCAGGAAGGTAGTATACTTGCTTGCCAATTTAGTAAAAAAATAGCCACTGAGAAGATACAATAAAAACATTATTATGTCTGGACACAAGCCAATTATCGGATAGCCGGTGCCGGTTATCCGGCAGCGAAGTGTATGGGCATGTATGGCAGCTTTCACAAGTACCGGCGTAATTTTGCTCGGCAAGCGGTCGCCGGGTGCACGTCGGACGTCACTGTGCATACAAACTATTAGAATAAAAAATTGGGTCGTGTAAAAACCAATTGAGTTACCGGACAGTCGGTGCCGGATACCCGGCAACCGGCACGTGTGAAACGGCACTTATGATTTACTATCAAAATAATATAGTCGTAATGATTTACATTTAAAACATTTGTTAGTTTTTCTTACATATCAAAATATTATATTAATTTAATTTTTTTATTAAATAAAAATAAAAAAGTGTTGTCGATTGTCTGCTATGCACAAAGAACGCGTGCCACCTCAAGCGAAAAGCGCCTAATAAGTTTAACTTATAACGATTTTTTATATTCAAACCTAAGGGGGATCCACCCGAGGTCAAATATGATTGCTCTATTTAACTATAATATTACAAAACTGTGGGTCAAGTTTTTTTTTGCCTCCTTTCATAATTATCTACTTAAGTTAGTTTTTTGCTCCAAATTCGTTTGTACATATATTTTTTTATGATACCAACCAATAACAAGAGGCCTATAATTACGAATATATAATGGAGACTTATAATAAGGTATTTTTCTTTGTGCGTCTATCACGCGAAAAGAGAGGCCCAATCTCCCACACCCTCAGTTCCCTTCCTTTTCCCATTTCTCATTCCTTCTCTCCTGTTCCTTCATTAGTTGCGGTTACTGCTTACCAGGCGGACCGTATGCTTGTTTGCCAACCGTCATGAAATAAAAAAAGGACAGAGAGACGGACACGGTATTATGTACCAATCAGTAATCAGCATTAATAGTGGTCAGTATTTAAAAATAACAGAGCAATTTAACCTTTAACAAGAACATTAAAATCGCTGTCGTAAAAGTATTTGCATCTGCATTTGTCCGGGGTCAAGGGGTCAAGATCTTGAAATCTACATTTGTATACAACGGCTAACAATGGGGTGCATTACACAATGCTTAACTAATTCAATTATAAATCTTTGTTTTTTTATGATACAAATTGGCAAACAAGCATACGGCCCACCTGATGTTAAGTGGTTGCCGTAGCCTATGAGCGCTTGCAGCACTATTAGTAGGTGTCACTCACGCGTGGCCAACCTCGAGATATTGGTTCTTAAATCTCCTCTGCCTAGTAATTTCACTAGCCTGCAGTGTCCTTCAAACAGGAATACAGTAATGCCTAAGCTACTACTTGGCGCCAGAATATTTGACACTGCGGTGGTACCCACCTAGCTGGCCTTTTGCAATAAAAGACCTACAACCAGTGTGTCTGATTGCACTGGTGACAATCTCTACTATGACAGAGGTTATCCCAACAGCGGGCGTTGTTATTTTTTAATTTTGAATATTATGTCGATGTAAATTTATTTGTTTGTTATCTTATCTACTCAACCTGTATTTCTAATACTTTTATTTGCATCTTTATTAAGATATCATAACAAAATGGCCACTTCAATAAATGAATAGAACTTTAAAAGCACTTATATTGTCATATCAAGGATTTTATATGTCGTTATAACTATTATTGTGGGCGTTAAAAATAATATTTTGTTAATACTCGACTGATCAGTTATGATAAATTTATGAAGCTACGTTGGAATTATTTTCAACTCAAAAAACCACAACTGCGCTATTTAGAAGACATTTTCGTACCCACTCTGTGGAACCAACTTCCGACGGCGATCTTTCCGACCCGATACGACCTGAACGAACCTTCAAGAGGAGAACCTATCCTTTCATTATAAGTACCAGCATCTGATGTTGCAGATATTCATGGGCATCGGTGATTGCTTAACATCAAGTAAGCCCACTGCCCTTTTCGCCATTTAACATAAAAACTATTTCGTTTTGTTAAAGGTAGTAATAGTATCTAAATCATTATATAATAACTACAGACATTTATAACCAGGTGCACTCACCGATCGGTAAAGGATCGGTGAGTTCAGTAACTTTAGGTACGATCAGTCACCAGATAGGTGACCGTATAGTATTTCAACTGAGCGTCTCTGACGGCACGTAAAAAGTCGGTTTTGGCTGTTATAATTTTGATAATAGTCGAAAAATCGAGATAGGGGCTTGTATGCGTGTGGTGGTGAAAGCCACCAAGCGAGAATCTGCAACAGGCCGTTGCGTTGCGCGGTCTGCGCGGATGCAGGGCGCCCCTCCGAACACATAATGGGTGGGATTAACTGTGCCCCTCCCGAAACTAGAGGTGTAACCGCTCCGAGATCCAGAGCCGTCCCTAGTAGTCAGGCCCAAGATTGTGGGGGAGTATGATGGAGCATTAGCCCCTCACACGACCCCTCTCGGCCTCCCTAATACGGTGGCCCGCATCGGCAGGCTTTTTCGCCGGGGCGTCATGGTAGTATGCGAAAGCGGTCCTATGACGTCCCAATATGGCGTAGACGGATTCGCAGAGTTTTAGTGGGTATTACCACGTGCTTCACAGGTGGTCGAGTCCCACACTACCACTCGCTAGCGTGCTCTTAGGAACACGCTAGGTGGAGTGGTGTGCATAAATGCATTTCTCTGCGTCAACAAAAAAAAAAAAAAAAAAGGGGCTTGTATGCGTGACCTGTACAACTCACACAGTAGGTTTGCCACTACCCACTCCTAGTAAATAATAGGAAGCAGCTATTATAGTTGATGACAAACACCAAAATCGTAATATAAAATAGCAAAAAAAATCAAAAGGAAAGAACTTCCATAGTTTTCAGTCGATATATTTTGCATATTTTGTAATCCAATTTTGAAGCCGAGATGGTCCAGTGGATCGATTTGTATTTCAAATTTTTGTCGTGCTTAATGGTGAAGGAAAACATTGTGAGGAAACCTGCATGTCATGGAAAAAATTCTAAGACATGTATATGCTGGTGGTAGGGCTTAAAAAAAGTCCGCCTGGCTATCTACCACCGTACGTTGGTGAAAAACTCGTAAACTGCTCGTCAGCCGTGTCGAGGTCAGTTAGCGTATATCCCAAAAAAATTGGCTCAGTATGTAAAATAGTGCTGGCACCCATGTTCCACGTTCAAATAACCTGGGCTCCTTCAAACGAGGTGTGAAGAAGCTTGAGGCCTATAAAACCATGCCGTACTTATTAGCCGCCTTAGCATTTGGACTTTACTTCCACTTACCATTAAGTGGAATAAAGTCATTTGCCCTTCGTAACAAATAAAAAAAGCTACTTGAGATCATGTATTTAAATTGAGTTGTTTTTGTCTACCAATATGCCTGAAGCGATTAGAGTCGGCTGTTAGTTTTTTCTCATTAAATTTTTTCTTATATTTTTTTTATTGGACTAATTGGAGTCATTTTGCAACAATCCAGTAATTAATCTGAAACATATACATTTATTACTAAAAATATTGAAGTTTCTTTCTCCGCAAAAATTTAAGAGCAAAAATTTTTTTTTTTTTATGTTGGAAGTTGGCAAACAAGCATACGGCCCACCTGATGGTAAGTGGCTGCCGCAGCCTATGAGCGCTTGCAGCACCATTAGTAGGTGCCACTCACGCGTTGCCAACCTCGAGATATTAGTTCTGAAATCTCGTTCGCCCAGTAATTTCACTAGCGTACAATGCCCTTCAAACTGGAACACAGTAGTGCCTAAGCACTACTATTTGGCGGCAGAATATTGGACACTGCGGTGGTACCTACCTAGCCGGCCTCTTGCAACAAAAGACCTACCACCAGTGTGACTGATTGCACTGGTGGAATAATCTCTGTTGTGACGGAGGTTATCCCAACAGCGGGCGATGGGGTCGTCACATCCCGACGCCTTTATTTTTAGAAGAAGTGACTCGTTTCTGTATGTATGTATACTTAAAACAACGGTTATTATGACGTATTTTTGTGATGAGAAACGAGACTAATAAAAGACAGACTGACAAAAATAAAAGCAGTATCTACAAAGTGGAAAATATGTATAATTTAATAGAAAACTGAAGCTGATTTTTTAAGAGTTTTGCTTTGTTTCATGAACTGTCATAGATATATAGTTAAATTTTTCATCGACTGGGTTTTTCTATGACCGCTATAATAACAAATAATTTAAAATTAAAGGAGGAAGCCTTCATGAGGCTTTTTAATAAACAATTGTTGCGTACCAATTTTTTTTTATGTTTGTCACCCGTATCATATTGTTTGAAATAGAATTTTGCTGTATATCTCTCTCTCTCTCTCTCTCTCTCGTGTATTACCTAGAAATCTACTGTTTTTATTATAAAAACCACAACAATAATTAAAACCTAAAACCATCATCGATCGCCTTAAATCTGTACAGCATATTACAATGATGTCATCCATACATTGCAAAATGCACAATTCACGATATGCGTCGCCATTAATGAATCGTGTCGAATCGTCACTCGCGATTTGAATTCCATTTAAATAACCCGTACAATGTAAAATGCAACTTTCACTTACAATGTAGCCGTATTTTAGGATAATAAAAAAACTGCAATAAGTATTATCCACAGAGGAATCTGTATGTATAAAAGGAGAAGACTTGACTGATATACTAGGAAGCTGATTTTTTCTCAGGTGTTGTTTTAAGAAAAAACATAAATGAGCACTAAAACTGATTCTTCCACAAAATATAATAAAAAATATAGTATAATTTAATTCTCTTTTTCAGACGGGGTCCGGAAACATTCACAATGACAAGGACAAATACACCAAGACCGGAAAATATGCTTGCATGGTCAATACAAACATATTATGCTCCGAGCGGGAATCGAACCCACGACCTGTGGCGTTTAAGGCAGGTTCGCTACCGCTGCGCCACAACGTCGTCCTTCTAACTATAACTCCTTCCTATAATCTGGACTTCTTCAAACGAGGCGTGAGAGATGCCTCATCTCGCGAGTAGCCAGGGCGAGGGTGGCTAACGCGGTTGCATTCCGCAACTCTGTTAGCCGCCTTCGCGTTTAGACTTTATTTCCACTTACCATCAGGTGGAGTAGAGTCATCTGCCCTAATTTCCAAATAAAAAAAACTTTTTACATCTTATAGACACCCTTATGATTGCCATGTTATAACTATATATATATAAAAAATCTATGTACTTTAAGTTACGCTATAAGTTTAATAAAGTTTTTGTACTGCCGCATGCTCGTCGACTCTAGGCTAATTGACCACAAACACGGAACTTTTAGGTTTTTACTATCATTTGTCTCTATTCATCAAAAGCGTGTGGTATTTATCATTGGTGCTATCGTTGAGGTAATCATTTTTCATAGTACATTAGATGAGAGCCAGAGAAAGGGACAGAGAAGGGTGGGAGCTTGGACCTCCCACTCTAACAGTCATGAACCACAACATGTATCCTGTTAGTTCTACTATTATGTGATGCATGTTGCAGATTATAATTATTAAAGTATGAATAATTAAAATTTCAATAATTGTATTCTTTACGTTATCAATTATTAATTTAATTTGTTGACCATCCAATGTGCCCAACACGCACACGACATCCTCTTGAATCTTAGACCATTCTTAAAGCCAAACGATAACAATATCGACTTGTTGTATTTATTATAATATCGGAAACATTATTTAAACATGTGACCGGAGGGATGGTTTCTTTTTCACCCAAAGAATCGGCATTGCGATTCAGCGGGGAAATGCAGCTAGCATTCTTGCCACCATCCCCCGTGGACATGATTTGCACAGTTGTAATTTATTTGTAAATGTAGTTAGTATTGAATTGTAAATATATTTTAATATTAGTTGTAAATATTTAAGATCATCTAAATTATTTATTTTTTGATTGAACTACACTTTTTATTAATCAATTTAGTATACTAGTTATATAATTATTACTTTAATATTTAGAAATGAATAATTTTATAAATTATGAAAAATAAAAGATTATTTCAAAATAACCAAAAGGACGCCATCTAGTGACAATATTGAAACAACCAAATTCGTGCGTGATTACCAAACGCATTCACCGATTCTCATATTGATCTTCAAACTAATTCCACCAATACCATTTAGATGGAGCTTTCGAGCTTTATATAATATACTTTAAATATTTTATCATTATTAAATAATTATAATTTTATGATCATATATTGTGATTATATTATAGTAAATGATCGTAAATTACTTTTTTGGACTATTTATTCAAATTAACTCAATTTTTGACAATACATTTTTATTGTCCACGCGGGCTTTGGATGACCTTATTTTAATGCTTAATGCTTTTTAATTATTCAAACATGATAATAATTATAATATTATAAAAACATTTATCCATTACAATTCATTAGTATCATGTTCATCAAAATAGTATCATGTTTCTTGTATGGGGACCCCCATTATTTTTAAATTATATATATTTTTTTTTTTTTATGTTAGAAGTTGGCAAACAAGCATACGGCGCACCTGATGGTAAGTGGCTGCCGCAGCCTATGAGCGCTTGCAGCACCTTTAGTAGGTGCCACTCGCGCGTTGCCAATCTCGAGATATTAGTTCTTAAATCTCGTTCGCCCAGTAATTTCACTAGCGTACAATGCCCTTCAAACCGGAACACAGTAGTGCCTAAACACTACTATTTGGCGGCAGAATATTGGACACTGCGGTGGTACCTACCTAGCCGGCCTCTTGCAACAAAAGACCTACCACCAGTGTGACTGATTGCACTGGTGGAATAATCTCTGTTGTGACAGAGGTTATCCCAACAGCGGGCGATGGGGTCGTCACATCCCGACGCCTTTGAGTATTTATTGTTAGTGACAGCAGAGACAAATTCTGTAAAAATTTCAACTCTCTGACTATTACGGTTCGTGAGTTACAGCTCACTGCCAGACGGACGGACGGAAAGCACCTTAGTAATAGTAATACCTTTTGGCTAAGGAATCCTAATAAAAACAACCATACTAACTTCAGAGTAGGTTTTGAAAAAACTTTACATTTATGGTCTAATTTTGAAATTTTCCTTACTATCTCTCGTTTTGTCTGTTATTCATTATTATTTGTGTGGCTATTTTTCCTCTAATTGTAAAAAGCCGTATAGAAAAAAACAAAAAAATGTATATTAGTAACCAAAAATTTATTAACCATTAAAAATCTACAACAAAAGTTAAAAATGCTTCTAATAATAATAACCATTAATAGGATCAACTCTTTGAACTTGCTTAGGACCGCTGAAGTCTTCGCCAACATTTTTTTCTGTTAGGGGTTTGTCTTTATAATCAACAGTATAATTTATGTTTATATCCGGAGTAAATGATATTTCAACTCTTGAATTGTTAGTAGATAACTCTGTTATTGGAAGTAGATTATTTACATAATTAGGAATAATTGTTGGATAGCCACTGGTGGATGCATCGTTTGGTGAAGTTATTATTCCATTTGTAAATGCAGGTCTTGTTGTTGCAAGTGCTGGATTCGTTGTATGTCGTAAATCTTCGGTAGCTTGGTTAGTACTAGGTGTCAAATATACAGTAGAAGGTAATGTATATGCAAATTCAGAAGGTTGTACAGTGGTTGATTTATATAACTTATAAGGGAAATCAGGAATATGGTCAATAACTTCAGTTTGTTGTGGCTGTTGAGCATAATTAACAATATTTTTAGGTGTAACATTCGTAAAAATAGTGTTATTCATTTCTTTTGCATCCATTTCTCCATTTTTATAGATTTTATGTATTATATCTTCTCCATAATTTTCAATTTCAAAATTATTGCCGTTCGGTTTATCGTTATAATCATAGCTTTTGATATCGCCATCAATTGGTGTTCCATCAGAATTTTTAAATGCTTTCATTGTCACACTGTTATAATTTATTGGATACGGCGCTTCAGTTTGTAGAGCTTGAGTCCCAGAAAATTGCGACGGGAACTTATTATGTGGTGTAATATATTGATAGCCTGTATTCGTATAAAAATCCTTGACATAAAATTTACCAGGTTTGTTTTCTTTAAAACCTTTTGTAAACATGTCTTCTTCATCCCCGTAACCCAATATTTGTTTATTTACAATAAATTTTCGTCTGTTACCGTCATCAGAGTCCCTTTCTTTTGATTCATTAATATCTACTTGTGAAATATACTTCGTTTCATCCTCTGAATAGAAATCATAGTTATTTTGTGGTTCATTATTATCAACACTGCTTTTATTCACTTGGGAAAGCTTTAAAGATAAATTAGAATCTTGATTTTTTAAAGGTTTATCTGTATTTGGATATTCATAGTTAATTTGTATAAGATTTTTATCTTTATTTTGATTTTCTAGTCTCAATGGTTTTCCGTTGCTAGAAATGATTCCTTGCCTGTTTTTTACATTTGAATTATTTTTAACGGTGAACGAAGGCACTTCTTTAAAAAAACCATCTTCAGCTTGGTAGTATCTGTTCCGATATTTTTTATGGCCATACTTATTTTCATCATAAGAACCTGCAACAGGAGTCTGGTTTTTAATAATCATATTGTATAACAAAATAGTGACAAATTTTTTCAAATACATACCATCATCAAAAATCCCTGCTTCCTTGTCTTTAAAAGCTTTTTCAATAACTTTTAAAATGGCATCTGGTATGGGTGGTGATGTAGGCAAGTGCTCACCTTGCGGTCGAAATCCATTTTCATCAGCAGTGTAGACTACGCTATAAAGTTTTCCATCATCTCCAATATATGAGTACGATCCTTTAGCTTTAACACCATTAATGGTCGATCCTCTTTCATCAGCATGGATTCCATTTGAGGTGTCGAAGCTATAAGCGTAACCTTCTGGACTAATATAGTTATCGTAGTTAAGAGTAACAGCTTTTTGATTTGCCTGGGACTGGATTCTTTCTGGGCGATTTTTTAAATTACTAGGATTAAAGATTTGTTTTAAGCTATTGAATTTTGGGGTCGTGACTAAAAGCGGGGGTTTAGATGAGCTTGAATAATACTTTTTGGTTGTGCTAAAATCACTGGTAAAGTTCTGAGTTGGTAGTTTAGTTGAAGATACAAAATTATTTGTTGGAGTTACAGGTATTGATGATGAGTCAAAATAATTATTGAATAGTGGTAAAGTTGAACTTGAAATTAATGTTATGTCGGGGTTATATTCTATATTCCCATCAGCAGTTAAAGAACCAGATGAATCTTTAACATAATCATGTGTAGCCAGGAAACGATTTTTAGAAACATTTTCCTCTTTAAGATAAGGATTTAAAGTATCAGGTGATATTTGGGATTTGCTTGAATAATTGTTTGGGTGATTTGAAAGATACCATTTTCAGTTGTAAAAACTTTCACCGGTGAAGCAGTAGTTGTTTGGCGTAAGCTATCTGTAGTTGTATATGGAATTTGGGGATATGTTGTAGGACCATTTAATGATGTATCTTCATTGCTATTTAAAAGACCCTTGTGACCCAATCCATCTATTCCAGTTGTAATTTCAGGCTGTGGTGAATATTCCTCCCTTACAGGAAACACGGATTTTGGATATTCTAATGGCAAGTTATCAATAACAGGACTACCTCCAGAAAATTTAGAACCAGGTGGAGGAAGATAGGTTCGATCTAGTTTATCTGCCAATGCTAACCCTACCATCAAAATTACCTGAAATAGAAGATATAGTTTATACAGCCGTGTAAAAATGTTTAAAGAATATAATGTAATTGTTTAAATCTTACCCTGATCATCTTGATGGATATTTCAATATCAGATGTCAAACGAAGAGTGTGATGTACCATATCATAAAATACTATTTATACTTACTTTGAAATTGGATAATATGCTATCGTACGTGAGATGGACACTGTCAATGTCCAAAGAAACAATTAAAGAGCATTTATATTTAATAGTCAGTTACGTGGTTTCGATGATGAAGATGATTCCTTGACATTTCTAAAGGTATAATAATTGTAGTACAAACAAAAGACAATATCGAAAGCCATATAAGAAAACGTGTCCAAGAAACATTAGTTAACATCTGAACGAAAAGAAAAATGGTTACATACTCCATTTGATTTTTAGGGTTCCGTAGCCAAATGGCAAAAACGGAACCCTTATAGTTTAGTCATGTCCGTCTGTCCGTCCGTTCGTATGTCACAGTCATTTTACTCGGAGATTGTTGGCTCTATCTATACGAAATTTAGTAAATAGGTGTATTCTATGAACCGCACCACGATTTTGTAATGAAATCTTAAAATTTATAAAAATTAGGGGTAGCAGTCCATACATATAACTGAGAGTTGAAAAATAAAATTCCAAGGAATGGCAACGTGTGAGATATCTTTTGATAAAGAGGTTTGATTTTTTATTTATTTATTTGATATAAGCTCCCAAAATCATAAAAATTGTGTCTCCTCTATAACTTTGGGATTTAAAATTCTAGAAAAATTTGAGGTTGTAGAACATCAAAAGAACTTTCAACTACATTTGGTTTGAAGAAGATAGGTCTACAAATTTTAGAGATACATGTAGGTTGTTCCCATTACTTTGTTTTTCATATTACTTTTAATAATGACTATCAAATTACTTACTTACCAATTTAATTTTGCGGTCGATTTAATTCGTTATTATTTTAAAGTCCTATATTATATTCCTCATCATTAAGCTAAGGAAACCTTAAGTTTCGACTGTGCGTGGTCGACAACGCACTTGATTGGTAATTATTTTGTATTTATAAAATGCCCGAGGAAAAGATGTCAAACAGGAGTTTAGGAAAGCTATAAAGCTTAATCTTTATAATTTTTTGGAAGCGTTGAAATACTATAACTGTGGTTCTTACAGAAAAAAAAATAGAGTACGGAAATTTGTAGTTTCTATTTTTTACAGAGCAGTGAGCAGACTGAAGCAAATACCTACTTACCAATCCGATGTATTAAATTATGGATAATCCATATAAGGGTGAAATTCTATATGCCAGATGGGTTAAATGAAGATTTTAAAATTTTGTGATTTTAAATATGCTTGTTAATATTATTGGCAATTCACGGTTAAATTTTTGTTTTTGTTTTTAATTTAAAAATTAAAGTTAACTAAGATTAAGAAATAATTATATTCACTTGGTAAGTACATCAACATATAATTTGTAATCAATTAATTATACTCGAAAATTAATTATTGTATAGTTGTAATAATTATAATTAGTGTAAATAATACTAAAACTTTAAGAAAAGATAAGAAACTCCAACACTACACTACAACTAAAGATTCACAAATTGTAATTTTTACGACTATCCTTATAATTAGTTTATGTCAAAATATTTTTCAAAAAATATTAATTACTTTTTGCTAAATTAAAAAACTGTAAGTATCTGTTTTTGTCTGTAACCCTGTTAAAAAAACAAAGATTGATCCCATATAAGATTTTAAAATTATCTAATTAATAATTGGACTTCCAAAATAAAGAACTATAATAACCGCCAGCTAGTTAGCTTTTACTATTGCATTCGCTTTAATTTAATGCAACATAGAGTAATAAGGTAATAAAGTCTTGAAGTCATAGTTCTATACAATACAATAATATCACTAAAATTAAAGTCACTTAAATAATTTTTAAATACTCCAATTTTTGGGAAACTTCAAAATTATAAATAAAAAAGTTAAAACGCGTTCATAGGCTGTGGTGACTGCTTACCATCAGGCAGACCGTATGCTTGTTTGCCAAACGTCACGAAATAAAAAAAAAATAAAAAAATTAAATAAATAAATAAATAAACGCTACACACTCAACGGCCCCCATTAGGATAATTATATCCTGTGTCGGGGTTCCGGAAACATTCACAATGACAAGGACAAACACAACCAGATCGGAAAACATGCCTGTACGATTAATACAAACATCTGCTCCGAGCGGGAATCGAACCCGCAACCGTCGCGGCTTAAGGCAGACTCGCTACCCACAACGCCACAACGGTGTCAAAATTAAGCTTATAAATCAAACAATCATCAATTCTCTTTTAACTTCATTTAATAATAAATAAAATACTGTACTATAATTACAACTTTTTAAGATACTTTTAATACTGCTTTCCCTTTCTTGAGCTTCAGTGATGAGTTCTAGATCCGAAAATAAATTTTCCATTTTGTGAGGATCTATCTTCAATTCCCTGTTTAACTGGTGGTAAATAGGATTTTTTAACATTGTTGGTAATGTCCTGAACAGAAGATTTCCTAGCGAGATTATCAGGTATTTGCTGATTTATTTGTGTAAAGTAAGACTTTTTGCTGTTACTGTAATCATTGCGTTTCCCCAAAAAGCCGCTTTGTGACGATCTGTCTTCTATAACCTGATTAAGGGGTGGTAAATAAGCATTGTTTATAGCAATTGGTACTGCATCATTTATAATAATTGTCTTTAAGTCCTGGTTTCGATTTCCATTAATAGTATTTATTAACCCAGATTGTGGGAAATCAAATTTAGGCAAAATGGCTACGTTAGGAATAATCGTATTTTGTTCATTAACAGCTTGTTCACGACCATTAATTATTAAACCATTAAGTTCGTCGCCTGAATTAAAATTTCTATATTCATTTCTTTCTCCGTACTTCTCTTCATCGTAGGATCCTAAGATAAAAAAATACGTTACAATTACATATATTAAATATAATAAAAAACTTTATAACAAAGGAAAAATTAAAAAAGACCATTCATTTAGAAAAGAAAATTTTAACATCATGGTAAGAGTTTCTTACCGTCATCAAAAATTCCAGCTGCTTCGTCACGTGCATTTTGTTCCAGAGATCTAAGAATTTCCTCAGGAATTGGAGGGGGTGTAGGTAAATGATCACCTTGAGGTTGGAAGCCGTTTTCATCAGCTGTATATCTGTGATAATGATTTATTTCTTACTCACACAGAAGTGCTTATACTTAGACACAGTACTTAAACAGTTTTTGTTGTATAAATAGAAAAAAATAATAACCATTTAGAAGAAGTTATTGTCACAATCTCGTCATAAATATTTTACCTTATACTGTATTGATTCCCATCATCACCGATGTAAGAAAATCCACCTTGAGCTATAACACCATTTGTGGCTACACCACTTTCTTCACCATATATACCATTCTCTGTCTCAAAAGCATAAGCGTAAGACTCTCCATTATTTTCAAAGTGTTGCCGAAGAATAGCTGCGTTCCTTTCCAAAGCTGCTTGAGCTCGTTCTATATTTTGTGCGACATAGTTAAAGCTTTGTCCTTGGTAATTAACCCTTGTATAATCTTCAGGATTTTTAACAATAACATTGGCGTGATTTCCTATATGTACGAATCCATCTTCTGATTGTTGTTCATTGGTGCTAAGACTATCTACTCCATGTGATTTTTGAAAAACAACATCATCTGCTACAACAATTGGAGTTTCCAGAAACTCCTCCAGACCTCCAGAAGTCTCAGCATGTTCTGGTGGTAAATATCCACTATTCAACTTGGCTCCTGATGAAAAGGCCACTACAGATAATAATATAATCTGAAAACATTACGATATTTATTACTGCACGATAACTTTCAGATATTTATATAGTTAAATATATAAGGCTTAGAACTTTATTAGTAATAACGGATACAAAATAAAGAAACTATCCAAACTTCACCACCATTTCTAGATATTTATATTGTCAATGAGGTATGGCAGTAGAGATTACTAGGGGGGTTTGACTGAGAACAGATTACGATGGCACAGAAGAGTTTCCGATTTTTCACTGCATTTTTTCTGTATTTTTTTTCTTTATTTAAAGAGTTTTAGCCCAAAAGTACTATGAAACAACACACAATACACGTTTAAAAAAATAACTAACAACAAAGAATTAAAAATCACAAAAAATCGTAATGGAACACATTAAGTACTTCGCCTTTGCATACCCACTCTGACCAGCTTATTTTTACTATCATTTTAGCTGTTTCAGAAAGCGGATATGCTGCTAGGACAATATTACAGCGTCCCGGTTCTTTAAAATCCTGTTTCTTTTCACTGCCAGACCTCTTTTTCTATTCCTTTGGTCAGCAACACTAATGTGACGCTAGAATTCTACTCGTATTTTAAACATCTCTAGGGTACGGTAACTTGTTTACCACAGTCATTGTATGAAAAATATTATAAACGTAAAACTGTTTCACACTTAAATTTAAGAACTATCACTAGTCAAACAAACAAAATAAAATTTTTATTTTACCAAATTCATTTTAGCTTCTCTACTATAAACCACAAAGATGGTTATTGATTGAATGATGTAAGATAAAAAACTTGATCTTTATTTATACCGAATCCTGTACATATTGATCTACTTTAATATCAAGCTCTTTATCTAAAAAGTCGTGTTTCTATTGCTTCATCAGAACGGCAAGCGAAGATGGACACGGTTAATTATTCTGAGCCGCATGATGCATTATTTCTCTTTGTTACTACTCTTAGCAACGCCCGCGTCTCCACTCGCATTGATATAGTTTTTTTTGATAATCCCACGGGAACACAACATTTTTCCCGGATAAAGTATCCTCTCCCTATAAACCCGGTTGTCCCTCTCCAGGACATTTCATTTCATTCATTCGATTCATTAAAATTAGTGCGGTAGTTTTTGCGTGAAGGAGTAATCCTGGATCCATCCAAACTTTCACATTTACAATATTAGTATAGTATAGAAGTAATGAGGAAAGGAAATATAGAATAAATAAGGAAATCGTTGCGTGTATGTAAAGTTTTAATTTCAAAACTTAGTTTAATTAAAAATCATTTTTTTTTTAGGAATCCTGTGGAAAATCAAAACATGTACGAAAAACTACATAAATTTTTACATGTTAGAACTCTATTTTAACTTATCGTGATCATAAAAAATACTTATTATGGGTCAATTTCATAATATAATAAAGTAAAAGATTCCTTATTTATCATTGTTAATTAAAATGTAACTTTGAGTTACTGAAAACAAAACTAAAGTTAATAATTAAACATTGGTCTTGTACTGTATAGTACCGTTCATTTAGAACAATTCTTCAAATGTATTATAAAGTGGTAATCATGCTTAGTACCTTAATATTCGACCTCGCAAAATACAAGTAATAAATAATTGACCTCAATATATAAATGTTATAGTTAATTAGAATATCATTTGAAAAAAAAAAGATCCTCGTGATCTTTCTGAGGTCAGATAATTAATGTCCCATTACGAGGTAATTTTTATTTAACGTCTCTTAAAGAGGAAAATTAGAATTTAATCTACTGCGGTCGGTAGACATATATAATAATAATAAACGCACACTCAACGGCCCCCATTAAGATAGTTATATCCTGTGTTGGGGTTCCGGAGACATGCGCAATGACAAAAACACCCAGACCGGAAAACATGCCTAAATGGTCAATACAAACATCTGCTCCGAGCGTGAATCGAACCCGTGACCTGTGGTGCTTAAGGCAGGTTCACTACCGCTGCGCCACAACGTCATCACATTTTGCTTGTTTGCATAAACTTTATCATGAAGATAAGGACGCCATGAATTTCAAAATAATACGCATTGAAATCAATAAAATATATTTTTCTTCATAAATTAACTGGAATGGATCGACACACTGGTGGTAGGTCTTTTGTTGCAAGAGGCAGGCTAGGTAAGTGTCACCGCAGTGTCAAATATTCTACCGCCAAGCAGTAGTGTTTTAGCCGTAGGGCATTACTGTGTTCCAGTTTGAAGGGCATTATAGGCTAGTAAAATTCCTGGGCAAAGGAAATTTAAGAACCAATATCTCGAGGTTGGCAAAGCGTGAGTGGCACCTACTAATGGTGCTGCAAGCGCTCATAGGCCACGGCAACCGCTTACATGCTTGTTTGCCAACTTGTAAAATAATAAAAAAACGAAACAGTTATTTATAACAAACATCTGCTCCAAGCGAAGTCGAACCCATGACCGTCGAGGCTCAAAGCAAGCTTACTACGCCGTTGTCATTTAGCATCTAAAAGTATTATGGTTATTTCCAAATTAAAACTGTTACATCTATAAAATTAGTTTTCAATTTTGGTCATAGATTTCTACAGATTCTACAAAGTGGAATTAAAAATACGTAATATTTAGGCCACGTTGTCAAATTTAGTAACACATGATGTAAATATTATATCGTAAGAATATAATATAATAATACTATTTATAGACGAACGTTGTGACGTGTTGGTAGCGGGCCTGCCTAGAGTCTAGGCGGATATTTGTAATGATCTTATAATTGTCTCTCTCGGCCTGGGTGTATGTCCTTGTCTCTGCGCCGTGCCTCGGAGAGCACGTTAGACTGTCGTCCCGTTTGTTGTCATGTTAAGTCTTGATTTGCTCTTATCCAATGAGTAAAATGTTCGTTCTTAAAGTGGTTGAGGTCAGATAGCAATTGCTCTGTGTAAAAACTAGTAACCTGTCAAATCCGGATAAGAGTAATAAGCAAACCCTGGGCAAAATACCGGGATTAATGCTAGGAAGTAGATGATTCTACTTATTTTCGTGTACCAAAAAGTTTTTTTTGATAAGTTAGTCTTAGGGCGTGTGCCCATTGGCGACACGAAAGGGTAGGAGATTTTTATGAAGTAAATAGAAACAAAACTTTAAAACGTGACAATTTGAAATCACACTGACGCGGTATGCCTAAGGATGCAGCAGCTCAATCAATTACTATTATTATATATTTCTCATTAAATTCCGACTCTCATTTACTGGTGGTAGGTCTTTTTTGTTGCAAGAGGCCGGCTAGGTAGGTACCACCGCAGTGTCCAATATTCTGCCGCCAAATAGTAGTGCTTAGGCACTACTGTGTTCCGGTTTGAAGGGCATTGTACGCTAGTGAAATTACTGGGCGAACGAGATTTAAGAACTAATATCTCGAGGTTGGCAACGCGTGAACTACTAATGGTGCTGCAAGCGCTCATAGGCTGCGGCAGCCACTTACCATCAGGTGGGCCGTATGCTTGTTTGCCAACTTCTAACATAAAATAAAAAATAAATAAAAAAATTAATTCTGAGACGCTCATAGCCGAGTGCACCCGCTGATCGGTAAACGATCGGTAGGTTAAGCAACTTTAGGCGCGGTCAGTCACTAGATGGGTGATCGCATAGTGGTATTTCAACCGAGCGTCTCCGTGCTTCGGAGGGCACGTAAAAGTCGGTCCCGGCTGTTGACAATTAGACAACAGTCGATAAGTCAAGTCAGAGGCCTACGGGCGACCTGAACAACTCTGACACTAGGTTGACCACTAATCAATCGATTAGAAGAAGAAGATTAAATTCATCTGACGTGCCGTGCCGCCAATAGACGCGATCCACAAAAGAGCAAATCCTTACAAATAAATAATATTGAAGTGTCTGTTTGTAATTCCAAATTAACAGCTTTTCGATAAATACATATGAAAGTGTATATGGTACTAATATAAGAAAAAAAAAATTTTAAAAGTTTTGTCTGTACGTCTGTTTGTTCCGACTAATCTCTAAAACGATTTTAGGGGGCCTGTCACTGACAAATAGTTGATGCTACTTTTATTTTATAGTAGCGGTCCGCTCCGGCTTCGCACGGGTATAAAATATATAGCCTATGTCATTCACTGAAAAAATGATTAAAAACGATCCAGTAGTTTTAATTTATTCATTACTGCCCGTGGCTCGCACGCGTTAAATGTAATTATTTACGACATCACATTAGAAACCTAAATTTTTTTCTCCACTATTTTTATACATATAAACCTTCCTCTTCAATCACTCTATCTATTAAAAAAATCGCATCAAAATCCGTTACGTAGTTTTAAAGATTTCAACATACATAGGGACAGAGAAATCGACTTTGTTTTATACTATGTAGTGATAGTGAACAAGAATTTGGGTTCCGTGCAATAATGATAAATCGGTACACTACACGAGCGAAGTCACGGAAGCAGGTAGTTTTTTTTATAAAACCATAAAGACCAAATAACTATTATATAACAAAGCTCATAAATAACGCGGGTTATAAAATATTATTGGTAATTTATGCAAGAAACCAGTTCTAAAAACCGTAATACATAAATGTTTATAGTGAAATCGACATTTTTAAATAGTATATTATGTTTTAGCGGTCAATACCCTTTAGATAACTAATATACGTTTTTTTTTTTTTTTAAATGGGCCAGAGGCTAAACTGGTACTGGTGGTAAGCGATCACCACCGCCCATGAACATCTGCAACACCAGGGGGCATGCAAAGAAAGAAAGAAAGAATTAATTTATTGAGACACAACAGTAAGAAACTAAACTTAAACATTAAAAAGCATTATAGTTGAAAAGAAACAAAACAATATGACAATAATAATAAAAAATTAAACACGACAACGTTTTTTTTTTTAAATGGGCCAGAGGCTAAACTGGTACTGGTGGTAAGCGATCACCACCGCCCATGAACATCTGCAACACCAGAGGGCATGCAAAGAAAGAAAGAAAGAATTAATTTATTGAGACACAACAGTAAGAAACTAAACTTAAACATTAAAAAGCATTATAGTTGAAAAGAAACAAAACAATATGACAATAATAATAAAAAATTAAACACGACAACGTTTTTTTTTTTAAATGGGCCAGAGGCTAAACTGGTACTGGTGGTAAGCGATCACCACCGCCCATGAACATCTGCAACACCAGAGGGCATGCAAAGAAAGAAAGAAAGAATTAATTTATTGAGACACAACAGTAAGAAACTAAACTTAAACATTAAAAAGCATTATAGTTGAAAAGAAACAAAACAATATGACAATAATAATAAAAAATTAAACATAATTAAATGTAACAATAATATAAAAAAAATAAACTTAATCCTAAAAATTACTTGTAGTACTAAAAAAAATTAAAAATAACATAAACAAAACAATAATAATAAAGGGTTGTGTTCCAAAAAGCGTGGACCATTCAGTTAGGTAGGCAGGTGCAGGTGCGGTGCCAACTCCCGATGACGTCCCAAGCCTAGGCTCGACCTCGCAGGAGGGGACCTTGGGACGGATTCAACTTGAGCCCCGCGTGGGCTGTCCATTTTTACCGGCTGAGGTCTCCAGACCTGGCCCCCCGTCGGTGACGCTGTCAAAGCCACTAGGGCCAACAGTAAGAGACACTCCGAAAAAAAAAAGCGCTGCCAACCTTTAAGGAAAGAATAGGCTCTTCTCTTGAAGGTTCCCAGGTCGTATCGGTTCGGAAAGACTGCCAGCGGAAGTTGGTTCAAAAGTGGTTTTGCGAGGAAGCAAATGTGTAAATGGCGCTGTTGTGGATTTGCAGACATCGAGGTGGTAAGTTCGACATCTGCTGAAATATATCACATTTTGTATGTTTGTCCTCTATGCGTTTTTTTATGAGAAAAGCTTCTTCCTGCAAATGGGTAGGCTTGACCCTATTACATAAAATCGACATACAGTTGTATTTTGTGTAAATGGGCGCTCCCACTTACGGAGACCCAATTTCCCACCCCCTCTGTTCCCTTCCTTTTTTCTCTTCTCATCCCTTCCCTCCTATCCCTTGGATTGGAAACCCGTATGTGATACTTCAAGTATCGAAAGCGTTCATAGGTTGAGGTTACTGTTTACCATAAGGCGGACCGTATGCTTGTTTGCCAACTGTCATGAAATAAAAAAAGAACTTTTGTCCATGATTGTCTCATTTTAATTTTGCCGTTTGAAAAATTAGGATTATAATAAAAATCCAATTAACATTACACTCTGCACTCAAGTTCCTAATGAACGGAGTCACAAATTTTCAGATAAAAGTCTAGATTATTCTAATTTAACGTCTAATAAGGTTATACAATCATAAACGACCCATGAATATATATAACAACACAGATTCCGCATTATGTTGAGGGTCTAAGCATTATCAGTGGTTTGATCTATACGAGAAATATGCGTCTATGTTCGAAGTATTAAAGAGCTTTGTCGTTATCACAGAACGTACAGGGAATTCCTATTCATTTTTATTTATAAATTATCGTTACGTTCGTCCGTCAGAGTTAAATTATATAAGCTGCGCCCGTGGTTTCAGCCGCCCTTATGGTTGCTGTGTCGTAGCGTGATGTTGTTGAATAAAATATTCTATCACGTACTTTTTTTAGAAATTTTAAAGGAAAACAATTGCATCTTACGTCACTTTTGTGTACCTTTAACTGTTTACGCAACGGAAGCTCTGAATAGGAATATTTTTCCCATGTTACCAGATTTTCATTAATGGCAATTTCATTTTCCTATTGGTATATTGTTATATTATCCTATTGGTATATTATTGGTAGCGTGACGTTATAGGCTATAGCCCTGCTCGATAAATGAACTATTTAACAAAAACAATTTTTCAATACAAACCACTAGTTCGTGAGACTAGACCGTTTAAAATCTTTTGATCTAACATTTCCTAAGCTCCATTATTAACTTTTTATACACAGGATTATATTTATATTATTTGACGGCAACATTGAAAATTATCGGGATGGTTCTGCACATACTCCAATTATATTTCTCGAACCGAACTCTCTCGAAACTCGAAAGAACCTATCAACTGCCATACAAATCGGAACAAATAATTGGCAGTTATGGACAAACATATTTACAAGCATCGTACTTGTACCAATTTCGTTTATTAATTAGATTACCCCTTCATAAGATACAATATCGAGTATATTTTATTTTCAATTAATAATCAGAATAGATACCACCTTTTTGAAACCTCGATAAGGCTTAATTAAAGGAATATATTTTAAATTATATGATATTTTGTATAATATGGCATAATTAATCTTGTATTTGCAGTTTTCTTAGTTGGCCCACCTGACGATAAGTGGTTGCCGTGTCACTCACGATTTGCCAACCTCGAGATATTGGTTATTAAATCTTCTTTTCCCAGTAATTTCACTAGCCTACAGTGCTTTCTTCAAACCAGAACACAGTAACGCCTAAGACACTACTGCTTGGCGATAGAATATTTGACACTACGGTGGTACCTACCTAGCTAGCCTCTAGCAACAAAAGAACTATCACCAGTGTGGTTTATTGCATTGATGGAATAATTTCTGCTGTGGCAGAGATTATCTGAACAGCGGGTGGGTCGTCACGTCCCGACGACGGTAAAAACTGATAAAAGCTAGGAGTTACCTTTTATGTGCTATCCAAAATCCATTAAAGATCAGTTGTAATCCCACGATGCTGTTACCTATCCATAGACTGACCTTGCCTTATGTTGCATAACCCACTGAACGATAAGTGAGTGCACATAGCTACGAACATTTTGACATATTCAGTGTCATTAATGTATTAGAAAAATAAACCCCGACCAAATCACATGACAAAATAAGTAGTCTGTATACATTTGTATAGTGTAATAAAATCAGATTACATAATTTTTTACATTAATATCATTTTATTTGTTTTTTCTTTAAAATACTTGGTGTAAATATGACATAAATTAACAAATTTAATATTTGTTTGTGTACCATATCACTATGAAAACTTGTATTTAGTTAAAGAGGAATGTAAATTGTTATGGAGGGAATATTTTGATAAAAGGTCATTAACTAAAGGCATATGGTACAAAACCATTCAACCTGATCTGTGTCGTACCTCCTGGATAGACAAAGCCGATATGAGAAGGAATATTATTGTCACATCCTTAAGACTTCGATCCGGCCACCTCCCATTGAATAAGTTTGGTTTTTTGATGGCTAAAGTTAACTCCCCCAACCGTAGCGTATGCGGTGTAATAGAGGATGTCACTCATATAGCAATGGAATGTGCCCGAAACGAAGAGGAACGAAAACAGTTTCGAAGTATATTTAATTTACACTTTGGTGTTGGACTCTGCAACAGTATTTTAGCGAATCCTTTTTCAAACAAAGCATAAGGTTTACAACGTAGACAATAGTAATAATATTGTATAGTATATAAGTAAACCTTATAAGGGTGGCATGATCAAATTATGACCAAACCCTTTTAAATATATGATTTAAAAAAAAAAAATCATAATTAAAATATATTAATAAAAATTTATAGCATTTAAATTTATATGATAGCAATGATTGAAAATATGTTCTGCGATAGGCCCCTAGTTAGTTATTGCCCATAATTTATTGTGTAACAAAGCTATAAAGCGATTTCCAGACAAAGAAGATTTAACAAATGTATTAAGTATAACGGCTCCTCTCTCCTATTACATTGAATTTAAATCGCTCTTAAGGTCTAAGGAGTTCCGTTATCTGTATCCGACGACTCATTAAAAACGGCTTGCTATAATATCATTAATATAATAATTTCGTGTATGAGTAAATCTTATACTTTTCAAATCGATCCAGCCAATCTCCGAAAAGGTCGAATCGATGTTTAACAGGACTTTGAATGTACAGATAAATGATGCTATAGAGTGTATCTTAAGATTTTTTTATAGGGCGTACACGGGCTTAATCCGGCGTGTACACTCAAACGCATGGTTGCAAGTGCTAGTAGCATAGATAGAGCTTTATATTACGCGCTTATAAGCGTTCAATGTTTGTATACCCGCTTCGAAAAACGAGCTTATACACTGGTGTATAACGCTGGCATAATCCACTCTAAACAGTAATCATGTAGACCACGTTAGCAAAGCCGAAGGCCCAGCTAGTATATGATTATATATTTAAATAAATTTATGTGTGGCTATGTGAGTGTATTTCCTATGGATTTCGAAACAACCCAACCGATTTGGTATCGATCGAATCAACACAAAAGCCCACGCAGACGAAATCGTTGACGACGTTGTGGCGCAGCGGTAGTGAACCTGCCTTAAACGCCACAGGTCGCGGGTTCGATTCCCGCTCGGAGCATAATATGTTTGTATTGACCATGCAAGCATATTTTCCGGTCTGGGTGTGTTTGTCCATGCCATTGTGTATGTTTCCGGAACCCCGATACAGGATATCAATATTAGTGTGTAGCCGTTGAGTGTGTAGCGTTTATTTATTTATTTAATCGCGGGCAAATGCAAGTAAAGTGCCGGAAGCCCAATCTCTCATCCCCTCTTACTATTCCCTTCTCATCCCTTCCCTCCTATCCCTTGGGAACGCGCGTGTGATACTTCAAGTATCACAAGCTTTCATAGGCTACGGTGGCTGTTTACCATCAAGCGTACTGTATACCAACCGTTATGAAATAAAAAAAAACATAATATTTACGTACGCTACTAAAATGAGTCTCCGTCTTAATCATAATATTTTAGACTTGTGACTTGTCATACATCAGACATACATTAATTACTGTGTAATAGAGGTCTAAGAAACATCAGTTTTCATACATTTGAACCAGACCGACCTCTTGATTCGCTTCGCGTGCTTATATTGGCTCCTACATGACTTAAGACTTAACTAAGATGGCAATAGAGAGTCGTAATTTCAATTGTGTGTTCCTTACATACTTTTTTCTTAAGATTTTTTTGAGTACCTAATAAAATCTTTTTCCTACCTTGATGAAAAGTTCGCCTTTTGGTACGAGGGAGAAAAGTGCCTGATTCTCCCCGGTTAAATGACACTAATTAACTAACTTTACCTCGTAAGTAAGTAAGTAAGTAAGTAGGACATTACTACCCGCGACTGTCGCGTTTCTCATAACCCGCGGGTAAGGTTATCTTATATTTCTTTCTAGGTGCGGAACATAATAGTTTATTACACACCAATTCACCTATTTTCTAAAATTGTATATTCTAGAACGTAATCGTTGAAGAAAGATTTATTTATCATTTGAAAAAAAAATTTAGTGTTTCTATTTGGGCAAACTCAATATGCTATTAATAATAATTTCATAATAATATCACCAGTTAAATAACAATAAATTAATAAAATTCACCATTATGAATCACAATAAGAACAGTGAACTTTTGGTAATAATAATAATATACTTTATTGTACACCAGGATTTAAATTTTAAAAACATTTTAAAAAACACAGAAAATAAGGGTGGTACAAACAGGCGGCCTTATTGCTAGTAAGCAATTTCTGCCAGACAACCTGTTGGTGAAGGAAATATTATGCCAAAATAATTATGTAGGCAGGTGGTGTAGCAATAAAATGGTATAACTAGAGTTAAATTTAAATAAATTTAGTCGATTTTACAATTTTTACCTTCTTATGTACAAGAATTTGGGCTTAAAATCGTGACAGTCTAAACTGTATTAGTCGCCTTCGCGTTGCTACTTTACTGCCCCTTACCATAAGGTGGAGTAAAGTTATCAGCCATCCTCTTCTTCCTAACATTATTCCCAGTATTTTTTACCCAGGGTCTCGTGGTACTCTTATCCGGATTTGACGGGTTACAGTTTTTACACAGAGGGATTGCCATCTGACCTCCGCAACCCTAAGGGCGAACTAATAACTTTTTTTGCAAATTACCTTAATGATTACTAACAGATGTTATGATAACAACCGGGACTAACAGCTTAACGTGCTCCACGAGACACGGTGGTGAGACCCACGAGGGCAAGAGTCATCTGGTCTTAGTTTCAAATAAATAAGTAAAAAAAGTTAAATTAAATAAAGTTTAACAAAAGGCTTTTATTATCATAGACATGAATACAAATAATACAATTATTTCATTTTACCTTATTACTACTAAGATTATAACAGCATTTCATTAATTGTAATAGAATTATTACATGCTATCTCTACTCCGCTGGAGAAAGTACTCTTCGAATCAACCGTGGTAGGGACCACACTGAAATTAAGGTGATGGGTTTATTTTAATATGTTACGGAACTCTGAAAAGTTAAGGTAACCTAACACCCGTTGTCAGGTCGTTTCACACGATGCACCTAATGATATTTCGTCATTGCAATTTAAAATAACCGTTTCAAAATATTGTGCCGACTTCACACGTGACGATTGAAATGAGTCTTCGTTAAGTAAATTTACTTATGTAGGTTACTACGTGATATTTACGGCAACCGTAATTGGGCTTGGCAAATTTAACCGAATTTCGCCAAGGTTAGATCGTTTTGCATTTCGAATTTTCTTTATGAATTATTTAGTCAAGCATAATTTAACGGTTACTTCGTAACGCTGATTAAGCTAATTTTTTTTTATTTATTTACGGACAACTATTTATGTCAGTCACTAGATGGGTGATCAACTGAGCGCCTCCATGCTTCGGAGGGCACGCGAAAATTCCGTCCCGGCTGTTATCAATTTGATAGTCGAAAAGTCAAGTCAGAGACCTAGACGGGTGACCTAAAGAGGTCTGACACTAGTTTGGCCATTAACCACTCGATAAGAAGAAGATCCGGGACGGTCATGTCAGCGCCATCGTAACCTATAATATAAGACAGAACGCGTTAGTGAAGGTCAAATTTGGAAAGGCTCCAAATTTGAGGCAAGTCAGTGCTGACCCGATACTAACTGTCAGTAAATTGATTTGGTCACTTCACCTGACTCCTGATACCCTGTAACCCTGGGATATCTGCCTTTAGACTAAATCAATTATTTTGGATGCAATGTCTCATAACCAAGCGACAAGTTTAGTTTGAAGAGATTAAAGAATATAAATAATGACTTTTTTTTTGTTTCAACGGAACTCTTATAGTTTCATGATGTCTGACTGTACGTCTGTTTGTTCGTATATCACAGCCATTTTACTTGGATTTTATTAACTCTATCTCATTAAATCGGCTCAGTAGATCCAGAGATATAATATCCTAGGTGGTAACCCTACAACATTACAAAATCATAAACATAACCTCTTTATAATATATAGAGTTGGTTTCAGAAGTTTTGCAACTCAAAGAATAAGGCCTATTTAACTATATAACAGTAAACATATAGCTATAAAGGCTTTATTGTTAAGAACAAAAGGATTTTGTACAAAAGGATCGACGATACGCGACATTTATTGAAATACCTAATATCTAGCACACAAGTCGTTCGTGACGACCGGTCTAGGTTATCGTATAAGCATAAAATTAGATACAATAGGTATTTACCTACGACACGACATCGTTATGGCGTGTTGGGAGCGAGTCTGCCTTTAGCCTCAACGGTTGGGGGTTCGATTCCCACTCGCTATTTCTGTCTGGGCCTCGGAGCACACGTTAAACTGTCGGTCCCGGTTGTTATCACATAGCATCGGATAATTATGTATCTCTTGATAGGTAATTTACTCTTATTCAATGAGTTTCTCGTTCGTCGTAAGGGTTGCGGAGGTCAGATGGCAATCGCTCTGTGTAAAAACTAGTAACCTGTCAAACCCAGATAAGAGTCATAAGCAGACGTGGGTAAATATAATACCGGGAATAATGCTAAGAAGAAAAAGGTTTTTACTAACGACAACATATTAATATAATCACTATCATTTCTTAGCAACCCGTGTCTAAAATATTTATTAAAAAAACTTGAACATGATTAAAACCTCCTTCAAAACGTCGGATTAATTCGAAATTTTGCATACTTATCGAGGACCCAGGACGAAGTTATAAGGGGTCGAAAATGGTCTGAACTGCTTTGAGAAAAGGATAGCACGGCCGTGCCTCTTTTTTGCTCGACTTGGCGGGGCACTACCGTGCCCTTAGGTGTATGTATTAGACATATACACCGTCCTCTTGAATCACTCTATCTATTGCTGAAAACTGCATTAAAATCCGTTAAATAATTTAAAAGATCTCAACGAAAAGACGAAGAAGCGATGTCAATTAATACAATGTTAAGATTGTCAAGCGAAACACTTTCAATACTGGAATTACAAAATTTACGTGTAACCGTTTAATGACGTTAAATTTTACCGCATTTGTCATTAATAAGCAAAGAAACTTTACAAAGTAACTCGCGTAGCTATAAACTCATTTATTACCAAACTTCTAGCTACTATTATGGAAATTATTATTACAATGTTTAAAACTTAGCACATTTTCTTTTTGAATAGAAATTCCGAAGAACTTTGTCCATTGAATAGCCTTATAATGTTACATCTAATATGTGGGTATGTAATTTGTTATATACTTATTAGGTATTTCTTTAGCAATGTTTTGTTTGTATGGTTATGTATCTAAACAAAATTATAGTAACAAATAGATCCTCATGTAGTAAGCATAAATTAGTTTCATGCTTACGCAAATATCTATACAAGTAAATAAAATTGAAGTGTCTGATTTTAATTCCAAATTAATAGATTTTTACTAAATATATAAAGAATGAACGGTACTTACATAAAATCTCTTTTCTATCTGTCTGTCTGTTTGTTCCTGATAATATACGAAACGGCCTGATCGATTTTAACAGGACATGTTGTAAAGAGGAACTTAGGCTACTTTTATTATAGTAAAAGAATTAGGGTTCCGAGTAGTAAAGAAAATCAATACATCATGTGATCAAAGCACCCAGGAGCAACTATACTTCATAATACTCTAATGCTTTTTAAAATATATTTAATTTTTGCAAAACTGTTAAATATGACATATAAGCTAACCTGTCTGATAGAAAGCACTTAGAAATGCTTATGAATCATGATGACGACAATGGGGCTATCATGCGCTACTACCAGGGATGAGTGTGACGTTTTTATGATTCTCCATTATAATGAAGCAATCAATAGCTCAACGGTAGAAGGGCCGACTTCGCTCCATTAACGCGAGAGTCGAGCGTTCGATCCTGACCCCCTTGGGCTATTGTCGTACCCACTCCTAGCGCAAGCTTTGAGCTTATTTGGAGGAGCAATAAGAATATTAGTAATGCCTTAAAAAAGCATTGCTAATATTCTTTATAAAAAAAAATGGAAAGTTAGGGAGTGTAACATTTAGGGTCTCACACAGGTCGCACAAAATGCAACGGGCTTAGTTTCAATATTGATACTTAGATAATATTGTATGTTATATACTTTAAGCCGTCCATATTTTGTGTTAAGCTACTACAATATAGGCCAAATCTCAAGATCTCTCTATTTATCTATAATATAATAGACTGGAGCAGGAGGCCACCTAGGTAGGTACCACCACAGTGTTAGTTAAACTGTGTTTCGGCTTAAATGACACTAACTGTATTACTGAGAAAAGGAGATTTAAGAATACCTCGAGGTTGGCAACACGTGAGTAGCACCTACAAATGTATGGCATTACAAACGCTCATAGGCTACGACAACCGCTTACCATCAGTTAGATGAACGCCAAACAGAAATATATGTCTGTAAGTTGTTTGAGACACATACAGTCAAGTAAGTACTTAATCTGTTAAAATTATTCATTCTTCTTCTTCTTATCGAGCGGTTAATGGCGTGACGACGTTGTGGCGCAGCGGTAGCGAACCTGCCTTAAACGCCACAGGTCGCGGGTTCGATTCCCGCTCGGAGCATAATATGTTTGTATTGACCATGCAAGCATATTTTCCGGTCTTGGTGTATTTGTCCTTGTCCTTGTATGTGTTTCCGGACCCCGACACAGGATATAACAATCTTAATGGGGGCCGTTGAGTGTTCAGCGTTTATTTATTTATCCTAGTGTCAGAGTTGTTCAAATCGCCCGTAGGCCTCTGACTTGACTTTTCGACCGTTGTCAAATTGTCAACAGCCGGGACCGACTTTTTACGTGCCCTCCGAAGCACGGAGACGCTCAGTTGAAATACTATGCGATCACCCATCTAGTGACTGACAGCGCCTAAAGTTGTTTAACCTAACGATCGTTTACCGATTAGTGGGTGCACTCGGCTATGAGCGTCTCGTATCTAGTCTCATGTTAATATAATTAACCAAACATGATCTTCTATGTACTTATTTAGGCTACACGTATCCGTTTTACGTAACGAGTTGGGGTCGTCAATGATTTGCGTTTTGTCTATATTTGACTCGTGCTTAATGTGAAGGATGATTCTTAGATACGTTGGATTCTAGATTCTGAGCTCTTAGATAAAATATTAAAGACTTATTTTTATTATTACTAGATGTGTCCTTCTTTTTATGTACTCCATATAATTTTATGTACTAATATAGTATTAAATGCTATTTGATAATTGGTGGTTGATAAAGAGTATCGACTTTTTAGTGTAAGTACTGTATGTATATCCTTTTATATGAATTTAGTGAAAAGCTGTTAATTTAGAAACATACACAGACAATTCATTTTTAATTATGATGATTGATTATGATGATCATGATTATTAGACGACGTTGCGGCGCAATGGTAGCGCACCTGCCTTAAACGCCAAAGTTCTCGGGTTCAATCCCGCTCGGAGCATAATATATTTGGATTGAGCATGCAAGTATATTTTCCGGTCTGGGTGTATTTATCGTTGTCCTTGTATGTGTTTCCGGATCCCCGACACAGGATATCACTCTCCTAATGGGAGCCGTTGAAACTGTAGCGTTAATTTATTTATTTATTAATTATAATGATTTTTGAAATATGAGACGTGATATTTTTGAGTCAGTGTAACGATTTTGTTTATTTTTATTTTGTTTTATAGGATATGCCTTTCAGGTGATCTCATAATATAAATTAATTATTATGATCTAATTCAAAACTCCGAAGACTCTGCTTTAGAGCTTTTTTTATAAAGAAATATTAGCAATGCTTTTTTCAAGGCATTACCTAATTAATATTCCTATTGCCCTTCCAAATAAGCTTGAAGCTTGCGCTAGGAGTGAGTACGACAATAGCCCAAGGGGGTCAGGATCGAACCCACGGTAACGGAGCGGAGTCGGCCTTTCTACCGTTGAGCTATTGAGGCTTTAAAGCTTTAACTGTTGATGTTTGTTAGTAGAAAATATTATTTTATGTTGAGTAATGTTTTGACATTTTGTCAAAAAATTATTTGATAGCGGTCAAACCTATTGACGATTCCAACTTTCAAAATTAATAATAGTCATTACTAAGTAATGTGTATGCTTAAGATAATACTTAAACGAAATTATTTAAGGTTAGAAAATAAAAGGTATAGGTTTTTTTTAGTTTCATTTATTTCATAACAATCACACAGTGATTTTGTTTATTTATACGTTTTTATACAATCGTTTTGATATGTACAAAATAAAATTTTTATGGCTTTTTAATGCTGATCATTAAATTTACAAAATTTTCTTACGCCGTACAAAATTCGCTATGCCTTTTGACTCATCTAATATTTATAGCCTTCCTGTTGACTGAAGCTTGGGGGCTGACGAGGTCCTCCAAACTGCTCACCACCACCCTGACTTACTTGACTTGGTCTTCCATTAGAACCCTGTGGTCCTGCATTATTTAAGCCAGGAGCTTGTGGCTGTGATCCGAAACCTTGACTAGGTCTGTTATACTGATAAGGAGCCTGGATTGGTTGAGAACCTCTTGAACCAGCTTGACCTGAAGTACCAGTTCCAATAGAACCTTGGGGACCTTTATTAGATCCAAATGAAGGTTGGCTGCCGCTTTGCTGAAATTGAGGACGACTTGGGATTGATGCTTGAGAGTTTTGATTACCAGTGAATGAAGTCTGACCAGACCCAATATTGGATCCACCCACTGGTTTGTTGTCATATTGGTTTTTACTACCTTGACCATTGAAAGATCCAGAAATCTGGGCATCTCCTCTCTGTGGAGCACCATTGCCAGATCCATATTGAGGAGTTCCGAAGGATGAAGGTGATCCAAAAGAAGGCTGTTTAGATCCAAATGGTGACTGACCTTGGTTTGGAGAAGTATTTACTCCACCTTGTTGGTTACCAGAAGGCTGGCCTAATCCAGCTTGATACTGATCTTGAGCATTACCAAAAGAAGTTTGCTTAGATTCAAATGGTGACTGACCTTGTTTTGCTGAACTACTGAATCCACCAGGTTGATTACCAGAAAACTGACCTAATCCAGCTTGATATTGGGATTGAGAGGTACCGAAGGTAGGTACACTTGGACGACTATTTCCGAAGATAGAGGTACCTTGTGTGTTAGCTGGTACTGAGCCTGAAGCACTCGGTCCTATAGAGTAGCTTGTTTGTCCTTGTCCATTTTGAGGACGATACTGGCTTGATGGACTTTGTGCGGGCGCTGTTGGGCCAAAAGCCGATTGAGGTTGATTATATTTGTATCCATTTGCATCTTGTCCTTGTCCTTGATTGTTTTGACCTAACTTACTTCCCTGACCAAATTGGCCAGACTGACTGGACTGACTAGATAAGCCTGACTGCCCTGTCAAACCTGCCTGACCACTTGGACGGCCTTGATTAGATAGACCTTGACTCGTCGAAAATTGGCTACCTCCAGGAAGATTACTTCCTTGACTTGGGCCCGATGGATAACCTTGACCTTTACCTAAGCTCTGTCCTTCAGGTTGGTTGTAGCTAGTAATTCCAGTGTTAAATTGTGGTTGAGAAACATCTGACTCATATTCTTCAGGTCTGTATGCACCTGCAAAAATAAGCGAATTGTCAATAAGAAACATAACATCTTGCTTATTACAAATTTTAATAAATAACATTAATACTAATATAATATATTAATAGATACGAAAATTAACTAACAATACTTTGCTCAAATACTGTTTGTATATCATGTTTATGTAGAATCATTTATTTTTTTTTTTTTTTTTTTTTTTTTTTATGTTAGAAGTTGGCAAACAAGCATACGGCCCACCTGATGGTAAGTGGCTGCCGTGGAATAATCTCTGTTGCGACAGAGGTTATCCCAACAGCGGGCGATGGGGTCGTCACATCCCGACGCCTAAATTTTTTATTGCTATTAAATTTAAAATAAATAACTATAATACCTTCTTGAGTGCCAGCAGCCGCTGCTCTTGCATTTTCTTCAATAGACTTCAAAATTTCTTCGGGTATAGGGTGAGGAGTGGGTAGATGGTCACCCTGTGGTTGATAACCATTTTCATCAGCAGTGTATGTTACAGAATATTTGTTTCCATCATCTCCGGTATACGAATAAGCACCTTGTGCTCTTACACCGTTTGTAGCTTCACCAGTCTCCTCAGCGGATATACCATTGGAAGTTTCGAAACTATAGTTATAAGATTCAATATTATTTTCATTCACGTATTTTAAAATTTCAGAATTTCTATCCGCAGCCGCTTGTGGACGTTCTGGTGTATATGCTTGTGCAAAGTTTTGACCTGTTACATCTTGTTCATATCCTCTATTGAAAGAACCCGTAGCAACTTGACTTATACCGGGTTGGTTGGCAGTAGACTGCGTCGAGGGATAGCCAGAAGCCGCAAATGACGACGCTGATCCAGGAACAGAACTATAAGAAGTACCTGGTGCAGCACTAGGGGTGCCAATATTTGAAGATCCGAAACCATTCTGTGTAACTCCTGAAGGTCCCTGTCCAAATCCATTGGAGCCAGATTGGGTTGAACCCGAAGATTTCTGCCCAAATACATTAGAGCCCGGCTGTGCCACACCTGAAGCTCCCTGGCCAAATCCATTGGAGCCCAGCTGTGCTACACTTGAAGGCCTCGGTCCAAATCCATTAGAGCCAGGCTGTGTCACACCCGAAGGTCTCTGCCCATATCCATTGGAGCCCGGCTGTATTACACTTGAAGGTCCTTGCCCAAATCCATTAGAGCCAGGCTGTGCAACACCTGATGGTCGCTGCCCAAATGCGCTAATACCAGGCTGTGTAACTCCTGTACCTCCTGGCTGAGATCCTGATGTTGAGGAAAGACCTTGTCCGAAAGAACCAGTTTTGGGAAAACTGAATCCGTTTCCACTTGACGCCCCGATGATTTGTCCTGGTCGAAAACTAGTAGATCCAGATGTAGGAAAACCTGCGGTTCCCGGCCGAGACCCCGAGGTTGGTAGGCCTTGTCCAAAAGCTGATTCAGATCCCGGTGCACTCAACGCACCAGGAGAACCACCAGCTGTCGCAGCGCCAGCTGGAGGAAGATAAGTCCTGTCCAACTTATCCGCATAGCCATAGGCTATCACCGAGAGGACTACGAACTGAAATATGAAAAAAGAACTATTTTATAACTTCACAGAAAAAAATCTCAATTTTAATCATCATTAAAAAAAACTATTTAAAATTATTTTTATATGAAAATTTAAACTAAAACAAAATTTTTGATTTAGCTTTTAATATATAAATAATTAATTTACCAGCTTCATGTTAAAGCTGTACTTGTTTCAAAGGATGAACTGTGAATGTGGCTCTGTTATTTCATCCTATATTTATATCACAGAAAATTCGTTCACCTCTATACACCACGAGTACTCGTGGTAACCTTTGACTCGTATAAGTGAATCTTCATTTAGCTTGTGTGTGTGAGTTGCTCAATTTACTGATCGATTTTGCCGATACACTAATTATTGTGATTTCTGTAACGATTATTTGATAGTTATATGGTTTCCTGCGGTGTTTGTCGAATCGCGTAATTTGTGTATGTGAAATACGGATATAATATATTACATATTTTTAAACTGTTTGTTTGTAATCATATTTTTAAAGTAACTATTATTTAATTCTAAAATCTCCTTTCACTTTTTCGTTTTTAGGATATGCTTTACATTAAACGTCAACATCCTGAAATAGACTAAATAATAAGGACATAGAAATATTTCGAATTCATTTTTCAAATTCCTACCAACTAATTTGTGGCGTAGTGGTAACGAAGCTGACTTAAGCGTCATTGGTTGCAGGCTTAAGTTCCACTGGGACCATTTGTATACACCACAAGCCCAACAGTCAATTGTTTTGGTCCGCGTGATTATTATTTATTTAATATTTATTAGATCATAAAAGTGTTTACAATTTGGTTTTAGCACGCTTTTATTAGCTTCAGATGTATTTAACGGGAACTTTGAATATGACTATGACGTTTAAAACGTCGGATTAAATCGAAATTTTGCATACTCATTTAATTATCGATGACAATTTAATTATTTATAAAAAATCCAAGTATGAAATGAAAAGTAATAGTTAAAAAGATAAGTTGTTTGTGTATTTATCCTATCCTATATCGGACCCCGATACAGGATTAAGTATCTGGACTGTGTAGCGCTTTTTAAATTTTGATGGACTTTAGAGGGTACCGATTTCCGACGATTCAATACCCGCTTCAGACAAAAGTTTTTTGCAGCCTGGATAGTAATAATTAATTTTCAAAAATTAAAAACGACGTAGTGGCGCAGGGCAGCGGACCTGCCTTAAGCGCCACAGGTCGTGGGTTCGATTCCCGCTCGGAACCAATATTTGTATTGACCATACAAATATGTGTCCCGGCCTCGGAGTGTTTGTTCTTGTCCTATGCTAAACGCTTGTTTACCACAACAGTTATATGTTTCGTTCTGCGTGGTTGCGCCTGTGTTTGTGTGTTCCCTTACCTCCGACACATGATATGGTATCTTAATAGGAATAGAGTGTAGCGATTTTTATATTCTGATGGACGTTACTGACAGTGAGCGACGAGATTCAATACCTGCTTCAGACAAATGTTTCATTCAGCCTGGATAGTAATAATTAATTTTCAAATTCCCGAATCAGATTATAAAAGAAAACATAAGATTATTATACCTTATACAACAAAAAATTCATCGCAATCAGTCCACAAGCGCCGAAGAAATCGCGCAACATTAAGATATAAATACAATGGGGTATTTAACTGGTCCAATTATATAATAATTATTCTTCATTATTTCAGTTACGATAAAATATATCTTTGTTAAATGATTGACAGTTAACACCTTTGCATGCTCTCGTTCCTAAATGAACTTAACCTTTTGGTTATTTCATCAAAATATAATAACATACTCGGACATGTTATTCAGAGACGCCTACATAGAATAGGCAATAAAAAGTGGATCCAAAAATGATTAGCTTAGGTTTAGTTCTAATATTGCTAAAACTAGCTTCGTTTTCAGCTCCATTCGTGTGGTGTGATTTTTAGGGTTCTGTAGCAAAAACGAAACCCTTAAATTTCATCCGTATTACACAGTCGTCTATGTATACGAAATTTAGTAAATAGGTGTATTTTATGAGCCTCTACACGATTTTGTAGTGAAATGCTAAAATATAATAAAATAAGCGTAGCAGCCCGTACATGTAAATGAGAGTTGAAAAAAAAATTTTAACGTATGGCAACATGTGTGATATGTTTGGATAGTTCTTTCAAGATGATAAGGAGGTTTGATTTTGACTTCTCAATTAAGTTAGTAGATGTGTCAATTATTTTCTATAAATATTAACTCTGAAGCACTCCTTAGGTACACAATTTTTATGACCTTAGGAGAGCTAATTATAATTTATCTAACTTTTTCAAAACATTAGTAAGAAATTACTAACTTGTGTTTGCGCTCAATTTTAATTGGTTATTATTATTAAAGTCCTTAAGATACTTCATCATTAATCTTCCGAGTCCTTTAGTTTCGACTGTGCCTAGTCCGCAACGCACTTGATTGATAATAATTATTATATTGTGTTCTTTATTGCGACCCTAATTCTTTTTCTAAAATACTTCGTCTTCTTATCGTGTGGTGGCCAAACTAGTGTCAGAGTTGTTCAGGTCGCCCATATACGATTAGGCCTCTGACTTGACTTTTCGACTATTATATGTATGTCTAAAGTGACATCGTTGTGGCGTTGTGGGTAGCGAGTCTGCCTTTAGTCTCGACGGTTGCGGGTTCGATTCCCGCTCGGGCAGATGTTTGTTAAAAATTTCTGTCCCGATCTGGGCGTTTGTCCGTGTGGGTCTCCCCACCGTGCCTCGGAGAGCACGTTAAGCTGTCGGTCCTGGTTATTATCAATATCATCTGATAATAATCGTTAACTCTTGATAATAAATTGCTCTTATCCAATGAGTTACTGGTTCGCCCTTAGGGTTGCTGAGGTCAGATGGCAATCGCTCCGTGTAAAAACTAGTAACCTGTCAAATCCGGATAAGAGTAATAAGCAGACCCTGGGTACATAAAATACCGGGAATAATGCTAGGATGAAGAATATGTATGTCTAAAGTACTACTATACGGACAAAGTCGCGATTGCAATCTAGCTAAATAAATGTATTATAAAACAATACCACTTTATTTTAATAATGCTAACTGGCGAATCGTTGAAAAAATGTAACTGCTTTAATTAGCTCAGTCATTCAAACTGTGCAATCGTCTCAAACGAGATGCAATTTAAAAGCCAGAGCAAAGATCAAAGTATTCTTAAAATTAGCGTTATGACTATTGCTTAATATATTATTTATAATAATTCATTTTATACACTCACTATGAGGTCTAGAGAGTAGAAGCAAACTCATCAAAACAGCTCTAAGCGTTGCAAAATTGATGTGGTATTGGGAGGAACACAGAATGCTGAACTGCTTTAGATGTTGGGTCAGGGTCTAGAGATATTAGAGTATCCGAAAGCCCATCTTCAGGCCTTACACTTGGCAGGGGGAAGACGTTAAAATAATTGGTAAGAGACATACATATATCAAGGTACATCTTTCACATATATCAGGGTACATCTTTCACATATATCAGGGTACATCTTTCACATATATCAGGGTACATCTTTTTCGGTAGAATAATTTCAGAGACAAGTATTCTGCAGTGTGTTTCTACTGGTGAACTTCTACCTATAAGAGGCAGCAGCGCAGCGGTAGCGAAATTGCCTTAAACACTTCAGGTCGCGAGTTCGATTCTCGCTCGAAGCAGAAGTTTTTATTGACCATACAGGGATATTTCCGCTCTGGGTGTGTTTGTCCTTGTCATTGTGTCTGTTTCCGGACCCCGACACAGGATATGCTGAGAGGGGCCATTGAGTGTGTAGCTTTTATATAATTATTATTATTTATTTATAACAAAGAATTGTGAATGAGTAACAATGCCCGTGACTTCGCTCGAGTTGATGTAATTGCTATGCCGAATAACCATCCAAAAGTTATATTTTCATTCTTTAGCTACTTTTATGCGGTTGATATGTCATTTAGTTCGTCTTATTGCTAAAGGCGTCGGGACATGACGACCCCATCGCCCGCTGTTGGGATAACCTCTGTCACAGCAGAGATAATTCCACCAGTGCAATCAGTCACACTGGTGGTAGGTATTTTATTGCAAGAGGCCGGCTAGGTAGGTAACACTGCAGTGTCAAATATTCTACCGCCAAATAGGCTTTACTATGTTTTTAAGGCACTAGTGGCAGGCTAAAGAAATTACTGGGCAAAGGAGATTCAAGAACCAATATCTCGAGGTTGGTAATGCGTGTGTGGTACCTACTAATGGTGTTACAAACACTCATAGGCTACGGCAACCACTTATCATCTGGTGGGCTGCATGTTTACTATACTATAATTGTAACATAAAATTTAAAAATCCACAGGAACCTAACATTTTTCCAGGATAATTTGCGTTAATATAGACAATAACCTATCTATGTACAAAATTTCACTCAATTTTGTTCTGTGGTTTTTGCGTTATTCAATAATAAAGGATCGCTCATAGTCGGGTGCGCTCACAGATCGGTAAATGATCGGTGGGTTAAGCAACTTTAGGCGCGGTCAGTCGCTAGATGGGTGATCGTATAGTGGTATTTCAACTGACCATCTCCGTGCTTCGGAGGGCACGTAAAAAGTCGGTCGCTACTATCAATTTGATAATAGAAAAGTCAACTCAGAGGCCTACTCGTATATGGGCGACCTGAACAACTCTGACACTAGGTTGACCACTAACCACTCGATAAGAAGAAGAATAATAAAGGAAGTTAAATGTTATTTTAAAAGAATACCATGCAAAGATAATTCGATTAAACGGACAAGTATCAAGAACCATTTTTCGTTATCCTAAATATTAAAAAGATAACATTGAGGTTGAAGGTTTTTCTCAATAAAATCTACATTCGGAATCAGTGCGATTCAAATGTACTGTTTAATATTATTACAAAACAAAGATTTCTCGAAAAATAACCAGCGTTTTTTTATAAAATAAGGTAGTTTTTTCGATACAAATATTCTTATATGGCCTTGATTTTTACGATTTTTATGTTTTGTTGATAATATTTAAATAGCCTAATAGTGACATTTATGGTGATACAATTTTTTTTTACGTATTTTTAAATTCACTAAAAGTATTATGAATTAAATTCCATATTCGACGACGCTGTGGCGCTGGCGATAGCGAACCTGTCTTAAGCACCACCGGGCACGGGTTCGAATCCCGCTCGCAACATTATATGTTTGTATTGACCATGCATATTTTCCGGTCCCCCGACACAGAATATCACTATCCTAACGGGGGCCGTTGAGTTTGCAGCGTTTATTTAATTTATAATTTATAATAATAATATTGGCGGACGGACGGTTACGAGTTCGATTCTGGCTGGAAACAGTTGTTTATATGACCTTATAGTCTTCTAGTTTCTTCAGTCTTTTAGTTTCTGGAACACAGGATATTACCATTTTAATGGAGTCCGTTGAGTGTGTAGTGTTTATTTATTGGTGAGAATAATCATTATGAAATGAGTCACCCTGTGAGGGTTGTAAAAAATACTTATGGGCGAGCAAATGGCTGTACAAACCGATGGACATTCGGATCTAAAGCTTTTGAAATACCGACTTCACTCCCTTAGACGCACCGTCTGAAGGTCTACCATTAAGCACTTCCTGAGTCATGGCTTAGAAGTCATAAAGTCTTGAAAGGACGTTTGTAGGAGGTAATTATATAGAAGACATTTTTAATCGTGTTGCCTATTGTGAGGCAGTTAAAAATACAATTATTCTTCATCAAAATATTATCTTTGTAGCCAAAAAATAATAAAATTTTCTTAGCCGTTTAGAAATTATAATCTTTAACTTTTTTTAGTATTTACCTTTTTGTATTATTATTTACCAAACTTAAACTACGACCTTCTAAAACGTCCATCTGTAGTACATCCGTTTGTATGCCTTTCACTTATAACAAATATAATATGCCTCAATAGCTCAACGGTAGAAGGGCCGACTTCATTCCGTTAACGCGAGAGTCGCGGGTTCGATCCTGACCTCCCTGGGCTATTATCATACCCACTCCTAGCGCAAGCTTCGAGTTTATTTGGAGGGGCAATAGGAATATTAGTAATGCCTTGAAAAAGAATTGCGAATATTCTTTTGAACAAAAAATATTTTATAAGACACTACAAAAAAAAGAAATCGTCATTATACATATGAATTCAATTAAAATATTTTTAATAAACGAAGAATTTTAATTATGCACAATTAAATAAATGATAATGAAATAAATAAATGATTATATTTATAGTATAATTGCAGAAAAATGTACAATTTTAAGTGTCGTTAATAGCTAATTATCGAGAAAATGCTACTGGCGTTCGCGTTTAAGTAGCGATTATGATTATATTTTTGTGATTATTTTGATTTTTATGAAGTGTTTACTTAAATTTATAAATAAATAAAATCAAAATACAATAATTGTTCAAGTTGTATTTTGCAAAAGTATATATTTTTTAAATATTAAATACCCATATATTTTTAATATAAACTTAAATTTTATATAAAAATTTATTATAATTTTTAAGTACGACAATCGTGCTAAAATACGTAAGCAATTTCAAAAATATAATATATTTATTCTGTTTATTTATATGTATTAATTTATTTTATTTTCATAATTTGTAAGGGAAACTCGTCAGCCAAGGGATGAGTGGGGAACATGGGCGTAGCGAGGTAAGAGCAAGGGAAGCAGCTCGCATCCAACCCCCTCCCCGCCCTGGACCTGGGTGCATTTTGGAACTATTTCAAGAAAAATTCCATCTGGACACTAAATTAAGTTTTTGCTCTCGCCTAGGCCAAATGAAGTGGGAGATTAGATCTTGGCCTGATACGAAGCTTTTTTATTTATTTATGAATCTACATTAACAATCAATATTCAAAAGGGAATTATAAAATTAAACCATTCCATTTAATTAATGCAATAGCCATACAGCACGCTAGCAATTTATTATTTAAAGAAATGAACTCATCGCAAATATAACGAAGGCATCGCTCAAGAATTTCGCAATAACAATAAAACGAATCAATAAGTACACAGAAATATTAATAACTTTTATACGCGTGTGGAAAATTTAGAAATGTAAAATGATACATCAAAACGATCCTTCACGCATTTATTTTAATATAAAGAAGTGTGCACAATGATATGACTAATATTACGGTTTAAAATTGTTTATTTCTCATAAAATTATAAAATCACTTGCTGAAAAACATAATTAAGCCTTAATCTTAGTTGTACAATACACACAGACACCTACAAATGTATGGATTTGTAAGCGCTCATAGGCTTATACTACCATCAGGTGGGTTAAATTTCATTGTTTTAGCAATGGAAAACCCTACTAAACCTGGTACTATCCTCTCAAAGATTCGCGTTGCATTTACTGCAATTTTTTTTTTACACCATACAGGCATGTTTTCCAGTCTGCGTGTGTTAATGGAGGCAGTTGAGTGTGTACCGTTTATTTATTATTTATTCTCCTTACAAAATCACCCTTCAAGGTTTGTATACCTGACAATCAGTTGCCTATAACCATTTCCATGATCCCATCTATATCAGAGATGCGGGTTCGATACTGACGCCTTGGGTTATTGTCGTCCCCACTCCTAGCGCAAGCTTGGAGCTTATTTGGAGGGGCAATAGGAATATTAGTAATGTCTTAAATAAGAATAAGAATGTCATTGCAAATATTCTTTAAAAAAACATTGTATAAGTAAGTTTGGATTATAGAAATTTTGTCAACTCGAGATGGTGGCGAAATGGAGAGTAATTAAAATGAGTTTTGATGGGAGAATTATTTTATCTAAGTATCTAAATTAAAGAGGCTCTTACCTAAGTATGAGTACTTACAATTCATTTGCATATATAACGTAGATATTTCTCATACACCGTTTTCTAGATTCTCACAGAAAATAAACTATTACTAAACTTCTTGTACTATATAATTGGACGTAAATAAGCAATACCATGTCAACCCACACGAATGTTATTTTGAGAAAAACGCGTTTGAAAATTTTGAACAATTTGCTTCATATGAATTTTTTTTTATGTATTGGTCAAGTTTTTGTCTATTTCAGATTTATGTAAGTTATTTTATTTATTTTCACAAAAATAAGTATACAAACTGCATATTTCGTATATAATACACCCCAAAACGTTTAATGTAATACATAAATTGCATGATTTAAAAAAATGGCTTTTTTAGAAGTTTTAAAGCTTAAAACCGTACATATATTAAAGAAAAATGTTCTTCAGCCATTTACCAACACTTCTACATATATAACTCAGTTTTTTCAATTTTGTGGGTTGACATGGTATTGCTTATTTGCGTCCATTATATTCTTAAATGAAAAGGTATAATTATATTAATAATATACATATATGTAAAAGTTTTCTGTGAGAATTTTCTGTGAGAGGGTAGTAGTATTTGTTCTGGAGGAAGCATGGTTTTATGTATGTTATGTTTTGTGGATAATATATTCTGTAAAAATCTTTGGACATTTGTTACTCAAGCGGATTGTGGGCGGATTTGTATAGGTTTTAGCACAAAGATAGATTACCTGGATTGACAATTTAACACATGGGATACTTTTTATCCCGCAACAATGTTATAATGTCTTCTGTTGTAGAATTTTTATTTTTGCGACGCAAAGATGACGCGATGCTATATATTTGAAGTGTCCGTATGTATGACTGTGGCATCATAGCTCTCGAACAGATTTTGATTTTGTTTAGCTTGTTTAAAGGATGAATATCGTTCCACGAGCACCACCGCCACAAAATGGCGGTTTACATATTTTAACAACTCCCTCAATATGGGTATCAAATGAAAGGGCTTGATAAGTAGAATACTATACACTATGATAAATTTCAAATCCAAGATGGCCGCTACAACAACATGGCGAACCAAATATTTTTAATGGTGGTTACATAAAATTTTAATTAATATATATATTTTTTTGGTGAAACTTTTGTGATATATATTATAAAATAACAGTTCCTAACCATGTAGAATTGTATAGTAATCAAAGCAACGGAATCATGTTAAGGATAATTTAATAATGTTATCTGTACATTTCTAACAAGCAATTCGTACAGGTCAGACAGTTCGGACAAGTCGTAAATATTTATAAAAAAAAATATAGTCCAAATTGTTTTACAACTTAAACATTTAACTAGAACTACAGTAAAACATAATTGACCACTTAATTTTTCTATTTTTATATCTGTATACCTATATAATAGTACCTGAATAACATATCAAGGTCTATAAAGCTGTTTTTTCACATGTGTTATTTTTAAAAACGTCAACGAGCATTGGGAAAGGATTTTTTTTAATTACACTAAAACTCAGCGGAACCCTCTTCGCCATAGTTGGACGACATGGGTTCGATTGCGCAATCAACCACGACGCCCCGGCGCCGATGCAGGGAACCCTAAAGCCCCCTCCATAGAGACAAATTTTTAATGAGGTTGTTTCTTTCTACAGCTGATCGGTGTGATTTATTTTAGACAGGTTGTCTTCTTATTCAACCTCTCTTCTTCTTCTTCGTCCCAGCATTTTTCTTGGTGTTTTATTTACCCAGGGGCTATTACTCTTTTCCGGATTTGACAGGTTACTAGTTTTTAAGCAGCGATTGTCATGTGACCTACGCAGCCCTGAAGGCGAACCAGTAACTCATTGGATAATAGCAAATTACCTATCAAGAGTTAACGATTATTATATGATAACAACCGGGACAGACAGCTTAACGTGCTCTCCGAGGCACGGTGTGGAGATCCACAAGAAACTTCACATCTGCATCACATCAAACATCTGCCCGAGAGTGCTGCACAACGCCACAACAGTGTCCTGTGGGGTCCTGTTCCACCTCTATTCTACTTTTTTTTTTGGTGTCGGGGAGGAAATCTACTACCAGATACCCGGCGTCCTGGGGAGGAGAACCGGGTTATGTGGGGTTCCATGATAAGGTGGAAACGTCATGGGGACCCACCAAAATCTCCTCGGTGGCCGACCTCAGTGTGTTTGTCAGGTTACGGGAACACTCGATTTTTTTTTTATGTTACAAGTTGGCAAACAAGCATACGTCCGACCTGGTGGTAAGTGGTTGCCGGAGCCTATGAGCGCTTGCAGCACCATTAGTAGGTGCCACTCATGCATTGCCAACCTCGAGATATTAGTTCTTAAATCTCCTCTGCCCAGTAATTTCACTAGCCTACACTGCCCTTCAAACCGGACACAGTAATGCCTAAGCTCTACTATTTGGCGGCAGAATATTTGCGGCGCGACCTGACAATCACAGTGCTCCGATTGGTAGAGGAGCTCGGTCTGGCTCTATTCTACCTAAACGTTAGCTGTTTTTTAAAGCATATAATACCATAAATGTAATTACTTATTAATCAAATATCACATCATCTTCTCGCTTTAACACGATATTGGTTCTACATTAAGCGCATACGCGTACGATCGTTAGGTCAAACGCCACACGACTTCGTGACCGCTTGTCAAAGTATCTATGTTTAATTTCTATGTCTGCGACCTTTTTTCGTAAGCTCTGAAAGGGTGCTAAGATTACGTATCAGTTTGTGTTATAATTTTTAATCTAATCTTGTAAACCTGACAGTTGTATCACGCAAACTTAACTACGACCTTCAAAAACGTCCATCTGTAGTACATCCGTTTGTATGCCTTTCACTTATAACAAATATAATAAGCCTCAATAGCTCAACGATAGAAAGGCCGACTTCGCTCCGGTAACGCGAGAGTCGCGGATTCGATCCTGACCTCCTTGGGCTATTGTCGTACCCACTCCCAGCGCAAGCTTCGAGCTTATTTGGAGGGGCAATAGGAATATTAGTAATGCCTTGAAAAAGCATTGCTAATATTCTTGAAAAACAAAAATAATTGCAATCTTAACGGCCTTCAGAAATATCCTGTTGGTCTGTAAATACACAGAGATACTAGTACAACCCTCCAGATCGCAGCAGACCTCTGTATATTCAAGAGCTGAAATCGAATGTTACCACCGTACAAGAACTGTCGTCTATTATAGATTTTCAGAGTTTATAGGCGTCGGGATGTGACGACCCCATCGCCCGCTGTTGGGATAACCTCTGTCACAACAGAGATTATTCCACCAGTGCAATCAGTCACACTGGTGGTAGGTCTTTTGTTGCAAGAGGCCGGCTAGGTAGGTACCACCGCAGTGTCCAATATTCTGCCGCCAAATAGTAGTGTTTAGGCACTACTGTGTTCCGGTTTGAAGGGTGAACGCTAGTGAAATTACTGGGCGAACGAGATTTAAGAACTAATATCTCGAGGTTGGCAACGCGTGAGTGGCACCTACTAATGGTGCTGCAAGCGCTCATAGGCTGCGGCAGCCACTTACCATCAGGTGGGCCGTATGCTTGTTTGCCAACTTCTAACATAAAAAAAAAATAGAGTTCAATGGATTTTACTTTCAATGGATCTAAAAAAAAAGGAAAGTTTAGTAAAGTAGGGTAGCAAACGTAATAATAACAACATACACATATTATAGAACCTTTCTGACGTCACTTGCTAATTCCGTAGTCCGGAAAAAGGACCATGATGTAGTAATCTTTAATAACCTTCAAATATTACATTCCGAATTGATTCAATTTGCATCTTCTTAAATAAAATAATTACATATTTTCAGAGAGCTATATAAACGCCTGTATCCGGAAAAAAGTTTTAAAACGCCACTTGTGTCTCAGAGTTCTTGTCGTCATGAGATTCATAGAATGAACTTAATATTCCGCATACAAAAATTATATTATTTCAGCTATTACATATTCCGCCCTCGGCTTCGTTTTGTTTGTTCAAAAGTTTTTAGCAACAATAAAAATGTTAGGTTCCCGATGAATTATTAAAAAAATACATTAAAAAAAGAATATTTCAAGGCATTATTAATATTCTAATTGCCTATCTAAATAAGGGCGAAGCTTGCGCTAGGAGTGGGTATGACAATAGCCCAAGGGAGTCAAGATCGAACCAGCGACTATCGTGTTAACGGAGAGGAGTCGGCCCTTCTATCGTTGACCTATTGCGACTTCGAAATTAACGTGGATGGAGCCACGGGCAAATCTAGTATACACATGATTATATAGACTAGATCATTTATAATTCACCAACGTTATCAAAATTACAATAATATTAACATAACCTTGTAGCATTGGTCAATGGTCATCGCATCTTCAAACTAGCAATCATGCGAACAATACAGAAATCATACTTCGGAATCGTGAGCACGTCCGTATTATATTATTTTAATAGATCTGAATCGAAAGACAAAACTATCTATGCTCTGTGGTTTAAATTGTAGATTTTCGTGGATTTTTGTTATTTACTTTATTTTAAAATTTTTATCCTAACATTGGTATCGTTATAAGCAAAAATAGCTTGGACACCGTTGACACCGTTGTGGCGTTGTGGGTAGCGGGTCTGCCTTAAGCCTCGACGGTTGCGGGTTCGATTCCCGCTCGGAGCAGATGTTTGTATTAATCGTACAGGCATGTTTTCCGGTCTGGTTGTGTTTGTCCTTGTCATTGTGAATGTTTCCGGACCCCGACACAGGATATAATTATCCTAATGGGGGCCGTTGAGTGTGTAGCGTTTATTTGTTTATTTGTTTATAGCTGAACGGATTTGGGTGACATTTGGCATAAAGATAGCTTATTACCAGGATTCAAATTAAAACATAGAATACTTTTCACAGTACAGGACTTGACTTGTAATTACATAGAAATATGTCTTATGAAATAGAAAGAGACGTCCAGCATACAATTTTCAGGTGAAGAAATCTTCTCACTTCATGAGGACCCATTAAACCTTCTCGATTGCTGACCTCAGTGCATGTAATTGGTTATGGGAGTCTCTCTATAGTAGTAGAGCATTCTTCTCCCAGCACAAAGCTCCCATAGAAAATCGACATAACGTAACAGTAGATATAGTAGTATCAGTAGATATTGTTGCGTTATTCGATGAGTGGGAGCGCCGGAGGCCCCATCTCCCGCCCCTTTTTCCCCACATTAATTCCTCCTACCCCTTGGTTCGCAAGCCTTCATAAGTTACGGTAACTGCTCACCACCCAGCGGACCGTATGCTTGTTTGCCAACCTTCATTACATATAAAAACGAGCCAGCGTGTAAGCTGCCAAGCGTGTAAGCTGCCATTATCTAATATATAAAATTCTCGTGTCACAATGTTCGTTCCCATGCTCCTCCGAAACGGCTTGACCGATTCTTATGGATTCCTTTTATGCATATTCAGTAAGTCTGAGAATCGGCTACTATTTATTTTTCCAACCCCTATGTGATAAGTGGTGTCCACCCCAAATTTTTATTTTTATTTTTTGTATAAAGTTTTTATTTTTATTTTTTTATTATGAGGCATTGAAAAATACATACGACCCAAAATTTTCACTTTGTTATCACCAACCCCTGCTTTTTAATAGCCATATTAGTCAATCAAAATCATTCACCGGGTAGAGAGCGCTGCTATCGGGTCCCAGATTTTTTTCGGGGCAGGACAACGTCTGCCTCGCCCGCTAGTATCTATATAAAATAATGTACGTTTGATATTGACGACGTTGTTGCGGAACGGTAGCGAACGCCACAGGTCGGGGGTTCGATTCATGCTCGGAGCAAATTTTTTAGTAACCATTGAGGCATATGTCCCGGTCTGGGTGTATTTGTCCTTGACTTTGTCCTACTTTGTGTGCACAGCGTTTATACATTTATTGACAATGCCATCTATTCCAATATTGTTGTATTACAATATTTTTAAAGAGCTTTTTTTAGATCGAAATTGAGTTTCCAGGTCGCGGCTCCTCTTGCCTAGTCTACAAATATATTGTTTATGTTTTTGTTATGTGGAAGCCTAATTCTTTTTCTAAAAGAAAAGTAGTTACCCTCCTTAAATATAATATCAGCTATCTCGGAGATTAGGTGGAACAAACGGACGGAGATACCAGAATCGAACCAATGACCATTTGCTTAATGAAGGTTTGGTAACACTGCGTTCAACGGTTGTCGAATGCTTAGACATTTTTTTTTAAAGTAGGGCAGACTCTACTCCACCTGATGGCAAGTGGCAGTTAAGCCCAAACGCGAAGGCGGCTAATTGTGCCAGGCGACCAGTTGCGGAGGGCAACCGCGTTAGCCACACCCGCCCTGCCTACCCGCAAGATACCTCTTCACGCCTCCTTTTAATTTACCACACAATGTAATGTATGTTAAATATGAATAGAATCAGAAATTGTACTGTTAGTCTAAAAAGATTAATATTTAATAATAAATTCATACTCAATGTGATGCCGAGATCACCAAACAAACATACTAAAATTATTTATTATTTATTCCGTTTATATAGTACAAAGTTCTTGAGAGTTGAGTTAGCAAATACAAACATTACAACATTGCTTTCTATTTTCGTGATCTTAAGGACTCCTAAAGGAAATCACGATTTATAAATCGTAATAGGGACGATATTTTAAGATAAAATCGATCTGATTTGGACGATTTGACATTTTGACTCAGTCTTGTTATTGTGAATAATATAATATTATTATATGAAACAGAAGGGAAAATAATGTACGTTTCTTTTGTACTTCAATATCTTTCTATATCAATTTTATCTCACAATTTTCATAAAACATCACATAACGCTAATACCGACAATCGACTGTTATTTCTTGCTTTAAAAACAAAGTAACTGTAGAAGATGGCTGGCTGGCTAGCTGGCTGGCATAGCTTGGCTTGGCTTTTTGGCAAGCGTGGCGTTAGGCGTTACATGTTTCAATATCTAATACCTTTTAACGAGGAATTCTTGTATATATATATATATATAATTGGGATCTCAGAATGCAGCCGTTTCTGCCGATTATCATGAAATTTATTATGCATGGGTTTTCGGGGACGATAAATCGATCTAGTTAGGATGTATTTTTAGAAAATGTGGCTTTGTCCGTGTTTTCAGGCCGTTGTCGACACGCCATCTATTATCAACAATATAAATTAAAAATGTCAAAATATATAAATAAATTCACAGCGCACTTGAGCGACCACGCGTTGCTATGGCAACAAGGATTTATTGAATTGAATCGAATGACAAACATTTCTACAATGACAGTTGACGTTTTCTTTAATTTTTATGTCACAGACTGACAGCGATGCGTCCATTAGAATTTAACAAAAACTCAACAATCCCAATTTTTGCGGATATGTAACTTGTTGTCGAATATATCATTATTTTATTATCCAGGTAAGGTTTCAATCGAGTCTACCGTAATTAACGACTTTCGATTTACCAAAAATCAAAAAAACCGAGCATGGCTCGGTCAACCAGGTACTATTTATTTATCTTTAGTATTCTTCTAGCTGTGCCCTTGGATCTACACGCGTTGTGTAGTTTTTTTTATGATATTACGGGAACCCAACATTTTATATGTTAATTCAGGTAATAGGCGTGAAAAAGTAACAAACATCCATTGCTATGCCAAACAAACGTGATAACATTTATAATAATATTCGGATTGATATGACTTTAAAATCGTAAAATAAAAAAAAATATTGTACTTTTATGATTTTCTATCAACATATTTTTTTAAACAAAAATGTTAAATATATGGTAATGTTAATAATATATCTGTCTCATGAGAAAACGGAAAATAGTAGGTTTAACAATAGCATTATTTTCTAGTTAAAATCAAGATGTTATTCAATTGTCATTAACCCTAACTGATATTATAAATGCGAAAGTGAGTTTGTTTGTGACGCTTTCAAGACTAAGCACTTAAAACTATAGTAAAGAATTTTTGTAATAGGAGAAATAGGGGTTGAAAGTTTATATAGGAACTAACCATTTCTAAATTACATTAAATGTGCCTCATTAAAAATCGTTTTACACACGGGAGCAGGAACGGACAGAACTAACAATAAAAATAATACACAATTATTTGATTTTATTTATTTACTGTTTCAAAACAAATCGTCATCTGTTTTTATTTACATAATAATTTACAATATTATACATTATACAACGCAGATAGCGTGATTATTACTTGTAAAAATTTTTAATTCATCAGCACTATCCATGACTAAGTAGATATGCACAAAAATCTTGAAATTTCGGCTAATAATGATAGCCTGTTTCGTCGTAACGAGGAGGTTGCCGTGAGCCACTAAATTGCTCTCCTATTCCTGCGTAAGTTTGAGATCCTTTTTGTGGCCCAAAATCTTGGGTACCAGGTAAATTTGAGCCCTGTGTTTGACCATTGTTTTTACCCTGATCACCGTCGCCAGCATTCTTGTTTTGGTCAAACGCGTCTGCTCCAACACTAGAGATTAATCCATTGTTGTCGTGTGTGACAGGTGCTGTACCTTGATTATTTTGATGTTTAATACCTTGACAACATGCGCTGTGGAAGGATAATTGTGGAAGAGATCCTAAAGGCTTTTTACTTGATGGTGAACCTTGAGAAAATGTCGATTGTGACGTCAGAGTATCTACGTTTTCAGACTCAGGATTGGATTGCGTTTGTGGCAGACCAGATAATGTCTGTGAAGTTGTTGGTTGTCGTAACCCAAAACTGCCTTGACCTGGCTTAAGACTAGATTGAGTATAGGCTTGCGGTTTTTTCTGATTAACGTCAACATCTTCCTTTTGTGACTGTGAGGGTAAACCTTGTACCGGCTTAGTGTAGTCATAAATTTCACCAGTTGTAGACGGCTGATCTGTTTCTTGCGTATAGAATGTTGATTGTTCTGATGGTGTACTTTGAGCCAGTGTTGAACCTGTGTTATATTTGGGTCCTGATGTTTGTTTTGTCAGTGATGTAGTTGGTTCTCGTACCCCAAAGCTGCCTTGATCTGGCTTAAGACTAGTTTGAGTATAATAGCCTTGTGGTTTTTTCTGATTAACGTTAGTCTCTTCCTTTTGCGATTGTGAGAGTAAGCCTTGTGCTGGTTTGGTGTAGTCATATAATTCCCCAGTTGTAGACGGCTGATCTGTTTCTTGCGAATAGAATGTTGATTGTTCCGATGGTGTACTTTGAGCCAGTGTTGAACCTGTGTTATATTTGGGTCCTGTTGCTTGTGTTGTCTGTGAAGCTGTTGGTGCTCGTACCCCAAAACTGAATTGACCTGGCTTAAGACTAGTTTGAGTATAATAGCCTTGTGGTTTTTTCTGATTAACGTTAGTCTCTTCCTTTTGCGATTGTGAGAGTAAGCCTTGTGCTGGTTTGGTGTAGTCATATAATTCCCCAGTTGTAGACGGCTGATCTGTTTCTTGCGAATAGAATGTTGATTGTTCCGATGGTGTACTTTGAGCCAGTGTTGAACCTGTGTTATATTTGGGTCCTGTTGCTTGTGTTGTCTGTGAAGCTGTTGGTGCTCGTACCCCAAAACTGAATTGACCTGGTTTAAGACCAGCTTGATTATAGCCTTGTGGCTTTTTCTGATTAACGTCAGCGTCTTCTTTTTGCGATTGAGAGGGTAAGCCTTGTACTGGTTTGGTGTAGTCATATATTTCTCCAGTTGTAGAGGGCTGATCTGTTTCTTGCGTATAGAATGTTGATTGTTCTGATGGTGTACTTTGAGCCAGCGTTGAACCTGTGTTATATTTGGGTCCTGATCCCTGTGTTGTTAGTGAAGTAATTGGTTCTCGTACCCCAAAACTGCCTTGACCTGGTTTAAGACTAGTTTGAGTATAGTCTTGTGGTTTTTTCTGATTAACGTCAGCATCTTCTTTTTGCGATTGAGAGGGTAAACCTTGTACTGGTTTGGTGTAGTCATAAATTTCACCAGTTGTAGAGGGCTGATCAGTTTCTCGTGTATAGAATGTTGACAGTTCTGATGGGGTACTTTGAACCAGTGTAGAACCTGTGTTATATTTGGACCCAGTTGCTTGTGTAGTCTGTGAAGTTGTTGGTTGTCGTAACCCAAAGCTCCCTTGACCTGGCTTAAAACTAGCTTGAGTATAGTCTTGTGTTTTTTTCTGGTTAACGTCAGCATCTTTTTTTTGTGACTGAGAGGGTAAACTTTGCACTGGTTTGGTGTAGTCATATATTTCTCCAGTTGTAGATGGCTGATCTGTTTCTTGCGTATAGGATGTTGATTGTTCTGATGGTGTACTTGGAACCAGTGTCGAACCTGTGTTATATTCGGAACCTGTTAATGATTCATGTTCAGTAAATGGAGGCACTGTTGTTTTTTTGTAGTCATATACTTCCCCGAATTGAGTACTTCCTAGTGGGACTTCCGTTTGAGTGGCGCTTGGAATAGACGTGTAAGTTTGGTCAAAAGTCGTTGAAAATTGTAGAGTAGGTTTTTGGTACTGACCAATGGTAGATTTTTTTGAGTCAAAGTATTCTGGTGTGTTTGATACATCTCCAGACTGGGACGGCACAATAGTAGTTTGAGTATCAAATTCACTAAATTTAGTTTGTGGTGGATTAGGAATTGATGTTATTGATTTGTGATCAAATGGCGAAACAGAGTCTATATTTGATTGTGTAGTTTGAGTAAGCGTCGTTGCTTTATTGTCGAAAATGGGTTTTGGACTTGTATGTATTTCAAATTGTGCAGGGTATTTATCTGGTGTTTGGGGTGAAACGCTTGGAACAACTTGATTCTGAGTATTAAATTCAGAGGAAGTTGCAAATGAGCTTGAAAATGTTGTTGTTGGCTTATAATTCAATTGAGTTTGTTGATTCGGCTGTTCAAACTCTGAAATAATCGTTCCTTTTTTATCAGAAGTGCTAAACAATGTACTTGTTTGGAGTCCAGTAGTAGAAATTTGCGGTGAAGCGTTAAATGTGTGACTATCCTGGTTCTGTGTAAATTCAACACCTGGAACTGTACTTGGAAAGAATGTAGAAGGATTATAATTAGATTGCATACCTGGTTGTTGGAACTGAGTCGTACTTTCTTTATTACCAAAGCTTTGGGTTGTCTGCGTATTAGGCTGAATGCCAGACTGTGGCGATTGAATTTTTGATTTCTGAGATGAAGGTATATTTTGCTGATTGAACTGGATATTAGACTGAGATCCAAATTGTGGTTGTTGTCCTTGTTGAACATTATTTACTTTCTGATTTGAACTTTGTTGATTAATGGGTATGCTATATTGCCCTCCCAATATAGGTTGTGGCTTTTGTTGATCAAAATTAGGAACCTTTTCGACGTTGTCTCCTTTTTCAGTTTCAGTAGGTAATTCTTGAGCAGGTTTATTATACTCATATATTTCTGTATTATACGGTAACTTTGAAATCTTATTTATACCATCACTGGGTTTTCCTTCAACCACTAACGATTGCTGAGATAGGTGGCTTAGTTGTTTATTGTTTTGTTCTATTTTTGAAGACTCATCTTCAGTTGCAGTTCCCGACGAAGTGCTAACTGGAGAAAATTCTGACTGACTCGTCGTACTTAATTGTGTTTGTTGCAATTGGTCTGTGTTGAATTGATTAGATTGTTGCTTGTAGTTAGAAGAAATAGTAGGAATAATTGAAGGAAATGGTGATATAGATGCTTGTGTAACTCCATTGATATTTTGAGCAGGATTTTTACTAAAATCATTATCTTTTATTGGACTAGATGATGGAACTATAGTAGATGTGCCTGGATATTTATTCAATCCTGATTGACTTTGATATTGAGTATCAAAAGATGAAACTTGAGGTGGATTTGAAAATAGAGTTTGTGATGTTGAAAGCTGAGTTGGGTTTTTAAACTGATTTAATGAATCATTTGGTTGCTCTTTTGATTGAGATTGAAATGACGGTGTGTTAAAAGGAGTAGAAGGACGGTTATATATATAAGAATCATCGGCTCCTATTGGTTGTCCACTAAACTGACTGGATTGGCTGAAATTTGGTCTCTGAGTATTTGATACAAAATCAAAATCAGGGCGACTAGTTGCAAATGAACCCTGTATAGCTTGTGGCTTGTCGTTCGTTGAAATTTGAGACGGAGTCTTACCAAAGTTACCAGGAGTAGTTTTGGAGGAGCTATCAAAGGAAGACGTACTGACATCTGAAAATTTATTGCCCTTCAGTGTTGATAAGGGTTGACCGAAAGATGAATCCTTGTTCCGATCAGCTTGCACTGGGAATTGAGAAGATTGAGGTTTGGTACCTGTCGAATCCGTTGTTAAACCTGAAGTCTCAGTTTTGCTAGGATTCATTGAAATGGAAGCACCATTTGAATCCGTTGGGTAGACAGATTTAATAGGTGTGTTTAAGGTAATTTGTGGTTTCTTTGTAGGTATAGCGGACGAAAAGGATGTGATGCTGCCCAATTTATTAGGATTATTTGTGTTTTGGTTTTGATTTTGTCCAAAAGAATTTTGTGTAGGGCTTTGACTTTGTCCAATATTATTTTGACTCGGATTATAAAAGTCTGGTGAAGTACCAAATTGAGTTGTTGGTAAACGAGCATTCAAGTTCTGATTGGATTCAATTTGGCCATGAGGTGTAAGAAATTGTTGGGAGTTCTTATCTCCAAAGCCAGGTAAAGAAAAAGATTGACCCGTAGGAAATGGTTGAACTGAAGCAAATGATTGACTGAAAGAGTTTTGAGGGAAAACAGGATTGTAGCTGTTAGGTCTTGAAAAAAATTGATTATCTGATTCCTGAGGGTTATTAAAGTATTGAGATGAGGCGGTTGGACTATTTCCAAATATAAAATTATTGCCAAGGCCTTGGCCAGCCGAATTAACCGAAGAATCAGAATTTTTGTTTGGACTTTGAGATATTACACCTGGAAGAGTATCATATGAACTTGGTCTTACGAAGGAAGATTGAGGCTTTCCAAAAGAATTTTGTGTTTGAAAGTTTTGTTGTGTGAATGGTTTTCCTGAATTAAAATTCGAGGTGCCTATATTTCCAAATGAAGACGATCCTGGAGACGTTTTCAATCCGTGTATATTATTATAAGGTAAGTTACCACTATTTGGAGGTAAATAATCATTTCTTGAACCAAATGTGCCACCAAATTGATTCCTATATCCACTTTGCGGTCCTCCTAATGCGAATGCATTATTTTTATTACCAAATCTACTAGCAGAACCAAATTTAGTAGCATCAGGTTTGAAAGAATTATGCTTGGAAGCGTCATTAGTAAAACCAAATTGTTCATTAAAGTTCGGTGTGACAAAGCCTTGTTTGTTTTGATTAATGAACGTTCCTCTGCTATCAGTGTTATATTCAGGTCGGTTGCCGAATTTATTCGATTGTCTATCATTATATTTGCCATTAGCATCAGTTTTTGTGTAATCATCATCTGTATTGTATTTCTGAGCGTCGTACGAGCCTGTAAATAAAAAATGAAAGTTGTTAGTCATTTGTCAACGCCTCTGTCTTAACTATTTATCAGTCGGCAATACATTTATCAATGTATACAATAGTCTTAAATATATTCGAGTGACGGTTGTATGAACGGAATTCTCTAAAACAAAACCGATTGTGTAATTTGTCAAAATAATAGTTTCTTTTATTTTTTTATAGTTTGCGATATTTATGTATATTGAAATTAATTAGACAACCACTGTGGCGTGCCGGTACCGTGCCTGCTTCGAACCTCGACGGTTGCGGGTCTCACTACTGCCCGGAGCAGATGTTTGGTGTAAATATCTGCTTCGGTCTGGGTGTTTATTCTTGTCCTTCCCACCTGCCTCGGAGAATACATTGTTATCACATAACATCTAATAATAATCTTGGTAGGTAATTTGCTCTTATCCAATGAACTCAACTAGTTCGGCCTTAGGGTTGCGGAGGTCAGATAGCAATCGCTCTATGTAAAAACTAGTAACCTGTCAAATCTGGATAAGAGTAATAAACATGGGAAAAATACAGAGATTAATTATAAGAAGAAGAAGATTTATATTGAAATCAATATTTAAATTTTTAAAATAAAATCGTATATTAAGGAATTGTTTTCGCTGTCTGTTTGCTTAGTGGTAGCAATAGTAATCGCGAATTCGATTTAATATAATTAAACATGACCGACCGACTCCGCTCCGTTAGCGCGAGAGTTGTGGTTTTGATACTGAACCCCTTGGGCTATTGTCGGACTCCTGCAAGCTACAAGCTTATTTTGAAAAGGCAATGGGAATAATAGTAATGGCTCGACTAGACTCCTTTTTACTGGTGCTACATTGGGATATTAACATTATTTAGATCTTAGCTACACCTACACTGGTGGTAGGTCTTATGTTGCAAAAGGCCAGTTAGGTAGGTATCACCGCAGTTTCAAATATTCTGCCGCCCAATAGTAGTGCTTAGGCATTACTGTGTTCCGGTTTGAAGGGCACTGTAGGCTAGTGAAATTACTGGGCAGAAGAGATTTGTGAACCATATCTCGAAGTTGGCAACGCGTGAGTGCCACCTACTAATGGTGCTGCAAGCGCTCATAAGCTACGGCAACCACTTATCATCAGGTGGGCCGCATGTTTGTTTGCCAACTTATAACATAAAAAGCAACGAGTCATTAACAATAAATAGCTTGAGCAAATATAATAAAAAAAAGAAAATATTTTTTTTTTATGATAAGCTAACTTTATTAATTTAATTTTAATTTACATACAATAATTTTATAAGTCCTTCATAAAGTTGGTGCTTAATATGGTTGACCGGAAAAAAAAGCAAAAAGCGTTTGCCCTTGCATAATATATTGAGATAAATATAATTTTGATTTTGTCCAAAAAATAACCAACAATGCATTATATCACCTTTCTATGAATTCTTGGATATTGTGTAGATTATAATTTCATTCTTCTGGTTTGAAAAATAATGGACATTCCCTAAAGAATTAATTAAAGTTTGAAAAATTATTTCTTAGTTTTAAAAACAACATCTGTGAAAAAATGCAGCTTTCTAGGTTCAAGGGTTTAGGCTGGGCTTTATTAAGTCTGTCAGGTCTTCTCCTTTTATATGTATAGATAAGATTAGAAGAATATAAATTATAAATTTCGGGGTGAGCTACCATATAAAAAATTATTCAAAAATCATCTAACTTCTTGTTGTAAATATGATTATTACGCGATGCCGTTTATAAAACTTGTTTTATAATTATTTTTATTATCTAATTATACTATAGAGTTTAGGGGGGTTGAAATTGGTTAATTGTCTGTTAAATTGAGGCCAATTTACACACAATACTTTCGCGCATAATTTTCTACTAATAAAATTAAGGATTCCAAAGATAGTTTTAGACCGCTAAAACAATGCTTTAGGTACATTCAGTACATTCCTGAAGTCGATTTTCGACTCACATTTTTTGTGTGACTAAGTTGGCAAATCATACGGCCCACCGCATTGTAAGCGATTACCGTCAACGTTAGAGACGCTCATAGCCGAGTGCACACATGAATCGGTAAACGATCGTTACGTTAAACAACTTTAGGCGCTGTCAGTCACTAGATGGGTGATCGCATAGTGGTATTTCAACTGAGCATCTCCGTGCTTCGGAGGGCACGTAAAAGTCGGTCCCGGCTGTTGGCAATTTGACAACAGTCGATAAGTCAAGTCAGAGGCCTACGGGCGACCTGAACAACTCTAACACTAGGTTGGCCACTAACCACTCGATAAGAAGAAGAAGACCGTAAACGTATGGGTACTTGCAATACTATTTGTAGGTGAGCCTTACGTGTATTTGTACTTGTACTTAAATCTCTTTTGCCCAGTCATTTTAATGGCTACACTGTTCTTCAAACCAAGACACAGTAGTGCAAAATCAACTATTGCTTTACGGTAGAATATCAGCAGTGTCAATATACATTTGCGGTCCCTACCTAGCTGGTCTAAAAGTCTACTATCAGGAAATGCAATTCAATAAATTCTTTATTGCCCCAGCAATGCTTAGCCGGATCTGCTAGTCTATACAAATGTACCAATATTATAAAGCTTGAAAGAACCGTTTGTTTGTTTAGTTGAACGCGTTTAGAACTACGAGTCAGATTTAAAAAATTTTTGGATTTGATAGTACATTTCTTGAGGAAGACTACATAACATCACGATACGTACATCTATCGTATTCTATCTATAGAAGCCGAGCAATAAGAAAGAATGCGATACGGCGAGTTAGTGGAACAGCAAGACAATAATAAAGCGAATATTCGTTTGTTTAACGAAACATTAAATATTTTGACCACGCGAGCGAAACCGCGGGCTCAGCTATAACATATAAAAAGATAATAAACGGTATGTCTTCAATAGCATCGCGTGGGTGTTACAAATTTACAAAACAATAAGAATTTATACACGGAACTAAGTAAAGCCTTCTTATATACTTTTATTTCTGTTAAATGTTACGTATTTTATTTTTAACTGCGGCTAAAAGCACTCGTTTTAGTAAATACGAAATATCACAGAACAAGGCTAACGAGAGTGAAAATGACTTTCAATAAATATACATGCAATAAATTATACTTAAATGAATATTTTTATTTAAATTTTCTCTATATTTACAAATATCGTACATATAAAAATTAAATTTTAAGAGTTTTAATACCTTTTTAGGGTTGTGTGGCCAAATCGCAAAAACAGAACCTTGATAATTAAATGTCCATATGTCTACCATACGAAATTTAGTAAAATAGGTTTATTCTATGAATTGTGCATCCGAATTTTGTATTGACGTAAAATATATAAAAATTAAGGAAAGCAGTAACACGTAAGAGAGGTTTGAATAAAAACTATCTTATCAAGGTAACAAACCGGAACCGACTTTTTACATGCCCTCTGGAGACGCTCAATTGAAATACTATTAATCCATAACCTATCCACAGACTGGCCGCGCCTAGAGTTTCTCTACCCATTGATCGCCGACCAGTGAGCGAACTCAGCTATCAGAAAAGCAGAGTATCTCACATAAACTGACTAAAATTTTTTTTTACAATCATTTTGGAACGAAGTTCCTTATCGCGCGTTGTGAAAGGGGGCTAGACGGAAAAATTCTTACGAAAAGTTGTCACGACACTTTTTGCTATAGTAAGCTATTGTAAGCTGTGCGGCGTCGCATGTTTCTCTGTCTGTCTCTCTCTCTTATAGAAAGCAAGCCAGATATTTTCATTTCTATTTCGCATTGAACAGTGTGGTGTCGCGACGATTATTTTTGTTGAGTGTATACAGGTTTTTTGTAAATAATAAATAATGTTAATAATAAAAAATATTATTATAACTTTAAAAAAATAAAATTTTATTACAATTACTTCACTAATTAATCGAAAGGAACTTCGTTCCATCCGGGTGTCCCTCGACACCTCTCAAGTTTTTTCAACCATAAACTACCATAAGTAGTGGGCGTAAAACGATATTAAAATACTAACACACACTCGCATGCATGAACATACTCATGCATTAGTTTAAATATTAAATTAATTAAAGAAAAAATATTCTTAGAATAGCTCAGAACTAGGGAGGTAAACTGTTATTCCTTAACACAGGTTGCTCTGCAACCTAGCTGTTTCTGTTCTCCTTGAACAGAAACTCATTTTGTTTTTGTATTTTGTTCTTAAGCTAAATAAAGATTATTATTATTATTATTATTATTAAAATTATAAGTAAAAGTCATTTAAATAATCTTTATTAATAAAGAAGCAATAATATATGGCCTAACAAGTTTAAAAATATTATCGAGACCCTACAAGTTCTTGTAAGGCACCTTCACAAATTTCCAACTTATATTTCACAAGGTCATCGTGTTGTCTACCAATAATGGGTCTGTTAAAAATAGATCTCTACCGCCTAAGGCTTTAAAAACAATTTATCTTTTTTAGGAATGTCATTCTTTATTATCCAAATTCCTAATCATCTTCTTCTTCATCCTAGTATTATTCCCGGTATTTTATTTTACCCAGGGTCTGCTTATTACTCTTATCCGGACTTGACGGGTTACTAGTTTTTACACGGAGCGATTGCCATCTGACCTCCGCAACCCTAAGGGCGAACCAGTAACTCATTAGATAAGAGCAATTTACTTATCAAGAGTTAACGATTATTATCAGATGTTATGTGATAACAACCGGGACCGACAGCTTAACGTGCTCTCCGAGGCACGGTGGGGCGACCCACAGACAAACGCCCAGACCGAGACAGAAATTTTAACAAACATCTGCCCGAGCGGGAATCGAACCCGCAACCGTCGAGACTTAGGCAGACACGCTACCCGCAACGCCACAACGGTGTCATCCAAATTCCTAATCATATCATCAAAAATTTATTGAGGTTTAAAAAGAGTCAAACATTAGCTAAAAAAGAATAGAAAAAAAAATGGCTGATCGTCTTCAAACGGCTGGCCATTTTTTTTAAACCATTACTAGGTCCGTTAACTTTGTCACCAAATAAAAAAAATCTAAATCTGTTTAGCCGTTCGGGACCTACCATTACAATTACTACACTTGTGGCGTTGTGGGTAGCGAGTCTGCCTTAAGCCTCGACGGTTGCGGGTTCGATTCCCGCTCGGAGCAGATGTTTGTATTAATCGTACAGGCATGTTTTCCGGTCTGGTTGTGTTTGTCCTTGTCATTGTGAATGTTTCCGGACCCCGACACAGGATATAATTATCCTAATGGGGGCCGTTGAGTGTGTAGCGTTTATTATTGTTTATTTTATTTACTCCTAATTATGGGTTGGATAGTAATGATCAAAATTGATTAATAAAAATTGAAGTAAGCACATTGAATACGAAAAAAACTTGTGAATGGTGATTTTTGTGTATATATTATATATATGTCAAAGGCGTCGGGACGTGACGACCCCATCGCCCGGTCTTAGGATAATCTCGGTCACGGTAGAGATTATTCCACCAGTGCAATCAGTCACACTAGTTGTTTGTTGCAAGAGGTCAGCTAGGTAGATACCACCGCAGTGTCAAATATTCTACCGGAAGGCAGTAGTGTCTTTGGCATTAGTGATCCGGTTTGAAAGGCACTGTTGGCTAATGAAATTACTGGGCAAAGAAGATTTAAAAACCACCTACTATGGTTTTGCAAACGCTCATAGGCTACGGCAACCGCTTACTACCAGGTGAGCCGTATCCTTACTTAAAAAAGTGTTTCAAAAACTATTTATTAATTTATTCAAAGTATAATTTAAATGAACGTTTATATGTAATAGTAAATACCAACAATAATTACATTGTTATTTCCAAGTTCAATATCAAAACTATTTTTATTCATTTTAATATAACGATTGAAACTATTTCATCCATTAACTAGTTATTAATAACATAAAATTCAATGAAATGTTTATTAAAATGCAGTTTTATACTTGTAAAATGTGGATTTAATGTGCTGTTACAAATTGTTAATTTAAAATTTAAGTTAGTATGTGAGAACTATTTTTTCAAAACGAATCTGAATAATTGATCTGTTTTAAAAAACAACTATATCTAACAGTGATCGTGGGTAATTTACTCAATTAATAGACCATTGATAAGGATAAAATTAATGAAAAAGATCATCGTAAAAATTGTCGGATGCCGAAAGGATACTTTATACAACTTTTTATAAGCACTTAAATTATGGCATAATATAAACCAAAAAACCAGGTGCGTGTCCACCATATCACATAGTAAAAAAAACATAGAAACTCCACTCCCGCCTACTACTAATTTAATAACAGCGATTGATAATAATTTGGGGATTATCATCGCGGAGAACAAAGCCAATAGACGGTGAAAAGTGGAAAGCCATCATAGAAGGGGCAAAAGCGAAGAATTAATACTTCTTCTTCTTCTTATCGAGGGTTTAGTGGCAAACCTAGTGTCAGAGTCGTTCAGGTCGCCCGTAGGCCTCTGACTTGACTTTTCGACTGTTGTGGAATCGATAACAGCCGGGACCGACTTCTTACGTGCCCTCTGATCACGGAGACGCTCAGTTAAAATACTGACTAAAGTTTTTTAACCCACCAATCGTTTTCCGATCAGTGTGTGCACTCGGCTATGAGCTCTCCTCTATCAAGCTATAGAAGATATACATACAAACGAAAACTATTACCGTCTCTCAGATGCAGTCTTATAGAAATGATTTTTTCTTACCTTGATGATAAAATTCGCTTTTAATCTCTGGTACGAGGGATAAAATTGCCCGATTGTCTCCCAGCAAGAAGAGACTAATTAACTCACTTTACCGCTCGGTAACCTAGCAACTGTATGTTTATTCCTCGTACCAAGGACTAGAAGCAAACTTTTCGTCGTAGAAAGAAAAAATGTATACGCACAGGAGAAATGAAGGACATTGCCTGCGATTGTTGCGATAATCCGCGGGTGAGAATGTCTTACTTTTCTCTCTAAGTTCGTAATGCACTATTAATAGTAATCACATTTTCACGATCCATTTAATTACATTACATCCACTTGCAAGGTTTTGTACATGATTACCATTTTATATCATACCAAAGTTATTACACCTTGAAAACGGCAAATGTCAGAAATTTGAATTGCATCACTCATCACAACAACATCGTGAAATGGCTTATTAAAATCCCCTAAAGCACTGCATTAATAAGCAGGAAATAATGACTTAAATAAATTTTTATTACCCTGCAGATGCAAATTTAGCTAATCAATTGACAATTTTATGAAGCCAAATATGTAGAAAAAGTAGGCTAATCGAGACTCGTGATTTTATATCTGGGCATGCACCTTCTCAAGTATATTTTGATCTGCCATTTTGATCTGGTTCTTAAAGGTGAAGGAAAACATTGTGAGGAAATGCATGTCGTGAGAGAAATTCCAAGTCATCTGTAATTGCCATTTGACTAACTTATCATTCTCCTAAACAGGCTTACCATTACGTTTTATTGCGATTCAAATAACGACCAAAAACATGCAAAAAACTGAGTTACATCGTTATTTCGTATCATGACATATTTATACGTCATGCTCATATAAAATTGAATAGAATACTTAGGAAAAGTTAATGGCAAGCCCGCAGGAATCATAATTCTGTAAATCATATCAAGGCTAAGTTGTTTTAGTTGCATTATATCTATGGATAGGTAAATAATACATTCCACTGAGCTTCTTCTTATCACAGGATTACATGAAACCTGCATAGCTCTGACACTAGTTTAGCGGTAAGTAGGGATGGGAAAAATTTTACGATTTTTGGTAAATTTGTCTGTCTGTCTGTTTGTGACTTTTTTCAAAAGCAAAGCACTCATAATTGTAGCCTTTTCTTAGACATACATTTTTACAAACAACATAGACTCTTATACTTGCACTCGTAACTTTTCAAGTTCAAGGGTTGGAGGCAGGTTGCTAAAAATATATCGAGATCGATACCCAAAAAATAAATATCGACTATCGATATATCGAGGTTGAAAATATCGATGATAATTATTGATTTTGTTATTTAAAAAATATCAGAATATAGCGATTATTTTTACACAATCATAGCAAGCAATCTTTTAAAAATAACAACTCCATGACCAATTGGGACTTTGGCTTTTAAAAGCTAATTAGCTAGTGTATTAACGTGTCGTTAAAACAACACCACTTATGTCATGGCCATTTATGATAAACGGATATCAAACTTGTCTAATATACTGCGAGTATTATGCGCACCGAATCGTTAGTCATGCTTAATTTGATAAAGTGAATGATAGAAATAACATGTGGTTTTTAAAAAAGTATTTGATGACGTCAGCATTTGCAATTGTAATGTAAATAAACAAATGATAATTTCTAAGTGTTACAAATCAATAATAAGATAATATAACAATTTTATGTAAAGATATGTTTATAACATTTTTACTGTTCTATAAAATTTATAGGAATTAAGACCATAATTACCATATTTTTTTCCTGGAAAAACCTTTTAAAGTGAGAGTAAAGAGTCGACTACCTCGACTAAAGCCAATTTATCTAGGATTCTTACCATATTAGCCACCTTCGCGTGTGGACTCCACTTCCACTTACCATCAGGTTGAGTGGAGTTATTTGCCATCCGGCGTTTATATAAATCTCCACCATCTGTGCGATCAAGAGATGCTCCAAGGTCTTTAGAGACTATTCTAACCGGTGCTACCAAGCGCTTTGTCTTTTAGGCCCCAAGTAATCCCCGTATTCTTTATTCTTCATTTTGTCCACTATATTATGTTACAATCAAGAATGGTGACCAGTACTATATTATATAATATCGATATTATAAAGCTGAAGAATTTTTTTCTTTGTCGAACAAACTAAAATCTCAGGAACGAAAAATGTGGCAGAACGGGATGAAATATTCCTTTTGAAAGCTTCCGTTGCGTGCGCTACATAAACAGTTAAAGTTACCCAAAAATGATGTATGATGGAATTGTTCCCCTTTAAAAGTTCTGCTCAAAACTCAAACTCATACTCAAAATATTCTTTATTCAAATAGGCTTTTAAGCACTTTTGAATCGTCAAATATACAGTCTGTTATGTCCGCCTAAGTGAAGCTACCGCCGATTCGTAAGGTATATAAAATTTTCTTCCAATTCCTACCAAAATTATGTTAGCACAATCTCTTCTCCTATCTATTCTCGACTATGCTGACGCAAGCTATCTCAACCTTACCGTAGAACAATTAAATAAACTTGAGCGTCTCCAAAACGTTGCAATCCGATTCATATTTAACTTACGTAAATATGATCATGTCTCTGTATTTCGTTCCAAGCTCAAATGGTTACCAATCCGTCTTCGCCGGAATATGCATGTACTGTGCCTTCTCTACTATATTTTGTTTGACCCTAAAGCTCCAACGTATCTCAAGGAGAGATTCCAATTTCTGGCATCTGCCAGTCAAATTCTTAGATCTGCTGAAAACCTCACATTGAAAGTGCCTGCGCACAAAACAATATTTTATAGAAACTCTTTTACGATGCAAGCTGTGAAACTATGGAATGCCTTACCGACCAATATCAGGAAAGCTAAAACCTTAACATCCTTTAGAAATTTATTAAAAAATCACTACATTTCTAACCAAGTTTTATAGTAGTTGTTTTATTCCTTAAATCGGGCGAGTAACGACGACATATATATTTATTATACATATGTATGTAGTTTATTTTATGACGATATCGTATGTAGTTTATTTGGTTTTTAAGGTATTTATGTATTATATACTACTACACCACCTACCTTTTCTTCAGTCATTCTCAATATATCGTAGGTTGTCTGGAAGAAATCGCTACCTAGCGATAAGACCGCCTATTTGTATTACCGAAACTTATATCTAATTTGTCTGTTTCTTTTTATTTATGTGGTGTACAATAAAGAGTATTCTATCTATCTATCTATCTATATCCTGCAGAGAAGAAACTCTACAGTTACTCTTTTCAAATATAATCACATTACACTTGTTAAAAGTACAAATAAGTTATATATCCCGCATGAAATTCAACGTATATTCATTCCATGCCATGCTTTCTGCAATATATTCATTAACGGAATAATAAGCTTTATTTTGTAAACGATGTTTAATATAAGATTAAAATTTCAAAAGTGGCAGATTTAAAATTGTCTAATAAAAAGTCCGCGTCAGTTTGTCTTTTTTTAAGGTTAGCTCAGTATAATCTTTTTCTGTGGTAAATTTGTTCTATAACAACACGCTAAGACACAGTAACCGTAAGTATCGGCGTCGGAATGTGACGACCCCAACGCCCGCTGTTGGGATAACCTCTGTCACAGCAGAGATTATTCCACCAGTGCAATCAGTCACACTGGTGGTAGGTCTTTTGTTGCAAGAGGCCGGCTAGGTAGGTACCACCGCAGTGTCCAATATTCTGCCGCTAAATAGTAGCGCTTAAGGAGCACTGTATACTAGTGAAATTACTGGGCAGAGGAGATTTAAGAACTAATATCTCGAGGTTGGCAACGCACGAGTGGCGCCTACTAATGGTGCTGCAAGCGCTCAAAGGCTACGGCAACCACTTAGCATCAGGTGGGCCGTATGCTTGTTTGCCAACTTGTAACATAAAAAAAAAAAAAAACCATAAACGCGGGTGAAACCGGGGCCACAGCAGTCACTCATAAAATAATAATCTATCTTCACACTAACAAAGCTGCAGACAGTATGTTACCTTCAAATGAATGATCTTCACTGATAATAAACCTTTAAAACTTATATAAAATACTGCTGCATTTGTTTTTTATCGCTTTTATCGAAAGGTTAACAACCTCAAGCATATATAGTTATTTATCAATTGCCTGTTATCGGTAGCACATCAATACTAGCTATAACACCTATCTATATCTTCTTATAAACATAAGTTTATAAAATCAAAGCATAGGTCCTAATTTCAGATTTTAAGATTCTATATAAATAAATATGACATTCAAAGTTGGTAAAATCCCTCAAATGTGTGATTAACAATAAAGAATAGGGGGTGTAAGCAAAACATTATTCACGCGGGCGAAGTCGCGGGCAGAAGCTAATTAATACAAACGTACAGACGAACGCAATTATATTCATTGTGTATCTCAATTTATAATTCTCATGGATCTTTATCGATAATTGTCGATGTGATACAATCCATTTTATATCAATATGGTAAAATTATAATAGTATAGTGATCGGATGATCTATTATATATTACCTTTTAGGTAATTGGATGAATGTTTTAGTTTTTATATTGTTTCTAGATTTAAAATTGATTAGATCACATGAAATCTTACACTTGTTTTTAGGGTTCCGGAACCATTATAATTTTGTCATATCCGTCTGCCCGTCCGTTTGTCACAGTCATTTCACTCGAAGACTATTGGCTTTTATTATTATGACTATTGGAAGGCTGTGTCGTAAGTCTATACGAAATTTAGTAAATAGGTAAACGCTACACGATTTTGTAATGAAATCTTAACCCACAAAAATTAAAAATAGTACATACAAACTCAAAACTCAAAATATTCTTTATTCAAATAGGCTTTTAAGCACTTTTGAATACATATATATGTAAATGAAGGTTGAAAAAAACATTGTAGAACATATTCTTGATAGGCAAATAGTCAATCTAAAATATTATTCATTTGTTTTTATGTGTTCATAATATGTTACACACAATAGTTAAATAATTTTAAAACTTAAGTCAAACCAGAAAAAGTTTCAAATCGTAAGATAAACAGGTAGCCAGGGCAGCTGACTGCAACATCGATTGTCGTTGCCTTGCAAAAGGTGTGAAATACATACTCGTATATTCTAAGCGAACTTGGTTTCAGTGTCTCTTTAGAACATTTACGAATATTTAGACGAACAAACAAAAAATTTAAATTTTGGTCTGATACTTAGTGATCTCTTACACTTTCTCTTTAGAATTATATTATTTACGTACATAGGTGATCTAGTTTCTAAATGATATAGATAAACAAAACTTACCATCATCAATTATGCCAGCGGCTTCATCCTTAGCATTTTGTTCTAAGGACTCCAATATTTCAAATGGGATTGGTGGTGGTGTCGGCAAATGGCTTCCTTGTGGTCGGAAACCATCCTCACCTGCGGTATACGTTACACTATACGTCTGCCCATCATCACCAGTATAAGAGAAACCTCCTTGAGCTTGAACACCATCGATTGCTATCCCATTTTCTGCCGCTTTGATGCCATTATCGGTTTCATAACCATAGTTAAACTCATTCTTACTAACATCATTGTGATATTTCAGAGTATTAGAAACGTAATCTCTTACGATCGCAATGTTTCCTGGTCTGTAAGGTTTTATAGGTTGATGGAATGCTGATAGATCTGGTGTAAGAGATCCATGACCTTGTTGATGTGGACCTTGGATGAATTGATTCGGATTAACTCTAAAAGCAGCATCGCCTACTTTCGAGTCTGTAGATCCATAGGATATTCTTGGTCCACCCAATCCGGATTGTTGATTAGACGCTCTGGTACCAGCTGCAGCAGCTTCTACTACAACTCCTTGATGCTCGTTAATAAAACCACCTGGTGGTACGTTCTGTGAGACTTGATCGACGGTTCTGCTGAATGGAGTCTGTAGTGAGCCTGGGCTACCACCAGCAAAAGCTGCCGACGGCGGTGGTAGGTAGGTCCGGTCAAGCTTATCAGCACCGCACGCCGCTATTAATGCGGCCAGGTAGAACTGCAAAAAAAAAAAACAAATATACACATGAAAATAACAAACAATTAATAATCAAGTGACTTACGTAATAGTACACAAAAAACTGAATATCAAATCATCTTATCCTCAATCATCAATTAAAATTTAATTTATCGATCATTAAGTATTTGAACAAAAAGCTATCATAAATAGATTTTAAATTTTACTATCAATATTTTTTTATACCAAAGTCACGCCTTTATCCAGAAACCCGAATTTAAAACGAGTCACGTATTTTAATTAATAGATCGTCTCAAAATATATTATAGTGATTACCAATTTCATTGTATCCGAGAGCCAGATATATGCTGCTTAAGTGATAGCTCAAAACGTACTGTTACTTAAAGCATCCTACTTTTGCCTTATATACCAATACAATACTCAACGAAAAAAAAACGTGCTCAGGACATCTTACAAACATAACAGTACCATCAAGAAACTTGATAAAAACAAGAAATTTTCTTTATTTAAACGCACTAAGGTCGTGTTTTGAGTAACTGCTCTAGTATAAAGGTGTAAAATTATAATTGTCAAGATGGACGCATTGGCTCCAAGTCCAAGTCACAAATATACGATTTTGTATATTTAAATTTATATTGTTAATGAAGATTATTGTAATTGTTTATTGGCGTTCGTGATGTGTTTCGATCTAAAGAGGGCAGTTTATTTGTCTAGTGTCAAGGAGTTTATTTTATTTTATGAGATTTTTTTTAATAAAATTAGATTTCGTGATTCTTCGACGATTATAAAAGAGCATATTCACATTTGAATGATATCGTTTTTTTTAAGGACAAAAGGTTTTTAATTTTTGCAAAAACAATAATAACTATTTAATACGAATTCCATATAAGTTGAGTTTTTTTATTAATTAACTTGCACAGTTAACTAGTTACTGTAATTGACAAAGCAGCCAAGTTCGTACGGACTCACACATACTGGGTTCTGCACCACCATTGAATAAAAATATAAAATTTCTTGTATGGAGACTCCCTTTAATTTTGAAATCAATTTTGTTTATTTTATTTGTTATTGTGACGGCTACAGAAAAAAATATCTATTTTATAAGGGCTCCTCTTATATTATTTGTAGTATTTCTTGTTGTAGTGGCAACAGAAATACACATCCTCTGAAGATTTTGACTCTGTACTTATTGCGGTTAGAAAGATACAGCGCACTGACTGACGATGGGACGGACAGCGAAGACTATGTAATAGGACTCCCTTAACACGTTACTTTGAGTACGGAATACTGAAAATCGTATATAATTTAAAGCTTTCTTTGCTTTATAATTTTTTAAATCAATGAAAACTTCTTCGCAAACCCGGGCGACCTCTGGTAGTAGTTTGTACAGGACATACATATATAGGAATAAAATAAAGCTTTAAGTTTTATAAGGATTAATTAATTCTAGACGACCTTTGTGTGGTGCTGGTAGTGAGCCTGCTTTGAACCTCGACGGCCGCGGGTTCGGTTGGATTTCGTTGTGGGGTCTCTCCACCGTGACTCAGAGAGCACGTTAAGGTGTTAGACCCGGTTGCTATCGTAACATTTAATAATAATCGTTAACTCTTGATGGGTGTTCTTTTCCAATGAGTTACTGTTTCACCCTTAGGGTGGAGGAGGTCGGATGGCAAGCGCTCTGTGTAAAAACTACTAATCTGTTAAATCCGGATAAGAGTAATAAGCAGACCCTGGGTACTTAAAATACCGGCAATAATGCTATGCTAATGCTAATTTTATTTCATTTGGGTTCCGTAGCCATATGGCAAAAACGGAACCCTTATAGTTTCGTCATGTCCGTCGGTCCGTCCGTCTGTCCGTATGTCCCAGTCATTTTACTCGGAGACCGTACGCTCAATCTATACGAAATTCACTATATACGTGTATTCTATGAACCGCACAACGATTTTGTAATGAAATCTTAAAATATATAAGAATTAAGGGTAGCAGTCCATACATGTAACTGAGTGTTGAAAAAAAATATTTCAAAATGTCTTTTAAAATGATAGGAAGGTTTGATTTTGACTTTTTCATTAAGTCAGTAGTTGTTGAGATATTAGCTCCTAAAGTCGTAAAAATTGTGTCCCCCCTCTAAATTTTGAACTATGCGATTTAAAATTTTTGAAAATGTGAGCTTTTAGAATACCACATGAGCTTTCATCCACATTTGGTTTGAAGAAGATAGGTCAAAAAACTTTAGAGATATATAAGTTGTTCCCATAACTTTGGTTTTTATATTACTTTTAATAATAAGTATGAAATTACCAAGATATTTTGCGCTCACTTTTAATTTGTTAATATTTTTAGTCCTTAGATTCTTCATCATCAAGCTGCGGAACTTTTGTTTTGACTGTGCGTGGTCCACAACGTAGTTGCCTGATAATTATTTGCGGCTCCCTGCAATAAAGAAAAATCAGTATACCACGCGAGGAGCTATTCATAATATTTCAAAAATGTTTGTATAATTATTGTCTTCTCCCTCACTAAGTCATCATATTAAACTTACCTTAAATTTTTAAATTAAATTAAGATAAAATAACCTTAAAATAAGATCTTTTTTTACTTTAAATGTCAAGAAAATAAAATTATCTACCAAATATGGTAGAAATAGTTACAATTATGAAAGCTTTAGATAATGGAAAGTTTCAACTTATTTCATATTTCATTTTTTTATTTAATGACAGACATACGCGTCCTTGTCTGTATAGTTCCTTATTTTTATTTTATTTACGAAAATTAAATTCAATTAAATTTTATTCATCGATCTAGAATCGTGTTCAATTAATCAAATTTATTTTTATTTTATTTATTTATTACAAAAATTACAATTTAATACATAATAATATAATTATGATAAAATAAAATAGGAAACACTTAAACAGCGATATGACGTGAACAGGACAGGACAGGACAAGACAGGACCTGAACTAGAAATAAATCTGTCTTCATCGCTCTTCCACGTCAATGTACAGAAATATATACTACTAGTATATATTTATTTATTTATTTTATTAAGTAGTATATATTTATTTATTTTATTAAATAAATAAAGTAAATAAATAAATAAATATATACTACTAGATTCTGCCCGTGAATAATGTTTTGCTTCCATCCCCTATTCCGTATTGCTATTTTACACCCTTGAGGGTAAATCTTTTACAAACTTTATATGTAATATTTATTTATCGAATCACCAGCCTCTACCTCTCCCTCCTTTTCAAGCCCTTACAACCCCTTTTTCGCATTCAAATCAAATCAAATCAAAATTATTTTTATTCAAGTAGACTTTTAAAAAGTACTTTTGAATAGTCAAGCGTTACCGACGGTTCGGAAGGTTGATTCTATCGAGAAGAACCGACAAGAAACTCGACAGTTACTCTTTTCAAATATATGTTTTTACAATTGTATTCTTTCATATAAAATTTGGTTCTTGAATGAGATCCAGCAATATTAAGAGTCCCAAGCATTTTTATCGGAAAAATATTCCTCTAACGAATAATAGGCTTTATTGATAAGTTTATTATAAAGTCTATGTTCTTTCTCAGGCTCTAGACTATCTGTGTACGAAATTTCATTAAAATCGGTTCAGTAGTTTTGGCGTGAAAGCGTGACAGACAGACAGAGGGAGAGACAGTGTTTCGCATTTATAATATTAGTAAAGATTAGCTATGCCCGCGGCTTCACCGTCGTGAATTACGATTTTATTTTGGCACCTTTATTGTACCGCCGTAGTGACGAGCTTGCGAGCCTCAACGGTTACGGGTTACGGCAACAATGGTCGTCAATCTAGTAAACAACAACAATATTGACCGGTTGCCGTAGCCTATGAGTGCTTGCAAAATAATTTGTAGGTGCCATTTACGCATTACCAACCTCGAGATATTGGTTCTTAAATCTCCTTTGCCCAGTAATTTCACTAGCCTACAGTGCCCTTCAAACCGAAACACAGTAATGCCAAAGACACTACTACTTTTGCGGTACAATATTTAACACTGTGGTGGTACCTACCACACCTCTTGCAATAAAAGACCTATCACGAGTGTGACCAAGGGCGGAATAATGTCTGCTGAGACAGAGATCATCCCAACAGTGGGTGATGGGGTCGTCACGTCCTGGCGCCTTTGAAATAATTTTATCTCTGGTCTATTAAGATCAGTATAAAAGTTACGTCACACAATGTCTTAAAAAAAAACTAACAAGAATTCAAGCGGAACTTCCAACAACATATTATAATCTGGACAAATATGGAGGTCCATTGCTACGATTGAAAAAATACTGTGTCCCTTTCAAAGATCGACTCTTCAATGCGATTACGTCGTTGGATCATTTGTTACGTCGATTTATCATCTACATAATATCATGTGTCAAAAATATTTAGAATCATAACTTTCTCTCTATGTCGGTACAGCACCGCTTACAATGGATGTCCTGTCTGTACTTATAAATAATACAAGCTTATGCCGGTGTTTTTACACGCTATTATGTTTTTTGATTTAATGACGGTTTGGCAAACAAGTATAATAATAATAATAATATAATAATAATCTTTATTGCATCTTACAAAAATCTCAGTCACAACATAATGATATAACAGTCATTGCACGTCACCTTTGTATGCCGGAAAACTCAAACCACTGACGTTTCAATTCAATTTCACGAAGTATGCCTTAATGTATGTTAACCCTTGTGATATTTGAGGTATCACAATAGTTGGGAAGGAATAAGAATGGAAAAATGGTGCTCGGACTTATTGCATGAAACGCAACAGTTCCTACTGATACTGTTACTTGACGCCGCTAGCTAGCATGGCTGTAATCCTACTGGTTAGCCGCCCTTTACATAATTATGTTGTTGTGCGTTTGTCAATAATGAGGTTTTTGTTTTTTAGATGAGGTCCGTTATTTCGCACGTCGTTACGCGCTCACGCCGTCGATTGAGTCCGAAGTGTCCGTTTGAATACGGAGCTCTGCCTCCATTTCTAACGTCCTTAGTCTTTTTCCTTTAACGTCCCCAGTTAAGCCGGCCCTGACCTGCAATTTAGGGTTACTGCTCCGCTTCTAGGAATCACAGTGATATAATATAGCTTATAACCTACCATAATAAAAGTTTTTAATTTGTCTGTCCCTATGATTGAAAGATTAACTTCTACAAATAAACAAAACACTCTTTAGATTATCTACTCCATTCTTAAACAGTTTTTAACTAACTTCTAGAAATTGCTCAAACGAAAAGACTTATAAATTACAGTTAATGTTTATTTTTCTGTAAAAAAAATTATAATTTCTTAATTCACAACGCTGGGCTACGCACTATTATCTCAAACATTATTTTAGGGTACCGTACATAAGAGGTATACAAAGGGTCCCTATTATTATGCCTTCCCTATCCAATCTATAATATGTCTATGCCTCAGTCCGTATGTCGTTTTATAAAAGACAGGACAAAATCTTTTGAATCATAGTTTCAAAACTTATTAATCTTATCTAATGACAATTAAAAGTCTTAACACAAGGGGTTAACTTATACAAATTGGAAACAAAAACGCATCGTAATTTGTAGAAAACTAAAAGCCTTGTTGTTTTCAGCGCGATTTTGCTCAGCGAATTTTATACGAAACGATAACTTACGTGTGAGCTTCCATGATCCCTGCTACGTATAACATAAATACCTTCAAGTCAAGAGTAAATCGGCATCTTCTACGAGGTATGATTATAGTCAAGCGCAAGCTTATTATATTTTCAAAAAATTAATTATTTCAACCATTTGACTAGGGTTGTTTTACCATAATACGGAATATTGTGGTGAAGTAGCTATTTAAACTTTTGCGTTTCATTTGACATGTAAAAAAATTAGCCTTTGCATTTTTATGTATTTGACAATTTGAAGAAGCCCATATGGGCAACCTGAACTACTCTGACGCTAGGTTGGCCATTAACCACTCGATAAGAAGGAGAACGCGACTAAATTGGCAAGCAAGCATACGGCCCGCAAACGGTTGTCATAGCCTATGAATGCAACTCCATTCGTGCGTTCCAAACCTCAGGTTCCTAAATCGCCTTTGCCTAGTCATTTCACTAGCTACAGTGCCCTTCAAACCGAAACAAAGTAACACAAAACATACTACTGCTTTGCGGTAGAATGTTTAACTCTGAGGTGGTACCTATCCAGCCGGCCTCTTGTAATAAAATGCCTCATTCATCTCCACTCTTCAAATCCTCATTTCAGTAATTGCTTCTCCATCATGCTTGTTTCTTTGCCACTCTAAGTAATATAAAGAAGTGATTTTGTACGGATTTCTTACTGCGTGAGTCCGACTCGCACTTAAACAGTTTTATAACTATGGGAAACATGAAATAAGCCGTTATCATAAAAATTTTAAGAACCACTTAAATTTTCTTTAACCGAACGATATCAATTAAAGCCAGTTACAAATAGTTGTCGGGCAGCTTTGTTATTAAAGGTGAGAATATTATTGCTTAAACGTTGGCCATTTTGTAATTACTTATTTATATTTATAGAATGCTAATTGACGACGCTGTGGCGTAGTGTTAGTGAACCTTCCTTAAACGCCACGGGTCGCGGTTTCAGTTCCCGCTCAGAGCTGATGTTTATAATAGCCATAAAGCATGTGTGGGTGTGTGTGTTCCCTGACCAAAGACACAGGATTCTTTTCTTAAAGATTCCCACTTCGTATCGGAGTGAGTGGATCCCACTTCGATCTTCCACAGAGTGGTTGTGCAAGGGAGAAAATGTATTCTAAATCTCGCTGTTGTGGATTTCCAGACATTGAGTGATCTACACAATGTATTTAAGAACTTTCACTTCTATAACGTCTACGATGTAAGTTATTTATTAAAAATGTGTTTAATAAATGGACGCAAATAAGCAATACCATATCAACCCACAAAAAAGAAAAAACTGAGTTATATATGCAGAAGTGTTGGTAAATGGCTGAAGAACATTTTTCTTTAATATTTGTAGGATTTTAAGCTTTAAAACTTCTAAAAAGCCATTTTTTAATCATGCCATTTATGTATTATTTTAAACGTTTTGGGTTATATTATATACGAAATATGCAATTTGTATGGTTATTTTATGTGAAAATAAGTAAAATAACTTACATACATTTTGAAATTTGCCAAAAACTTGACCAATATATAAAAAAATCATATAAAGCATGTTGTTCAAAATTTTGAAACGCGTTTTTCTCGAAATGACATTCGTGTGGGTTGACATGGTATTGCTTATTTGCGTCCAAATATGGTAAAACTTAGACACGACTTATATCATATTAACATCATCATTATGATATCATTTAACTGATTAAAAATCAACAACCTTAAATGTTTCCGTCATTTACATCATTTTCAATTATAAATGCCGGTAACTATTAACAAGATTGACATCTCATTAATGAGTTATTAAATAGTTTTTAAACTATTTTTAGGGTTCCGTAGCCAAATGGCAAAAACGGAACCCTTATAGTTTCGTCATGTCCGTCCGTCTGTCCGTCTGTCCGTCTGTCCGTCTGTCCGTCCGTCCGTATGTCACAGTCGTTTTACTCGGAGACCATTGGCTCTATTTCTACGAAATTTACTATATGGGTGTATTCTATAAACCGCACAACGATTTTGTAATGAAATCTTAAAATATATAAGAATTAAGGGTAGCAGTCCATACATGTAACTGAGTGTTGAAAAAAAAATTTCAACATATGTCAAGGTGTGAGATATTTTTGGATAGGTCTTTCAAAATGATAAGGAGGTTTGATTTTGACTTTTTCATTAAGTCAGTAGTTGTTGAGATATTAGCTCCTAAAGTCATAAAAGTTGTGTCCCCCTCTAACTTTTGAACTATGGGATTTAAAATTCTGGAAAAAATTGAGCTTGTAGGACATCAAATAAAATTTCAACCACATTTAGTTTGAAGATGATAGGTCTACAAATTTTAGAGTTATATAAGCTGTTCCCATATCTTTGTTTTTCATATTAGTTTTAATAATTTCTATGATATTACCAACTTATCTTTGCGGTCGATTTTAAATCGTTATTATTTTTGAAGCCCCTAAGATTCTTCATAACCAAGCTGCGGAACCCTTTAGTTTCAACAGTGCGTGGTCCACAACGCACTTGACTGGTAAGTATTTTTATTTCATGACGGTTGATGAACAAGCATCCGGCCTGCCTGTACGGCCTGCCTGTCCGCCGTTGGTAAGCAGCCACCGCAACTTATAAACGCGCGAAATACTTGAGGTATAAAAGGAGGGGAACAGAGAGGTGGGAGATTGGGCCTCCGGAGCTCTCTCTTATAGCACGAAACGCAACAGTTATATTACCTACTACTGCTTAGTGATACTGTTAACTGTCGCCGATTTTCTGTGAGAGAGTAGTACTGCCCCTGTCGAGGTGGCCTATTTTTACAACCATCCAACCCCTTCCGGGGGGAAGCCTGTATCAAGCATATTGAAGTAGGGGTACTTCAATATGCTTGACACAGTTATAATATCCGAATTAAGTAATTGAGAACCTGGTAAGATTTAACTATGCAATAGCAATGCACTTGTCTTAAATTGAAACTTAACAGAACTCATGATAGTTCGTTCTGTGCTCAGCAAAACATAACGTTTTTTTTTTTATGTTAGAAGTTGGCAAACAAGCATACGGCCCACCTGATGGTAAGTGGCTGCCGCAGCCTATGAGCGCTTGCAGCACCATTAGTAGGTGCCACTCGCGCGTTGCCAACCTCGAGATATTAGTTCTTATATCTCGTTCGCCCAGTAATTTCACTAGCGTACAGTGCCCTTCAAACCGGAACACAGTAGTGCCTAAGCACTACTATTTGGCGGCAGAATATTGGACACTGTGGTGGTACCTACCTAGCCGGCCTCTTGCAACAAAAGACCTACCACCAGTGATTTATTATTATTTACGTTATTATTTACGTTGATTTATTGTTTTTTATTTGATTACTAGCGGCCCGCTCCGGCTTCGCACGGGTATAAAATATATAGCCTATGTGATTCACTGAAAAAATAATTAAAATCGATCCAGTAGTTTTGATTTATTCATTACTGCCCGTGGCCCGCACGCGTTCTTGTAATTATTTACGACATAACATTAGAAACCTAAATTTTTTTTTCTCCACTATTTTTATACAAATAAACCTTCCTCTTCAATCACTCTATCTATTAAAAAACCCGCATCAAAATCCGTTACGTAGTTTTAAAGATTTAAGCATACATAGGGACAGAGAAAGCGACTTTGTTTTATACTATATAGTGATGAAGCATCGTGCTAATTGAATTGACATGGTCAAAAGATTATTCATTGCTTATCTTACATCATTAAAAACCATTGACTTCAAAATGATGTTGTTTCCAATTCATGACAACGTCATTTAAATAAACATTACTATCTAAATGATTTAGCTTGATATTTAATTATTATAAACACCGTTATGGCATATTGGTAGTGAGTCCGCCTTTAGCCTTGACGGTTGTCGGTTGAATTCCCACTCGGACAGTGGTTTGCATTGAACTTACAAATATCTGTTTCGGTCTGAGCGTTCGTAATTGGGGTCCCTCCACCGTGCCTCGGAGACCACGTTAAGCTGTCGGTCCCAGTTATCACATAACATCTGATATTAATCGTTAACTCTTGATAAGTAGTTTGCTCATAACCAATGAGTTACTGGTTCGCCCTTAGGGTTTCGGAGGTCAGATGGCAATCGGTAAAAACTAGTAACCGGTCAAATCCGGATAAGAGTAAGAAGCAGACCCTGGGTAGATAAAATACCGGAAGAAGAAGAAGATATAATTATTAAAAACATTTTGATACTTTTAATAACATTTTAATTAAGTACCTGGATGAACAAGCTTTTCTCTGTATTTTTTTTGGTAATTCGAAAAATATACTTAGATACGAATTAGACGTGTTGATAAAATGCTACCAATAATATTTTTTGTCAAAAGAAGGAACTTAAGGTGAAAATAAAAATCGGACTAAAGACTTCTGGACTCGAAAAGGGGTTTTTATTGCCTGAAAACACGGACAAAATGACATTTTCTAAATTTCATGAAAAACGTTGGAGCCGTTCCGAGATATAGATTATCTAGATATGCATACAAGAATTGCTCGTTTAAAGATATTAGATATAGATCTATGAATGATTTTCAAAATTTTATTTTTAATTTACTGTTTCCGGCAAAAAAATCAAGTTCCCAAAAATAATAATTCGATTTAATTTAGTCTAATCATTCTCAAATATGCTATTGACAATCGCCACCACTTCGTACGGTGTACGTGCGTTCGGCTTTTTGACGACCGAAATTCGAAAAATTCCCGAATGCCGAAAAAACGTTAGATGGAAACGAACTTAACGCGATGTTGCTATATCCGCACAGATATATATCTCCTCTCCTCTCCCCCGGTTTGTTCTTCTCTTTTCTTGTCTCTTTCTGTCCCGTTGTGTCAGTAACAGTAATGACGTAGCAAGCGCCCGTGACGAACATACTAACAAGCGAGACAAGCTATGAAATCATTTTTAAATAGCCTAATAGCAATATATTTCTCCGGCTTCGGGACGTGATGACCCCATCGCCCACTTTTGGGATAACCTCTGTCACAGCAGAGATTATTTCACCAGTGCAATCAGTCACATTGGTGGTAGGTCTTTTGTTGCGAGAGGCCGGCTAGGTAGGTACAGTGTCAAATATTCTACCGACAAACAGTAGTGCTTAGGCATTATTGTGTTCCGGTTTGAAGGGCACTGAAGGCTAGTGAAACTACTAGTGTTACTGGGCAAAGGAGATTTAAGAATATCTCGAGGTTGGCAACGCGTGAGTGGCTTCTACTAATGGAGCTACAAGAGTTCATAGGCTACGGCAACCGCTTACCATCAGGTGGGTCGTATATTTTCTTGTCAATTGCAATATAAAAGAAAAAAATTAAGTGCGTATTAAAGCCTTTTAAAAAACATGAATTTAGTAAAGAGCGAATATACACTTTTACGTCGCCAGTTCGTATTTAAATGTCAATTTATTTATTATCTCTTTAATCCGAAAAGTCATTGACATAATATAAGACGGACGTATAAATGCCTCCGATGAAAAGGACAAAATTTATACCTATTATAAACCATCTAGTCAGCCTAGTGTATCGAAAACGTAGTCTTTTTAATGATAATAGGCAAACAAGCTTACGGTCCGCCTGATGGTAGTCACCGCGTTAACGTAGTCAGGCTTTCTATCGTTGAGCTTTGTGTGGCTTTAACCATTATTTAATAACAACTCTAGAATAGATGATAGAATTTGTAACATTTCAATAATTATATTAGTGGACCATTGTGTGAAAAGGACAAAAGATAAATATTCTTAAGAGTAAAAGATAAACAGCTTCATTCAACAACAATACCCAATTACAAAAGCTATACAAAAAGAACCTGTTGTTGTGATGACGTCTCATTATCAAAGCGCCGTTAACTAGCGTTTTGTAAGTTTTGACTTTAAATTAAAATAATTCATTTTTGGACTACCAAATAAGTAAAACAAAGTTTTGCAAATATTACCTATAAAAGTTGAGGCTGGATTTTTCTTTTTAGATGAAACAAAAATATTTCCATAAGAAATAATATGTCTAATTTTAATAGTATTTTTAGTGTATCAATTAAATTTACAATTAATTAATAGTAATTAAAGTTCTTTTCTTAGGTACGAAATTTTTCTTCGTTGATATTTCACACAATAATATTTTTATAATGATGTGATCCACATCCACTGATTATTGTGAATACAAAAGTATTCACAATAATCACAAATTTTACGCTGGATAAGCCAATGAATCTGTGTTAATAAAATATGCCTTCGAAATGTGTATCTTTAGATGGAGTGATCGGTTCTTTTTATCACTTTTGTGTGTTGTGAATTTAATTCAAGCTTACAGAATCAAGCTTACATTTAAGTCAAGCTTACAGAATTTCTTTGAATATTCTGTAAGCTTTTGCTTACAGAATATTAATATTATCAATATAATTATTGAAATGTTACAAATTCTATCATCTATTCTAGAGTTGGTATTAAATAATGGTTAAAGCCGCACAAAGCTCAACGATAGAAAGCCTGACTACGTTAACGCGGTGACTACCATCAGGCGGACCGTAAGCTTGTTTGCCTATCATCATTAAAAAGACTACCTTTTCGATTCACTGAACTGTCTTAACTAGATGGTTTATAATATTCAAAGAAATTCTAAAACTCGTAGTTCTGAATCCCCAACAAAAACCAACATGGGATTTTTGTTATATATTTTTCTTACAAATAAAACTTAAATTTTCGTAACTTGCCGCGTTTTTGCTTGAAGCCTTTCTGTAATCATATAGATCTTACACCAATGATACTCATCCGTTACATAAATTAATCTTGATACTTGCCCCGTTATTCGATATATTCGTGTCATCGTAATTACAAATGTGTTGTCTCAAAGATAACAATCAAAATACACGTATGCTTTTGACAGATTCCGTTTTAACGGTTTTATATATCTGTGGCAATTAATGAGACAGTTCATTGACCTTTACGTTGGGTTAAAAACTGTCTCTAATAGATGGCCCATTGAATAGAAAATGTAGGCTTTAAGTGAAGGTTATTTTTTCAAATCCAGGGCAAGCTGTAATATGCTTGATTTATGTTTTCTTTACGATGAAGGAAAAAATGCTTATCCGCTAATAAGCAATGAAGCAGTGCAGTGGTTTAAGATTTTAACTCTTATCCTTAGCGGGAGATGACTTTTACACAATAGTGGGAAACAAAAGAGTTGCTTAGTTATTTTTATATGTAGGTAAATTATCCGCTAAAAATAGCTTTGAAGCAAAAAATAAATTGAGCTTGATAAAAGATATTTAAATAAACTATCTTAGATAACCAGGTTAACATATAAGTTACTAGTGGCCCGCTCCGACTTTGCACGGGTATAAAATATATGTAATGAGTAAATCAAAACTACTGGATCGATTTTAATCATTTTTCAGTGAATGACATAGGCTATATATTTTATACCCATGCGAAGCCGGAGCGGGCCTCTACTTCAGTATAAAAACAACAACAGAAAAAAACTAACCATCAAATTAAAATTATTAGTAAGTACAAAATAAATAGAAAAAAAAAATTTAAGTGAATTAAAAGTATTTCAATTATAAATATAAAATTAATATAATAGCTTGTATTTGTAGTATCTATATAAGTAAATTAAATTTGAATTGACAAATATGGGTGACCAATTGGAAGATTGAGATCAACTTTAGTCTGGTTAGATACCGACCTTAGTCCGGAGATTTAATATTGAAGCCGGCCGTTAAATTTCATAATCACAAGTCCGTTTGAATAACGCTGCTGATTTTTGGCACAATTATGTTAATAAGGTGGGTATGTAAAAATGGTAAATCATCTATTGATTTACCATTTAATACAATTTTTAATGAAATATCAATTTATGATTACATTTTTGGATTTCTTAGTTATGTCACTTTTGCATTAATCGCAGGTATTATTTAATCTGTGTGACATTGCGAACCTGCCTTAAGCGTCACAGGTCACGGGTTCGATTCCCGTTTAGGGCAGATGTTTATATTGACCATACATGCACGTGTTCCGGTCTGAGTGCGTATGCCCTTGTCTTTTGTCTGTGTCTTTCCGGTCCGACGACACAGGATATCACTATCCCAATGGGGGCCGTTGAGTGTGTAGCGTTTATTTATTTATTATTATTTATTATTGTCCTTCGATATGGATAACAAATATTGAATATTTGTTAAATATATTGTTTTCTTTAGGCGGCGAAGAAAATATTTTTTGGTTCATAATTATTATAGAGGCTTTTTTATGTAAGAGGGGCAGAAGGCTCATCCGATGTTAAGCAATCACCGCCGCCCATGAACTGTCACACCAGAGGGCATGCAGGTGCGTTGCCGAGCTTTAAGGAAAGAATAGAAGATTCCCAGTTCTCTATTCTTGAAGCTTTCCAGGTCTTATCGGTTCGGAAAGACCGCCGGCGAACTAGGTTCCACCAGGTAAAATTAATTGACCCGCCACTGCAGAAAAACGGTTTCTAATAAAGAACATAACAACATTATTAATTAATAATTAAGTAATAATTATTATCATAATATTATGCAACACACGTCACGAACTGCGTCTGCGCATGTCTATCATTATAGAAATTAGGCAACACTTGCTGTCAGCTGTTTTTGATATTATACTTATTTAGTTTTGCGATTATTTTTAAACGACCGCTGTGGAGTGTTAGTAGTGAGCCTGCATTTAGCCTCGACGGTCAGGGGTTCGATTGTCGCTTCGTATAAATATCTTTCTCGGTCTGGGTGTTTGTCCTTGTGGGTAATTATCGAAACATCTGTTAATAATCGTTAACTCTTGATAAGTAAATTGCTCTTATCCAATGAGTTACTGGTTGGCCCTGAGGGTTGCGGAGGTCAGATGGCAATCGCTCCGTGTAAAAACTAGCAACATGTCAAATCCGGATAAGAGTAATAAAAAGACCCTGGGGAAATAAAATAGCGGGAATAATGCTCGGTCGAAGAAGAAGTGTCAAGTACAAAGTTTCTATTAAAAATGTCATTGAAAATTCACACGTTAAGGAATTTTTAGCACTCACATCTTAGGGTGAAGGATAAATATCAATTTCGAAAATTGTAATGAGTAAGTGCCTGAACTCGGTTAATAGCGCAGGTCACGGATCACATTACCTTGATAGCGTACTTCCGTAATTAGGGTGAGCTTATTCTCAGAGCAGAAGATAACATGTCGCGTGTTGAAATTCAATTAGAGAGCAACTTCATTTTGGGGTTTCATATTATTTTCATTGTCCAAAATTGATGGCATCTTTTTTGAAGTGAGACTTCTTTAGAATCGTTGTGATTTCAAACTCGATGAAACGAAAAAATAAGCCCATAGAGACACAAATACAAAAACGTGTATGAATTGTCGGTCTCTCTTCTTTGCGCCATGCTTTAGTGAGCCAGAGTGAGAGAGCAGATGTCGGTGTGTATGTATATATACATATATGCGGCTGGGTATTACAGCTTTTTAGTATGAAGTCGGCGTGGTGTATTATAATTTAACAGTGTTTATGAATATTTTTATATCTTGTTACATATATTCATCTCATTCTTTGGTCGATTTACTAAAATTTCACTTCTATCGTGTGTGAATCGCACACAAACCTTTTTTATTATAGTAGTCTGTAACTAAAAATGTATATGTGGTCGACTGATGACCTGTTAAAGGTCGGGCGAAGGCATAACAACTACTATAAATCGGGCGTTGCTAGTTTTATATATTTAATATTTTTTCCTGCAATTTAAAATTAAGTAAATCATGTTATTTGACCACACAAGCTGGGTTTTTTATAATAGTCGTCAGACAGCAATTCTTTTAGCCCATTTTTGAAACAAAATCCTGTTCAAGGTACTGGGAATTTTCCGAAGAAATTCAAAACCGCATGCCACTGTTATATCGCTAAAATCAATTTAATGGAAACCACAATCGCTTACTATAGGTGTAAGAATGTTAATGACTTTTATTTTCTTTTACAAATAATAAAAATTAAATAACCCTTTTAATAATGGACATTCTTAAAGTATACGATTTTTTTTTATTTACATACATTTCTCGAAAGAATTATTTATAACTGTTACATTCCAAGGTGGAATAAAAAAACCCAAGCTGCAACATTAAAATTTTAGGTATACAAAATACTTGGGCTTGATATAACAAGCTTTAAATTTTATATTATTGTTATAATATAAAATTAATATAAAATAAGAAATAAAACAACGCACAGTGTAAGGTAAAGGATTCTTTTTTTTTATGTTACAAGTGGCAAATAAGCATACAGCCCACCTGATGGTAAGTGGTTGCCGTAGCCTGTGAGCGCTTGCAGCACCATTAGTAGGTGCCACTCACGCGTTGCCAACCTCGAGATATTGGTTCTTAAATCTCGTCTGCCCACTAATTTCACTAGCGTACAGTGCCCTTCAAACCGGAACACAGTAATGCCTAAGCACTACTATTTGGCGGCAGAATATTTGACACTGCGGTGGTACCTACCTAGCCAGCCTCTTGCAACAAAAGACCTACCACCAGTGTGAGTGATTGCACTGATGGAATAATCTCTGCTGTGACAGAGGTTATCCCAACAGCGGGCGATGGGGTCGTCACATCCCGATGCCGAAAAAATCTGCAGCTTGACGATGAAGAATATTAAGTGCTATAACAACGACTGCGAAATCTGATAAATTTTTATTACATTTTTGGTATATCGCAAAAACTCAGTGAATAAGATGAGAAATAGAAGTGAAAGAGAGAAAGAAGGTTACAGATGGTTTTAGGAGCGTGGATCTCCGAAGCTTACACTGTGAAAGGCAACCCTATCACATCTTATCGATGTTCTGGTAATATCTATGGAGTCGGTACAAATATTTTTATATACCTAAACGTTAAAGGGCGACTACCAACCTAGTGCAAGCTTATTTCAAGGGGCAATAGAAGTATTAGTAATTACATGAAGCAGTGCTAATATTCCTTAAAAAAGTATGCTATACGTTTGATATGCGCCCACGTCCTGCAGGACCCTGATGATAGGAATTCGTTAGATAATGCATTACACAGCACATAAACGCACACAACACCGTCTTCGCCGGCCAGGACGAGGCCTCTATTTTCACAAGTCACATCGTACTTAGACTTGGTTTGGCCTCGCAGATACCCCCCTAAGGACAGAATCAATTTTGGACCCCTTTAATGTAACTTTTCCACCGCTAATTCTCAGTACTGGACCCCTCCGCCGGGTGACGTTGTCAAGGCTACTAAGGCCAAAAATACACATTCTTAAAACATAGGTGAGCATACTTAAAAGCAATTCCTTCTTTTAATTCGCTAAAAAATTATAGTAATCGTCACCACGAACCAAGCACCGCCCAAAAATTTGGCAAATAAACTATCATCAAAATAACAGCTATCAATTGAAGTGCTGAAATCGTGATCGATCAGAGAAAACGATCAATTATCATCTGCCATCGTAGGCCTTGGTCCATCTGATGTGTAAATTGATCTATGACTAACTCTCGCCTGTTGCTTTGCCTGTTTTATTTAAGTAATTTTTAAGACTTTTTCTATATATGTTTTCTTATTTCAGGTATTGTAAACAAGCATACGGTCTGCCTGATGGTACGTCACCGGTACCTATGAACGCTTGCGATGCTTGAATTGCCGTCGGTAACGCAACGTTGCCCACTCAAGGGATAGGTGAGAAAGGATGACAAGTAAAAAAAGGAACATCGCATTGCAACGGTAATAATACTTTTATTTTAAGCCGATTTTCTGTGGCAAGGTAATACTTCTCCGCTGAAGTTGTCCCATTTATTCTGAGAGGAGCATTGATTTTTTTATGTTACAAGTTGGCAAACAAGCATACAGCCCACCAGATGGTAAGTGGATGCCGTAGCCTATGAGCGCTTGCAGCACCATTAGTAGGCGCCACTCACGCGTTGCCAACCTCGAGATATTAGTTCTTAAATGTCCTCTGCCCAGTAATTTCACTAGCGTACAGTGCCCTTCAAACCGGAACACAGTAATGCCTAAGCCCTACAATTTGGCGGCAGAATATTTAACACTGCGGTGGTACCTACCTAACCGGCCTCTTGCCACAAAAGACCTACAACCAGCGTGACTGATTGCACTGGTGGAATAATCTCTGCTGTGACGGAGGTTATCCCAACAGCGGGCGATGGGGTCGTCACATCGCGACGCCGGAAAAATAGGTATACGTATTTTTTTATTCTTGACTTTGATTAAGAAATCATTTATTTCTATGTGCTCACACCGTTGCGTGAGTCTATCGTATAGAATGCGCTCGGAGCGCTGCCTCCATCTCCGATGACGTCCTTAGCCGAGGTTCGGCTTCGCAGGAGGCACCCTAAGGACGGAATCAAATTTGAGCCCCCGTTAGGGCTGCCCCTTTATCACAGCTGAGTCTCTGTACTCGCCCGAGTGACGCTGTCAAGGCCAGTAGGGCCAACAGCAATACACATTCCGAAAAAAAAAAAAATTCTATGTGATTTTCATAACTTCAAACATTTAGCATTTTGTTGATCAATATATAAAATTCACAAAACATTTATAATAGCAATCATTTAGTCATAATTCGTGTTAAAAAAGTCTACGTTACCATATAAAATCAAAACTTTATCTACCCATTAACAAAATTAGAAAAAAAGGATTGCGGTCTTTTTCATAAATACAAGTGTTAATTCGAATAAAAACGACACTTCAACCAATTATTGGTAATATGGAATCACTTTAAAACGATTATTCATTTTATTTATATTCAGAAAAGATATCGTCCTTGAAGTTTAAATGAACCATGAAAATAATAAATGAAACTAGTTTCTCATTGCTACTTTTAATGTATTTAATGTCTTCATATTAAGTTCTTTTGGAGATTGACACAATTTATCTGATTTCCAATGCAAGAGTTGATAAAATGGTAAGCTAATAATAAACTCGTTTTTCGCATGTAAAACTGTGTAGAGGAGCGTGTTTTACCACACGCTCAATTGGCGTTGACGCGCTTGTAAGCTAGTATAATTACGCGCTATAAGTACACTACTGATACGTTGATCATTTCAATCCGAAACAGAATTCATGATACACCCCCTGACCTAATAAAAGTCACTATATTTATTAAATTTTATTATATATATTAGTTTATGTTATACATTTATGACATATAAGTATGTATAATTATATTATGTTCATGTAATATTGTGTAGTTATTTGTATGTATGTTTATGTATAATTATTTACACCACACCATGGCATATCTTCTTCTCTACCTCTTTCCTTTTTTTGTTGTCGGGAGGAAATCTACTACCAGATACCCGGTGTCCTGGGGAGCAGAACCGGGTTATCCATGACAAGGTGGAAACGTCAACGTCAACCCACTAAAACCTCGTCGGTGGTCGACCTCAGTGTGCTTGTCAGGTTACGGGAACTCTCGCAGAACAAACAAACGCGATTTGACAATCACTGTGCTTACTCTCTACCTCTTTTCTAACCCATGGTTGTCTGGAAGAGATCGCTATTATGCGATAAGACCGCCAATTGTACATTTGATTTTTAAATTATAGTTTGTATTACTTTTTCTTCCTGAAGTATGAAAATAAATAAAATAAAATAAAACATAGCAAAGTATAGATTTTTGTAGAAGAACAGTGCCGTTGTATGTGTGAATTTTAGCATTTTTTTTTATTTTTAGAGTTATAACTGTTTCAATTTACAGTCATAGCTTTTGCACACTTTTGTTGATCTTATCATGCACGTAAAGTTAAATTGCGCATATTCTAATCTATATGATTATAAAAAAAATACCTACAGACATATAGGTTTTTGCATATCCTATATATGTATGAATTAATGTAAAAAATCAAGTGTAAAAACTAATAAGATTTTATTAAAATATGAAGACCTGTGTTTTTGCGATCGACACTTTTTGTAGCATAAATATTTTATTAATGTAATTTGTTCTACAATTAAAGATGCAATTAAACATCTTTAAGACTGTAATAGTTTTATTATATTATAAAATGGACGCAAATAAGCAATACCCACAGGAATGTCATTTCGAGAAAAACGCGTTTGAAAATTTTGTACAACTTGCTTTATATGATTTTTTTTGTATGTATTGGTCATGTTTTCAAATTTCAAGATGTATGTAAGTTTGTTTTACTTATTTTCACATAAAATAAGCATACATAAATTGCATGATTACAAACTGGCTTTTTTAGAAGTTTTAAAGCTCAAAACCCTACATTACTCTAAAAATGTTCTTCAGCCATTTACCAACACTTCTGCATATATAACTGAGTTTTTTCAATTTTGTGGGTTGACGTGGTATTGCTTATTTGCGTCCAATTATGACTAGCTTCTGCTCGCAGAGTCACTCGTGATAAGTTACGTTTCCAAAAATTGCTAATTACGTCCACCACTTGTGGTTAAAATCATTCTCTTTCTTTTATATTTTATAAGGGATAGCAAAGAGCTACAACATACAATATAATTAGAGACACACACAGAAAGATTTAAAAAAAAGTTAACAATAATAATTAAATAAACCTACTAATTATATTAAATGCGCTATGAACTATCACTATGATCACATTGAATTATTCAAAAAAGCTATGCTTGATTTTTATATTTACGTTACGTTTTCGGGTAATAGGGGTCAAAGGGGCAGGAGGCTTATCTGATGTTAAGCGATCACCGCCTATGAATATTCGTATTGGTTCGGAAAGACCGCCGGCGGAAGTTAGTTCCACAGAGTTGTTGTGCGAGGAAGAAAATGTCTTATAAATCGCGTTGTTGTGGATTTCCAGACATCGAGGTGGTAAGGGTGGAATTTCGATTGTCATGATATCCGACGGTGGCGATTGTGGGTAGCTTCTAAAGAGCCTATTCTTTCCTTAAAGGTTGGCACACCTGCATGCCCTCTGGTGTTGAAAATGTTAATGGGCGGCGTGATTAGTATCAGGTGTGTCTCCTGCCTGTTTTCCCACTCTTACTTTAAAAATACTCGACAATTCCGAATATTACGCCTTTCTGTTTTTGTAATGGTATAAAATTATAACGTGTAAATAAAAACAAACATGATATGACTACTGAACATAGTTAATAAACAAAGTATGGGTACATATTTACATTATAATATTAATTAAATTACCAATCGTAATAAAAAATACACTATGAAAATAGCAGAGAATAAAAATAGCCTTAGGAATTGTCTTTAATACGTGCTATTTTAGGTACAAGGAAATAATTTAATTTTATTTTGAAAATAAATATATAATAGGAATTATATAAATATATACAATATATATTAAGAATAAAAACAATAGGAATAAAATTGCTATCTTATCTGATGTTGATGTTCAAATCAATAATTATATTTAACACTAGCGGTCCGACCCGGCTTCGCACGGGTGGACATATATTTTTTATATTTTTTGTTGATGTTATTATTTATTTTATTGAAGATATGTTCTTTAATATTGTAGAACATACTTTTGTTCTTTCATCAATAGTTTCCGCAGCGCATGCGACGAAAGACTTTTAGGGCACTTTTTTACACCTAGGATATTGGTTAAGTTTTAGTAAGAATCTCTAATCTTTTCTAGCAATAAATATAGCCTATGTTACTCAGGGTTAATATAGCTTTCCAATGGTGAAAGAATTTTTGAAATCGGCACAGTAGTTTTTGAGTATATCCATTACAAACATACACACAAAAATACAAATCTTTCTTCTTTATAATAGTAATGTAGATTAGCTCTACCCGAGGTTTTGACGTTGTGAGCTGGTAACGAGCCTACCTTAATCCTCGATGGTTTGATTTTTAAATTTAACACACTAACGCAACGAGAGGAAGTTAGTCACAAGCTTCCTATATATTCAAATGAAGTTAGCGTTACAAGCTTGTAACGTAATCGAATAGAGTTGGTCTATTACCAACTTAATTTCGTTGAATTTACCAAAGAGCATCAGCGAATAGTGGACATTTTTTTCTGTTTGGAAGTGCAGGACCTTAGTTTATAGTAACTCAATGGTAATACTTGTACATTCATATACTTAACATATAATGTATATACTTAATACCGTGACGACGTTGTGGCGCAGTGGTAGCCAACCAGACTTAAACGCCACAGGTCGCGGGTTCGATTCCCGCTCGGGGAATATGTATTGACCATACAGACATTTTTTCCGGTCTGGGTGTACTTGTCCTTGTCCTTGTGTTTCCGGACCCCGACACAGGATATCACTATCCTAATAAAAAAAAAATAATAATAATAATAATAGAGGCCGTTGATTGTGCAGCGTTTATTGTTTATTATTATTATTACCTTTTCGGTAAGTCTAAGAGAGAGATTGTCTAGTTAAATAAATACGAAAAAAATATATAATTAATATCAATAAACGTCTTACTTAATTTACAACATAATTAATTAAAACGTAGGTTTCACGGTCGCGACCTTCAGTGACAATCTTTAAGACGTCACAAGTAAATGTCAACGAACTAAAAGTCCTTACAGACTTTCTTTTTGACTAGCATCCGTGACCAATACTATAATGCCCAACCTTGCGGTTTTTTTTTCGTAAACGTTTGTGATAATTATAATACTAATAATGATGTATTATAGTTTACATGTTCGGATACTTGGGTGGTAACAATAAAACATACTACAATAAATTGTTATTACTCTTTTACTAAGTAGGTATGTTTTTATTAAAAACCAAAACTAATTAAAATTGTTCGACATTATTCATCACGAAAACAAATACGGATACAGATAGGTACCTAATTAAGGTTCAATAGTACGATTATAAAAACCTGCAGACTCACACACTTCGACAATGAGTTTTATTCATCAAAAATTATTTTTTATGGTTTACGAAAATACGTGGACACTCACAGTTGGGATGGTTCACAAGTTGAAAGTCACTCAGCGAGTTATGGGAAGGGCTATGCTCGGAGTTTCTCTGAAGGATCGAATTCGAAACGAAGTGATCCGACAGAGAACCAAAGTCATCGACATAGCCCACAGGATTGGCAAACTGCAGTGGCTGTGGGCCGGCTATATCAGTTGAAGAACCGACCACCGTTGTAGTAAAACGGTTCTTGAGCGGAGACTGAGGACCGGCAAACGTAGCGTAGGACGTCCTATAGAGACTTTGAAATCGATTCAATCCCCAAACATTTGAAGCGCTTATCGCAAAACTATTTCGATCAAACTCCTTTCCATCCAAATCCTTTGATTAGACATGCTTGTATCTACACAGTCCGATGTAACCAAGCGACAAAAGTAAGGCGTCCTAAGCACGTCCTGCAAGACCCTGACGATAGGATTACATTAGAAAATGCCCCTTACACAGCACAGACATGCACACAACACCGTCCTCGCCGGTGAGGACGAGGTCCTTTGTTTCGCACGTCGCGTCGCGCTCACACCGTCGAGTGAGTATATCGTATAGAATGCGCTCGGAGCGCTGCCTCCATCTCCGATGACGTTCTTAGCCGTGGTTCGGCTTCGCAGGAGGCACCCTAAGGACGGAATCAAATTTGAGCCCCCGTGAGGACTGCCCCTTTATCGCGGCTGAGTCTTTGTACTCGGCCCCACCCGGTGACGCTGTCAAGGCCAGTAGGGCCAACAGCAAACACATTCCGAAAAAAAAAGTACGTCCTGCGACTAGGTAGAGCGATGATCTTCGCAAGGTGGCCGGCAAAAGCTGAATGAGAGTGGCCGAAGATCGTGCTCAGTGGCGTAAAACTGGAGAAGCCTATGTCCAGCAGTGAACCTATAAAGGCTGATGATGATGATGATGATGATGATGATGATGATGATGAAAATATGTGTAATAATTTACATAAAAGATGTTAAGCTTAATATTTTGAATATTTATGTCTCTTGGCGTGTGACAAAACCCTAAAAAAATTGGTATTTTAAAAAATACCGTACTACCGGCTTCAATCGTCAAAGCCATAAATTAAAAAGTCACAAAGCAAAAAACGCAATTTTGTTTATTTGTTATTTAGTCTGAAAACCAAATTACCTACTTCTTACCCTATAAATGTTTTTTTACCGATTTTTTTAAATTATAATCATTTGATTTTAAATGAGAGAACCATCGATTTTTTTTCGAGACGCTTGAACACGATAGTGACAGCTTCTGCCATAAAAATAATTTGTGGTTTAATGATTTTAATCGTTTAATTAATAATTTGTATCCGGATCTACGGGTTAAAGTACCTACTTAGGTACCTAATAATATTGCAGCCCATGAAATATTTACGAATAATGTGTAACTTCGTTACAACTGTTAGAAGTTCCACACAACCAAATGGTTATTTTTCAAATGCACTGGTTACTTTAAGATCCTATCATTATATCCTGGCCAAATTACAATGTGACCAACTTGAAATATACGATTTCATAGAAAAAAGATTTTACAAAGCCGGTTCACAATTATTGACGAAGAAATTGGGGAACATAATGTAAAAAAATCTATTATTATAGTTGAACATAGAACCTTCTTCTGTTTTGACATTGGCTAAAAAAATCCTGTTAATTTCTGTTAAGTGTTTGTCTGAAACACTCGAAACTACAACGGTTCGGATATTAAAGATTATATAGGTACATTAAAAGCGCCATCTACATATTTTATAGAAATCTACTTGTTCATATAATTAAATCAAAGATTAAATCAACTTTTTTCAAATAAATTAAATAAAAATTATAGAAATAGTATTTTTCTGTACAGTAAAACTAATATTTTTATATTAATAAGATAATTTAAAATTCTGAACGGTATTTATAAGCGCCATGACAACGTGAAAACAATTTGAGGTTGACAACCGCTTTCTATCGATTAAACAGGTAAAAAAATCTATTTTTTCGCGTCAATAAAAATGGAAAAAGCTTTTGAAATACAAAAACAGGCTCGTGATAATGTGAAAACATATCAAACCTATCTCACAGATTTACAAAACTGGGAAACTGAAATGAAACGTAAAGAGGCTGCGCTTAACGGTGAATTAGTGCAGGTTTAAAAAAAAATATAATTTACATTGAGTGCTTAGTGTATAAATAAATACATAAAGAGATTAGTGTAGTGTAATATGTATCTAGCATTTTCACTATCGTGTGTACTATTCACTGGTGGTATTGGTTTTTTTGTCTTTGTTGTATACTTTTTGGCGTCGTTAGTTGAGTATTTACGACGAATTGATTCTTCGTCTTTTGGGGATAGGAACTTCCTCCTGTAAGGAGCAAGCTGCGTAAAGAGAGACCGGTGCAAGTCAAAAAGAAGCCCGAGAAGAGGATTACATCATCTGACTACAGTGAGTGGGAAAAATTTGATGTGGTAAATATGCTCTTTGTTCTGCTATAACATATTTCACCAAAGTAAATTGTGCAGATTAACATTGAACCTTAACAAAGATATAATATATAAATTTCAATTATTATATTTGTGGGAGGTACTTTTACAGAAACTAATTGTTCTGGTTGACGGTAAGCAGAAAAAAATAAAATAACAACAACCAACATTAACCACCTACGCTTTGAGATTACTCAAAACATATGGTTGCAATGTATACAGGAAATATCTCTTGTACTTTGATTTGTTTTATTATTTATTGTAGTTTATAGCATAACTTCTCCATTTATGAATAATTTCAGGATTCTTTCTTTGTCATATAAAATTTGCTTCTAGGCTTGGCCCATATAAACTAAATAATGATCTGATTTTAGATTCTACAGATAAAGAAATCTTCAAAATTAATCATTTTTATACAGAATGATTGCCATCTGACCTCCGCAACCCTAAGAACCAGTAACTCTTTGGATGAGAGAAAGTTACCTATCTGGAGTTAACAATTATAACCTGATGTATGATAACAATCTGGACAGACAGCTCAACAGAACCCACAAGGACAAATACCCAGATTGAAACAGATATTTATAACAAACATCAGCTCCAACAGGAATCGAACCTGTGACTGCCTAGGCTCAAAGCAGACAGAATATGTGAAGATATTTTAACATTTCATAAAAGCCGATGTTGACCTTTAATTTTCTAACTTTTCTGTATGTCTGTTACATTATTAAAGGAAAAAGCATGTGAAGAAATAGACACGGCAGACATGGGGCCGGTGTCCCTCGACAGTAAGAAAAGCCAACAGGCGAAAGCGGAAAAGTTGAAAGAGGAAGCACACTATGAGAAAGAGCGGGTATTTATTTATATTATTTTGATTTCTAGGCCCACTATTTATATCTAACTACTAACCACTACTACTATTGTATTATTGTATAAAAAAATTCTAACCTAAAACTATAAACAAGATTTAAATTATTATCTGCATGGTAGTCAGAATAAGAGCTTATTTTGATTGTAAATGTGTGATGAGTGTGTAATAATCTGAATTAATCTTGTGGTTTCAATTGATAGGATATTAATTTTGTTTAATTATTTTACAGGGCAATAATTTTGTCAAGCAAGAGAACTGGGACGAAGCTATAAACTGCTACAATAGGGCCATTGAACTTGTGAAAAATGATGCTATTTATTATGCTAATAGGGGATTGTGCTATCTGAAGAAAGATAGGTGAGTGTGTTTAGATTAATTATGTAAAAGAAATGTTGAAGCAAATAACACATTGTTAACAAATTCCGGTTGAAGTAGAAACAAGTACAAGTAAAGAGAAAATTCCGAAAATAAAAAAAAACTATAAAAATTAATTTTTAAAATTGTTAAAGTTTTCCAAAACAGAAACATTTTTACCTTAGTTTGTTGCTTTTTGTAACAAAAACAACATTGTCATTTTTACTTTTAATTTATTGTAAAGTTAGTGTCATCATTTTACTAAAAAATTGAGTTATATAAATATTAATAAATACTTGATTTTTTTGTCGATATTGTGGTAAATTTTCTTATCAACACCTTTATAATAAAAAATATCTTATTTAATTTTCAAGCCTCCATCTAGCTGAATCGGACTGCACGGAGGCTCTTCGACTGGAGCCCACGTATGTGAAGGCGCTACAGAGACGAGCCACAGCGAGGGAACGCTTGGGGTCTCTCCGGTCAGCCTCCCAGGATCTTTGCGAAGTTCTGAAGATTGAGCCACACAATGCCGCTGCTAGACGACAGCTGGAGACTATCAAAGCTAGGATGGGCACCAAAGGGGTAAGAATTGTACCATCTTTGGGGACTCCAAAGATAGTGTGGAGGTGGAGTTGATGTTGAGGTGATCACTGGAAGAGCAAAGTGTACGTCAATATGACACCTGAGACCGTTGTGGAGTTGTGGGTAGCGAGTCTGCCTTAAGCCTCGACGGTCGCGGGTTCGATTCCCGCTCGGAGCAGATGTTTGTAATAATCGTACAGGCATGTTTTCCGGTCTGGTTGTGTTTGTCCTTGTCATTGTGAATGTTTCCGGACCCCGACACAGGATATAATTATCCTAATGGGGGCCGTTGAGTGTGTAGCGTTTATTTATTTATTCTCTAAGAATAATAGTATAATAATTAAAAAAAAAAAAAAAAAAAAAAATATGAGTAGAGGATCCACTGACCAGGCGAGTGATATTGCCTGGTCCGTTGCGGTTCAATGGTTAACTATGAGAATTTGTATAGTTGTTTGAGGCCCAATCTCCAACCCCCTCTGTTACATTCCTTTTCTTTCCTTTCTCATCCTGTCCCTCCTGTTTTTTGGGTTGGCAATGCGCTTGTTATACTTAAAGTATCGCAAGCGTTCATAGGTTGTGGTGACTGCTTGCTATCGGGTGGACCGTATGCTTGTTTGCCAACTTATTTTAATGTATAAATAATTTTATTTTCAGTCTAAATCGAAATCATCACCATCTTCAACACCGACAACTGAAATCAGGCCGATTGTTGCAAATAGACCACAGCCAAAGATTGTAGAACTGCCAACGGACCCAATCGAAGAAGGAACTCTCACCGTTGGAGAAATGGAGGAACGGTGTTGGAGAAAACATTACTGTTATACGACCGGTGAAGAAGCCACCGCATTTGAGATCTAAGGTACTTTAAATCTGTATTAATAATTTAATAACAACACTAAGTATGTCTGCCGTTGTGGAGTGGTGGTAGCAACCCTGCCTTGAGCATGTTAAGCTGTCGGTCTCGGTTGTCATAACATCTGAAAACAATTGTTAACTCGATAAGTAACTTGCCCTATCCAATGAGTTACTTACAGGCGATCGCTGTATAAAAGCTATTAACCTGCCAAATCCGGATAAGAAAGATCTGATCTGACACACCAAAACACATTTTGTAATATTAGTGTAGATTTTGTGAATTTGACTTACGGACGGATAAACGGACATAAGATAAGACTACCTACCTACCGAGATCGACAGCTTAACGTGCTCTTCGAGGCACGGTAGGGAGACCCACAAGAATAAACGCCCAGATCTGTAACAAACATCTGCTCCGAGCGGGAATCGAACCCGAGGCCATCGAGACACAAAGCAAGCCTCATTAGTCGTCTTGACTACAATATTGTATGACTAAAATTAAAACCTAACATTTTATTTATTTTCAGAGAGCACTAAAACTTGTACCAATCCACGAGATCCCGTTGGGAAGGAACGTTGTAGAGAAACCACCGACCCATATGAAAGTTGTTGAAATCCACAACGAACATGGTGATACAAATAATAACGATTCAAACAAAAAGATTCATAAAAATGATCAGCCTGGTTGTGATGGTGATAACGTTAAAATGTTTAACCGTTTTAAAAGTCTAGATTCCAGTTATATATCACCGGCCAATAGTGTTCAGTTTATGTCCGAGTGGAAGTATTTAAAAGGAAACGAAGCAGCCCGGAGTGATTATTTAAGTGTGAGTAATTATATTTAATATTAACGGGCCTGACAGACGTTGTCCTGCCCTGAAAATAAATCTGGGACCCTGCCTTAAACGCAATGGTCGCGAGTTCGATTCCCGCTCGGAGCATATGTTTGTATTGACCATGCAAGCATATTTTTCTTGGGGGGGCTTTTAATGTGCAGCGTTTGTTATCATTTATTTCATTTGAATAAAAGATACTTTTAATATTATAAGTTTGTGTTTAAAGTCGTTTCTCATTTAGAAAGTAATTTTAAACTTCAGACGCGTACATTAATTAAACTATTTAAAGTTATTAATGTTATTGTGATTTTAAAAAGAGGTCAAATAAAAAATGGGGTGTGCTGAAAATTTTTGACACTGGTCTAATCTATATTTATTTTTTTTTTATTTGGGAAACATACAGTTATACATAATACTATAATGCATTAAAACAAAAAAATAGTTCACTATCACTTAAGTTTCCATGGATAAATATCACAAATATATTGAAAGATTAACAAAAGAAAATTGTTGGGATAACCTCTGTCACAGCAGAGATTATTCCACCAGTGCAGTCAGTCACACTGGTGGTAGGTTTTCTGTTGCAAGAGGCCGGCTAGGTAGGTACCACCGCAGTGTCCAATATTCTGCCGCCAAATAGTAGTGCTTAGGCACTGTTCCGGTTTGAAGGGCACTGTACGCTAGTGAAATTACTGGGCGGACGAGATTTAAGAACTAATATCTCGAGGTTGGCAACGCGTTAGTGGCACCTACTAATGGTGCTGCAAGCGCTCATAGGCTACGGCAACCACTTACCATCAGGTGGGCCGTATGCTTGTTTGCCAACTTGTAACGTAAAAAAAAGTTAACCGTTCATGTAATGTTTATAATATCAACTTGAGTAATATTGACATAACTTCATGCTCTCGCTCATTTTTGAAGAATAATGCTATTAAGCTATTATAAAATTTATCTGAAATTAAATTAATTGTACGCTATTCAATATTTAAACTATATTAATTTTTTTTTCTGTACCACCACCAGTGTGACTGATTGCACTGGTGGAATAATCTCTGCTGTAACAGAGGTTATCCCAACAGCGGGCGTTGAGATCGTCACATCCCGACGCCGGGAAAATTTTTACGCCTATTAAATGTCGTATGTCCGTACAAAATTTCATCATCGAAATCTGTTCAGCGGTCTTTACTTGAAAACGTGACAGAGTTATTATTATTAGATTTAAATCCCTAAAATTGATGTTATATATTCCACAGATAATCGAACCGACGGATCTGCCATCGATCTTCGAGAACGCTCTAGAAAGTGACGTGCTATCGGAGCTGTTGTACACGCTGGGTAAGAACAAGGATAAGTTTAGACACAGAACGATATCCGCATATCTGAAGAGCATTTGCAGGGTGAAGAGGTTCTCCGCACTCGCCATGTTCCTCACCAACAGTGACAAGATCCGTGAGTATTGGTTATTTACGATTTATTTTTATCTCGCGGAACCCTATTTTTTTTGGGTTCCAGTCCCCAAAAGGTGCCAACGGAACCCTATTACCAAGCGTGCGCAGTCCGTCCGTCTGTCAGTGTAGTGTATATCAAGAGACGTAAAAGGTAGTGGGCTAAAATTTTCGAAGAATGTATTGCAACAAACTGTAAGAATAAAATAAGTTAATAAAAACCTCATACATTTTTTTTGTTAAGCTATTGCATAGCTTTTATCGCGGGCTTTGAGCGCGGCGACCGAATCAAGAAATTCCGTAACGAACCTGACACGGGGAGTGTTAGGTTTTATTTTCGTCGGTTTACAAGAAAAATTATAGCAAATACCTCAATAAATGTATTGGAAAATGATCTTTAAATAATACGATATAAAAACTAATGTTCAATTTCCATAAAATAACCTTTATACATAATTCTTATATATGCAAAGGATTTTCGTATTCAAATCAAGAGAATTAAGGCGATTATTCTATAAAGTTAAAGTTCCATATAAAATGTATCTATTGATGATGTACTTACTTTCCAAATTCAAATATTTTGAATTAGTTACGAAGTTTCTTACTTTATTTCAATTAAATTTTGAATTATAGACGAAATTGTATTACTTGATTGAAATTAATGTTCAATTTCATTTGTATTTTAACTTTTAAAAAACAGCCAAGATTTTATGTATTACATAAGTTGATAAAAAATGCTATGCAATATAGCTTTGCCGCGGTAGTCCCCGAGTGCCGCAGGTTTTTTTTTTTAGTTTTTTGATGTATCTCCCAGCCCTAAGTATGTATCTCACACCATCAGCTATCTAACAGTGAAAGTCGTGTTAAAATTGGTCCTGTTTTGGAGATTAGCAGAAACAAATAGACACAATTTTTTTTTTTTTATGAGCTTCTATTTTGACAGTACAATTTGTGGTGAGACTCTCACTACATGTCGCGGGTTTGATTCCCGCAAGGAACAAATATTTGTATTGACCTTACAGGTATGAGTTTCGGTCTGGATGTGTTTGTGCTTATTTTTTTGTGTGTTTCCGGACTCGCGACACAGGATATGACTATCGTAAGGCCGGTTGTTGAGTTTGTTGGGTTTATATAAGTAAAAAAAAAATTGCTCAACGGTTAAAGGACACACACCGCTCGGGTGCGTCGAGAGTGGGCCCAATACAAATTGTATGACCAATACAAAAATCTGCCCCGAGCGGGAATTGAACCAGCGACCTCGTTACGAACAAGCCACAGCGTGAATATGACTACTTATATATGTATTTTTATTTTCAGTATTAAGCAATATGCTGTCTCATTGCAAAGCGACCGAAAATCTCAGCGAAAGTGAAATTGAGGAACTGACGGACAAATATGAACTCTAAATATATTCTTATTAAGTCTGAATTAGTTTCAAAATGATTTTGATTTCACCAATTTATGTATTTCTATTTGCCAGAAATGATTAGTTTTGTAATAAAATTTCTGTGTTTTTTGTATCAAAATCAACGCTCAAAATCATTATTATTTTAGTTAATAATGCACTATATTATTATTGGGATTTTTTTAAAATCAAAATTGGCAAGATCACATAGATAGAAAAACTTAAAAAATTGATAGAATTTACTAAATAAATCACTTGGTGGCTATAATGAAATGGTTTTTATATTGTGGCTAAAGTACTTATTATGTGACCCATATATGTGGGTAGATTGTGTTCATAATCATGCGCTTGCGCAGTGTGTGCGATTTCTTAAAATTTGTGGGTTCGCTCATGGGAGGAGGGGGTTTGTTACTCTGAAAGGGGGGTTTCTACCTATGTCTAAGGAAACGTCACGTGGTCATTTTATGTCATAATTAATATATATATATATATATATATAATTGTTAATGTATAAAGCCATGCAAGAAGTTAAAGTTTGTATGTTTGTTACTCACAATTTTTATAATGTTAATGGAACGCTTAAATAACCTTTATTTCATAAAATGGTTCCGTAGACAAACCTTCGGCCCCTTTTGATCCTCTTTACGTTTTTTTTCGCGACAAAAAGTGGCCTACGTTCTTGTCCAAAGTCCCATCAATTTCTATACCAAATTTTATCAAAACCAGTTCAGCATTAAGAACTGAACAGCAGGACTACTTTCACATTTATAACATTCGATTAATTAATAATATTTTTTTTAGTATCCATATCTAGATTCGAATCTTGTAGTTTGTCTATCCCACACATTGTCCTATCCTCCATCCTATGTGTTAATTTAATTTCATGCAAATTCGTTCACCCCTTTTTGCGTAATTGAGTAACTAACATACAAATATACAACCTTTCACATTTATTTGTTACTCGGATTATTTCAGAAAGACACAAAGGCTTTAGCGATGATATAAAAATCGCAATTAATTTTCCTAATCCAATACATATCTTAAGGAATATAGGAAATAACATACTGCCTACATGATTTTATTTCCAGCTTCTATACGAAAAGGATGTTAAGTTTTAATATTTAAGTAGGTATAGGTTAGCGTTACAAATTGGTTCGTGTCGGTGGTCGCAAAATGTCTTACCACCTCGCCATTTAATCTTACCGTTCGTAGATGACGTCACACGGGATTTTTGACGCTTCCGTCCTTTGTATATTCTTATGAATCTTATCAAAATACGTTGAGCAATTTTTAGTTAAAAAGATGTTGATGTTTTTTTACTTGTGATGAGATCCAGTGATATAACAATAAAACCATAGATTGTGCTTAAACTAGTGCTAAAAAGTTTCAATACTTACCGTCAATAAAAAACTTTGAATTTTGTCTTGAGACAAATTTGTGCTCACTTGAGTACACAGTTTACTAGTATACTGGGGTACTCATAGTCATCTCGGTAATGTGTGACGTCATTTATGACTTAGATTGGCTGCATGTGTTATGTTTAAGGCATAGTCTTACTATATACTATAGACCGCCCTTTCATATAGAGAAAATGACATTGGTTGATACCTTCTCTTAAATTCAACAACAACATAACGGAACTAAATTAGTCACAAGCTAACTAAGAACTAGGAACTACATTAGTCATGCACAACATAACTGAATAATGTTAGCGTGTGACTAACTTCGTTCCGTTGCGCTGGTGTTGAAAGGGCCATAGTATATAATAAGTCTATGGTTTAAAGTTTATTTTATAATATGGTTCTTAGTGATGCAATACATTATGCATATAGTCAATTTTTTAAATTTTTTTTTTCGTATTTGGTGCAAGAATGCGTTTTAAGTTGTATTATTTAAGGTTGAATAAAGATAAATAAAATATTTTATTTTGTTTTATTAATTCATCTACTCTAATAAGTGAAACTATAGAAGTATTTGTTCCTAAAACTAGTTCCTATTGATCGGTTGGACCCATTTCGTTGAAAGCCTAATGGATAGTTTATTTAGGCTCTAGATAAATATTTTAACGTATTTCAAATTTATACGGATACTTAAAAATTGGATGGGCTATTTGGATAAATCTTTTCATTGTTTCAAAAGGGTTTCTAAAAACTTAGGTCAAGGTCAATAGTGGAATCTTCGAGAAATCGAAGGAACTCTGCAAATACTAAATTTATTGCGGTTTTAGATATTTTTTAAACACCTTGTACATTTCAATGACTTTCATATATTTTAGAACTTTACATTTCATCCAAATCCGTTCTGCTGTTTTAAGTGCAAAAACTCGCATTTTCTTAAAATTACAAACGTCATCATTAGCCTATATAAGACCTATATGCATATACTGTTGGACCTAGGCGCAATATATATAATATAAGTGACTTAAGCTTCTGTGTGTGCGCCACGGTCCGTTAAGTTTTTTTTTTTTTTTTTTTAATGCTAAAAGTTGGCAAACAAGCATACGGCCCACCTGATGGTAAGTGGCTGCCGCAGCCTATGAGCGCTTGCAGCACCATTAGTTGGTGCCACTCGCGCGTTGCCAACCTCGAGATATTAGTTATTAAATCTCGTTCGCCCAGTAATTTCACTAGCGTACAATGCCCTTCAAACCGGAACACAGTAGTGCCTAAGCACTACTATTTGGCGGCAGAATATTGGACACTGCGGTGGTACCTACCTAGCCGGCCTCTTGCAACAAAAGACCTACCACCAGTGTGACTGATTGCACTGGTGGAATAATCTCTGCTGTGACAGAGGTTATCCCAACAGCAGGCGATGGGGTCGTCACATCCCGACGCCGGTGAAATTTAATTTTTACTTGTTTTTAATAATTGTTGTTGTGTTGTGGTTAATAATTGTTATCTGTTAAAGTTTAAAATCTGTGTAATTATAACTCCAGCGAGGTAACATTAGACATGGCTTGGATGACATTTTAAAAGTACTGCATGCATTGCACTTTATACTTCATTTATATTCTTGTCTTTCTACGAAAAGTATTTCATACATTTTAAAAAATTGTCTTTTTGATGTAGTATTCATATACTAAGACAACATTTCGCAATTCAAATGTTTAAGACTATTGATATGATATATTAAGGGATATTTTGCCGGCCCTATTAGAATATTCATATCCTGTGTCAAGGGTCCGGAAACATACACAATGACAAGGACAAACACACCCAGACGGGAAAACATGCTTGTAAAATCAATACAAACATCTGCGCCATATTAATAGTATGTTATTTTTATAATCGATTCCATTATATAATTTGATAATTTAAGAGAATTTAAAAAAATTGTCATTTTTCATGCAGGGTTTGTTCACAGATTCAACATGCCATCCTCATCATTACATGATGAAAATTTTTAGAACAAAAAAATCTTTTTGCAGGCAGTACTTTTCATAAACGTCACGGACCCAGGTCTCATGTCAACTCACCCGAGTTATAATGTCATTTGACATAATGTTATAAATCAAAATGGGTAAAATTAATAATTCAAAGAAACACATCGTGTTTTTAGCTTTCGTATTATTTATCGTAAGCTACGTCATTTCTAGTTTTACGTTCACGTATTATAGGGATGTATATATTCCAGAATATTCTGAGTAACTATGTATGAATTAAAGAAAAACCTTGAAAAAGGCAGGTACGGTTTGTAGTCCAAGATCAATTTGTAAGAATTATAGATGTCTATTATTATTTTAAATATGAAAGTTGGCGCACAGACAGATTACTAGCTGGATTAATAATTATACAATACTTTTCCCGGAAAACCAAATAAGATTCCCATGGGATAGGTAACCAAAAATGGGATTGAAGTTTTTTCGAGAATTGAAGAATGAATTAGCGGATCAAAGTTTGGTATCGGGAAAAACATGTCCTACAAAAATTATGTGGATGCAGCATAGATTTTCTCTTATTATTCCCGGTACCTAACCACGGTCTGCTTATACTTTTATCATAATTTGACGGGTCACTAGTTTTTACACATTGCAATCTGAACTCCGCAACCCTAAGGGTGAACCAGTAACTGATTGGATAAGAGCAATATACCTATCAAGAGTTAACGATTATTACCAGATGTTACGATAACAACCGGGATCGACAGCTTAACGTGCTCGCCGAGAGACGGTGGCACAAACGCCCGAGATGGATATTTTTTATGTTACAAGTTGGCAAGCAAGCATACGGCCCACCTGATGGTAAATGGCTGCCGTAGCCTATGAGCGCGCGCAACACCATTAGTAGGTGCCACTAACGCGTTACCAACCTACAGGTATTGGATCTTGAAACTCCTTTGCCTAGTAATTTCATTAGCTTACAGTGCCCTTCAAACCGGAACACAGTAATGCCTAAGCACTACTATTTGGCGGTAGAATATTTGAAACTGCGGTGGTACCTACCTAGCCGGGCTCTTGCAACAAAAGACCTACCTACCAGTGTCACACTGGTGGAATAATATCTGCTGTGACAGAGATTATCCCAACAGCAGGCGATGGGGCCATCACATCCCGACACCGGTATTTGTAAGATCGGGACTCGAGACAGAACGGGAATCGAGCCGACCGCCGTAATTATTATATGTATGTCTGTTAATTTATTAACATTTATTCATAATTTTTAACGTTATTGCTAAAGTAATGTTCAGTTTTCTTTTAACAGGATGTCACGAGAATGTTAACTTTCTATGAAATTCGGCAAAAACTTAACAGGCGACATTCCATAGTTTAATTTACTAAATGTTTATTAGGGCTTCTACTGATATTTATTGGGATATACCATAAGTAGCAACAAAATACAACGACAGAGAAGATGTTGGAAATTAAAGTTTAATAAAAATCAAAGCCATTTTATCTTAATATTATAATTCATTTTAATTATTTCTGAGTAGTGAATCTTTTTATTACTGAAATAGAATATGAGCTGAAAATTACTTTGTTATATTTCATGAGAGGAGACATATCAAAATTGTTGAAATAAATTGGGTACCTCTATTTAATTTTTTCGTGTAACTCTCTTTTGTTAAGTAAGTTATGAGTGGATACAAATACTTTTTATAGTTTGTATTTTTTTTTAAAAATCAATAAAAAACAAGAGAAAAATTAGTTTTTTGATAAATGACCATAATTATATATACTTACTTTACCTATATTATGGGCAGGCCTCTGTAACAAAATTTTAAATACTCGCTCGTGCTCCTTCGTAAATTCAACACCAACAGGTACAATTTTTTACTACCAGAGGAAACAATAAGCAAAAACCCGCGTGGTTTGAAGCGAAGATATGTGACCATTTCCCTTGTTTTGAACGACACGAAATTCGCTCACCAGACGGAAATTAGATTGGGCCTCCCGATGATGTTCCGAGCCGTGGGGTCTCGGGACGGATTTAAATCGAGTCCCGCGTGAGCTTATTACGCTTTTACTGACCGGATCTCAATAGTCGGCCATTCCGTCGGCGATGGCGTTGTGGCCACTATGGCAAGACACTGAAAAGTAGTGATACTGCTAGGTTGACAATCTTTGCTAAGGATGTACTTCCAGTAAGATTCATTTTGAAAACAGCAAAACTTTATAACTATAAATCTAATACCTTTAAAATCCAAATCTCGGAGACGTCCCAACGATTTTCATGAAATTTAGTATGCAGGGGTTTCGGGGGCGATAAATTGGAAAATGTCGCTTTAATCGTGTTGTCAGGCAATGAAAGCCGCGGTTCGAGTTTAGATGTCTTCAGACCTATTATTATTTCGTATTTTTTTTTTCAAGCTCCTCTTGTGAGAAACACTATTATTCCTAAAAACACGATTTACTAACAAAAAAAATTGTAACTTCCTGTCGCTAGTTAAATATGGAACATACATACCTTATTGTTAAATTAGTGCAAAAATTCTTTTTGCATAATTATTTTCTAATGTAATTGTTATTTTCTACAATCGTCGTTTTCGAATTATATTCCGAGCAGATTTCATTTCATTATTTTTTGGAGTCAACGCTTAACCGATTAAAGGTAAACGAAAACATAAATTATTACCTATCTTTGTAATATCAGTAATTAATATTGCTTCTAATTATATAAGAAAATACAAATTCTAAGGAATATAATAAATCAATAGCCGTCTAATTATAAGGCTAATTTATTATATAATAAAACTGAACATCGCTTTTGTTCCTAATAATTAAGTTTATCGGTGTTCGGAGGCGTTTTATATTTTTGCTTCGTGAACTACACTCTGCTCATTACGAAAGGGTGATTGTACACTTGCGTACTTCGATAAAAATTTGTAGTACAGGGCCTAGGGACAGACTATACTAGACTATTTGAGTAGACAAATATACACTGTATATATCAAGGCTACTTTTGTTTTTACTTTTTTGCCATCTCTCTATTGCCCCTCCAAATAACCTCGAAGCTTGCGCTAGCTGTGGGTACGACAATAGCTTAAGGGGACAGGATCGAACCTCGAAAATCGATAACTCTCGCGTTAATGGGAGTCGGCCTTAATGGTCTAAGAGCCGGTAGGAGATCGTCCTTCACCGATCTGATAACCAGATGAGACGTATTTTTTATCAAGTATTTATTATAAACAAATATGCCTATAATTGCTTGCCTATCGAAAAGTGCTCATGGCTATTTTTAATTAAATTAACTTTTATCGATTTTTTTTCACCACCTTCACACTTTTGATAACCAAATGAAATTTATTTCACTGATAGTTTTTAATACACAGAATATGCCTAGGTATGCTTGCCTACTCATTTCAGTGTATAACTACCTGGCAAGCAGGTGTAAACAGGTAAGTCAAAATAGGTGACTCCATCGATCTAACTTATCGAAAGTTATCTCAAATTTTAGATTATTTTATTTTAAAATCAGTCATATAAACTTGCCTGCGAAAAATCGTGCTTAAAGTACTGTTGCCAGGCTAAAAACTTTTAGAGTTTTAGCCACTTGATAGGTGCGACAGAGAAAGTAGAGCGTCCGAGGTTCGTGTGCTAGAGCAGGACACAACATAGCAGCTGCTCGCTACCTGACCGTAGAACGTATCCGAGTGCGCATGCTCGTGTATAGTCGGAGTCGGAAATTATTTATTAGTGACAACACGTGCTAATATAAATAACATTAATTTTCAAGAATTTAACAATTTTCCACCTTGCTGGTCTTCTTTAAACCAAAAAATTTTAAGAACGATTTATGTCAATTCTATGTGGCTTCATGCCACTGATCAAGATTGCTTAAAATTGCGCCCTGAAAGCTGTGGTTGGCTCTTGGAAGATGATCATTTTAAACCAATTGGATTTGTTGTGGACCAAACACCCTTGAAAATTGATGACATCGCACAAGTCATGGATAATGGAGATAAAGAAGAATTAGAATCTGATAATCAGTATTTAACTTCCGATGATTCTGATAATGAATAATAATTTCATTTGGTTATTAAAAGTGTGAAGGTGATGAAAAAAATCGATAAAAGTTAATTTAATTAAAAATAGCCATGAGCACTTTTCGATAGGCAAGCAATTATAGGCATATTTGTTTATAATAAATATTTGATAAAAAATACCTCTCATCTGGTTATCAGATCGGTGAAGGACGATCTCCCAACGGCTCTTCTACTATAAACTATTGACGTACGAAGAAGTACCTAGTACCCTTTACAAGAATGTAGATATGAAATAAGTCGAAAATGACACTGAATATTAAACAGATGATCGATTTAAGATAGTTGTTCCGAATATTATTGTTTGACTTATCACTATTTGATCGAATCAACTGAAGGACCAAAGCGGTCTCTTTTTCTGGACTCATCTAATTCGGCCCTTTATCTGTGACCTTGTGACCTTTATGACAATATCATCTTTGAGCTCCCACGAGGGCTGGTTCTTTCAGCAGTCGCATCTAGACATTCGGTGCCTGATGACACTCTCAAGGCCAGTAATAATAATAATAAATAATAATAAATTTGGGTAGCGTTTTTTTTTTTGTAAGTGTATAGGGTATATTAATCCAATTTCATCACAGCCGCCTTTTTGTTTAAGGTCGTTAAAGAATATAGAGGTACCCCGGGGACTCTTGCTAATATTATAAAGAAAACGTATTTATATAACAATATTTTTTTCATTGAATAAAAATCCTTATTTTATGCTGTACTATTTAATGGTGCGTCACAGTTTTACGCTTATTAGACTTGTTTATAGTTCTATTATTCATTTTATGATTGTTTGCATTATTAAATTGTTATAACTGTCAGGAGCTTTGTCTATACAATGAAGTTATTTTAAATTATGTAACGCTGATTGTTATTGATTTTATTTACAGTTATCAAAAGAAAACAATCTATTTAGAAATGTTTGGGTTTATTTCTGTTTATTATTTCATCAATTTTTTTATTTAATTATTTTCTTTTAAAGTCGGTATATTTTTTAAATTTAAAAAAACCAACCATTTGCGATGTATTGATATATAATAACTGGTAAAATATTTCGAGCATATTAAGATCACCTTCAATTTCTTATTTTTAGGTAATTGCGGCGTCTCTGAAGAAATTTGAATTTGTTTTAGATTATCCCAAAAACGAAATTCTAATATTAAATTAGTAAGAGAACAAGAACAATAACTTTTGAACAACTTTAACTTATAATAACTTTTTAACAAAATAAATTGCTTCGTATTATCGTATTATAATAGGGAAGCAATTTGGAAGACATTAAAGTACAAAGCCGCGTTGACGCAAAAGTTTTTTTTTATGTTACCAATTTGGCAAGTAAGCATACGGACCACCTGATGGTAAGCGGTTGCCCTAGTCTACGAGCGCTTGCAACACCATTATTAGTAGGTGCCACTCACGTGTTGCCAACCTCGAGATAGTGGTTCTTAAATCTCTTTTGTCTGTGCCCTTCAAACCGAAATATAGTAATGCCAAAGACACTACCGCTTTGTGATAGAATATTTGAAACTGCGGTGGTACCTACCTAGCTGGTCTCTTGCAATAAAAGACTTACCACCTGTGCGACTGATTGCACTGGTGGAATAATCTCTGCGGTGACAGAGATTATCCCAACAGCGGGCGATGAGGTCGTCACGTCCCGACGCTAGAAAAAAAAGTATAGCTATTTCCGGCAAGCCTTATATACCTAGTATTTTATAATTAAAAGGAGCGAAAATTTTAAACTTGAATTAAATTTGATTGTGGTCGAGGCATTATCTTGAAATAAATGTTCATACACTTGATAAAACTAATTTATATTTTAATTTAATTTTTAATAATTTATTTTTAAAGAACTAAAACAACTGTGAGCGAGTGTACTAAACGCGGCCCCCTTCATACCGCATACGGTTGAGACCCAAAAACGTGTTACTGAGCATGGTTCAATTTATATTTAACACACTTCCTCATCCTAGCATTATTCCCGATATGTTATGTACGCAGGGTCTGCTTATTACTCTTATCCGGATTTGACAGGTTACTAGTTTTTACACGGAGCGATTGCCATCTGACCTCCACAACCCTAATGGCGAACCAGTAACTCATTGGATAAGAGCAATTTACTTATCAAGAGTTAACGATTATTATCAGATGTTATTGATAATAACCGGGGCCGACAGCTTAACGTGCTCTCCGAGGCACGGTGGGAAACCCACACGGACAAACGCCCAGACCGAGACAGAAATTTTTAACAAACATCTGCGATTACTGGGCGGACGAGATTTAAGATTAGTTCTTATCGTTTCTTATCTCGAGGTTGGCAACGCGTGAGTGGAACCTACTACTGGTGCTGCAAGCGTTCATAGGCTGCGGAAATCACTTATCATCAGGTGGGCCGTATGCTTGTTAGCCAACTTCTAACATAAAAAAAATGCCCGAACAGGAGTCGAACCCGCAACCGTCGAGACTAAAGCCAGACTCGCTACACACAACGCCACAATGGTGTCTTATATTTAACACACTATACTAGCGAAATATTAAAATTGATACGCAACCTTTTTTTTTTGAGAATATTACGTCATAATAAATTTTCATCGTAAAAGTTATTTTTGTTTAATGATTTACTTTATCATAAGTTTCCACGACATTGCCTCTTTGTAATTAATGTCAACGTGAAACATTTTGTTTTTCAATTTAATTTCGTAGAAACCATAATATACAATTTTTTTTTATTATTTTTTTTTTTATGTTAGAAGTTGGCAAACAAGCATACGGCCCACCTGATGGTAAGTGGCTGCCGCAGCCTATGAGCGCTTGCAGCACCATTAGTAGGTGCCACTCACGCGTTGCCAACCTCGAGATATTAGTTCTTAAATCTCGTTCGCCCAGTAATTTCACTAGCGTACAATGCCCTTCAAACCGGAACACAGTAGTGCCTAAACACTACTATTTGGCGGCAGAATATTGGACACTGCGGTGGTACCTACCTAGCCGGCCTCTTGCAATAAAGACCTACCACCAGTGTGACTGATTGCACTGGTGGAATAATCTCTGTTGTGACAGAGGTTATCCCAACAGCGGGCGATGGGGTCGTCACATCCCGACGCCTTTTATGTTTGCAAAATTAAAAACTGCTTGACGACGTTCTGGCTCAGTGGTAACGAACCTGCCTTAAACGTCACACAGTCGTGGGTTCGATTACCGCTCGGAGCAGGTGTATGTATTGACCATACATGCACGTGTTCCGGTCTGGGTGTGTTTGGACAAGGATTTCTTTGTGTATGTTTCCGAACGCCCGACACAGAATCGCCTTTTGCACGAGACTCTGTCTACGTAGGGTTTCTCCAGATAAATCAAAGTTTATTAGGTTATTTCCAAACGTTTAGAATAAACTTAATTTTGTCTTAAAGCCAATGCGAAATAAGATCGAGTTAATATAGTTATGACTCTCTCTTCGTCCTATCATTATTCCAAGTATTTAGCCTAGGGTCTGCTTATTACTCTTCCCCGATTTGACAGGTTACTAGTTTTTACACAGAGCGATCGCCATCTGACCTTCGTAACCCTAAGGGCGAACCAGTAACTGACTGGTTAAGAGCAAATTACCTATCAAGAGTTAACGATTATTATCAAATGTTATGATAACAAGTGGGACCGACAGCTTAACGTGCTCTCTGAGGCACGGTGGGGAGACTCACAGTAACATCAATACAAATATGTGCCACCAGCGGGAATTGAAACCGCGGCCTTCGAGATTTAGGGCAGACTCGCTACGAATCGGGGCGTCATGGTTGTATGCGCAAGCAACTCCATGACGTCCCCTTATGGTGATGAGGGTTCACTCATTATAATGGCAATACCCACTAAAGGTCGAGTCCACACTACTAATGCCTATTGTACTTGAAGAGTACACTACGTGCAGTGGTATGCGTAAAGGTATTTCTCAGGGAAAACAAAAAAAGACTTGCTAAGACAACGGTCGTCAAAAAGTCTGACTATAAATACATAAAACACTTTCCGATCAGACAGAGTCGATAGATCAGCTTAACAAACTTAATAATGGAAATTTCTCGAAACCCAGCGATTTCGGAGCAGATTGAGGTTGTCCGATTCACGACCCTATTTACCTACAATAACACTGTAATCCGCTAAGCTTGAAAGTATAATTTAGTTGGTAGTTTTAACCTTGCTATCGGAATTTAAATTGGACAAAACAATCTACTAGAATAGGATTTGGTATTCTTAGACTGAACTTAAGTGTGACTTTATAGTAAGCCCATAAGATAAATGAAATGCCGTTCCTTGAATGCTTACGTATAAAATTACAAATTGTCTCTTTTATATTTTACTAGCTGCTACCCGCAGTGTCTTTTTCTTCCTAGCATTATTCCCGGTATCATACGAGTTTACCCAGGGTCTGCTTATTTTTCTTATCCGGATTTGACAGGTTACTAGTTTTTACATAGAGCGATTGCCATCTGACGTCCGCAACCCTAAGGGCGAACCAGGAACTCATTGGATAACAACAAACTACCTATCAAGGTTTTGTTAGTATCCTTCAAACTTTTCAAGCGAAAGTGAATTGTAAGAGTTATTATGAACAATAATGTACATGAAATATAATACTTAACTAATCATTAAAGTACCATTTCATCAACCTGAACATATACATGTATGTAAATATAATACCGGGAGTAATGCTAGTAAGAAGAAGACTAACAAAACAAGTTAAATATATTTTTTTTTAAATCGTTTTATAGTAATGTAACTGGCAACTGTCAAGATCTTGCAACGCTGACAGCTATCGGAGAGCAGAAATATCACCCCGCCTCTTATTTTTCTTGCTTTCTGCAGTTCACATTAAAAGTACTCATGTTATTCGGCATATTCATATTTTTGGCTTTCATTAAATAAATAAGTAAACACACTCAATGGTCCTCATTATGATAGTCATATCCTGTGTCGGGGGTCCAGAAACATATACAAAGACAAGGACAAACAGCTCCAGACTGGAATACATGCTCTGATTTGCAATCGAACCTGCGACTTGTGACACTTAAAGCAGATTCGCTACCGCTGCGCCAAAACGCTAAAATAAAAGCTTTTAAAATAGTCTTATTCTCTAAAGGTCAAATATTAAAATCGAAATTCAATAAAATCGGTTTTACAATAAACGGAATACGCTAGACCAGAGGGCCATAGCTGGAAATGGAGCTAAGATTGCGGATTCCGTTGGGAGAGAAAAGGGAATTTAATTTAAACCAACAATCATCTTCGGATATTCACTTGGCATTTTTCTGATTACATTTTGTATTGCAATAGCCTTGTATACAAAGTATTTTACTCAAATATTGTTTTAATAAGAAACGTAGATTCTTTTAAAAAATATTCATTCGACTAGATTTGAAAGATATATTCATATATTCGAAGAATTGTAAATGAAATTTCTTTTAAAGTTTGTATTAACCATACAGCATAAAGGAATGTTTTCCGTCTGGATGTGTTTGTTTTTGTCAATGTGTCTATTCCCGGACCACTGACACAGGATAGACTATCGTATCGGCCGTTGAGTGTGTAGTGGTTATTTATTTAGAGCACACTTAAAATATACATATTTTTATTTTTATTTAATATTTAATAGTGCATAATTTAATATTTCATATGACTGTGCATTTTTATCTAACTGCCGGGGGAGAGTAAAGCTATACACTTATAAAGTGATGCATTGTCAAAGCATTCAAACAAAGTATAATAATGTATACAGTTATGTATTATGCCTTATTTGATATTTATTTTAGCTTTGATAGATATTGCTTAGTATATTTTAGATTTGACTAGTTTCTCTAATTGTATCAGATATGTACGTCAAAAAGTTGTCTGTAAGAGATTAGTTGTAGCCATAAAACGGCCTTTGCAAACCAGAAGCTGTCCTAAATTTAATTGCTCATCTTATTTTGTTTTGTTTTATGTACAATAAAGTATTTTATTTATTTATATCTATCCAATAATTAAACGAGATTTAAATGAACTCAGTAACAGTACTGGCTACGTACAATATTGACAATTGCAATTGCGTAGTTCAAGTGTAAAAAGTTAAACGAAATGTACAGGAAAATTTATTTTAAAAATGTTTTTTTCAAGCGATTATTTGAGAGTAAAAGCGCCACTCACTGTCCCAGTGTTCACTACGCAGAAGGAAATTGGATTTAGCATTTCAATTTCATGTCATTGTCTAAAGAATATGCATTAAGTAAAGGCATTAAAGCCTTTGTGTATTTTCTCGCTACAAAATCTGAAGACGTTAATTTTCCATTCAGCATATTTATTGGTAGGATTTTGATATCTAAGACCTTAAACGAGCAATTCTTTTATATAATCCGAATTTCGGAAAAGGATCCAACGATTTCCATGAAATTTAGTATGCAGGGGTTTTCGGGGTCGATAAATCGATCTGGCTAGGAATCATTTTTAGATTTTTTTTATGTTATAAGTCTGCAAACAAGCATAAGGCCCACCTGATGGTAAGTGGTTGCCATAGCCTATGAGCGCTTGCAGCACCATAAGTAGTTGCCACTCACGCATTGCCAACCTCGCGATATTGGTTCTTAAATCTCCTCTGCCCAGTAAATTCACTAGCGTACAATGCCCTTCAAACCGGAACACAGTAATGCCTAAGCACTACTACTTGGCAGTAGAGTATCTGGCACAGCGGTAGTACCTACCTAGCCGGCCTCTTGCAACAAAAGACCTACCCACCAGTGTGACTGATTGCACTGGTGGAATAATCTCTGCTGTAACAGAGGTTATCCCAACAGCGGGCGTTGGGGTCGTCACGTCCCGACGCCGGAAGTCGTCATAGAATATGTTATCCGTGTTTTCAGGCAACTAAAGCCTCGATTCGAGTCCATAAGTTATTTATATTTTATCATTATTTAATTCGTATTTAAATATAATTTCAAGAAAAACAATATTTACCAAAAAATTTGCATACAAGTATTAATATTTGGTATAACAGAATCTTGTACCTAGTTTTGCTACGAATTCATTAATTTAAAATATTCGATTTTATAATATTAAATTTTATACTAAAATCATTATTGTATTTGATTTACGGCATATAAATAAATAAAAACGCGTAAGCGGGAACGATCAGCGGAGCTATTTCGAAATAAAAATGCTACAGAGAATGCGGCACATGTGTAAACTTTTTACATAGGATGAATATGTTTTGATGTATTGGGAGGATTAGTCCTACTTTTAGGGAGAAATATGTGCACTTATAATATTATATAATACAGCAGCAGAGTAGCAGTAGAGGGTTGGCTCGACCGGGGAAGTACCATTCTCTCACAAAAAAATGGCGTATTGTAGCAGTATTAGAACTGTTGCCTTTCGTGCGAAGGGTAAGAGTGCCGGAGGCACAATCTCTCACCCTTTTTGATGCCTCTATTTTTTCCCTGGAGAAAGGAGGTTCTCTTAGGTTGCCAACGTGCATGAGATACTTCAAGTACCACAGGCGTTCATAGGCCACGGTAACTGCTTATCACCAGACCGACCGTATGCCTGCTTGCTAACCGCCATGACATAATAAAATACACTAATGCCAGCAGTTATTGCAACTATTCCAGTATTGCAGAGGTGTTGGAAGGACATTACACTTTTCATAGTGGAACTGGGCCACCGCCACCACAGCACTAGAAATTGAGCAGAAATCAGTCTCTAATGTAAACAGGAATGACTCATGCTTATGTATATGATGTTAATTCGAATCAGTTTTAAAAAACCCTAATGAAATCTAATGAAAACCCTAATTAATTTATATTTGTTATGTAAAAGGGTATCCTGGATTATTCGAACTCATGGTGTGCCTAACAGGAAGCGTGGTCAGGACTGCCGTATATAGATGCGATGTTGTTTGCTGGAAATTGTTCGGAACAGTCAATTTTAAAACATTGCGAACAATTACACATACAACTAAATTTCCACCTTTATTCCGCGATGTAAAATCTTTATTGGACTGGTTTACCAATTGTAGAGGTGTTATTTTATATAGCAATGATTTTTTGTCTACTCTTGCTTCATTAGGGAATCAAACTAGCTTCTGCCAGCGGCTTTGCTCGCGTGAATAACGATTTTAATAAAAGCTCTGAAACCCTCCCCACTTTTACAAACTTTGAATGTCATATTTATTTATATCGAATGACAGCTTAAAAAATTAGTTTCGAGCTTTTAGCTCTAAGATGTATCCCGCCCCCTCTTTCAACCCTTACAACTTTGCTACTCAGGATCCCAATTTAGACTCGCTGAAAGCTGACTATAATAGAGCCTCCAAGTCCTGCAAGAGGGCTTACATAAGAGCGGATGCCCAACGCATTGTGCGAATTGGCCAGAATCTAGTCGCGCACCCCACGGGTTCGCGTTGCTTCTGGAGTCTGGCCAAGTCTGTACAACAAAATTTCTGCCATTCTTCGCTGCCTCCGCTTAGGTGTCCAGACGGTTCACTGGCTCACAAGCCGCAAGAGAAAGCGGACCTTTTGGCAAGCTGCCACCTATTCTGTCTCACTGTGGCTCCACAATGCCTGATATTAAAATCAGGCAGCGTGATGTGCATGCTGTCCTACAATCACTTGACGAGCGGAAAGCCAGTGGACCTGATGGCATACCGGCGTTATTATTGAAGCGGTGCGCGGCGGAGTTGTCTCCCGTATTGACGCGCCTTTATCAACTTTCCCTCTCCTCGGGACGTGTTCCGGCAGCTTGGAGAGAGGCCAATGTGCAGCCGATACCAAAAAAGGGGATCGATCTGACCCGGCTAATTACCGTCCGATAGCTATTACCTCAATTTTGTGCAAAGTTATGGAACGGATCATAAATAACCAGCTGATCCATTACCTGGAAGATCACTGTCTTATTAATGACCGACAGTATGGGTTTCGACCAAAGCGGTCCACAGGCGATCTTTTAGCGTACGTGACACATCTTTGGGGTGAGGCTATCGATGGGTATGGTGAATCGTTGGCCATCAGCCTAGATATCACCAAAGCTTTTGACACGGTTTGGCACAGAGGTCTTCTGTCCAAGCTGCCTGCATACGGTCTGCCAGTTCAGCTCTGCGCCTGGGTGGCTAGTTTTCTGCACAAGCGTAGTCTGCGAGTTGTTCTGGAAGGATGCGCTTCTCAAACATATGCAGTGAACGCTGGTGTACCCCAGGGCTCTGTGCTGTCCCCTACACTGTTTCTTCTGCATATCAATGATATGCTTCCTCTTGGCAGCATACATTGCTATGCGGACGACAGTACTGTTCACATGGGATATCACGGGCATGCAGCTGCTGGGCGAATAGACATCCAGGAGAGACGCGAGAGTCTTGTCATTGGAATCAATCAGACGTTGGACCTTATCGCCAAATGGGGTGCTGATAATCTGATTGATTTCAATGCCAAAAGACTCAGGCTTGCGCTTTCACCACTAAAAAGTCTCCATTTTCCCCTCATCCATCCCTCTCTGGCACTACGTTGTCGATGCAAAGCAGTATCGCTATGCTCGGAATGGAGCTACGCTGCGATCTTAACGCCAGGGATCACATCGAGGCCATTATTAAAACGGCCTCACGTAAACTCGGAGTCCTGAACAAGGTGCGGCGTTATTTCACGCCACAGCAACTGTGCCTGTTGTACAAAACTCAGGTACGGTCTTGCGTTGAGTATTGCTCGCACCTCTGGGATGGCTCCGCTAAGTACTTGCTCGAAGCCCTGGATAGGTTGCAGCGACGAGCGATTCGCATCATTGGCGATGAAGAGGTCTCCAACACCCTCGAATCTCTTCAACTGCGTCGAGAGATTGCCGCCCTAGGCGCCTTCTACCGAATGTATCACGGCGAGTGTTCAGAGGAATTATTCTCCATCATTCCTCCCTCTCCTTTCCTTACAAGAACTACGCGTGCCGGTCTCCGATGTCACCGTCTAACTGTGGCATCAATTCCTTCGCGAACAAAGAAGTTTGCCAATTCTTTTCTTTGTCGTACTTCCAAAAAGTGGAACTCATTGCCGGCTCACGTGTTCCCTCCTTCTTACAATCTGGGCTCCTTCAAACGAGGCGTGAAGAGGCATCTTGCGGGTAGGCAGGGCAAGGGTGGCTAACACGGTTGCATTCCGCAACTCTGTTAGCCGCCCTCGCGTTTGGACTTTATTTCCACTTACCATCAGGTAGAGTAGAGTCATCTGCCCTACTTTCCAAATAAAAAAAAAAAAAAAAAAACTTTTGTCCCGTCCCGTCTCAGGCTCTAGACACTGTGTACAAAATTTTATTTGAATCGGTTCAGTAGTTGTGGCGTGAAACCGCAACAGACAGACAGAGAGACAAAGTTACTTTCGCATTTATAATATAAGTAAAGACAGTGAATATTTTATGTTACACCTTTGATAGAATTTTATATATTCCAATCATAAAACTTCATTTCAAAGTAAGCTTATCTATTTTTGTTACCGATGTCAAAGTAAGATAATAGATAACGCACACACAAAGCGAAGTTAGAAAATAAACACGTACAAACATCTGTGTTTATTCGCTTAATTGCTCGGTTTCTTTTCAAGCGGAAAATCGAGTGAAAGAACCGTTTATCCTGTCACTAATGTTGTATCTTTTCGAAGTTTTTCGGGAAACGAAATTTGATATGGCTTAGTAAAAGATTGTCAGTTTTGTTAACGCCAATAACGACTTCTTTAAGTTTATATTGTTTGTTTTCGTATTCTGTAATTGACAGGTTTAGTTCGCGTCTGTTGTCATTTTTAGGGTTCCGTACCTCAAAAGGTAAAAAAGGAAACCCTTATTTTCATTGTGAGCTTTGTGTGTTTTTCCCATCGCAGGTGGCAAGGAAACATCGTCATCTATGTGGGTCATGGGTCATCAATATTGTCATCTCTGAGGGGTAAGAGACGCGAAGCTGTATGTCCGTGTTGAATGGACCTTAGAATCGGCAGTCAGCGTGGTCTTGTCGTACGTTCATATACGTATCCGCTTGCAGATTTCTTCCCAACGTGTTACTAAATTTGGATAAAATTCAGCACACAGATAGCCTATTATCTGGATTAACACATAGGGTACTTTTTAACCCAAAAAATGTTCGCTGTCTGAGGGATTATCAAACAACATGCTACAGGACGTATTCAATTGAAATTCGGTATAGAGGTGTCCTTTTTTTTTCGGAATGTGTATTGCTGTTGGCCCTACTGGCCTTGACAGCGTCACCGGGTGGGAGGGTGAGTACAGAGACTCAGCCGTGATAAAGGGGCAGCCCTCATGGGGCTCAAATTTGATTCCGTCCTTAGGGTGCCTCCTGCGAAGCCGAACTACGGCTAAGGACGTCATCGGAGATGGAGGCAGCGCTCCGAGCGCAATCTATACGATAGACTCACCCGACGGTGTGAGCGAGACGCGACGTGCGAAACAAAGGACCTCGTCCTCGCCGGCGAGGACGGTGTTGTGTGCGCATCTGTCCTGTGTAAGGGGCATTTTCTAATGTAATCCTATTGTCAGGGTCTTGCAGGACGTGCTTAGGACGCCTTACTTTTGTCGGTTGGTTGCATCGGTCTGTGTAGAGGTGTCCTATGGACCATTAGTTACTTACAAATGATTTATTTCTCTCTGGATACAATTCTAAGGTCACGGGGACGAAGTTTCGAGCAAACGCTAGTCTTATATGTTTTTATTAATTTACTTTTATATTTTATAAAATAACCTTTTATATAAAAAGCTTTTATTTACCTACTTTACTTTTTCCAATATTCAATAGATCGTTAACATTTTTCTTTAAGCCTAAATTCGTAGTATCGCCTACGTGAAATTAGTTCCAGTAAAATTCATCCGATAATATAATTAAGTAGAAACACTTTTTTACGGACGATCAAAGATCGTGTAAATAATAGTAGTACTTCTGGGATTTTCCTCTACGAAATTGGATGTGAACCGATTTCGAATTTTTTTTCTGATTTTACATTGATGTTGTTATGACGTAATTGGGAACTTTGGGGACATATAAGATACCTCCCAAAGTATAATAGAGCATTCGTGCAGCTGTTACTTTTGTGGGACAACGTTTCCCAATGTGTGTAGCCAATATATATTTTACACTAATATCTCTATTGCTCTTCTTCTTCGTCCTAGCATTATTCCCGGTATTTTATTTTTATTTTACCCAGGGTCTGCTTATTACTCTTATCCGGATTTGACAGGTTACTAGTCTTTACACGGAGCGATTGCCATCTGACCTCCGCAACCCTAAGGGCGAACCAGTAAGTCATTGGATAAGAGCAATTTACTTATCAAGAGTTAAAGATTATTATCAGATGTTATGTGATATCAAACCGGGACAGACAGCTTAACGAGCTCGCCGAGGCACGGTGGGGAGACCTACACGGACAAACGCCCAGACCGAGACAGAAATTTTAACAAACATCTGCCCGAGCGGGAATCGAACCCGCAACCATCGAGACTAAAGGCAGACTCGCTACCCACAACGCCACAACGGTGTCAATATCCCTATTGCTCCTCCAAATAAATTCGGAGTTTGCGCTAGGAGTCCCACTCCTGGCGCAATATGCCAAGGGGTCAGGATCGAACACGCGACTCTCGCGTTAACGGAGCGGAGTCAGCCCTTCTACCGTTGAGCTATTGAGGATTGATATTTGGTAACAAAGTATTATTTATTGTAAGTTTTCTCATGCATGCCATTGTCAGAACTGGACCAAATTGACCGCTACAACCGCGGGTGGCATTGTCAGAGTCCCAAGGTGCGTAATTTACTATAAAGGTGAGTTTTCATCAGCCCTCTGATGTGGGTATTTAATAATTTCATTCCCAAAAGCTTGAGTTATATAAATAATATCGGATCGTGTCAGAGTTCAGAGTCCTAATTAGTTCGTGAATGATATCACGGTGAATGTAGCAGATAAGTTTGATGGCCAGATATGAACTTAAATGCGGCGCGATACATTTTGGGCTTAATATTTGCCAATGAATAACTTCAAAGGAAATATGGTTTTAATATTTCAATTCAATGTATAGTTAATGAATATTGCGGCCTTGTTATTTTTAATGTTAATGATCAGCTTGATTGGGGGAGGTAAAACTTTTTAATGTAGTATATAAAACCACGCCTGTAGTTTTATCACTATTCATTTTGAATCAAACTAAGCTTAGGATAACCAGGTTTAAGTGGTTTAACTTTTTTTATGTTAGAAGTTGGCAAACAAGCATACGGCCTACCTGATGGTAAGTGGTTGCCATAGCCTATGAGCGCTTGCAGCACCAGTAGTAGGTGCCACTAACGCGTTGCCAACCTCGAGATATTATTTCTTAAATCTCGTCCGCCCAGTAATTTCACTAGCGTACAGTGCCCTTCAAACCGGAACACAGTAATTACTAGGCACTACTACTTGGCGGCAGAATATTTGACACTGCGGTGGTACCTACCTAGCCGGCTTCTTGCAATAAAGACCTACCACCAGTATGACTGATTGCACTGGTGGAATAATCTCTGCTGTGACAGAGGTTATCCCAACAGCGGGCGATGGGGTCGCCACATCCCGACGCCGATAAACTTTATGTACAACTTATTACAATCAACAATTCTTGTAATCGACGATGGTTTTCTGCACGAAATATTGAAGCATCGCGCAGCCATCAATGTGACGCTTTGTTAGAATGACAGCTTTTCAAACATTGTCATTCCAATCCAACCTATTAAATAGGTTGTATAGCTGTATTCAAACAATACTTCACCATGCGTCAACTATATACTAGCTTGTACATAGACTTATTATATACCATGGACACTACTATACAGAAATTTGAAATACTTGCTAATGTCCCTTCCTAAAGTCAACACCAACGCATCGAACGATGTTAGTCACAACTTCATTGTGCATAACATAATGAAATACGGAATTATTTAGTAACAACAAATAACATTTTAGTATCAGATGTTACCAACTTGGAGACGTTAATCAACAAAAAATATTGCAATATGGGTGCCGCGTTAGAAGAACTTACTTAACTTAACTTCAATTTCAGTTTAATTCAACTATTAAAGGGGTTAAAAAGGGGTTGCAAGTATGTATGGAACTCCGTCAATTTTGAAACTAGACGCATGACACTTTGTATTTTTGCGAACAATTACAGGTGAAGAATTAGGGGTTCAAAGTTTGTATTAAAATCGCTGTCCACACGGGCGAAGCCGCGTGCAGAATCATATACATATTAAAACCTGATCAGATAAAGTATCTCTATACTAAAAAAGTACTCTGTACCAATAATTCAGACACTTTTATATGTAACTATAGCAGTGGTGTTAAAAAAGCATTTCTCGTTGCAAGTGAATTTAGCCACTCGCGTCGAGTCGAATAACGAAAATATTTTTCCGAGCAATCTTCTATGACAGGAAGGATTTATAGCGAAATTTGTTGCGAAAAAGAAAATAAAAAACCGACGGCATCCAGTGATACCGGTTTCACTCATCGTAAATCTAGTTATTATATTGTCAAGTAATAAATAAAGATTTCAAACCGATAAATCTAAACACACACACATGTAATATAAAAATGTCATGTCTATGTATTATATAGAAGGCAAGGAGTAAGAAACTGTGGGAAAACTTTTATTTTGTCAAGCAACTAGTATGTATAGTATGCACCTGGCTTGATCATGCCACGAAAAGTAAAAAAAAACAGATTTTTAGGCCAAGAATCACGGGTGTTTGCAAACACACCCAACAACGAACAATTTTTTAAAGTTTTAACATAATCAGATCCGGTTTAAAAATGTTATCGGAAAGTGTCGAGGGAAAAGCGTAACCTCGCGTTGTTTGGTTTTAATGTTTGGTTGACAATGTTTGACAACAACAAGTGGCAAAGGGTGGCAAAGAGTGGCAAAGGGTGGCGAAGGGTGGTTGACAATGGGTGACATGGGATAAAAAAGGTTGGTATTTGAAATGAAACGAAGTTCCTACTCGTTGTCCCTCACGTTTACACGACACGTTTTATTTTCTTATATAGATAATAGCTGAGCTGAGTACTATTACATAATTATACAATAAGCCAAAAAAAAATTAAATAAACTTTATATTTTGTAATTGAACAGATCTTGGATAACCTTAAAACATTGATTACAAATGTTTTCAATTCAAGACCCATAGCAACAGCCTGTTAATGGCGCACTTCTGGGAACTGGGAACTACATATTGGCAGATACATATCTCAGAATATCTTGGAAGGTAATCTAAAAGTTTCCTGCCTATAATGCTATCTTTTTTCATTTCATGACGGTTGGCAAACAAGCATACGGTCCGCCTGATGGTAAACAGTCACCGCAACGTATGAACGCTTTCGATACTTGAAGTAACAAAAGCGCTTTTCCAACACAATCGGATAGGACGGAAGAAGGGGGTGAGAGATTGGGCCTCCGGCGCTCTCATTAATCGCAGTAGTAACAGTAGTTATTGGTAGTGCTACTTTACGCTCTTTTTCTTTCAGAATAATTATACAAAGACCTAAATAAACTGCATAAATAACCACTTTCTAAGGTAGTCGGGAAAGAGTAGCGAAGTGAAACAAACAACAAATTTAAAAGTTTACGTGATAGTTGTTTTAAACCATTTCGTTTATTAAAACTGTAATTCTATTCTACCGTTTTAAAACTTTTGGGTTGAAGAAACCTTAAAAAGGTTGTTTATAAACTAAAGAGATTCGTTAATATTTTCCAGACGTCGGGGCGAGATGGGGAGCTAAAATATTACGCTAAACAAGATTCCAAAGAGAGCAAAACTTTTGGGGTTTAAGAATTTTGTGTAAAAGCAAACGATTGAAGTTTTTTGGGCAAAACTAATTTCTGCTTACCTTAATTCAGACGGACAAAACGTATTTTCTATATTTTCTTTAATAAAATATATAATAGTCTTGTTGACTGCCAATCAGCAATTACAATAGATGGTAAAGTGTCTGATCATAATAGCCTTTAGATGCTTGTAACGCCAGGAGTAAGCCTAACATGTATGTGTGTTTCCACGGCAATGACGATACGGCGAGTTGATTTATCAATAATACAATGACTTGATTCCACCGACCGTCCCGGCCACTCAGCCTCGAGCCCCAGTCTCAGCCCGGGGCTATATAAATAGGGTGCGCCATCCAAACAGCTCAGATGAGGACGGCAGTCAGGGTGGCCCAGATTGTCGTGCGTGCGTGCGACGAAAGCGAGTGATCTTCACCGCCTGAGCACTACCTGCACAGTGCCTAGTGTCCCCGGTTATAGTGTTCTTCAAGAGATCCCGGAGCCCCTCTCCTTCACCGAGGTCGGCCACCGAGGAGGTTTTAGTGGGTCCCCATGACCAAACACCTGTCATGGAACCCCACATACCCCGGTCCTCCTTCCCAGGAGGCTGGGTATCTGTAAGCAGATTTCCTCCCCGACAACAAAAAACCAGTAACACAATAATAAAGGGAAAGACACGTTGGTTTGTTTGCTTAACTAAACACGGCTTGCAGGTACATCGATTAAGTAAAAACCGTCACGTCACGTGCCGTACGCTGTGTGCATGTGTGCATCGAGCACGTGAGTGCGCAACTTTCTCTCTCTCTCCCTCTGTCTCTGTCTCTTTTTATCATAATAATTTCAATTTTTCATGTTATTTATTAGTAGTTTTGTTTTATATGTTAATGGTATTAATTTGAAGTGCAACATATTGTGCTAATATCACGTCACATGACCCAAATAACCCACGTAATAAATTGAACGTGACGGAACTCAAAACACACATGGCATAGGAATTAAGGTTGGGTGGTTGTATGTTTGTTACTCTCACGCAAAAAGTCCTGGACAGATTTGGATGAAATTTGGCACAGAGATAGTTATAGTCTAGAATATCACATAAGCTTACTTTTTCACTAGATGTTTGTTACTCATTCAGATGGCTTATTTTTTTTTTTTTATATCATATAGGGGCAAACGAGCAGATAGCTCCACCTGATGGTAAGTGGCAACTATCGCCCATGAACGTCCACAACACCAAGGGGGTCGAGAATGCGTTGCCGGCCTTTGGGGAAAAGGTGTCTATATACTCGACGCTTGAAGACTTCTAAAATTATATAAATAATTAATAAACTATTACAAAACACTATTCACGTGGGCGAAGCCGCGTACCTAGATAGTAGTTAATTACATTAGGTAAAAAACTCACAAGAATATACATTAATAATCAAGAAATCTAAAGTTATGTTTGTACTTTGAATTCAATTTAGAGTTCAAATTTGTCTATTTTATTGCGGACTCAGAAAAGATTCGCTCGCGTCCTTTGCTTTGAATGCAAATCAAAGTATTCGATACTTGAAAGACAATGCATTACTTTTCATATTACTGCTCGTGGATACTATATTTTTATAAGAAGATAATTCATGAATGATAATTTTAAACAGAACACTGCATTGAGTGTCCGTTATAATAAATAAATACGGTAGTAGAGCCACGCTTCTTACTGCACAAATGCACCGGCTCGACAGGGGAAGAACTACCCTCTCACAGAAAATCGGCGTCAAGTAACAGTATCAGTAGGAACTGTTGCGTTTCGTGCGGCGAGTGAGAGCGCCGGAGGCCCAATCTCCCACCACTCTATTCCCTTCTTTTTTCCCTTCTCATTCCTTCCTTCTTGTTCCTTTGGTTGGCAACGAGCGTGTGATACTTCAAATATCGCAAGTGTTCATAGGTTGCGGTGGCTGCTTACCATCAGACAAACCGCATGCCTGTTTGCCAACCGTCATGAAAAAATAAATATCTTTGATTAATTTGTAGTATTATAATATTTATCTAGATAAATTGTCAACTTAAAGTTCCAGCGTATATTCTCTGGTATGACAAATGTGCGTCCCAGTCGCCCGTCAAGCTGTCACAGCGGTTCCTCGTGAAACAATTGTTACGTAGCTTAGGTACTGTCCGAAACAGTTTGCAGTATAATTTTCACGTGCTTTCATGTCATTTCAAATACTCTTGAACGGAATTGCTATGTAAAATACGAGTTAAAACAACCATAGCTATGAAATACTTTTCAGACTGTGAGATTTTTTATATCAGAGGAGGTGTAATTTGTACATTTGAAAAAATAACAGATAGAAACAACTTCACGACATTGTGGCGCAGTGGTGGTCAACCAGCCTTAGGCGCCACAGGTCGTGGGTTTGATTGCCGCTCGGAGCAGATGGTATTGGTCATTCAGGCATGTTTTCCGATCTGGATGTGTATGTCATTGTGAATGTTTCCGGACCCCCGACACAAAGTATAACTACCTTAATGAGGGCCGTTGAGTGCGTAGCGTTTATTGATAAAAAAAATTTAATAGTAGCCAAAAATAAAGGCTTCAATTTGAAGCCTAGACATTATAATCACATTGAGGAAATACAAAATATAAGTTTTACTTAAGATATAAGCGGAGGCGATATTTTTATTTTAATGCAAAGTACATTGAATTGGGTTTCGGGGTTCCTTACACTAACCCTCTGTTATCGGTCCATTCGTCTGTCATTCATCATTCATTCTGTATATCACGTAGTAGTACCAGATCTGTAATTTTCACAGAATATGTATTTCTGCTGCCGCGTTACCAACCTCGATATATTGGTTCTTAAATCTTTTGCCCAGTAATTTCACTAGCCACGGTGTCCTTTAATCCGAAATACAGTCATGCACACACAGCTACTTTGCGGTAAATAAGCCTCTTGCAGTAAAATACCTGCCTACCTATGTAAGGTGGTAAGCATTTATTGCAAGAGGCTGACTGAGGTACCACCAGTGTCTACTACTGTAAAGTATACTCTTTTTCGGTTTGAAGGACACTGTAGGTAGTGAAATTACTCGGCGATGTGCCAGTGGCGGATTTACAAACTTTCAAAGTATAGGCTGTAAGGTTTTTTCTGCCCTTACAATTGTCATGACCTAGATTATTTTTATAATCTAACAAAAAGTTCGCCGCCGGAACTAGCTTTTTTAGTGTAGAATATGGAAGTTTGCTAAAAAGTAAAACATCAGAAAACCGCCATCAAGAAATCTTATTGATTTTTGTAACATAGTAACAAAAAAGGTGCGTGTGAGATTCACACACGATAGAAGTGAAACTTTAGTAAATCGACACAAGAATGAGATGAATATATGTAACAAGATATAAAAATATTCACAAACACTGTTCAATAATAACACACCGCGCTGACTTCTTACTAAAAAGCTGTAATACGGAGCCGCATACATATATATATATATATATATATATATATATATATATATATATATATATATACACACCGACATTTGTTCTATCGATCGATAATACAAAAATTTTCGTTTCATCGAATTTGAAATCACAACGATTCTAAGGAAGTTTCACTTCAAAAAATTTGGCCAAAATTGCCGCCGCTAAAATCCGCCGCCCTAGGCTCAAGCCTACTTAGCTTGCTGGTAAATCCGCCACTAACAAAGAAGATTTAAGAATCAATATGCCAAGGTTGGCAACGCGTGACACCTACAAACGTATGGTGTTACAAGCGCTTACCATCAGGTGGGTTGTATGCTTGCTTGCTAAGTTGTTTACTTAAAAAAAAAAACTACCACCAGTGATTATTATAAGCTTGTAACTTAAAATATAAAAGTATAAAGGCAGATTCGTCCATCCGAGCACCCGCTCACAATCCATTAAACACGACGATGTCTACAGCTAAAGCGATTCGATAAAAAATAGAGTGGTATTCAACGGCTATATTATATTGACAGGGCTTTGATTTTATATTACGAACATGTGCTTCTATGGACACATTACGTCCTTCATTGTTATAACGTGCGTTGATAAAAAAAAGTGTGTGTGTACTTATGTACACGCGTTAGAAGTGATACTTCTTTGGCGTAACAAGATAAAAATCTTTTCAAAAATTTTATCTTTATGATTCTACGTTTGTAGAAAAAACGACACTAACAATAGAAAAAGGTATTTAATACATTGAAAGTTTTATTATAACGCTTTATCTAGTTAAATAAAGTTTATTTAAATATCACAAAAAAAATGTTGAAAATAGCTAACTTCAGGGTGTTGGTTTTTTGTGACGGTGTGCGCGCGCATCGTAAAAATTTACTCTCATCTTTTTTCCCTAACGCGCTAAAAGCAGTATAACTTCAATAATACTTGTAGATCCTTGTAGTTTTTACTGTGTATGGGCTGGGTCGACCAGGAATATTACATTACTTATCTTAGAAGAAAGTAAGACAATGGCAACAGTCGCGGGTGGCAATGTCCTATTTTTCTATTTTTCCTACGATAAAAAGTTCTCTTTCTGGAACGAGTCGCTGGAACGAGGGATAAAGGGTTGCTAGGTTACCGGGAGGTAAAGTGAGTTAGTGTAATCTTGTCGGGAGAGAATTGGGCATTTTTCTCTCTCATACAAGGGACCAAATGCGAACTTTTCATCGCGGTAGGAAAAAAAGTACATGTTCCTCTTCATCGTAACACTTTTGTAAAAACGGTCGTGATCGTCATGTTGTATCGCAGTCGTTCGTGGTAGATGTTATACACCTCACTAGACGGCCGGTTAGCTAGTTGGTAGCCAGCCTTTTTTTTCCATCTAGCGCCATAGTGGGACGTCGCGGGATCACAGAAGAATACCACCGCGACGCCCCGGCGCTTGCCCCGAGGGACCGGTGGCGGCAACTTAATGCCCCCATACATACATATAAATACATACTATACATAAATATAATATATAATACTTCACTACGCTAACGCGTCCAGGGCTTTCGGCCTCCGTCTGGGGCGGCAACCTACTGCCGCCATAAATAAATACTAATACATAAAATACATAAATACAAATATGTGATTTTTTAACGAGGTTGTCATTCTCTCCACCGACTAACTTATTAATGAGGTTGTTTCCCTCTACGACCGACCGTCGTTATTTTTTAAAGAGGCTTTCTTCCTCTACCGCCTGGCCGGGGCTGAAGGCCCCGGTTAAGCACACCACCGGTGTCGCAGGAGCCGCCCGCAGTCCATTCTGATAGACAGAAAAGTACCGGAGCGACCCATACGACACCACTCTCTTAGGCGCCGTCTGACGTAACGTAAACGCCCCACGCCCGAACCGCCTGACCCTGTTAGCTTCACCGGGCAGTCGAAGGTGCCACCTGCACAATCGACTCCCGGCAGTTGGTAGCCAGCCTGACTTTAGTCTCGACGGTCGAGTCGATTCTCGCTCGGGCCATATAATGATCTTACAAATATCTGTTTCGGTCTGAACGTTTGTCTTTGTGGGTCTCTCCACCGTGCCTCCTGAAGCCGTTGCTCCCGGTAGTTATCACAAAATAACTCTTGATAAGTTATTTGCTCTTATCCAATGAGTTACTTGTTCTCCCTTAGGGTTGAATAGTAATTAGAGCACAAAATACCGGAAATAATGCTAGGAATAAGAGGAAGTTATTCCAAACACATATAAAAAATATAAACATTCGAATTGAGAACCTCCTTTTTTGAAATCGACAACAAAAAAATATAAAATGCAAAAATTCAAAAGCCATTAAACACTTCATGTGAATAGAATCCGGATAGAATCTACATATCAGTCTAACAGAGTCAATGGTTTGAATTTTCTGATATTCAGCGATCTCAAAACAGATGTTGATTCAGGAGATTCAATTCTTGGTATTATGTACTAACAGTACTGTAAGCCGGTTAGCTTTAAAGTAAACAGTTTCGGTAGTTCTAATCTTGTTTCTTGAATTTGAATCGGTAAAACAATAACCTAGAATAGGATTTGGTGTTTAGGGGAATCTTAATTGCATTTAAGTTTAGGGGATTTGAATTTTCAGGTAAATAGCTTTGACTAATCTTTCTATGAATATAATTGTTAAATGCAAAATAAAAATATTATAAATGCGAAAATAACATTGTCTGTCGCGCTTTCATGTCACAAAGCCTGAGAAAGGACATAGGCTACTTTTTAATGCGAAAAAAGTTATATAAAGGGCTGATGGAAGTTTTATCATTTTTAGTGCTAGCAGCTTTGGAACTTATTTCTTAGGCTGTTGATTCGATATAAATAAATATGACATTCAAATTATGTATCAGTTTTGTAATAACAATGGGGAATAGGGGATGAAAGTTTGTATACAAATATTATGTAAGGTTTATTTGAATGTTTTGCACGCGGGTGAAGTCGCTGGCAGAAGCTAGTTTGTTATATGTCTTCGCAGTATTTTCATTTAATTTCAGACCTTTAAGCCATTTATAGTAAGAGGCCAGCTAGGTAGGTAGAACGCAGTGTCAGTAATTCTACCGCAAAGCAGTATTGTGTTTCGGTTTAAACACTACTGTAGCTAATGAAATTACTGGGCGAATGAAAGAGATTTAAGAACTAATACCTCAATTTTGTCAAAGACATCTACAAAGGTATGGTGTCGTAAGCGCTTATAGACAACGATAACCGCTTACCATCAGGTGGGTCGAATGGTGGCTTGCTAACTTGGTAACCTAAAAAAGTGTTACTTCAAGTATCGCAAACGTTCATAGGTTCCGATGACTGCTTACCTTCAGGTGGGTCGAATGGTGGCTTGGTAACTTGGTAACCTAAAAAAAGTGTTACTTCAAGTATCGCAAGCGTTCATAGGTTGCGGTGACTAATTACGGTCAGGTGGACCGTATGCGAAATTATAATATAACTATTGACATAATAATAACGTGTATTTACGAATTGCGGTGTAAATAAATTACAATTTATTGTTAAATTCATTGATTTCTTATTAAAAGAGAAAATAATTTAAAAATAAAAACGCGTCGTATTATTTCAGTTTGCTCATGAGAGAAAGGAGATTGGATTTTTGCGATATGACGACGTTGTGGCGCAGTGGTAACGAACTTGTCTTAAACACCACAGCTCGCGGGTTCGATTCCCGCTCGGAGCAGATGTTTGTATTAGCAAAGCAGGCATATTTTCCGGTCTGGGTGTACTTGTCCTTGTACATAGTATTTCCGGATGTTTCAGAATATCACTATCTTAATGGGGGCCGTTGAGTGTGTAGCGTTTATTTATTTATAAAAAAAAAACATTTAATAATAATTATTCTATAAAGATAAATCGTGCCTCGGAGAGCACGTTAAGCTGTCGGTCCCGGTTGTTTTTAATAACATCTGATAATAATCGTTAGCTTTTGATAAGTAAATTGCTCTTATCCAATGAGCTACTGGTTCGCCCTTAGGGTTGCGGAGGTCAGATGGCAATCGCTCCGGGCAAAAACTAGTAAAATGTCGAATCCGTATAGGAGTAATAAGCAGACCTTGGGTAAATAAATAATAAATATAACGGGAATAATGCTAGGTTGAAGATTCTAGAAAGTTAAATAATGTAGAAAGAATATTCATTTAAGTACATACATAAAGCTTTCGTATATTGTCTGTCCTCGGGACAATCGTAAGACATCTTATTGTAACCGTTCAACATTACATTTTTATTTCTTAGGCCTTTCAATTGGTGTATGGCGCAAGTTATAAACATTTGCGTTTTTTAATTTCATTATGATAATAATTCTTCCTACTAATATTAGTTAAGTTTGTTGACGTGGATGTCTGTTTGTTACTCTTTCACACAAAAACTACTGGACATATCTTGATGAGATTTTGTATTAACATAAATGGTACATTTCATCCCGGAGAAATGTCGGGTTGCCGTGGTATTATCAAAAAACTACATAAAGATATTAAAACTAACGCTTTTTCTAAAATAAATCTGGCCAAAGTTACTCCTTACAGCATCCAGTTGAAGTCAGTCCAGCCGTTGCAGAGATTACCCGAAACAAACAGACAGACAGCCAGAGTGACAAAAAATTTAAAAATAGATTTTTTATGTAAATACGGTATATACTTTCATATTCATTTAGTCAAAGCTGTTAATTTTATATAACTAATAACTTAAGATACTAACTTAAGATACTTCAATTTTATTTATTTGTATAGAGGTAGGTTTTTAGATTTGAGATGAACTAATTAAATTAAATTACCTACACTTTTTTTTATATCTTCAGTCACATATGCTATTCACGTGATTTCCGCTACCTCTCGTAACTTGATGTACAAAATAATTCCTGAACTCGGAACGTGGATAATGTGAACCTTCCTTAAATTGAATTGATGTAATTCCATTGGATATCCTCTTTTACTTTGACGAACTATAGATATATACGTATATTAACGTTGGCTTACCAGGCACTAAATAAAAAAATATTAAACGCGCTAAATTGAAAGCGGTTGCGGTATTTGATTTATTTTTGTTACTTAAAATGAAGTTGTAGTAAGCTTCTCCTTAGACTAAAAGTACCGTCGTACAGAAAATCTGCGTAAAGAAACAGAGCAGGTACTGTCGACGCTAAGTACTACCCCCTCACAGAAAATTGGCGTAAATAACAGAGTGCTGTTGTGTTTTGTGTGATGAGTTTTTTTATTTTTTTTTATTTGGAAAGTAGGGCAGATGACTCTACTCCACCTGATGGTAAGTGGAAATAAAGTCCGAACGCGAAGGCGGCTAACAGAGTTGCGGAATGCAACCGTGTTACCCACCCTTGCCCTGCCTACCCACAAGATGCCTCTTCACGCCTCGATTGAAGGAGCCCAGATTGTAGGAAGGAGGGAACACGTGAGCCGACAATGAATGAATCCACTTTTTGGAAGTACGACAAAGAAAAGAACTGGCAAACTTCTTTGTTCGCCAAGGAATTGATGCCACAGTTAGAGGGTGACATCGGGGACCAGCACGCGTAATTCTTGTATGGAAAGGGGAGGGAGGTATGAGGGAGGATAATTATAGGGAGGGAGGGAGTCAGCAAAATATATTTCTTAACAAATATCGGCAATGCTTTTAGCCGTTAATGGCCACTGTTGTTTAATACCGGTTCGTTGCAAAAATATTTCAAACTGAAGAGTTTCTATTGTGTGTTCAAGCAAACATTTTTGACGACGACAAAACTTCTCATTGCAAATTGTTAGAACTAGCGGTTGGTTTAGAAGTGAATAATGGGTCTTATTGAATGAAATTCACCAGAGTTTTAACTTTACCGCTATCCCCATACTGATACTGAAGCAAGTTTCAGATTTAAGTGATGTATTGTGTAGAGAATGTATCATTTTAGAGCTCTGTGTTACTTTCAACAAAATTTATTTTGAATAACGCAGGTTCTATGATTTTTATTGCAAAGAATATTTTTTTTAATTAAGAGAGCCCAAAATATAGAAAAGGTCGCCTTTAACTGAAGGTCACTGGTTCAAATCCTGGCAAGCACCTGTTATTTTTCAAGTGCTTAATTTGTGTTTTTAATTTATCTCATGCTCAACGGCGAAAGAAAACATCGTGAGGAAACCTACGAGTCGTAGAGTAAATTTTTAAACCTGTTTCTCCGTCAATCTTGATGGTGGTCTTTTGTTGGTAGTAGGTCTTTAATAGTCAACTTGTTACCTACCACCGTACGTTGGTGAAGAAGTCTTGAAGTGACTGCTCGTCTGCCACATTTCGAGGTGAGCCACCGTATAACCAATTGCATCTTCAGGCAAGGCAAAGGTGACTTATCCAGTTCGCCTTAGCCAACAGCTTACCCACGCTCGAGTACAAACTCAACTTTCACTTACCGTCAAGTGAAGTAGTCATCTGCCCCTCAGATAAATAAAAAAAAAACGCATTTTTTGGGTGTTGTTCAGTTAAATTTGTATATGCACAAGTATTCACTTTTAATTGAATCTTGTATATTTTATAATTCTTCTCATTTCGCACAACTATGCTGGGTCACACAAACTGAACTAATTTATAGGGTTCCGCCTCCGCTGTCCATCCTTCTGGCAGTGACTGTACCTCAAAAACCGTGTTAGATAGAACAATAAATAATAAGTTAAAAAAGAGCGTTCCCATACAAGAAACTTGGTGGTTTGACGTTTTCTGCTAAATCTCATTTTTGTTAACAGAACTTTTATTACTTTTAGAACATGTCCTAAATTCCCTATTCCCTAGACCCTTTTTCTGTGTAATATTTTAGTACTAAGTCTCAAAAAGACGTCTAAAAAGTTTTGAAGGACCACTTTTAGTTGCTTAGCAAACTTTCGAGGTAACAAGTCTGAAGACACTGATTTAAAAATACGTGAAAAATACTTTATATCATTTTGACAAACTATTCTATATACTTGACGACGTTTTGGCGTAGCGATAGCGAACCTGCCTTAAGCGCCACAGGTCGAGGGTTCGATCCCCGCTCGGAGCATATGTTTGTATTTACCGTACAGGCATGTTTTCGGGTCTGGGTGTATTTGTTCTTGTCATTGTGAATGTTTCCGGACCCCCACCACAGGATATTACTATCCTAATGGGGGCGTTTGGTGTGCAGCGTTTATTTATTTATTTATTTATTTATAGATGCATATTATATCTTAATCTTAAGTATTAATAAAAGAAAAAACCGCATATAATATCAAAAGCACCATTACTCTAGGTGGTTCATTAATAAGTAATCGTCTATCCCGGGATGCTGGGATGAAACAAATCTCGAGATGTAATTATTCATGAAAGACACTAATTATCCCGAAGCAGCTAAAGCAGAAAATGGTGATAAGCCGGAAGAAATTTAAGAGTCCTTTTACACTGTCATAAAAACGTCTGTTCAAAAAAATAGATCGACAATCTTTGAATAAGTTTTAGAATGTAATACACATTAATTATATATCTTTACACTAATTTTTACGTGTTACATTATCAGCGAGTCTAGGCTATATTTTATTTTCAAAATACTTAGATATCCTTACAAAAATTGCAATAATTTAACTTAAGGCATAAAAAATAGTTTCAAAATCAAGTTTGGTAATGTACATATAAATTCATCTTCAAGTTGTCTAATAGAGGTGCTATTAAACAAATTGAAGGGGAATTTAGAAGCACGATGGGTATAAGAATATTTAAGGTAATAGAGCCATACTTCTCCCAGCCCAAATGGGGCGGCTCGACCAGAGAAGTGCTATCCTCTCACAAAAAATCGGCGTAAAGTAACTGTACTATTGCGTTTCCTGCGATGAGTGAGAGCGCCGGAGGCCCAATCTCCCACCCCTTAGGTCCCTTTCATCTTATTCCTTGGGTTAGCAACGCGCATGTGATACTTCAAGTATTACTAGCATTCATAGGTAGCGATGACTGCTTACCATCAGGCAAACTGTATGCTTGTTTGCTGACGCATACGTTTTATCAAAAATTACAGTTGTAAATAACGCAAGCATTTTTTGTTAAAGAAGTTTTATAACAAATTATTTTCAAGTGTTTTTATAGATTATGGGTACATAAAATATTTTTAGTGAACGAATCAAAAAATTTTAATTGAATCTTGTATATTTTATAATTCTTCTCATTTCGCACAACTATGCTGGGTCACACAAACTGAACTAATTTATAGGGTTCCGCCTCCGCTGTCCATCCTTCTGGCAGTGACTGTACCTCAAAAACCGTGTTAGATAGAACAATAAATAATAAGTTAAAAAAGAGCGTTCCCATACAAGAAACTTGGTGGTTTGACGTTTTCTGCTAAATCTCATTTTTGTTAACAGAACTTTTATTACTTTTAGAACATGTCCTAAATTCCCTATTCCCTAGACCCTTTTTCTGTGTAATATTTTAGTACTAAGTCTCAAAAAGACGTCTAAAAAGTTTTGAAGGACCACTTTTAGTTGCTTAGCAAACTTTCGAGGTAACAAGTCTGAAGACACTGATTTAAAAAAATACGTGAAAAAATACTTTATATCATTTTGACAAACTATTCTATATACTTGACGACGTTTTGGCGTAGCGATAGCGAACCTGCCTTAAGCGCCACAGGTCGAGGGTTCGATCCCCGCTCGGAGCATATGTTTGTATTTACCGTACAGGCATGTTTTCGGGTCTGGGTGTATTTGTCTTTGTCATTGTTTTGTTGGAACCCCGACACAGGATATTACTATCCTAATGTGTCATTGAGTGTGTAGCATTTAAAAAAAAACAAGAATAATTTTGATATTCAAAATCTTTTTTCTTCGCCCTAGCATTATTCCCGGTATTTTATTTCCTCAGAGTCTGCTTATTACTCTTATCCGGATTAGACATGTTACTAGTTTTTACACGGAGCGATTGCCATCTGACCTCCGCAACCCTAAGGGCGAACCAGTAACTCATAGGATAAGAGCAATTAACTTATCAAGAGTTAACGATTATAATTAGATGCTATGTGATAACAACCGGGACCGAAAGCTTAACGTGCTCTCCGAGGCACGGTGGGGAGGCCCACACGGACAAACTCCCAGACCGAAACAGAAGTTTTAAAAAACATCTGCCCGAGCGGGAATCGAACCCACAACTGTTGAGACTAAAGGCAGATTCGCTACCTACAACCCCACAACCCCACAACGGTGTCAAAATCTTTATTCAATATAAAAAATATAATACGTCAGACTTTTTTTTTTTATGTAAGAGGGCAAACGGGCAGGAGGCTTACCTGATGTTAAGCGATCACCGCCGCCCATGAACATCTGCAACACCAGAAGGCATGCAGGTGCGTTGCTGACCTTTAAGGAAAGAATACGCCCTTCTCTTGAAGATTCCCAAGTCGTATTGGTGTGGTTACCACAGAGTGGTTGTGCGAGTAAGAAAATGTCTTCTAAATTGCGCTGTTGTGGATTTCCAGACATCGAGGTGGTATGGATGGAATTTAGAGTTATTTAGACTTTATTTTAAATAGAAATATAAATAAATACACGTAGCCGGAATGAAAAATACAAATAACGCTTCATAAAGTCGATTTCCACTTATCCTATTTACAAGTTTAATCGGTGTTACTTAACTTTTTAATGGCTTATATTACTTTCAAAATTAAGACGGTTTAAATTTAACGAGGTCTCATTTAGAATCTACTAGCGTCACGACTTCGTCTGCCGCCGTGCCGCTGCAAGAAGTAACGCAGGACAGACAGAGCTGGATGGATGGATTTCGGAGGCCATGACACACGGGTCGCTGAGCCAACGGAGTAAGAGTTACTTTTCACGTCCCCATTGCCCGCTGTTGGGATAACCTCTGTCGCAGCAGAGATTATTCCACCAGTGCAATCAGTCACACTGGTAGGTCTTTTGGTGCTAGAGGCCGGCTAGGTAGGTACCACCGCCGTGTCAAATATTCTGCCGCCAAATAGTAGTCCTTAGGCATTACTGTGTTCCGGTTTGAAGGGCACTGTAGGCTAGTGAAATTACTGGGCAGAGAAGATTTAAGAACCAATATCTCGAGGTCGGCAACGCTTGAGTAGCACCTACTAATGGTGCTGCAAGCGCTCATAGGCTACGGCAACCACTTACCATCAGGTGGGCCGTATGCTTGTTTGCCAACTTGTAACATAAAAAAAGTGAGTGAGTGTTTGTTATTTTTCAGTTAGGCAGTATGTCTCTACTCGTATAATTGTTTAGAAAGCTTTTTTCTGTTGGCCCTACTGGCCTAACAGCGTCACTGGACCTACACTAAACCACTAGGACTAACACTAACACTAGGACAGATATAACTAAATTATAAGGTAAAAATATTCACACAAACTCATATTAAAAGTAGGGGCAGTTTACTAGTTTTTTATTCATTAGAATTAATTTGAAGGCCTTAAATGAATGTCTCACGGATCGTAGCACTCAGAAACGTTACATTTTAACGAATCATCTCGAAAATTTATTTCTTCTCTAAGATTTCGCTGTTGTAAAGCTGATTATACAATGAAAGATAAACGCCCCTTATTATGAAGATAGTTCGTAGAATACTGTCACTCGTTCACTAAAAATATTTTATGTACCAATAATCTATAAAAACACTTGAAAATTAATTTGTTTTTTTTTTTATCAATTTTTATTTAGGGACTTTTATCCGACACGGACATGTCAGCCCCATCATAACCTAACTTATAATAATTATAAGACAGCGCGCGAGAGAAAGTCAATGATGTTATAAAACTTCTTTTGACAAAAAATGATTGCGTTACTAACTGTAATTTTTGATAAAACGTATGCGTCAGCAAACAAGCATACAGTTTGCCTGATGGTAAGCAGTCATCGCTACATAAGAATGCTAGTAATACTTGAAGTATCACATACACGAAGTTAACTCAAGGAACAAGATGAAAGGGACCTCAGGGGTGGGAGATTGGGCCTCCGGCGCTCTCACTCATCGCAGGAAACGCAATAGTACAGTTACTTTACGCCGATTTTTTGTGAGAGGATAGCACTTCTCTGGTCGAGCCGCCCCATTTGGGCTGGGAGAAGTATGGCTCTATTACCTTAAATATTCTTATACCCATCGTGCTTCTAAATTCCTCTTCAATTTGTTTAATAGCACCTCTATTAGACAACTTGAAGAGGAATTTATATGTACATTACCAAACTTGATTTTGAAACTATTTTTGATGCGTTAAGTTAAATTATTGCAATTTTTGTAAGGATATCTAAGTATTTTGAAAATAAAATATAGCCTAGACTCGCTGATAATGTAACACGTAAAAATTAGTGTAAAGATATATAATTAATGTGTATTACATTCTAAAACTTATTCAAAGATTGTCGATCTATTTTTTTGAACAGACGTTTTTATGACAGTGTAAAAGGACTCTTAAATTTCTTCCGGCTTATCACCATTTTCTGCTTTAGCTGCTTCGGGATAATTAGTGTCTTTCATGAATAATTACATCTCGAGATTTGTTTCATCCCAGCATCCCGGGATAGACGATTACTTATTAATGAACCACCTAGAGTAATGGTGCTTTTGATATTATATGCGGTTTTTTCTTTTATTCATACCGAAGATTAAAATATAATATGCATCTATGCAATGATAATGTGTAATACTGGTTCAGTTTATTATTGATGATTATAAGGCTTTCTGTTAAACGAATGCGAATATTTTTTTATGATAGAGGAGACTTCTTTATGTATGTGTATTACTGTAGGCTTTAACGGTTTCGACAGGGACAACGGACACTGATACCAGTCCAAGGGTATGATCATACTTTTACATTCCGATTTAAGAATAGGAGCATCGAAGATTCGTAACACTCATTACCTTCATGTTTTTTTTCTTTCTTCTTCTTACTGTTTTTCTGACGGTACAGCTTAAATGTCCACCTAGGGCCTAGAAAAGCGGCAATCGCTCTGTGTCGATTCCATTTCGAAAATCATATACGCTTGTACGATGTCAGTCAAAAACGATAGGTCACGTGGTATTTTGAAAGCTAACACAAATTTCCATACATTTCAGAATTATCTAATTTCGTTATAGATAATTATATGTGACTTTCGCCAGGCCCTCTCAGTCAGCCTAAGGTCAGTCAGCGTATCCGGTTGCATCTTAAAAACCAGAAACGCACCTGCATGCCCTCTGGTGTTCAAGATGTAATCTTAAGCATCCGAGCCTCCTGTTCGTTTGCCCGCTCTAACATAAAAAAAAATACTAGTTGACAGTTTTGCCTCCGATGGACTACACTCATCGCTGACCTGTACGAAGGATTGTCATCTTTATAATTTGGATAAAAAATTAAAAGCTTGAGTTTTCAGGGTATGTATTGTATTATTCTTATTATTTTTATGGTACAAGTTGGCAAACAAGCATACGGCCCACCTGATGGTAAGTGGTTGCGTAGCCTATGAGCGCTTGCAGCACTATTAGTAGGTCCCACTCACCCGTTGCCAACCTTGAGATATTGGTTCTTAAATCTCCTCTGCCCAGTAATGTGAAATTACCTTCAGTGCCGTTTAAGCCGGAACACAGTAATGCCTAAGCACTACTATTTGGCGGCAGAATTTTGACACTGCGGTGGTACCTACCTAGCCGGTCTCTTGCAACAAAAGACCTGACTGATTGATTGCACTGGTGGAATAATCTCTGTTATGACAGAGGTTATCCCAACAGCGGGCGATGGGGTCGTCACAACGCCGACGCCGGGAAAATTTTTGCTTGCCAATGTAAAAATTGAATTTTAGTTAAGTGAAAAAGATATCACTCTCTGCTCTCTGAATATTTATTTTTATTTTTCGCAACATATTTTGCTATAAATCCTTCCTGTCGTGATGGGAGATTGCTCGGAAAAATATTTTCGTTTTTCGACGCCAGTGTCGGAGTTGACTTCCAACGAAAAATGCTTTTACACAACTGCTATCCACACATTAAGTTCTGCCCGTGTTTTCATCCGGACACCCGGCACAGCGGTATCGAAAGTGAGCGCCACAGATCGCGGGTTTCATTCCCGCTCAGAGCAGATGTTTGTATTTACCATGAAGTGTTCATGTGTTGTGTGCATGTGTTCCAGTCTGGGTGTATTTGTCCTTGTCGTTGTGTATGTTTCCGAACCCCCGACACAGGATATAACTATCCTAATAGCGGCGTGGGGCGTGTATTATAAAAAAACTTTTTCATTTTTGACTAGTTTGCTCCGAGGTTTCACTTGCGTGAATAACATTTTTTAATGAGGCACTATTGTAATAGGAATAAATGGTCCCTGATGCAAATTTTCATTCCGCATTTTAACCTCTTCATATTCTTTTACACGACAAAATTTATCAAAATCGTTTCAGCAGATTAGGCCTGAAATGGTAACAGACAGACAGAGTAACTTTCACGTTTATAATATTACTAGTTGTGCCCGCGGTAAATATTTCGTTTTTAGGGCTCCGTAGCCAAATAGCAGAAAGGAATTCTTATGATTTCGTCATGTACGTCTGTCCGTCTGTCCGAATGTCCGTTTACACCATTGTGTAATTAAATAATAAAATATATATAAAAATTAAGAGTAGCAGTGCATACACGTAACTGAGGGTTGAGAAAAAAAATTTCAATGTATGCATCGCCCACCTGCGCTTTCTTTCTTATTGCTAGTCTTCGTTGTATCGTGATATTATATAGCCCCTTCGTCAATAAATGTACAATCAAATGCAAAAATAATTTTTCAAGTTCCAGTACTTCCAGAGATTTGCACGGTCAACCAAATAAACAAACTCTTCAACTTTATAATATTGGTATAGATAATAAGATAACGTAAATTGTAAACATGTAATAACTTCTTCCTATCTTAATTATTTCCTAATCTAAAGTATCTAAAGACTTCATTAGTATTCTCATAGTTAAGCATCGCTAATAGCTTGATTCAAGCACTGGCTTTTTGACAATTGAAGTGAAAATTCATCAAGCCTTATAACTATAATATTAATATTTTAATAACGAAATTGATATTTCAATGGAAAGAATAAAATAGAAACTAGGGTTATACAATATAAAACCAATTCTTAAATTTAATTCACATAGAAAAATGGGTTTTTATGTCATGACGGTTGGCAAACAAGCACACGGTCCGTCTGATGGTAGGCAGTCACCACAACCTGTGAGTCACAGTCATGTGTGTTGTCAACCAAAAGGATAGGAGGGAAGGGATGAAAAGGGAAACAAGAAGAGGAACAGAGGGGTTGGGGTATTGGGCCTCCGGTAACTAATGTTACTTGACGCCGATTGTCTGTGAAAGGGAAGTACTTCCCCAGTCGAGCCGGCCCTTTTGTGCTGAGAGAAGCATGGCTCTACCGTAGGAAGGTCCAGAAGAAGGTATATCTGTGAACCAAATACCTTTTTTCACAAGCCTTTTATAAGATGTTTAAAATAAATGTTTGGTGATTTGGAAAGAGTTTTCATAGAAGGTCTGTAGAAAAAGGTATTTCGTATAGGATCATTCAAAAGGACCTTCTTAAAATACTGTTTGCTCATGTGGTACTTGTAGCTTGTTACTAGATTTAGACTCGGATCTGGGCATATTCTAAATTCGTTAGGATTTATGATGAAAATCGTTCAGTCGCCCAACTGTAAGAAAGAAAGAAAGTTATTTATTCTCTAAATCATACTACAACAATCATCATTATTAGTAAAAAGTAATGTTAACAAATTCTACAAAAAATTAGACAAAGGGTGCTCAGCTGATTCTGTCACGGGAACGTATTCTCGAGCGGCGCTGGTTTTCAGCTTCACCCCTACCCTCTGACGTGGAATTCGAAAGCCTAAGTCTTTCAATGTTGGCTGACTTTCCTTACTTATATATTAAACAAAGACTATCTTATTACAAACAGAAGAAAAAGTAACCATTAAAAAATACATATTAATAATTAACAAAAAAAAGGACGTTACAGGAATAAATGGACGCAAATAGGCAATACCATGTCAACCCACAAAATTGAAAAAACTGAGTTATATATGCAGAAGTGTTGGTAAATGGCTCAAGAACATTTTTCTTTAATATTTGTAGGGTTTTAAGCTTTAAAACTTCTAAAAAGCCATTTTTAATCATGCAATTTATGTATTATGTTAAACGTTTTGGGTTATATTATATACGAAATATGCAGTTTCTATACTTATTTTTTGTAAAAATAAGTAAAATAACTTACATAAATCTGAAATTGCCAAAAACTTGACCAATACCTATAAAAATTCATATAAAGCAAGTTGTTCAAAAATTTCAAACGCGTTTTTCTCGAAATGACATTCGTGTGAGTTGACAAGGTTTTGCTTATTTGCGTCCAAATACAGTAATAGTGTACAGTCACGAGCAATGAAATGTATACATTGTCAGTTTTTCAAAATTATGTACACGCTATACTTTGCAAAAGAAAGTATACGAGTTTTGCTTCATAAATATGTAAGCGTCAATTTATTTCATAATAATGTATACAGTGACATTTTCAAGACATTTTTACGTCTAAAGCAGTATATTAATTTTATGTTAAAATATCTTTTATTATTATGTGTATATCACTGAATTTCTCTAATTGATTCTGATGTTTTTTTTTGTTTTTGGGTATTTGTTATCCCTGGATAGCTTAGAATCAAAATAAGACTTTATTTCCACGCCACCTCCAATAATGTTCTAGGTTTTATTATTTTTAGTTTTTGCTCATATCTCAGACACACCTTCAACAAAATATATAAACCATAATTGTTGAAACAAACAGATACTTGGTCTGTTACTGAACTGAACGTGTGGACCGATTTCGATAAAGTATACATTGACATTTTGAATAAAATCTACGTTATAAGCATATTTTCTTTAAAATTATATAAATATATTTAGATAAAAATTTATTATGCATTTACTGCTCTTTTAAAAATAACATTTGTATACGAAAGATAGTTTTAACAATATATTTTCGCCAACCTAAAAAAGTACTGATTCTACACAATATTTGTTTTAATTTTTATTACTCAAAGACGGCCTGTTTTATTGGATAATCTATACGGTCAAGATCTGATGATGGGATCCTGGATAGATTATGTGTAAACGCTTCAAATTTTATAAGCAAATGCGTTTTAGTCTTTTTGGAACGCAATTCCTTATCGCGGCTTAGGTTTAGGTAGGTTAGGCCAGAAAATTAAATTTTGGGAGGTAAAAAAATCAAAGGAAAATATGTGGACGAGTGTTCACAAGTCGGATATTTTTTTCCGAAGCCTCATTTGTGCAGTGGAGCTGGTTGAGATGGCATGGATTGTAGGAGAGCGAAGCCAGTGCAACAAAATAAAATGCCCATTTTTGTAAAATAATTTTTTTATGTGGATATGTATGCATGTTTGTTCTTAAAACGTAAAAAGTTTTTCTTGTAGAATGCTTTAGAGAAACTTACTTTTCAATATTTTTAGTCAGCAAATATTAATTTATAAGCAAAGGCAACTTGTTCATACCGCGTGCCCTGAGACACGTTTTAATTTCTTTTAATATTAGTCGTTTACATTTTACTACAGCGTGCGCGGGTATTTTTTACGCTAGATAGATACTGCGATAGTTTCAGGTTTCAAAGGAAATTAATATTTAATTCTATATTATTAAGTCATAAAACCTTTGATAATTAAAGAAACCGATCATGTTCCTATTGAATAAAGGATAAATTCCTTTGACACTTATATGTCACAGCATGCATCTTACGCTTAGACTAAGAACCCCTTGGACGGAACCATATCCTGTTGCCGTTCTTGTAACCATATTTCACAGGAGATATTGCTATCTTAGTCTGTTGCTTCGAATCACTAATAGGAGTAAAAGAAATAGACATATAAGATATAGATTTGGCAACTTATTTTTTATTCCTTAAACGTCAATAATTGTATTTTTTAAATTTGATTTAAACTATTGTAAGAATTGTAAACGATAAATTGACACATGCACACAGTGATAAAGTGACATATCACGCACACATAAAAGGCAATACATAATGAAAATATCGAATAATTTTAAATTTAATAATACCGTCATGACTAGTTTTTTTTTTTTAAAAAGAAAAACCTCCTTAAATTCCAAAAAAATATTTTGATATACTATATACATAATATTATTCTAGTATTATTAGATGGATACATTATTTTGAAACAAAGCTCGTATACTTTATTTTGCGATGTATTGTGAATGAATAAAAAAACTGTCAAATTATAAATTTCATTGCTCATTTCGTATTTTAGGGTTCCATAGCCAAACAGAAACATTATAAGGGTTACGTACTCTTATAATTAATTTATATTTTATCTTCACACTCCACTTATGTGTCTCCACTCCACTCCATTTATGTCACAGTCATTTTAATTGGAAATTATTGGCTCTATTTATATGAAATTATGTGAGTAGGTGTATTCTATGAACCGCTACACAATTTTGCAGTTAAGTATATCAAATCAAATATTTTTATTCAACATAAAATGCATATCATTAATTCATCGAAAGTCAGTTAGTCTAGCACATATCAATATAGATCTATTACCTAAAATATATAAAAAATTAAAGATAGTAAATTAAAAGCAGTCCATACGTGTAACTGACGATTAAAAACATAATCGGCACCGTAAGGATCGAATGAACTTTTTTCATTTTTTTGAAATTTTTTCACGGCTGGGTCTCATTATTCGGCTCCCCACCTTGTGACGCTGTCAAGGCCGGTAGAGCCACCAGCAATACACATTAAAAATATATTAGCACATGGCAACGTTTGACCTTGCAAAATTTAGCTTTGGATAGGCGTTAAATATCATAACGACGTTTTATTTTGACTTTTTCGATTATATCATTTAGTTTTAGAGATAGGAACTCTTAAACTCATACAAATCGTGCTATCCGTCTTCAAAATTTGTAGTTCTAGAACATCAGAAGAACTTTCTTTCTCTAATGAAGAAAATAGATCATCTACAAATTTTTTCGTATTAGTTTGAATAATTACAATGAAATAAAGAAATTAAAAACTTATTTTTGCCGTAAATTTAGAGTTTCCACTATGCGAGGTGAACCACCACGCCCTTGACTGGTTTTTAATTTCATGAACACCTTTTCACTCAGGGTCATTTATTTAGAGGAAAGGGTAAGGTGATATAAAATATCTAAAAAAAAAAAGAGTACTCGATTTCAACGGTACCTTCCGGGTCTTATTATGATTATAAGCTATCCAGGGCAGCACCCGAATACAAAAAAAATCAAAACCGGTCAGAGAAGTTCAGTGAAGACAAGAATAATCATACATTTAAACTTAATTATTAACTTTTAAAGTCTACATTTAAACTTTTGTAGAAAACTATATATATATGCGAAAATATTATTAATACTCGGCATAATATAATGTACCTGAATATATTTTAAAAGTAATATACGAGCACCTCATACCCACTATAGATATGGTATTGAAAATGTCACTGTATACATTATTTTGAAACAATTTGACGGTTACATATTTATGAAGTAAAACTTGTATAGTTTCTTTTGCAAAGTATTCCGTGTACATCATTTTGAAAAATTGACAATGTATACATTTCATTGCTCGTGACTGTACACAATGTAATGTCAGATAGGCTGTTTTCCATGCATTGGTGGAGTGTGCTCGGGTCGCAGGAGAACGTAGGGCTTTTGAATTACAATTGGGAGTCCATTTAAATAGCCTTGTACATTGTATTATATCGTATCCTACATCAAAATAAGCTATTACTATGTATCGTATATTCCTTAATTTATTGAAATTAATATGATAGTGATTAATATAAATGAGGAACTAAGGGGTTGGCATAGTCTCTAAGAGATGCTAAGCGACTAAAGCCTTTTAGGTTCCATAGTCAAATGGCAAAAACGGAACCCTTATAGTTTCGTCATGTCCGTCTGTCTGTCCGTCCGTCTAACTTTTGAATTACGGGATTTACAATTCGAGAAAAAATTGAGGTTGTAGAACATCAAATGAACTTTCAACCACATTTAGTTTGAAGGTTAGGTTTACAAATTTTAGAGATATGGAAATTGTTCCTATAACTTTGTTTTTCATATTACTTTTAATAATTACTATGAAATTACCAACTTAATTTTGCGGTCGATTTTAATTCGTCATTATTTTTAACGCTCTAATATTCTTCATCAAGCTGCAGAACCCTTTAGTTTCAACTGTGCGTGGTCCATAACGCCAAGTGCAGTGATAATTATTTTATTTTATATTTCAAAAAAAAATTACTTCACAGACAACGAAGCTATAGGTTAAAAGTCGAAAACAAAATATTTAGACGAATTCCTGACCTCTTCCTAGAAAAATACCCAAACCTATTGTCGTTTATTTTCCACTTCAAATTCTTGAATTTAAGCAAGCTTACACCTAACAAAACTGTATACTTCTAAGCTAACCGGCTTATATTACTGTTTTCGGTAAACAGGGCCGTGGGATCGAATTTACTGGAACAACATCTGTTCTGGAATCCCTAGATTTCACAAATTTCTGCTTACGAAGCTCTCTAGATTCTATCCAGATTTATTTATTCTATACTGTAGTAAAGTCTTGATTTTTTCAGCACGAATGGGCGTTATCATACCGGAGAATTATTATCTTCGCTCAAAATATCGACGGTTTATATATTTTTTATGTTATAAGTTGGCAAACAAGCATACGGCCCACCTGATGGTAAGTGGTTTCCGTAGCCTATGAGCGCTTGCAGCACCATTAATAGGTGCCACTCACGCTTAGCCAACCTCGAGATGTTAGTTCTTAAATCTCCTCTGCCCAGTAATTTCACTAGCGTACAGTGCTCTTCAAACCGGAACACAGTAATGCCTAAGCATTACTATTTGGCGGCAGAATATTTAACACTGCGGTGGTACCTACCTAGCCGGCCTCTCGCAACAAAAGACCTACCACCAGTGTGACTGATTGCACTGGTGGAATAATCTCTGCTGTGACAGAGGTTATCCCAACAGTGGACGATGGGGTCGTCACATCCCGACGCCGGGATACGTTTTAGCATCTGTAACGTTAAATGCTTTCCTCATATCTCTGTCCACTTCTTCTCTTAACCCTCATCCCAGATGTCAGCGGTTGAGTTATTAGCATGACCTGGTAGCGGAGTCAGTAAATGTATTTTCCAGAGCTAAATAAATAAATAAACAATACACACTCAACAGCCTCCATTAGGATAGTTATATCCTGTGTCGGGGACCGGAAACCTTCACAATGACAAGGACAAATACACCCAGACCGGAAAATATGCTTGCATGGTCAATACAAACATATTATGCTACGAGCGGGAATCGAACCCGCGACCTGTGGCGTTTAAGGCAGGTTCGCTACCGTTGCGCCACAACGTCGTCAACGTCGTCAATGAAAAAGGACATAAGATTTAGGATATGACGAGAGGAAAAGGAAGGTGATATTTGATGAGGGCTTGGGAATTAGGGGTTAATTTTTATTAAGAGACGCTCATAATGTGCGCTCACTGATTGACAAACGATCGGAAGGTTACGCAGCTTTAGCCGCACTCTGTTACTAGATGGGTTTTTTTTTTTTTTTTTTTATGTTAGAAGTTGGCAAACAAGCATACGGCCCACCTGATGGTAAGTGGATGCCGTAGCCTATGAGAGCTTGCAGCACCAGAAGTAGGTGCCACTCACGCGTTGCCAACCTCGAGATATTAGTTCTTAAATCTCGTTCGCCCAGTAATTTCACTAGCGTACAATGCCCTTCAAACCGGAACACAGTAGTGCCTAAGCACTACTATTTGGCGGCAGAATATTGGACATTGCGGTGGTACCTACCTAGCCGGCCTCTTGCAACAAAAGACCTACCACCAGTGTGACTGATTGCACTGGTGGAATAATCTCTGTTGTGACAGAGGTTATCCCAACAGCGGGCGATGGGGTCGTCACATCCCGACGCCTGATCGCAAATCGCACGGGTGATCGCAAAGCCGTATTTCAACTAAACGTCTCCTTGCTACATAAAGTCGGTACCGGCTATTACCAGTTTAACAATAGTCAAAAAGTCAAATCACATCATCGTCATAATATGTGTAAATTGACAATCATAATCGTTACGAATATAATCGCATCGAAATAATGTTACCGGCTCGATACAACACCAGCTTCTTATGTAGAAACGGTCCTCCCATAATATTTCTAATGTTTGTGACGTTTGAACCTACGTCTTTCTTAATTTTAAACTATATTCTTACAGATTTCGCTATTCAACTCTAAAATGTGTATCTGTACACCGCTGTACAAATTCACCTCAAAAATACAAGAATGGAACTCGCGACCGTATAGGGTCGGCTCAAATGTACGGGCGACCTGACCAACTCTGACCACTAAGCACTCTTTAAACCACTCTTTAAGAAGAAGATTTTCATTATCTTGGTTTAGACGTGAAAGGGGTATAGTTTTTCCTTTGTAATAGGTTTCTTAGATAATATCGACAGGTCTATTTATTTGACGTCATTGTTAAAAAGAATAAATAAAATTGAATTGTTGAGATTAATATTCTTGAAAACGACAAGACCTTTCAAAGACAACAGTCGGTTACGAGATCTGAAAGTGATGTTATTAAAAAGGATTTCTCATGGTATTGACATTGGCAGAAGTAGGAACTATTGGCTCAATTTTAAAAACTCAGATCACTAAAAAGCAAGTAAGGTTTTTACTCAAAACATAAGGGATAATTACTGTATTTATATTGATTTCTAATCTTAATGCTGTGGGCGGGTGTTGCGTCATAGGAAAAACATCTATCCTCAAGCGTTTTTTTTTCTATATATTATGGGTAAAAAAATTTTTTTACTTGATTACCGAAGGAGGGTAATCTATCTTTATAAAATGTTGGCAAAATTTGTAATAGGCACCATATTATGTTATATTTATATACAGATACAACATAAAAATTGCCTCAATAGCTCAACGGTAAAAGGGCCGACTTCGTTCCGTTAACGCGAGAGTCGAGGGTTCGATCCTGACCCCCTTGGGCTATTGTTGTACCCACTCCTAGCGCAAGCTTCGAGCTTATTTGGAGGGGCAATAGGAATATTAGTAATGCCTTGAAAAAGCATTGCTAATATTCTTTTAAAAAGAAAACGAAAAAGAAAAAAATCCGTTTTATTTAAAAAATATAATGTCTACTTATGTTAGGTTCATGTTAGGATGTTTAATTTATCCAAAAAGTAATTAGTGTACAAGATTTCATAGAAGTGCAGCAAATAAAATTTTTACTAACCATTGAGGCAATCTTCTGATTATTTTCCTTTATAACCCTTTAAAAACTTTAATGGACGCTTAGCGACGGTTTTTATCGACATTTTCAACAGTTAATTAAAAAGTGCTATAAACTCGTATATCTTTATTACATACCATTTTTTTCTTAATCAAGCAGATTAATGACAGAATGTGTATATGTATGGGTTATTTGAATATTTGAATTTTCTCAAAACACACACAATTTTCGCACAATTAGATAATGGCCCAAACATTTCTCAATGTTACTGAAAAAGGTACGTTTTTTTGTAAAAACACGGGTCGAGAGTCAGCAAAAGATACTATTTACATTTAAGTATTTATCCTCGTGGACATGATTTGTACAGTTATAATTATTTGTCAATATAATTATTATTGAATTGTAAATGTGTTATAATATGATATAAATAAATAAACGCTACACACTCAACGGCCCCCATTAAGATAGTTATATCCTGTGTCGGGGTCTGGAAACATTCTCAATGACACGGACAAACACACCCAGACAGGAAAACATGCTTGTATGGTCAATACAAACATCTGTTGTTCTGAGCGGGAATCGGCAGGTTCGCTACCGCTGCGCCACAACATCGTCGCTGGTTGTAAAATATTTGTTGTAAATAAAGTATTGTAAAAACTATTTTTTTTTTTTATGTTAGAAGTTGGCAAACAAGCATACGGACCACCTAATGGTAAGTGGTTGCCGTAGCCTATGAGCGCCTGCAGCACCATTAGTAGGTGCCACTCACGCGTTGCCAACCTCGAGATATTAGTTCTTAAATCTCGTCCGCCCAGTAATTTCACTAGCGTACAGTGCCCTTCAAACCGGAACACAGTAATGCCCAAGCACTACTATTTGGCGGCAGAATATTTGACACTGCGGTGGTACCTACCTAGCCGGCCTCTTGCAACAAAAGACCTACCACCAGTGTGACTGATTGCACTGGTGGAATAATCTCTGCTGTGACAGAGGTTATCCCAACAGCGGGCGATGGGGTCGTCACATCCCGACCCCGGTAAAATTTACATTTATTTCACACAAATTACCCAATCCATTATAGTACAGCTTACAAATAGTAAAATTCATGGAGTAATATATTAGAGTAAAAATACTCCACAACGAGCGAACGTGTAACGAACAACGCTCTTGGGATTTCACTAGACGAAAACTCAGGAAGAGCTCTGAATTTGCATAGTTCGCATTTCTACGTTACTAAATTTCACGCGCGACTTGACGATCTTTGTGTAACAGTAGCGAGTCGAAAACTAGTCACCGGTTCTACCGGTTAGTTATTCTTATTTGTAATAAAATTTTGTAGGTACTGTTGCATTTCTTGCAATGACTGAGAACGCCGGAGGCCCAATCTCCCACCACCTCTGCCCTTCCTTTTTTTCCGTTCTCATCCTGATAAAATCTGAGTCGATTTACTATGAGAATTCAATTAGATCGAAATTTAATTTTTATTGAAAGTCAATGGGAAGCCTGCGGGCTTTAGGTTAGCTGGACAGCTAAATTGTAATTCAAATGTCCAATCTCTCACCCCTGTTCCCATTTTTCCCCTCTCATCCCTCCCTCCTGTTCCTTGGGTTGGCAATGCACTTGTGATACTTCAAGTATCGCAAGCGTTCATAGGTTGCGGTGACTGCTTACCATCAGGCGGACCGTATGCTTGTTTGCCAACCGTTATGATATATGTTCCTAGTTATGACATTATTTATTATTCTTCTTAGCATTTTTTCCATTTAAGGGTTTGCTTATTACTCTTATCCGGATTTGACCAGTTGCTAGCTTCTACACAGAGCGATTGCCATCTGACCCCCGTAAGCCTAAGTGCGAACCGAGTTACTCATTGCATATGAGCAAATTCCGAAGCCGCGACCTGTGGCGCTTAAGGCAGGTTCGCTACCGCTTGCGCCACAACGTCGTCGAAATTAGATATAATTAGCTTTTCGTTTCAATTTTATTAAACTAGTTTATTTAGAGCATAAAACCGAAGTGAAACAGGATCGGGTCGCTAGGTAATTCAATAAATTGCGACTCGGGGATTTGATCAGAGTTCAGGCTCTTAATTAGTTCGTGAATGAGATCGCAGGGAATGTATCAGATAGTTGGGGCAAACGGTTCATGGCTGATACGAGCTTAAATGCGGTGGGATACATTTTAGGTTTAATATTTGCCTATAAATTAATGCTAGTTTGTAACAATTAAACAGGTTTTTATAAAATTGTATTGTACTAGATTAGATTATTTAGAGTTTTTAGAATATGTTTTTTTTTAATGTTAAAAGTTGGCAAACAAGCATACGGCCCACTTGATGGTAAGTGGTTGCCGTAGCCTATGAACGCTTGCAGCACCATTAGTAGGCGCCACTCACGCGTTGCCAACCTCGAGATAGTGGTTTATAAATCTCCTCTGCCCAGTAATTTCACTAGCATACAGTGCCTTCAAACCGGAACACAGTAATGCCTGAGCACTACTATTTGGCGGCAGAATATTTGACACTGCGGTGCTACCTATCTAGCCGGCCTCTTGTAACAAAAGACGTACCACCAGTGAAAATTGTATTAGTATTGTTTGGGTTTGACGAGTTTGAGTGTTGGTCTCTCAAACCCTACTCCTTTTCTTTTATTCCTCTCCTCCTCCAATGCTGTTTTTTCCCTATCTATTACTGTATTTTATTTCAAGAAGCTGTGGAGGTAGGACGTGAGAAATGCCTCCAACACTACGGGAGGATCCTCCAATCAGGCTGGTGATATTGCCTGGTGGACCGAAGCCCTGGGCCGCCGCCCAACGACTTACGTTGGAAAGTTACGTGAGCGTAGGAAATTCTGATAGCGCGATTTAGGTTCGTGACGCTTTGGTCGTCCATATCATAGCGTAGTATGCCCTGTAGGTGTCGTTGTAGCTTGATGCGACATAGTGACAATCTTGTATTTCTATCGAGTTACGTCGTGTTGTGTGTAGATGTCGCTACAAAGCAAAGATTGAATCGAAGATTGATCGTGATAAAAACCATTCAATGAGTTACTGTTTCACCCTCAGGGTTGCAAAGGGCAGGTGACAATCGCTCTGTGTAAAAACTAGTAACCCGTCAAATCCGTATAAGAGTATAAGCAGACCCTGGGTAAATACCGGGAATAATACTAGGAAGAAGTATAGTAAAATGTTTTAATGAACTTATTTTAAAAATAAAACTGGATTTTACAAGTCATTAAAAGAGCTAACTCAAACGAAATACAAAACAAGTCGTAACTCAAACTTTAAATTGCTTGAAAATTGCTTTGGAGGCGTTTTAATTATAACATTTCTTCAATGAAACTGTACTTGTTTTATTAAATCTCTAAAATAAATATTTTCACGGGAAAATGGTAACTTTAAATTACTCTAAATGTAATAGTTATTAGGAGGTATAATCCGCGGTTTCACCCACGAGATTTTTTTTTTTTTGAATATTTATTTATTTAGAATATTTTTCTTTCCACCCTTACTACCTCGATGTCTGGAAAACCACAACAGCACGATTTAGATGAAATTTTCTTCATCGCACAACCACTCTGTGGAACAAACTTTCGAGAGAAGAGCCTATTCTTTCCTTAAAGATCGTCAACGTAAGTACATATTATTATAACTAACTGACTAACTATGGCATCAATTCCATCGCGAACAAAGAAGTTTGCCAACTCTTTTCTTTGTCGCAGGTAAAAAAAATGGAATTCTTTACCGGCACACGTGTTCCCTCATTCTTACAACCTTCAAACGAGGCGTGAAGAGGCACCTTGCGGGTAGGCAGGGCGAGGATGGCTAGTACAGTTCGCCTTCTGCAACCATATTAGCCACCTTCGCGTGTGGACTCTACTTCCACTTACCATCAGGTGGAGTAGAGTCATTTGCCCTCCGGCGTTATTTAAAAAAAAAAATAATATTAATTTGTCACTGACCGACACACGTAATGGCGACCACAGAAAATCAGTGTTGGGTATGTTTACCCAACAAATGCTGAATGGTAGCCATTTTGGAACACAGCACGGTAGTATTTTATTTTTAATAGCTTATGTTTACTTTTTTTTTTTAAACTTATTTTTTAACTTTTGTTTTATAGTTCATTTTTATTATTATTTGTTTTTTTTTATATTTGTATTTTTTTGTTTTAAATTGTACTCAGCTGTGTTTCCTATAAACTTGTTCTTTCTTTCAACGCACCTATGAGCGCGCGTGATATTTAAATTATCACATGCGCATTGCCAACCCAAGGATCAGGAAGGAAGGGATGATAAGGGAAAAAAAGGAAGGGAACAGATGAGCTAGACACTCTCACATATGAAACGCAACAGTACTCTGTTACTTTACGCTGATTTTCTGTGAGAAGGTGGTACTTTCCCGGTCGAGCCGGCTCAAAAAACTTTTGCTGATGGTCTCTAGAAAAAGCTTTATAGCTTTTTGTTAGCTATTACTTGAATACCAATAGCGGTCATTGACTTTTAAAAGTGTGGTAACCTTAAAGTCGAGTTTTACGATGGAAATATTTTGTTACTCAATTATTTATACGAATACAAACTCTTGATGAGTTTCTACTAAGTCTGTTTCACGCGGCTTCCACTCTTCGAACTAACGAACTTTCTCAAAACCACCACTAAGCATAATAATGCTCGAAACAAGGGAAACAAGTCACAAGCGATTCCTTTACTAGGATTATTATCCTAACAATATTTTGTTATGGGGTTCGAAGATTTGGATTAAAACACCTGATGACTTCAAAAGAGACTCTAATTAGATCTTTAAGATCACAGGACAGAACTTCACAAATCACAGGTCAATCGTTATCCAGGAGGATAGCCGAGGTTACTAGTTTCCGCACTTGATCACTTGTATCGCTTGAAGTTTCTTTGTTCGTTGCTCAGAGCTGAATGAATCACTCGATGCGCCGAGCCGGTTATATAGTGCGGAACACAGTTTCGAGAAAGTTCCATCCATGGAATGTTATGCGGTACTTTTCGAGAACGCATCTTTCTAGAAGTTACGAAACGCGTTACGAAGGAAACAACAGAGAGTCGTTTTCAAACCTTATGCCCCTGATAATAAGATTCGCCGTACCAATATAAATAACAGTTACACAGTTAACGGGCCCCATTAGGATAGTGCTATCCTGTGTCGGGGGCCAGGAAACTCATACAAGGACAAGGACAAACAGACTAGACCGGTGTGCCAAACCTGCCTGCATGGTCAATATAAACGTCTGCTCCGAGTGGCAATCGAACCCGCGACCTGTGGCGCTTAAGACAGGTTCGCAACCACTACGCCACAACATCGTCATATAATTAAATAAAGGATAATATAAATAAAGTTAAATTTTAGTAACCCTAAGCGCACTTGGGAAATCTAGAACTTGGAGAATTACTCTTGAGAACAGTGATAGATTTTCAGATGAAAATTCTTGTATAATTTGATTACAAGATTTTTTTTTCATTTCGATGAAATTTTTATGTTAATTATTTACCATAAATCTTTGAAATATAGTCGAAAGTATTTTTATATTAAACAAGCTGTGCCCGCGTCTCCATTCGCGTTATGGAGTTTTTTTTATGATAAGATAAAAAGTATCATATAATTATGTTAATCCAGGTAATAAGCTATGTTTGTACCAAATTTCATCCAAATCTGTTTAGTAATTTTTTCGTGATAGAGTAACAAACATCCATCCATACATCGATGTCTGGAAATCCACAACAGCGCGATTTAGAAGACATTTTCTTCCTCGCACAACCACTCTGTGGAACCAACTTCCGCCGGCGGTCTTTCCGAACCGATACGACTTGGGAACCTTCAAGAGAAGAGCCTATTCTTTCCTTAAAGGTCGGCAACGCGCCTGCATGCCTTCTGGTGTTGCAGATGTTCATGGGCGGCGGTGATCACTTAACATCAGGTGAGCCTCCTGCCCGTTTGCCCCCTATTACATAAAAAAAAAAAAAAAACATCTTCACAAACTTTCACATTTATAATATTAATACTAGTAGGATTCGAACATTTTGTTTGTGGCAGTAACTTTTATTGTTTTTGAAACTGATGACTCGACTGGGGAAGGACTACTCTTCAAAAGATTATTATCACCGTAAAGTAACAGTATTCGTATATTTCGTTTCGTTTTATCAATATATTCACGGTCCCCGCCTAGTGATGTTGTCAAGGGTACCATCCCAATCCTTAATATATTGACTATATACGCCATTCCAAAACTTTAATGAAATTTGGTACATCACTAATACCCTGTCCCTATGTATGCTTAAATGTTTAAAACGGATTTTGATGCGGTTTTTTAATAGATAGAGTGATTAAAGAGGAAGGTTTATATGTATAATAACATCTATTAAATAGTGGAGAAAAAAAAATTGAGGTTTCTACTGTGATGTCGTAAATAATTACATTTAACGCTTCAGGGCCACGGGCAGTAATGAATGAATCAAAACTACTGGATCGATTTTAATCATTTTTTCAGTGAATGACATAGGCTATATATTTTATAGCCGTATAAGCCGGAGCGGGCCGCTAGTAATTGTATATAGTCTAGAGCCTCAGAAAGAACATAGGCTACTTTTTAATGCGAAAGGGTTGTAAGGGGCTGAAAGGGAGGGATGAAAAGTGGGATGAAAAGTTGTATGGAAGTATCGTAATTTTTATAGCTTGAAACTTATTTTTTAGGCTGTTGATTCGATATAAATAAATATAGCATTCAAAGTTTTGAAAATGGGGGGATTTCAGAGTTTGTATTAAAATCGCTATTCACGCGGGCGAAGCCGTCGGTAGAAGCTAGTACACATTATAAAATAGATCAAAAAATTTTAGACCAAATTGATTGATTTATAGACAAAATCTCGGTGAAAATGTAGGGTGATTTTGTGTTGCACAAGCAAACCTTGTTTGCCCTTTTAGTTAAATAAAAAGTTCTTACCTTAGACCAATTGTCTTCGGTTAAATTTACTCAGTAGATAAACGAAGGATTCAAAAGCATACTCTTCAGAATTTGTATAACTTTTATCAAATGCTTATTTTGGCTAATTAATGTTTGAAATATTTTAATTTTAATTAGTTTTTGTAAATATTTACAAAGATGTGAAACTTCTAGCATACCGTCCGCCTGATGTTAAGTAGTAACCGCAACCTATTAACACTTGTGATACTTGAAGTATCACATACACGTTGCCAACCCAAGGAACAGGAGGAAAGGGATGAGAAGGGAAAAAAGGAAACGAACTAAAGAGGTGGGAGATTGGGCCTCCGGCATTCTCAATCATCGACTTTGAAACGTAACAGTACCTACTGATACTGTTATTTTACGCCGATTTTCTGTGAAAGGGTAGTACTTCCCCGGTCGAACCGGCTCATAGCCGTGGTTCCGTCTCGCAGGAGGCAAACTGCAGACGACTATAGACGATGACCTCTTTTCCCTGACTGTTTACCATCAGGCGAACCGTATATGCTTGTATGCCAACCGTCATGAAATAATAAAAAAACTTTTTCACAATTTTTTTATACTGTCATGGCTTTATTTATAACTTTCATATACATACAATAAAAAGCCTTAAACATTTTAATGAATGTAAACGAAAGCGAACAATACAGCTATATCGAAAAAAAACCATATACATAGATTGTAGCGTATTTATGTAGTAAACGGTTTTGTGAAGACCGAGGATGAGTACATTTTCGTGTATTGGTGGGATTAGTCCCGGATTTATAAAGAAGAATGAAATATATACAACGCTTATTTTAGACATACGCTTTGACAAAAGATTGAGTACACAATAGGACTGTGAAAAAATATTTCTGTAAAAATAATTAATTTAATGAATAAATCGAGTTTATTTTTGAGTTTATTTAGCATGAACGATTTGATTAATTTTGTCAAATAATGTCATCTTTATATTATTTTTAATAATCGTATAATGTTTTTTTTTTAATATGACGAAGTTGGCAAGCAAGCCTACGATCCACCAGATGGTAAGCGGTTGTCGTAGCCTATGAGTGCTTGCAAATCCATACATTTGTAGGTGTCACTCACGCGTTGCCAATCTCGTGATATTGGCTCTTAAATATGATTTGTCCAGTAATTTCACTATCTACAGACCTGACCTGACCTTCACAACAAATCACAGTATATTGCTTTAGGGTACAAAGTGACACTAGTGGTAACTAACTACCCAACCGCTTGCAATAAAAGGCCTACCACCACTAAAATCGCTTACAAACAATTTCTTCATCCTAGCATTATTCCCGGTATTTTATGTACCTAGGGTCTGCTTATTACTCTTATCCAGATTTGACAGGTTACTAGTTTTTACACGGAGCGATTGCCATATGACCTCCGCAACCCTATGGGCGAACCAGTAACTTATTGGATAAGAGCAATTTACTTATCAAGAGTTAACGCTTATTATCAGATGTTATTGATAATAACCGGGACCGACAGCTTAACCTGCTCTCCGAGGCACGGTGGGGAGACCCACACGGACAAACGCCCAGACTAAGAGAGAAATTTTAACAAACACCTGCCCGAGCGGGAATCGAACCCGCAACCGTCGAGACTAAAGGCAGACTCGCTACCCACAATGCCACAACGGTGTCAAACAATTTATCCGGCATTATGTAGAATCATGGCGGCCTTACAGGAAGCGCGGTGGGGACTACCGTGTATAGATGTCATATTTTTAGCTGTAAATTGTTCAAAACATTTACTTTTAAAACAATGCAGGCCATTAACGAGTGAATAAATTTTTCACCGCCATTTTTATCCTGTTGTGTATTTTTTTATATCTCACCTATTTTACAGGTGTTTATAAAGCCGCTGTAAAACAGCTTATTATTTTGGTGTTTTAAAGCCTTTTTTCATATGACAGTGGCATTTTTATTATTATTACAAAGTGTATAGCCCGTCTTTGTGAAACATGGACCATGTATATCGTATAATTCATCTCAAGAACCAAGGAGGAAAGAGGGAAAAAGTAGAAAAAAGACGGTAAAATTGAAGGTGGAAATTCTGGCTATTTGCATTTGCGTATCGAAAGAAATGCAATAATACAGATACTATTCACATGTCGAAACTAGAGTCTAATAAGTTAAAAATAAGTTTTTAAATATACCTTTACAATAACAAATAAATATTATATATAATATAATATACAACAATAACTAGAACCCATTTTCTAAGTTTATTGCCTGCTTTATATAATAGAAAACTAGGTAATCCAGTATTTATGGGTATCTGCATTCTCACAAGATGTGAAGTCACTAAGCCGGATTCAGACCTCGGTCGCTCGGTTGCGGGATAGAAAGAAAATATCAGAATATTAACATTTTAAGTGGAAGCATTTCATGTAATAGAAATTTTAAAAAGGATTTCCAGTTTATCTGCACTGAGAAATCTTTAGAAATAAAATGTTGTTATTATTTATGTATGGTTCATTGAATGTTAAAACTGATTTTATACATTTATTGTAGAACAGAAGGAAGTAAATAATTAAGGTAAAATTTGGTAGGTTTTGCGTTATCTTTGATAGTTCTAAACCTTTTTACCTTTTTTTAAGCACTACTATTTGGCGGCAGAATATTGGACACTGCGGTCCCTACCTAGCCGGCCTCTTGCAACAAAAGACCTACCACCAGTGTGACTGATTGCACTGGTGGAATAATCTCTGTTGTGACAGAGGTTATCCCAACAGCGGGCGATGGGGTCGTCACATCCCGACGCCTTTAAATTAATCATATCTCTATAATATAATGAGATTTTTTTTCCATATTCTGAGTATTTTCTTTCAAAGGAAACTCGTCTTTCATTTCATTATCGCTATCAAAGGAAAATTATAGAAATTGCAATGAGTATTTGTAAATGAAAACTATTACTGTTTACTAGCTTTATGATCGATTTACTTTCAGATGAAAAATTATATATTTATATTTAGTTTATATTTATTTTATACAAATATTTATGTATTGTGTTTATGTATTAATGTTTAGTTTTGTATGTATACATATATTTATACGTATTACCACCTACCTTATACTTAGCATCTTTCCTAGCCCAAGGTTGTCTGAAAGAAATCGCTGATACGCGAAAAGACTGCTTGTTGTAAATTTTTTTCTTATGTGTTCTTTTTGAAGTGAAACTTCTTTAGAATCGTTGTGATGTCAAACTCGATGAAACGAAAAAATAAGTCTATAGAGACACAAATACAAAAATGTGTAGGAATAATGAGACAGAAATATAGATGCTATTTTATATTATCGGTCTTTCGGCAAATATCTGTGTGTATGTATATATATATATGTATGCGGCTGCGTATTACAACTTTTTAGTAAGAAGTCAGCGTGATATGTTATTATTTAACAGTGTTTGTGAATATTTTTATATCTTGTTACATATATTCATCTCATTCTTTTGTCGATTTACTAAAGTTTCACTTCTATCGTGTGTGAATCGCACACACACCTTTTTTGTGGCGTATAATAAAGTATAAATAAATAAAAGATACTCCATCTCTTTAGATAATATATGTAGGACTAGCATCTTCATGCAACTTCGTCTAAGGTGAGACAGTAATAAAAAGTACATTCATGGGAACTTCTGACACATATACGAGTTTAATTATGAATACTGTATTTTTTTTAGTATTTCATAGTATTTTCTATATCTGTAAATTTTCTCTCGGTCCGGGATATCAGAAGCCATTACAACGATTTTGATGACTAATCACTACATAGTATAAAACAAAGTCGCTTTCTCTGTCCCTATGTATACTTAAATCTATGCAACGGATTTCGATGTGGTTTTTTTTTAATAGATAGAGTGATTGAAGAGGGTTTATATGTATAACAGCATCCATTAAATAGTGGAAAAAAAACCTGTTATTTTTGAGGTTTCTAATGTGATGTCGTAAATAATTACATTTAACGCGTGCGGGCCACGGGCAGTAACGAATAAATCAAAACTACTGGATCGATTTTAATCATTTTTTCAGTGAATGACATAGGCTACATATTTTTTACCCGAGCGAAGCCGGAGCGAGCCGCTAGTTTTTAATATATTAGTCACATTATTATGGCTGGCATAACAGACGCTCTCAAAACCAGTAGGGCCAACAACAGCAATCACGATCAGAAAAAAAACTTCGCCGATGATGATGACTCTTCTACAATATAATAAAAAAGTCTTGTTCTGTCCTCGATTTATAGCTAAAAGAGATAAACATATAGATATCTAATATATAAAATTCTCGTGTCTCAATTTTAGTTACCATACTCCTCCGAAATCGCTTGCGCGATTTTGATAAAATTTTGTGTGTATATTCATGTCTGTTATTTTTTATATTATGTTTTGGACAACATTTATTATTTTTATTGTTTTATGATGTGGCAGTAAACATGTATACGACCATAAATCTTCATTCTTTTACCATCTACTCCTATTTTTTATATAGATATTAATAATTCAAAAAAGTCACTTCTGTTCACAATTAGACTCAGTTAGGAGGCGCTCATTTTTGTCCCAGATTTTTTCGGACCAGGATAACGTCTGCCGGGCGCGAGTATATATTTAATTATATATAGTTCCAACTTAAAAGTAATAAAAATAATTAATATGTCGTGACACTGATTTCAACTGCGTTCAGAGAGCAATTAATTTGTACGTGATTGAAATCTGAAGCGGAAGATTTGGAGCAAACGGTTGATGGCAAAATATGAGATGAAATGCGGTGAGATATTTTGAGTTTAATATTTGCAAGTGTAGGTCATGAAAGGAATAAAGATAATATTTTGAGTCATGAAAGTCATGAAAGGAATAAAGATAATATTTTAAAGGTTAAATTGTCGTTTATTTTTGGAACGAACTTCCTTATCATTGGTTGATGTATTAGAGGGACCAAACAAAAAATGATGTTCGAAAGTATTATCACGCATTTTTTTTTGGGGACTGGTGACAAGGAATAGGGTGGCATGGGTTGGGTTATACAATAAAATTGATGGTGAAAAATGAAAGTGGAAAATGAAATGAAGAATCTTCGTTCTTATCGTGGGTCCTGCGACAGGTTTTAATTATTTATTGTTTTATATTTTTCTTTCATAATAATTAAAGAACGTTTCCCGGCGTCGGGACGTGACGACCCCATCGGCCGATTGTTGGGATAACCTTTGTCATAGCAGAGATTATTCCACCAGTGCAATCAGTCACACTGGTGGTAGGTCTTTGTTGCAAGAGGCTGGCTAGGTAGGTACCACCGCAATGTCAAATATTCTACCGACAAATAGTAGTTTAAGAATTATGAGTGGCACCTACTAATGGTGCTGCAAGCGCTCATAGGCTACGGCAACCACTTACCATCAGGTGGATCTTATGCTAGTCGCCAACTTGTGAAAAAAACATATATATATATATATATATATATATATATATATATATATATATATATATATATATATATATATAAATACTTTAATTATGGAATATTTACTTATCAAGTGCTTGAGACACCTTTTCGGCGTATTGGTAACGAGTCCGCCTTTAGCCTTGACGGTTGGGGTTCTGATTGCCGCTTATATCTGTTTCGGTCTGGGCGTTTGACCTTGTGGGTAACCCCACCGTACTTTAGAGAGCACGTTAAGTTGTCGGCCCCGGTTGTTATTACATAACATCTGATAATAATAGCAGTTAACTCTTGATAAGATATATTTATAATTTACTAATATCCAATGAATTGCTGGTTCCTTCTGGCATAAAAAAAACAGAATCAACTAATTATAATTAAAGTTAGTTAAATAATTGTAACGGTTGCAAAAGCTCTAGGGATATTCATATAGTTTTTTATGTATTGAGGTTCTAGCCAACGAACTAACCAATTCTATTTAAACCACTACTAAGCATAATAATGCTAGAAGCTGATCTCTAAATGATACCTACTATCAAAAGAGCTCATGCCACTATCTACTTTCCTGCTCTTATGTCCTGTGGTCACGTCTTTTAGCCACGATGACGGTAAAAATCTTTTAGATGATTGGATATTAAAGGTTAAATATAGTAATCCCTCACGGTTTTAACCATGGATATGCTGGCTTGACTGGGTAGCTAATTCCATTATGTGTATATAGCGACCAAAGTAAATAAACAAATGTCCAGCCTGCCCCATTATAAGCGGCCACCGTAACCTATTTTCATTTTAATACCACTGACAACATGATTAGTTGCTTATAGAGGTGACAAGTGGTAGAAAAAGTAAGGGGTGTATGGTCAGACCATCGGCGCTCTCACTTTTTTTTTGAATTTCATTAATTTCTTTGTTAAAATTATGTATTAATGGTTCATAACAACTGCAACGACGTCACAAAATGGCCGAAAGTTATTCCTATTTTTTGTTTGATCGCATAGTATGTTTTCACATAATAAATAAATACACACTCTATTTCACTTAAAAATGTACAGTAATATTGTAGTGAACATATTTTAAATTCCTCTAGATAGAATGTAACCTCTAGTTCTAGCGTGTATTATCTTACGTGCATGATAAATGTGTCCCAGTCACCCGTCCCCGCAGCTCGTCGTGAAACAATTGTACCGTAGGTACAACTGTCCGGAACAGCTCGCCGGTACGCTTCCAACGGTTTTTGTTATAAATGATGCGGAGTTTAATGTTTAAGAAACATTGGTGTATTACATTTTTAATATAATTTAATCTTAGCTAAATAGTTACAAAATACCTTTTTTGCTTACCTTGATGAAAAGTTCGCTTTTAGTCCCTAGGACAAGGGATATAGGTGCCGATTCTCTTACGTTAAAACGACACTAACGAACTTATTTTACCTCCTGGTAACCCAGCAACTGTGTTTATCCCTCGTATCAGGGACTAAAAGCGGACTTTTCATACTAAGAAAAACAGTAGTACACGCACTAAGAGAGAAATGTAGGACATTGCAACCGCGATAGTCGCGATGTCAATAATCCGCGGCACAGTTTTGTACAATCCATTTTTGTCTCATTTTGACTTTATTATTGAAACTTTCCCGTCCGCCATAATCTAATACGCCATTATGGCGGAGCAAAAATAGTAAAGAAAAATTGAAGAAAATAAATATATTTTTTTAATTACTATAGCTAAATGAACGAAAAATGTGAAAATTTAATATTATATGTGTAATTATTGACAGTAATCAAAACTTACGTATGTATTTTGTTTTTTTAAATTAAATTTTTGTGATTTTTAGGGGCCGGATATTAGTGAACTTTGGGAATTTTTATAAAAAAAAATACTTATCGTATCGACCTGGGAATTTTATCCTAATATTTGAAATGATAAAAACAATTGATTTCAATAATAAAATCAAAATGAGACAAAAATGGGTTTTATAAAACACTGTGCGCGGGTGAGAATGTATTACTATTTTCCTTAAGTGCGTCATATACTGTTCGACATTGGAGTCGACAATTTATAAGTCTGTGGTATAATCTCGCCCACATTCTTAGTGGCACAGGCAGCAGCATCTTAGGCCCCGTGCGAAAGCGCATGCCCCGTGCGAGTATTCTTTTGTTTACGCATGACATTCGACATCTATACGCTTTAAGAGTTTTTGCATATTTTCCTGCTTTATTTTCTTCTCCTCTTCGTAAATTAATGTGCCTTCTTGTGCTATATTCTTTATGCTTGTATGCTAATATACTGTAAAACTATTGTGTGATTATCTGTATACTTCTGATAAATATGTGGACTCGAATATAAACATTATAACAGTAAGTGACTTTTATTTATAGTGATAGTGTTATTCATCCCACAAGTCTTTAAACTTAGTATGGCTTAGTGAAAATTTTTTGACATATTTTTAATACCTTAATCCTCAATAATAGCTCCAGGGTAGAAAAGCTGACTTCGAGCTGTTAACTCGAGAGTTGTAAGTTCGATCCTGATCTATTGTCTGTTGGGCTGGGCTATTGTCGTTCCCACACCTAGCGCAAGTTAAAGCTTATTTGGAGGAGTAATAGGTATATTAGTAATGTCTTGAAAGAAAATTGTTATTTATTTGATGATTCTGCTTTTGTTAGATATGAAATAATCAAATCATAAAAACTTATCACTTACGATTAACCCATCAACATAGAAGAACTTGTTAACATAGTGACTTTGTGGTGCGACTGTAGCGAACCTGCCTTAAGCCACAGGCCGCGGGTTTGATTCCCGCTCGGAGCAGATGTTTGTATTGACCATACAGGCGTGTTATCCGGTCTGGGTGTGTTTGCGCTTGTCATTGTGAATGTTTCCGGACCCCCGACACAGGATATAACTATTCTAATGGGGTCGTTGAGTGTGTAGCGTTTATTTATTTATTTAAAATTTGCGTATCTACTACGATCTAAAAAAAACTCTTCTTTGATAAAATTGTAGAGAAAGCTTTCTCACAAAATAATAGACAGTTACATTTCGTTCCTGTACAAAGCTGAAATAATATAAAAAGAGAAAACGCTATCAAAAACAATGCTGTGAACCATTCCTCTGTGACCAATGAAATCCTTAAAAATATGGCAAAGAGCGAAATTGAATTTAAGAAGGGATCAGTACTTAATAACGACGTCCGTATTTTTGGGTTTTGCCCGATAAGTATTTCTATCCTATTCTAAGTCTCATTTAAAATGAACATTATTATGCTTGTTTGCCACCTTTTTATGTAATAGGGGCAAACAGACAGGAGGCTCATCTTATGTTAAGCGATCATCGCCGCCCATGAGCATCTGCAACAACAGGACATGCAGGTGCGTTGCCGACCTTTGAGGAAACAATAGGCTCTTGTTTTGAAGGTTTCCACATCGAATAAGTTCGGAAAGACTATTATTAGGTTCTGTCCGTGGCTTCACCCGCGTGAATAACGATTTATAAAGCAATATAAAAATATTTTTGCCCATACAATATTTCTCAATCTAAACCCCTTTTAAGCTTTTGTCCTTTCCCAAGGTCTCGATTATCACTGTTCCAAATTTTATTAAAATCGGTTAAGCGGTTTTCGCTTGAAAGCATGATGGACAGAGATATAGCTATTTTCGCATTTATAATATAAATAGGTATTTGAAAAATTGAAAAAACTGAGTTATATATGCAGAAGTGTTGGTAAATGGCTGAAGAACATTTTTTTAAAATATTTGTAGGGTTTTAAGCTTTAAAACTTCTAAAAAAGCCATTTTTAATCATGCAATTTATGTATTATTTTAAACGTTTTGGGTTATATTATATACGAAATACGCAGTTTGTATACTTATTTTTTGTGAAAATAAGTATAAATCGCTTACATAAATCTGAAATTGCCAAAAACTTGACCATTACATAAAAAAATCATATAAAGCAAGTTGTTCAAAATCTTCAAACGCGTTTTTCTCAAAATGACATTCGTGTGGGTTGACATGGTATTGCTTATTTGCGTCCATTTATCCCTATGGACTGTTGCGTAAATGCACCAATTTTAATTTTAAAGTCATATGCCCATACAACAAACGTAAGCATACGTAACACATAAATACATAAATAATAACAGATAAAAAGGTTTATCTAAAAATATTATTAAGGAACTCTAAAAATAAAAATCTTAACAATAAAAAATAAAAGTCTGTAATAGCTACACGAAAGAGAGCTGCATTGTTTTTTCGCCCCACGGGGTAGTTTCATACCGATTTATTGAATCACTCATTGTCCCGGAGCCGGGAAAAAACTAGAAGATAAAGGATACAGTAAAACAAAACGATGGTAATAAAACTAAACGCATTCACACGTTTTTATATTGGGATATATTTTTAAGCAATACCATGTCAACCCACACGAATGTCATTTCGAGAAAAACGCGTTTGAAAATTTTGAACAACTTGCTTTACCTATATGATTTTTTTTAATGTATTGTTCAAGTTTTTGGCAATTTCAGATTTATGAAAGTTATTTTACTTATGTTCATATAAAATAAGTGTACAAACTGCATATTTTGTATATAATGTAACCCAAAACGTTTAAAAATACAAAAATTGCATGATCGAAAAAATGGCTTTTTTAGAAGTTTTTAAGCTTAAAACCCTACAAACATTAAAGAAAAATGTTCTTCAGACATTTACCAACACTTCTGCATATATAACTCAGTTTTTTTTTCAATTTTGTGGGTTGACATGGTATTGCTTATTTGCATCCATATATTAACTTGATTTAAAACAAAATAAATAAAATAAAATAAATATTTTTATATGGGCTTGCGATATTTTACATAGTAGGGGTCGAAATATGAAAATACTAGCCAGTGATATTGTCTTCGCGGGTCGTGGACTTCATATATCATAATAGTATCTGACTGACTTTAGAATGGGCGGCAGATATAAATAAAACGTTTTGGAAGTAAATAATAAATAAATATATAAACATACTCAGCGGTCCCCATTAGGATAGTTGTATCCTGTATTGGGGGTCCGAAAATATACACAATGTCAAGGGTAAATACACCCAGACCGGAACACATGCCTGTGTGGTCAATAGAAACATCTAAAGTAAATAAGGTCCCATTAGACATATCTAAATGAAATTACAAGTAAATACGTCCTATAGTAGAATTTTTAGAAAACAACGAATTGACTCATAATATACATTACATCAGTATTATTACTGTGATAATAACTACACTTGCAATATAATGTAAAATTACTCATAAAAACCTTAGTTACCTTAAAACACCTTTAGTTGAGCCATAAAAACACAACATACTTTATAGCGATAAACGGCTGTCTGGGTGAATATGAGAGCTAAATCTGATTCCGTTTAAAACAAGGGTCCATGTAATAACTCAAATAGAGCTTTGCTTTTGCCCGTGAAACAACCCTACGCAAAATGTAAACAAACTTAAGTGCTGATTCGCAATAAACGTACATGTAAATATGAGCAACATAATTATTATATAGATTTATATTGTTACCGTTTCTGTTTATTTGCTTCGTTCGAGTAGGTTCTAGAAAGATTCAGCCCCGTTACCCGGGGCTATATAAATAGGGCTCACCCTCGGGCCGTGGATGTGCAGAGTGGGGTATCTGTGCGTCCGAGATGAGCGGCCCTAAGGAGGACGGCAGTCGCTGTGGTCCCGACTGCCGTATGCGCTTGCATGGGAAGCGCTGGGGTGCTTACAATCTCGCCCCGGGAGTGAGCTCCGCTACCAACCGGAGCCATGTGATTGTCAGGTCGCGTTGGTTTGTTCTCCAAGAGTTCCCGTAACCTGACAAAAACACTGAGGTCGGCCACCGAGGAGGTTTTAATGGGTCCCCATGACGTTTCCACCTTGTCATGGAACCCCTCATAACGCGGTTGTTCCTCCCCAGGACGCCGGGTATCTGGCAGTAGATTTCCTCCCCGACAACAAAAAAAAAAGGTTCTAGAAAGATGTCTTCTCGAAAAGTGCCGTATAACATTCCGTGGACGGAACTTTCTCGAACTTTATACAAGCGGAGAAACTACAAGCGATACAAGTAACTAAGCGCGAAAACCAGTGACCTCGGCTATTCTTTTGGACTACGATTGTCCTGTGATTTGTGAAGTTCTATTGTGTGATCTAGATGATCCCAAAAAAGTCTTATTTAGAGTCATCAGGTGTTTATTTTTAAAATCCGCGCACCCCACTTCGTAACTTGTTACTGCTACACCCGACTGCGCACTCACTTGCGCGTGTGCTCATTTACTTTCAGTGGGATTGATATACAAACGCACATATACACAGCATACGGCATTTTGTTACGTGACGATTTATATGTATTAAATCGCACTACCCGTAAGCCGCGATAAATAATCATCACTACATAGTATAAAACGAAGTCGCTTTCTCTGTCCCTATGTATGCTTAAATCTTTAAAACTACGCAACGGATTTTGATGCGGTTTTTTAATAGATAGAGTGATTGAAGCGGAAGGTTTATATGTATAATAACATCCATTATATAGTGGAGAAAAAAAATTGAGGTTTCTAATGTGATGTCCTAAATAATTACATTTATCGCGTGCAAACATAAATCAAATTACTGGATTGATTTTAATCATTTTTCCAGTAAATGACGTCGGCTATATATGTTATACCCGTTAAATAATTCACAAGTCAATTGAAGTTTTTTGTTATAACATTAGCACGTCTAATCACTAAGCTACGCTACGCAGCGCTTCGCTAATGAAAACCGGTATCAGCTACTGTAATTCCAAAGCAATTACTGTCGAGTTCTGTAGCGAGAGCAAATTAAATTAATCATCTCATAAATGAGATATATTGTACTGCTAATCATTGGTTAGATCCGATGATATGTTGATAAATCCAATAAAATTATTATTTAATAATTAATTTATTGTTTTTTGAAAATACTATTTTTATTATTTTGTGAAAACATTATTTCTACATTTTAAATAGAATATTATTATTATTTTTCCATTTAGCCACGGAATCCTAATAGGGTTATATAGGGCAGATTAGGTTTCCGTGGCATTCATGAATATAATATACTAAAATCAATAACATAACAGAACATTAGCGCCTGCAATACTTGAAGCATTACATTCCTCTTGCCAATCCAAGGAGAGGGAAGAAATGAGAATGGAAAACATAAGAGATGGGAGACTGGGCCTCCGGTTCTTGCACTCAAGTAACAGTAACTACTGATGCTTTCACTTTACGCCGATTTCCTGTGAGAGGGTAGTACTTACATGGCTCTACTACTATACCTTTTTTTTTCGGAAAGTGTATTGCTACTGGCCCTACTGGCCTTGACAGCGTCACTGAGCGGGGGGCCGAGTACAGTGACTCAGCCATGAAAAATGGGCAGCCCTTACGGGGTGAGGGGTGATTAGGGTGCCTCCTGCGAAGCCGAACCACGGCTAAGAACGTCATCGGAGATGGGACTACTATACTATACTAGTAATTTATATAACAATAATAATAATAATAATAATAATAATCTTTATTTAACTTAACTTCGACGTTTTCTTCGTTCAAATTGCGTTCGTTACTGACTCATTGATCAACTACATTATCGTGACTTTCCACAACATTGCTTCTTGGTTATTAATGATATTATTTACAAAAGTATACTCTATCAGCCACATCAAAAAATATAAATATAGATACATATTATTTTTAAGCCTTGTATAACTAGTCATCAGATTCTTTAGTTGTGAATGTTTAAATTGTGGTGCCATTTTAAAAGTAGCCATAAAGCCTGCGTTCATAGGCAACACCGGCACATCAAGGGATTTTTATATGACATATCTTTGTTTTAGATACATAGACTCGGGTGAAAATGGGACAACCCTCACGGGTGAACAAATTTGATTCCATCCTTACCGAACCACGTCTAAGGACGCCATCGGAGATGAAGGCAGCGCTCCGAGCGCATTCTACAGGATGGACGTGAGAAATAAAAGACCTCGTCCTCCTGGTGAAGACGGTTTTGTGTTCAAGTCTGTGCTGTCTGTGGAGGGAGGCATTGACTTATGTAATCATATCGTCAGTGTCTTTCAGGACGTGCTTAGGATGCCTCACTTTAGTCGGTTGGTTACATGCCTAGAGGTATAGGCCTGTCTAATCAGATGATTCGGATGACGAATATAAATAAAACTTGAAATTACAACTTAAAATTAATAGATTTTATCACAATATATAGTTAGAAATTTTATTAAAGCAGCATAACAATACATCCATTTTTACCGCACTTAAATCTCACTTTTCTATAGGTACCTTTGAAAACGATCGTTGTATTAGTGATAAGACCGTCTAGCGTACACCTTTTACAGCACCTTTTGTTACCAATTTTATGTTTTCGGCTACAGCAACGTGTATTTATAACATTTATAAAGGAATTCAAGCTTTGCAAGTTTTAAAGTTAAATGTTTTAAAAACAATTTTATAATGTATCGCTGATTCCTTTAAAACATTTATAACTTAATTATTATTATTATTATTATAAGCCGCTCATTAGTGAGTTCATGTACTTTTATTAATTCACAGCGCAAATTAGAAGACATTTTCTTCCTCGCACAATCACTCTGTCGAACTTCCGCCGGAGGTCTTTCCGAACCGATACGACCTGGAGACCTTCAAGAGAAGAACGTATTCTTTCCTTAAAGGTCGGCAAAGCGCATGCCTTCTGGTGTTGCAGTTGTTGCATGGGAGGTGGTGATCGCTTAACATCAGGTAAGCCTCCTGCCCGTTTGCCCCTTCTCAAATAAAAAAAGCTAGCGTATAACAGGGCTAAGGCGACTAGTTCCCCTTCTGCAACGGTTTTAGCCACCCTCTCGTTTTGCCACTACTTCCACATACCATCAGGTGGATAAGTGTCATCTGTCACGGGCTTCATAAAAAAATATATATTTTAAAATAAGGTATAAATAAAGCACATCCGATTCAGTGATTTCGTATTTAATTATGTACTTATTATTTATAATTATATCGGATTGACCTTGATATAGGAAACACGTGTACAATTATCCAATGTATTTGGATCGAAGCAAACCGATCAAAGGACGTTTAATTAATCTCATCCCGATTTCACACACGGAGCAAGCAATTATGCCGATCTGTTACAGTAGATTCACTTGCTAGCTAAGTTAGCTTTGGATTCCACTGAGAACATCCATTGAGACTGACTATATAAATACGATAATAGAAAGTACTAATCTAAGATAATATAAATGATCGAATTGATAACAACCGAGACCGACTTTTTACAAGCCCTCTGAAACTGGGAGCTCAGTCGAAATACTACTATGCGATCACCATTCTATCGACGGACCGCGCGTATAGTTGCTTAACCTACGTTTACCGATCAGTCTCTACTAGTCGATAAATCAAACCAGAGGCCTCAAGAAGAGTATAAATGATTATCTTAATTTTTCCTATAGTAGAGGGGGGGAAAGGGCAGAAGGCTCAAACAGTCTAATGATAAAATGACGTTCGGCTTAATTCGGCTGAAGTTCGAGGTGCCAAGGCATCAACATAAGTCTGTTTAAAAATAATAGAATATCTAATACTTACATCGAAATGATCTTCACATAAAAAAAAAAGATTTTGTTTTGGGATTATCACGGTGCACTGCTTGAAACCATTTGTTTCGACGTTTGTCATCTTGGGGAGCACTTAAAACATTTTGCCAGGAGTTGTTTTTGTAGTATTAATACATAATGGTACAAAACAAGAAGATAACTTTTGAGGTTCGACTTTTTAATATAAATTTGAATATTTAACAATAACAACAAAATTAAATAAATCAATACACTGTATTTATTATTTCTCTATCAACTGCAATGAGTGAAAACTAACATTATGACATCACACGCGCTCGGGTTTGGTCGGCGTGTCTTCGGTACTAGATTCAAAAATTAATTTTTATTTTGAAATAGCTTTTGAATTATTGCGAAAAACAAAAAAAAATATAGTTTTGTTATAAAACTTATTTATGATCTTTCCATTTATCACAAAAAAATGTTCAAAACCAAATTATGTATATTTAATTAACTTATTAGACAAGTTTCGATAACTTTAAAAAATATAGCAATCTCATAGTAGACGTTGACGACGTTGTGGTGCAGCAGTAGCGAACCTGCCTGCCAGGTCGCGGGTTCGATTCCCGCTGTGACCATACAGGCCTGTGTTCCGGTCTGGGTGTGTTTGTCCTTGTCCGAAACAGAATATAATTATCCTAATGGGGCGTTGAGTGTGTAGCGTTTATTATTTATTATTATTATTGCTACTCGCAACATTGTCGCATGTAGTGGACGTGTAATAACCTAATGTAAGCTATAAGGAAAATTGCTTTTTGTTTTTATATAGGGTGTTATATATTAAGATGGAGAACTGTTTTGGTCAGTGGAAGTTTTCCATTATTTGGAAATTATAAATCGCTAATAATTACCCTGTCTATAACATAACAATAAAATTTAAAATGGGTTACAAAAATCATCAAACCAATCAGTAAACGAAGATATAACAAAAATTAAAAAATAAGTTTACAAAAATCATCAGAATCAGTAAAAATAAATTTTATCATTAATTTAACTTGAACCATATGTATAGAATTCATTATTAAATTTCATCAACCAAAAACAAATTTACATCAAATAGTCGATATCGTTATTAGATACCGGTAACAGAATATTTAATAAAGCACCACGCCATGAGTAATTTTGTGAAGCATGAAGGTTCACGACATACGTAAAAAAATAACTAAACGTGATACATTTTCAACAATATCAATATTGAACTACGGCTTGAGAATTATTGGATTATCATGTATCTACCGCGATGGTACTTTAAAGTTTTATTTCCCATTTTGGAAAATCACATTACTGATAGTGTTTTTTTCAATCCTCAACGCTTACAGTACCTATATCAAGCTTCGGAGTGGCGATGGCAAAATCAGCTTCACCTTTGAATATGCAATTGAAATGTCGTATTTAATCGGTTACATTCAATATGTCTTTGATATAATCTTTGTTTATAAGTATGGAAGGCAGTCCTACATTGACTATTTTCATCGCTACGACATAATAGATGGCATTATTCGCATGCCTTACTACATCCAAATTAGAAACAGCATCAGAAAATTGTTTATATTTTTCTGCTTTACCCTATTTGTTTCGATATTTATTGATTATTTTTCCTGGATGAGTTGTTTGACCTGGATTTCCATTAGTGCTTATATTGCTGAATACGTTTACCTGGGAATAAGAATATTAAGTATCCTTGATATGATATCAAATTGGATACAAATAAAATATCGTTTGTAAACTATTGGAGATATAGTAGAGAATTATTATATTCAAACTAATGATTTACCCGGTGTGTCCAAGGATGTGATTTACGATAAGGTTTGGAACAACTTACAAAATCAGAAGAAGTCTGATCGTTTTGATTATCAGAATGTTACTGTACATAATTTTCGTAGCTTAGTCCTTAATCTAGATAGTTGCTATATTCTTTTAAACGAGCAATGTGATTTTGTTAATATAAAGTATGGTTTTCGGGTGAGTAATATATATAAATGTTTTATTATATTAAAGAAAACAATTACTACTTCACAAGTATTTTTTTTATTCCAGACTTTGTTCAGCAACATTATCTTTCTATTGGACATGGTGCTGATGATAAATTTGGTTATAAGATTACTAATTGGAACATTGGTAAGATAATCTTACAAACTGAAGTTTTGCCTAAAATAGTAATAGAAATCAAAAACATCACATTTAAATATTACTAAATAAGACTGGTAGCTTTAGCGTTAAATTATTCTTGTTCATGAAATATTTTAACCAAAAAACAGGCTTTTCAAATGGAATTGAACGTCTTCAACGCTGGGCATACTTGTTAGCATGCTTTTATCAACTTCACTTATATAATATGTAATCCTAATGACAAAAAATAATTTATTATAAATCGATATAAAGTCAGGACAGGGAAAATGGAAATCTTCAAAATCTTATAGTGAGCTTCGCGAGTTTGAGCTCATATAGTTGGTTTTATCGAGCTCAGTAGTTTGAACGTTGCTTTTTAAAGCGTGTTTATTAGTTTTTTTTTAAACTACATACCTTTGTCAAATTTATAAAATATTTAAAAATATATAATTAATATTTTACTTTAAGGAGCTTACAAGCAGCTTCAAATACTTGCCTGCTCTTGCGTCCTTGATAACTATTTGCATCTACTCTTTAATCAGCTTCTGTCAGATGTATCATTGTGAGCAGAACTACAGACAGAACGAGAGAATCATCCGTTTTATCGATCTTGTGGTTGTTAACAAGAAAACTTGTAAGTTCTATTGTTTATTTACGCTATTTGATTGATTGGACAGATTAGGAAGCGTTTGATTTATATTTTTGGTAGTAAAGCCTTACTGTTTTCAACATGATGGGCTGGCTTGGCCGGGGAAGAGCTACTCTCGCACAGGATATTGACGTCAAGTAACAGTATGTACGTACGTACGTACTTTTGCGTTTTTGCCGATTAGTGGAAGCTCCAGAAGTTCAAAACCCGTACCCTTTCCTATTTTTCCTTTTATTTTTCTTCCTTGTTCGCTCGTTCCCTTGGGTCATTATATAACTGGTATTATAAGCATCCAAAAAGAAAGCTACGATGACCACTTACCATCAGAAGGTCAGTTAACACTTTCGTAGTGTAAAAACTTTTATTTCTGTTAAGAAATTCTTACGTATTTAGGCAAATATTTTTAAATACTTTGTTCTAGGACCGCATTCCTTTATTTTTATAATTCAAGTTCTTTGCTTTAAAATGTTTTATATTCTTTTTGTTGTAGCAAATGAAATACACGAAGCTTTAAAGGAACTGAAACTTATGATAATATCAAGGCCGATCAACTTTCATGCCCTTAACTTCTACCGCCTGGATTACGCTGCTTTGCTCTCCATGTCATCAGCTATAGTAACATACACAATTATATTATTACAGAATATGAAATAATTGATATAGAAGACTTACTATATATTATAGATAGGCAAAATGTCCAAAGGCTCGTACTCCTACGCAAACTCGACACAACTATAAATTAAGTTACTCTCAAGTTCGAACATAGCCCAATAAGATAGTGTGTGAAGCTTGCAACAACGTTAAATCTCATTAGCGTTTGACTAACTTCATTATTTTGAATTTATCTAGGTGGACCAGATTCTCTTTGGATTTAAGTATCAATTTTCCAAAACCAATTTAGGGATAGCGGCACCGTTAAATAGGGCTATAAAAACTATAATTGCATTTTTAGGGATTCCACGAAATGTTTTAAAAATAAGATTAAAAGATAGCACGATCACTGATCATTATGTTTTATACTGTTTGTTATATTTCCTTTAATTTTTTTTTTTTTTATATTTCGAAGTATTAGATTATAGGTTACATTTTTGTTTAAATTTTTGTTTGTTTTTGGTTTAGTTTTAGATGAGTGCATGATTTAAGTAAAAGCAGTCTGATTTTTTTTTTTTATACATGCTGAGTTAGCCTTTAAGTGTGGTATACTATGTAAAATGGGTTTCATAAGTATTTAAAGGGTAAATTTAACACTGTATATCATGTTGGCTTCCTATGAAATAAATAAATAAATAAATTCTGACATTTCGTCTGATAGGTATAGCACAATATGAGTGAAATGATTTATCACAAAACGCACTTTGTTGCCATATTTTAATGGATAAATTTATTATATTTAGCTAGTCTAGAAATTCTTAAGCTATTTTCTTTGCACTTAAATAGACTTTTTCGCAGTACAGTAAATTAAAAAAGTTCGAAGGAGAGCATTTGACACCACTAATTGCACTTGATGTTCGCTAATGTCAACATTTATCTCACTAATTCCTTGTCGAAAATTGCCGCATAACATTCCGTGGACGGAATTTTCTCGAAGCCGTGTTCTGCACTATATAAGCGGCCCGGCGCGTCGACTTCATTTAGTTCTAAGCGACGAGCGAAGAAACTACAAGCGATACAAGTGATCAAGTGCGATAACTAGTGTGGGATTTGGACCTGAAATTTTTGAAATTCTGTTCTGTGATATTGTAGAGTTAATTAAAGTCTCATTTAGAGCCATCAGGTTTTTTAATCTATATCTTCGAACCCTAGCTCGAAACAATATTATTGGTAAGCATACCCATGAGAGCAACATAGTCACCTCATATGCTCATAAAATGAGATTTAAAAAATTAAAAAAAGGTTTTGTAATCCAAATTAATTATAAAATAAAGTTTTTAAAATGTAGTTGTAATTATGACATCAATATAATTAAATCTCAGAGAGTTCATGACTCCATCTTCAAATAGGAATATCCTTGTTGTGGGGCACTTTGTATGGTTAGCGAAGTATTTGTCGTTTTAATTATTATGAAGCGGAGGGGGAGGGGGCATTTATTAATATTAGCCTGTTATGAAATTAATAATTAATACATTTTATTAAAAGAGTCATCGTCGTTACGCTAAGTAGAGAATGTATAATTTATACATACAAGGAAATACATACAAAATGTATAAATAATGTACTTAATATAACATTGTAATACACTATGAATACTCTTTGACATTACATTTATTGATTTATTTATGAATACAAATTATATATTGAAACAGGTTGACCCATTTTAACACGACTTTCACAGGCAGATATAATTTAAGCTACTTGAGTTTTAAATAAATAATTAAGGTTCCATGCAATAAAGAAAAATCGATACACTTCGTGATCCTTGCCTGCTAGATAAAAAACTACATAGTATATGAAACTAAGCTAGCTCTATCTCTAACACTGACTTTATTATATGCATTTTCAGCGAGCTAAGAGAGACGTGTTCTTTCATCATTTAGATAAGACAATAGTTTTGATAGGATGTAGTATTTAGATATTGGTATGAAGACAATGTATTTGATCAAGCATCTTACTAAGACTCCTCTATGCTTTTTTATGTTCATCTTCCTCTTATCGAGTGGTTAGTGGCCAACCTAGTGTCTGAGTTGTTCAGTTCGCCCGTATACGGACAGGCCTCTAACTTGACTTTTCGACTATTATCAAATTAATACTAGCCGGGACCGACTTTTGACGTGCCTTCCGAAGTACGGAGACGCTCAGTTGAAATACCACAATGCGGTCACCCGTTGACTGAACGTGCCTAAAGTTGCCTACCACACCGATGGTTTACCGATCAGTGAACGCACCTGGCTATGAGCATTTTCTATGTTACTAAGTTACCAAGACAGCATACAATCCACCTGAATTGATGGTAAACGGTCGTAGCTTATGATCGCTTGCAAAACCATTACTTAAAGGTGTCACCCACGCGTTGCCAACATCCGAGATATTGGTTCTTAAATCTGCGCCCCAATCATTTTACTAGCTATAGTGTCCTTCAAACCGAAACACGATAATGCAAAATACACTATTGCTTTGCGGTAGAATATCTGACAGTGTAGTGGCTACCTAGCCAGCCTTGTGATAAAAGGCCTACCCACCTAGATGTTATTTTTTTTAATTGAACCTGGGGAGCACATGCCTCTAATATATATGATGGTAAGTGCAGTCCAAACACGAAGTTGGCTAATACAGTTACACAAGCCGACCTTGACCTTGCCTTTGACAAAACTTTAAACAGTGTTAATGCTTTAAAGCGTTTTTATCTATCCTATTATATGTGACCTACGTATACTCTTAATGTTCTTTCATCTTACCACCGTTTTGGCCTTGACATTTCCGGGATAATTAGTGGCTTTCATGGATTATCTTAAGATTCATTTCATCTCTTTATCGCGGGGCAGGCGACTGCTAATTAACAAGTCACCGAAGGCAACGCTTTGATATTATATGGGATCCCTTTCATTCATACTAAAGTTAATATTAAGTTAATAAACATTTTTAAATTAATTTCATAATTTTTCAAATATTTACTAAATAAATTTTGTATGAACTATTAAATTATTTGTGTTTCGTGTCTATGGTAACATTGTTTTTGCTGGTTTTTCACTAGCTTCTGCCCGCGGCTTCGCCCACTTGAATAACGTTTTGCTATCATCCCCTATTTCCTATTGTTATTTTACACCCTTGAGAGTTAAACTTTTACAAACTTTGAATGTCATATTTATTTATAATCGAAACAGCATCCTAAAAAATAAGTTTCAAACTTTAAAAATGACGAAACTTCTATACACCTTTTCATCCCCCCTTTCAACCCTTTACAACCCCATTTTTCGCATTAAAAAGTTTCCCAGCCTCTGACTAACTATTTAACAAATTTCATTTAAATCAGTTACTGAACCGAAACTACTGAGTTTTGGGGTGAAAGCGCTTGTTTGGAAAGCAATCACTGCAAGGCAAGTTCATAATAATGTCGAACTGATCATTGTAGGTTGTCGACTGTAAACTGGAGACTGAAGACTGAAGGATGATGTGAAAGGCTTTCCAAGCGTTCATAGGCTACGATAACCGCTTATTATCAAGTGCAAGGTATGCTTCCTTGCCAACTTAGTCACATATAAAAACTGTTAACTATGTTGACATAGAAAGATAAATATTACAAGATATATTTTACAAGAACAACAAATAAGCTTAAGTTTAATAAGTAACAAGACAATACAAACGCCAAGTCTTAGTTAAATAGCAGAATGTTTCTTGACAAACAAAACATATTATCGCGGAATATGTAGGAATTTTCGAACACACAAAGATGAAATATACAATGTTATTAACACACATAATTATTGTCTCCGTTTGAAGATAGAATACTCTAAAGCTTTAGTTAACTTGAATTTGGCTGTTTTGAAAATTGATGATTATATAATATATTTTAGACTTATTGATGATTATAATGGAAGACAATACTCTAAAGCTTTAGTTAACTTGAATTTGGCTGTTTTGAAAATTGATGATTATATAATATATTTTAGACTTATTGATGATTATAATGGAAGACAATACTCTAAAGCTTTAATTAACTTGAATTTGGCTGTTTTGAAAATTGATGATTATATCATATATTTTAGACTTATTGATGATTATAATGGAAGACAATACTCTAAAGCTTTAGTTAACTTGAATTTGGCTGTTTTGAAAATTGATGATTATATCATATATTTTAGACTTATTGATGATTATTATGGAAGACAATACTCTAAAGCTTTAGTTAACTTGAATTTGGCTGTTTTGAAAATTGATGATTATATCATATATTTTAGACTTGTTGATGATTATTATGGAAGACAATACTCTAAAGCTTTAGTTAACTTGAATTTGGCTGTTTTGAAAATTGATGATTATTTAATATATTTTAGACTTATTGATGATTATAATGGAAGACAATACTCTAAAGCTTTAGTTAACTTGAATTTGGCTGTTTTGAAAATTGATGATTATTTAATATATTTTAGACTTATTGATGATTATAATGGAAGACAATACTCTAAAGCTTTAGTTAACTTGAATTTGGCTGTTTTGAAAATTGATGATTATATCATATATTTTAGACTTATTGATGATTATTATGGAAGACAATACTCTAAAGCTTTAGTTAACTTGAATTTGGCTGTTTTGAAAATTGATGATTATATCATATATTTTAGACTTGTTGATGATTATTATGGAAGACAATACTCTAAAGCTTTAGTTAACTTCAATTTGGCTGTTTTGAAAATTGATGATTATTTAATATATTTTAGACTTATTGATGATTATAATGGAAGACAATACTCTAAAGCTTTAGTTAACTTGAATTTGGCTGTTTTGAAAATTGATGATTATTTAATATATTTTAGACTTATTGATGATTATAATGGAAGACAATACTCTAAAGCTTTAGTTAACTTGAATTTGGCTGTTTTGAAAATTGATGATTATATCATATATTTTAGACTTATTGATGATTATTATGGAAGACAATACTCTAAAGCTTTAGTTAACTTGAATTTGGCTGTTTTGAAAATTGATGATTATATCATATATTTTAGACTTGTTGATGATTATTATGGAAGACAATACTCTAAAGCTTTAGTTAACTTCAATTTGGCTGTTTTGAAAATTGATGATAATATAATAGATTTTAGACTTATTGATTATTCTAATGGAAGACAATACTCTAAAGCTTTAATTAACTTGAATTTGGCTATTTTGAAAATTGATGATAATATAATATATTTTAGACTTATTGATTATTCTAATGGAAGACAATACTCTAAAGCTTTAGTTAACTTGAATAGAATTGTTTTGAAAATTGATGATTATATCATATATTTTAGACTTATTGATGATTATAATGGAAGACAATACTCTAAAGCTTTAATTAACTTGAATTTGGCTGTTTTGAAAATTGATGATTATATCATATATTTTAGACTTGTTGATGATTATAATGGAAGACAATACTCTAAAGCTTTAATTAACTTGAATTTGGCTGTTTTGAAAATTGATGATTATATCATATATTTTAGACTTATTGATGATTATAATGGAAGACAATACTCTAAAGCTTTAATTAACTTGAATTTGGCTGTTTTGAAAATTGATGATTATATCATATATTTTAGACTTGTTGATGATTATAATGGAAGACAATACTCTAAAGCTTTAATTAACTTGAATTTGGCTATTTTGAAAATTGATGATAATATAATATATTTTAGACTTATTGATTATTCTAATGGAAGACAATACTCTAAAGCTTTAGTTAACTTGAATAGAACTGTTTTGAAAATTGATGATTATATCATATATTTTAGACTTATTGATGATTATAATGGAAGACAATACTCTAAAGCTTTAATTAACTTGAATTTGGCTATTTTGAAAATTGATGATAATATAATATATTTTAGACTTATTGATGATTATAATGGAAGACAATACGCTAAAGCTTTAGTTAACTTTAATTGGGCTGTTTTGAAAATTGATGATTATATAATATATTCTAGACTTATTGATGATTATAATGGAAGACAATACTCTAAAGCTTTAATTAACTTGAATTTGGCTATTTTGAAAATTGATGATTATATAATATATTTTAGACTTATTGATGATTATAATGGAAGACAATACGCTAAAGCTTTAGTTAACTTTAATTGGGCTGTTTTGAAAATTGATGATAATATAATAAATTTTAGACTTATTGATGATTATAATGGTAGACAATACGCTAAAGCTTTAGTTAACTTGAATTGGGCTGTTTTGAAAATTGATGATAATATAATAGATTTTAGACTTATTAATGATTATAGTGGACGAAGCGCCACGATCCCGCTTGAAACATACCGTTGTATTGACCATAGAGGCAAATGTTCCGGTCTCCGTGTGTTTCTCCATGTCCTAGTGTGTGTTTCTAGACCCCGACACAGGATATCCTAATGGCTTTGAGTGTGTAGGTTTTATTTATATTATAATATTATTGTTTATTTTATGAGCTCCTTCGAAATTTCTACTTTGTCAAATCCAAGCCAGTTTAAAAACTCTCAGAGATTGAATCGACACGGATCTAATTATCAACATTTTTAAATATATAATTTTATTACTTGTGGTAGGCATTTTATTGCAAGGGCCGTCTGACACCAATATTTTGAGGTTGGCAACGCGGGAGTGACATCTACAAATGTGTGGTGTTGCAAGCGCTCATAGTCTACGACAACCGCACACCATCAGGAGGGTCGTATGCTTGCTGGCCCAGACCGAAGCAGATCAATACAAACAAAGTCAAATTTAAATGCAGGCTCGCAACCAACACGGCACAAATGTAATATATGACTTATAATATGTATCTATAAAAATATTTTTTTAGGTTGTCACTTGTAGACTTTTGAACCAATGGCAAGGCTTACTGTTTTAGGATGGCTCGACGGGATTGGAAATATTCTCACGAATTTAGGATATTTAATTTTCCAAGAAATATGACTAGTAGGTTTTCGGTTGAAAAAATGTATTAAAAATCAGTATAAAATACGAGACCAAAAATTTTATAATAAATTATGAACGTCAACTGAATTCACGTTCAGTGAAAACGGCATCGCCAGTTCCGAGGACAATTTTTTTCCTTTTCGCAACAAATTTCGCTATAAATCCGTCCCGTCATAGGAGATCGCTCGGAAAAATATTTTCGTTATTCGACGCTAGTGACTGTGTTGATTTGCTGTTACAAATTCTTTTAAAAATCGCTATGATGTTACATGAATACAGTACTGATGAAAAATAACCCTCCAAAGCATTGAGCCCAAAGGGGTCATGACAAAACCTCGCGTGAGTGAGATTGAGTCGGCCCTTCAAGCGTATTTAAAAATTAGGTAGAAATTCCTTTTGGTCAACATGACTTCAGTTTTCAAATGAAAATACAGCTTTGTTTATCTTAAAATAATTAGCAGTCAACTGCGTGGTTGACTGCACACAGTAGAAACTAAGGGGTTCCGTTAAAAGGGCAGCTTGATGCTGGAGAATCTTTGGGGTATTAACGAATTCAAAGCGACCGCAAATATAAATTTGTAATTTTTGATAATTATTAAAAAAATATGAAAAAACAAAATGTTGTGGGAAAAACCTGTATATCTCTGAAATTTCTTAACGTATCTTCTTCAAAATAATTATCGTTGAAAGTTATTATGATGTTCTACAACCTCAAATTTTTCCACAATTTTACTTCCCATAGTACAAAAGCCCACTAAGGGTTACACACAATTTGTATAGTTTTAGGAGATAATATCTTAACAACTAATGATTTCAATTAAAAAAGTCAGAAAGAAACCACTTTACTATTTTGAAATTGACCTTTTACATTTTGAAAAATTTTATTATTTCAGTACAAAACCCTGTAGTGGTTTATAGAATACATCGATTTACCAAAACCAATAGAATTCGAGTAAAATGACTGTGACATACGGGCGGGCGAACAGACAAGAAGACGGACAGACGAACATCAGGAATCTATAAGGGTTCCATTTTTGCCATTTGCCTACGGAACTCAAAAGTTGCTTAAAAGCCTAATATGGAATTCAATTAAGGCAAAGGTACCTTCAGGTTAAGCTACCTTCTAACCTAAGTGCTAAATTATTTCTGGAAATTTTACATATACAATTTTTAAGAAATTATTTTATTGAAATTTTTATATTTAAAGGAGACTTCACTTAAAAAAAGTTCGTTTGAGATCGTAAAAATTAAACTTCATTAATATTGTTGAACTGAAGTATCGCTTGTGACGTCTTTACCGCATTATTATGCTTAGTGGCAGTTTGGAGAGAGTTTAGTTTGAGAAGTGGAAGCCGCGTGCAACAGACTTAGTGAAAATTCATTAAGACTGTATCATGTAAATATTTTACTTACGAAATATTTCTTTCTTTTTCTATTTCATGACGGTTGACAAACGGTTACGTTTGCCCAATAGTAAGCAGTCACCATAATCTATGAACATATGCGATACTTGAATCACATGCGCGTTGTTAACTCAAGGAAGGAAGAAACGGACCTTCGGCGCTTTCACTCAAGTTACGAAACCCAACAGTACTGTTCGGATTACTTTACGCCGATATTTTTACAGACGTAAATTTATATTTATTTTATAATGACAAAATGAGAAAATAATGTCCAACTTCATGCGTCTAAAACAATAAAGCTTTAGGCACGAAATGTCTTGTCTTTTGAACTTTGCTTCAGAGTCCTTGGAAAAAAAAAGTTATTATATGAATGAACTAGCGACCCGCTCTGGCTTCGCACGGGTATAAATTATATAGTCTATGTCATTCACTGAAAAAATGATTAAAATCGATCCAGTAGTTTTGATTTATTCATTACTGCCCGTGGCCCGCACGCGTTAAATGTAATTATTTACGACATCACATTAGAAACCTCAAAAAAATTTTTTTCTCCACTATTTTTATAAATATAAACCTTCTTCTTCCATCACTCTATCTATTTAAAAAAACGCATCAAAATCCGTTGCGTAGTATTAAAGATTTAAGCATACATAGGGACACAGAAAGCGACTTTGTTTTATACTATGTAGTCATTATACCCGTGGCTTGACTTGCGTAGTCCACAGAATTATTGCCTAGTTGTATTTTAGTTACTATTTATAATGTCACCTATTTAACAAAGTCACATCAAAATCGATTCAACTGCTTCGAAGATTACCGTTAATTACAAACACACAGCCAAAAAAAAAAAAAGAAAAAATTGTTTTAGTTATAAGCATTGTATTCTTCATTTTATTTGTTTAAATATGTAGACCGCGTGAAACCGCAGGCAAAGTTAGGCTAAGTATAATTATTTTGTGTACTAGAACGAGTAAAGCCGGAAAACGGATCTAGTAGGAAATCTCGTGAATATCGTGCAAAGATCCTTTGATAATTATAGCAAATAAACGAGGCCAAGCTAATGTCAGGGTTCACGTAATCTTTGAGGTTGACCGCTTTCGACGGAAATGTCATCTAAAGTGTTCATCTTGGAAGGTCATCTGTTTCAGGGCTGATGTGGTATCATGTGAAACATATTTTCTTTCACATTATGAATTAATTTATCTTAACTGATATTATAAATGCTTTTTTTTTTATTATGGATGGCGAACAAGGATACGGTCCTCCTAATGGTAAGTTGACGCAACTTATGAAACGCTTGCGATACATGAAGTATCACATGCGCGTTTGTTGGGAGCCCACAAGGTCTCAACGAGTTTCGAAGACTTAATAGCTCAACGGTAGACGGGCCGACATCGCTCCGTTAGCGTGAGAGTCGCGGGTTCGATCCTGATCGTCTTGGGCTATTGTCGTACCCACGCCTAGCGCAAGCTTACAAAAAAAGGACAACGCCCATACCGAAACAGATATTCATAAGATCGAAACAAACGGTTGCCCCGAGTAGGAATTGAACCCGCGATCAACACGCCTTAACGTTATTTCTTCTAACAATAGTTTTATGTATCTCCATTATTGCTATAATATATTATTGACTGTTCGAAAAACGCTTATTTGTAAGATACGAATATTGGTATATTACCTACGAAGATAGCGAAAAAGGTCGTGTATAAATCTGTTCAAAATGTGAAAGTTATTTAGGTAATATCTTACAAGAAATTATTCATATAGAAAAGTTATTTTTAGAAACACGTCTCTAAGCCGTGCTCCGATCTAGCAGGCAACTTTTGGACCGAATCAACTGTGAACTCAAGTGGGGGATGTTAATTTTTTATGGCCAGATCTCAATACTCTGACCGCCCAGGTGACATTTTAGGTCAGTAAGGCCAGTAGTAGTACACGTTCAGAAATAAAAGACACCTTTGTTAATTCAAAAAGTTTTTTTTTATATTACTATGTTGGGAAGCAAGGGAATAATATAGCCCAACTGATGCTAAGCGGTTGCCGTAGCTTATGAGCAACACCATTCAGCACCATTTTTAGGTGTCACCCTCGCGGTGCCAACTTCGAGATATTGGTTCTTATATCACTTTTTCCCAGTAATGTTACTGGCCCTTCAAACCTACAGTAATGCCAAAGACATTACTGCTTTGCGGTAAAATATTTGACACTGCTGTGGTACCTACCTAACCCAGTCAGTCAGGTTAGGTTATTTTTTATTATCAGGTTAGGTTAGGTTATTTATTATATTGCACTGGTGGAATAATCTCTGCTCTTACAGAGATTATCCCAACAGCGGGCTCTGGGGCTGTCACGTCCCAACGCCGGTTGAATACATTCTAGTCACTGGTAATCTGGGACAGCAACATTATTGAAACCTTTGAAAGTTGCTGCTATCAAAATATATACTGTCACAGTGAACCTTATCACCGGAGAATAAGGTACAAAATCGCTTGCTACCGTTTCTGTCTATTTGCTTCGTATAGCATATCGTGAATGGAACTTTCTCGAACCCCTGTTCCGCACTATATAAGCTGCCGGCACGTCGACTGTTTCATTCAGTTGTGAGCAACGAGTGATGAAACTACAAGCGACACAAGTGAACAAATGCGATAATTAGTGACCTCGGCTATTCTTTTGGACTACGATTGACCTGTTATTTGTAAAATTCTGTTATGTGGTGGAGAACATCCATCAGATGTTTATTTACAAATCCGGGAACCCCAGCCCGTAACAATACTATTAGTTTTTTTTACGATTAATATAATATATTTATTCTCTACGTTCGTTAAGCGAGGAGCACTGTTTGTTACACATTCATTCGTTACGAAGAATTTTCACCTGATCTATTACCCTATGAATAATAATGTAGAATTACAAAAACAGATTAATGTTTTTGTTCTCAAATGGATTTTAAAAATATCATTATAATATTATTATGAAATCGCATATTAACTGCTTACCATCAGGTGGACCGTATGCTTGTTTGCCAACTGTCATTACATAAAAAAAAGATTTTTAACCATCTTAGTAATAATAGTGACAAACAATAGCATAACTTTATGGTGTACGTTCTTACAACAAATCTACACTTAGGGACATGAAAAGTATTCAGGAAATCGGAAAAGTTTATCCTTCCGTTACATGACTCTGATCACCGGTATGGGATGTGGGGCTGCTGATATAATATTGAATCCTTGCTCTCTACTAATATTAGGGTTCCGTAGCGAAATGTACTACTAACTTTATGCAAAAAGTCAAAATGAAATTTCTTTATTATTTTTAAATACTTATCCAAAGGGACATCTCACATCACCCTCAGTTGCATTTATTGACTACTACCCTTAATTTTTATTTATTTTGAATTACACTACAAAATTGTGTAGCGGTTCATAGAATACACCTACAAATATTTACTAAATATCTTGTAGATGAAGCCAATAATTTGAGAGTTAAATAACATATGACGTAATTATAAGGGTTTGGTTTTAGCCAAAGAATAATTTAAAGTCTTATAGCATAAATATGATGTATTCAGTTAATACTAGAAATAAAAATAAGCTTCTTACCCCTTCTTTAGCTTTCGTCTGCGTAAAGTCAGTAATTTTTTAAGGGGCTAGGTATTCGCATCTTTAACAAAATTCCAGATTGGAATTCATAATTCCTTTTAACTATTAGGAAAACAAAATTCCTTATTGGAATTTTTCAAATCTGCATAAAAAATAAACTTATACAAAAAGCATATTATTTGTTAGAGGAATATTTTCCGATAAAAATGCTCGGACTCTTAATGTTGCTGGATCTCATTCAAGAACCAAATATAACAAATAATACAATTGTAAGCTTAATAATATATTTGAAAGGAGTAAGAATAGTGTTTTTTGTCAGTTCTCCTCGGTAGAATCAACCTTCCGAACGGTAGCGTTTGAGTATTCATAAGTACTTTTTAAAAGTCTACTTGAATAAAAGTAATTTTGATTTTGATAGTTTTTAGAATGAACGATATAACGTATAATTGTAACTATCACTTTTTTAGATATCAATTATTTCCGAAACGATTCAGAGACACTCGTTAAAAGTTTTAACGACTATGTGTGCCGTTTTGAGTAAGTCGTCGTTCGTTTTTTTACGGAAAAATATTTTCGGATATTTCCGGTGTAGTCGTTTTTAATGAATTCCTGATTTGAACTGTGATTTAACGTTTTAACGTTGTACAATCTTCCAGGGGATGCTATAAATTTTTGAAGTTATACTTCTTTAGGCGCGTTATGAAAAAATGATGAGAGCGAGTCACACAAAATTCACATATTGAAGCTGTCAAAGCTACAAACAAAACGGCACGCTCGTCGCCTCTGACCACTGTTTTCATATTTATCCACATGTTTCTGGTTTCTACATTCATAACACGTGTTTTGTTTCATGAAAGTGCTTTATTTTATTTTTCCAATTTAAACTGATCTTTATTGACTGTGTTGACTGTCCTCCTCCATTGACTCCACCTTGACTCCACACTGACCTTCTCCGTCATTATTTTATTGTAATTAATTATTTGCACACAATTAAAAATTGTTTTTTATGATGCCAAAGAAGTATAACTTCTGACGCGCGTACATTAACACACGCACCCATTTTTTACATAAAGAACTTCTACTACGTTATTTAACAAAAATAAGCAAAAATCCCAGATTCAATCAATTCAAAGTAAAATAAGAGTAATATGAAACTAATTAGCGATTTAACTTTAATATTTTACCAAATATAAAGTGCCGTCATCTAATTTGACTCTTGTGACGTACATTTGGGCCGACATTGTTGGGTAATTTCACGGTCGTGTGTTCGTTTCAGATTGTTTTTGTTGTTTTTGCGGATGAGGTTATATTTTTCGTTACTGTTGAATTTGTTATTTTTGTTAAATAATGTAAGTATTACTGTTATTTGTTACGACTTATAACTTACTTGGTCTGTCAAGATTTTTATGCCTTTAGGAACTTTCACTTCTATATATCGTCGTTTGCGTCAGTGTTGAATTTACATATTTTTTCTTAATTAAAAAGAAACCATTTTCTGTTTGCTACTTTCCAAAACATCGGCTACTAAACCTGATCACTTGGTACCACTAACTTAGAATTGAGCAGTTAAAAGTTACTTCGTATAATAGTGTAATGTATGGAGAAAGTTAAGTAAGCTCCTATATTTTACAGCAAAGATATTAAGTCTGTTATTAAACGTGTTAGTTTTAAAGTTAGCGCTTATGATAAACTTAATATTTTTACGGGCTGGGGTTCGGGGATCTGGAAATAAACACTTGATGGCTCTGAATAAGACTTTATTGGAATATTTTAGATCACACAACAGAACTTCACAAATCACAGGTTTAAGCACTTAATCACTTGTATCGCGTGTAGTTTCTTCGTTCGTTTCTCAGAACTGAATGACTCAGCCGACGCGCCGGGCCGCTTATATAGTGGGGAACACAGGTTCCAAAAAGTTCCATCCATCATCCAATGTTATACGGCACTATTCGAGCACACGTCTTTCTAGAACCTACTTGAACGAAGCAAATAGACAGAAACGGTAGCAAGCGATTTTGAACCTTATACGCCGGTGATAAGGTTCACCGTAACAATGTTAAGTGTTAATCACACTTTTAAATATATTTAATATCTTTAAACGAGCAATTCTTCTATACATATAATCTGGATCTCGGAAACGGCTCTAACGATTTTCATGAAATTTAGCATACAGGGGGTTTCAGGGTCAATAAATCCATCTAGCTAGGATGCGATTTTTATGGTAGTAGAGCCATGCTTCTCTCAGCACAAAAGGCCAGCTCGACCGGGGTAGTACTACCCTCTCACAGAAAATCGGCGTCAAGTAACAGTATCATTAGGTAGTATTGCGATTCGTGCGATAAGTGAGAGCGCCGAAGGCCCAATCTCCCACCCCTCTGTTTCCTTTTTTCCCTTCTCATCCCGTCTCTCCTGTTCCTTGGATTGGCAACGCGCTTGTGATACTTCAAGTATCGCAAGCGTTCATAGGTTGCGGTGACTGCTTCCTATGCTTGGCGGACCGTATGCTTGTTTGCCAACCGTCATGACATAAAAAAATGCGTTTCTAGAAAGTCTCATTTTATCTGTGTTTTCATGCAATGAGAACTCCGCTTCAAGCCCAGATGTCTTCAATCCAATTATTTTTCCCTTTTTTTCTTTAAGAATAATGAAAAATATTATTCATATTTCATCATTATGTAATTCGTATCTAATAATAATTTCCAATAAAACACGATGTACCAAAACAAAATACCGAGCAAAGCTCGATCGTCCTGGTACTAAACTTTAATAAAGCAATAAACACCCTAATTGAAGCTAGAATTTAACATAAATTAGTACATAATAATTCACTACGAATTATTATAAAGAAATACCCTTATAACAGCAATTTCATGTAATTCAAACCCCGAAAACCTAGTTACTGGACTTAAAGGGATACAGAAAGTCATAAAGTGAGAGGTTAAAACATTAATTAAACTGAAACTCGTACCGCTAACTTAGTGATAAATCTAGCTTATTCAAAGCTGGAGCGGTCCCTGGAACAAGTTAATCCTACGCAGGTTCAAATTCTTAGAGAATTACATAGGAAACATTTATTTTCCTTAAAATCAAGATTTTATCGAAATTGTTTATATAAATCACTGATGGTTTTTTGTTGCAAGAGGCCGAGTAGGTAGGTACCGCCGCAGTGTTAAATATTCTACCACCAAGCACTAGTGTCTTAGTCATTACTGTATTCCGGTTTAAAGAGCACTGTACGCTAGTGAAATTACTGGGCAAAGGAGATTTAAGAACCAATGTCTCGAGGTTGGTAACACGTGAGTGACACCTACAAATGGTGTTGCAAGCGCTCATTGGCTGCGGCAACCGCTTACCATCAGGTGGGCGCATGCTTGCTTGCCAACTTAGTAACATACAAAAAAAATCTGCTTTGAAATAAATAAAATAAATAAACGCTACACACTCAACGGCCTCCAGTAGGATAATTATATCCTGTGTCGGGGTCCGGAAACATTCACAATGACAAGGACAAACACAACCAGACCGGAAAACATGCCTGTACGATTAATACAAACATCTGCTCCGAGCGGGAATCGAACCCGCAACCGTCGAGGCTTAAGGCAGACTCGCTACCCACAACGCCATAACGGTGTCCAATACGGTGTCCTTTGAAATAAAAAAGAAAGCCACGGGTTCTTAATGCTTAATTTGTGTTTCATATTTATCTCGTGCTTAGCGGTGAAGGAAAACATCGTAAGTAATCATGCATGTCGTGAAAATTCTACGACATGTATATGATGGTGGTAGGGCTTACAAGGCCCGCCTGGTTAGTTACCACCGTACGTTGGTGAAAACTCGTGAAGTGACTGCTAGTCAGACGCGTTTCAAGGTCAGCCAGCGTATAACCAAGTGTATTCTTAAAGTCGTCAACGTATCTGCATGTCCTCTGGTGATGCAGATGTTAATGGGTGGAGGTATTTTTATCATAAGGACTGTGTGGTTATATTATCCTATCACATTTCATCGATCTTTTACCCACAACAAATAATTTGAGAAAGTTAATTAAGAACACAGAAAATACAAAACAATTATTATTTTTTGGTTTTAATGGGGTTTATTCGTTGTTTGTTAATTTGAAGACTAGCCCTAACACCGGTTCGAGCGTACCCGCTGGAATAAGCCCGCGAACGCGCGTTTCGTTTTTGAAGTGCGCGTATGCACGAAACAAATGTATACGCCCGTAGAAACTCTGGTCTGTAACCGCCCTTACTCCGCTAATGTATTGCGTGAAATCATTCTATTCACCGTGAAAGCCAACCTTCGGGTTATAGACTAGAATAGAACTTAGTAATTAATTTAATCGTTTGAATATCTAAGCGTTGCTTACGTACCTTGATGAACTAATTTCCGTTACAGTGCACTCGCGTAATTTCCTCTTTGTTGTCTTTCACTGCTCGAATTTGCATATACTTCATAGGTTTCTTACATTTATATAGTATTAATATGCAAAAAAAAACTAACTTTGCCTATTTTATAGACTTAGACAGACCCTGCCCATCCAACCGAATCCTCTGATCAGACAGACAAGTATTTATGACAAACCCACTAAAGTTAGGTGTCCTAACCACATATTACAAGGCCTTGACGATACGATAACGTTAGATAATATTCCTTACACAGCACAGAGACACACAGCACCGTCTTCGGCGGTGAGTACGAGGTTGCTGAAATCGGGTGGGTCTATCGATTAGAATGCCCTCGACACGTCTATCGCTTCTATGGACGAAGTAAATTTTGAACCACCGCGAAGGCTGTCCTGTTTTCTCGGCTGAGTCTCAGTACTCAGCAATTCGACCCGGTAACACTGCCAATACTAGTAGGGCCAACTGCATTACACAATTACACAAAAAAGCCATACGCTTAGGAGCATTGACATTTCTTTGACACTTTGTAGGTATGGAAGGGCCTGTCCATTTTATATGTTAAGTCTATGGTTAGTTGTTAATTGCGTCTGGGCGTTGCGGTTAAATGGGTCAGCGATCTCGTGACATCCCAAAATAGTCCGAGTCCCACACCTCCTTCGCCATTGCACCCGTCCCAGCGCTCGAGTGCGTAACTGCATTTCCCCAAGTAAAAAAAATGTTAATTTATTTATTAATTGTAATATAAATATTCTAACGATATCAATATTTAACTTTCTTGAATAGTAAATCTGAAGTACGAAGAAGTACGAACGATCAAAATTTGAAGTACGAAGTTTGAAGTAATTTTGAATAAATTGATTAAATAAATTGATCTATGAGTGAGTGACAAAATAAATAACTTTGATTAGCGATGGTTAGCGATTTCGTGTGTTCTTTTGACCACTAAAAATTCAAACTTCTTTCTTAATTCACACCAAAGTTACAAGGCTCGTGAGTCGCTTCGAGAAAACGGTGTTTGGGCTGTACTCAAGTGCATTAAAGATTATACTTCTCTAACAAATACTTCAAAACAAAATTTCAAATAATAATAATAAATCACAACGAATGGGTCTCAAAGCGGATATGAAGTCGTAATGCGTTTCTTGATAGAATTTACTAATTAAAAGCGTAACACAAATGGTTTCAAGAGATTAATAAAATTCTTTTATTACAAAATTCTTATTATTACTACAACTTTCTTAAACTATATAATATAATAATAATAATATTGGCGTTTTAAATACCATTATAGTAATATTTTATTCATATTTTCTTACTAACATGAAAGTGTAAGTCAATGCGTTTTAAATTTTGACATATTGAATTGCAATATGGTCGTTACTTTTTGAATTAGAATTTATAAGAACGACCTTTCCAAACCAGGAATAAGATGCCAATGAAGAACGTCGAGTGTCAACCGACAACGGTTCAAACGATTTGACACTGCCACTGATAGTGGAAGGGCGATGTGCGAGTGAGACAGCAATATGTCAACGACAAATGGAATAGAAAGAGAAAAAAGACAGGGTTGCCCCATATTGGGATTTGAAGAACGGTATAGAACTTAATAACTTTTATTGGTCAATTTTTGTTGCGAATCGCTGGTGGCTATAGTTGGTATTTCGAAAAAACCTGTATTACAGCCACAAGCGTTCCATCTCTATATTAATACAGTATATTAAAACATATTTTTAAATTTTAAAATAATTTAAACTTTTATTCAGTATAAAAAACAAAAACAGGAAAAAGTAAGCATAAAATTAAAATTATTAGTTTAAAGTACAAAATAAATAGAAAAATAAAACTAATACTAATCATAATTAATATCAAAACGAAGAAGCAGGACATACTCTGTTAATGCGAGAGTTTTTTTTTTCATGTGAGAGTGGGCAAACGGGCAGGAGGCTCACCTGATGTTAACCGATCACCGACGCCCATGAACATCTGCAACACCAGAAGGCATGCAGGCGCGTTGCCGACCTTTAAGGAAAGAATACGCTCTTGATTTCTTGTTACGGGTTCGATCCTGACACCTTGGGCTATTGACTTAAATGAATTGTCGATTGAATAATATATTTTATAATATACAATAAATATTATATTGTGTATTATGTTTAATGTGAATTGAAATAATATAATAAACTAAACAAATATATAGTGCTTTGCCTACAACCAGTAACTAAACAATAATAAATAAACGCTATACACTCAACGGCCCCCATTAGGATAGTTATATCCTGTGTCGGGGGTCCGGAAACATACACAATGGCAAGGAAAACACACCCAGACCGGAAAACATGCCTGTATGGTCAATACAAACATCTTAAGGCAGGCACAAGGTCGTCGTTGTTACTCATCACTCATTAGACAAGAGCAATAATCTTATCAAGAGTTAAAGATTATTATCAGATGTTCTGTGATAACAACCAGGACCAATAGCTTAACGTTCTCTCCGAGGCACGGATGCAGATACGAGTGTATATGTCTTTCATACACATCCGTTCAGCTGTTTTTCCGTTTGAGTAACAAACATCTAAACTTAAAAACTTTCACATTTTGTGCATTAGTAAGATATATAAAGTGTATTTAAGAGACGAACATTTCTTTTATATATATATATATATATATTCAGGTTATATATAACACAAATTAAGCCTCTTAATTTATTCCTTGGCCATTTTTTATAAAAAAAAGGAAATGTAGCTCTACATCAATTGGCGGGAAAACTAAAATGTCAGAACTCGCTATACATATCGATGGCTAAAAGAGGCTAACCGCCACTTTACAAACTTTACAGGAGAGAGGTTTAAAGAATGGAAATATTGAAATAAAATCATAAGAAGTTTTCCGTTGGGTCCAGAGGCTTCAAATTTGGGCAGGTACCTTTGGAATGTATCTCCACAAAATGGCTTCATTGAATTAGCTGAAATCTATCGCATAGTATCATTTACGGGCGGTTACCCTCAAAGGTCCTTGATTTTGGAAACAGCAAAAAGTGAAAATAACTTATGCAACCACTTCTAGCCCAAAAGATATAAATGCTTATTTAGTTTTTTTAATCCAAGAAAAAGACATACTATAATATTTCTTGTTAATCAAGTGAGGCCAACTTAGCAGGACTGTTATTGGTTAGTGTAAGATGGAGAAGGAAATTGTATTAAATTAAAAATCTGTAAAATAAATAATCAGTTGGGATAACCTCTGTCACAACAGAGATTATTCCACCAGTGCAATCAGTCACACTGGTGGTAGGTCTTTTGTTGCAAGAGGCCGGCTAGGTAGGTACCACCGCAGTGTCCAATATTCTGCCGCCAAATAGTAGTGCTTAGGCACTACTGTGTTCCGGTTTGAACGGCATTGTACGCTAGTGAAATTACTGGGCGAACGAGATTTAAGAACTAATGGTGCTGCAAGCGCTCATAGGTTGCGGCAGCCACTTACCATCAGGTGGGCCGTATGCTTGTTTGCCAATTTCTAACATAAAAAAATAAATTAAAAAAATCACCACTTAAAAAAATATATAATAATAATAAATTCATAATGTGATAAAGTCTCCTAAATTTATATTGTTACTGATGATCTTTGCCCATAAAACCAAGATATAAAAACAGTGTTTTTTGCAAAACAAACTTATATTATAGGTTGATATATGAAAGTACAATTAGACTATTGTTATCGTTAAGTACTATTGTTAGCTAAGTAAGATAAAATATGAAATTATAATCTCTTAGAAAATGTAATTACTACAATCACATAAATATTAACAACTATATTACAACAACAACATACATAAAAGCAGTAGAATGACTGATAACAGCCCAGTCTAAACCGTAAAGCCTAGCTGATGGATCTCCATCATTATTGAAACTAGAAGCACGAAACTTTGTTTTTAGGAAAACAAAGATAAAGAATTACTTGTTTTAAAATTTGTGATAATTCCATCTCTGAATGGTTGAAAAAACGGTAGAAGATTTGTATGGAAGTACATCGTTTTTTAAACTAGAAGTGAAACTTAAATAAATAGGTGTTCCATTTTACCCGAAATGTAACTCGAGCGGAACTACTTTCTTATATTTTGTAATTTCTAGTTCAGAATCACATGAATCTGAAGTAGAATCCTAAGTATATAAATCAATACTAGTATCTTCTCCAAAAATGCCCGCAAATCTTTATGTTTGAGGGGAAAATGGTCAGGAGGCTCACCTGATGTTTAAAGATAAAGTTTGAGGACAAATTTTCTGTCTCGATGCAATAGTTTGAAGGTGGAATCATTCTGTATAAAAACTACCGTAGTAACCCTATTAGCCTGTTAGGTTAACCCTATTAGCCCTTGATTATTACTAACGTTGATAATGACTTTTTGGTATTCTAGGGTCCCATTTATGTTTTGTTTTTTCATGGGTCATGAAAATTGAACCTCTTTTGAATGAAAATGTTCAATTTTTGTAATACTTTTCCGATTATGTCACATGTGTCTTTTTAGACGTAGTGATTTTCTACAATACAAAAAAAAAACGTATATTTAACTTGCACAAGTTAGGATGAGTTACACCAGGCACACTAAATTGTTTAAAAATGAGATAGTATAATTTATATACAGTACGAACATACTACCTATTCTTTGTTGTTAAAAATAATTAAAAATGTTTAGTAAAATTGTAGCTGTTGAAATCATAATAAACTTACCGTACACAAAACTGTTCGGCAAAATGACTTGGAAGCATATTGGGCGGTTAAGCCGCGGTCTCAAGAACACTGAACCGAGTCGCGCTTAGTTAAAATGAATATTACATAAGCTGTCCGACAGGTTCTGTGCTCGATGCACAAGCTAATTGTCAAATCTTTGAAACTAATTGGTGGAAGTAATTATTAAAATTTAACTCTATTTATCCAACCGAAATATTAATTAATTTTATCGGGAGAGGAAAGAAGGATAAGCAACATTAAACTAGATAATGGGTATAACGATATGAGGTTCAAACGTATTAAATAGATATTATTTTTTTTAAGAAAACTGCAATAGCATCATAACTCTTTCACTTTATCATAAATATATTTTTTCGACTAAGCGGAAAAAAATGGCGTTTTACCTACTATTAAAACACTTATTAAGTACTTACCTGATTCAAATTCTACTACATATATAAGATGGCTAACCCTGTCTTCCATCTCTTTCATTTGTCGTTGACATATTGCTGTCTCACTCGCACATCCCCTTTCCACCAAACATCGATGAAATAATTTTACGGTAGTAGAGCCATGATTCTCTCAGTACAAAAGGGCCGTCTCGACTGGGGAAGTACTACCCTCTCACAGAAAATCGGCGTCAAGTTACAGTATCATTAGGTGCTGTTGCGTTTCTTGCGATGAGAGAGAGCGCCGGAGGCCCAATATCCCGCCCCTGGGGTAACCCCTGTTCCCTTCCTTCTCATCCCGTTCCTCCTGTGCCTTGGGTTGACAACTTGGGTTGTGATACTTCAAGTATCGCTCGCGTTGATAGGTTGTGGTGACTGCTTACCATCAGGCGGACCGTATGCTTGTTTGCAGATCATCATGACATAAATTTCATTCAAGGCGTCGGGATGTGACGACCCCATCGCCCGCTGTTGGGATAACCTCTGTCACAACAGAGATTATTCCACCAGTGCAACCAGTCACACTGGTGGTAGGTCTTTTGTTGCAAGAGGCCGGCTAGGTAGGTACCACCGCAGTGTCCAATATTCTGCCGCCAAATAGTAGTGCTTAGGCACTACTGTGTTCCGGTTTGAAGGGCATTGTACGCTAGTGAAATTACTGGGCGAACGAGATTTAAAAACTTATATCTCGAGGTTGGCAACGCGTGAGTGGCACCTACTAATGGTGCTGCAAGCGCTCATAGGCTACGGCAACCACTTACCATCAGGTGGGCCGTATGCTTGTTTGCCAACTTCTAACATAAAAAAATAAAAAAAAAAATAAATTAAAATAATAATAGAGAGCAAAGCTTGGTTATCCACATTGTGTGTATTTAATGATTAAAATTGTAATGTAATTTATAAATTATTTCATAAACAAACATTCCACGATCCCCGAAACCCTTGGCAGCAGATAAACCAATGGTTGCATAGATTTTTCCTCCGACGCCGAGATTTAATTTCCGGGCAAACCCTGATCGATGTATAAGAGAGGTCGAAGGAAAAGGGACAGAATTTTTGTGGATTATGTAATCCTCATATTTGAAAAACAACGTTGTGGCTTTGTGGGTAGCGAGTCTGCCTTTAGCCTCGACGGTTGCGGGTTCGATTCCCGGTCGGGGAAAATGTTTGTATTAATCGTACAGGCATGTTTTCTGGTCTGGATGTGTTTGTCCTAGTCATTGTGTTTCCGGACCCCCGACACAGGATATAATTATCCTAATGGGGGTTGAGTGTGTAGCGCTTATTATTATTATTATTTTATCTATTAATGCACCAATTACGTGTGCAGCCAGAGCATGCAAAGAATACAAAATTACTTAAAGTAATTTATTAATTTAAAACTAAAAGTAAAATTATAGCTAGCTAACCTAAGGGATTACCGATCGATGTTAGATCAAGTAATGCGTACCGCCTTCCTCTCTTACGGAGGTAACATTCGATTGATGTCAATGCCGTCGCGTTGATGCTGCGCTTGCATCTTTGATTTATTTCAATGCCGTAACGTCGATGCTGTGCTTGCATTTCGTGTCGTCGGTGCCGTGGACAGAGTTTCTAGGACAAACAGTGATAGATACTGCTTTAACACAAGAAGAAAAGATAAGCTTGTAACACCAAGTTTTCGGCTTCATTTTATTTCTTTTATTACATTTTGATTACCAAATAAAGCTTATTATTCCGTTAGTGAATATATTACAGATAATGTTCCATGCCGGAATTAATATACGTTGAGTTTCATGCGGAATATATATCTTAATTGTACATTTGACAAATGCAATGTGATTATATTTGAAAAGAGTAACTGTAGAGTTTCTTGCCGTTTCTTCTCTGCAGAATCTACCTTCCGAATCGGCTGTAGCTTTACTTAGGCGGACATAACAGACTGTATATTTGACGATTTAAAAGTGCTTAAAAGACCTTGAATAAAGAATATTTTGAAATTGACTTTGAGTTTTGAGATGGTAAGGCCGCGGTTAAGAAGTTTGGCTCTGCGTAACACACGAAAAAGAAAATAAAGAAGACACACAATAATGGTACAAAGGACAAGTTATCTGTAACAAGAGATAGATAGAGATACCAGATAGAAAAAGAAATTGAGATTATTTATAAATATTAAAAAAATTAAATTTGGTGGAACAGCCTAACATTATAGGCATAATAAAGGCTAACAGACTTCGCTGGTTGGGTCATCTTGAAAGGATTGACAATGATCGGTCAACTAAAGGAGCATACCTAGAGCGAGCTACTGGTAAACGTCCAGTGGGTCGTCCGAGGTATCGCTGGAGGGATACAGTCGAAGATGACCTGCGTGACCTTCAAGTCCATAATTGGCAAGAAGTAGCGCAGGACAGACAAAGCTGGAAATCTCTGATTTCGGAGGCCATGACACACTTCGGGTCGCGGAGCCAGCGGAGTAAGTAAGTAAGTATTAAAAAAAAACTGTAGATTTTTTTAGGGTTGTCGATTAAATGATTGTAAATTGTATATATAGAAGGAAGGCTTTAAACTATTTTATATTATTAAATTTAATATAATATAATCATTAAAATAAAAATAATTGGCAGTTATGTGGTTTTTCTTCATTCATCATCTTAACCGTGTTAATAAGAAAGCTTTGTTGTAATAGAAATGATTGGTTCCCTATGCAAACTTTCACCCCTTTCAAGTTTTTTTGGTGACAACAATATTCTATATCCTTTTCGAAAGCTTCATCTAAATCTATAACAAAATTAATTAAAATTAGTTCACAAATTTGTGATTATCGTACAAAAAATATATATATCAGATATAAATATCTATATATACCTCGTGATAAAATATATATTGTCTTAATATGTATCCTGAGGTTTAAATATATATATATATATCTAAATTCAGCATTCTTGACAAAATGTTAGGTTACTCTTCTAATTTTAAATATAATAATTTTTCTACAGCGATACCAGGCGCACTGCGGGGTATCACCCATATCTGGTCGATATACCTAATATCCGAACTATGCGCTTTCGTTCGTCATTCATAATGCGCACGGCCAGGGATTGTAATGCTCTTCCGGCGTCTTTATTTCCGAATGCATACAACCTGAACCTCTTCAAGGTGCGAGTACATAGGCTTCTCTTGAGTAAGCTCGCTCAAACGTAGACCTCATCCATGCTTTCACACTCGATGGAGGTCAAGAGCTTACCCATTTATGAATAAAAAATAAATAAATAATAATATATGCACTAGCACAGAATAAATAAATTATAAATAAACGCTACACACTCAACGGCCCCCATTAGGATAGTTATATCCTGTGTCGGGGTCCGGAAACATACACAATGACAAGGACAAACACACCCAGACCGGAAAACATGCCTGTGTGGTCAATGTGAAATTAAACCCGTGATCGTCCAGGCAAATGGCACGCCACCAACACGCCGCAACGGTCGTCAAGCATACTTAGAAATTTGAAAAATTCCTACCTATCTTGATGAAAAGTACGCTATTTTTCCCTTGTCCGAGGGAGAAAAGTGCCCGATTCTCTCCTGGCAAGATGATAATAACCTAGCAACCCCTAGTATGTCTATCCCTCTTACAGCTAAGGGCGAGCTTCTTATCGTATACGCACCACGGGAGAAAAGTAGGACATTGCCACCCGCGAATGTCACCCGAGCCGAAGGCAAATAATCCGCGGGTGAAAATATCATACTTTACTTGCTAGTCGCGTAATGTACTATTATTTACATTTTTATTACAAAAGGAGGTACAACTGTTATATCATAGAAAAAATATAGTATAGGTATAATCGTGTACGAATCTCGGGTGAGAATGTCCTACTTTTGCTCCTTAGGTGCGTAAATAGTTGCGTAATGTACTATTAATATAATAACACACAAACGCTGATATCTACAGTGCTAAGATACAACATGACGGTCCTAAAAGCCCATTTTATCATTGCATTAGGATCACGTTCGAGCAATATACCTACTCGTAACGACATCGGCTTTAGCCCATTGAATCTTATACTTGTACAGTGACCGTAATTGTAACTGTTCACACGTATAGCTCGTTATTTTAATAGAGCTGTGTTAGTTGGAACTATTGATACAGTTTTTATATGGGGTAGTAAATTTTTTTCTTATGGGGCAGAAGGATCATCTGATATTGAGCGACTTCGTCCCCGATGTCATTAGGATTAGAATATAATATGAAATATTGGCTATACCAATTACTTTACTTACGTACAAAATTCCCATTTCTATGCTCAGAACAAATTTTTTTTTTTTATGTTACAAGTTGGCATATTAATTGAATATTGTCTAATTATTTTTAGCTATTGATTGAATACTTTTAAGGCATTATTTGTGTCTTTGATACCAGTTTAAAGACTCAAGCCGTAGAAATACACGTCGCTCAATAATATCAGTGCTGTAAACCTATGAGCTAATTTCAAACCTGCATTTTCGCTTTCGCTAGAAGCATTATATTATAGAGATATGATTAAGTATTATTATTTTTGTTAATTTATAGCCTTTTGGTTTGACTGTTACAGTAAAACAAAAACGCTCTTCTCTTGAAGGCCCCCAAGTCATATAGGTTCGGAAAGACCGCCGGCGGAAGCGGCTTCCACAAAATATCACCTTAATCGCTCTGTTGTGGATTTTCAGATATCGTGGTGGAAAAGGTATTAATATGTTATTAAATGTGGAGACATGGCTTACAATGTTTTTTAGTATTGCTTACTTTAACATATTGTGACCGATTGTCTTCCTAAAAATTATGTTTTACGCAATGCCATTATGTTTTTTAAAATAACTTAGTACTTATACCTTAAATAATATTTTCCGGCGTCGGGATGTGACGACCCCATCGCCCGCTGTTGGGATAACCTCTGTCACAGCAGAGATTATTCCACCAGTGCAATCATTCACACTGGTGGTAGGTCTTTTGCTGCAAGAGGCCGGCTAGGTAGGTACCACCGCAGTGTCAAATATTCTGCCGCAAAATAGTAGTGCTTAGGCACTACTGTGTTCCGGTTTGAAGGGCACTATACGCTAGTGAAATTACTGGGCGGACGAGATTTAAGAACTAATATCTCGAAGTTGGCAATGCGTGAGTGGCACACACTACTGCAAGCGCTCATAGGCTACGGCAACCACTTAACATCAGTTGGGCCGAATGGTTGTTTGACAACTTCTAACATAAAAAAAAAATAACACATAGGAAAAATATTAGGTTCCCGTGGGATTAACAAAAAACGTACTGCAGGTTGTATCCACTACGAATTATGTGTGGATGTTTGTTGCTCAGTCACGCAAACACCGCTGAACGGATTTGGTTCCTCAAAATAATTTTCGAGGGTTCTTTTGTTGTTCTACAACATTAAATTTTACAGAATTTTAAATCCCATAGTTTAAAAGTTAGAGGGAACTGATGAACTTGACGAAATTATAAGGTCTCTTGCAATTTGGTTACGGAACCATAAAATTGAGAATGCAGCGGAATAAAATACGTTTTCCAATTGAATTCGAATTCGGAGACATTCAGCAGATGACATATTAATGCGAATTTTTCGATAAAAATATTTGACACACATTTAAAGCTTCACGCCATTTTATTCACATTTCACCGCCGCTAGTGAATCTGCTAACAGATGCTAGAGAAGAAGACATTTTAAGTGCTTGTATATGGACCTCTAGTAAAATTGCATAACGATCGCTCTTGGGAAAAGTCACTGGGTTTATATTACCATACCGTATTTTAAGCTATTGCTTAGCTTTTATCGCGGGCTTTGAGCGCGGTGACCGAATCAAGAAATTCCGTAACGAAAATAAAACCTAACAACTAAATGTATTGGAAAATTATCTTTAAACTATACGCCATAAAGACTAATGTTCAGTTTTCAAAAAATAATATATAACCTTCATACATAATTCTTAAATATGCATGGGATTTTTGTTCTTCTTTAACTCAAATAGAATTAAGGTGATTATTCTATAAACTTAAAGTTCCATATAAAATGTATCTATTGATGATGTACTTACGTTCCTAATTCAAATATTTTGAATTAGTTACGAAGTTTCTTACTTTATTTCAATGAAATTTTTGAATTATAGACGAAATTTTATATTATTGGCTTGAAATTAATGTTCGATTTCATTTTTGTTTTAACTTTTTATTGTATTACATAAGTTGATAAAAATGCTATGCAATAGCTTTACCGCGGCAGTCCCCGAGTGCCAAAGGTTTTGATTTTTAGATTTTGTGCTCGGAGTGCTGCTGTGCTTGAAGCGCTGTCTCTGTTTCTGATTTCTGCTGACGTCCGTAGCGGTGATTCGGCCTCGCACGGAAGTAGTTTTCACGCACGGAGTGAGCGAAGACTTTATCAGATGTTGTGATTACAACCGGGACCGACGGCTTATCATGCTCTCCGTGGCATGGTGGGTAGAACTACAAGGACAAACGCTCAGACCGAAACAGATATAACAAACATCTGCACCGAGTGGAAATCGAACCTGCGATAGTCGAGGCTCAAAGCAGGCTCGCTGCCAGCTCGCCACAACGGTCATCATAACTAATCCTTGGTTACCATTACGAATTGTAATCATAATTTTTTTACATCTTCCCAATTTTGACCCTGCAAATTTGATGTATGTAGATATAAGTTGGTGTGTATGGTTTATAGTCTATCAGTAAAATAGCTGTGAGGCAACTTATAAATGCCATTTGGATCGAAAACCCTAAAACATAACGTAATTCCATATAAAGTATCAGTTAATATATGTTCGAAAAACACCCCAACATCCAATGAATTTTATCTTCTCCGAAAGTAAAATTAAATGTTCCTCCCAAGCATATTTTCATCGCCCTGCAATAACTACAATCTGGTTAAAAAGACGATGAAATGAAATTATATATGAAAGAATTCCTTATTTTCAATGAAATAAAGTTCAAATTCTGAATATAAAGGTACTGGTCTCTTGTCGGTGACAATCAGAACGAAATCCTCAAAAGATTCAATTTTAAATTCGTATAAAGTTGCTTTCCTTAGATTGAGTTTTTTATTTCTTTTAGCAAAGTTTCATTAAATTATAAAAGTACTTTTGGTAATAAAGTCTATCTTTCAATACTAAATCAACACATACAATAATATTGTACAATCAACTGTTTTGCACAATATTATTGAACAGTATTTAACTTCTATGGACCTTACAAAAGCCGAAGTAGTTGCGTCAAAAACATTTTTTTATTCTGAAGAATTGATCACTTCCTTCATTTGTAATAGCGCACTTAAATAAATACTAAAGGAAGAAAAGTTGGACATTCTCACCCGCGGATTTATTGCTTGCGGCTCGGGTGACAATCACGACAATTGCGGGTGGCAATGTCCTACTTTTATCCTGTGGTGCATGACTTTTTCCTTACGATGAAAAGTTTGCTTTTAGTTCCTAGTACGAGGGATAAACATACGGTTGCTAGGCTACCGAGAGGTAAAATGAGTTAATTAATGCCATATTGCCGGGAGAGAATCGGGCAATTTTCGCCCACGTACCAGGGACTGAAAGCGAACTTTTCATCAAGGTAGGAAAAAAATATTATTATTTTAGGCAATACTTGAAGAGTATACTTTTACGGCCCAAAATGACTAGCCCGGTATGTGTATCACGCCTTGCTTAAATTAACTTTCATACAACTTTCTTTGTAACCACATATATAACATTTAATTATCGAACAAGCATCTACCCGCGACTTTATCCGTGATGACCTTAGAATAAACACCAGGGAGAAATGAATTCATTCAAATCATTTGTAAGTTCTGTTGGGATAATCTCTGTTACAGCAGAGATTATTCCACCAGTACAATCAGGCACACTGGTGGTAGGTCTTTTTTTGCAAGAGGCCGACTAGGTAGGCACCACTGCAGTGGCAAATATTCTGCTGCCAAATAGTTTTGCTTAGGCATTACAGTGTTCCGGTTTGAAAGGCACTATAGGCTAGTGAAATTTCTGGGCAGAGGAGATTTAAGAACGAATATCTCGAGATTGGCAACGCGTGAGTGGCACTTACTAATGGTGTGCAAGCGCTCACAGGCTACGGCAACCACTTATCATCAATCAGGTTGGCCGTATGCTTGTTTGCAAATTATAACATAAAAAAAAGTAAATAATGTTCCATAAGACATATCTATGGAATATACACATTGAAACATTAATTTGGGACGCGAAATGTTATCATAATTTATCACGTCGTTATCGTGTATTACATAATGCCTTTGCCTTATCCTCGACGGTTACGGGTTCGATTCCCGCTCGGGAAGATATTTGCATTGATCTTACAAATATCTGTTTCGGTCTGGGCGTTTATCCTTTCGGGTCCCTCCACCGTGCCTCGGAAAGCACGTAAAGCTGTTCAGAGATCAGCCGGAACCAATAGACATACAATATTTATTTGTATAGATTACGGTTTACCAAATTTTTGTTTTACGTAAAATGATATAAAAACATTTATATATCCAGTAAAACGATTGGAATTGCAATTGTTGGAATTTATAACCTTTGATAAGACTGAAACATAAATTTTCACTTCCAGATTTGCAAACCTCTAGTTGTCTTTAGGAAAGTGTCTTGTAATCTGAGATTGATAAATGCCTTCGTGGTAAAAATTGCTCGAAAATAAAATATCAAATTATTGGTTTTAATAAAATATAAAGGAATAACCTCTGTCACAGCAGAGGTGGAATACCACCAGTGCAATCAGTCACACTGGTTGTAGGTCTTTTGTTGCAAGAGGCCGGCTAGATAGGTACCACCGCAGTGTCAAATATTAGACATTACTATTACAACGGAGACTTAAGAGTCAATATTTCGAGGGTGATAATGCGTGAGTGGCACCTACTGGTGTTGCAAGCGCTCATAGGCTACGGCAACCGCTTACCATCAGGGGGGCCGTATGCTTGCTCGCCAACTTGTAACATTTTCTTCCTCGTACAACCATTCTGTGAAACCAACTTCCGCCAGCGGTCTTTCCAAACCGAACTTGGGAACCTTCAAGAGAAGAGCCTATTCTTTACTTAAAGGTCGGCAACGCACCTACATGTGTTGTAGGGGTTCATGGACGATGATCGCTTAACATCAGATAAGTCTCTTGCTCGTGTCCTCATATTAAAAAAAAAATTACTGTAACCAAAATTAATTTGTTTGAAAAGATGTCATTCTAACGAAGCGTCACATTGATGGTAGTGCGATGGTCACTTTAATATTTTACCATGCAGAAAATCATCGTCGTACCATATAAAAGGAATCATTGAAATTTGATAACACAATAAATTGCACAGTAATTTATTGTCATTTATTACAGAAAATACTTACAGAAAATACAGGTTATATATATATATATAATTTAAAATAATTTTAATGTATTTAACACTATTAATTTTAAATAGTATTTATTATTTATTATTATTTTTCATTTTACTTTGTACTTAATAATAATTCAATGCTTGTTTCTTCTTCCTGTTTTTTGTTTTTGTTTTTTACACTAAATAGTAGTTTAAGTTATTTTAAAATTGAAAAATATATGTTAATTTTCATATAGAGATGAAAAGCTGGTGGTTGTAACACAGGTTTTTTCTAAAATACCTACCATAGCCACCAGTGATTCCCTACTATAAATTATTTACTAATAAAGAAATATTATTTTATTATTATTATTATTGTGTTATCTCATAAAAGTGATTAAAAGAGTTGTTGATTATAATATGTTGTTCACAATGTTGACCCACTTGGACGATATTGATAAAGGCTCAAGGCATATCCTTAGCTTAGTGTGATTCAAAATTAATACTGATAAAACCACGGGCGTGGTTTTATGTATATGTATAGATTAGAATAGTTATATAAACCATAAAAGAAAAATTGCTTTGTTGTAATAATGTTATTAAGCCACCCTGAGTTGCGATATTACTAGCTGACGTGTCTTTATTTAAAAATGTAATATACTCAGCCGAGTTGACGTAAACGTCATATTAAAGTCTTGGAACCACATTTGTGCAATATTTCTGTGATATAAAATTCTTGCGCTAGAATAAAATTTTTCAATGAAAATCGTAACACGCGCCGCGTCGACTCATTCAATTGCAACGTTTAAATCTACTCATCTATATATATAAAAGGCTTTGTCCTGAATGACTGACGGATCAACGCACAGCCTAAACTGCTGATCGTAGAGACCTGAAACTTGGAGGATTTGTTCTTTGTATGACGTACGCATTCGATAAGAAAGGATTTTCCGAAATTCTATAAACCTTTTTTAAAAGAATTGATGGAAGACGTGTTTCGTATTTTCTTGAAATGCATCCCTTAACGGGGTTAAAAACGGGTAGAAAACTATTTTGCTTCGAAGTTTTATATAAATAATCATTAGTGCTTTTGATTTAAATTACATTTTATTTTGACTCATTTTTGAAAACTCAATCCGATACATGGCATATCAACGCCTAGCCTAAACAAGAGATAATTTTTTTCTGATTTTTTTGCACAGGTGTTGTTTTTAAAACACACAACGAAACCATGTTTCGGAATTCAGCCCATACCTAATCAAATAGATGAAAAGGATTTTGTTGACGAACGAAACTCTGTTTTTTGGAGAACGATTATGACGTGTTCTAACATTTTCTGAAATTCCACAACTGAAGAGGTCAAATGAAGGTTCAAAGTTTGTATTAAAATCGTTATTCACGCGGGTGAAACCGCTAGTTGAAGCTCGTATTGTATATATATATGTTTAGTTTAGTTTTGTCGACTGGAAAATGGAATCATTTTAAAGACCTGATTGATCATTTGATTCGCATCGACTGAAATCGACCGCTTGTAATTTCCACCGAAAAGTTGGTAATTTCATAATAATTATTTATTTATTTATACTTTATTGCACAAAGTGCTCAAATGCGGGCTTAATGCTAAAAACATTCTCTACCAGCCAACCCTGGACGTGGAAGAAAGAGAAGTGGGTAGGCATACAAAAAAATGTATAGAAATATAGAATATATACATACAATAATAACAATAAATATAATTATTAAAAGTATTAATTAACCTCTTAAAGACATTTGGCGTAAAGTAATGTTACGGCGAACCTTATCACCGGGGGTATAAAGTTTAAAATCACTTGCTACCCTTTCTGTTTATTTGCTTCGTTCAAGTAGGTTCTAGACAGATGAGTTCTCGAAAAAAGTGCCGTATAACATTCCGTGGACGGAAGATCGTCACAATCCTAAATCGCGCTATCAGAGTTTTCTACGCTACTAAAGTATATATACAACTTCCCAACGTAAGTCGTTGCGCTTTGGCCCGCCAGGCCATATCACCCACCTGGTTGGAGGATCCTCCCATTGTGATGGAGTGACATCACAAGTCTTACCTCCACAAATATAATAATCTTGGGTTATAAACCAAATACCAAGAATAGAAAATAAGACTTTGTAAGCTGTTTTACTACTTTTTTGTTGACGAACGAATAGCAATTTAACTTTCACCATTAAAGTTTGTTCTCTAGCCAACGAAATTTACTTTTTTCGTGACTAACAGTGATATCATATGTATTTTTACAGTTTACCACATCAAAGTTTCTACATGATGTAATTTTTGTCGAGGTTTTCCTTTCTTTTAAGTTTTATAGTTGACGACGACGTTAAAGCGCACCGGTAGCGAACCTGCCTTAAACGCTACAGGTCAAGGGTTCGATTCCCGCTCGGAGCATAATATTTTTGTATTGATAGCAAGCATATTTTCCGGTCTGCGTGTATGTGTCCTTTTCCTTGTATGTGTTTCCGGACCCCCGACACAGGATATCACTACCATAAAGGGGGCCGTTGAATGTGCAGCGTTTATTTATTTATTATTTATATATAGTGTTTTTTGTACAGCGTCTTCATGCTTCGAAGGGCACGTAAAAACACGGTCCCGGCTGTTATCGACTTGATAATAGTCGTAAAGTCAAGTCAGAGGCATATACGCGCGACTTGAACAACTCTGACACTAGGTTAGTCACTAACCACTCGATAAGGAGAAGACGGAGTATTTTTTTACGCACATTAAATTATAATGAATTAAAAAAATTATCGTGAAATTAGCTCGTGGATTGACATTCTCAAGTGGTGGATAAGACATCGCCACTGATACAACACACAACCGACACCCTCCCCAAACTGCGCCCGTGCAATCTAACATATTACTGTGTATTGTTTAACCGTAAAACTCCAATTTATCTTAAAGAATAATTTGAATTTTTACGTCCAGACAGTAAATTGCAAGCCTCACAAAACCGTATTCTTAAAATGCCTGTCCATATGTCTAAATTTTTAAACCATTCCTTCGCTGTGAAATTGTGGAACTCACTTCGTTTGTCAACACAACAGTCCAACTCGTTAGAAAAAATTCTGCTTAATAATAACTCCTCATTCATTATATATGTACATATTATTAATAATACATATACTTATATTATTTTATATTAGTTGTATAGAATATTTATTAGTTTATATTATTATATGTTTAATAGTTGTATGTATTAAGATGTAATTATTTGTATGTAAGTTTATTATAATATTTATGTTGTTCATCACCTGTCTATTCTGGTAACTACTCCTTCCCAAAGGTTGTCTGGAAGAGATCGCTTTGAGCGATAAGACCGCCTTTTGTGCCTTGCGATATAACCGTTTTGTACATTCCTTTGTAATAGTTTTGAGTTTGTAGTGCACAATAAAGTGTTAAATAAAATAAATAAAACATATTGACCGTGTTCCAGTGAGCTATGCAGGACAATTAGAGAGGCCACAGTTACCACAACGTGTAGAACATACTATTTGCGATTAATGTAGTCATTTAGGGGTGGAATTTTAGAAAATTTTATTTCTTTATCTATAATTGTTCACCAGAAACAAAAGGTCAACCCCATCTTTCACCCTTTTAAAGATTGAAAATAGCTCCTGTTAAAAACTTGGCTTTCTAAATCCAAAAGCATAGGCTTGGCGTTGATATATCAATCAGGTCTTCTCCTTTCGTATAATAATATAGACAATGTTAAAACACTCAATACAAAGTACTAAACGTTAATAGTCCAAGTTTGGATAAGTTAAAGTTAGATAAAGTTCTAAATGAGGTTTTAGAAAAGTACTTTAAAATTGGACTTAATGTGAAATAATAAATAAACTAGTTTTTGAGAGTTAAGGGTTTCCTTTGCTGGAAATTTTTCGGTATTCATAAAGTCTCAATATGTAGTTTCTTTTACAGAATACTTATTATCTAAAGATCAACTAAGCAGCTAACTAATTTAGCCTTCAAGTTCATTAAAATAAAATACCACAACCAGGAACCCTTTTCTAGAAACAAATCATTTTTAATTTTTATGTGTCTGTTAGACAGCGAAGACAAAGCTTGAATCTGTATAAAATGAGGTATGCGTTTTTATTTGTAATAGAATTCTTCCATCTAACATTTTTTATGTTACAAGTTGCCAAGCAAGCATACGGCCCACCTGATGGTAAGCGGTTGCCGTAGCCTAAGAGCACAGGTCACAGTAATGCCTAAGCACTGCTATTTGGCGGTAGAATATTTGCTACCGGGTGCGGTGGCACCTATCTAGCCGGCATCTTGCAACAAAAGATGTACCACCACTGTGACTGGTTGCACTAGTGGAATGATCTATATAATGATGAAAAGACGACGTTGTGGCGCAGCGGTAGCGAACCTGCCTTAAACGCCACAGGTCACAGGTTCGATTCCCGCTCGGAGCATAATATGTTTGTATTGACCATGCAAGCATATTTTCCGGTCTGGGTGTATTTGTCCTTGTCATTGTGAATGTTTCCGGACCCCGACACAGGATATTACTATCCTAATGGGGGCAGTTGAGTGTGCAACGTTTATTTATTTATTTATTTATTCTACGGTTATTCTACGATCTCTGCTGTGATAGAGTTTTTTCGGTTTTTATCTAATGTTCCTTTATCTTCTTTCTCTTTCTACGATAATAAGCTATTACAAAAAATATCATTTCAATGATATGGATAACGGTCCTTTAGTTATGGATGGCGGTGCTTTTGCGTTCTACTTTCCAGTTTTACTGCCAGAATTGAATTGGATTGATTAGGTCCTAATTTGAATAAATAAGTGTTAATGGTAGGCCCTGATGTAATATTAAATAAATTGTTAGTAAAATAAAGAGTTTTAAAACCAAGCTTTTATTTAAATGCTTTAATAAGAAAAAAATAAATTTTGAAATTGTATCCACCCATCAATTTATGACTAAAATATAAAAGCTTGTCACGAGATTTACCTATATGTATGGACAAACAATTCAATTCAATTCAATTCTTATGTTAATGGCTTTCAGTTGTGCGAACTGAGCACAGATTATTTCGCCAATGTCACGTAGAATGGAGAAGACGGAAAAGAAGAAGGAAAAGTAGGTCTATGCACTTGAAGTTTGACAGCTGACGCTGCGCCATTGCGCAGGAGTCGCGTTATTCTATTTTTTTTTTTTTTTTTTATGTTAGAAGTTGGCAAACAAGCATAGGGACCACCTGATGGTAAGTGGTTGCCGTAGTCTATGAGCGCTTGCAGCACCATTAGTAGGTGCCACTCATACGTTGCCAACCTCGAGATACTAGTTTTTAAATCTCGACCGCCCAGTAATTTCACTAGCGTACAGTGCCCTTCAAACCGGAACACAGTAATGCCTAAGTACTACTATTTGGCGGCAGAATATTTGGCACTGCGGTGGTACCTACCTAGCCGGCCTCTTGCAACTAAAGACCTACCACCAGTGTGACTGATTGCACTGGTGGAATAATCTCTGCTGTGACAGAGGTTATCCCATCAGCGGGCGATGGGGTCGTCACATCCCGACGCCGATATTTTTATCCCTACCCTAGCGTTATTAAACATAACATTCGTAATTAATTATCTAAACACAAATTGTTATAATACTTTTTTATTTTAGAACGTTTCGTTTCAGGTGACAATGATCGATATTGTCGATGCGTAGGAGTTTGACAGGTCGTTGTCATCTGTATTTGTTTTAATTAATTATTTGTAATGAATCTATGCAAATACTTTCTTTTGTGCCGGTTTCCGCTAGTATGCGAGAAGCTTCGCAATGTGATTTGTTTGGTGGGGCTTCCGGTCGTGGCGAGGGTATAAATACCCTGGCCCGTACCATTCGGCTTTTTGCACCATTTTCACATTGGGTCCCCTGTCGGCATCGTCGTGCACAGCTCATCAGCTGAGCTATAGTTGCCGACAGTTGCCCATGTAGTCGCAGTGCGGTGCAATAAACATCAAGCATCATCCACGTGCCAACGACACCTTGGCCTTAAGCCGTTTCGATACTACCTTTCTGTACAACCGTGTGTGTGTCGACCACGCGCTGGGGACTGCCGTGGGTCTGTCCACCACGCGGTAAGGTGCTTCGTTTCACTGGAGGCGCAGGAGTTGACATAGGCCTGCCAGTTGTAAGCGGGGTCTTTTTCCTCCAAAAGGAGGTTTTTCATCAGAGGGCATTTTTTTTTCCACCGAGGGCATCTTTTCCCGTGGGAGCGCACCTTTCAACCGGGGGCGCATATTTTCACTTCGGGAGCATTTTTACCCGAGGCGCATCATTTCTTCGATGAAATCATCGAAGGGGCTCATCATCATTCATTTTATTAGGGGCTCATCCTCATCATAATTTTATAAGAGGCTCATAATATTTTATAAGGGGCTCATCTTCATTACTGAGGGTGCTCGTCAGTCGGCGAGGGCTCTCGTTCCTGGAAGGCTGCATCGTGCCGTGCGAGTAGTTTTTACCGCGCGGGCCGTCTCTTCGGTTCGCGTGCTGGACTGGCCCTCGCTCGGCGAGTTCGAGGCGTCGAGGTGGTTGCGGTCTGCACGTGGCCGGTGGTGACCACGTGGCATCGTGATCGTCTTTATTCTCACTCCCAGGACGGTGACATTTCAAATTTTAGTACCAACTATTTAATTTAAATATTATTAATAACGGACCTTTCTTTTGATTTTATAACAGTAATTATAAAGTAATTTCTATGGGACTGTCAACCCATAATATACATTGTTCTTGACAGTGGCACCCTATTTCTTAATTGTTTTGGAAAACCAAACCTTAAGGTTAAAATGTCTCTAGTGACCCACCGATGAGTTTAGCTGCCATAATTTTTTATAACGTTATATCAATTCAACCAGACATTGTATAGAGTTTATTATTGTATAACAATTGTTTTACCTGTACAATAAATTTATAAAACTTTTTACCATCTTTCATTGCCCGGTAACAAAATTTCTGTAACCAAGCAGGCATTGTATTGACGGGGTATATGAACTCCGGCGATGCCGGTCCCAAGCCCGGATAAAAAAAGAGGAGGATTTTTGGGAAAGATCTAACTAGCAGTAAAACATAATACGCTGAGTATGAGGCTAGAGAAAATAACCCTACTCCTCTACACATTACTGCGTGGCGAATGGCGATCAGTGGCCATGAGGAAGGATCACCGATATAATAATTTTTACCATCTTTCATTTCCCGGTAACAAATTTACCGGCGTCGGGATGTGACGATCCCATCACCCGCTGTTGGGATAACCTCTGTCACAGCAGAGATTATTCCACCAGTGCAATCAGTCACACTGGTGGTAGGTCTTTTGTTGCAAGAGGCCGGCTAGGTAAGTACCACCACAGTGTCAAATATTCTGCCGCCAAATAGTAGTGCTTAGGCATTACTGTGTTCCGGTTTGAAGGGCACTGTATGCTAGTGAAATTACTGGGCGGACGAGATTTAAGAACTAATATCTCGAGGTTGGCAACGCGTGAGTGGCACCTACTACTGGTGCTGCAAGCGCTCATAGGCTACGGCAACCACTTACCATCAGGTGGTCCGTATGCTTGTTTGCCAACTTCTAACATAAAAAAATTTTTATCTACATAATCTCAGTCATTATATTTTTTGGCAAATCTTTTCATTTGATAACCCTAATATAGCAGTGCTTAAAAAAGTCTAGCCCGTTATTATTATCAGACCTTGAATATCACTATCAATATCGATTCAAAAAGCCTAAACACGATGGGGTTATCTTTTTACGTTCATTAATTCCTATGATCATCTTCCGACATAAGTATCAGGCCTTGAATATCGCCAAGAGATATAGCACTCGTCAAGACCGTTCCAAAGAGCTCAAACACGACGGGCTTATTTTGTTGCGTTCAGTAGTTCTTATGGCCACCATGGCCAATGACTCTTCGAAATGGTTCAATGGCCATTTCGAAGAGCCTAAACACGATAGGGTTATCTTCTTTATAGCCATCTTCCATCATTATCATCAGACTTCATACTCCACCAAGTATTCACCAAGAAAATTCCAAAAAGCCCCATTACGATTATTATTATCAGACCTTGAATATCACTATCAATATCGATTCAAAAAGCCTAAACACGACGGGGTACTTTTTACGTTCAGTAATTCCTATGTGGTCATAGGTCTCTCATCATCATTAGATTTTGAATATCACTCGAGGGTATAGTACTCATTAAGACCATTCCAAAGAGCCCAAACACGATCAATATTAAGTCGTCAAGTAACATTATCATTAGGTACTGTTGTGTTTCATGCGATGAGTGAGAACGCCGGAGGCCCAATCTCCCACCCCCTCTGTTCCCTTCCTTTTTTTCATTTCTCATCCCGTCTCTCCTGTTCCTTGGGTTGGCAACGCGCTTGTGATACTTCAAGTATCGCAAGCGTTCATAGGTTGCGGTGACTGCTTCCATCAGGCGGACCGCATGCTTTTTTGCCAAGCGTCATGATATAAAAAAAATCTATTGTACCCCTCCTTTTCAGTTTAGCCACCACAGAAACAACTTTGTTTTTCACACTGCCTGTGACAAATACTAAAGGAAACGAAGTTTATTTTACGGTCATCGTCATTTTATCATCGGAAATTACTGAATAGACACAAATCAACTGAACGTGATTTATTAAAAGATAGAATATAGATCGAGTTGAATAAAACCGGATTTAATCAAATTATATTAAATAGATAAGGGTAATTTGTCACGATAGATCGTTAAATTCGGACCTTCAGATAAAACTTTGGTGTTCATCCAATTACTTTTAAAAGTCAGATTCATTGATTGGGATAATATTTATTCCAATCAAACTGCGCCACAACGTCGTCAATATTGTGGTGCAGCGGTAGGGAACCTGCCTTAAGCGCTACAGGTCGCGGGTTCGATTCCCGCTCGGAGCATATGTTTGTATTGACCATACAGGCTGGTTTTCCGGTCTGGGTGTATTTTCCCTTGTCATTGTGTATATTTTCGGACCCCCGACACAGGATATAATTATCCTAATGGGGGCTGTTGAGTGTGCAACGTTTATTATTATTTATTATTCTAATGGCGCCGTTGAGTATGTAGAGTTTATTTACAAAAAAAACATACATAGCAAATACTTTACGTGTATGTTGGTGAAGGGTTGTTGGTCCAGATTAACCAGTCTGCATCCAATGCGCTCTGGTGTTGCAGATTTTCATGGGCGGTAAGCGCTTAAAATCAGGTAAGCCTACTTCCCGTTTGTCCACTCTTACATAAAACCTAAGATACAAAACGTATTCAACTCTGCTGATGGGAGAACTCATTGTGCTGCCGATCCCAACCCCGGATGAAAGAAGAGGGTTTCTTCGTAGGGCTAACCACCCGAAATGGTAAAAAAACTGGTTACGATTACTACAACGAGAGAGAATACCGGATCGTTTAATAAACTTCGACCTTAGCTATGGAACCTATTGGTCATGCGGACCGCGTAGAAAAAGAGAAGCAATGGTTCGGCAACGAATGGCAAGACATTTTTGAGGTGGCCAAGACCCACAAAGGGTTGTAGTGCCGCAGAAAGTAAGGTAAAGTAAGTATAAAACGTATTCTTTTTATGAGAACATCATGACCTTTCATCTTTGGAAGTGAACCTGATAATTTATGCTGCTGAATAAACTCACGTTCAACTTACAAGCTCTAGGTAACTTAATCGAGACTATCCGGATATCCGGATAACTTCGCACTAAAGTTCGCGTAAACAATACAAACTGTAAGATAACACGAATATAGTTCCTAACATTGCTCGAATACAGTGTATTATATTATTATATACTAATGTTTATAGTTTAGGAAGTTTACGTTTAGGAAAACACAGTACAGCACAGCAAAAATGGGCCGCCTCGACCAGATAATTACTTAACTCTCACAGAAAATTGGCGTAAGGTAACAGCATCAGTAGGTACTATTGCGTTTCGTGTGATGAGTGAGAACGCCGGAGCCCATTATGTCGCAACCGATGCCAGTGCAGAAATAAACAATTATTCATACAAACTTAAGATAAAACACTCGTCAAATACCTGTACTAATACAATTGCAAATAAACAGCTCATATTTGTAAACATATGTAACGCATTTCAATAACGTTAATTTTTCTTGCACTCCCTCCTACGTCTGCCACCTAACCCAAAGCCGGATTTAGGGAGGGCAACCGGTAAAAATCCACAAAAGAGGCTTCGGAAAAAAAAATCCGACTAGTGAACAATAGACCACATATTTTCCTTTGATTTTTTTACCTTTTTTATGTAAGAGGAGGCAAACGGGCAGGAGGCTCACCTGATGTTAAGCGATCACCGCCGCCCATGAACATCTGCAACACCAGAAGGCATGCAGGCGCGTTGCCGACCTTTAAGGAAAGAATACGCTCTTCTCTTGAAGGTTCCCAAGTCGTATCGGTTCGGAAAGACCGCCAGCGGAAGTTGATTCCACAGAGTGTTTGTGCGAGGAAGAAAATGTCTTCTAAATCGCGCTGTTGTGGATTTCCAGACATCGAGGTGGTATGGATGGAATTTAGAGTTTGGTCGTCGTTTGGTGAAATTCTACCGGCGGGATCAATCCAAACAATTCCTCAGAACAAAGTAGTTTTTACCTACCAAAATAATTTTCCGACCTAACTTATATAAATCTAAGCCGAAAAACAAAAACGCAAATTATAGGTGTTTATAAAATTTGAAGAGTTTATAAGTATAGGTTATCCAATAAAACATGTCTTTGAAAGATATAAATTTAAAAAAGTATTGTGAAGAATCAGAACTTTTTTTTTAGGTTGGAGAAAATCTTTACCGAAATTCAAATACAAAGTATATAATATGCTATTAGAGTCTTTTTAATTTTCATTCTTTGGTTTTTATAACTTTTAATTCCTGTTTTCGCTTTTTACTTTTAAACTTTAATTTTTAATGTTATTGTAGTTTTTGCTTAAAATAAGTACATAAAGTGTTATTGTTTTTACACCAAATTTTAAAATTTTACCTTTAAAGAAATCATATTTTGTGTGTAAGGTTCAAGATATTTTGTTAGTAATAATATCAATGCTGTGCACATCTATAATAATAATAATTATAATAATTTTTTTATTTATTTTCTCACACAAAGGAAAAAATACATAACAAGCATCATAGTACGTATTCTTAGATATAAAGAACCCTTCATTCCTTTGTGAGAGACTGGTATCCATACTAGTTTTACTGTGTTACGTATTACCAGGCTCACACACTCGCAGGCAAAGTTTTTGGATCCACAGTGGTGTAACAATCTTTGGATCAACAACTTAAATTACTAAAACATATTAATAAAATTCAATATAAAAAGTATAAAAATGAAAAAAAAATTGAATTATAAAAGTGTGTGCGTGTGTGTGTGTTTGTACGCGTGTGTGTGCGTGTGTGTGTGGTGTGAATTTATGTATCTTTGAGACCGACATTTAGGAATAGGAACGTAGCAGATCTTCAGTTTCCGAGTACGACAGATCTTGTAACCATGATGATATTGCAGTTTTACAATCTATATCAAACCTATAATACAATCTTTACAATCTAAATACAAATCTATAATTGGTACATATGTCATTGATTATGTAATATTTAGTTAAGTTTAATTATAAAAGCTTAATATATGTACTGCTGATGTGTCTTTTCCAATAAATAAATAAAATAAATAAAAATCTTGTGTTAAAACTATCTTTTAATTACGAAAATATTATATTGTAAAGATCAGTAAATGCATATTATATTAAAATATGCTTAAAACGTAAATTTTATTGAAAATGTCACTGTATACATTATAATGAAAATATTAAACGCTTACATAATTTTGAAACAAAGCTAGTATAATTTCTTTTATGATGTGCTCTGTATACATGAATTTATAAAAAAATCAACTTATACGGTTCATTGGTCATTCCATATTTAATTTGTGCATAAATTATATATGACGGCGACTGCGGTATATTGGAGGGACGTTCGTCATCGGTAGGCGCTTCTGGTACAGGATTCATGGCGTAGGTATCAGGCAATTAAACCACAAAGACACAGTATGATAATTCTTGTATTCGATGTAAGTAGTCAGCAATCACAAATTATAACGTACGAATAATACTATCAGAGTTGAATGAAACGACGGTCCCGCTTGGAAGGTACGAACTGTATCGCTCTCTCTACTGGAATGCCAGACACTGTTTTCTCACTTAAAATGTAACAGTTGCACCACCAAAACGATTCCGATCACGTGACTCGTTACGTCACGGCGTTCACTCCGTCAAAGTCAATTGAGTAACTAATTTTTATTGTTAAATGGTGTTAATCGTCGACATATACATAAATTTTATAACAATAAAACATAATATAATTATTTTCTTCTACAAAATTTGATGTTCTTTGTACAAAAATCTTCGTCAACATTATTTACCAGACTTTATTGGTTTAAAAGATATCTGAGTTTCATCGAAATCGGTCCACACGTTAATTTCAGAAATAGCCACTTGAACAATTATGGTTTATATATTTAGTTGAAGGGGCGTGGGTGATATGAGAAAAATCTAAAAAGAAATAAAACCTAGAATTTGATTTCCTCGCCACCTACTGGGTCTTATTGTGATTCTAAGCTATCCAGGGACACCACATATCAAAAATAAAAAAATATCAGAATCAAGTTCAGTGACATACACATAATTATAGAAGATATGTTAAAAGTAAATTAATATACTGCTATAGACGTGAAAATGTCACTGTAAAAATTACTATGAAACAATTTGACGGTTACATATTTATGAAGCAAAACTCGTATACTTTCTTTTGCAATGTATTGCGTGTACATAATTTTGAAAAATTGACAATATATACATTTCATTGCTCGTGACAGTACATTTTTAATCACTTTCACTCAATGGGATGACACCTTATCTTGAAATAAAATTTTCAATTTAATTTTTAATAATTTATTTTTAAAGAAATAAAGCAAACGTGACCGAATGTACTAATCGGGTTTAGCGCCGCATTGCTATAGTTACGCGGCCTCCTTCATACAGCATACGGTTGAGACCCAAAAATGTGTTACAGCGCATGGTTTAATTACCTCTGGTGTTGCAGCCGTTCGTAAGCTACGGTCACCATGCTATACAAAAAAAATGGCTAAACTAAGATACAATTAAGGTGAGTAACAAAATAGTGCATAGTACATTATAGTATGTTAGAATATATATGTATGCTATACAATTCAATGTTATTTTATATATCTAAATCCATTCAATGTTATTTTTTAGTCTCCCAAATTTACTGGTTTTAGGTCTTTTATTGCAAGAGACCGGCTAGGTAGATATCATCCATGTCAGATATTCTACCGCACAGCAGTAGTCTTTTGGCATTACTGGGTTTCAAAGACACTGTAGCTAGTGAAATTACTACGCAAAGGAGATTTAAAAACCAATATCTCAAGATTGGTAACGAGTGAGTGATACCTACAAAAACGTAAAAACAATGAAGGTGTTACAAGCTTTTATAGTATACATAACTACTTACTATCAGGTCGATCGTGTGCTAGCCAACTAAATCACATAAAAAAGGCATGTATCTATGTAATTTATAAGTAAAATAATCTTTTAATTTAATAAAGCTTCATATTTAAGATTTATTTAATTTAATTAGAAACAGATAAGCAGTAATCCGTCAGACCGTGCTTTGGTCACGTTCGGATATAGCGAGACGAGGTCTAGATTAGTTTATACGATAGCTCAGCTGAATGTACTTTGATTATTATTATTTTTAATTTATTATTTGTTTATTTTATTAATAGCATCTAGCCATCCACGTTAATATTGTATGTGCAATGATTTTTGTAGATTATTAGGGGGCATTCACGCATTACGTAGGCTTAGGGATTTTAATTTTTCTAAATTTTACTGACAAAAAGAGAGGGGGAAAATATAAAAACCTTACCAAATTTTTACCAAATAATTTAATTAATTATAGTCCGAATTATGAACCAATTGTTAATTTTTTATTTATCGTATCTTATCTTATTGTAATAAAACTCATTCCCTTGTTGTTTTATAAAGTATAATGTCATATCCATCAACTGTAAGTAATACACTAGAGTAACAACCCTTACATTAACTCAATAATAATTCTAGAAAAACACCACAAATCGGTACTATTAGTTTTTAATTTATTAACATCAAAAACCCTTAGATTACTTTATACAATATCAAAAAAGCATAAACATTATATTGCAACACGTTACACACACTAGCAAACGTCCGAACTCGATCGTCGCCACCACCAGACTGACGCTCAGCGTGTCCGGCTTAATGTTATCAACTCATAATTCCGAAATACCCTCAATTCCGAATATTTATTTTTGAATATTTATAGATTACTTTCAAACCCAACATTTTCTTATCTTATTTTATCGTATCTTATTCTATCCTATCCTATCCTTTTTTTATTTACTTGGGGAAATGCATTTACGCACTCCCGTGCCGGGACAGATGGTAAAAGTGGCGCGGGGAGTGTGGGACTCGAGGACATGTGCAATGGTCTTTATAGGACCTGGCCCCATACCCACTAAAACCCCAAGGTCCCGTCTAGCGCCATAGTGGGACGTCGCGGGATCGCTAGTGCATTCAACCGCGACGACCCGGCGCTTGCCCACAAGGCTCCTCCAGGGGCGGCAACATAGTGTCGCCATACATAAATACTAATACATACTAATACATATATAAAGATATAAATATAACCCCGTGGCGCTTACGCGCCTAGGCCTTACGGCCTCCGCCTGGGCCGGCTTCGGGAAGTTTATTTTTCAATAAACTCACGAAGCCGGCGATACCCCAAATATATATATATACACACAAATAACCCCCCTAGCGCTTATACGCTCAGGCCTTGCGGCCTCCGCCTCCGCCGACTTCCCGAGTAAGCCCAGGAAGTCGGCAAAACCCCCATACATATATATACAAATATACAAACAGCCTTGCGGCTCCCACCGACCGACTCCCGAGTCTGGTCAGAAGACTCGGGAAGCCGGCAACCCTGTTCGCTTCACCGGGTAGCCGAAGGTGTCTCCTGCACAATCGACTATTACTCCCGGCTACTGAGCCCCCCCTGCACAACAAGCCCAGGGTACCGCAACCGGGTTTTACTTCTGCAGTTGGGGGGGATCCTATCCTATCCTATCCTATCTTATTTTATTTTATTAGGGACAACATACAATTACATGACGTATCTTAATAATAGTCTAGGTTTCAAATAATATAGTTACATGTAACCAACAACATTATCCACATGTTAACTTAATAAAAACAACAACAGAGAGAAATAATAAAAAATGGAAAAAAGATATTTATATTTTTTATATTTTGTAAAGTTAATTAAGAGTGTTGAGCTTTTTGATATTTTTCTTAAAGCTATATTGTGACAGCACAAAGATGTCTATGGATGAAAAATTTAGAAACTTGGATAAGAGCCCGATCGCCCGTTGAAAATAAGTAATTCTTATTTTTAAAATTGTAGAATAGAAAAACAGTAATGCGTTATTAAATCATCATCATCATCATTATCACCATCATCAGGATCTTCATCATCATCATTATCATCATCATCATCATCATCATCATCATCATTATCATCAGCATCAGCATCAGCATCATCAGCATCATCATCATCATCATCATCACCATCATCATCATCATCATCATCATCATCATCATCATCAGTCCATCGTGTGGGGAGCTACCCACACTGCGTCTTTCCGCCTCAACAGCCACCCGTTCTAGGTGCAATGTGCCCCCACCCACTGCTACTTAAGTTCAGCATTACGGTGTGCCTGCCCGTTTGCCCTCTCTTACATAAAAAAGGCTATATGGAGGGCTATATCGGTTACTATTTCTGACGCCATCACACAGAGAGAAAAAGACATTAGAAGTCTTATAATTTGGCGAGAAGGGAATTTTATTATTATTGCTTATACATGGAATGTTTGCTTATTCTTGAACGCCCCATCATCATCACAAAAAGTAATAAATTAAAACTCTAATTTTGAAACTTAAAAGAATTTAAATAAAGAAAACGATTGAATTAAAGTAAATAAAATAAATTATACCGTAAAAACAAGACGCCACGGGTCGCGGGTTTGATTCCCGCTCGCAGCATAGTATGTTTGTATTGACCATGCAAGCATATTTTTCCGTCTGGGTGTATTTGTCCTTGTCTTTGTATGTGTTTCCTTACCCCCGACACAGGATATCACTATCCTAATGGGAGGCGTTGAGTGTGCTGCATACTCTTTCTATCTTTTTTACTTTCTTATTTATTTAAAAAAAAGAACATTAATATTAATAACAAACTTAATACGACTTGACGGGATACTGCCGACTGCAGTGCTTTTGATGTAACAATTTCAAGTTTTATATATTCTTTAACCTAAATTGATTAAGTTTCTTTTATTAATAACTAGCGGCCCGCTCTGGTTTCGCACGGCTATAAAATATATAGCCTATGTCATTCACTGAAAAAATGATTTAAATCGATCCAGTAGTTTATTCATTACTGCCCGTGGCCGCACGCGTTATTATTTACGACATCACATTAGAAACCTCAAAAATTCACTTCTCCACTATTGTTATTATACATATAAACCTTCCTCTTCAATCACTCTATCTATTAAAAAACCGCATCAAAATCCGTTGCGTAGTTTTAAAGATTAAAGCATACATAGGGACAGAGATAGCGACTTTGTTTTATACTATGTAGTGATTATTATTTCTTTCTATAATAATTAAATTATTAATATATTATAATTATAGCAAGGTCATAAATAAGAAAAAGATTTAATTATAAAATATAAATTTATTATAAATATTTCGAAAGATATAAAATGCAAAAATACATAACATTATATTGTTATTTAGATTTAACTTTGGTAATTATTATAATATATTAAATTCCCTCTTTTCTATAATCTGGGCAATCAAACGAAGCATGAAAAGGCATTGTGAGTTGGCCGGGCGAGGGTGGCTAACGCGGTTGCTTAACGCAAATATATTAGCCGGCTTCGCGTTTGGACTGTACTGCCACTTACCATCAGGTGGAGTAGAGTCATTTGCCCTCCTTCTAAGAAGCCTTAATTCTTTGTCTTAACACTAACCTAACATTAGCTATCTGCCAGTGAAAGTCCCATTCAAATCGATCCAGCCGTTTCAGAGATTAGCGGGAACAAACAGACAGACAGAAAAAAAATTTAGAGTTTTTGAAGTTCTAAAATCTAAAACATTTCTAGAGCTTTAAATAAGTTTTTATGACTAGGAGCTGATATTTCAAAAACTATTGAGTTTTACAAAAAAAGTCAAAATAAAAACTGGTAATTGTTTTTGAATACCTATCTAAAAATGCCTCTCTCAATATCTAACCGTAACGTGATCTTATTGTCAGGGTCTTAGTGTGAGAATCTCCCACCTTCTGTTTTCCCTTCTCACCCCTGAAGTAACACATACGTATTGCTAACTCAAGGGATAGGAGGGAAGGGGTGATAAGGGAAAAAAGGAAGGGAACAGAAGAGGTGGGAGATTGAGCCTCCGCTGCGTACACTCATCTACCGATTCGACTTCACACCGATGTTCTGTGAGAGGGCAGTACTTCCCCGGTCGAGTCGGCCCATTTGTGCTTGGAGAAGCATGACCCTGCTACTGTTGCATAGATGATATTATTTAAATACAAATAAAATTCATAAATATTATGTTTTTATATGTTATACATAAAGATAATATGTTACAAAAACGTAACCATAATTCATTCTGATAATCATATAATATTAACATTATATAAAATGGATTAATATATCTTTTTGTTGCAGCCGGCTACTTAATATGTGTAATTTTACAATACAGTTTATAAAAACATTGTATTTATTGTTTCCTCAGCTTTTCGGAGGATCAAGACCCAAAATAAGCCATTTTATAAATTAGACTTACCAAGCCTTAATTGCTCAACGTTAGAAAGGCCGACACCACTTCGTTAACGCGAGCGTCGCGTGTTCGATCTTGACCATTGGACCATTGTCGTATCCACTCCTAGCGCAAGAGGGGCAATAGGACTATTAGTAACTTGAAAAAAAAATTAGATTTCTTAGACAATGAGACAATCTTTATCGTAACACCTGGATCCTACCACCTTGTTAAAAGTTCAAACTTGATACCTGAGAAGTATCAACGGAACAAACTTAAGAGTGTTTATTTTAATCAAATATTTTGTCTAATGTAAATTTAGGAGCTCTTCTTCTTATCGAGTTGTTCACATTTAGGTCTCTGACATTACTTTTCGAATATTATCAAATTGATTAAATGTGAACATAAAAAATAGTTTTGCTAGAATACATTGAACAATTAAAAAAAACTCCCTTAACTTTCCTTAAACATCTGGTTTAATATTTAAATACAATTTTTAGTTCTTCTCTTAATGGATATATGATGTCCGGAAACAGGCTTCAGTACAATTTCAAATTTCATCTCCATTTTCCTGTGATCGCCTTTGATTTCATAATTTTGGAATATATGTGCCAAGGTTGTCTTCAATGACATAATAGCGTATGCTTTACCTAGAAAGATATTAGCAAATTACATTTAACTAAATGTTAAATTTAACGGCTAAAACTCACGTTCAATCGGTTTAGGTCCGGACGTGTTTCGAACCCATCGGATGTCCTTCATCAGGGTGAGTTGATTACGTTCGCGGTCGCGACGCGTCTCGCTTTAAGTAAAATAATGTCCTACGATAGTTTTAATAATTTAAATTATATTTACACTGATGGGTGAAGAAACAAACAGGCAGACTGATAAACATTTCTAAAAATGATAAAAATATATTTAGTGCCACCTTTTCCTTAAAATCCGAAATTTACATACACGTGAAATTGACAAATTTACTACACTCGTAAGAATGGATGACCTTGGTTATTGCAACTTGGACGCAACCTTCTTAGGCTGCGTTTCGCCCAGAGATGTGCGATGTATAGGGATGTGTTTGTTAAGAACCAGTGATCGCTTCATTAACGTAACCGCTGCGATGAGCGAGACTTTTACTAGTTCACATTTAAAAAGAAAAAAGCGTTTTTGAGTCAGCTCCGACGCAAGACTAGAGTTTACTCTTTAACCTTAAATACTTTAACTAAACGGTTAACCGTAACATAACGGTTGTCTTTGAATTGGCAAAGAGTGCTAAAAATATATAAGTAAATTACTTAAAAAAATTAAAATAAATAAAAACAAAATAGATACGCGACTTGCGAAAAGAAATAAAATATTAAAATAATAATTTAAAAAAAAATCTTTCGAGTTAAACTATTTCGTAACGCTTTTGATTTTACCCTTCATATTTTTTCATACCGAAAACGATTTTTAAGGAGTAAAATCGAATAATAAATACCGTACACTATTGACATTTATATTTTACACAAAACTTCATAATACCTATACAACTTCTTCTTCCTACGCTAAATCCAGCAAATGGCGCAGGAGATTTGGGCAATGAAGCAGGGTTGAGCCATCTCTCTGGTTTAAATTCTTCTGCACCAGGCCCCCATTTCGTGCTACGATGCAGTCCGTAGATTGATAAAAGGCATGTGGCACCTTTAGACAGAGTGCAGTTACCTAAGAGGGAGAGTGTAGTAATAGTAGTTAATAAAGTAGTTAAAATGCCTCTAAGTAGGAGTTTAAAATTATGGTTCCAGATTTTTGGAAATCATTGCTTTTAGTAAAACGCAACAGTGCCCATACTTGCTACTTCTTCGTAGTCTTAGCATTATATTATTATTATTATAGATAAACGCCCACAGACCGAGACAGAAATTTAACAAACATCTGCCCGAGCGGGAATCGAACCCGCAACCGTCGAGATTAAAGGCAAACACGCTACCCAATACGCCACAACGATGTCATACTTGCTACTTCAAACAATAATAATTGAGCAATCAAGTCAAACCACAGGCTCTTTTTATTTAACTATAGCAAAAGTAAATCTAGTTTAACATAATTCGGTTCGTCCTTGAATTCTTATCATAAATCATGTTTCTCGCTTGGAAGTCTCGATCCTTGTTTAAGAACTCATTATTGTTTAACTTTTTTTAAGTTTGCTGATTGCGCAAGTGGTAATTAATATACCTTAACATGAATTATTTGATATAAATTATAACTCCAACGAACTTAGCATGAGACCTGGCTTGGATGACGTTTAAACGGTACTGCATGCAAAAACAGTTTTTGGTTTTTATTCTTATTTCTCTCCAAAAATATTTCATACTTCATCTCATGACTTATTTTAAAAAGATATGTTAAATTATACGTAGTATTCACGACTATTAATTATGATATTGTGATCCAGTATTAAGGGTATATATGATAAATAAATGTGTCTTATATAATTGGTGTAAGTGTTAAATTTATTTTATTATTTATTATACCTTATTGTGCACTAATAGCCTGTTAAAAAAAAAAGGTTTGTTTTATATAAAGGTTGTCAGATCACTTGCCCTTGTACTGCTGCCCTTGTACCATCTTTGTCAAAATAATATATTCTGAAAAAATTCTATTGTGTCCACAATAAAGGATTGAAGTAAATAAATAAGGGATATTGATAATATGTTATTTTTTATATTGGACAGCATAAAAAAACTAATTAACAAATTTAAGTAAATAATAATTTTAATAGTAACTATTTATAATAAATTGCAAAATATTAATTAAGTACATTTAACATACAACGTAATATATAGAATTCATTTGAATAAAGCAATAATTGTAAGTATGAAATATAATTTATAAAAAAATACAATCGTGATTGTATTGCAAAATTTTTATGGAATATAAAATAAATATTATTATTATTTTTAATACTGGATCATAATATCATATAGATAGACGTAAACAATCCAATTGCGAAATATTGTCTTAGTACATGATACTACATAAAATTTAAGATAACTTTAAAAAAAAATTTATAAAAAATATTTTCGAACAAAAACATAAACTTTTTTGCATGCAGTACGTTTCATAAACGTCGACAAGCCAGGTCTCATGTTAACTCGCCGGAGTTATATAACCATAAACATTGTTTTAAAAAAATGAAGCCTCAGCTAAGTAAGTTGGGAAAAATTACACTAGGTGTGATAAGGTGGGAAAAAAAAACAAATGTTAAAATATTCTCACAAACTTACGCAATTTAACATCTTTGTCCAGATGTCTGGTTACAAAAGGTACAACCGGGTATACACGTAAAGTTTCTTTTACAACGGATTCCAGATAATATAATCGTGAGAGATCTTCTTTCGTTACATCTCTACCATCATCGCCGAATACATCGTGTAATCTAAAAAAACATTGTAAGAGATTTTTTTTTATAAAGAATATTAGCAATGCTTTTTCAAGGCATTACTAATATTCCTATTGCCCTCCAAATAAGCTCGAAGCTTGCGCTAGGAGTAGGTACGACAATAGCCCAAGGAGGACTGAATCGAACCCTCGACTCTCGCGTTAACGAAGCGAAGTCGGCCCTTCCACCGTTGAGCTATTGAGGCTTCAAATTCATTTTTATAAAGTAAGTAACTTAATAAATCTTTACAAATATTTAAAAAAGCGGTAAATGATTATTATATGTCCGAAGAAAATTGAAACATGTTGTACATTTTTTTTTACAATTAAGAATAAATAACTTATCATTTTAATCACATAATATTATTAATCCGATAAATAAATAAAAATACAAAGAAGCATAAAGCGACGGCAGCGTCAGTGATATCACCGTGAGGGTAAAAAGAGGGGGAGTTCGAAGCCGGTTTTGGTGGGATTTTGCTACAAGGTCACTTCTTTGTGTTTCTTTGTCTTTCTTTTGTGTGTGTGTGTAAGAAAGTGGGCTTAGTAACAAGTCTGTAGTAGAGGGTGTCACCTCTCACCAGGTTCTATGGGTTGAATAGTATCCCTTGATCTTCCGACCCACCCTTGATTTTTACGCCCATCGTCCATGAAATATGGCCTAAAAGTCATGTGAGAGACTCTGTGACCGAATATGCTTTAAAATATAGAGATGAAATACAATTAAATGCAGTGCTAAAGGGCACGAACACCTCGAGTTAATATTCCTTGAGAAAATTTTTCCCCGGTCGGACTTCTACTCATACATTAAAACTATGTAATTAAAATATGTGTAGTATGTGTTTAGTAGGTAATAGAGCCATACTTCTCTCAGCACAAATAAGCCGGCTTGACCGAGGAACTACTACCTTGTCAGAAAATCGGTGTCAAGTAACAATATCAGTTGGTACTGTGGCGTTTCGTCCGATGAATGAGAGTGCCGGAGGCCCAACCTTCCATCCTCTCTGTTCCCTTCCTTTTTTCCCTTCTCATCCCTTACCTATCCCTTGAGTTGGCAATGAGCACTTTAAGTATCACTAGCGTTCAGGTTGCTATGACTGCTTACCATCAGGCGGACCGTATGTTTGTTTGCCAACCGTCACCCTAGTATAATTAAAATAAAGTTTATCTTTAATGGTTTAAAAACCTTTTCAATTGCTTTAAAATAAATTCACATACATACGTACTCTTCGAAAACCTTTTCTTGAACCTTAGGGTAGGAGCCGATCATCAGTATACAGTACAGGAGAGCAGTAGCTGTAGTTTCATAGCCGGCTGCTATCATTGTATCTACATGTTCTCTAATCTCCCTATCGTTGAAAGCTCCTTCTTCCACCGATAATTCCATTAGTAGACGCATAATAGTCCTAAATTTAGGTCCTGAAAATTTATAGATTAAAAAGAGAAAATTACGTAATTTTTGGTTTCAGTGCTTAGATGACCAAGTTTTGCTCGTATATTTTTTATACTAAATCGTTGTTATTAGAAAATAATAGTTTTTCTCTCAAAAGAAGGAACTCGAAAAAGGGAAACAAATAATCGGACTGAGATACTCGAACCAGGATTTTCATTTCCTGGAAACACGGAGAAAACGACATTTTCTAAAAATAAATCGTAACTAAATTTATCGCCCTCGAAACCCTCTGCACACTAAATTTCATCTAAATCGTTGGAGCCATTGCCGAGATCTAAATGATATTTATATTTAAAAGAATTAAGTTTAAGATTCCAAACCTTGGTTATTTTCGTTGCTTTTATTCGATAAATAATCCGCTTTTGTTTTTTGCAGTATCTGCAAGAAAATTAAAATTTTGGAATTATTAAAGATATGAACCCAATTGGGAAAGTAAAGTCGTTTAACGAAATCACGAAATATACACTGTAATAATTGAGCTATATGCTATTTCAACTTGTTCAGGTTAGGTTATGATAAATGTGAGTAGAGAAAGAGAGATGATATAACTCTATCTCTTCGGTTCTTGTCTATTTGCTCATTATTAATTCAACAAATAAACATTTTATTCAGAAGTTCATTTCCTTCTGTGCCGATATTAAACTGAGCACCGACTTCTGAATAAAATATTCCGTAAAATATATTAACTTTTTGTATTTTAGTTTTGAAGTCAAGTTTTTTTTTGTTATGTAAACATATTACATTGTTTGCCACAAACCGTATTCGAAGTAGTGTGTAAAATTTTCAAACATTCATCTTGCTTTTTTTTCAATGATGACCATTTGTATATAGATTCGCTGTGTAACCATAATTTCTGTATCCTTTTCATCATTACGTTAAGTATTTCATCCACAGCCAATAAATATTGGCTATTGCGCATATTCTTGCCGTTTATGTCTAATCCTAAAGCCGTTTCTAAAAGTAGTAAAAGAAAATAACTTTATAAATTGTGGAGATTTAAAAAATTTGAAATACATCTGAACAAAGGTATCCAAAATTGAAACAACACCATGACGCCTTTAAGGTCAGTAGGACCAACAACAATACACAATCAAAGAACAAAAAAAAAGCTTGTAACATTTAAAAATATTATATATTACGTAATTGGAAAGTGCCATGCTTGGACGAATAATAACATTTTAGATTATCAAAACTACTTACGACATATAGTTTCCAGACTATTGTTCTGTATATAAGTGTAAGAGTCAAACGACATTTTGCTAATTCCAATCTCAAGATTCTTTACTAGTTGTCGTGACTGTTTATTGAATACTTCCAAGAATCCATCTAAAGCTAACTGATTGAATGAAGGATTTATCATTTTTCGATGGATTTTCCAAATCGATGCTATAATAAAAAAAACAGTTTTGCTTATACAATGTGAAGTATAAAAAGAAATCTCATTTACTCTTTTTTTTGCTTATTGTTTAAAAAGAATTGTGAGAAAGGAAGAAAAATTTAAGCAAGTTTTAGTTTTCAGAAATTCCAATAAAATTTTCTATTTTTGACCATTTGTTTCATGACTGTACTACCGACAATGTTTTGGAGCACGCACTATTTGACGAATTTCACCTTCAAAGACTAAGAAATTTTGGAAAGATGTTACGACTTTTCTTCAATGTTGGCACTACGTAAAGAACAATATTACCGACGTCGGGATGTGACGACCCCATCGCCCGCATTTGGGATAACCGCTGTCAAAAAGGAGATTATTCCACCAGTGCAATCAGTCACACTGGTGGTGGGTCTTTTATTGCAATAGGTCGGCTCGGTAGGTACTACCGCAGTGTCAAATATTCTGCCGCTAAATAGTAGTGCTTAGACATTACTGTGTTCCAGTTTGAAGGGCACTGTACGCTAGTTAAATTACTGGGCAGAGGAGATTTAAGAACTAATATCTCGAGGTTGGCAACGCGTGAGTAGCACTTACTAATGGTGCTGCAAGCGCTCATAGGCTACGATAACCACTTACCATCTAATGGGCCGTACGCTTGTTTGCCAACTTGTGACATAAAAAAAACAATGTATTTCCTGCAACGGCCGACTATTAATTGACGACGAAGAAAAATAATTTTAGAATTCATAAATTATATAATATTATTATATAATAAAAGCTGATATAATATATAATATGGAACTCACCTTTACCAGTAATTAGCCCTTCTCCAAGCCACGGTTTTGCAAAGTCATAAAAACCATTCTTATCTAGGCAAGCATTGCATACCGTCAAAAAATCATCAGGGTCGCTTATGACTGTATAAATGAAGTAAAGCCAGCCATTTATTAATAAAAAATAGGAATCAGAAAAACAGATGTGATAATCAGCTAAATGTACTTTATAATTTTTACGTTGTCAGATACTTAATTTACTGATGCACGCAGATAAGTAAATGGGAACTGCTTTTTTTAGGTCAATTATCTGAACTGTTGCGTTTTTCTCTTATTCTCGGTCCGACGTCTACCCTTAACAATAGGTGGCAACATATGGTGATGCCTCTAACGTTTTTAATGAATATAATATACTACTATAAAATCAACAACAACAAGATTAACAAGAGCGGTATCTTTTGTGTTTCAAATTTTTAAGCATTGAAATCATTAAAATTAATGTATTTAGGTTCTTATTTTAGTTTTAGTTTGTTTCTTTTAGTGCCACATTTTGTAATAAATTTTATGAGCTTTTAAATATAATGTTAATAATATACCGTATAGCGTCATGGGGCCGATTCGAAATGAAGCTACTCCGTCATGATTTTGACTATCATATGACCACTTTTTGAGGGTATTCCAGAATCCTATAAAAAAAAGAAATATAATGGTCAAGAAAATCGAGGTTATAATCTATACATGGACAATCCAACACTTATACTTTCGCTTACACTACGTACGTGTAGTATTCCCAAGCCATAGATAAGCATGGCCAATAAATGGCAAAGCCTTATTTTGTGCAGGAGGCTCGTCCTTATTTTGTTTTCTTTGAATAAATCGATACAACGCCAGCAGACCAAAAACCAGACACGTCAACACTAGTATCAACATCTTTTGAGCTGTAAAACATTGACTTATATTAACAATCCTCCTATAATTTTATAAATATGAAGATTTGTATGTTTGGATGTCTGCTACTGAATCAAGAAAAAACTTTTGGTGTTGTGATTTTAAATCGTTTCAACCATAGTCTATGTTTTAATATGTAGTTATAATTTAAAGGTTTGGTGTGAGTTTAAAATGATACTAATGTAATTATCATATTCATTGTAGCGTTTTTTTATTTAAGATGTTTTCCACGATTCTAATTTTTTGATGCAATTTTGGTGGTTTTTGTGGTATTTTACCCACCAAAATTGTTCAGTTTCACAAAAATTAGATTCAACTGTTATCATCTGCAATCATTCATTTTGGCAGTAGGTATATATAAAAGTTACTGTCAGTCAGTCATGTCTTTTTTTTTGAATTTTTTGTAGGGCTTTCTTTACCTCACTTGGTTGTATTGGAGGTTTAAGTCCCAGTAATATTTTTTTCACTTTGTGGGAGATTTATAGTGCCTGGGTTTGTTTATTTATTTATTTATTTTATTCATTTATTTATGGTTCACAAAACAGATTAAAACTAAAGTACATTCAATATATAATTAAACAATTCAAATTGACCAAGTTAAAATCCAAAACCATGTGAATACAATTTACGAATACATTCATTCAATTATGTCAGTTAATATTATAAATACAATTCATTCAATAAAATCATTTACAAACAATTTAGCTTACACATTCTACTTGAAAAAGTCCATTAAAGTATAATACAATAATATTTAGAATAAATGTTAAAAGAATTAATAAAATTGATCAAATATGTGAACGGTTGAAGTTGAGAGAGTATATTAATTACAAGAATATTAAAAATAATAACAATATATTTAGAGATCATTATCAAAAAATAAAAGGAATAATTGTTTTTTAAAATTAATTATATTTCTGTTAAAGATTCTGTTTGTGTTCAGTAGCTGCTCGTAATATTAAAACCACACTGTTATTATGTCCCTAGCTTTGTACACCAGATCACCATTTGATTTTTTGATGGTTTTACACCTAGCAGGATCCTTTACGCCCCGGCAACGCTGCTTTGCGAGCTTGTAAATATGTTTTTGGCCTTCCTTACGGTTTAGTGTTTCGTAAAGTTTCTTCGCAATTACACTTTTGGTGTTCTTTTTCACGTCTGTCCACAACCATGTTTCTCTGTCTGCCATTTTCTCTCCATTTGTATGACCCAGGGTCTTATTTGCAGCTGTTACGATGATCTTACGCAACTTTTCCCATTTGATATCATCGTCAGTGTCAGTATCAAGCTTCCGATTGGCCAAATGTTCAATAACTCAGGAATTTTGTCCCTTTTCAAGTTCCATCATTTCGTGAGTTCTGGGGTTTATATTGGTTTTTCATTGGCTGTCTTTGTAAACTTCATATCCATCACAACAAGGCGGTGTGGGGTCGTAGCACATTCTCCTGAAATCACCTTACGATTTGCGATGATGTTTGGCCGTTTTTACCCGACTGCCATAGGGTAATGTTTTTGTACATGATATTATGTTCTGGCTTCTTAGAAAAAAAGTAGTTGACAATAGCAAGATAAAGCACTTCTGCAGTTGTAAGTATGACTATGCCAGCATCGTTTAGAATGCTATATGCGTGACCTCCATGCACTCTTTTAAAGGAGTTATTTGATTCTCTTATGTGGCCATTTAGATCACTTGCCAATAAAATAGTCTCCTTCGCAGGTACTTTTTGAAGTGTGCCTTCCAGAACTAATGCTCTTTCTCCTCTTGATTACAACCTACTTGGGGACTATATATAGAAATCACATTTATGACTTCTCCTTTTAGTAGCACTTTAGGTCTAAGCAATTTAGGCGTCGGTAATATATCAGCAACTTTCAGGATTACATGAATTAATGTAACATTTCATGCAACTTAATACGTATTTCTAACATAACGTATAAAATCACATAAAAATTATAAAACAAAAATTTCCACCAAAATTTGATAAAAAATCACAGTTGTTGAAATTCACTTTTATAATAACTGTTTCCCACCATCCAAAGGAGGTCATAGCATTTGTGAAGATTAAATTTCAATTTTTTATCGTTTATCTTCATAAAAATTAAATTATTTTTAATTTCAGTATTTTATTAATTTTTGTTGTAGACGTTGTGTCGCAGCGGTAGTGAACCTGCCTTAAGCACCACTTGTCGCGGGTTTTGATTCCCACTCGGAGTAGATGTTTGTATTAAACATACAGGCATGTTCTCCGGTCTTGGTGTGTTTGTGCTTCTCATAATGTATGCGGACCCCCGACACAGGATATAACAATGCTAATGGGGGCCGTTGAGTGTATAGCGTTTTTTATTTAAAAAGGACCGCCTAAAGTCTGAGGCATAAATAATTTTTTAACTTGGCATGCAAGCATACGGTCGACCTGATAGTAAGCGGTAGCCGTAGCCTATGAGCGCTTGCAACACCGATCGTTTGTAGGCGTCGGGATGTGACGACCCCATCGCCCGCTGTTGGGATAACCTCTGTCACAACAGAGATTATTCCACCAGTGCAATCAGTCACACTGGTGGTAGGTCTTTTGTTGCAAGAGGCCGGCTAGGTAGGTACCACCGCAGTGTCCAATATTCTGCCGCCAAATAGTAGTGTTTAGGCACTACTGTGTTCCGGTTTGAAGGGCATTGTACGCTAGTAAGTTACTGGGCGAACGAGATTTAAGAACTAAAATCTCGAGGTTGGCAACGCGTGAGTGGCACCTACTAATGGTGCTGCAAGCGCTCATAGGCTGCGGCAGCCACTTACCATCAGGTGGGTCGTATGCTTGTTTGCCAACTTATAACATAAAAAAAAAAAAAAAAAAACGCCTAAATATAATAATTTAATCTTTTGTTACTTAAATAAGAAAAAAATAGGCTAATTTCCAAAAAAAAGGAGGAGTTTCTCTATTCGGTTGTATTTTTTTATGTTGTCGCCTTAGAACTTCAAAATTTATGCATCTATTTTGAAAATATTTTTTTATGACTGGAAAGGTATGCTTACAGTCTGTTTCCATTAGAATTTCAAGAAAAAAAGCAATTATAAGGCTGAAAAGGCAATTCTAGGGGTGAAAAATTAAAGTTCATTAGAATGAACTTAAAGTTATGCTAAAATTTTATTTATAACTACCTGTGAAGGCAGCGTCGCCTTCGTCGTCAATAGAATTCTTGTTTAGTATGTATTTGCGTGGAACCCTAATTCGTCTAAATTTTATAAACGAGCGAACGACCATTGTTTACGTGCCTTTGTGAAACTTCTTTTTAAACTTCGATGTGTGAACATGGAACAGCATATCGTTCGATTGTTGGGGACAATTATATCTTTAATTCTTGTTGTTTAATAAAAAAACATTTAACTTTCATACACGAATACGTTATATTACTTTGCTTGTCCTCGCCTGCAATTTAATAAAATTCAAGGTATATTGATATCATTACATTTTTTATTTACTTTTAGTAAGTATTTTAATGCAGTTGAATATTTATTACAATTAAAAATAATAGTAATTACCAATCAAGCGCATGGTAGCTTACGGAGCTTGATGATAAAAAATCGTTAGGACTTTGAATATTAACGAATTGAAAGTGACCGCAAATATAACTTAGTAATTTAAAAAAAAAATACCTCTAAAATTTCTTAACGTATTCTTCAAAGTAATTATCATTGTAAGTTACTTTGGTGATAGAAGCGCAAAATAATTTTCAAAATGCTATCGCATTTCACAAATATCGACGATTTTTGTTTTTTAAGCTATTGGATAGCTTTTATCGCGGGCTTTGAGCGCGGCGACCGAATCAAGAAATTCCGTAACGAAAATAAAACCTAACACTCCCCACAAGAAAAATCATAGCAAATACCTCAATAAATGTATTGGAAAATGATCTTTAAATAATACGCTGTAAGGACTAATGTTCAATTTTCAAAAAATAATATATAACATTTATCCATAATTCTTATATATGCAAAGGATTATCGACTTTTACTCAAAGAGAATTTAGGCGATTATTCTATAAAGTTAAAGTTCCATATAAAATGTATCTATTGATGATATACTTACGTTCCAAATTCAAATATTTTGAATTAGTTATGTACCAAGTTTCTTATTTTATTTCAATGAAATTTTTAATTATAGACGTAATTGTATCTGTCGGCGCGAATAGGAATTATTTGATCATGTCACTGGCGGCCTTTAATCGTATTTTCGAAAAAATTGTTTAAAAATCGAAGCAATTTTGAAATACTGTTTTGTAATGAGATTATTCAAAAACGAATGTAAGGAATGGCTTAGATAATGCTTACTATTGTTTAGTTATTTTAAAATATGTTGTAACATCAGCTTCCGTTGAACGCAAGCAAGTGATTTGTGTTGTGAACTCACTTTGCTCCTGCGTCTTCGGCCACAAACTCTGTAAGTAGTCTTTATGTCACTTTTATTAATAATTGTAATATTATTTTACTTGTTTTTCATTCCTAAAATTTTCTTGTTTAAATATGTGTAAATTTAGTATAAAATGACCTTACTTAATCTCATAATAATTAAAATCAAAATGTTATATGAAGCGTATTGCTATTATTGTGTTTAAAAGCATAGCAGAACCGAGGACCTACATAGGTTGAGCGGTTCTGCATATATTTTTAAACAACCTCACTTCCGGTATGCGACGTATCTTATTGGCTTGAAATTAATGTTCGATTTCATTCGAAGTTGATAAAAAGTGCTATGCAATAGCTTTACCGCGGCAGCCCCCGAGTGCCACAGGTTTTTTTTTTTTTAAATGCCGTTTGGTTGACGATGTAGTAAATTTTGATTACTCTCATATCTTTAAAATCTTGTGCTGTTAAAGTTAAAAACATTTTAAATCTATTAATGTATGGGCCATTGTTGTCTGACTAATAAAATATTATTATTATTATTTAATCGCTCACACGGTTAATATACATTAATTAACTTAAAAATCATCAAAATTGTCCCACGCGTGTAGAGTCTCCAGTGTTACAAAGCAAAAAGTGCATGCATAAACTGTTAAACACATTACCCTACAGCCACATTTCATCATAATTATGTGCGATTGTAAAGCTTATCTCAAGCACAACAGTCTCTGCTGAGAACTTTAATGTGTTAGTTATCTATATACCAATTCAAAGTGAAGCAGATACGGCTCCTAAACAAAGCTGAACTTTTTTTTTGGAGATGTTAGAACACTGCATCTTCTATAATCTACTTTTATAAACGCGAGAGTCGGGGGTTCGATCCTGACCCCCTTTGGCTTTGTCATACCCACTCCTAGCGCAAGCTTCGAGCTTATTTGGAGGGGCAATTTGAAAATTAGTAATGCCTTGAAAAAGCATCTCTCATTCTCTTATTAAAAAAAAAGTTCTAAATAATTTTTTGGACTGATGCTGCCGATAGAATTTCACCTTCGGACATCGCGAAAATTGATGTTTGGAAATTCACGACAGCGCGACTTAGAGGACATTTTTTTCCTCGCACAACGACTCTGTGGAACCAACTTCCGCCGGCGGCCTTTCCGAACCGATACGACCTGGGAACCTTTAAGATAAGAGCGTATTCTTTCCTTAAAGGTCGGCAACGCGCCTGCATCCCTTTATGACCCCGTTATGGGAAGAATTTCAATAAAATAAGAAACACGTCTTCCATCAATAGTGTTAAAAAAGGTTTATACAAATTTTGAAGTAGATTGGACCAAGAAATCAAGTTTTCCCATACAAACGACGACGACATACATGACGACGTTGTGGCGCAGTGGTAGCGAACCGCTGATCGGAGAGACCTGAAACTTGGAGGGTGTGTTTTTTGTATGACGTAGGCATCCGATAAGAAAGGGTTTTCCGAAATTCTACCTCTAACGGAATGAAAACAAGGAGCAAAGTTTTTTTTTTTTTAAAGTTGCACACTCAACGGCCCCCATTAGGATATTAATATCCTGTGTCGGGGGTCTGGAAACATTCACATTGACAAGGACAAATACACCCAGACCGGAAAATATGCTTGCATGGTCAATACAAACACCTGCTCCTAGCGAGAATCGAACCCGCGACCTGTGGCGTTTAAGGCAGGTTTGCTGCCGCTGCGCCACAATGTCGTCTTAGCACCGGCTTTTGAAGAAAATATTATTTTATTTTTTTCCTTATAGCTTTTGATTAGTCTTCCTTCTCAAAGTAAACAGATTATAAGGAAATTGCGCCAGATATTTTAATACTTGCTAAATGGACCTGTTTATATATTATATACTTTATTGGTACGGTATAATATACTGGTCTTATATAATATACTTATCAACAATATAATAAAGTTATACATTATATAAATTATTATGTACTAGCGGCCCTCTCCGGCTTCGCACGGGTATAAAATATATAGCCTATGTCATTCACTGAAAAAATGATTAAAATCGATCCAGTACTTTTGATTTATTCATTACTGCCCGTGGCCCGCACGCGTTAAATGTAATTATTTACGACATCACATTAGAAACCTCAATTTTTCTTTCCACTATTAAATGGATGTTATTATAAATATAAACTTGCCTCTTCAAACACTCTATCTATTAAAAAACCGCATCAAAATCCGTTGCGTAGTTTTAAAGATTTAAGCATAGATAGGGACAGAAAAAGCGACTTTGTTTTATACTATGTAGTGATAAACACTTGACACAGACAGTGGCGACCGTTGTGCCCTGTTGGTAGTGAGCCTGGCTTTAGTCTCTACGATCGCGGGTTCGAATCTCGCTCGGGGCGGATATTTTTATCTCCAATTAATATCTTTCTCGGTCAAGGCGTTTGTTCTAAAGAACTTAAATAAATGAATAACTAAGCAGTAACATTTAAAATATAATTTGTTACATTTTGAGTATGGATATAAAAAAAAAACGCATTTTTTGTTTACTTTTATAAATTTATTTTTCTTACAACTTAGTTTAAATACGATTTTTATTATTTCTCCTTTGAATTGAGATATGGTGCCCGGCAATAGGCCCCATCGTGACTACGATTTCGAGCTTCATTTTCGTATGATCACCGTGGACTTTATAGTTTCGGAATATATGGGCCAGTGTAGTCTTCAATGACATAAAAGCGTACGATTTACCTAATAAAAAAGTAGAATTAAGAAACGCTGTACAATTAAGCCGGCCAAGCCGGCTAAAAACTAGCTAACTTAGCTAACTAGCTAGCTGATCAGGTTAGCTAATTTAGCCGCCTAGCTCTATTAGCTTAGCTAACTAGTCGCATACATATATCCTTATATATGTAATTGTATGTATTCTATTTATATATGGCGGCAGTAAGTTGCCGCCCCAGGGGCCCCTTGGGGCAAGCGCCGGGGCGTCGCGGTTGAATGCGCTAGCGATCCCGCGACGTCCCACTAATGCGCTAGACGGGACCTTGGGGTTTTAGTGGGTATGGGAGCCAGGTCCTATAAAGACCATTGCACATGGCCTCGAGTCCCACACTCCCCGCGCCACTTTTACCATCTGTCCCAGCGTGGGGGCGCGTAAATGCATTTCTCCAAGTAAATAAAAAAAAAAGGTAACTAGTCGGCAATTTAACCGGCTTACCCGGCTGACCTATCTTAACTTAGCTAATAGGCTAACGATTAAGTAGCCTGATAGATGACCGGTGACCCATCCATATACCGACCGTGCCTAAAGTTACTTAAACGGTCTCTCATCCACAAGCTCATCGCGCCTGAAGCTACTTAACTTAACTTTTTTAGCCAGCTTAGCTTAAAAAACAGATTTACAAAACTACTATAACTGAATTTGATAGTACAAGACCAATAAACAAAAACAAAAAGAAAAATAACTAAATGTAAATACTTAATAAAATAGAAATAGATATTTTTCAACAACAATGTAGTGTCACAAAAATGTGTGCCATTCTGCATACATTGGGCGATCCGAGTTCACCCAATACTAATTTTCAATGACACCCTAATTCATATTTCTGACGTAGCAATGTTAGAATTTACATAAATTATAAAATAATGCTAACATTTATACTTCTTTTAAATATGATATTGTATGATAATTATAAATAATAGATAAAGAAAACATAAATCAATTAAAAACAAGTTTCAGAAACAATAAACTTATTATAATTTATGAAGTAGTATTAGTAGAAGTAGTCTAGGTAAAATATTCACTACATTGAGACATGATTTTACTAAAATAAAAATTAATTTGACCCCCTTATTTTATCACTCAGTTTCTGGTCGTGGGGATACGTCGGAATAAAAACTGATGTATGTTGATTATTGCATATAATATGTCTTCTTATTCATTATTCCCAGCATTTATCTAAGGGTTGCTTGAACTCTTATCCTGATTTAACGGGTTACTATTTTTCACAGTCACATTAAATTATTGATAACGACAAGTTAAATCATAGGCTTATACGGGCGACCTAAACAACTCTGACACTAGGTTGGCCAGTAACCACTCGGTAAGAAGAAGATCGCACAAGCGTATTTTATTTTCGAAATGGAATCGGCACGAATCAATTTTTTTTTATATTTTTCTGTGACACTATAGACTTATTTGTCCTTGTCTTTTTAAACTTATTCTTATTCTATTTAGCCCTTCACAACCGTGTTTCTTATATGCGTTCCATTTCTTTTATGCAGTTGCGGATTAACAAATTTTGAAGCTATAAGGTTTTTGCCGCCCTTGCCGTTACAATTGTCATGTCCTAGATTATTTTTAAAATCCATCAAAAGGTCGACTGGTTGGGGGACGACAAAATACCGATTTTACTCTAGAATACGGAAGTTTGATAGTCGGAATGTTCAATGACAAGTGAGAGGGGAAATCATCGCCACCATGGCCAAATTTGCTGCTGATTTCTACCTGTAAAACATTAGAACACCGTTATGCGGAAATCTTTTTGATTTCTACGAGGTAGCAAAAATTCGGCCTCCAAATTTGGTGCTCCAAAAATTTGTCGCCCTAGTCTCAAGCCTACTCAACCTGCTGGTAAATCCGCCACTGCTATTATAAGCACCGAAATGATTTTCGGGTTACGGTATTTTATGGCCATAGAGCAATTGCTGCTTCTCTATGCCTCCTAGTTTATTTATTTTGACTTCATATGACAAGCTGGTAACAATAACGACATCATATTTACAATTATAATTACCTATGCAATTTCTCCTCCCTGTGCTAAATCCGACAAATGCAGTAGGACATGTAGGCAACGAAGCGGGGTCCAGCCATCTTTCCGGTTTGAATTCTTCAGCATCTGACCCCCATACTGAACTACGATTAACGCCGTAGATAAACATAAAGCATCTAGTACCTTTAGTTAGCGTGCAATTACCTGGAAGATTGCATGTCGTAAGAAATTATCTTAGGAAACTTAAAACTTGTAGACTTATATTCTACAAAATAATCGTCGTCGAAATTTATTTTGATGTTTTACAACCTCCAAATTTTCCAGAATTTTAAAAGTAAGGCTTCAGGAGCTAATTATCTCAAGAACTTCTGAATCAAGAAATTCAAATCAAAGTTCCTTATTATTTTTAAAGACATATTACTTACTCTATTTACAAAGATCTATATTTGATAATATGATAACTTAAAATATTTTAAAGGGATAATCGTTTTTAAGCTATTGCATAGCTTTTATCGCGGGCTTCGAGCGCGGCGACCCAATCAAGAAATTCCGTAACGAAAATTACACCTAACACTCCCCACAAAAAAAATTATAGCAAATACCTCAATAAATGTATTAGAAAATGATCTTTAAATAGCAAGCTATAAAGACTAATATTCAATTTTCAAAAAATAATATAAATCATTTATACATAATTCTTATATATGCAAAGGATTTTCGTCTTTAACTCAAAGAGAATTAAGGCGATTATTCTAAAAAGTTAAAGTTCCATATAAAATGTATCTATTGATGATGTACTTATGTTCCCAATTCAAATATTTCGAATTAGTTACGAAGTTTCTTAATTTATTATAATGAAATTTTGAATTATAGACGAAATCGTATTGTTTATTGGCTTGAAATTAATGTTCGATTTCATTTGTATTTTAACTTTATTTTATGTATTGCATAAGTTGATAAAAAATGCTATGCAATAGCTTTACCGCGGTAGTCCCCGAGTGCCACAGGTTTTTTTTCAGATATACTTAATATGTTAAAATGTGTTTCGTTTGTTATTGATTTGGACAGTCCTCGTCACGAGAAGCTATCAATTTTGGACGTAAAGCACTTCTAATACGTTAATTAGCGACAATGCAATCAACAACAAAAAACCCGAATTTAATCAACTCAAAGTTACATAAGGGTATAGTTCTCTCAATTTAAAATTAACCATAATGGCCGCTTCTGCGCAGGTACAATCATGAACAAAAATGTTAGACAAAAATATTGATTTCGTTTTATTTAAATAGATTTTTGATAAAGTGTGAAAACGGAATTATTTAATTATAACATAGTTATTATTTCTTCTACATTCATTTAATTATTTATTCATTATCGTTATTAGTTACTTAAATAGTATAAAACAAATAAATAGTATAGAAAAAAAGGTTATAAAAAAATAGTTAATGTACACTTTTAATCACTGTCAGTTATTGGGAAGACACCTTATTTTGAAATAAAATTAAATGTTCACACACTTGACAAAAGTAATTTATATTTTTCTTTGATTTTTAATAATTTATTTTTAAAGAATTAAAACAATCGTGAGCGAGTGTACCAAAAAGATCGAGCATCGCCGCGTTTCTATAGTTACGCGGCCCCCTTCATTCCGCATTCGGTTGTGATCCAAAAATGTGTTACTGCGCGTGGTTCAACTTATATTGACGGAATTATAATACGAAACTAATAAGCATTGTTATTGTTAATTTTGTTACTTTTAAGTTATATACTTAAAATAAATACAAATAATATATTTAGAATAATGTATGTATAATTAATCCATACAAATTGATAAGGCTAGAGTTAATAAGTATTGTTAAAAGCATTTCTTTTTCCTTTACATTTGTACGCCATAGAGGCTAAACATGACTGTCTATTATATATCCATTAACACCTTGCATGCATATGTACATATGTATAGTCATGTTAAAACAAAAAAAATGTTCTTTATCTTTAATTAGTAGAATATTGTTTTTTTTGTTAATTATTGAAATTATTACTGTTATTTGGTACGACTCATATTTTTTTATTTGATCCAAATGTTACCAGCCCCTGCATGTGCGTTTACAAAATTTATAGCTTCTCGTGACAGGAACTAAAGGCAGTTTATTATTATTTTGATAGCTGAAATCAATAAATACGTAACGAACATTATAAATTTTTAAAAAGACAATTTTCTCAAACTCTTACGCAATTTAACATCTCTGTCCAGGTATCTAGCAATAGCAGGTACAACCGGGTACAAGCGCAAAGTTTCCTTTATAACAGCCTCTAAATAAGTTAAGCGTGAAAGATCATGTTTTGTTACATCTCTGTCATCATCACCAAATACTTCGTACAATCTAAAATAAATAATAAATAATTAAATAAAAAATAGTTCAGATCGCTCTGGTCCACCAACCTATATGGTAGTTCTTGTTGACCTGGAAACACGGAATTTGACAGAAAGGAAGGTCTTATAGCACAAATAAAGTAAAAATTCCAAAAAATTGAAATCTGGACCCGAAATTTGCAATAAATTCGCGATATATTTTTCTTCGGTGTATTCGAAGCCAGAAACTTGCAACGAAACGAGATCCAATCAGTACACTTCTTGTAGCGCATTAATTGAATTTAAAATTTCGGAAGAAGAGATCACTACATATTTAAAGAGGCTGGACGTTGATAAAGGCTATGGATCGGATGGTATCCCTCCAATTTTGTAAAGAAATGCTCTTCCGTTCTAGCTTACCCCTTAATGTTAATATTTAACAAATCACTTCAAACGGGAATATTTCCTAATGCTTGGAAAGTTTCCAAAGTGGTTCCTATTTATAAATCCGGAGGTGCACAGTATATATCGAACTATAGACCTATCTCACTTCTTTCTGTCTTTGCAAAAGTTTTCGAGGCCTTATTATATCCCCATCTTTCTTTTAAAGTGCACCACTGTATTAACCTTAACCAACACGGCTTTGTAAGGTCTCGATCTACAACGACAAACCTAGTTTCTTATGCTGATCTAATTATAAGAGCTGTAGATAACCATAAACAGGTAGATGCTATATATACAGATCTAAAAAAAGCTTTTGATAAGGTTTGCCATAGCACTTTACTTTTGAAATTGGCTCACTGTGGCTTTACTACTACAATGATAAACTGGTTTAAATCATATTTAAAAGATCGCCTACAGTTCGTTGTGATAAATGGGTATAGATCGGATCCTTACAAAGTCGGTTCTGGGGTTCCACAAGGATCACATTTGGGACCTTGGCTTTTTAATGTTTATATTAATGATCTTACTAACGTTATTTTACATAGTGAGGTATTCCTGTTTGCAGATGATTTAAAACTTGTAAAACAAATAAACAATATGAATGACTCGGTATTGCTTCAAAAAGATATCAAATCACTTTCCGATTGGTGTGAAACGAATCATATGGAACTAAATACGTCGAAATGTTTCCATATTACTTTTACACGCAAGCGTAATAAACACTGCACCAACTACAGAATAGGAGACCATACCCTGGAGAAGGTAGATCAGATAAGAGACCTTGGTGTGACGTTTGACAGCAAACTAACTTTTATTCCACAAGTTAACAACATAGTAACCAAAGCGTCAAAAATGTTGGGCTTTTTAATAAGGAATAGTAAGTTATTTACGAATTCCACAACTAAAATCAAAATGTATAATGCTTACGTTCGTAGTATTTTAGAATACAGCACAGTTATTTGGTCTCCTAGTTATAATACGCATAAGCTACGAATAGAAAGAGTACAAAAAAGATTCATAAGACACCTTGCTTTTAGCTCTGGACTCTGCTTAAAGAATTACAGTGAAAGGTTGCAACACTTTAAACTTGATTCTCTTTGTATTCGGAGACAAATGACGGATCTCTCCTTTTTGTTTAAAGTCATAAGTGGTTCTTTGGATGTACCAGCTATTTTAAATGAGATAAAGTTAAGAGTTCCAAGAAAAAATGCCCGTCGTTCTCTAGGAGTTTTCGAAGTGAGAAGAAGTCAAACCAATTTAGGAAGTAACTCAACCATTCCTAGAATTACTCGATTGTATAATGAGCATTGCAGTTTTCTCGATGTTTTCAATGACTCGCAACACACTTATAAGAAAAAAATCCTGCAGTTGTTGAGAGATGCTAAATCTACAAACAATAACGTACCTTAATCTGTTTTATACTTTTATATTATTTATCGTTAGAATTTGTTTTACTGTACGTTAGTTTGATATTATTTTTGTATTTTCTTTTTAATAGCTTACAATCAATATAATCAATTACTTTTCTCTTTTATTAATTTAATATTATATCGATTAATTATGACATGTAATTATATTTTTTATATTTTTTATTCTAGCATGAAATAATTTTATTGAATTTATATTTATCGTATGTTACTTTTTTACTTTTACTGAATGAAATCTTTACACTTTATTAATTTTATCGATGTATTTAATTTTATTTACCAAGTTGTCCACTATAGACCGCATTAATTAATTTTAATATTAATATTCTGAGTGATTTTTAGTTTTTAGTTTTGTTGTTTTGTACAGGCTAATTTTATAATGATTGTTGTGGCTACCTTAAAAAGCTACGCACTGTAAATTAAGTACTTAATAATTTAATCTGTATAATTGTATTCAGTGTTGTACTACTGGTGGTCCTAAATAAATAAATAAATAAATAAATAAAATAAATAAATAAAAATAAAAAGTTGAAAATTAAAGGCGTCCCCACACATACATAGTTGACGCCAATTACGATATACCTCTGAGTTGTATGGGTGCTCATATAATTTACAGGTGTAGATTAATTGGCATATCCTCAAATAAGGTTAATAAAATTGTGCTATTGTGTGAAACAAAATATTTATTATAGATTATATTGTGGACCCCTTCGTGTGCGAGTCCAACTCGCACTTGCCTTTTGCATTGAATGGATAAATGGATGGAACGACGTAAGTTAATCTTTCACGCAAAGTTTTCTTAACGGATTTGGATGAAGTTTGGCACCCAGACCTCTTACTACTTGGATTAACACATAAAATACTTTTAATTCTGGAAAAATATTTGGCTTGCGTGGGATTATTAAAAAAATAGATTATATAGAATACAATAGATATAGATGATAGCAAGCGGAGCCGCGGGGATAGCTAGTTATCCATATCAGTCAAAAATGGGTATGATTGACGCACGGTCATATCATACAGATGATACTAATACTTTCTTTTCTACTACCAGATTCCGGCATCCTGTGAAGGAGAGGAGAACCGGGCTATTTAGAATTCCATGACCAGATGGTTACATCATGGGGACCCACTAAACCTCCATTGTGGCTGAACCCAGTGCATGTGAGCTTATTTCAGCACGTGATCTGCCTAGCACTGTGATTGGTGGAGTTCGGTCCGGTTGCGGAAAATGTAACTATTGTTCTAAGTTCACAATTTATAGTAGTTCTTAGACGAATTTATTATAAATGAAAATATTAAAAGCTACGTACTCATTAAAAACTTTTTCTTGAACCTCTGGGTAGGATCCAATCATCAATACAGAATAAGCGAGAGTAGTGGCTGAGGTTTCATAGCCGGCTACTATTGTTGTATCCACTTCTTCTCTTATCTCTCTGTCGCTCAAAACCTCTTTTTCTATCATTAATTCCAGTAGAAGCTGCATTAAGGGTTTAAATTTCGGTCCTGAAAATATTTGATAGAATAGATATACATAATTATATGCATTAATACATAACTAGCTTTTGACAGCGGCTTCGCCCGCGTCAATAAAGATTTTATTACAGACTTTGAGACCCATTTCAACCCTTCAGGGGTGGAATTTTAGAAAAAAAACCTTTGATACTCGTGGACTTCCGTGGTAAATCTATTGAATATCCTAAACTAAAATATTCTGGCCACCGCGATGTAGAAATGACAATTTCTATCGTACTGCCATCTAGTGTGGCAACCTCAAACTACATATGTATAGTTAGTAGTAACTTTCTACAATATTATTAATGTTATATATCATATTATAATTAGTTTTTGGAAAAAATAAAGAAAAAATAATAAGGGTTAAATAATAATCCGTGGTGCTCCTTTGCTGAATGGTAGGCCTAAAATGTCCGGCTGGTCAGCTATCACCGTACGTCTTAGCAACCTACGCCTTTGGACTTAACATCCACTTACATTAAGTGGAGTAGAGTAATCTGGGCTGAATTAAAAAACAACGAACATAATGGAAATTTAAGAAAGAAAAGAAAGAAAGAAAGAAAACTTTATTTTGGACACGCAAAAAACAAAAGGGGTTCTGTTTTTATTGTTTGGCTACGAAATCCGAAAATGTATAAAAATTGCCAAACCTTTTTCTTCTGATTTGGTTTTGTTGTTTAAATAATAATTTTCTTTTGTCTTTTGCAGTATCTGAAAGCATGTAAAAAATAATTAAAATTTGTTCCAGAAATTAGCGATTTTGAAGAAATAAGCAATTATTCGGTAATCTTAAAAGCTTTATCATATTTTTTAGGCATAGCTCAATATTTGTATCACAAACCGTGTAAGACATGGTTTTCAATATCTTTATGCATTCATCTTGTTTTCTTTTCAATGCAGACCAACTGTATATAACATCGCTATGTAACCAAAATCTCTGTGCCCTATCCATGAATATTTTGAAAATTTGATCCACAGCCATTATATATTGGCTATACAGTTCACACCTCTCACTTAAATCCACTCCTAAAGCAGTCACTGTAAATTGCAATCGATTTTTTAAATGTAAGCATTGTTTTTTTTCAAGACATTATTAATACTCCTATTGCTCCTCCAAATAAGCTCTTAGCTTGCGCTAGGAGTACGACGATGTAGCCCAAGGGGTCATGATCGAACCCGCAGCTCTCGTGCTAACCTTTTAGCCGTTTTTTTTGTTGTCGGGGAGGAAATGTACTGCCAGATACCCGGCGTCCTAGGGAGGAACAACCGGGTTTTGTGGGGTTCCATGACGAGGTGGAAACATCATGGGGACCCACTCAAACCTCCTCGGTGGCCGACCTCAGTGTTTTTGTGAGGTTACGGGAACTCTTGGAGAACAAACCAACGCGACCTGACAATCACATGGCTCCGATTGGTAGCGGAGCTCGGTCCCGGGAAGGGCGAGATGGTAAGTCCCCCAGCGCTTCCTATGCAAATGCACACGGCAGTCGGGACCACAACGACTGCCTTCCTCCTTGGGGCCGCTCATCACGGACGCACAGATATCCCATTCTGCACGTCCACGGCCCGAGGGTAGACCTATTTATATAGCCCTGGGTAACCGGGCTGAGGGGCCGGGATGGCTAGCGGTATCAGGTGGTCGACGCCTTCGCCGCCGTTGGCGTCTAGCAGGATCGGCCCTCTCTCGATCCCGCTCGGCCGTCTCCTTCCGGATCATAACGGTCTCACAGAAGGAGACAACGGCCTCCCATGCCGATTCCCTGCCTATACGACTGCTGGCAGGGATATGTTCCTTCCAATCTCTTCGACCAGGATTCTACGCTCCGCGTTCCACGCGGGGCACACCTCAAGGGTCCTGGTCACCGCCACACTGATGGTACGTCGGCGTCGACTCTCTACCGATCTTGCACGGGTACTCGCCAAAGCACCCATGTCCGGTTAGCATCTGTGTTAGACGGTAGGTAACCCGTTGCCGCCTCTCTATCCAGGCTCCAAAGACCGGCAAGATGGCTCCGATGACGCGTTTGCGCGCGTACCGCTCTTCGCGGAGGTGGGCCCGCCACGTAATTAAAGCGCGGAGCTTCTCCTGCCGTTTGATGGCTTCGAGCGCACTTGGAGGTGCACTTTCGCCACCCTGGCGGAGGGTGCGAATCCGGTCATAGATCCTCGCATCCATCTCTGCCAGCACGTCTAGTGGCGGAAATCGTGCTAGAACGAACGCCGTCTCGTACGATATCTTCGTACGATCCGAATGGCCACTCTGCGCTGCAGGGAAAGGAGCTTAGTACTGCAGTGCCGGACGCCAAGCCTGTGTGACCACACAGATGCCTCGTAGAGGGCCGTGGACCGTACGACCCGTGCATAGAGGCGGCGAACTTCCTCCATCGGTCCCCCGAGATTAGGCAGCAATCTGTGCATGGCACCTACTACCTTCTCGAACTCTTTAACCGTTGAGCTATTGAGGCTGTATTCATACAAAGTGTTGCGATAAAACATTGAAACCATGTAGAAAAGTGATTTATCACTAAGAATTATTGCGAAAGGATCAGAGCATAGTAAATTTAAAACCTGTATCCGCATTGATCAGTAAAAACAAACCCGTAGAGACGTGACGACCATATCGCCCAATGTTGGGATAATCTCTGTCTCAGCAGAGATTATTCCACCAGTGCAATAAGTGACACTGGTGGTAGGTCTTTTGTTGCAATAGGTCGACTAGGTAGGTACCACCGCAGTGTCAAATATTGTGCCGCAAAGCAGTAGGGTCTTTGGCATTATTATGTTCCGGTTTCAAGGGCCCTGTAGGATAGTGAAATTACTGGGCAAAGGAGGCTTAAGAACCAATATCTCGAGGTTGGCAACTCGTCGGTGGCGCCTTCTATTGATATTGCAAGCGCTCATAGGCTACGGCAACCGAATGCTTGATTGCCAACTTAGTAACATAAAAAACCGTCTCATGTCCCGTCTTAAGCAATCACCAAATGAAATAGTATATTATTGATGCTAAATATGGAAGAAATATTGCGACCTCATAATATGTGATAATGACTCGAAATAAAATATTTTTTCCCCTTAGTAAATTTTATTATTTTACTAGTGGCCCACCCCGACTTCTTCCGGGTACATAATATACTTAGTAAAATTCTTGTTCCGTTCTTGGGTCTACTACCCATAAACTACCTTGGCATATAAATATTACTTATACAAGTTCTTTCATACAAACTTTTCCATACAAACTTCCCGATCCCGTTGATCCCGTTTCCGTGGGAGTTTTAATCCCGTTCTTGGGTCTTTTACTTATAAACTACCTACGTGCATACAAATATTAGGTAATACATTTTTTCCATACAAACTATCCGATCCCGTTGATCCCGTTTTCGTGGGAGTTTTAATATCGCTCTTGGGTATACTTTTGGATAAAATAAAAAATTTCTGTTACTAAGGGCTTAGTCATTTTGATCTCCCCACCGTGCCTCGGAGAGCACGTTAAACTGTCGGTCCCGAATGTTATCGTAACATCTGATAATCGTAAACTCTTCATAGGTAATTTGCTCTTATCTAAAGAGCAACTGGTCTACAAAAACTGGTAAACACTGGTCAGATGACAATCGCTCTTTGTAAAAACTAGTAACCCGTTAAATCAGGATAAGATTATAAGCAGACCCTGGATAAATACCGGGAATAATGCTAGAAAGAAGAAGAATTTACTTAACTATCTAGTTAAGTAATTTTGAAAAATACGTCTTTCATCGTCCTGTATTTTTTATACTTACTGAACTAGGTACTTACAGCATATAGTTTCCAAAGCGATATTTTTTGTATAAATGTAATGGTCAAAAGGTTCTCCGCCAATTTCAATCTCGAAATCCTTGACAAGTCTTCGTGACTGCTTATTAAATACATCCAAAAACCCATCTAGAACTATCTGGTTAAATGCTGGTTTTAATAGTTTGCGATGGATTTTCCAAATCGGTACTGTAATAAGATATTTAATCTTGTATTCAGTGGCGGATTTACAAATTTTCAAGGTATAGGCTGTAAGGTTTTTGCCGCCCTTGCCTCTACAATTTTCATGTCCTAGATTATTTTTATATCGAAAAGAAGGATTTCTGGTAGGGAGTCGACGAACTAGCTGTTTTACTCCAGAATACGGAAATTTGATACTCGGAATGCATAATGACAAGTGAGAGGAGAAAGTCATCGCCGTCATCGGCAAATTTGTTCCAGATTTCTACCTGTATAACAGCAGAATACCGTCATGCAGAAATCTTTTTGATTTCTACGAGGTAGCAAAAAAAAATTCGGTCCCCAAATTTGCCGCTCCAAAAATCTGCCGTCAAAGGCTGAAGCCTACTAAGCTTGTTTGTAAATCCGCCACTGCTTTTATCTATATTATATACTAGCATCTGCCCGTGGCTTCGCCCGCGTGAATAACGTTTTGTAATGAGCTACCTTTATTGCATTACAACTAAGCCTGTTTCCTGATACAAACTCCTAGTTTGCCTGATACACGTTTTTTTCGCAACAAAAGTCCCATCTTTTTCTATAGCAATATTTATCAAAATCGGTTTAGCGATTTAAGCATGAAAAAGGAAAAATACAGATTGAATAATACCAATAATAATAGGCTGGATGAAATAAAGCCATCTATATCTAAATTCAATTTTTCTAGTTGGTTTTTTGTTTATTTTTCTGAGATAGAAAGTATTCCATGTCCCAAATTTCATCCAAATCCGATCATGCAGTTTTGGCGGGATTGAGCAACAAACACCCAAACATCCAAACATATCAAATTTTACATTTATTACATTAGTAGGATAATAGGAATTGATTATATATATTTTTAATTCTATTGCTGTTCTGGGAAGAACACGTAGCACTTAAAAGAGAAACACGGTGCAAGATACGCCTGGATTGGAGGTCATAAAAGACCAGCGAGAACACCGTAAATGCGGTGGAAAGATGACATCCGGAAGGCGGCGAGCAATAACGGGATACATACATTCCAAAATAGAAGTGTATGGAGAAGGTTGAAGGAGACCTACACCAAAATGGTCACACCAATGGTTTGTGATGATGATGATGATGGTGTAAGAATAAACAAAGGAAAGTAAAATTTATAAAATATTATAACACTTACCACCACCACTTATCAGCCCTTCGCCAATCCATGGTTTTGCGAAGTCGTAGAAATTATCTTTTTGTAGACAAGTATTGGCTACCGTGAAGAAGTCATCAGGGTCTGCTAGTCCTGTATAAATTAGAACTAGTTTGAATTCTTTAAAATTAGAAGGCCACAATTAGAATTTATCAATATCTTAAATAATATGTAGTAATATATTTATGTGTAGCTTGACATACAACAAAACTTTTATTTTATCTTTGTCAATGGAACAATCAAGAAAATTACTTTGTTTTCGCATTTTAGGGCTCCTTATACAAATGGCAAAAACGGAACCCTTATGATTTCGTGAAGCCGAGTAAAATCTGTCTGTCCGTCTGTCCTTACAATAGTCACTTTACTCGGAGGCCATTTTTTAAGGAAATAGGTGTTTTCTATAAACTGCAATTCAACATAACGCAACATGAGGTATCTTTAGGTCTTTAAATATAACAAGGCTGTTTGATTTTTACTTTTTTGATTAAATCAATAGTTGTTGAGACATTAGCTCCTAAATTCGTAAAAGTTGTGTCTACCTCTGGCGTTCGAACTATGCGATTTACAATTCTGGAAAAATTGAAGGTTGTGAAACATCAAAACATATCACGTAAATTATTTTGAGGAAGGATTTCAAAATCCAAATTTTAGAGATATAAAAGTTTGTCCTGTAGTTTTGATACCAGCTTATTTTTGCGGTCGAATTCAATACGCTATTATTTAAAGACCTTAAAATTCTTCATCACCAAGCTGGGTAGCTGTTGGGATAACCTCTGTCACAACAGAAATGATTCCACCAGTGCAATCAGTCACACAGGTGGTAGGTCCTTGGTTGCAAGAGGCCGGCTAGGTAGGTACCACCGCAGTGTCAAATATTCTGCCGCCAAATAGTAGTGCTTAGGCATTACTGTGTTCCGGTTTGAAGGGCACTGTAGGCTAGTGCAATTACTGGGCAGAGGAGATTTATGAACCAATATTTCAAGGTTCGCAACGCGTGAGTGGTATCTACTAATGGTGCTGCAAGCGCTCATAGGCTACGGCAACCACTTACCATCAGGTGGGTCGTATGCTTGTTTGCCAACTTATGACATTAAAAAAAAATCTAAAACTTCAAAAAAACTATTAAATACCGTATACTTTGAGAGGGCCCAAGCGAAAAATAATTACGCCGTCATTTTTCACACATTCCGAGATCAATTTGTTAACAAAATTCAAGAAGTCTGAAAAGATAGAGAAAAAACAATATTATTATAGGTTCAATTTTAATTAAAATATTAATTATTTTTGTCAGGTGTGACAACATTTAATTTTATTTTAAGATAAGGTGTCATCCCAATAATTGACAGTGATTAAAAATCTACATTAACTATTATTATTATTATTATATGAAGTGCTAAGTTTCATACAAAATAAAATAGACGTCATGAATGATGTGAGTTTAGCTCTGATATGCAGGCAACCTTTCTCTGATGAAGAAATAAATGAAGCAAAGTGCTTGCTATACCAACCAGTTCCACAGAAGAAAAGGAAAAGAAAGGCGAGGATAAGGGGAAGAAGAATGTTGAGGATATCATAGGGTTATTAAAAGGAACAGAGTCAGATGATATATCTATATGGCAAGAGACCTTCAAAAACTGCCACCAGTGTCTTTTGACCATGCTGATGTTACGCGCCTTCTAAAGGATATTTTGATAATCCAACGAGAGATTGTTACGTTAAATGAGAAATTAGCATCAATTCAAAATGATTATGTACTAAAAATTGAGCTAAAACAAGAAATAGAAAATATGTATCAGAATCGTAGGGTAGATAAGGAAGATGTGATGAAGTCTTTAATTGAATCTGAACCTTATGTCTATACTAAAAGGGGCGGAAATTGTTTAATAGATAGTTATGATTGCAACAGCTGGCAAACGGGGTCAATTACCGGCCTAGCAAAAAGTATAAGACTGCCGGTTGCAATTCAACAGTCAGTTCAATGTTACGGAAGCGGCTGCCGATAATTCTGTCTCTGTCACACCTACTATGCCTTGTACCAGGGACAAGTTAACCTTGAACTTGAAATCTATACCTACGTACTATGCGCGCACGCCACCTGTTGGGAATAAGATTACGTCATGCAATGTTATGATTGATAAATCGAATGACGGCAGATATATGCCAAATGATAATGGTGGGGAATGGTTTCGTATTGAAAGACGTAAAACATCGCGTTCTAAAGGAATGCAAGGGACTGCCAATGTTGATTCTGCGATAAAATTAAAAGCTGCGGATACTAATATCCCGTTATATATATATATATATAATGAATCAAAAGAAATGACGGAGAGAGATGTGGCAGATTATGTTTACGATAAGATGCAGATTAAAATAATGCTAGAAAAAATAAACATGAAATCTGATAAAGATTATGTCTCCTTTAAATTTTATATACCGAGGAGTAAATTAAATTTGTTTACAAATAATGAACTTTGGCTTAAAGGCATATATTTTAGAAAATATATAGTATTTAAGAAAAACATTACTACGGTAAATCGAGTTAAAAAATTACTATAAATGGGACAGAGACAACTTAGACGAAATAAGCAATTAAAGTTAGTCAGTTTCAAATGTAAATTCTTGAAGCGTTCGGTGGATAGTGTGCGAGATCTGTGTGCTGGCGCAGATATAGTGGCATTGCAAGAGACCTGGTTGTTGCCGCATGACCTGCCGTCCTTGGTACTATTCATAACGACTTTGCGGCTACAGGCATATCGAACGTAGATACGAGTGCAGGAGTGTTACGAGGCCGTCCCTATGGTGGCGTCGGGTTATTATGGCGTAAAAATATGTTCTCGTCCGTCTGCATAGTTAAGTGTTTCAGTGTAAGACTGTGTGCTATCAAGTGTAAGTTGCGCGACAATACTATACTGATTTTTTTCTGTTTATATGCCTACTGATCTTGATGATAATCTTATTGAATTGACGGACTGCCTTAGTGAAATAAGTGCTATTATTGAAGATAGCGGAATTGCTAATGTATTTATGCTAGGCGATTTCAATGCGCATCCCGGGTAATTATTTTTTAATGAAATGTTACAGTTTTGCCGGGACCAAGAATGGTTTTGTGTTGACTTTGAGGTTTTATCAGGGAATAGGGATGTAGTGATAGTCATGGTTGCTCGCGTTGGCTGGATCATTGCCTTGTAACTAGCACAGCAAAGAAGTATGTTGATAGTGTAAGAATATTAAATAATGTGTCGTGGTCGGACCACTATCCAGAAATTACGTGTAACTTAAACTTCTTAAACAGGATTGTAGAATCAAATCATCACATTACCAATACAGTTACAGGACTGTAGTCAGGATGATTGTTATACTGAGATCTGTAACAGTAAGCTATGTACTTTAGAATGTCCTCCCGATTTTAGGGAATGTTATGGAAAATTATGTAGCAAGCCTGACCAGACTTATAATAGATAAATTGTATTCTGACGTTATCGATATACTCTGTCGGCGGCGGTATTCACTTACAAAGTTAAGATTAAGAAAAACCGCTATGTCACTTGTTGGAATAAACATGCGAGATCTGCTCATGCTGAGGCTCGACTCTGTTTTCAGCCTTGGGTATTATCAGGGAGGCCGACAAGCGGAGTATTATATAATGACATGCGTGAGTCTCGCAGACAATTTAAGAACAAAACTTAAATGAAAATGGTGTCAGGATAATGAAGAAAAAATTAAGATGGATATTTTGGCTACATCGCATGATGCAAAGCAGTTTGGAAAGTTCTGAAAGCATATGTATTGGTCCACTTCCAGTTCGGTATAACGGTTTGAAGTTTCTATTGTCTGACTAAGCTAATACGAGTTTAATTTAGATTGCTTACATCTGTTTGATGTTTCAGGACTCGATCTAAGACTCTTTTTATTTGTTACTTCCGTCCAATTCCTTTCTTTAGTATTGTCACAGGTGTTATTTGTGTGAGTGATATCAAGTTAGTCTTGTTCTAATGATAAGTCAATATTATCCATAGTTTGGAGTACATTGCTGAGAGAGTTTGATCTTTGTTGGTTCGTAAGTGAGCTCTTGTTGAGTACTTGCTGAATGTAAGCCTTGCGGTTTTCTTTTGGCTTTATACTTGTTTCTGCCATCGATGTCTTCAAGTGAAAATCGCCCCCCCTAGAATCCGAGGGGCTGCCTGAACATTGTTCTTCCTTTGGGGCAAGACCCTGCTCAGGGAGGGATTCTCCGCATTTCGTGGTACCCTCCTAGAGTAGTGTGTTTTGTCTTTTCGCCATTTCATAAGAAGTTTAATTGATCCACAGCTTTATCTTTTGTATCGGGTAAGATCCTATAGGCCGTGTCTTTCTAGACTCAAGGCATGCTCGTGCCTACTAGTTTTGGTTCACGCTAGGTATTTCATTTTCCTACTATCACCCATATCTGGGAGGCATTCCCCTATCCACCACCTGGGGACGCGTTCGATAGGAGGACCAGCAACTCCAAACGAATAACTTCTTAAATTTTATCGCATATTATGTATGTACCCATCTACAACTATTACTCCGTTATATTATACATATACTATACATGTACACTGATTCATTAACTGCAAATGTTACTTTGTAATTCTACGAAGTTATAGGAGGTCGAAAATGGCCTTAATTGCTTCGAGAGAAGGATAATACGGCCGTGCCGCTTTTTTGCTCGACTCCGCAGATAATATGTTTTGTGAATCATCGATAAATAATAATCTATTTGAATACTCACTGGTAATATTACCAATCAACAGATGCGCGTGGCCTATTATTGGTAAAGCACCAGGTATCACTGGAGGCTCGTTCTTATTTCGTTTTCTTTGATACCACAACAGCACGCCGAAAACTAAACAGCTAATCGGTATTATCAGCATAGCTACCCTGCGAAACATTACCATTATATAATTACACATTACGGTCCACGAGAATCTATAAATTTTGTAACCACATATTCAGGTGCTAGTAGCATTTGGATCAAATAAAAAATATAAGTGGTACCAAATAACATTATACTTCATACATAACATAATACTTCCAATAATAAAAAAACAATAGTCTAAAAACAATATATCTTAAAATATCGCAATCGACTAAGCTCTCGTGCTCGCACCTACAGCGGACTTTCAATGTGTCTGGCAAGGTGTAAAAACTATTAAAACTGTCCGGCTGTCGAGGTTACATATTTTTATAGGTCCCCAAGTAACATATATAAAATTTAGCTTTTATATTATGACGAAAATTAATCATAATTTTAAAGTTTAGGGGTGTCTGCCAGGGGATAGCAGCTGTCAGAAGGTCCGGCAATGGACAGCGAGATTTCTAAAGTTATCCCGAGGAAAATATAAAAAAATTGAGCTTTATACTTTAACGAATTCAAGGTACTATTTTAGACACCTTTACTATCTGATACCTGCCCAAGTAACCACTACCTAAACTCTATAGTCGCTATATAGGAGACATGCACAAAAAAACTTTCGGTTCTCTTTAGGCTCTTGGGCTATTAAAATATATAAGAATTAAGGGTAGCAGTCCATACATGTAACTAAGGATTGAAAAAAAATATTCAACGTATGACAGCGTGTGAGATATCTTTGGACAGGTCTTTCAAAATGATAAGGAGGTTCCATTTTGGCTATTTTCATTAAGTCAGTAGTTATTGAGATATAAGCTCCTAAAGTCATAAAAATTGTGTCCCCCCCTCTAACTTTTAAACTACATGATTTAAAATTTTACAAAAATTTGAGGTTGTTGTACATCAAATGAAATTTCAACCACATTTGGTTTGAAGAAGATAGGTTTACAAATTTAAAAGATATATAAGTTTTTCACATAACTTTGTTTTACATATTACTTTTAATAATTAATATGAAATTACCAACTTATTATTGCGGTCGATTTTATTCGTTATTATTTTTAAAGCCCATAAGATTCTATATTTTCAACTGTTCGTGGTCCAAAACGCACTTGACTGCTATTTTAAGCTATTATTTATTTTAAATTTTTAGGTTGGATTTTCTTAAATATTACATTGTTATCGGCCTTTGATAAGTATGTAAATTTCGATTTAATCCGACGATTTAAAAGAGGTCAAAATTATGTTCAAAGTTTCCGTTACATACATTTGAAGCTAATAAAAGCGCGTTAAAGATCGTCTGCAAGATATTTAAGAAAACTATTATTGTTGAAATTATTGTCTGTTTGTCTGAAACGGGTTAACCGATTTGGGTTCACTAAGCTTCACTTAACATTCAGTGTCAGTTTTATTTAAATCGGTAACAATGTAATGTTTAAAAAAATCAAACTAATAAATGAAAAAAATAATAGTTTAAAAAATTAAGAAATAAAATTTCCAAGAAATATTTCTTACTATTTAATAGGAAGTTTTAACGTTTGAATCTTACCTTAATTAACTAATTGATGAGCGAATTTATGAAAAATTATATATGACCTGTTTTTTTAGAGCATTTAAATGCCTTTATAATTACGTATTTTTCATTTCGATGCGTTCAGTTTAGAACGAGTTATTGCACTTCAAAGTAAATTTTAAAAAATCATTTGTAATTTGTATGAAAAATAGAAATTCGCGATGAGCGACCTCCAACTCTTAATCTTAAGGACTCCCCTTCTACCAGGGGTTCTACTACCCCGGACAGACGGACAGACGGACAGCGGGTGTTGAAAAAAAAAATTGTCCAATTTTAGAACCGGTCTAATATATATATAATTGTAATTTCTTAATAAACTTTTATACTACCTTGTAAGATATTTCAATATCACGTTTTAAATATCACGCACACTTCTTTTCGATTCAAGCAATGAACGATGAATATTAATTTTGTTTCATAAAATATAACATTTTATTTATTCAAGAATTTCGTAATTAACATGTCGTTGACGTCATGGGAAGTGCCCACGTCAATGGACGTCAATGGAAATCAGAACAATCAGAGGGCAAGGGAGTGCCCCCACCAAGTCGAAAAAAAATTAGCATTCAAGTGCGTTGTGGACCACGCACAGTTGAAACTAAAGGGTTCCAATCTTAAAGCCTTTAAAAATACTAAACTAAATAATAGTATAACGAATTAAAATCGACTGCAAAATGAAGTTGGTAACTTCATAGTACTTATTAAAAGTTATATGAAAAACAAAGTTATGGGAAAAACTTATATATCTCTTAAATTTGTGGACCTATCTTCTTCAAAACAAATGTGGTTGAAATTTTATTTGATGTCCTATAAGCTCAAATCTTTTTTTAGAGGGGGACACAATTTTAATGACTTTAGGAACTAATATCTCAACAACTACCGACTTAATGGACAAAGTCAAAATCAAACCTCCTTATCATTTTGAAAGACCTATCCAAAACTATCTCACACGTTGACATACGTTGAATTTTTTTAACTCAGTTACATGTATGGAGTGCTATTCTTAATTCTTATATATTTTAAGATTTCATAACAGAATCGTTGTGTGGTTCATAGAATACACCTATTTAGTAAATTTCGTATAGATAGAGTCAAGGGTCTCCGAGTAAAATGTCTGTGACATAGGGACGGACGAACGGACAGACGGACAGACGGACAGACGGACAGACGGACAGACGGACAGACGGACAGACGGACAGACGGACAGACGGACAGACGGACAGACGGACAGACGGACAGACGGACAGACGGACAGACGGACAGACGGACAGACGGACAGACGGACAGACGGACAGACGGACAGACGGATAGACGGATAGACGGACGGACGGACGGACAGATGGACATGACGAAACTATAAGGGTTCCGTTTTTCCCATTTGGCTACGGAACCCTAAAAAGAACACAGCGGAAACGAAAAAGGCGTCGGGATGTGACGACCCCATCGCCCGCTGTTGGAATAGCCTCTGTTACAGCAGAGATTATTCCACCAGTGCAATCAGTCACACTGGTGGTAGGTCTTTTGTTGCAAGAGTCTGGCTAGGTAGGTACCACCGCAGTGTCCAATATTCTGTCACCAAATAGTAGTGCTTTGGCATTACTGTGTTCCGGTTTGAAGGGCACTGTACGCTAGTGAAATTACTGGGCAGACGAGATTTTAGAACCAATATTTCGAGGCTGGCAACGCGTGAGTGGCACCTGCTAATGGTGCTGCAAGCGCTCATAGGCTACGGCAACCACTTACCATCAGGTGGGCCGTATGCTTGTTTGCCAACTTTTAACATAAAAAAAAAGTGACCTTAGAAACTGAAAACCTTGGCGGAGTTGCTTCATTTTACATTGGTTCCGTCACACTTTACGGTATTTAAAAGTTTTTCAGAGCCTTAGAAAGTGTGGAAGTTAGTGTCAACGATAAAATAAAAGCTTTGATCTAGCACGAAGTGTGTCTGTTTGTAGAAAAGAGTATACGTTACTTATATTAAAAAACCAATTTCTTAAATTTTAATCTCCAAAATGGCTAGATTTTAATAGGACTTTCTCTGGGCGGTAGCTGATGTTAAAACTAGGCCACTTTTATTTTAGAAAAAGGATCGCAACAACGCGCAATGAGAAAGTGCAAAATAGTAATCCTGTAGACCACGCGAGCAAAAGCACTGGCACAGCAAGTATTAATATAAGATTAAAGATATTGACGTATAAACCAAAAGATTCAATAAATAATTTATAATTTAGATATTTTAATTTATTCAGTAATTTCATTGCTTTTTATATATCTTGAGGTTGGTAACGCATGAGTTGCTACTAATGCCATTTAACAGTAGCCAATGCTTGTTTACTAAAGGATAATCTCTACGACTTTGCAAAACCATGGCTTGGTAAAAGGCTGATAACTGATACCCGTAAGTATTATGATCCTACTTATAATGTGTTATTAATGTGAAAGTTTGTTGTTTTTTTGGATATTTGGATGTCTGTTACACAATCAAAAACGGCTATACGGATTTAGATGAAATTTGGTACAGACGTAGATGGTTACGTTTTTTACCACACCAGTGTAAGTAGCGGTAGTATGGGGTTCATAGGGCTAATCGAGCTAATTTCGGAAAATCCTTTCTTATCGAATGCCTACGTCATACAAATAACGCACCCTCCAAGTTTCTCTACGATCAGTAGTTTAGGCTGTGCGTTGATCCGTCAGTCATTCAGGACAAAGCCTTTTATATATATAGATAATATTAGTTTTGTTTTCTTTTGTTGTCAAACGAATTTCGTCTCCATTCTATGTTGATAAGTTTCTAGTGTTTTGCTATATTAGATTCTGTAACTTCATGTCTGAAAATTGTAGGTCATGTTGGGTAGAATACATGTATTAATATAAAATTTTCGCCTTTAGGTGATATACTAAATATGTCATGAAAAACCATCCTGGTTTTTCATGACATATTTAGTATATATATTAGAACCCAAATATCTCTTTAATACTATTTTTACTCTGTTGTTTATTTTTGTTCTTGTGAGGTCTGTAGGAGAGTTTATTTAGCCTTTTTTTTTTTTTACTTGGAGAAATGCATACTGCCGCCATATATACATACTAATACATACTATACATAAATAAAATACTCCACGGCGCTTTTGCGCCCCACCGACAGGGACCAGAAGGCCCTGGTAAACCCAACCAAGGGAGCCCTGGGTCCTAGGGCTCTACCCGCCGAGACTAACTTTTTAATGAGGTTGTTTCCTGACCCTAGCGCAAAGCTTCGAGCTTATTTGGAGGGCAATAGGAATATTGGTAAGGCCTTGAAAAAGCAGTTCTAATATTCTTAAAAAAAATATATTATTGCATTCAATATCGTAAAGTTAATATTTAAATGTACAGTTATGCTACTGACCCTGAGTCACTCAGAATTATTTATTTAAAACTTTAAATTTAATTGGCATTGTTTTGCTGCCATCACAAATGCAAGTTTTTAATTAGCTGATTTTTGTTTCGTGCTGGTTGGCAAACAAACATACGATCCGCCTGATGGTAAGCAGTCACCGCAACATATAAACGCTTGCGATACTTAAAGTATCACATACGCGTTGCCAACCCATGGGATAGATGGGAGGGGATGAGAAGGGAAAAGGAAGGAACAGAGGAGGGCTCTCATTTATCGGACTAGACGTAACAGTACTCCGTTACTTTAAGCCCATTTACTGAGAGGGGGTAGCATTTCCCTGGCTCTACTATTACTAAAGCTGATAATTAATATGAGCAATTTATTTTATAGACTAACTAAAACTAGGATTCCGGTTCCGAATGCGCTAGTTTAAATTTTTTATAATCAATCTAAAACAAAAATAGGATACGTATTAATTTAGGTAATAAGACACCTGTGGGTCAAGTTTTATTTATATCAGTTTACTTTATCAGTTGTTTTTGTGTGAAAATGTTATAACTTTCAATAGATTGAATCGATTTTCATTACACAAAGATTAAATGCTACTGGACAATTTGCTTTATCATTTTATTACTGAACTTTTAAAAACTTTGAATTTTACCAGTGACGCACAAATAAACGTCAGTTGGACAGACAGACCGATAACGAGACAATTAAGATTTTTCTGAAAACGATAAAAATGTATTTAATCATTTATTTAATCATTAATTTAATTATTCTTGAAATTCTGAAATGTGAAAATTTGTATATCAATAGATAATATGAATCAAAAAATAATTATGTTTTTACAGTAATTACTTGGAAAGTACATCGTAAACTGATAAGCCCAGCATTTAACCAGGTAGTTTTAGATGGATTTTTTTATGTATTCAATAAACAGTCACGAAGACTTGTCAAGGAACTATAAAATCGAATTGGCAGAGAACCTTTCGACCATTACACTTGTATAAAACAAAACGATTTAGAAACTATATGATTTAAGTATCTTACTTACTATAAAATATAATACCAAAATACTTGTAGTTATTAAGAGATTCTTTTTTAATTACTCTATAGTTAACTAAGCTTCAACCCTAAAATAAGATTTCACGTTAACTGTTAAAAAAGTGACTCATGTTTTGAAAAAACTTCCCTATCCATCACAGCTTGTATCGGAATAGTTGTCATCGACACTAAGAGCGTCGTTCACTTCCGGGGTCAGTTGGAAGAAAAGGTCAAATTACCTCTAAAACTAAAACTGTACAAGGCGCAAATTTGACCCCACATAAAGTATTGCTCTCATCTTTGGGCAGGAGCTCCCCAGTACCAGCTACTTCAAATTGGCTGCATCTAACGTACAGTACCTCAAATTGACGGCGATCGAGCCCTTTCTGATTGGATTGATCATTTGGAATTGCGTAGGGATTTACCGGCGTCGGGATGTGACGACCCTATCGCCCGCTGTTGGGATAACCTCTGTCACAACAGAGATTATTCCACCAGTGCAAAGGTAGGTACCACCGCAGTGTCCAATATTCTGCCGCCAAATAGTAGTCCTTAGGCACTACTGTGTTCCGGCTTGAAGGGCACTGTACGCTAGTGAAATTACTGGGCGAACGAGATTTAAGAACTAATATCTCGAGGTTGGCAACGCGCGAGTGGCACCTACTAATGGTGCTGCAAGCGCTCATAGGCTGCGGCAGCCACTTACCATCAGGTGGGCCGTATGCTTGTTTGCCAACTTCTAACATAAAAAAAAAAAAAGGGATGTTGGATCACCCTGCATCTTCTACCGAATCTATCACGATGAATGATCTGGGTCCATCGTACTGTGACTAAACCTACCTTGCTTTATAGCAATAAATAAATAATAAGATATAATTAAATAAATATTAATTTAATGTATTTAAAATAATTAGCATAAAACTACTAAATTGGCACGTGTATCGTCTAGCGGCCAGGACCCTTGTTACGTTGTGATCATAATAACCCTAGTTCTTTTAGAGCATCAGAGGCAACAGGTTCAATTCGACAATGGAAAACAATAATATCTTATTTATTATATTGTTTAATTATTTTAGTGTCATATGATTATAATAATAAAATTATTTATATAAGCCAATAAAGGCAAAATGGTGAGATAATAAATATATCCCTATACTTTCAACACCTCTTACGAGTAGCTGAAAGCAGTCCGCTCCTCCAATTCTTATATACTTAAACTCTATAGTAAAAATATAAAGAAGAGGGGAGATCGTTGGCCCCGCACACGCCACCGACTGTGGGCTCCAACCATAGATACGAGCCCTCCCGGGTAAAGGATAGGCTATTTATAGTGCGCCTGCGACACACAATTTGATTAATTATATTTATAGTAATTTCGTTATCAAGACATCAGTCTAATCTTTATTTATTTCATATTGTTGTTATTTACATAGGCCGAAGCCACACATAGAAAGGGATCAAGCCCTGATATTTTGTAATGGTATCAATCAAAACCGAAGTCACATAATATTTCATATTCATTTTTGTATGAGAAGGCTAAACGCCATAATAATTGAGTGACAAGCCCTGGTCTTTATATATAAGGGAATAAATCCCTGGTTCAGATATGTATTCGAACATTAAACCGCCAGGCGGCATTCCGTAAGCACAATGCTATAATCGTCAACCTCACCTTAGTGAAGTAAAATGATAACATTAGTTGTGATATGCTTCGTTTTATTATTGATCTTGTTTCGCCAGTTGTTATAAACATATTAAATTTCTCACTGACGACCAATGTTTTTCCCTCAGCCTGGAAGTTGGCTTACGTCATCCCTTTACCTAAAACTTCTAATCCTACTTCCTTCTCTCATTACCGTCTTATTTCTATTCTCCCTATTCTCTCAAAACTTTTGGAAAACTTAATTTTCAAACAACTTTCTTCTTTCTTACTACAGAACTGTCTTTTTACCCCTTTTCAATCCGGTTTTCGTCCCATGCACAGTACTACCACTGCTTTACTCAAAGTTACTGATGATATTCGGTTTGCGATGGACAATAAGATGCTTACTGTTCTCGTCTTACTTGATTTCAGTAATGCATTTAATTCGGTCGACTTTGATGTATTGCTCGCTATCCTTTCCTCTCTCAACATATCTTCACCCGTAATTAAATGGTTCAATTCTTACCTTCGCGGTCGCCGGCAGAGTATTCATACCGACGAAGTTTCTTCGATTTGGAATGATCTCTCTGCCGGCGTGCCACAAGGCGGCGTTCTCTCTCCATTACTTTTCTCAGTATTCATTAGTGAAATCTCCAAAATAATTACTTCTCTTTACCATCTCTATGCCGATGATCTGCAACTTTATAGACACACAACTGTAAGTGACCTCGCATCTTCTATAGATAACATTAATTTGGATCTCATTCGGATAAGGGATTGGGCTAATTCCTTCGGTTTACTTGTTAATCCGTTAAAGTCGCAAGCTATGATTATTGGTAGCAGTCAGATGCGATGTAAGATTAATTTTGATTTATTACCAAAAATTATGTTCAATGGGATTCCCATTAATTTAACAGACCAATCAAAAAATTTGGGACTCACACTTGACTGTAACTTATCGTGGACAGCTCAAATTAATGAAGTGAGTAGACGTTTGCACTATTCCCTTCATTCGTTAAAGCGGTTGCAGAATTTTTTACCTTTGCGTACTAAAATAATCCTCGCCCAATCCCTCCTCCTTCCTCTTCTCGATTATGCAGACGTTTGCTACTTAGATGCCACTGAAGAGCTACTTGACAAACTCGACCGGCTTCAGAATTTGTGCATCCGTTTTATTTTCGGTTTGCGCAAATTTGATCACATCTCCGAGTTTCGCCGTCAATTAAAGTGGCTTCCTGTTCGCCTTCGCCGCAATGTGCATGTACTAACAACACTTTTTAATATCCTCAATAACTCTTCTCCCCCTTATCTCAGAGAGCGCTTTCAACTAGCTCACCCGCGTGACAGACCGATGCGTTCATGTGTCACTTTAAGACAGCTTGACGTTCCATTTTATAATTCCACTTTTTATAAAAAATCTTTTACAGTCCTTGCTGCACGCTTATGGAATTCACTACCCATTCATATTTTAAAAGATAACCCTTCGGTTGAAACATTTAAGTTTAGAGTAAAACAGCATTATTTGTCTACTTTAAACTTACACGAATAAGTTCGTATGTGTGTATTTTGTATGTATCCATTTACTTCTATTTGTATGTATGTTATAATGTAGTATATATTAAGTATGTTTTGTATTTATGTATGTATGTATATATGTATGTATGTATGTATTAATTAATGCTGGTGTCCTGCAAGGCTGCGTACTGTCCCCTACTTTGTTTCTTCTGCATATCAATGACATGTTGGAAATTTCCAACATTCATTGCTATGCCGACGACAGCACTGTGGACGCTTTATACACCGGCCGCGCTAATATTTCTCGGGAAAACGTCATTGAGTGCCGGAACAAACTTGTTTCTGAAGTCGAGACTACATTGACCAAAGTCTCGGACTGGGGCCGACTAAATTTAGTCCAATTCAACCCCAAGAAGACACAAGTTTGCGCGTTAACCGCTAAAAAACACCATTTGTCGTATCTCCTCGTTTTGGGAACACTCCCTGGCTGCCACAGCTAGTATCGGAATACTTGGTGTCGACATTTCGAGCGTCGTTCAGTTCCGCGGTCAGTTGGAAGGAAAGGTCAAATTGGCCTCTAAAAAGCTTGGTGTGCTCAGCAAGGCAAGGCACTACTTCACGTCGGCTCATCGCCTAAAACTCTACAAGGCACAAATTCGACCACACGTGGAGTACTGCTCTCACCTCTGGGCGGGAGCTCCCCAGTACCAGCTACTTCCAATTGACCGCATTCAACGTAGAGCGGCTCGAATTGTCGACGATCAAGCCCTTTCCGATCGGCTTGATCCTTTGGCATTGCGTAGAGATGTCGGATCACTCTGCATCTTCTATCGCATATATCACGGAGAGTGTTCTGAGGAATTGTTTGGATTGATCCCGCCGGTAGAATTTCACCATCGGACATCGCGACAAAACTCTAAGTTCCATCCATACCACCTCGATGTCTGGAAATCCACAACAGCGCGATTTAGAAGACATTTTCTTCCTCGCACAACCACTCTGTGGAACCAACTTCCGCCGGCGGTCTTTCCGAACCGATACGACTTGGGAACCTTCAAGAAAAGAGCCTATTCTTTCCTTAAAGGTCGGCAACGCGCCTGCATGCCTTCTGGTGTTGCAGATGTTCATGGGCGGCGGTGATCACTTAACATCAGGTGAGCCTCCTGCCCGTTTGCCCCTCTTACATAAAAAAAAAAAAAAAAAAAAAAAAAAAAAAAAAAATGTATGTTTGTTTGTATATGTTTATGTATGTATGTATGTGTGTATTATATAAGCGTATATGTATGTATGTATTTATTTATTTATCTACTTAATTTTATTTAATATTATTTCCAGTACCTGCCAGCAATTCTACCTAACTTAATTCTCCCACGTTTATGGATGACTGCTAGAGATCTCTTAAAGAGATAAGTTTGTCCATTGTGCACATTAACTTATTGTATCTTGACTGTTTTGTGACTTTGTTTTTGGGTACATAAATAAAAAAAAAAAAAATTCATCAATAATAATAAAGAATAATATTTATAACGTATATTTCTCATACCACTATATATGGTTAATATAGAGTTTATATTTATCATAAACTTCACCTTTGTTAAGGTATTTTCATCCATAATAATATTTGTAACGTATATTTCTTTTATCACTATATATGGGTAATATAGAATTTATAATAACCTTACCGTAGTGTAGGCATTTAATTAATAATTATATTTATAACGTATATTTCTTTTATCACTATATATGGGTCATATAGTATTGATAATATTCAATTCTTTATAATATCACAACCGCAATTCCTTAAAACTAAGTTTTACCTAACCCTACCTAATTGTTATTCAAATTATCGCATTGTCTTATAATTAATATTCGTGGGCTTATATCGTATTCGTAATCGCATTGTCTTACAACTATTATTCTTTGGTTTATGTCATATTCGTATTATAGTCTTATATCATAAAAACCATAGCACTTGCTCACGCAAGGTACCCTTTGGCTCAATACTCAAACATACATCCGAATCCAGTTCATTATTTAAGACGTGATAAACACGCATGATAAGAGTTAAGCAGGCCACACTGTCTAATACTAGTTAGCTATCTCGAAGTGAGAAGCAACCAGTTGCCCTATTAGTACTACATGCTACAATCTCAGTTATAAAAATTCCTATTAAAGGCTAAGGGGGCGTCTCTAATAAGAAGACGAGTCATTTTGCTACAAACGTAGTATAATATTCCAGCGCCTCAGCAACAAACCGAACTACATCACGGCATCGACCTAAGTCGCACCACCGCAGCAATTCTAATCTGTATCACTGGGGCCGCTTCAGCAATGGACCTGAGGAAACAACTGCATCGATATAAATCGCACCGCAGAGTCAACCTCATGTCAGCATCACATCCACAAAGTCAAAGAACCTCACTCGAGGACACTATAGACATGACCAAAATCATATCGGAGCCTCATACTTAAGCATCGGGTCAACTAAGATTAAAAATCCTCGGGCCTCGCTTAAGGACACTATAGACATGACTCAGGTCACATCAGAGCCTCAAACTCAAGTATCGGGTCAACTAAAACTCGCCAAAACATTATCCACGTATACAGCTGAAATATAATTATTTATTAGTTATGACGCATAAATTCTTCCCAACACATAGTTTTAAATCTTCATTGAATTCGCTTCTTCTTAGGTTTCAAATAATCCATTAGATTCTGAAACATAAACAATATTTGCGCCGAAGCATTACTTTCGCTTTCATATTCACAATTACAATATCACATAATATTACAGAAACGAAGTAAACTTCGTTTCTTAATATATATCAAACATATATACATTCATAATTGACGGACCCACAAACCGTCATTAATATTACCGTCATTAAACCGTCATTATTTATAATAATAAATTATTTTCAATATATTTCAACGATATAAATTTGCCTTTAACATGTACAGATCATATTATTCATATTAGATCTCTTTGCCTGTAATCATAGACGGACCACCATACCATCATTATTTATTAATTATTGTATATATATTTAATATATACTTTATATATATTCTTTGACATGCATCACCAATCACCATTAATAATATGTATAAAAACCATATACGAAGATCGGAAACCTTAACTAGCACTCTAGCAGCATAGCCGCCCGAACGCACCGCCTTGGTAAACCGTCCACATATACGCGGGGTAGAGACGTCAGACGGGCACTCACCAAGCATACGCTCGGAGACACGTTCGCCGACACCACACCCCTTATATATGTGAAACAGCTGCAATGACATTCGGCACCTGACTCTGTGAATTTCCATACATTTTCCTTTTTGTATGGAAATTTTCATACAAAATTTTATAAATTTTTGATTTTGTAAAAATATTATTTTCGGGGTATGTCCATACTGAGTATTACGTTGCACATAGTCACGTGGTCGGCAAACGACTTTAAGGTTAAGCAACTTTGGGTGAGATCGTCACAGTACATCGCGTTAAAACATAAAATTTCACCCCCACAGCCTCGATATCAAAAAATGCACAACCACATGATTTAGATGGAATGTCTTTCCTCCCACCACCATTTTGTGGAACTTGCTTTTTCCTGGCGGTCTTTTCGAACCCATACGATGTGGGAACCTTCAAGAAAGTTGCCTATCCCTTCCTAATAGGTCAGCAACGTATGCATGCCCTCCGGTGTTGCATATTTTAATTGGCGGTAGTAATTGCTTAGCAAGTCAAGTTCTCCTGCCGTTTACCTGATTTAATAAAAAAGAAGGTTCTCAATTCATCGTATGAACATTTTTCATCGTCTAAACACTATTTGTAATATATTAATACAATAATTGTTTAAATTACAGTAACTGCTTTAGGTGTGGATTTAAATGAAAAGAGTGAACTGAATAGACAATATACAAGAGCTGTTCATCAATTTTTTAAAATAATTATGGAAAGGATACAGAAGTTTTGGTTGAGTAGCGATTTCATATTCAGTTGTACTGCATTGAAAAGAAAACAAGATGAGTGCTTGAAGATATTCCAAGCTATGTCTAATACGGTTTGTGATGCAAATATGTACTTTTTTTATGTTAAAAGTTGGCAAACAAGCATACGGCCCACCTGATGGTAAGTGGTTGCCGTAGCTTATGAGCGCTTGCAGCACCTTTAGTAGGTGCCACTCACGCGTTGCCAACCTCGAGATATTAGTTCTTAAATCTCCGCCCAGTAGTTTCACTAGCGTACAATGCCCTTCAAACCGAAACATAGTAATGCCTAAGCACTACTATTTGGCGGCAGAATATTTGACACTGTGGTGGTACCTACCTAGCCGGCCTCTTGCAACAAAAGACCTACCACCAGTGTGACTGATTGCACTGGTGCAATAATCTCTGCTGTGACAGAGGTTATCCCAACAGCGGGCGATGGGGTCGTCACATCCCGACGCCGCTAATAAAAGAAAGATGTTAATTTGTAAAACAAATTCTTATTTTTTTTAAATACTTCCAGGTACTGCAAAAGACACAGGCAAATTATTCATACAACAAAAACGAAAAAGAAGAAAAAGGTTTGAAAAAGTATTTTTAACATAACAAACAGAAACTTCAATTTTATTTATAATTATGTATATTTCAATTATTTATAGGACATAAATTTAAGCCCTTTATGGAACTTTTACTAGAATTAAAAATTGAAAAAAAGGTTTTGAACGATACAGAGATAAAAGAATAAGTGAATAGCAGCCGGCTATGAAACTTCAGCCATTGTTCTCACTTACTGTGTGTTGCTGATTGGCTCCTATCCAGAGGTTCAAGAAAACGTTTTTCAAGAGTACGTAGCTTTTAATATTGTCATTACTTAGCCTTGCCCTCTGAAGCACGAAGACGCTCAGTTGAAATACCACTATGTGATCACCCATCTAGTGACTGATCGTGCCTAAAGTTGCTTTACCTACCGATCGTGTACCGATCAGTGAGCGCACCCGGCTATGAGTTTCTCATAATCTCATAATAAAATACTCTCATAATCTCATAATAAGATACTAGAAGTCGCATATCCGCATGACCTATTTGTTGTGACTAATGAGCCACGAGCGGTGCGAGCATACATTCGTATCGTTTAGTCACTTTGATTACCATCGCTGTGTAAGTTAAATATATATCCGGAGCGATACAAGCGCACCTAGCAATGGAATGTGAAACATACGATATCATTGTGCTCTGCGCATATAATAGTGACAGCTTGTGGGAGGAATCTAACTGCAAGGTTTCTGTTTCGTAAGTAATTAACATTTCTAGTGAATTTTTATTAACCTTTAACATTTCTAGTGACTTTTTATTAACCTTTAACATTTCTAGTGACTTTTTATTAAACTTTAACATTTGTAGTGACTTTTTATTAACCTTTAACATTTCTAGTGACTTTTTATTAAGGTCTCTGTATTTCATTTACAACCAGAAAGATGAAATGAAATTGATGCTGCCTTCTATCGTGTGGTTACTGGTCAATCTACTTAAAGTTGCTAAGTCCACTTATTATTATTTTAAGAGCAACAAAATCTTGATCTATATTAATAATTCGGTCAAGGGCTACAGTAGATTCAATTGAAACCTTACCTGGATAATAAAATAATGATTTCGAGACGACAACATATTTTATCCGAAAAGTTCGGATTATCGGGTAATTTGTTAAAGTCTAATGGTGCAAATGACAGTCACCATATTGGCCACTCGGAAGCCATCTTGAGTTTTTGAGTCATTGTCAGTGATGACACAGTGATGACTCAGTGTGAAAATTAGCCTTTATTGATTGAATGGTCAGAACTAACAAATTCAGTCCTCATGTTTGAAAACCGAACTACAAAAATATATACCTACATTTTGTAAAAGATTGTGTATTATAAGTCATATTTCACACGAGCGGAGCCTCGTTTTCATCTAGTATTTTATAAACGATATTTCAATCATTTATTTTAGATTGGACGAAGTATTTGGTGATGATGACAGAGATGTAACAAAACATGATCTTTCACGCTTAACTTATGTAGAGGCTGTTATAAAGGAAACTTTCCGCTTGTACCCGGTTGTACCTAGATATCTGGACAGAGATGTAAAACTACGTAAGTTTTTATTTTTATTTTATGACGATTGGCAAACAAGCATACAGTCCATGTAATGATAAGCTGTTTACGAAACCTGAACGCTGATACTTGAAGAATTACATATGCGTTGCCAATCCAAGGAGGGAAGGCATGGGTAGGGACAAGGGAAGGAAATAGAGGGGTTAGAGATTGGGCCTCCGGCGCTCTCACTCATCGCACGAAACGCAGCAGTGATCCGTTTTTTTTTTTGTGCTGGCAGGAGCATGGCTCTTCTACAACTGTACTGCAATTCATTATGTAAGAAGGATAGGATACCGGTGTCGGGACGTGACAACCCTATCGTTCGCTGTTAGGATAGTCTCTGTCACAGCAGAGATTATCCCACCAGTGCAATCAGTCACACTGGTGGTAGGTCTTTTGTTGCAAGAGGCCGGCTAGGTAGGTTATTACCGCAATGTCAAATAATCTACCGCCAAATAGTAGTGCTTAACATTACTGTGTTCCGGTTTGAAGGGCACTGTAGGCTAGTGAAATATCTGGGCAAAGGAGATTCAAGAACCAATATCTCAAGGTTGGCAACGCGTAAATGGCACCTACTAATGGTGCTGCAAGCGCTCATAGGCTACGGCAATTACTTACCATCAGGTGGGCCGTATGCTGGTTTGCCAACTTGTAGCATAAAAAAAAAGATTAACCCATACTTTTATTATAAATGTGAAAGTAACATTTTCTGTTACCTATACACGTCTTACCTTCTGAACCGATTTTGAAGAAATTTTTTCAAAAACAAAACACGAATTGGTGAAATAGGGGATGGAGTTTCGTATCGAAAACCATATTTCAATTAAGACAAACCTTATTAATAACGCATTCACGCGGACGTAGGCGCGGGCTAAAGCTAGTAAGAAAACATTTCAAATTATAATATTCTTAAGTACGTAATATAACCCCGGCAAGTTAGCATGTGACCTGACTCGGTCACGTTTATGAAACGTACTGCATGCAAAAAAAATTTTTTTGTATCAAAAATATTTCATACTTATTTTTTTTAAGTCATCTTAAATGTTTATGTAGTATCCATGTACTAAGACAATATTTCGCAATTCAAATGTGTACACTATCAATATGACAGTAATTTCAGAGATTTGCGCGTTCAATGAAACAAACAAAGTCTGCAGCTTTATAATATTGGTATAAATTATAATAGTAATTTCTGCGATGGTTGATTATTGTTTTTAGGGTTTCGTAGCCAAAGGGCAAAAAGGGAACCCTTACAGTTTTGTCATGTCTATCTATACGAAATTTAGTAAACAAGTGTATTCTATGAACCGCTACAGGGTTTTGTAGTGAAATAATAAAATGTATAAAAATTAAGGGTAGCAGTTCATACATATAAATGAATACATATAATGAATAAAAACTTACAATGATAATTATTTTAAAGACGATTTGGTTAAGAAATTTTAGAGATACATTAATAATTACTATGAAATTAAAAACTTATATTTGCGGTCGTTAATATCCTAACGATTCTTCATCATCAAGCTGTGAAACCCTTCCACTGTGCGTGGTCCACCACGCACTTGAATGCTAATCACTACATAGTATAAAACAAAGTTTCTGTTATTTTTGAGGTTTCTAATGTGATGTCGTAAATAACTACATTTAACGCGTGCGGGTCACTGGCAGTAATTAATAAATCAAAACTACTGGATCAATTTTAATCATTTTTTCAGTGAATGACATAGGCTATATATTTTACCCGTGCGAAGCCGGAGTGGGCCACTAGTTATTTATAAGATGCCTTTTTATATTTAAAACCACGCCCGTGGTTTTATCAATATTCATTTTCAATCAAACTAAACTAAGGATAGCCTGGAGCCTTTATGAATTTCATCCAAGTAGGTTAACATTATGAACAACTTATTGTAACCAACAGTGCTTTTAATCCCTTTACTAGATAACACAATAAATTGCACAGCACTGTAACTGCTACGTCGGATTTCAACGAAATGTCCTTTTATATGCGGTACGACAATACTTTTCTGTATCTTGAAATATTCAAGTGACCATCATTGTGACTCTCCGATAAAATGACATCTTTTTCAAATATTGTCTTTCTAATTCAACGTATTAAATAAGTTCTATACTTCGTCACGTGCCAACTATTCATAAGATTTACTAACAATTCATTCCCTTAGGTAATTGCACGCTATCTAAAGATACTAGTTGCTTCATGTTTATCTACAGCGTTCATCGTAGTTCAGTATGGGGGTCAGATGCTGAAGAATTCAAACCGGAAAGATGGCTGGACCCTGCTTCGTTGCCTAAATCTTCTACTGCGTTTGTCGGATTTAGCGCAGGGAGAAGAAATTGTTTAGGTATTTTTTTTATTATTAATTCCATTAGGATAATTATATCCTGTGTCGGGGGTTTGGAAACACATAATGACCAGGACAAACACACCCCGACCGGAAAACTTGCCTGTATGGTCAATACAAACATTTATTCCGAGTGGGAATCGAACCCGCGACCTGTGACGCTTAAGGCAGGTTCTCTACCGCTAGAAGCGCCCTCTGCGGTGCTTTCGCTGCATGGGCACCGGCCACACTAAGCCGACGTGTCCATCCAAGGTGGAGAGGGGCCACCTCTGATTCCACTGTGGTGGCGAAGGCCACTACGCGAGAAACTGCAGCAGGCCACTACGTTGTGCTGTTCTGCGCAGATGCGGGGCGCCCCTCCGAGCATATAATGGGTGGGAACAATTGTTCCCCTCCCACCACTAAGGGCGCGACGGCTCAGACAGGTGCGGTCCCTAGCCGCCAGGCCCAGGGGGGGAGTGTGATGGAGCACTAAAGTTCCTCACACGTCTCCCCACGGCCCCCCTCAGTTGGTGGCCTGAAGTAGGCCTGTACGCTGGGACGTCACGGTAGAATGCGCGAGCGACCCCGTGGCGTCCTAATTATGGCTAAGAGGGATCCGGAGAGTTTTAGTGGGTCGAGTCCCACACTACCAAAAAATTGAAGAGTTCCGTCGACTTCTCTAGACTGTCATCATCAGATCCAGACCAGACATAAAAAAATCTACAACAGAAATCGATGCCTTATATGCCGATCTTCTACTTAGCACCGATTTCTGTTGTAGACAATTAAAAAAAAAATAGTTAAATTTACATAAAATGGCCCATGGTGTTAGTAAAATTTTTATTGTTTGAAATTAAAAATTCAAAAAAAAAAGTTAATAAATAATTTGCCTCTATTTACTGAGGCGCAGTACACAACTGTGGGTATGTATCCAGTGCCTCAGAATAGGGCAATCAAGCTACGCGGTTGTTTGCTTGTGCGAACCCGTGGCGTCGGTTTAATGGGTAAGGGAGCCCGGCTCCGAGTGAACTACCCGTGCCGGTCTCCGATGTCACCGTCTAACTGTGGCATCAATTCCTTCGCGAACAAAGAAGTTTGCCAATTCTTTTCTTTGTCGTACTTCCAAAAAGTGGAACTCATTGCCGGCTCACGTGTTCCCTCCTTCTTACAATCTGGGCTCCTTCAAACGAGGCGTGAAGAGGCATCTTGCGGGTAGGCAGGGCAAGGGTGGCTAACACGGTTGCATTCCGCAACTCTGTTAGCCGCCCTCGCGTTTGGACTTTATTTCCACTTACCATCAGGTGGAGTAGAGTCATCTGCCCTACTTTTCAAATAAAAAAATAAAAAAACCATTGCACCCGTCCTGGCGATCGAGTGCGTAACTACATTTCCCCAAGTAAAAAAAAGGGCAATCAGGCTTATCACTTGCAACATTGTATTTTTTAGTTTTGAAGTACATTTTCCCGTTTTCTAAAGAAATAAATCAAGTTAAGAGTATTTGTATGTATTTATTTTATATTTATTTTAGGAAGACAATCGGTCAAAACCAATTAAAAGTAAATATTACAAGAAAACATTATAGGCCATTAATAACTCCACATGTAGTATCATATTAATACCTTTTGCTATTATATACTTAACTACATTATACTACTTTACTTCTGCACTAAAATAAAATTGGTTACTTCACTACATAGTATAAAACAAAGTCGCTTTTACTGTCCCTGTATCCCTATGTATGCTTAAATTTTTAAAAACACGCAACGGATTTTGACGCGGTTTTTTTTTAACAGATAGTGATTGAAGAGGAAAATTTATATGTATTTATTATTTATTTAATATCATCCATCAAATAGTGGAGAAATACTGTTATTTATGAGGTTTCTAATGTGATGTAAATAATTACATTTTACGCGTGCGGGCCACGGGTAGTAATGAATAAATCAAAACTACTGGATCGATTTTAATCATTTTTTCAGTGACACAGGCAATATATTTTATACCCGTGCGAAGCTGGAGCGGGCCGCTAGTAATTAATAAAAAAACAAAGGACTCAATTTTCTTCTTATTGTTACTAAGCTGCCATTGAAAATAACAACATCAGATTTTTCCCAATTTTTTATCATTTTAGGTCAAGCATATGCTTTGATGACCTCATTGGCTCATATATTCCGGAAGTATAGAGTTCAAGGTGATCACAGTAAAATGGAACTCGAACGGGATATCTCTCTGCAGCCTGTTTCTGGACATCACGTATCAATTCAAAGAAGAAATAATAAAAGTATTTAATTACGTTATAAGAATATTAAATAAATAGTCAACAAAAATATTGCGTGTTTTATTAGGGTTCCGTTGTTAAATGGCAATAATGAAACCCTCAATCATTTTCCCGGCGTCGGGATGTGACGACTCCGTCGCCCGCTGTTGGGATAACTTCTGTCACAGCAAAGATTATTCCACCAGTGCAATCAGTCACACTGGTGGAAACGAAACTAATATCACTACAAAATTTTATAGTGGTTCATAGAAAACACTTATTTACTATATTCCGCATAGATAGGGCTCATAGTATCTGAGCAAAATGTCTTTGACGACATGATAAATTTTTTTTTATGTTACAAGTTGGCAAACAAGCATACAGCCCACCTGATGGTAAGTAGTTGTCGTAGCCTATGAGCGCTTGCAGCACCATTAGTAGGTGCCACTCACGAGTTGCCAACCTCGAGATATTAGTTCTAAAATCTCCTCTGCCCAGTAATTTCACTAGCCTACGGTGCCCTTCAAACCCTTGGAGCACTGTAATGCCTAATCACTACTATTTTGTGGTAGAATATTTGAACAAAAGACCTACCGTGCGACTGATTGCACTGGTCGAATAATCTCTGCTGTGACAGAGGTTAGCCCAATAGCAGGCGATGGGGTCGTCACATCCCGACGCCGGAAAAATCGTGCTACCTGTCATGAGTACGTTGGATGTGAGTACAGCGTTTGTTTAATGTGGACGGGTCACGCCGCGAGTAGATTCATGACGCTTAATTAACGCATGTGTAAATATACCGCCGAAGCGCCTTAATTGCTTGCAGCGCTGACAGCGGTCAATTCATCCTGATTCCCGACGAGATTGGTGTATCAGAGGCGCCTGATTGTAAGTGATCGTTTAGATATATTGGTTTATCTATACAAATAAATAAAATTGATGTGTCAGTTTGTAATTCTAAATTAACAGCTCTTCATTAAGTGTATATTAAAGTATGTACGGTACTTACATATAAAAAAATATATTTTAAAATGTTTTTCGGTCTGTTTGTCTATCTGTGTGTTTATTCCGGCTAACTTCTGAAATGGCTTGACCAATTTTAACAGGACTTTCACTGGCAGATAGCTGATGTTACAGAGAGTAACTTAGGCTACCTTCATTTTAGAAAATAATTAGGGTTCCCTGAAATAAATAAAAATCGGTACACAACGCGAGCAGAGCAGCGGGTGCAGCTAGTTGTTCAATAAGGTGATTTTAAATTGACGTGTCGGTTAAGCTAGTTATACAGCATGTGTTTTGGAAAATTACAAGTGATTGATGGATTGATTCGTTCCACATTTTTACCCGACTGCCGGAGGGAAATGTTTTTCGAGTGTATGTTTGTATGTATCTATGTATGTCTATTTCTTTGTGACGCTCTACAGGCTAAACCCTTGGACGGATTTCAACATATGGGATATCATTAGAATCGTCTCAGTTGTGAAAGTGACATAGGGTACATTATTTTAATATGGGTTCCGTAGAAGCAAAGATATTCAACGCGGAATATCACAGGTCTTATAGAGCCAAAATCTGATGATGGTTTTTCGTAGAACTCAATAAAATAAGACGAAAAGTATTTATACAAATTTTCGATATATTGCTTAGTTTTCGAGATATCGATGATTGAAGTTTGAAATTTTTTTTGCGTGTGTTCGCCAATTCCACTCAAAATGTTTTTCTTTCTTTTGAATAATTAATTAAAGCATTTTCTATAAAAAATGCGGAATAATTATATAAATAGGTAGATAAGTAGAAAAACTAAAATTCTAAAGCGCAAAACTATTATACATTCAATTCAATGTTATTCAATGTATTGTATAATTAGGTGTACAAATTTCGTTAGTAAAATATAGGAATAACCACAATATATTATAATAAAAGTCTCGTTCGATTCTTAGTCATGTAATTTAATTAGGTAGTGTAAGAAATATATAAATGTTAAGTGTCTGCACATTTCAGATTTTTATAAAAAAGATGTTGCTCTGGACTAAAAATAAGTGATGAAATATAATATATTTATAATTTTTGTAAATGTCTGCCTCTCCGCACTCCTTATCCTCTCATGCATCGTTGCAAAACTACATTTTTTTAACTTAAAAGTCATCAAGGAAATGATAAAGAATTATTCGAGTAACATTTAGTTCTGTTTCGTAAAAATAGATTCACTCCAATAAAAGTTATTGCAATTTTCAACGTAAGCCAAGTGTGAGAGAAGAGTAAGAAAGTATTCAAGCCTTTTCACGCAAAAGCTGCTGATAAAATTTGGATGAAATTTAGCACACATATAGTTTATTACCCTGAATTAACACATTAGATACCAGAAAAATGTTGGGTTCCGGCGTTATCAAAAAACGTACTGCAATAATGTTTAGATGCTTTTTACTCAATCACACATAACATTAACGACTTTACGGATTGGAACGAAACTTAGCACATATTATATATACTTTACCTGGATTAAGACACAGAATACTTTTTATTCCGAAAAAATACAAGGTTCCCGTAGGATTCTCAAAATACATGCTACAGAACGTTTTAATTGAAATTCATCAAAATAGTGTCTTATGAAATATAATTTATTTACAAATGGTTAATTTGTCTCTGGAGCCAATTCTAAGGTTACCGCGGACGAAGTCACGGGCAGATGTTAGCTCGAAAGAGTTATCAGGTTGTGGAATAGAACTTGCCAAAAATATAATCTAGATTCTAGTTAGACCTGCATGGTGCATAGAATTAAGTTATTTTACTTATAACTAGCTCCGGCTTAACTTGCATTAAATTTGAAGAAAACAAAACCCTTCTTTTTCAAATAAAGGTTACACCTTCAGGATTAGGATTTAAGGAAATGTTAAAACACGTGCTTCTTCATCGTTAATTTAAAAAATTATGAACTCCCAAGCAAATTTTTCACCCCTTTTTTAACCTTTTGAGGGTTGAATTTCAAAAAATACTTTCATAGTGTTCATTTAAATTTTAAAAACAACACCAACAAAAAAATCGTTTTTAGTTCGAAAGGCTTGGTGTTTATAAGTAATTCAGGTCTTCTCCTTTTATGTATGTTGTGGCGTTGTGGGTAGCGAGTCTGCCTTTAGTCTCGACGGTTGCGGGTTCGATTCCCGCTCGGGCAGATGTTTGTTAAAATTTCTGTCTCGGTCTGGGCGTTTCTCCGTGTGGGTCTTCCCACCGTGCCTCGGAGAGCACGTTAAGCTTTCGGTCCCGGTTATTATCAATAACATCTGATAATAACCGTTAACTCTTGATAAGTAAATTGCTCTTATCCAATGAGTTATTGGTTCGCCCTTGGGCTTGCGGAGGTCAGATGGCAATCGGTCTGTGTAAAAACTAGTAACCTGTCAAATCCGGATAAGAGTAATAAGCAGACCCTGGGTACATAAAAATACCGGGAATAATGCTAGGATAAAGAAGAAGAGTAATTTGAAATTAAGAACTTTTCACTAAATGTATATGAAAGTATATACTGTACATACATAGAAAAAATTGTTGTCTGTCTGTTTGTTCCGGCTTCTGAAACGGCAGGGCCGATTTTAACTGGATCTTCACTGAGAGATAGATGATGTTATAAGAATTATATGTTACTACTACTTTTGTAGAAAAAGAATTAGCGTTCCGTGCGATAAAGAAAAATCGGGACATAACGCAAATGGAGCCGCGGGCGTAACTAGTTATCAGATAATTTCGTTTAAACCATTGGAACAATAATTACCGTTTATAAAAACCTTGAAATTGACTACCTTGAATTAACTAAATATATTTTTTATTATTATCTATTTAATTATTTTTTTTTATAAAACTGCCCACGTCACACTAAAAACCTCATACTAATTAGTTACATTTTACAATTAAAATAATAAAATAGTCAGTATAAATACTTACGGCCTACGGGACGGATTCATCCTTTATCAACCGACTCACCTTATTACAAAAATTAGTATAAATTATATTTTAAAAAACACGTTATCCAAGTATTTGAAGGTTCCTTAGTTGTACTTTTCAAGGTAAAGAGTAACATTTTATATTATACTACCTATCACGGCGAACTTCGTACCGCATTAGAATTTACAACATTAATTATTAATAATATACTGTTAAGTTATTAGCTGTGTTACCTATATTCATTTTTTTATTAATATTTAAGTTTTTAATAAAAAATAATTAGTACGTTCTTTAATTTGAAGGGACCTTCTTCTTCTAATCGATTGGTTAGTGGTCAACCTAGTGTCAGAGTTGTTCAGGTCGCCCGTAGGCCTCTGACTTGACTTATCGACTGATGTCTAATTGTCAACAGCCGGGACCGACTTTTACGTGCCCTCCGAAGCACGGAGACGCTCGGTTGAAATACCACTATGCGATCACCCATCTAGCGACTGACTGCGCCTAAAGTTGCTTAATAATAATAATAATAATAGTTTTTATTAGGAGCAACAGTGACTCAATTTGTTAGTAATACAGACTTATTCTCTATGTTATTAAATTTGAGTAAATTAAATTCAAAACGTACAAATTGTTATTATATTTAATATTACGTAATTCATTACTGCGCTCCTCCATTAGAAACAGCGCAGCAATGACCTACGTAAGTGCAGTCCATCCTGCTTGCAATCATTTCAAGAATGCTGTTGGTGCTGCCACGCAGTCTACGCACCAGGGATCCACACCTCTTCCACATTATAGCATAAAAGCAATCAACTCGTGCCGTGGTGAACATCCCTGGTGTACTAGAAAAACGAGGGAGCCCCATCAGCATTCTGAAGGCATTGTTATACTGTATACGGAGAGCATTGTAAGATTTTTGAGTATATCGAGCCCATAGGTTGCACGTGTAAAAAGTTGTACAATAAGCTCTGAATAAAGTAACTTTAACGCTATTTGAACAACGTGAAAACCTACGAGCCAACATATTTGCTCTCACTGACAAAGCTCTCCGTTCTCTTTCAATATCCGCATCGTCTTTGAGGCTGGGAGTTAGCATATGTCCCAGATATTGAAACTACACCACCAGTTGAAGTGCAGTACCGTTCATTAATATTGACGGGACTGTGTTTGGCACTTTACCCTCAGCCTCAAAGACCATAACGACACTCTTCTTCGTATTATATACTAAGGCATGTCTTACTGTTCATCATACATCAGTTTTCTGTGCACCATGTCGTCGGCGTAGCTAATGTTATTGCAACATACCCCATCAATGTAACAGCCGATTCTGGTGCTGCTGAGTTCTTCAAGCAACTTGTTAATGTGTAGGCTAAAGACCGTTGGTGAGCTTAAGCTCTCTTGCCTCACCCCACACTCCAACCCATACGAACGTGAAAAGACGCCAGCCCATCGCCCGTTGTCGACCTGGTTTCTATACCAATACTTAAAAATATCGGCTAGTTCCGGTGGTACGTTTAATTCTTTGAGCTTTCTTCATAAGATGTCATATGAAACCAGGTCGAACGCCGAAAAGCAGGCATAAACTGAAGTTTTACGCTTAGCATAATATGTGAAAGCATGCTTAAGAGCCAGCACAGAACTTTCTGTAGACAATCCCGGTCGAAATCTAAATTGATTGTCATGTGGTGTAATGAATTTATTTAATTGCCTATTAAGCATGCTATCAAATACATTTGATAAGACAAGAAGTAGTCAGAGATATTATTCTAAAATTGGCTTTATCAGCCAAATCACCTGCTTAGTTTTTCACAATGGGCACTACTATAGTACGCATCATGTCGGTTGGCATAACACTATGACTCATACGATGGTTGTATAAGACAAAAATAGCTCGTTGTAAGTGTGGCCCAGCATATTGTAGATGCTCAATACTGATGCCGTCATGACCCGGAGATTTACCTCTTGTTATATGCTTAATAGTCTGTGCAACTTCTTCATAACTAAAAAGTATCTCAATTTCCCTACTGGTCTCAATATTAAGCATCGACTGAGGCCGAGGCGGAGACGTGGGCCCTCCACGTGGCGATTTCACAAAGAATTGATCCCTAAAAAGATTTGCTATCTCACCAAGCACACACCATTGACAGTGACATGAAGAGATGGTCGGTAATTTAATTTATTGGTGTGCTTCCAAAATTCATTTTAATCTGTTCTTCATGATTTTGACACCATTTTAAACGAGACTTAAAAATGTTTTTAGCCTCACACATTTCCATATAAATACTTTTTCGTTCGCTTAACCTACCGATCGTTTACCGATCAGTGGGTGCACTCGGCTATCAGCGTCTCTGAAGGGACCTGAGTTTAGCGTACCGATGTCGCTAATATTAAATGTTTGACACATATATATATATATATATATATATAATATACAAACTGCTGATATAATGGCTTTTTTAGAAATGTTCTTCAGCCATTTACCATCACTTCTGCATATATAACTCAGTTTTTTCAATTTTGTGGGTTGACATGGTATTGCTTAATTGCGTCCATATATAGTTATATAGATTTCGGAAATAACAATTTAATAATATTTATATGAATCTATCATTCTAGGCACGTCTATAGCTTTTCAGTTCAACAATGCTGACTCTGATTATGGTCTCCGTGATTTTCGGTTTGCTGTTTACTTATTATCAAAGAAAAAGAAATAAAACTGAGCCCCCAGTTATAGCTGGTGGCTTACCAATAATTGGTCACACGCATCTTTTGCTCGGGAGCAGCACCCGTAAGTAAAATTTTCGTTTTATCGAATGAATATACATCTATAACATGTTCCAAGTAAATTTTATGTCCAATAAATAAATTCAAATATCTTTGTTTATGTATAAAAAAGGACATGAATATAAAAATTACAACACAAAGCCGTTATACACAGAGCCGTTGCAATCTGACCTCCGCAACCCTAAGGGCGAACCAATCTAACTATCTAAGCTAACAATTGTTATCAGATGTTACGATAGCAAACGGGACCGACAGTTTACCATGCTTTCCGAGGCACGGTGGGGAGACCAACAAGGACGAACGCCCAGACGATCAAAACAAATATTTACCCCCAGCGGGAATTCAACCCGCGACCGACGCTACTTAAGGCAGGCTCGCTACAAACACGCCATTAGGGTCGTCCAAAACATCAAGCGATTAATGGATGAGCCTTGTATAAAAATAAGAAGAAGTTTTTTTTACAGAATTGTGGAAGGTATTTAAACATTTCGTCCAAGAAAGTCAAAAACACGATGGTGCATTTTCTTTAAATCTTGGACCTACGACACTATATGGTACGTACTTTGAAGCTGTATAAATTTTGTTGTTCACTTGTTTTTTTTTACCTCTTTCGGTTCCATAATTGAGGGAATGTATTTTTTTACTTTTTGATAGAGTAAGCTGCCCAGTGGCGGGTTTACCGGCAGGCTGAGTAAGCTTGAACCTTGAGCTTGGGCGGCAGTTTTATGGGGCGACAAATTTGGAGACCGATTTTTTTTTGCTACCTCATAGAAATCAAAAAGATTTCGGCATGACTAGAAAATACCGGGAATAATGCTAGGACAAAGAAGCAATTCATCTCTAAGGACTAAGAGTATTAAAACTCAGTACCTGGATGACCGAGCTTTGCTCGGTATATACATACATTTTTATAAATCGTGTTTTTAGATATAATTATTAAGATACGAATTACGTAATGATGAAATATCACTACATAGTATAAAACAAAGTCGCTTTCTCTGTCCCTATGTATGCTTAAATCATTAAAACTACGCAACGGATTTTGATGCGGTTTTTTTTAATAGATAGAGTGATTGAAGAGGAAGGTTTTTAATGTATAATAACATCCATTAAATAGTGAAGAAAAAAAAAAAATTTTGAGGTTTCTAATGTGATGTCGTAAATAATTACATTTAACGCGTGCGGGCCACGGGCAGTAATGTATAAATCAAATGCTTGTATGCCAACTTGTAACGTTAAAAAAAATTGATGATTGATTACGTGCTGATGAATAATTCGATGTACCCATCAAAGTTATTTTTGTTCGACAAAAAAATGCAACAGTTAAATTATTTATTTATTTATTTATACACTTCGTACACCTCAAAAAATACACAAAAAGGAAAGAAAAAAAAACATAACATAAAGCAATAGGGGAGTACAAATGGCGGCCTTATCGCTTGAAAGAGATTTCTCCCAGGCAACCTTCGGGAAAGGAGAATTTGTTAAAAATAATTAGGCAGGTGGTGCCAGTATAATAAACGTACATGCAAATATTTAAAAACTAATACGTAGGCATAATTACATATATAATATTATCCAATAAATATTCTATTATAAACTAATAAATATAATTATAAATACCTATACAAAACATAAAATTAATAAATATCAAGAAATAAAGTATACAAGTTGTCCTATTCAGTTTCTGTAAGATAGAAATTTTTAACGGAATTTTTGAAAGTAGCCAAGGTTTTTGACTGTCCTGTTACTAAAGGCAGTGCATTCCACAACATTACAGCATTAACAGCGAAGGAGTGCTTAAAGTATACAAGTTGTCCTATTCAGTTTCTGTAAGATAGAAATTTTTAACGGAATTTTTTAAAGTAGCTAAAGTTTTTGACTGTCCTGTTACTAAAGGTAGTGCATTCCACAACATTACAACATTAACAGCGAAGGAGTGCTTAAAGAACTTTGTATGAAATTAAATTAAATTACATGTATTTTAACTTCCGCGACCACTTTTTGCAATTTGGTGAATGACGCTCACACTTTATACAAATAAATAAAATTGAAGTATCTTATTGTAATACAAAATTAACAGCTTTTCACTAAATGCTTATGAAAGTATATTATTGTGGGAGAACGGATATGAAAAACTCAGAAGTAAAAACTCAGAAGTAGTGGGTAGTCTTAATATTATATTATAATTATAATACACAAGTAGTTGACAAACAATTTATTATAGGAATATTCATAATAATCACATGATTATTACTTAAACATAATAACAACATATGGAAGTTTTAAAATTACCCGACCTGAAACAGTTCAGAGCACCGTCGTGCCGTGTCCACAGCCGTACAGCTTCTGATCTGTTGACAGACTTTATAGCTATTTATATAGAGGCTTGCTCGTTAATGGCGGGGACAAGTAGTCAATTGCACTACTTTTAATTTACAAAAATGAAGTCAAGTCACAATCTCCCACATAAAAAAAATTTCGCTGTGTTTTTTCCGGATAATCTCTGAAACGGCTAGGCAGATTTTAACAGGGATTTCACTGGCAGAAGGCTGATGTTATAAGGAGCAACCTAGGCCACTTAATTTAACAAAGAGTAGCATTAAACAACAAGTAATTTGCGGGGTATGTCGTCAGAAATTACTTCAAATTTAATCGGCTTTTATCACATTTTTGCAATCAAAAGTTCCCCATAAAGACTGGGAAATGTTGCTTCACAAAAAGTAACTTCACTGTGGATCCACCATTACGTCTCAGTCTTATATCTTAGAAGTTCTATATGTAATGTACACTTAATCGACTATACAAAATATATAATGTGTATATTTAATATTATATTTTTACTCGGTATAATTATATCGGCTCGGACGGTGTGTGTGTTCGACACACACCGTCTTTGCCCAGCGCCGGTCGCTTTACCACTCCCCACAACCGCTGTCAGCGATATGTGTCACTGGAGACGGCAGTTAAATAAATATATATATATATATATATATATATATATATATATATAAATGTCACAATATGTGTATATATAAATGACACCTGTGGTTTTGTCAGTATTCATTTTGAATCAAACTAAGCTAAGGATAGCCTATGACTCGTAAGCCTTCTGCCGATATGAAAACGATGGAACCTGGTAGCAAGATTGGTACTTACAGGCAGAATTCTCCAGGTCCCCGACTGATGAGACGCCCTTCGTGTATGACTCTGAGCTGGTTCCAGTGGGTGACAAGGGTGACAGAGTCACGTGGCTAGCACCTAATATGGCTGAATGCGAATAATGTCCACACACGTTCACACCGATCACACAATATTGTATTTCGAGTAAATTCAAATGGCGGCTGCCGCGGCGGCGCAAAGTCGACTGCCGAAGTCCGCGCGTGCGGTGCTTGTCTTTTGTTCGTTCCGTTGCGGGTCGACCAATCGGAATGTCGAATCTGCCGTATGCTCGTATGATGAGCTCCAATCAGAGCCAACCAAATTCCATCGATAATGATATAGAAAATATTAGATTGAACGAACAGTGAACAATAAGCCTTTATCAATTTCATCAAAGTAGGTTAACATTATGAACAGCTTATTGTTATCAACAATACTTTTAATCCCTTTAATAATAATAATAATAACTTTATTGACTTAGCTAAAATACACTGTTACATAATATTATCATAAAAATAGAAATGAACACAAATTAAATATAAACAAAAAAAAAACAATATATTTCGACTGAACGCAAAACTGTGAACAACGTACAACAGTACATTGCATGTCAATCGGACGCTCGCTCAGTAATCGTTAAGACGCTGTGGCCCTAACACTGATTTTCAGCGAGTCCCGTATAATACCACGGTAGTACCATGACATACCATGACCATAGCCACGGTAGTGACACGGCTACGTCTTTCGAAATTAAAAAGAACCTTATTAAATATACTTAGACGAAAAAAAAATTAAAATATGTACAAAAAACAGGTATTTAACTAATGTGTGAGGTATTTAACTAATTTTAAGTACAAAAAACAAATAAACACAAAAAAAAATATCGATAAAAATAAACTACTTAACAACACAATAAATTGCACAGCACTGTAACTGCTACGTCGGATTTCAACGATTCGTTCTTTTATATGCGGTACGACAATAATTTTCTGCATGGTGAAATATTTAAGTAACCGTCATTGTGACGCTCCGTTAGAATGACATCTTTTCAAATATTGTCTTTCTAATCCAACGTATTAAATAGGTTCTATGCTTCGTCACGTGCCTACATGTAGTTATAGTATATATGTTCTAATAAATAAACTAATACCATATATATTCTACACTGTATATTACAGATATACGATATCTAAATTTTTCCCAACAATGTTACAGTACTAAGCGATCCTGATTACTTTTTGACGGTAGCTAATACTTGCCTGCAAAAGAATAAATTTTATGAATTTGCAAAACCATTTGCTGGTGATGGTTTGGTTACTGGTAAAGGTATGTATTATAAACTAAAATAGTTTACAATTTATACAAGTCTTTGCAAATGTGAACTCCCGACAGCAAAATATGTTATTCAATTTCGTGGTGGCGGCCATCTTGGATTTACAATTGATTATAGTGCTAAATTGATTGTAGTGTTTTTATAGTATTCTACTAGTCAAGCCCTTCCATTTGATACCCATATTGAGGGGGTTTTTAAAAATATGTAATCCGCTATTTTGTGGCGGCGGCCATTTTGGACCGATTTTCATCAATCATAGCTAAGAATACTCCCGACTAATTCACCTTTCAAACAAAAATGTATAAATATAAAACTGTAGATCCGTTCATTGTGGAGACGTGCCACAGACAGACTCATACACAGACACGTCAAACTTAAAATTTAAAGACCTTGAATAACTTTTGAATTAGTGAATTTACCTCAAAATGTTAAATGACTTTTTTGGTATATAATTTGTTTTCCTTCAAGAATATTTATTGCCTATTTACAAATAATGATTTTTTCATGAATCAAAAAATTCCACAGACAATTCCATTTACCTCGATGTGACAAAAAAAAATCTCACGATAATATTGTTTGTTTATTCCACCAACATTTTGTTTTTCGACATACTTTTAGGTGTGAAAATATTTTTAGGTGCAACCTCAAATATTTTCCCCAATTGTATAGTCGACAGAATTCAAAAAGTAAGAAAGGACTAATTTCTTATGAACAACTCAAATAAAACTCTGAAACTTGCATTTTCTTCAAGTTTAATTTTTGTTCAATAGTTTTTTTTTTTTTTTTTTTTAATTCGATCAATAATCTACAAAAATATAACGATAGGTGTGTCAACTGACCAAATTTAAACTTAGAAACTTTAATTTTTTACCCTTGTTTTACAAAATTTAAAATATAAATAGCCTTTTACGTATTACAGCGTCGATTTGGAAAGTGCATCGCAAACTACTAAATCCAGCTTTCAGTCAGAAAGTTTTAGATGGATTTTTGGATGTATTCAATAAACAGTCGAGACGATTTGTTAAAAATCTGGAAATTGAAATTGGCAAAACGTCTTTTGACCATTACACTTATATAAAGCTCAATTCCTTGGAAACTTTATGCCGTAAGTACTTAGACATTTTTATAAAAATTACAGTGTAATAGGTTAGGTTTAGGTAATCCACATCGCAGTTATTTTTGTGAAGGAAAACTTCAAAATTATGGCACCATTTGCCAATAGTAGTAGTAGAGCCATGCTCCTCAAACGGGCCGACTTGACCGGGGAAGTACTATCCTCTCACAGAAAATCGGTGTAAAGTAACAGGACTCATGCATTTCATACGATGAGTGAAAGCGCCGGAGGCCCAATATATCGCAAGCTTTCATAGCTTAAAGTCTTGTTCGATCATCCCATCCCATGGAAAGATAAAACCAAATATCTAGGCGTCATACTCGACAACAGACTCACCTTTGAAGCTCATATCCGCAAGGCACGTGATAAAGCAGCGTTCGTTTTGGGAAGATTGTATGCGATGTTGGGCAGGCGGAGTAAACTGTCCCTTAGAAATAAGGTGACATTATACAAAGCCTGTATACGTCCCATACTGACCTACGCGAGCCCTGTTTTTTCACACGTCCACGCCAGAAGAATTAATCAATTACAAATAATTCAGAACCGTTTCTTACGCATGGCCTCGGGCTGTCCGTGGTACGTTCGCAACGTAGATCTCCATAGAGACTTTGAAATCGATTCGATCCCGAAATATTTGAAGCGCTTATCGCAAAACTATTTCGATCAAACTACTTTCCATCCAAATACTTTGATTAGACATGCTTGTATCTACACAGACCGATGTAACCAACCGACAAAAGTAAGGCGTCCTAAGCACGTCCTGCAAGACCCTGACGATAGGATTACATTAGAAAATGCCCTTACACAGCACAGACACGCACACAACACCGTCCTCGCCGGCGAGGACGAGGTCCTTTGTTTCGCACGTCGCGTCGCGCTCACACCCTCGGGTGAGTCTATCGTATAGAATGCGCTCGGAGCGCTGCCTCCATCTCCGGTGACGTCCTTAGCCGTGGTTCGGCTTCGCAGGAGGCACCCTAAGGACGGAATCAAATTTGAGCCTCCGTGAGGGCTGTCCCTTTATCACGGCTGAGTCTCAGTACTCGGCCTCCCCGCCCGGTGACGCTGTCAAGGCCAGTAGGGCCAACAGCAATACACATTCCGAAAAAAAAAAAAAAAAATAGCTTAAAGTGACTGCTTACCATCAGGTGGACCGTATGATTTTTTGCCAACCGTCGTAATATAAAAAGAAAATTTTTTATTGTTATTTCTTACTTTATTTATTATTCTTGTATATTTGGATACTCAACATGTAGTAGCAATTTGATTGTAATTTGTTATTATTTATAAATTTAATAATTTTGATACTTGCGCTGTTGACGCGATGAGCAATATTCTACAAATAGCGACAAATGGTCGTAAATGTTGCAGAATTTAACCTAATTTTATCGTTTTTCATTATATTGCTCACCGAAAAGCAACTGTGGTTTGTATGCAATATAATATACAGTTTACTGACCGAAAAATATCAGTAATAAACTATTTCTTATTATACTGTTCATATTTCTGGTACATTTGTCTCTTCGACAAACATTCACTAATAAAATAAATATATAACAAAAAAACTTATTTTATATAAGCTAACGTATAACGTTATTAATTTTTTTAGTAACAGCTTTAGGAGTGGATTTAAATGAGAAGAGTGAGCTAAATAGCCAATACATAATGGCTTTCGAACATTTTTGTAACATACTCATTGAAAGATTACAGAAACCATGGTTACATAATAATTTCATCTTCAACTGGTCAACCTTGAAGAAAAAACAAGACGAACATTTGAAGATTTTAAATACTATGAGTGAGACGGTTTGTAATACAATCATTGATTAATATAAAGAACTGAAAATTAATTCCATAGTCAGATATTAGACCAGGGCCGAAGCCTTTAAAAATGGTAAAAGTGAAAAACCATTAGAAAAAGATGGGAATATGATAAAAATGAAAGGAAAAAGAAATTACGGGCGATCCGAGTTCGGGAAGTTGGAGGGAGTGAGTTTTTAGGGGTACAAAATGGTTTCTCTCGATTTCCGGCAAAACTACAAGTCCTATGGATTTTATTGTATTCCCTTCCTATTTTTCGTATTCCTTTTAATGGGTTTCATCCTACTGTTATTTTTTTGGTTTAAAAATTATCGACCCTCGTCTATAAAGTGAAATAGTACTAGAGCCATTTTCCTCCCAGCACAATTGGGCTCGTCCGGTGTAGTACTACCTTTTCACAGAGAATTAGTATCAGCACTTTTGCACTCCGTGCGATGTGTGAGAGCGCCGGAGGACAAATCTCCCAGCCCCTCTGTTCCATTCATTTTTTAACCTCTTATCTTATAAATAAATATATTAAAATAAAATAAAAAAACATAACCATGCATGTGAACCAAAATTCATGTCCCTTTCACTTTATCCGTACTACGCGGCCGGCCGTAATGCAACGTGCTAAAGATATACGGAAAAATTTGAGACGATGTAATGGAAGTTTCATTTAAAAAAAAAATCCTATATCCATAGTCAATATAATTAATTTCGCAAGCAATTTTAACTATTGCAGATACTGCAAAAGACAAAAGAGGATTACTTAAGAAATACAAACAGAAAAATAGAAAATAGACAAGGTATTGTACTTCTCCAAACAATCATGGTAATAACTAAGATCTCTGTATATTTAATCTATAAATTATTTCCAGGACCTAAATTTAAGACTTTCATGCATCTTCTAATAGAATTAGCGGCAGAAAAAGGTGTTCTAAGTGACCGTGAGATAAGAGATGAAGCAAATACAATGATAGCAGCTGGTTATGAAACCTCAGCCACTACTCTCATGTTCTGTATCTTGATGATTGGCTCCTACCCTAAGGTTCAAGAAAAAATTGTTCGAGAGTTAGTTTTTACTAGATTTTGTATTCGATTTCTTGCAACTAAACTTAGTTTTATAAAAAACTAAAAAAACATGATTTTATATTATACGTGTTTGGGCATACGTCATTATAGACGGATGCTCATTTTTTTTTCGAAAGATTTCATTATTCAATCATTTAGATTTATAAATTTCATTCTATGTTTCATTTTTTTAATTTTTTTTTCTTTTACTATTTCATAAATAAATAGTGATCATATTTTTTAGATTAGACGAAGTATTCGGTGATGATGATAGAGATGTTACGAAGCATGATCTCTCTCGCTTAACTTATATGGAGGCTGTAATAAAAGAAACTGTGCGCGTTTACCCCGTTGTGCCCGTTGTAACTAGAGAACTGGACCAAGATGTTAAATTAAGTATGAATAAATCACTTATTTCAGATTTTAAATTTCAATTGGTGTAGTCTGAACAGAATATAAATAACACAGCTGCCTATGAACGCGAGCGATACTTGAAATATCGCATGCAAATTGCCAACCCAAGGGATAGGAGGGAGGGGATGAGGGAACAAGGCATCTGACCTTCGCAACCTTAATGGCTAATTAATACTAAAATATTAGTATCAGAGAAAAATAGTACCGTTTTTTTATTTTGGTTAATAACGGGTCTAAATGGCGTTATCGTTCTAAAAAAGCCAATGAAGATAAAGACAGATTAATTCCATTGAAAGCTTCGACTGAAGATGTAAGGTGAAAATAAACTAATTTTGATTATTGTACTTTTATCTCAGCAAACTGCACCTTATACAAAGGGAGCACATGTTTCATGTTCATCTATGGCATGCATCATAGCTCCCTATGGGGACCAGACGCAGAAGAATTCAAGCCTGAGAGATGGTTGGATCCAGCTTCGTTGACTAAATCAGCCAGTGCTTTTGTTGGTTTTAGTGCTGGAAGAAGGAATTGTATAGGTAATTCAATTTTGATTTGTTTTGTTTCTTTTTATTTTTGTGTAACATTATTGTTGACTCTCACGTCTAAACCACTGAACCAATTTTGACTACACCTAGGAAAAGAACAAAGCCTATTTTTTTCGAAAAAAGGCTTGATAAGGTTAAAATAGGACATGAAAGATTGTATGAGTAATCAACTATTTATACATTGTGTTTTTTGAAAAGGTTATATTAAGGTGAAGACGCGGGTACAAGCTAGTATAGTCTGTTAAATGTAACTTGAACCCTGCGCAGTAACAAGTTTTTGGGTCTCAACCGTATGCGGTATGAAAGGGGCCGGGCTTAGTACACTCGCTCACGGTTGTTTTAGTTCTTTAATAATAAATTATTAAAAATAAATTAAAATATAAATTAGTTTTGTCAAGTGTGTTAACATTTATTTCAAGAGAATGCCTCGACCACAATCAACTTTAAGGAGACTGGAGAGGAGGATGGTATTTGACGTTAATAGTTATTTTTTAAAAGAAAATAGTATAACTAATTCTCTGAATAATGCTGCGGAAGATACGAAAAAGTCTGTCTCACTATTAATAATGTACATTAACTTTTTTTTTTGTATATAGGTACCTTTTTTCTATACTATTTATTTGTTTTATTCTATTTAAGTAATTAATAACGATAATAAATGAATAACTAATTGAATTTAGAAGAAACAATAACTATATTATATACTTCATTCCGTTTTCCCACTTTATAAAGAATCGATTTAAATAAGACGAAACCAATATTTTTGTCTAACATTTTTGTCCATTATTTTACCTGCGCATTTTGGTTCAAGTTACATTTAAGGAACTATATAATATAAATATATTTCACTTCATAGGGGTTTAATCAAGAACTTATTGATGTATATCATCCAACTACTATAATCAATGTGAAATTTTGGTTGATTGGATGGATGTTTGTTACTCTTTTTTGTAAAAACAATTGCACAGATTTGGATGAAATTTTGTACACACATTATCTGCTCATTATCTGGATTAACATATTTTTTATTAAAATTATTTTATAAAATTTTAAAAGCCCCGTTTATCAAGTTAACATTTTAAATTATGAAAACAAATGAAATAGTAAAAGTTATTTAAATTAAACTTGTGACACAATAGCCTTTTAATTAATTTAATAATGATATTAACGTAATTGGTCAGCATAATAATTGTTAATTAAATAGAATAATGATCTCACTGTATCAGGGCATGAGAGGCTCATATCGGAGTGCACACACTGATCGGTAAACGATCGGTACGTTAAGCAACTTAAGGAGCGGTCAGTCACTATATGGGTAATCGCGTAGTGGTGTTTTAACTGAGCGTCTCCGTGCTTCGGAGGGCACGTAAAAATTCGGTCTCGGCTGTTGACAATTTGGCACCACTCGAAAAGTCAAGTCAGAGGCCTCCGGGCGACCTTAACAACTCTGACCCTAGGTTGGCCACTAACCACTCGATAAGAAGTGCATGAAATAAAGATAAATTTATTAATAAAAAAACACTGTAAATTTTATAATTGGTATTAAAATATTTGTAAAAATAATAATAATCTAAATGAATCTTAGGTATCAGAAATAATATAGCTATCTTATTTTCTGGTTCATTTTTAGGTAAAGCTTACGCTATTATGTTTTTGAAGACGACATTAGCACATTTATTACGAAACTACAAAATCAAAGGCAACCACACGAAATTGGAACTAAAATTTGACGTCCTACTGAAGCCTGTTTCTGGACATAATATCTCTATTCAAAGGAGAGATAATAAAAATGTTATTTAAACTGTACGAAACTTTTAATTTTTTCCAAACTTAATAGAACTTGCTGTTTTTTTGACAGGAATGGATCCGTTCTAGCAGGACAGTACCGTCTCATAAATGATCCGTTTGAAGAAGCAATATATTCTCCACTGTTACTTGTTCCCTTTTTTTGTGTCCGTCCGTGTCCGTGTTTTAATCCGCCCTGTCTCCCCTTCCTCCCTTACTGGCGGCAAGCACGGTGGAGCTTCCGAAATTGCAAAAAATACAGAATTCAAAACTAAAACGCAACGCACAAAATAAAATAATATTTTGTGCCTTCTGCGCCAATATTTTACTTAGCACTAACTTCTGAAAAAAAATTTCTGCAGAATATATTAATTTATTTTTGTTTTCAGTTTTGAAGTCAGCAGGTATTTTTTTAATATTCTATTTTATCCTTTTTAGTTAGGAATGTAAGGAAACCATGTTGAAGTTCCTAAGTGTATCGCGACCCGTGAAATTGTTGTTAGTATTATGTAATTTCGATGGCCACCTGTGATCATCATCAGGGTTTCCAAATCACCAATTAATGCAAATTAACAAGATACTTTAAAAAAGATATCCAAAACGCAATATTTAAACGCAAACGCTATAGTATTTTTAGTAGACAAAGAAGTCGAAAAAACCTAGCAACACTTTAACATAAGTGTTACCGATAAAAAAATGTGTCAATATATAAGATAGCCAATGTACTATATGTACTGCTCTAATAAGGCATATATATCATATGTAATATATCATATGTACTGCTCTAATAAGGCAGAAGGAGCCTTAAATCGAAGAAATGGAGCCGAAAGTGCCAACTGTATAAGATTACCAAAGAAAATATTACTTTAGATAATACGAAAGTCCAGTAATCATGCTAAAATAAACTTTATGCTTTGGCTTTTACGACTTAGTATTCAATGCAAAGTATACCGTAGATTTGTTTACGTTCTTACAAGGAACATATTGTTACGGGCAGGGGTTCTCGGATTTGGAAATAAACACACTTTATAAATTATGTCAATTACAAATGTGCTGGGCGGTATACAAATATAGTGCCAATCGAGAGAGGTTGGGTCGGACCGTTTAGCGAAAGCCGACGGTCCGTACACCAAGACACAATCGTTAGAAATGCATCACAGATACTTCGCTGCGTGGCTATTTATAGAAAGATACTGACAATGAACCAACATCTAATATCTAACAACCGCCGTTTTTGTCTAAATTAGACCGAATAATATTCAATAATACTCAAGTACCGGCTTTAGAGTGTATTTGACATCGAATCATTAATTACGCCTGACTAGCATTAATTAGAACACATAGCAATCACTTATTTACTCACTCAATCTCTTACTATTCCTTATCACGGCTTACGGGTAGTGCGATTCAATAGAAATCGTCACGTAACGAAATGCCTTATGGTGTGTGTGTGTGTGGGTGTGTCTATAGAGCTTACTAAAAGCAAATGAGCACACTAGCAATTGTGTGCGCAGCCGGATGCACAACTCTCTCTCTCTGTTTCTGTCTCTTTTTATCATAATTATAATCTGTATTATATTAACATATAAATATACAGATTTTATTTCGAAATATATTTGGAGTTGAAGAAAAACCGTAACTTCGTTCCTGACAGGGGTCACACCGATAAACAGACCGTACAATTTTTTGTCTTGTATTGTGACCATATTTATTTTCAACGAAATTTTTTTATAGTAGTACGCCTTCAGGTTACTCCAAGTTCAGAGGTCTCGTCGTATCTAACAATATAAATTACCTTTAAATCTAACAATTATCGCTAGTCAAAGTTCTTTAATTTTGTCATTCAGTTATAGATAATTAAAATTAAAAGGTACTTCTCTCAGCCTAAAGGAAAGAAAAATTTGAAAAAAAGATACTGACCTACAGAAAGATGAGATCCCACCAAAAATATAAAATGCTACGCCAACATTCCAATGCAACGCAGTTCATCTACTGCAAAAACTAGTGAGATCTCATATATAACTATGACTGAAACTTGGCTATTGTACGGCAACATATTCTAGTAACTAAATAGAATTAAAGAACTATTACGATGCTTATATGAAGCTCTTGTCTGTTGACTTCTTACGATGACAAAGATCATTGACTTAGAACCACAAACAATAAATTTACAGAGTAATGTCTGGATATTAAGCTGCGAGGTCTCTTGATTAAACCCTCGCATATCTCAGTGTAACTACTGTCCATGAAAATATGTTTATATTTCTTAATCATTTTGAGTAGTAGAGTCTTATCATTACACATCATACGGGAGTAGTGAATAACCTAAGTGTGGTTATAGTACAGGTGCTATAGAATTTGAATCAATAAGTGAAGAACCTTTTATTACATGACGGTTGGCAAACAAGAATAAGTTCCGCCTGATGGTAAGCGGTCACCCCAACCTATGAACAAATGGATAGGACGAAAAGTATTATGAGGGGAAAAGGGATGAGGACAGGTGGTGGGAGTAGAGCATCTGGTCACTCAACGCACAAAACGCCATATTACGTACTTACTTACTTACGTACTTTCCCGGTCGAGCCGGCCCATTTGTGTCGGGAGAAGCATGGCTTAACTACTATATTATATACTAACGCCGACTCTCTTTGATACCTGTCATCTTTTTCCCATCCGTCTTCTGATAGTATTTAGGTTTGATATGCATGTAACTGACACTACTATTGGATGCATGCATAATTGTCAACGCAGTCTACTTCCCATAATAGCAATACGTATAATAGACGTAGTAGTTACAGTGCTGTGCAAATTATTGCGTTATCAAGTTAAAGGTAAAGGGATTAAAAGCATTGTTGGTTATAATAAGTTGTTCATAATGTTAACCACTCTGTGGAACCAACTTCCGCCGGCGGTCTTTCCGAACCGATACGACTTGGGAACCTTCAAGAGAAGAGCCTATTCTTTCCTTAAAGGTCGGCAACGCGCCTGCATGCCTTCTGGTGTTGCAGATGTTCATGGGCGGCGGTGATCACTTAACATCAGGTGAGCCTCCTGCCCGTTTGCCCTCTTACATAAAAAAAAAAAACCTACTTGGATGAAATTGATAAAGGCTTATGTCTATCCTTAGCTTAGTTTGATTCAAAATGAATACTGATAAAACCACAGGCTTGGTTTTATATGTTTAATTTTTGGTAAACCGTATTTTTTGGAGATTATAATATTTAAATACGTCGTATACTAAAGTAGCTTTAGTGTTGCTTTGTCGTTAAAGCGATAATAGTATTATTACTCGCCAATGTCAGGAAGGGTCATATGTTCATAAACTTCTTAGCTAGCCCTTGAAAATGCGGATGCAACGACATTTTCTAAAAATGAATCCTAGCTAGATTGATTTATCGATCCCGAAACGCCTTGCATGCTATTTCATGAAAATCGTTGGAGCCGTTTCCGAGATTCAGATTATATAATTATTTTGGCGCATGGTGATTGTGCGGAGTGCCGCGTGACTGCAGCTATAGAATATATTTAATACGTTACATGAGAACGACGAACATTTGAAAAGCTGTCATTCTAACGAAGCGTCAAATTGATTGTTACTTCAATATTTAACCATGCAGAAAATCTGTGTCGTACCACATAGAGCGAATCGTTGAAATCCTACGCAGTAAAATTGCTGTACAATTTATTGTGTTATCAAGTAAAGTGATTAAAGCCATTGACGATTATAATAAGTTGTTCATATAGGCTACCCTGTTGGATAAAATTGATAAAGGCTCAAGGCTATCCTTATATATTCGTAGAATGTGGGAATCTAGACTCATGTATTTTTTTATGTCAGAGGGGACAAACAGGCACGAGGCTCACCTGATGCTAAGCGATTACCACCGCCCATGTTCATCTGCCCCACCAGAGAACACACTGATGCGTTGCCGACCATCTTAGAATTTCTTCCACGACATGCAGGTTTCCTCACGATGATTTCCTTCACCGTTAAGCACGAGATAAACTTGAAACCCACATTAAGCACCTGAAAGGTGCTTGCCCGGATTTGAACTCGTGACCTTCGTGTAATGCCTACGCTTTTGATCCATTGGGCCATCTCGGCTTTTCAACTTTCGAGTAAAAGAAATTTAATTTTAAAACTTTATTAAGCTTCTGTCGAGCACATTACAGGAGACTGCCCCAGTGCCCACATTAGTTCCGTCCTTCACTCACTCGCACTATCTCATTCACTCAATCATGATTAACCTATACTTTGTTTCATGCATAGAATATAAATTAAAGATAATTAATCATGTAACATTCAATCCCACATTATATGTACAAGAATTGCTCGTTTAAGGGTATTAGATACTGGCAGTGCAGACGGATTTTTATAAATTTTTGCACACATTTATATCTTCACTAATACGTAGGATACTTTTTATAGCGGAAAAAGTTTCATTGATATTCTCAAAAAATATTGCTAAATTTCATTCTTATTTTTGTCAGCGGAATAAATTTAGTAACTTTTATAAAAAATAAACACAGATAGATGAAGCCGTAATAATTTCACGGTTCAAAGAATTCTACAAAAATCAGCTATCTCTACGTTAAAAATAAAAGCTACATTGCTATCTATGAAAATGACCCAATAAGAATACAGTCAGCTACACAGCGCGTTTATTTAAAAGGTTCTGTATAAAATATCGTGAGCGTATTATTATTGAAAAAGCTAGCTACTTTCGGCACCACAAAAAAAATGCGAAACTCTTCCATTTCATTTCATTTCCCACTATCATATTAAACCATCAATTTTATTTCAAATTTTAACCCAAGCCGCATCACACTATTGATTGCCACCAATTGCCACCCCAACCTTTGCCACTACTTGCCACCTCATACCAATGTCAAATTTTACATTTTTATGTTTGCTAATTGTATCGCACTCCGTGAAATATTGCCAGTCCAGCAGTTCCTCTTCGTGAAATGGTCTTTTTCAGGGCAAACGTACAAGCTACTAGTAAAAACATGTTAAGAGGTCACTCGATTTCTCCAGAATCCCACCCCATTGGTCCAACCGTCTTCGCGTAATATCAAACATACAAAAAAAATATAGGAATTGATAGCCTCCTTCTTTCTCCAGTCGGTTAAAAGTGTAGACAAAACGGGACAAAAAATGTACTTTCCCCTATAACCCAACTAAAGACCATAAAAGAAAGGATTATAAAGGTTTTCATTATAGACGAACGGAACCCTTCTTCCAGATAGGTGCAAGATAATCAAGCAAATGAGGGGAAATTTGCTCTTTAATGAAGATAATAACTATTAAGATAAAAATAGTTTTGTAATGTCGAACTTTTTGCTATTTGCAATATGGAATTTTTGGAACAAAGTTCGAGGCTTACGGGTAGTGCGATTTGGTAGAAATCGTCACGTAACGAAATGCACATGGCATTGTGTGTGTGTGTATGTGTATCGACCCTTTTTTTTTACTTGGAGAAATGCAGTTACGCACTCGAGCGCCGGGATGGGTGCAATGGCGCAGGAGGTGTGTGGACTCGGAGCCGAGCTCCCCTACCCACTAAAACTCCAAGGTCCCATCTTGCGCCATAGTGGGACGTCGGGGGATCACCGAAGCATACCACCGCGACGCCCCGGCGCTTGACCCGAGAGGCCCACCGGTGGCGGCAACTATGTGTATCGACCCTACTACAAGCACACGGGCAAGTAAGTACACAGCCGGATGCACAACTCTCTCTCTCTCTATCCCTGTCTTTTTTTATCATATAACCTGTACCTACAGATTTCATTTCCAATTGCATTCTCAATTGAAGAAAAAAACGTAAGGAACTCCCCCCGACCGCACATTTTTTAATGTATATTTGACCTATTATTTTCGAAATCGAATAAATTATATTGACACATAATTATATTGTACCTAGATGACTGAGCTTTGCTCGGTATATTTTTATTTTTGGTAAATCGTGTTTTTTTTTTAGATACGAATGACGTAATTATAAAATATGAATAATATTTTATAAAGACATCTACTGAAGTAACCTTAGTTTATCTTGCTAATTGACTTGCGTTGGGCGTGTGATAATACGATAATTGATGACCCTCATCAATTATCGTATTATCACACGCCCATAGATGGCATGTGTCATATATTCTCGAAATGGAGTTTTCATTGCCTGAAAACACGGATAAAACGACATTTTCTAAAAAGGAATCCTAGCTAGATCGATTTATCGCTCCCGAAACCCCCATCATACTAAATTTCATGAAAATCATTAGAGCCGTTTCCGAGATCCTAAAAGTGTTGTAATTTTAATGTGCTTTCTCACTTTTAGGGTTATGGAGCCGAATCACAAATATGGTACCGAAATAATTTCACCATGTCTGTTTGTCTTTCTATTCGTAGTCGGTCTTGGAGACGATTGACTGACACTAAGCATTTATTTATAAGATTTACAAAATAGGTGTATTCTATCAATAGCAAAATTGATTTAATTTAATGAAGGAATAATTTACGATTTCATAACTAATATCTTATATTTTGATAGCATTTCCCACTTCATGTAAAATTAAAGTATACGTCTTAATTTTAAGTACATTCAGTACTTTGAGTGAGTTTAAGGTATTTGGAAACTTTAGTCAAAGTTTATTAGCGTACAGGGGCCGTGCTATTTAACGTTCGCAAACCATTGTGACTTATGTTGTAAGCATTCGACGCAAAAAAATGAAATTTTGGTACAATGTTTTTTTTTTATAAGTTACAAGTTGGCAAACAAACATACGGCCCACCTGATGGTAAGTGGTTGCCGTAGCCTATGAATGCTTGCAGCACCATTAGTAGGTGCCACTCACGCGTTGCCAACCTCGAGATATTAGTTCTTAAATCTCCTCTGCCCAGTAATTGCACTAGCCTACAGTGCCCTTCAAACTGTGTTCCGACACAGTAATGCCTAAGCACTACTATTTGGCGGCAGAATATTTGACACTGCGGTGGTACCTACCTAGCCGGCCTCTTGCAACAAAAGACCTACCTTCAGTATGACTGATTGCACTGGTGGAACAATCTCTGCTGTGACAGATGTTATCCCAACAGCGGGCGATGAGGTCGTCACATCTCGACTCTGGTAAAAGTTTCGCGAAATCTAAATTGACCCATATCTTTTTAACATGTTGACCAAGGATCTTGATTTTAATACAACTATTAGGAACTATAGACAGACAGACGGACAATAGAGTTTCATATAAAGGCGTTTTGAGGGACAGAACCCTAAATTATACCGTAGTTCCTTAATTTGATCTGCCAATATCATTTCTCACAATCATGTCACCCCACCACTCACCACCATGCCACCCCACTCAAATAAAAATGCAATTAACGTAACGCATTCCATTCCTTCTATTTTAATAGCGTTTTCTGATAATATTTTTTATTATTATTTTTATTATTATTATCGTTTCATTTTTTTTGGTTCGTGCTCGTTCCAATAAATACTGACAGATAATAAATACTGATTGAAAAATTGATCTATTTGTATTTTTTTCCTGTCTCTAACACTTTAAACTGTCAGTCTCGGTTGCTATCACATAACATGTGATATTAATACTGAGTTATTAGTTCGCTTTTATGGTTGCGGAGATCAGATGGCAATCGCTCCGTGTAAAAACTAGTAACCTGTCAAATCCGGATAAAAGTAGAAAGCAAACCCTGGGTAAATAAAATACCGGGAATAATGCTAGGACGAAGAAGATCGATTACCATCAGGCGCCTCTCAAATACAAACCTTGTCGAAAATCAGGATGAATTTTCCGCTGCCAGCGCTGACAGAGCAGGCAATTAAAGCGCTACAGCGGTACATTTACACAAGCGATAATTAAGCGTCATGAATCCGCTCGTGACCTATCCACATTAATCAAGCGCTGTAAACACGTCTAACGTATTCATGACAGGACATGTGCTACATTTTAAATGCAAAAAGGTTATTTGGCAATTAGATAAATTTCACTAAAAGAATTCTTCAATATCACTATCACTGACAAATTTATAAGATAAGATTTAATGGTAATAGTTTTACAAAAACAATAGTTTTATCATAATAGTTAGGAGACTTTGGCGTAGAAGTAGCGAACCCACTTTACTATTGAGTAGTCCTGATTAAAAATGATGCATTTCTTCTGTTCAATGCAGTCCCCGCGATATTTGATTTTATTTGATTTGATTTATTTATTTGATTTTTACCACATACCGAAAAAGACATTACAGTTTCCCAATTCGTCTATTTCGGGTAAAACCTTAACTAACAAAAATACAAAAACATTAAAAAAATTTAAAAAAGAAAAAAAATAATAATTATAACCATAATAATAATCTTAATTAACTACCTTAATTTATTTTCTAGTAAAAAAGTGATCATATTTTTAAACTTAACTGCCGGAGTGTGAAACAAGTCAAGTTCCGGACACTCATGAGTGAGATCATTGAGCAGGCGCAGTGCGCGAGTCAGTGGAGCCTGGCTAGCTAACACAGTTCTACACTGCGGCAACGCAAACAACGTTCTACGACTGGTTTTGTGTCCTTGCAGTAAATCAACTAAATAAACAATGAGACTTATGTTACGTCTGAGCTCTAAAGTGTTACAGCCGGTCATACCCAGAATAAATAAACTAGGATATATTGTAGGATAACCTACAAAATATTCATATTGTTTTTTATATAACCATCGAATAAACTTCTTTTGAATACTTTCAACCATTTCTGTATATTTTCTTTCATGTGGATATGTCTCCATTTGTTGTGAACCATAGCGACTCCGTCCTTAGCAAAGTGACAAATTGGCAATTAAGCATAAGACCCGTCATGGGGACTTACTAAAACCTCCTCGGTGGCCGACCTCAGTGCGTTTGACAGGTTACGGGAGTTCTCGCAGAACCAACTTTTATAATGACTATTTAACACTTGGGTACTCAGCAGCGTGACCACGTGCTACTTATATCCAAGGTCTGCTTTTTACTCTTATCCGGATTTGAAAGGTTATTGGTTTTTACCCTTACTCTGCAACCCTACCGGCGAACTAGTAAGTCATTGAATAAGAGCAAATTACTTATCAACAGTTAACGATTATTATCAGATGTTATGTGATAGCAACCGGGACCGATAGCTTAACGGTTTCTCCCAAGAACAGTGGAGAGACCCACAAGGAGAAACGCCCAGACCGATACAGATATTTATAAGATCAATACAAACATCTGGCCGAGTGGGAATCAAACCGTCGAGGCTAAAGGCAGACTCGTGTCACTTGCGCTCACTCTGTATTTCTTAAATATCCTTTAAGGTCTGAATTACATTTATCAGCATTAAAAGTTAAATAAAGATGTCTTTTCTATATTTTTATTTATGTAAAGAATATCGCTACATGTTCCTTTATTTAACTATCTGTGGTTTCATTATCTACAGTCAATAGATGTCACGTTTGACAGTGACATCCCGACAGGTGTCACTGTCTGTATTGGGGTAATTTTTAAAAAAGAAACGTTAATATAAAAGAATCCTAAAAGTAAAAGAAGCTTAGAAGATAGACGATTTTATTTTTAATAGTAGTAGAGGCTTGAAATGTTGATTTTATTATTTCAGATAATTTTTTTGCTTAAAATGTGAAAGTAGTTGTGAAATTTTGTGACTTTCATAAATATTTAATATTTCAGAAAACGCAGTTTCGTCTCTATTTATCTAATCAGAATATTTCCTCATTAAAAAACTAATCATTCTAAACTTCTTTTACTTTTAGGATTCTTTTAAATTTACGTTACTTATTTAAAAAGTGGCACCTGTCGGGGTGTCACTGTCAAACGTGACACCTATTGACTGTAGATAATAAAACCAGAGATAGTTAAGAAAAGGAACATAGCGATATCCTTTACATTCATATTTAACTGTTATTTTTCACCTTAGTATCCAAATAAGGGCGTGACTTTTGATTCATTTGTCCGCGCGATAATCCGAATCAAAATAACACCTTACCTTAAAATATTTGAACGCGAACCCATTAAAGATAAATTATTACTAACACGTAAGTTGAAATAATATCATAAATTTTAAAGGATCATTCGTAATGCAAATTGCCCTTAGTCACGGGAAAGTGTAAAATATTATGTACTTTAAATAGTAATGGGTGAAATTAAACATTTATTTATCAACGATAAAACTGTACTAATGTTTAGCAACAAATGTAGGCTATATTTTAGATACTTTGGCTCTTGAGTTATTATAATTTTAATTTAGTATTCAGCATGATTTTTTTATATTACAAATTGGCAAGCAAGCATGCGGCCCACCTGATGGTAAGCGGTTGCCGTAGCCAATGAGCGCACGCAACATTATTTGTACTCGACTCGTGCGTTGCCAACCTCACAATATTGGTTCTTGAATCTCTTTTACCCAGTAATTTCACTAACGTACACTGCCCTTCAAACCTTGTTTGGTGGTAGAATATTTGACTCTGCGGTGGTACCTACCTAGCCAGCCTCTTGCAGCAAAAGACCTACCACCAGTGTGCCTGATTGCACTGGTGGAATAATCTCTGCTGTGACAGAGATTATTCCAACAGCAGGCGATGGGATCGTCTCGTCCCGACACCGGTAAACCGGTATGAATGAATTGTTATATTGAGTAAAAAGTAAACATAACCGTCGATTAATCTATCTTTGCATGACGTAATTTTCGTCACCTATATTTATCGTTCAGATATGTCCGAAGTACTGTTTGGGGAGCGCTTTAGGAAAATTTACGGTTGCTGTTTTAAAAATTACAAGCTTGTAAATATAAAATGCATAAAAGGGTTTCTTGTTTTTGGTTGTCACCAATCGTAATTGCGTTTTCATTATATATTTAGTCATTAAATGTTAAATTTTACTTTCAGATACGGACAGAAGGCAAGGGCCGAGGCATGGCATAGATGAACTGGATTTTAGAACTTCTTCTTCTTAGCATTATTCCCGGTATCATACGAGTATTTAACCAGGGTCTACTTATTACTCTTGTCCGGATTTGATCACTTACTAGTTTAGTTTCATAGTAATTATTAAAAGTACTATGAAAAACAAAATTACTTATATATCTTCAAACCAAATGTGATAGAAAGTTTGTTTAATGTTCTACAAGCTCAAATTTGTTATGTGGTTGGACACAATTTTTATGATTTTAGATGCTTATATCTCAACAACTACTGACTTAATCAAAAAAGTCAAAATCAAACCTCCTTACCATTTTGAAAGACCCATCCAAAGATATCTCACACTTGCCATACACTGAATTTTTTTTTTCAACCTTCGTTTACATGTATGGACTGCAATCTTTAATTTTTATATATTTTAGAATTTTATAACAATATCGTGTAGCGGTTCATAGAACATACTTATTTACTAAATTTCGTGCACATAGAGCAAACAGTTTCCGAGTAAAACGACTGTGACATACGCACGATTGGACAGACGGACATGACGAAATTATAAGGGTTTCGTTTTTGCCATTCGGCTACGGAACCCTAAAAACCTGTAATACTCAAAAACTACATTATATTACGGCTCTCCCAATATATGGTCGGTGCGCCGGCCAAAACCATTAAGTGTATTTTACCAAGCGCTCGGTGAGCAGCGGAGCTATCTCCAGTGCTGACGCGCCTGTTTCAACTGTCTCTTTTATCGGGACTTGTCCCGGGAGCTTGGAGAGAAGCTAATTTGCAGCCTATTCCAAAAAAAAGGGATCGTTCTGACCCGCCTAACTACCGGCCGATAGCTACTACTTCAATTATGTGCAAGGTTAGGAACGGATCATATTTTTTCATTTGTTTCATTGCTATGCAGACGAGAGTACTGTGCATGCGGGATATTACGGGCACGCAGCTGCTGGGCGTGTAGACACCGAAGTGAGACGCGAGAGTCTTGTCTTTGAAATCAATCGGTTGTTGGATCTCATCGTCAAATGGGGTGCTGATAATTTGATTGTTTTCAATGCCAAGAAGACTCAGGCTTGCGCGTTCACTACCAAAAAGCCAAAACCCTCATTCTTCGCTCTCTGGCACTTCGTTGTTGATACGAAGCAGTATCACAGTGCTTGGGATGGAGCTTCGCTGTGACCTAGCTCCCAGGGATCACATCGAAGCAGTTATTAAAACTGCTTCACGTAAACTCGGAGTACTGAACAAGGTGCGGCGTTTCTTCACGCCATATCAACTGTGCCTGCTGTATAAAACGCAGGTACGGTCTTGCGTTGAATATTGCTCGCACCTCTGGAATGGCTCCACTAAGTACTTGCTTGATGCCCTGGATCGGTTGCAGCGACGCGCCGTTCGAATGATTGGTGATGTGGAGGTCTCTAACACCCTCGAACCTCCACAACTGCGTCGCGAGATTGCCGCCCTCAGCGCTTTATGTACACTATACCACGACGAGTGTTCAGATGAATTATTTTCCCTTATCCCTCCCTCCCTCTTCCATTCAAGAACTACGCGTGCCGGTCTCCGATGTCACTGACTAACTGTGGTATCAATTCCATCGCGAACAAAGAAGTTTGCCAACTCTTTTCTTTGTCTCATGTCAAAAAAATGGAATTCTTTACCGGCACACGTGTTCCCTTATTCTTACAACCTGGGGTCCTTCAAACGAGGCGTGAAGAGGCACCTTGTGGGTAGGCAGGGCGAGGATGGCTAGTACAGTTCACCTTCTGCAACCATATTAGCCACCTTCGCGTGTGGACTCTACTTCCACTTACCATCAGGCGGATTAGAGTCATTTGGCCTCCGGCGTTATTTAAGAAAAAAAAAAGATGAAACTGGGTACACACATAGGTTATTACCAGGATTAACATATTTAATACTTTTTATCCCGGAAAATGTTAGGTACACGGGGGATCATCAAAAACTATATAACGCAAGCGGAGCTGCGAGCACTGCTAGTAATAAAGCGAATATTATATTATTATGTTATGTATTGACTTATAAATTAACAAGGGGACGCTCACAGCCGGTTGCGCTCTCAGATCAGTAAACGATTGGTTGGTTAAGCAACTTTAGGCGCGATCAGTTGCTAGATGGGTGATCGCATAGTGGTATTTTAACTGAGCGGCTGACCGTGCTTCCCGGCGTCGGGCAGTGACGACCCCATCGCCCGCTCTTGGGATAACCTCTGTCACAGCAGAGATTATTCCACCAGTGCAATCAATCACACTGGTGGTAGGTCTTTTGTTACAAGAGACCGGCTAGGTAGGTACCACTGCAGTGTCACTGTCAGTGTTTTCCTTAACCAACTTCTACCTCATTTCAATTTAAATAGCCTTCTTCACAACCAACAATATGGCTTTAGCAAGGGACGCTCTACATTGGATGCTGGAGTGACGCTCATAAAACATGTCTATGACGCTTGGGAGAAGTCACAGAATGTTATTGGTGTGTTTTGTGACTTATCTAAAGCTTTTGACTGTGTTGTACACGAGACGCTTTTAAATAAATTGAAGCATTACGGCGTCACTGATAAAGCTCTTAAAATCATTGCCTCATACTTATCTAATAGATTACATCGGGTATCAATCAAAGGAATAAAGTCTTCTAGATCTGTATTAAAAATGGTCGTTCCACAAGGTTCAATTCTAGGTCCTTTTCTATTTTTGATTTACTTTAATGATTTGCTTTTCTATGTAAACAGTATATGTGATAACGTATTGTTTGCTGATGATACTTCCCTAATTTTTGAGGTTGACAGGAATAAGCATAATTATGACGATGTAAACAATTTTTTATCGCTCGTACAACAATGGTTTACTGTAAATAACCTAATGTTGAATGCGGGAAGACAAAATGTAGAATTTTCAATGCCAAATGTTAACAAACGAGATTTTATTTTAAGTATGAATAATACAAATCTTGATATAATTGATAATACAGTATTTTTAGGAATAACACTGGATTCAAAACTTCAGTAGAACTCTCATTTAACATCCCTTGCAGGAAAACTCAGCTCTGCTGCTTACGCGGTTTGGAAAGTTAGACAATTAAGTGATTTCGATACTGCTCGATTAGTTTACTTCTCGATTAGTTTATTACTTTGGGGTAATGCTACAGACATTGAGACTGTATTTATTCTTCAAATAAGACCTATTCGGGCGATTTATAATCTTCAAGCTAGAGACTCTCTTCGGGATGTGTTTCATAAAGTATACCTGTATACTGACGGTTACTTCGCAGTATATCCTTAGCAATATCCTTTATATTCATAAAAATATTGATTTGTTTGACGTTTGGTCAAACAAATCAATATTTTGTGACAGACACTGCTTTAATACAAGAAGAATAGATAAACTTGTTACACCAAGTTTTCGGCTTCACAAAGTCACTATGTCCTTTTTGGGGCAAGGTATTTGCTTCTATAATAAAATTCCGGAGATAATTTTGAATCTACCACTTTTGAAATTTAAATCTTATATAAAACGGTGCTTACTAAATAAAGCTTATTATTCCGTCAATGAATATATTGCAGATAATGTGGCATAGAATTAATATACGTTGACTTTCATGTGGGATATATATTTTAATTGTACATTTGACAAATGTAATGTGATTATTTTTGAAAAGAGTAACGGTAGAGTTTCTTGCCGTTTCTTGTCTGCAGAATCTACCTTCCGAATCGGCAGTAGCTTCACTTGGGCGGACATAACAGACTGTATATTTGACGATTCAAAAGTGCTTAAACGCTTATTTGAATAAAGAATATTTTGAGTTTGAGTTTGAGCCTGCTGTTCTGCTGCCAACTAGTAGGCCTTAGGCGTTACTGTGTTCCGGTTTGCAGGGCACTGTAGGCTAGTGAAATTACTGGGCAAAGTAGATTTAGATTTAGATTAAGATTTATTTATATTTTTAGATTAAGATTTTGATTAAGATTTAGATTTAGATTAAGATTTATTTAGAGTAGAACTAATATGTCGAGATTGGCAACGCGTGAGTGGCACCTACTAATGGTGCTGCAAGCGCTCATAGGCTACGGCGACCACTTACCATCAGGTGGGCCGTATGCTTGTTTGCCAACTTGTTACATAAAAAAAAATAATGTTAAAAGTCGGTCCCGGCTGTTATCAATTTGATGACAGTCGATAAGTCAAGAGGCGTATACAGGAGACCTGAACAACTCTGACACTAGGTTGACTACTGACCACTCGATAAGAAGGAGAATTAACAAGTAATATTGAAAATTACTACTTAATTAGCACGCTGTAATAATTTGGAATTTGATCAAAAAACGACACTTGTAAATGAGAATTTTCTCAAAGTTGCTATTGTTGTTGTTGAGCGCGGATAGTAAATAAATATACAGTTTTTTATTTACTAATCTTCTATATTTCATATAATGTATTAATTTTTTATTATTATAAGTGATGTCATCATCTGATATAACTAAAATCGAAATGTGTTCATTGTTTTAAGGTTCCGTATAGGTGGCGGCAAGTTATTCCGACATTTTGTTGCGGCATACCGAAAACTACCTTCCAATGCAGCGGATCGATGTGGATGTATGAGAAGTAGGTATGATGATGCGCGGGTGTTGTAATGCGCATTCGTATCTGTGGACCAACGTAGTTTATTGTATAGATACAACCGTATTTTATGTTTAATTACACCGAATAATAGGACGGCAAAGTGAAGTTTTCGTCTGTTTTCCATTTTTAAAATGCATGCGCTGATTAAGTATGGAGTCACATGGGCTCGAGGTGGTACATTAAATATGTAACGCGCACAAGCATTCTGAACCCTTTGGATTAGGCTTTTTGATCGACCTAAGAGTCTTGGGCCTATAAAAGTATCTAAATAATTGAACTTAGTTAAAATTAGAGACTCACATAATTTTATACGCATTTGTGTACTTAGGAATTCCCGTATATCATACAAGATTTTCAAGCGATAGAAACAGTTATGTGCGGTTTTTATGACATGTTTCTCAAACCGTAGATGCTCATCTATGAGAAGACCTAGATCAAGAGCCTCTGAAACTCTTTCAATCACTTTTCCGTTTAAGGTTATAGTAGGTAACGGTCCGTTAGTTTTTGTATTTGGTTTTGTCCCTAATAATATGTATTTTGTTTTTGATGGGTTCAAAGCTAATTAATGCGATTCTGCCCATTCTGTTACTCGATCGAGGTCTTCTCTTAGTTTTCTTATCGCTATGCCCGTTTCTGTAGGTTTAAATGAAATGTAAAGTTGAATGTCGTCCGCATATTTATGAAATTTGCAGTTTCTGATATTTTCGACTATGTCTGCACTATATAATGAAAATATTAATGGCGCGAGTATTGAGCCTTGCGGTACTCCTCTTGAAACCGGACAGCACGGAGCACAGCACTCACGGAGAGTGTTCTGAGGAATTGTTTGGATTGATCCCGCCGGTAGAATTTCACCATCGGAAATCGCGACAAAACTCTAAGTTCCATCCATACCACCTCGATGTCTGGAAATCCACAACAGCGCAATTTAGAAGACATTTTCTTCCTCGCACAACCATTCTGTGGAATTAACTTCCGCCAGCAGTCTTTCCGAACCGATACGACTTGGGAACCTTCAAGAGAAGAGCCTATTCTTTCCTTAAAGCGCCAGGCGCGTTGCCAACCTTTGCCTTCTGGTGTTGCAGATGTTCATGGGCGGCGGTGATCACTTAACATCAGGTGAGCCTCCTGCCCGTTTGCCCCCTCTTACATAAAAAAAAAAACTACATTATTACGTTAGTTTGTGTCAATTAATTATTTATAGTATAAATAAATACAAACAATTGATTGAGGTTACTGTTACGTCATAGATAATTCTCTCTGTATATAAAATATACATTATTATTATATGTTTACATTAATAGTATTAGTAGTAGAACCATGCTCCTTCTAGCACAAATGGACCGGCTCGACCGGGAAAGTACTAACCTCTCACAGAAAATCGGCGTAAAGAATTATTATCAGTACTGTTGCGTTTCGTACGATTAGTGAGAGCGTCTGAGGCCCACTTCCACGCCCCCTCTGTTCCCTTCCCTTTATACCTTCCTTGCTTTCTCTTGGGTTGACATCACGCATGTGATACTTCAAGTATCGCGAGCATTCATAGTTTGCGGTGACTGTTCACTATCATCTATAATCATAGATTAACCGTAATTTGCCAACCGTAATGAAAAAATATATAAAAAAAAAGGTGTGTGTGCGATTCACACACGATAGAAGTGAAACTTTAGTTAATCGACAAATAATGAGATGAATATATGTAACCAGATATAAAAATATTCACAAATACTGTTAAATAATAACACACCACGCTGACTTCTTACTCAAAATCTGTAATACGCAGCCGCATACATATACATATATATATACATATATACCGACATTTGCTCTCTCGCTCTGGCTCACTAAAGCATGGCGCAAAGAGGAGAGACCGATAATATAAAATAGTATGTATATTTCTGTCTCATTCATTCCTACACATTTTTGTATTTGTGTTTCTATGGACTTATTTTTTCGTTTCATCGAGTTTGAAATCACAACGATTCTAAAGAAGTTTCATTTCAAAAACATACGCACTTACAACGATACTCATTTCAGATATTATAATTACCTATATAATTGTGTTTTCCAGCGCTAAGTGCAACATACGCAGCAGAGGACTTAGGCAGTGAGGCGGAGTCCAATCACCTGTCATGTTAGAATTCTTCAGCGTCGGATCCCCATACGGAACTACGATGAATTCAAATGACAAGCGCGTTGCCAACCCAAGGAACAGGAGAAACGGGATGAGAAGGGAAAAAAGGAAGGGAACAGAGGGGGTGGGACATTGGGCCTCCGGCGCTCTCACTCATCGCAACAGTACCTAATGATAATGTTACTTGACGCCGATTGTTTGTGAGAGGGTAGTACTTCTCCGGTCGAGCCAGTTCTTTTGTGCTGTGATATAATATTTATTATTCATCGAGTCATAATTTTTTCATTTTGCTACTAAAACAATTGAAGATACTCAAATCATAAAATAATTAAATTCGTCGGACCTTATGCAACTTTATGGCTCACCTGAAAAGTTGATCCCGGCTGTTATCAATAATATAATAGTCGATAATAGTCGATAAGTCAAATTACAGACTTATATGGGTGACCTGAAGAACTTTGACAACAGGGGCCGCTAACCACTCAATAAAAAAAAGAAGTGTCCTTCAAACCGAAACACTGTAATGCAAAACACACTACCGTTTCGGTGTAGATTAATCAGTTTCTCCCAAAGCTAGAATTTTTTAGACTTCTGACAGATTTCTCGCGGTAGCATACGAGAACATGATAGTTACGTCAATGACAATAGACTCTTAGAACCACCAGAACCAGTTCCAAATCTAATTATTATGTTTTATTTCAATGCTTGTCCCCGCCTGCAATACCTTTACTTACATTAAAGTAACATTTGTATTATAGTTACACAGACCGATGTAACCAACCGACAAAAATGAGGCGTCTTAAGCACGTCCTGCAAGACCCTGACGATATGAGTACATTAGAAAATGCCTCTTACACAGCGCAGACACGCACACAACACCGTCTTCGCCGGTGAGGACGAGGTCCTTTGTTTCGCACGTTGCGTCGCGCTCACACCGTAGGCTGCGTCTATTGTATAGAATGCGCTTGGAGCGCTGCCTCCATCTCCGATGACGTCCTTAGCCGTGGTTAGGCTTTGTAGGAGGCACCCTAAGGATGGAATCAAATTTGTGCCCCCGTGAGGGCGGCCCCTTTATCACGGCTGAGTCTCTGTACTCGGGCCCTCCGCTCGGTGACGCTGTCAAGGCTAGTGGGGCGAAGATCAATACACATTCCGAAAAAAAAAATATTATAGTAGTTATTATAGAATTTGTTTTTAGCTTTTTGGGAGGTATTATTAATGCAGTCGGGTTTTTTGTTTAATTTAATAATTTATTCCATTTCAAACTTTTTAGTTAAATTGTTAATAATAGATAAATTATGAATGTGTATATATAAAAGGAGAAGACCTGAATGACTTATAAGCACCCAGCCTAAACCGTAGGATCTAAAAAGCAAATTTTTTTTTAATAATCAAACTTTTATCATCAATATCTCGAAAACTAAGCAATATATCGAAAATTAGTATTCTTACTTTTCGTCTTATTTTGTGGAGTTCTATAAGGAATCATCATCATATTTTGGCGCTATACGAACTGTTATGGTCCGCTTTGAATATCTTTGTTTCTGCCAATATTAAAATAAAGTACCATATGTCACTCTCACAACTGCACGCCAGCACCCGAGCAGTGGTGGCGAGGGGCTGCCCGCAAGGGGGAGTACTCTCGCCGCTTCTGTGGAACGTTGTGGTGGACGAACTCATCGTAGACCTGAATGAACGGGGACTGTACACGGTAGGCTATGCGGACGATCTTACCTTTCTCATAGGAATGTGCTATGCGACCTCATGAGGCGCGCTTTTAAGATCGTAGAACAGTGGTGCACAAAGCACAACTTAACGGTGAATCCGTCAAAGACGGAGCTTATTCTCTTCACCAACAAACGCAGCATAGGTCAGTTAACACTACCTAAGATGTTCAATGTCGAGCTGAGCCTTACTAATGAAGTCAAATACCTGGGTATCACTCTTGACAATAAGTTGCTCTGGAACAAACACATTGACTACAAATTAGAGAAAGCCAGCATAGTCTTCTGGCAGTGCAGAAGACTCATGGGCAAATCCTGGGGTCTTGCCCCAAAGATTTGCAGATGGCTCTATACAGCAGTCATAAGACCGATTATCACCTACGGTGCGATAGCTTGGTGGCCCAGGACACAGCTTACCACTGTTCAAACCAAGCTGCAGCGATTCCAAAGACTGGCTTGCACAGCCATGACGGGCTGCATGCGTACCACTCCGACAATGGCCCTGGAAACCATCCTGGGCCTAACACCGCTGGACCTTCACATCCAACATGAGGCGACAATGTCAGCCCTGCGCCTAAAACTGCTAGGTGAGTGGAATGGTGAAGAAGGCCCCGTCGCAGCGTTGTGGGACAGAGCAAAACAGCAGCATACCCTTTGCGAGGCCCCCTGCGACAGGATACCAAAAGTAAACATTTTCCATAAGCACTACCTAATACAACTATCCGAAGAAGAGAAAGATCAATCAGACACAAGTGAAGTAAGAATCTACACAGACGGTTCAAAGATGGGGCCAGGAACCGGTGCTGGTGTCTTCTCACAGGAACTAAACTTACAAATATCAATACCCTTAGGCAAACACAGCTCCATTTTCCAATGCGAATGTGTAGCCATCAAGGAGGCAGCCACCGCTGTACTGAGACGGAAGATGAACGATCATAATATCAGGATCATCTCCGACAGTATGGCCGTACTAATGGCACTGCAGAGTAATACTATTACCTCAGGGCTAATCTACGAATGTCACAAGTCCCTAGAGCGGATAGCCTCCGCCAACAGGGTAATCCTGCAATGGATTAAAGGACATAGTGGATCACTAGGTAACGACGCAGCCGATGAGCTGGCAAGAAGGGGATCAATGGCTCAGGTGGCTGGCCCCATGCCCCTACTGCCAATACCCTACAGCCAAATACGCACATGGCTACGCGCCTTTACCAAAACCGAACATAATGCCCGATGGGCAAACCTCACGAGCTGCCGACAGTCGAAAGAAGCGATGCCTGCACCGTCGCCAAGACTGACCAGACGACTCCTCGGCTTCAGCAAGCATGACCTCCGAATTTTAGTGAGCACCCTTACAGGGCACATATCACTAAATAAACACCTATTTACAATCGGCGTAACGGACAGCCCCCTGTGCAGGGGCTGAACGAGGAAGAGACGGTCACCCATGTAATCCTGGACTGTGCAGGGGTGGCTGATCAACGGGCAAAAATCCTCAAGGATATGAGGTCGCTCCAAGAAGTCTGTGAACGTCCCAGGAAAGTTCTGAACTTCTGGAAGGAGCTGGGCTGGTTGGAATAGACTGGCCAATCCCACACACAAAAAGGACCAAATTACGAGTCTAATTGTGGAAAAGGGAGCCCTACTACTAACTACTAACTAACTAACTAACTAACACTCTCACAACTGAGACGAATCTAATGATACCCCATATGTCGAAATCCGTCCAAAGGTTTAGCCTGTAGAGCGTCACAAAGAAAAAGACATACATACATAGATACGGTTTTTTTTTTATTTTTCAGTTTTCCTAAAATTGAAATACAGATGATGCATATACTTTAATATTATAATCGAATATAAACACAATTTTAAATGTTTCTCCTTTGAATAGAGATATGATGTCCAGAAACAGGCTTCAGGGTGATGTCTAATTTAAGTTCCATTTTCTTGTGATCGCCTTTTACTTTGTAGTTTCGGAATAAATGCGCCAATGATGTCTTCAAAAACATGAGAGCGTATCCCTTACCTAAAGAGAAATCAGATAATCAGTTTTTTTATGTGACTAAGTTGTCAAGCAAGCTTAGGGCTCGCCTCATGGTAAGCGGTTTTCGTAGTCTATGAGCGCTTGCAACACCATTCGTTACTAGGGGTCACTTTCTCAATTTGTATTCACATTTTCAAGATGACGACCGACCAAGGGTTGCGATCACACATATTTCGACCCCATTGACAACAGATTAACAAGATTGTGTCGTCTGACTTTTGAACTCTAGGCGCAAAAAAGGTAATATTTGCGTAAAGTAATAGGATCAGTAGGTGCTGTTGCGATACGTTCGATGAGTGAGAGCGTCGGAGGCCCAGTCTCCCACCCCTTCTCTTTCTTTTCTTCCCGCCCATCGCTTGGGTTGGCTATATGTAATGGTACGGACTTTGTAAATTGAAGAACTATTGAATAAGGTATCGTTTTAGTTTTCCTTAATCAATATTATGAAATTTATAGTTACATAAAATTACAATTATTACCTATACAATTCCTTTTTCCAGCGCTAAAACCAACAAAAGCAGTAGCTGATTTAGGCAATGAATCTGGATCCAGCCATCTCTCAGGTTTGAATTCTTCTGCGTCTGGTCCCCATATGGAGCTATGGTGTACGCCGTAGATAAACAATAAACATGTGCCTCCTTTAGATAAGGTGCAATCACCTGAGGTAATGAAGGCAAATGGTTATTATTGTATAAATAAATGTTTCAAGATTATAATTATATGTTATTATAGAGACGTAACAGGTTATAGTCGGTGATATAAAGTTTTGACATGATAAAATGTATCACCATAAAAATAAGGTATATAATACGACGTATTTTGCTGATAATAATAGGAGATGAACAAATATATTTTGATGATTTAGATTATCTCTCGGAATTAGAATTTTCTACTATTTCTGAAAAAGTAAGCCCCTATTATATCTCAATCATCACTTAATTTTTCATCCCAAAAATATCGGAATATTCCTTAGAAATGTTCATAAAAAAACTCCAATTTAAAATTTAAGAATAAGATTTTTTTCATACTTAGCTCAACGTCTTTTTCCAATTCTCTAGCTACAACGGGTACAATTGGATACAAACGCAAAGTTTCTTTTATAACAGCCTCCAAATAAATTAAGCGGGTGAGATCATATTTCGTAACATCCTTATCATCATCACCATACACTTTATTTAATCTAAAAATAATATCATTATTCTTTCATTATATTAAAATCGCTTTCTTATTTTATGATACAAAAAACTCCTTTTCCATCATAAGTTAAATAATAAACTTATGCAAAGCCTTTCTAGGACTATGTATCAAAATCTCGTCTTAAGCGGTGAAGGAAAACATCGAAAATAAAATCAACATGTCGTAGAAAAAATTCCAAGACATGTATATCTGCCAATCCTATTGGTGGTCACTTGGTGGTATGACTTACCTACCAAAAAAATACTACTAATACTATAAAAAAGTACCATCTTACGGATAGACAGGGCAAGAGTTTACCATCAGGTGGAGTACCATCATCATAAGCCAGCCAACCCGGACAAAATACTAAAATTCCTACTTAACCATTTTAACTTTCCTATTATTAAAATAAGGATTAATTAATTTAAATTATTAAAACTATCGTGAGACATTATTAAACTTAGTGTAAAATGAAACGGCTAAAACGCATGTTCTATCGGATTACGTACCGACTAGTTTGGGACCAATCGGAGGTCCTTCATCAGGGTGAGTGGGCTACGTTCGCGGTCGCCACCCGTCTCGCACAGTGCGATTAAAACCGATTGAACGTGAGTTTTAGCCGTTTACTACGTACTCTTCAACGATTTTTTCTTGAACCTTAGGGTAGGAGCCAATCATCAAGACACAGAACATGAGAGCAGTGGCTGAGGTTTCATAACCGCCTGCTATCATTGTATTTGCTTCATCTCTAATCTCACGATCGTTTAAAACTCCTTTTTCTATGGATAATTCTGTTAGAAGATACATAAATGTCTTTTTAGATCCTGAAAATAATTGATAGATTAAAATATATACGGAGATATTTTAATTAATTATTTTTTAAATAAAATTACCTTGCATATGTTCTACTTCTCTATTTTTATTCATTAAGTAATTCACTTTAGTCTTTTGCAGTATCTGTAATAGAAGAGTAGTTTATTATAAATCGAAATATTTTGATTAATTATGAATGCCCTTTTTTATACAATATAATTTTTTGAAAATTAAACATTAGTCTTTATAGCGTATTGTGTAAAGATCATTTTCCAATACATTTATCGAGGTATTTGCTATAATTTTTCTTGTGGGGAGTGTTAGGTTTTATTTTCGTTACGGAATTTCTTGATTCGGTCGCCGCGCTCAAAGCCCGCGATAAAAGCTATGCAATAGCTTAATTAGCTTCGTGCGTTCTTGCGTCGTGGAGTCGAGTAATACGGCAATGAACAAAAATTTCATTCGTTACATAAATCAATTTTAATTTTACCACAAACCGTTTCACACATAGTGTTCACAACCTTTGAAACTTCATCTAGCCTTTTTTTTAAGGTCGACCATTTATACATGAAGTTTATATGTAGCCATGGTTTCTGTAGCCTCTCTATGAGTAGATTAGCAATAACGTCAATAGCCATTATGTATTGCCTATTCAGTTCACTCTTCTCCTTTAAATCCACTCCTAAAGCTGTTACTGTAAATTGTTAATAACATTATTGTTTCGATGATCAAATTATTAATATATTAAAAATTAGGAACTCTTAACAATACCTTAACAATGAAACTACTAATTTACTATATATATAATATTGTAAATGAGAAAGTTTGGATAGATGTTTGTTACTCTTTCACGCAAAAAGTACTAATAGGATTTAGATGAAATTAGCTACACACCTAGCTTGTTACCTGGATTTACATATACGATACTTTTTATCACGGAATAATTTTTAGTTCCTCTCTACAAGTTTCTCTGTCTGTCTGTTTAGTTTCTCTCTCTCAGGGTCTGCAAAATCTCATATCGCAAGCGGAGCCATGAGAAAAGCTGGTATAGTAAAATTACTATTACTCTACGGATTAAATTTGTTATCATTCTCATAATTTGGTCACGTCTACACCTACACTACTATTATAAAGAGGAAAGATTTGTATTTTTGTGTGTATGTTTGTAATGAATAAACTCAAAAACTACTGTGCCGATTTCACCATTGGAAATTCTTTCACCATTGGAAAGCTACATTCACCCTGAGTAACATAGGCTATATTTATTGCTAGACAAAATTAGGGATCCTTACTAAAACTTAATTAACGTTATCTAAAGTGTAAAAAAGTACTCTAAAACGTCTTTTGTCGCATGTGCTGAGTGAACAAAAGTATGTACTACAATATTAAATAACATATCTTCAATAAAATAAATAATAATATCAACAAAAATATTAACAAAAAGTTTTTTAGTTTTTAAACTTTTATTCATTTTTAACTAGCCAGTGGCTTCACCCACGTGTACAACATTTACATAAACCTTACATATTTCTATAAAAACTTTCATTACCCATTGGGATTTTACACCGTTGGTGGTCAAACTTTTACAAACTTTGAATGTGATGTAAATGACGATACTTCCATATAACATTTCAAAAGCACACCTATGACCCCCCCCTCCCTTTAACACCTTACAACCATTTTTCGCACTAAACAGTGCTATAAGTAGTGCAGTAGTTTTGACGCGAAATCGCGACAGACAGACAGAGTTCCTTCGCATTTATAATGTTAGTAAGGATTAGAATCGATAAATTTCACTAAACCACTGAAGACTTACGGCATAGAGTCTCTAATGCATTATGTTTTATATAACGATAATGGTCAAATGAGCTTTTGCCAATTTCAATTTCCAGATCATTAACAAGTCGGCGTGCCTGTTTATTGAATACATCCAAAAAACCACCTAAAACTATCTGATTGAATGCTGGGTTTAGTAGTTTGCGATGAAATTTCCAAATCGGCACTGCAATGTGGAAAATTTATTTATTTAAATAGGAAGCCGACAAAATACAACATATTTGGACGCAAATAAGCACTACCATGTCAACCCACACAAATTTCATTTCGAGAAAAACGCGTTTGAAAATTTTGAACAACTTGCTTTATACGATTTTTTTAATGTATTGGTCAAGTTTTTGGCAATTTCAGATTTATGTAAGTTAATATACTTATTTGCACAAAAATAAGTATACAAACTGCATATTTCGTAAATAATATAACTCAAAACGTTTAAAATTATATAAATTGCATGATTGAAAAAATTGCTTTTTTAGAAGTTTTAAAGCTTTAAACCCTACAAATATTAGAGAAAAATGTTCCTCAGCCATTTACCAATACTTCTGCATAATATATAACTCAGTTTTTTTAATTATGTGGGTTGACATGATATTGCTTATTTGCGAACATTTATCTTATTTTATACACAAAAAGACTAAAATAAGATGTGTAACAAGAAATTATTACTTACGTTAAAAAACTGTAAAGGTGGCATGCAAAAATCAAAGCGCTTAAAATAATAATATATAAAGTAAATAATGATAAACAATTATTATTCCTACTGCAGTAGAGCCATGCTTCTCTCAAGTACTACCCTTTCACAGAAAATCGGCGTCAAGTAACAGTATCATTGGGTACTGTTAAGTTGAGTGTCGTACGATGAGTGAGAGTACCGGAGGCCCAATCTCCCACTCCCTCAGTTCCCTTCCTTATTTCCCTTCTCATGCCTTGGGTTGGCAACACGCTTGTGATACGCACTTCAAGAACGCACGTTCATGGGTTGCGTTGACTGCTTAGTCACCGCAACCATCAGGCGGACCGTATGTTTTTTGCCAACCGTCATGACATAAAAATAATCTATTTTTTATTTAATTTGCTCTCTTTAATTTAATTTGCTTATCAGTCTGTCTCTACGTCGCGTTGCATTGTAGTAGCAGAGCCGTGCTTGTAGCACAGATGAGCCGGCTCGACTGGGGAAGTACTACCCTTTCACAGAAAATCGGCGTAAGGTAGCAGTACTATTGCAACGGAGCGTGCCATGGAGGTTCAACCTTCCACCCCCTCTATTCCTTTCCTTTTTCCCTTTCCTTTTTCCCTTCTCATTTTATACCTTGGGTTAGCAACCCGCATGTAATACTTTAATTATCAAAAGTGTTCATAGGTTACGCTGACTGCTTACCATCAGGCTGACCGTATGCTTATTTGCTCATCATAAAAAAACTCGACTTCATATAGGCTTTGAAATAACATACTGAAACAGAGTAAAACTCCTGCGTATTGTGAACTACTTTAGCTTATAAACGTACCTTGACCAGTTGCGAGACCCTCTCCGGCTAATGGTTTTGCAAATTCATAAAACTTAGCCTTTTCTAGACATGTATTGGCTACCGTTAAAAAGTCATCAGGGTTGCTTACCACTGCGAAAATGTTATAAACGAATATTTATTAAGGTAACATAACATAAAATACATCGAAAGGTGTAAGATTAACGTGAAATTTAGAGCTCACGTACTTTTCAACGCTCACGTACTTTTCACGTTAAATGCTCATAAACAAGCAGTGGTAAAGGTACTGCAGACGGGGACAAGCATTAAAATAAATCATAATAATTATATTTGGCCCTAACTTAAGCATATCCCTTTAAACTCCATCATCCACTTACAAATTGATTGATCAGCTTGTATCTAGGTATATATATATATATATATATATATGTATATATATATAAGTAGTATCTATATATATATAAAAGTAGAAGACCTGAATTACTTATAAACGCCAAGCCTAAGCCCTTTGACCTAAAAAGCTATTTTTTTGTTGGTGTTGTTTTTTACAAGAGCACTAAGAAAGTATTTTTTAAAATCCAACCCTCAAGGGTTTAAAAAGGTGTTAAACGTTTGCTTGGAAGTTCATAATTTTTAAAACTAGACATGCATGTAACTTTGTTTTTGGGGGACCATTAACAATGAAGAAGCACGTGTTTTAACATTTTCTTAAATCCTACCTCTGAAGGTATATAATAATTATAATATACTGTGCTTATTCCTATATATAATATGTAATAACATGCAATATATGATATATAATATGTAATATATAATATATAATATGTAATACATAATGTATAATATATAATACAAATAAAAATTAAACTAGCATCGATATCTCGAAAACTAAGCAATATATTGAAACATTTTATACATACTTTTCGTCTTATTTTGTTGAGTTCTACGAGGAACCATCATCAGATCTTAGCTCTATACGAACTTTGATATTCCGCTTTGAATATCTTTGTTTCTGCGGAACCTATATTAAAATAATGTACCCTATTTCACTCTCACAACTGAGACGAATCTAATAATACCCCATAAGTCGAAATCCGTCCAAGGGTGCCTGTAGGGCGTCACAAAGAATAGACATACATACATACATACATAAATACATACATATATGTTTTTCGAGTGTATGTCACATACATACGCTAAAAAAGCATTACCCTCCGGCAGTCGGGTAAAAAATACGTATGACTTAAGTGATTATGAAGCCCTATACAACCACAAAACATAAAAAACATTTCCATAATAATAAACTTAAGCCAATTGTTAAAAGGTTGAACCTAGAAGATAATATAGAAGAAAATATTTATGTTTTGCTTCGCGAGTTCCGTAGCCAAATGGTAAAACCCTTATAATTCCATCATCTCCCTCTGTCCGTACATCAATCATCAATCAATCTTGCCTCAATAGCTCAACGGTAGAAGGGCTGACTTCACTCCATTAACGTGAGAGTCGAGGGTTCGATCCTGACCCCTTGGGCTATTGTCGTACCCACTCCTAGTGCAAGCTTCGAGCTTATTTGGCGGGACTATAGGAATATTAGTAATGCCTTGAAAAAGCATTGCTAATATTTAAAAAAAAAAATCTAAAGATCCTTCATCACAAAGCGGGAACCCTTTGTGAGTGGTCACCACGCAAATGAATGATAATTATTTTTAGTTTTGAAATCGTTATTTTATATAAATATTATTTTACTAATGTAAAATAATAATAAACTACACTTTTAGTATACATACCATAAAATACTTTTATAGGACCAAGATGTAGTGCACATGTCACATTTTGTTTTTGAATTTCGGAGTAAAGATTTTTCAAGAAAGTCCATAATTCTGTAAAAATAATAATAAATTAAATGATTAAGAATAATAAAAATAATTTAAAATAGCATCTGTTCATGAATTTCTTCGCGCTGACCTTAGAATTGACTACTGAATGTGTGTTTACATAGCTTGATGTGACGGCATCTATAGGTGATTATAATATTATGCCACTTACGCGTAGTATTCCCAAGCAACAGATGCGTGTGGCCTATTATCGGTAAAGGCCCTGACATAGCAGGGGCTCGTTTTTATTTTTTTCCTTGGAAACCAAAATAGTATAGCAAACACTACACAGATCATTATCACTGACAGCATTGTTAAGCTGTAAAATATAAAAAAAAATATATAGGAAAATAATTATAAATCAATTAAATATAAAACAAGTACCTTAGGGGGCGAGAAATAAATTAAGTCGCACGGATTTCACGGTTTTTAATCCAACCCTGAACTAGGTCCAACGTTGGTCACATTTGTGACTCCGCCCTCTCCAGTGTGAAGTGAAATAATTTAAGCATTTCGGAAAATAATAATGGTCATATTTTTTAGCTTTTCGAAAATAGTTCAAATTCCGCATTTTATCAAGTTTAAAATTACGTTATAAACCTTAACTTAAAAAAAAATAAACATACAAACATATATAAATGAAGACATGCATGCTAGTAAATATACATACATAAAAATAGTAAAAACTAAAACAAAAATTAAATTAAATGAAGTCTCCGTGCCACTATAATCTGACATGCTGAATACAAACGAAAAATATGAGATGATATAATAAAAGTTTCACTTTAAAAAAGTCAAGTTAGAGGCCAATAAGGACAATAATAAATGACACCTACCTTAATGGGTAAATTAAGAAATTTAATTAATTTTATAATTACTCTCCAAAAGTACTTAATTTTACTAAGCTTATTGAGTTACTAAAAAATATTGAAATTCATACCCTTGAATAGACTATATATATTAAGTTTTTTACTGTAATTAATGTAAGATTTACGTAATGAGTGTGGGTAAATGCACTCATGTGGAAACATAATAAATGTCACTGATTATATCAGTTACTTTAGAAATAAACAAATTGTGTGGGTTTATAAAACCACGAGTGGAACTTTTTATTATTCTAATTAGGGTAAAATAATAAACAAAAAGTTAAAAAAAAAGCATAAATGAAGACAAAACGGGACACGCAAACATGTATGCGAACAAACATATATAAACAAAAATAGTAAAAAGTTAAATAAAATTCAAATAAATGAAGTCTCCGCGGCCGGCTATAATCAGACATGCTAAAGACAAACGAAAAATTTATTGCGATATAATAAAAGTTTCACTTTAAAAAACAGAGATGGATTACTTGAGTACCAATGACGGCGTTTCTACTAGAGGTCAACTTAAACTCGACGTTAGCAAAATATATATGAAGATTTCGATCGACAGTGTTTTAGAAATACCTGTCTGTTCAACTTAAACTGAACGAAAATAACGGCCTGTATTCCCGAACATATACAACCTGAAAATCTGCGAGGTGCAAATACACAGTCTTCTTATGAGTGAGCCCGCTCCACTGTAGACATCATCTAAGACATGACGAAAAATTATGGCTCCGTTGTTGCTATCTGAGTACGGAATCCCAAAAACCACGATTGCTGAATTATTTAAATATTCAAGGTCAACTATCTTGAATATTTAAATAATTCAGTTCAAAGAATTTTTTTTAATTAAAAGTAATTATTTTGGCTCAAAAATAAATGTATAATTGAATACAATCAGTACAAAATTATATTATAATAAAATTATTTCTAAACATGACACCGTTAGCACGTTAAGCTGTCGGTCCCGGTTGCTATCACATAATATCTGATAATAATCGTTAACTCTTGATAAGTAAATTGCTCTTATTAACAGACGGACAGATGTACGAACGGGAAGACGTTTCCATTTTAGCCATTTGACTATGGAACTGTAAAAAACGGACAGCTGTAGTGCAGCTATATCTTTTTTTTTTTTTTTTTTATACTACGATGGTGGCAAACAAGCGTATGGCCCGCCTGATGGTAAGCGGTCACCGTAGCCTATGGACGCCTGCAAACCCAGAGGTATCGCATGCGTGTTGCCGACCCCTTAAAAACTTTTTCAACCTTCCCTTGAAGAAACCCATACTGTAGCGTGTTGGGAAAACCTCAGCAGGGAGCTCATTCCACAGCCGGAGGGTTCGCGGAAGGAAATTCCTATGGAACCGCACTGTTCGTGACTTTATGGGTTCCAGTGTGTGTGGATGAATACCCTGCCGATGGCGAGCGGTGCGGTGGTGGAAAATTAAATTTCTATGAATAGGCTAATTCTTGCTGAATTTCTTTAATTACTTATATATTAGTATAAGACGTGGCAGATATCTTTGGATAGGTCTTTCAAAATAATAACGTGGTTTGATTTTGACTGTTTTCATTACGTCAGCAGTTATTAAGATATTAGTTCTTAAAGTCATAAAAATTGTGACCCTAACTCTTGAACTATGGGATTTAAAATTCTGGAAAAATTTGAGCTTGTAGAACACCAAATGAACTTTCATCCATATTTATTTTGGAGAAAATAGGTCAACAAACTTTAGAGATAAGAAAAGTTGTTCCCAGAACATTGTTTTTCATATTACTTTTAATAATTGCTATGAATATTTTGCGGTCGATTTTAATTCGTTATTATTTTTAAAGTCCTTAAGATCCTTCATCGTCAAGCCGAGGCACCCTTTAGATTCGACTGTGCGTGGTCCATAACGCACTTGACTGATAATTATTTTCGCTTAGAAATGCTCTTACTTAAGGACATTAGGTAGTGGTGCTGTGGAAGTCGAATGCTTGAGTGTTGTGCAATTTATTGTGTTATCTAGTAAAGTGATTAAAAGCATTGTTGATTATAATAAGTTGTTCATAATGTTAACCCACCTGTATGAGATTGATAAAGGCTCAAGGCTATCCTCAGCTTAGTTTGATTCTGTGGAGGGTAAGACGTGTGGAATGTGTCTCAACACAACCTCCGACCAGGCGGGCGATATTGCCTGGCGGACCGAAGCCCAACGACTTACGTTGGAAAGTTGTACATATAGCTCAAGTGGGTAGGAAACTTTGATAGCGCGATTTAAGATCGTGACGATCATTGGTCTTCCATATTTTGGCGTAGTATGCCCTGTATCGTTTTAGCTTGATGCGAGATGTGACAATCTTGTCTTTCTGTAGCGTTACTTCGTGTTGCGTGTAGATGTCACTATAATTCAAAATGAGTATTGATAAAGCCGCAGGCGTGGTTTCATATAGATTGAGTAAAAAACTAACAAAGCTTTTAATTCATAAATTTTAAGTTGGTATTTTCGTCACGTATATTTATTGTTTAGATATGTCCTAAGTACTGTATGTGCTTTAGGAAAATTTAAATGTGTTTCTTTATAAATTACAAGCTTGTAAATTAGACACAGTCGCCCCCAAACTTTGTGACCTGGAATAGGAAGAAGGGGAAGTTAATCTTAATGTCATTCACATATCTCCTCCTTTCTCCCCTTTTAAGATATGTCATACACATGTAATACATCTGACCTTGCAAGTGTCCATAGGCTCCATAGCCATTGGCGCTCTTTTTTTTTTTTTTTTCGGAATGTGTGTTGCTGTTGGCTCTACTGGCCTTGACAGCGTCACCGGGCGGGCATTGGCGCTCACATTCAAATATTTTTATCGAACGTAAAAAACATTAGACTTATTTGTTGAAAGTCGGATTCTATCACCGGCTCTAAAATTACACCTCTACCTGAGAAGAGCCAGCGAAACAAACTCGAAAACGCTTGTATCTTTTTTAACTATCTTAATTATCAAATTATATTTAATATCAAAGTAGTTTACATAATCATTATTGACCTTTACCTTGACCTTTTTTTTTTTAAATCGCTGCCGCGCTGCATGTTCAATTTCCTCCATCGTGGCGTAAAATCATGTTCCTTTGATATTGATTTTTGTTCCATTATTCCTCTTTGGAGACAATTTACATAGTGGCTTTGGAAACCTATTTCTTCAAAATTGGAAGAGAACTAATATTATCAATATAAAGAAGATAAAAAAAATACCGAGTATTTGTTATAATACCTACTAGTTGTGGTGTGTTATGAAGATTTTGGATGATCCTACGGGAAGCCAACATTATGTGGGATGAAAAGTATCCTATATCTAGGTACTAAGCTGTGTGTGCACTAAATTTCATCCAAATCTGTCTTGTAGTTTTTGCGTGAAACTGTAACAAACAGCCATCCATTCAAACTTTTACATTAGTCAGAAGTCAGATTATTCAGATTTGGTATTATTATTTATATTTATTTTTTCGTATTAATTATGAATGAATAAATATTGAAGTTTGCCTAACTATCTCCTTGATTAATATTAGAAGTTTCTTAACTATGAACGGCTTTGAGGAGTTGTGGTTTGAGGCAAATTATTTTAAAGCAATAAATTCCGTTGTATATAAGTTTAGATATTGAGGGTTATGGTATAATCCTATATTATTAAGACCATGTTTTAAGGCTTTGGGACGTGACTACCGCAGTGTCAAATATTCTTCCGCAAAGCAGTAGTGTCTTTGGTATTACTGTGATCCGGTTTGAAGGGCACTTTAGGCTAGTGAAATGAATGGGCAACGCTTGAGTGGCACCGACTAATGGTGTTGCAAGCGCTCATAAGCTACAACAGCTTACCATCAGGTGGGATGTCATATATTTTAAAAGTCAATTTATCAATAGCTGTAATCTTTACACATTGTACAGTTTAATTTCCAATCAGATTGTAGCCCATTCAATTGGCAAGTCTGATTTGCATCACATTTAAAAGAAGATACCCAATTTTAATATCAAGGTCAAGACGCCGTTTGTATTGAGACTGTCAAAAAAGCAGCCAGCTACGGTTGTGGGGGTTTATCAGAAGGAGGGCTTACACGTTATATAAAAACCACTTACACAGTGGTTGCTTTGCAGTAGAATATTTGACACTGCTGTCCCAAAGTCAGGTTACTACAATTCGGATGATTATGTATTATTATTTGACGACGTTGTGACGCAGTGGTAGCAAATCTGTCTGAAGCGCCGCAGGTCGTGGGTTTGATTCCTGCTCGGAGCAGATTTTTTTATTGCCAATCCAGGTATGTGTTCCGGTCTGAGTGTGTTCATCCTTGTCTTTGTGTATGTTTCCTGACACAGGATATAATTATACAAATGTAGCCGTTGAGTGTGTAGCGTTTACGTATTTGATACTTGCACCATATGTATAATTGTGTACAGCCTCATTGAAAAACTGGTAATTTTATCGATCTGTCTTTTGAAAAGTAATTTTAATGTACATCACGAGAAACGGACGGGGTACATGCGATTCATTACGCTTTAATCACTCCTTGACCTAGACCGCACGACACCATCAACGCCGTATTTTTAATTATCTTCATTATAAAAACATAATTGTAATGAATTAAATAAAACAAAATACATATTTAATCCTACCATCTCTACTACTATAATAAATGTGAATGTTTGTATGTTTGGACGTGTGGATGCATGCAAAAACGGCTGCATAGATTTAGATGACATTTGGCACAGGTATAGATTCCTACCTGGATTAACACATAGAGTACTTTTTATTCTGGAAAATGATGAGTTTTTGAAGTGAAACTTCTTTAGAATCGTTGTGATTTCAAACCGGATGCAACAGAAAGAACGACAGATAGGAGACAAAAATACAAAAATGTGTCGATCAACAACTAACAGTTTTTATGTTTAGGGCTTCATGGACCTCCTTGTTGGTGATGTGTTGTTTCCAGGTCAGCCAGATACATACCGAGGTATCTAACAGAATCACTCTGTGGCAGAATTGTCACCCATTTTTACTAGAGCACAGCTTGCCCTCCTCAGCGTAAACGTGACATGCACGGATTTAGTTTTGCTTGTTTTGATTCTAGATTTCTGTGTCATTTCATGTATAAAATATCATCATAGAAAATGACACTTCTATGGACATCATGATAATTATATAGGTTCAATTTTACGTTTGGCTTTTTGGACGAAGCTGTCAGGAAACTCGATATTTTGAAACTACATTTGATGATTATCAGATTATGATCATTAAAAGTCACCTATTATGTAGAAGATAAGAATTTGACATGTGATGGTGAATTTGTATTTTTCGTTATATTTTATATTCTTTAATTAAAATACCATCTCTAAAAGAAAACCTCTAGCTGAGAAGAATCGGTGAAACAAACTCAGGGGATATATTTCTTTAACGTGGCTGACGGGTGGTGCGAGTTAGTAGAAATCGTCACGTAACGAAATGTCGTGTGCTGTGTGTGTATCAAGCAAATGAGCACACGAGCAAGTGAGTTCACAGCCGGGTGCGAAATTTTTCTCTCTATCTGTACCTATCTCTTTTATGATATAACCTTTTGAAATATACGGATTTCATTTAGAATTAGATTCGGAGTTAAAAACGTAAGGAATTTCGTTCTTAAGAGGGTCCCCTGACTGCACGATTTTTATTTATTTTACTTCAATAGCTTGATAATTATTTTAAATAAAAGACGTTTCTATACAAGAAACTTGACATTTTAATTATACTAGGGTACCCTTTTATGCGACACGCACAATCTTATTTTTATTTTATATAGAAAACAAAGAAGCAATTATTTGTTACGAAAAAAAGATGGCGGAAATCTAATGTGGATGCGGATGTTTCTGGCCGCGGCTTCGCCCGCTTGAATAACCTTTGTAGCCTTTCATCACCTATTTCACCCATACACATGCACAACACACGTTTAAAATTTCATATATTTTTATAGCGAAATTCATCAAAATCGATTCAGTTACTATTTCAGGGTATATTAGAGTTAATAGTCATTATTACAAATATTTTCATAAAAATTATAATGATTAGAACCATGTTACCGAAATCCAAATCGTGTAGTAACGTGATAGAAAGGCAAGATTGTCACATCTCGCACCAAGCTACAGCGACACCTACATAGCATACTGCGCAGCGATATTGACAAACAAAGAAGCGTCACGATGCTAAATCGCGCTATCAGAGTTTTCTACGCTAGTAAAGTATACTACTACTTCTCAACGTAAGTCGTTGGGCTTCGCCCCGCCAGGCAATATCACCCACCTGATCGGAGGATACTCCCTTTGAGTCGTACGCTCTATATTGGTGAACCCGCCAGAACATCCAACCTTCGCAGCCCTAGTAGTGGCATTATCATCCATCATCCCCAGACCCTTTCAACAAGCATTCAGTCTAGCAACGTATACCGCCAGCCAGCAGCACTCAGCCCCTTCGGGTACCCCGACCACACGCATGCAGCGAACGCGCAGGCCTGGTTGACACCCTCTGCTTTATCAGCGTTTGGCACAGAACAATGCACTTCGGCCGGTCATCAAGCAGAGCTTTTCTCTCCTGGTCGACACAGTAGCCAGCCTTCACTACAGGCCATCACTCCGACTCATTAGAGCACGTGTACTCACTCACTCACTCACCGTAAGCCATGCGGCTGCTTGTACCCAGTCACTGGAACCATATTCACTGGCACTGGCAAGCATTCAAGACTCTTCAAGCTTCTCAACGACCTCCGGTCCTCCGACGTCCAGGGGGGACGGGGAGTTAATGAAGGGGGAGTGGTGTAGCGACATCTACAATCCCATAGGAACTTAACATTTTTCCCAAAACAAAAAGTTTACTACTTTTTAATCGAGGCAAAAAACTATATCTCTCCCAGATCCAACTTTTCCGTGATAGAATAACAAATATCTAAATAACCGAACATAAAAAGTTTCACATTTATTAAAACATTAAGTAGGACAGAATAAAATCAATCAAGAGGTAATTTATAATAACTATTTTTTGTCCTGCGCAGTCGTGAATGTTGCCTTCAAGCGTTCATTGTTACGTGTTCCATCTAATAAAGTGTTAATAAAATTAAGTGTTCAACATTAAAAAAATGACATACACTATACGAATATTAATTCTGACACTGTTGGTGAATGATAGCTTTGGGGTGATATATTATTTAAATGGTAAGTTAAATTTTATACATTTAAATGATTATTATTCTTCTTCCTAGCATTTTCCCGGTATTTTATCGACACAAGGTCTGTTTATTACTCTTGTCCGGATTTGACAGGTTGCTAGTTTTTACACAGAGCGATTGCCATCTGACTTCCGCAACCCTAAGGGCATACCAGTAATTCAATGGATGTATGCAAATTACTTATCAATAGTTGACGTTTATTGTCAGATGTTATGTGATAACAACCGGGACCGACAGCTTAGCGTGCTCTCCAAGCACGGTGGGGACACCCACAAGGCCAAACACCCAGACCGAAACAGATATTTATAAGATCAAAATAAACATCTGCCCGAGCGGGAATCAAACCCGCAACTGTCAAGGCTAAAGGCTGATGCGTTACCAATACGCCACAATGGTGTCATTAAAATGATTTATTTAATTATTTATAGTTTGCTATTTTTTTACATCAGTAAATTCAAGTATAAGGCTTAAATTTTCGTATACAGAATTATGTAAAATCAGTTTAAAGCAAACACTACATGCACATTATTATAAATTTACAAAAAGCATTTAAAAAAAGTAAAATACAATTTACCGAAGAATCATAAACATAAATTAAAAAACAATAAATTCATTCATTTATAAATAAATTAAAAATTCGTTCATTATATTCAGTCAGGCGAAATTGAGATGCACAGATATTGAGATTTACAGAAAATAAGGTACAGCCTGACTATTAAATATCAATTTTAAGGCAATTACCGATTTTAAATAAACAAATTCAACTTATTATTAAATTAAAAATAAATAATAATAACGAATCATCATCATCTCAATCATGCAATTAAAATTTAAATCATAATTGTTATCTAACATTCTTATAATAATTCATTTAAAATTAAACAAAAAAAATAGAATTTTACTCTTCTCGAATTCGCTAACAGCTACATATACAATAGATTCATTATATAACACACTAATTATTAAGAAGCAAAAAATAATAATAATACTAAAAAAAGTGGAATAAGGCATAATTTCATTCACGTGACAAAAGATCTATGATGATTTTACAGAAAGTGACAGATATGTGGGTGTTGATGTCAATGAAAATGCTAAACCTGTTATATAGTTTACATAGCCGTGGAAACGTGGAGTTGGCGTCAAAGACAGTTCTAGTAAGTGGAAGAACGGGAGTTCCAATACGGAGATATCTATGTGCAACTCTAAAATTGATTTTTAGAAGTAATCTGGGACAATCCAAAATATTAGTCACCAATTTGTATAAAAACATGATATCAAGCAAATCTTTACTTTGGTCAAGACTCATTATTCTAAAGTGTCTTAGATTATTTTTGTAGGAAACTATTATTGACGACAAACTACACCGCAGTATTGAAGGTTTTTTTTTTTTTTTTTTTTTTTTTTTTTTTTTTTTTTTTTTTTTTATGTAAGAGGGGGCAAACGGGCAGGAGGCTTACCTGATGTTAAGCAATCACCGCCGCCCATGAACATCTGCAACACCAGAAGGCATGCAGGCGCGTTGCCGACCTTTAAGGAAAGAATACGCTCTTCTCTTGAAGGTTCCCAAGTCGTATCGGTTCGGGAAGACCGCCGGCGGAAGTTGATTCCACAGAGTGGTTGTGCGAGGAAGAAAATGTCTTCTAAATCGCGCTGTTGTGGATTTCCAGACATCGAGGTGGTAGGGATGGAATTTAGAATTTTGTCGCGATGTCCGATGGTGAAATTCAGCCGGCGGGATCAATCCAAACAATTCCTCAGAACATTCCCCGTGATATATGCGATAGAAGATGCAGAGTGATCCGACATCTCTACGCAATGCCAAAGGATCAAGCCGATCGGAAAGGGCTTGATCGTCGACAATTCGAGCCGCTCTACGTTGGATGCGGTCAATTGGAAGTAGCTGGTACTGGGGAGCCCCGCCCAGAGGTGAGAGCAGTACTCCACGTGCGGTCGAATTTGCGCCTTGTAGAGCTTCAGGCGATGAGCCGACGTGAAGTAGTGCCTCGCCTTGCTGAGCACACCAAGCTTTTTAGAGGCCAATTTGACCCTTCCTTCCAATTGATCGCGGAACTGAACGACGCTCGAAATGTCGACACCAAGTATTCCGATACTAGCTGTGGCAGCCAGGGAGTGTTCTCAAAACGAGGAGATACGACAAATGGTGATTTTTAGCGGTTAACGCGCAAACTTGTGTCTTCTTGGGGTTGAATTGGACTAAATTTAGTCGGCCCCAGTCCGAGACTTTGGTCAATGTAGTCTCGACTTCAGACACAAGTTTGTTCCGGCACTCAATGACGTTTTCCCGAGAAATATTAGCGCGGCCGGTGTATAAAGCGTCTACAGTGCTGTCGTCCGCATAGCAATGAATGTTGGAAATTTCCAACATGTCATTGATATGCAGAAGAAACAAAGTAGGGGACAGTACGCAGCCTTGCGGGACACCAGCATTAATGGGTTTTAAGTCAGAGCATGCACCGTCGACAACGACCTTGATGCTCCGATCTGCCAAAAAGCTGGTGACCCACTCGCATAATTTCTCAGGAAGCCCATAGGAAGGAAGCTTCGAAAGAAGCGCCTTGTGCCATACCCGATCGAAGGCCTTCGCTATGTCCAGACTGGCCGCTAATGCCTCCCCCTTGGACTCTACTGCTTCCGCCCATCTATGTGTCAGGTAAACTAGAAGATCACCAGCTGAACGACCACGACGAAAACCGTACTGGCGGTCGCTAATCAGCTGGTGCTCCTCTAGATACCGCAGGAGCTGGCAGTTGATAATGGACTCCATTATCTTTGAGAACAAGGAGGTAATGGCAATTGGCCTATAATTGGACGGATCCGAGCGGTTGCCTTTTTAGGGATCGGGTGCACTACAGCCGTCTTCCATGAGTTCGGGACGACGCCTGATGAGTAGGAGTACCGGAAAAGACGCGTTAAAACCGGCGCCAACTCAGGAGCACATGTCCGCAACACGATCGTGGGGATTCCATCAGGCCCACTCGACTTATGAATGTCCAAGGAAAGAAGTGCTCTGCGAACTACACTTTGCCGAAATTTAACCTCCGGCATCGTGGTATCACACCGCTGGATTGCCGGTGGTGACTTTCCTTGGTCATCCACAGTCGAGTTGGACGCAAAGAGAGAGCACAGAAGATCAGCTTTCTCTTTCGCGGCATGGGCCACCGAATCATCGTCCCTATGCAGAGGTGGAAATGATGGCTTACAGAAATTCCCTAAGACAGACTTGGCGAGGGACCAGAATGCACGTGTACCCGAAGGAAGACGCACTAGTCTCTCGCCAATTCTGCCGATGTGCTCCGACTTTGCTTTGGCAATAACTCTTTGAAGGACCTGGAGGCAGAGTTGTACTCCTTTCTAAGTGCGCTGGTATTTACATCACGAGACGTCGACGCCTTAGCCCAGGCTTGGTAGCATTCCTGTTTTCGGCGAAGCGCCGTTTTACAGGAGTGACCAAACCAAGGCTGTGACTTGCCTCCGATGGGCACTGCAGAAGCTGGAACAAAGAGTTCCATGCCCTGGAGTACCACATCGGCGACAGAGTTGGCCACGACGTCCGGATCATCCGGCGAGAAGCAAACCTGTCCCCATGGGTAGGACGCAAAGAAAGAACGCATCCCATCCCAGTCCGCCGACCTGTAGTGCCAAACGCGCCGGTAGCCCACGAAGCGGGGCCGTGCTGGGCGCGAGACCGGCACTGTACTCCGAACAAGGCAGTGGTCCGACGAGCCTAGAGGAGGATCGACGGAAACCAAATAGTTGTCCGGATGAGAGGTCAGCAGAAGATCCAACAGTGAAGGTGTATGATCCTCTACATCTGGGATTCGCGTAGGCGAGGTTACCAGTTGTGTCAGATCATATGCCAAAGCAAAGTCGAGAACAGATCTCCCCGCGTGATCGGTGGTACGTGAACCAAGCCATTCGGCGTGGTGGGCGTTAAAATCGCCAAGAATCACGATCTCAGCGGATGGGATCTGTTGCAGCACGGAATCTGTAGCCATTTGGATGTGCTCAATGAGTCGGTCAGTTTCGGCATTTCCGCTATGGGACCTATAAAGGCACGCGTAGATTCGCGGATGGTCATCGCAGTCTACGCGCAGCCAAAGAATCGATAGGTCCCCTACTTCAAGGCTGCCGAGGCGACGAGAGCAGATATCCTCTCTGACGTACACGCACACACCAGCCCGGGGTACAAAGGAGTGTTCCAAATTGTATCCCGGGTAGGAGAGGAAAGAAGTATCAGCCGGAGAAGATATCTGTGTCTCTGTTAGGAAAAGCAAGGCCGGCTTCGCCGTCTCAAGATGGTGGTGGACGGCGTTCAGGTTGGAATTTAGCCCCCTTATGTTGCAGAAGTCCACAGTAAGCGTGACAGGGGTAGCCTTAGGTAGCCTGCTTTGTTTGCCCCGAACAGTTCCAGAGCGCGCAAAATTGCCCACCCCCAGAATTCGGAGGGCAGCCTGGGCATTCATTCTCAGGTGGAGTTCTTCCTGAGCATGGACGCCCAGAGAGGGATTCTCCACCGCGAACGCAAGTGGTACCCTCCTGGGGTACACAAACCAAATTCTGCACGTCCATTGAAGTGAGGGGGTTAAGTAGGCCTCCGGGACTCTCACTTACCGTACGAAACGCGACAATTGTCACTTTACGCCGGTTTTCTGTGAGAGAGTGGTGTTTCCCGGTCGTGCCGGCCCAATTCGGCTGCAAGAAAGAGCTGTGCAGCGTGGCACTACCACTAGTTGAATTGACTGATTGCACTGGTGGAATAATCTCTGCTGTGACAGAGATTATCCCACCAGCGGGCGATGGGGTCGTCACGTCCCGACGCCTAAAAAGGTTACTGCGAACAAGACTATTGTAAAGAAAAATTTTCGTTTTTGCTTCTTTAAAATTTCGACCCTGACGCATGATAATTCCAACAGTTTTGAAGCCCTATTTCATTATCAGAAAAATAATTTATGTTCTGACGATTTATGTTACAGAAAGTGAATATAATCGTATGCCACCTATTTACAAACTTGATGATTACAATTCATGTCTTCAAAAGACCAATGATGTGTACTGCTCTGTGGACTTCCATCTGGTGTAGGATGAACCAAGCGATCTTCTAACTCTGATTGAGGTACATTTTTCGTAACTATTTTTAATGCGATTCAGTTTGCAAGCAAGTATGAGCACATGAGCATATAATATAACAAGGGTCTACTACGTAACTGATAAAATTCTTTTATAAAGAATTTCTTTTAAAAATGATTTATTTTCTTTATACATTACGGAGTGTTGGTTTTATTTTTTCAGATATATTCCCAGCATTTTGTCTCACACTATAACCATTCACTACTGAGGTATGGAGTATGTGTTACGAAAGCTTGTCTAAATTATAGACAAGATGAAGTAGAGGTCTCAGAAGTGACCCTAGAGGGGTGCTTGAATCAATCCATTTGGGAAAGCTACCAACTAAAAACAAGAGTTGATAACTTTAAATGCTACAATTTATTAGATAACGATATTAAGATAGATTCTGGTGATGTTATAATGGGTTTAGTTATTTTTACAATTATCTTGTTAAATATTTTCGGAAGCCTTTATGATGTCTACTCTAATTCTAGAAAACATGAAGGTAAACTATACTACATATTTTATTTTAATTATATTTTAATTTAGCCAATTGTATCTTATTAATAATTTGCAGAAAACAGCATTCTACTAATATTCTCTATAAAACGTAATTGGAAAAAACTTACTTCGGCGACAAGTTTTGACCCGAATCTAGAAAGATTGAAATGCATAGATGGAATTAGGTAAATTTTATTTAATTTTGATTTAAAAAAAAACCGTTACAATTTTTTTCCTAAAATAAAATTTTAACTATTGAAATAATAATTTTTATGGTTTACTTTTTACAGATGTATTTTAATGATTGGTGTAATAGCGGTTCACTGCTTGATTGTATTTCCATTAGCTGGTGAAAATACACACGATTTGGAATTGGTATTTTTTGTCTTTTATTTGTATTTTAAATCTAGAGGTTAAATTTTAACCTCTTCTCGAAAACCAATTAATCTGAAATTTGGTACACAACTGTACCAAAATACAATTTTCTCTATTCAGTATTATTGTAGATCCAAGATGGCCGCCATCACAAAATGTTGGATTTTATATTTTTATAATCCTTTCAATATGGGAATCAAACTAAAGGGGTCGATTAGCAGTATATCAGAAAGACAAACACTTCACTATAATGTGACTATTAAAAATCATAAATGCAAGTCAGATTTCTAGTTTTTTTCTACCATTCTTAACACCCTATATCGATGAGAAGAGTGGTGCGATTACTGGTACCTGGCACCTAGCCAGGTACCAGTAAGTATTTTTTATTCACAATTTTTATATTTACCAGTTACATGCACTTTCGTTATTCTTTTATTCTTAAAAAATAAAACAGTCTACTTTAGCTGTATACTCGAAATCAATGGAATACAGTGATCACGGGTATTTCAGAAATCTCATTTGATTTAGCTCTTTGATTAAAAATTGTGTACTTTTGCAAGTGACAATCAAATCAAGTCAAAATGTCGTGTAAATATGTATAGAAATAAATATGGGAAGGATTGAGAAAATACTGCTTTTTTATGATATAATTAATATAATGAATATATTATCCTGTTATAAATGTTAATCTAAAATATGATTTTTGGTAAAAATATTTATTATATGGGACAATAGAGATGGTTAGATTACCTTCAGAAAGGATTATCTATTTTTTTAATTTATTAGCTTCTGATTAATTTATAGTTATGTGGTCGTTTTCTTCTTGACTACGGACTAAAAACGTACTTTTGTTTTTAATATTATTTATATTATACATAGTATATTTTATTACTTGAATAAATAAAACAAGAACTTTTTCTTTATGTAAGAGTGGTAAAACGGGTAGCAGGCTCACCTGATGTTAAGCGATCACCACTCCCTAAGAACATCTGCAACACCAGAGACCATGCAGGTGCGTTGCCGACCTTTAATGAAGAAATAAGCTCTTCCAGGTTCCCAAGTCGTATCACTTCGGAAAGACCGCTGGCGGTAGTTGGTTTCACAAAGTGGTTGTGCGAGAAAGAAAATGTAAGCCAGAACGTAATTGAAATCGTCTTTATTCGTTTTAGGCTTACCGTATTCTACCATATCACTTACAAATTAGTGGGTCATTATTGCTACAGTCATATTTTGTTATAACTGGTTTCTTACTTGCTTACAATTTTGAGCAATACTTTGAGACGCACGAAGTCAATTGGGGTGAAGTTCCTAAAAGAATTATTTCTACATATTTCAGGTAAATTTAGGAATACATAAATTAGACAAATTTTTAGTACGCAACGACGGCGTTGTGGTGGTTCGATTCCCGCTCGGACCAGATTTTTGTATTGACCATACAGACATGTTTTCCGGTCTGGGTGTGTTTGTCAATGTGTATGTTTTCGGACCCCCCGACACAGGATATAAGTATCTTAATTGGCCATTGAGTGTGTAGAGTTTAATTATTTATTAATATTTAAAATAAAATGAAATAAAAACTTTCTTTTCTAATGATAGATCTTAATAAGATGTTGAAATAAACTCTACAACTTTTGTAAAGTAATAAAGTTCATGGCCTTTACATAATTCTAGTATAATCATGTTTAGTTATTGTTAACAATTTCCGATTACTGTCATTTAATTCAATTTAATTCAATTCTTAGGCTTCCACTTGTGCCAATTTAGGATATATTACTGCGCTAATGTCACTTGAAATTGTCTTTCAAATTTTAATGGAAAAATTGAATTTTTAGGTCGATGCCCGTATATCTCTTGACCATAGGTCTGGTGGCAACGTGGCATAATTTCCTTGGTCCTGGGCCGTTGTGGGAGGTAATGTGATGTGAACGACGTTTTTTCATTACTCAGAAGGGTAAAATTTACATGCGAAACCACATAATATTGTATACACTATCACATTTGTTACTAGTTTTTAACAGTACAGATTAATATAAACAGCCTAACAGCGTAGTATTGACTTCAAAGTCTGAACAACGAATGAATGGGCATATCGCCGACCACCCGCTTTTATAATCTTATCCCCACCAATTTACTTGCTTATGATTGGTCGTTGAAGATTGACAGTATCGCGGCCAATCATAACAAGTACTTTTAATCTGATACTTTACAAAATGTATATATAAGCTATTATATTTATCCAATAGATATATTTGAATATTTGTAACAGTAAAATATATAAAAATGTATTGCTGCTCGTTATTCTCACTAAAAATAAGCTTTATACTAAATGTATATGAAAATATTTAAAAAGCCACTCATAACGTTAACCAATTTTATTTTTGTCTGTCTGGTTTTTCGTTACATTTAATTTAAAAAAATAAATTGAATGTTGATTTTTTTTTTCAGTTACCCTGTGAGGTGTCAATATCAGATTGTAGAAGTCGTTGGTGGTTGAATGTCTTACTCTTGAACAACTACGTCTATAACACCCAGTGCATGATACACGGCTGGTACACAAGTCTTTATGTCTTTTACTTTTAAAATACGTAGTTTATGCTTTTGGTTTTATAACGAAATTTTTAGTTTACACAGGGAGAGGCTTAATCCTCACATCCTTACTAATATTATAAACATGCAATGATCGGTAAACGATCTGTGGGTTAAGCAACTTTAGGCGCGGTCTGTCACTAGATGGGTGATCGCATTGTGATATTTCAACTGTGTGCGTCCGTACGTGAAAAGTCGTTCCCGGCTGTTATCAGTTTTATGATAGTTGAAAAGTCAAGTCAGAGGCTTACTGGCAACCTAAACAACTCTGACGCTAGGTTGGCCACTAACCACTCGATAAGATAAGAAGAATATTATAAAAGCGAAAGTAACACTGGCTCTGCCTGTCACGTTTTCATGCCGAATTACTGAACTGATTTAAATGAAATTTGTTACACGGATAGAGCCTGAGAAAATACATAAAGGACACTGTTTGATTCGAAAACAGGGTTGAAAAGGAGGTATGAAAAGTTGTATGGAAATATCGTCATTTTAGAGCTAGAAGCTTGGAAGTTATTTTTTAGGCTGTTGATTATAAATAAATATGACATTCAAAGCTAGCAGCTAGCTAGCAGCAGAAGCTAGTTTGATATATTTTTATAATTTAATTCGTTTATATTTCACCCCTAATTAATATCATAATCAGAAATACCTAAAACTGTCAGAGAAATACTGAACACCACAAATTGATTAAAATCAGTTAGGTTTTTGTTGATTACAGGCATTTGGCAGCAAATATGCAATTGATTATCCTTGGTGCAACAGTATGCGTGCTGATAAAAAAAACTGGACTTAAGAAGACAATTCTGATGACTTTGTTTACTATCAGCGTCGTCATAACCGCTGTCCACACTTACATACGAGATCTCAATGGAGTCGCGTTTTTTATAATAAGGTTATTATATAAAAATAAACACTACACACTCAACGACCCCCACTAGGATAGTTATATCCTGTGCCAGTGGTTCGGAAACATACACAATTACAATAACAAATACATCCAGACACGAAAACAAATCTGTATGGTTAATATAAACATATGCTTCGAGCGGGAGTCGAACCCGCGACCTGTGGCGTTTAAGGCAGGCGCCACAACGTCTTTAATGTTTTTTTTGTCGGGGTCTTGTGAGCCGATATTTTTTGTTGCACCGTTTTCTGAAGAAAATATTATTTCTAATTTTTTTTTGGGGTGGGTATTTTTTTTCTAAAAATTATTTTATAATACTTTTTAATTAAGAATTTAACAAACGCATAAGTCGCCACTATGATTCGCCACATTCAAAGGTTACCCTCAATTTCTCTGAGATGCCATCATCAGGGTCTGGTTTCCTTATCATACCACCTTTGGGAAATCTTCCGATTAAAAAAAGAATCGCCAAAATCGGTTTGCCTGATATTGAGTTATTTGCCCATTTATCGCGCAATTACTTAATACAAATAATAATAATAATAATAAAACACTTTATTGTACACCAAAAACAAAGCAAATAGACATACAGACACGGAGAGAAAGAACTAAAATTATTTACAAGTGGCAGTCTTATCGCTAACAAGCGATTATTAAAAATAAAATGTAAGTGATTTTCTCATGGATGCTTTTTGTCGGAATTGGACCAAATAAAATATCTCCGGTCACAATTATCAAAATTGGTTCACCCAGTCGAAAGTTCAGAGGTAAAACACATAAAAAAATATAGTCAAATTGAGAACCTCGTCTTTTTTTGAGATTGGTCGAAAATTTGTAACATAACTGCAATTCTTTTGAAAATAGGTTTTTATTTTGTTAAAAGTTAAGTTCTTAACATTTTTAAATAAATAATTAAATTATATATAATTTACTTTATAAGAAACTGATTAAATAAATATTAACCTTTAACTTAAAATTTTACTTTACTAGTTCAATACTTTAATTAATAATAACTTGCTTTATTTTTCAAATAATTCAATCACTTTTAACATATTATTATCGCTATTATTATTATTAGATTATAAAATTACGTATTATTATATAGGATCTCCGTTGATCGAAATAAATCAATTATATTATTATTAATAATCATATTTTATATTGATTACAGTGATATATATACACTTTTCAAGAACGATCCTACAATTAATGAAGCTCACCAAATGGCGCACACAAACATTTCCAGCTTTGTAATAGGCTTGGCAGTTGCTTATATAGTTCACAACAAACAAAGAAAATTTGATGAGAGGAAAAATGATGTCACTAATATACAGGTATGGAATTGGCTCCGGTTTTTATGATTTTGTCTTGTTTTATATTTTAATAATTTACACTTCAAATCGGCTTTTAAGAACATTATTATGAAGTTATTATTATATAGTTCGGCTTCTTCAATTTTCCACTCAACAAAAATCAAAACAAGAACGCCAAAATTGGCCAAAAAGAGATTGGCCTCTAAAAATGATGTTTTTTGTTCTTCTTTTCAACTTTTATGTGTAAAAAACCATGCCCGTGGTTTTATATTAGTATTCCTTTCGAATCAAACTAAGCTAAGGATAGCTTTGAGCCTTTATCAATTTCATACTTTCAAGATCGAGTCAGCTCATTAACGCTAACTATGGCGATTTATTACATTTTCTACCTAGAATCTAAAAATAATCTGATCTATTAATAAAGTGTTTTAGTAATCTTTTTTTATTATTGCTAAATATTTACTTTATAGAAATTAAAATACCTTTATTGGACAACATTGCCTTTGATCTTTGCTCTTATGCTGTCTGGAGCTGTATTCTCTAGAGATGCCCCAAGGGATCCTCTATATATAAGAGTACTATATGCTACGTTCTCTAAGCCGATTGCGGGGGTGCTATCAGCGATACTCATTGCAGGAGCTATTTTTAAATGGGAGAGTAAGTGTGTTTTTTCATCTGTTTTTGGATTATTTCTATAGATCAGCCAAGAAAAGTATTGAATTTTAATTTACAAACTTAAATTTTAGACTACTACCGCAAGGTTTTCGAATGGAAATTCTGGAATGTGCCGAGTAAATTAGCTTATAACGTTTACATAGTTCACGTTCCACTGATGCGCATCTATACCGGATTACAGACCAGTCTCGTTTACTTTAGCACATATAATTTGGTAAGTTTGATATCTACATTTTGTACAATGTAAAGAAAAACTCATAACTCCTTTTTTTTCTTGCCCATATCCTATGCTGAGTGAAGTCGGCACGTCTTCATTCTGTTCTATCATTCGTCATACTCGCCCCTTTCGACACATATTCTGTTCCTCGCATCAAAGTCTTTTTGGTCGTACTTTTTCGCATTACCGCTCACTTTCATGTCCATCGTTCTTTGGCCTCATAACTTTCCTGTCATCGCAAAACATGTCCACACCAGGAGAATCTTCTTCTCCTTAATCACTAACACTACTTTCAAACTTCTTCTTCTTCTTCTCCTTAATCACTAACACTACTTTCAAACTTCTTCTTCTTCTTCTCCTTAATCACTAACACTACTTTCAAACTTCTTCTTCTTCTTCTCCTTAATCACTAACACTACTTTCAAACTTCTTCTTCTTCTTCTCCTTAATCACTAACACTACTTTCAAACTTCTTCTTCTTCTTCTCCTTAATCACTAACACTACTTTCAAATTTTCCGTCAGCAACTATTCTGTCAAGTCTTTTTTCTTTCTTAGGTTCGGATGTATTTTAAGATCTCCTCTCCCGATATCACTTGGCCCACTCGGGAGAGGTATAGAAGCATGGTGCGCTGCTTGAAAACCTTTGACTGAAGATGCAGTACCACATTTTTTGTTGCAATGACGACATCGACTCTTTTTATTTTCAACAAAGATAAACCTACCGCCTTACCATATATCGGTCTCGGTCATTCGTTCACAAGGTAGGGATATTCTATTAGGGGGTGGAAAAGCTACTGTATTGTACGGTATCCGGTTGTGATGTACGGTCATAACACTTTCTTCGTAAGCCGATCACGGGCAATTCAATTGCGGTGACAGGCGGAAACGGAGCCGTGACAACTCTGCCAGTAAATGCCAGTAGTCAAATGTCATAGGAGTTAGTTAGCTATGTAGGTCCCACGCCATATAATTAGGGACATCATCATAATTAGTTCCCTTGAATATATGGAAAATATCCTGCAGGTTTTTCTTATAATTCCATCTTGTATTCTTCTAACAGGATGAAAAATGAGAAATATAAAAGTTAAAGGTTATAGTAGCCTAAACATGTAACTGAGGATTGAAAAATAATGAAGCGTATGTCAACGTTAAAGGCATCGTTGGATGCATATTTAAAAATAATATGGAGGTTTGGAGAAGAGCGGGAAAGTGGTCGTTCAGTCGCGCTAGAGTAGTGTTGTGACGAAACCAAAGGGACAAAACCAAACTAGTTTTTTCCAGTAGCTTTTGCGCCGCTATCGCCCCTTTCCTGCCCGTGCATCGCCCGTTTTTGTTTCGATAGTATGCTGTTGTACATATCGCAGCCATATCGCTGGACGTCGCACGTCTCGTGCCCACAGGCTTTAAGCCATATATATTAAACTTTAAACTACTACCCAAAATTTTGAACTACGGGATTTAAAATTCTGAAAAAGTAGTTTCTGAGATATAGAACATTACACAGAAAATTCAAGATGAGCTAATTTTTTGGGGCGATTTGGTTGTTAAATATATTAGTCTTCAATGTATGTGGTCCACTATGCACTTGGTCGATAATTATATTTTGTATTTTATACCTTTTAGTGATTTAAAATTAATTATAATTCCAGATCGCCTTGATTGTGAAGATAACCATTGTCTCCTTAATAGCAGCTGTCCCACTTTTCCTTCTAGTTGAAACACCTTTTACGGAGCTCTCAAAACGTATTACATCAAGGCATGTGAATCACGGAAACGTTATGAAACCGAGATTTCTTGAGAAGATTAAACGTCAAGACTAGTGTTTGTAGTCACTAGAATTTCAGAATCTGTATTATCATCAGCAGGCATTGGTATGTGAAAAAAGGTTGACCCACCAGAGGCAGCAGCAAGACATATTAAAAAAAAAATGGTATACGGTGGTGTTAGTAGTATATTATATTAAAAAATATATGACGACGGTGTAACAAATTGTGCATTCAATATTTAAAAAAAAAAGATATATATTTACCATTAAAAATAGCTATGAAAAGTATTTTTATAATATAATGAATTGAAAATTAAAATGAAATACTTTTTCTTAGTGTTACATGAAGTTTCTTTACAAGAAGGAAACAATCGCCCGAGCCGATTGTCTTAATTATTTGGTGTTCGATAAGGTTTACGTTCAGAGCAGTCCTGTACAAGCTTTTTGATGATAATCACGATGGCTTTACAGCCTTAATTAATGATAAGCCATTGTAGTATTTTTTGAGCATTCTCTTGTTATAAATTTTGTAATAATTTGATAAAAGACTTCCTAAATATAGAACATATTTCCTAAAACTATTAAAGCTTCTTACTTGCCACTTAGAGCTGGTAAATAAATGAATATACTTTGAAACTGAAAAGACCAGTTCAGTAAATATTTAGACCATAACCGAGTGATGACATGATCAAAGGGTCTCTAACTAAGCAATTGGATAAAAGCTGAGATGGCCGAGATGGTTCAAATTCAGACAAACACTTCTGAGTTTTCAAACGCTTAACTTGCGTTTTGAATTTATCTCGTGCTTACGGCTGTAACTACTTCGACCTATGTAAATAGAAATTGTTTATAGTTATATAAGTGAGAGTTTGTTTCCTACAATATAGACGTAAGAGGTTCTAGTCTGTAATTTCAAAGTAAAGCAGTTGGATGTTGACATCCGTCGTGTCGGTCCTGGTGCATCTGAGGGCATAGCGGTGCCCCCTATTCTCGAAGTTCTTCAGGCCATTTTCAACCTCCCTATAACTTAGTTGTGAATAAAAGTACAAACTAAAATATTTGAATGAGTAGAGTATGTTGCCGTACACCTACCAAGTTTTAGTCATTGTTATACAGGAGATCTTGGTACACTATTTAGCGACATCTACACGCAACGCGCCGTAACGCAATAGAAAGACAAGATTGTCACATCTCGCATCAAGCTACAGCGACACCTACATGGCATACTACGCAACGGTATTGACGACCAAGCATCATCACGCTATCAGAGTTTTCTACGCTTCTACACTATATATACAGCTTCCCAATGTTAGTCGTTGGACTTCGGCCCGCCATGCAATATCACCCGCCTGGTCGGAGTATCCTCCCGTTGTGTTGAGATACATACCACACGTCTTACCTCCATACACTATATAATTATGATTAACATAGTGTTTATATCGTCATAAACCTCACCGTAGTGAAGGCAAATTCATCAATAAAAATATTTTTAACGTACATATATTAATTCATTTATCACTAAACTTGTATATGGGTCATATAGTATTGATAACATTCGATTCTTTATACTAATGGATTTAAATTTCAAAGATGGCAGATTCGAAACTGAATACCTTGTCCTAAAAAGGACATATTCACTTTATGAAAGCAAAAACTTGGAGTTACAAATTTATCTTTTCTTCTTGAGTTAAAGCAGCTGTCACTGATCCTGTAAAGTAAATCAATATTTTTATTGATATATAAGATATTCCTAAGAATATACTGCTACGCAACCGTTAGAATGCCTGCCTTATCAAAAACATCCCGAAGAGAGTCCCTAGCTGCAAGATTTTCGAACAGCTCTTTTTTGCAAAATAAAAACATTCTCAGTGTCTGTAGTACTACCCCAAAAGCAATAGGTCATAACACATGATATTATGAAAATAATTGAAATAAACAAATCAATCAGCATCATCAGCGGAGCTGAGTTTTCCTGCAACGGATGTTAAATGGGAGTTCCACTGAAGTTTAGAACCTAGTGCTATTCCTAGAAATACTTTATTATAACATATATTAATTAATTAAGCCTCAATAGCTCAACGGTAGAAGGGCCGACTTCGCTCCGTTAACGCGAGAGTTGAGGGTTCGATCCTGACCCCCTTGGGCTATTGTCGTACCCACTCCTAGCGCAAGCGTCAAGCTTATTTGGAGGGGCGATAGGAATATTAGTAATGCCTTGAAAAGCATTGTTAATATTCTTTTTCTAAAAAAATTAATTATATTATTCATAGTTAAAATAAAATCTTGTTTATTAACATTTATCATTGCAAAATTCTACATTTCTTTTTTTTTCGTATTTAAAGCTAGGTTGTTTAAAGAAAACAAATTTTGTACAAGCGATAAAGAATTGTTTAGATCGTCATAATTATCCTTATTTGTGTCGACCTTAACTATTAGGAAAGTATTGTTACGGATAACCTTATCACAAAGGAATAAGGTTCAAAATCGCATGCTACTCTCTTTGTTTACTTCCTCGACCGTCGCGTGGGTTCTAGAAAGATTTATTCTCGAAACGTGTAGTAGTTTCGCGGACGGAACTTACTCGATCCCGTGTTCCGCGTTATATAAGCGGCCCGGCGCGTCGACTGAGTCATTCAGTCCTGAGCAACGAGCGAAGAAACTACAAGTGATACCAGTGAACAAGTGCGATAATTAGTGACCTCGGCTATTCTTTTGGACTGTGATTGACCTGTGATTTGTGAAGTTCTGTTGTGTAATCTAGATCTTAATAAAGTCTTATGTAGAGCAATCAGGTGTTTGTATCCAAATGTACTAACCCCAGCCCGTAACAGTATCAGTAGTAAACAACATATATATAAATATATATTCGTCTAAATTGGACTTCTAGGGTTACTTATTGTATCAAAAGATAAATATGAGACTTCTCTCAATCAGTAAGTATTTTAGCGTTACTGGCCCTGTCACCGGATGGGGCGCTGCTTACTACTAACTGGATATTGCTGCTTTCTTTATTTTGGATTTTTGTTTACTTACCCCGTTGGTTGGATGACTGTACTCCATCTGATGCTAAGTAAAAGTAGAGTCCAATCTCGAAAGCGGCTAATACCATTGATGACCCTTGCCCACCTGGGTGGGGACTCTTGCGAGTATAAGATGCAAATGGTTATACGACTGGCTAGTCTCGAAACGCGGCTGACGACCACTTCACGAGTTACCCAACAACGTAGGATAGTAGCTTACCAGGCGTGCACTGAAGCCTCACCGCCAGGAAGAGACCATCAGTAGGACTGCCTATACAGACTGATTTTTTTAACAAGATTTTCATATTTATTATTAATGGTAAAATTAAATATATCTTTTTTTAAATCTTTAATGCATATTTTTTACACCATCCTCGTATTTTTTAATTTAGTATACTACTACCACCACCATATTATACTATTTTTTTTCTGAATAATATGTTTGGCTGCTGGCTTTTTTTGCGGGCATTGGGAACTTTTTTCTGCATACCAATATTCGCTGAGGATAATAAATATCATGCAATTCTAGTAACTATAAACGCTAGTCTTGATGCTTAATCTTGTCAGGATATCTGGGTTTCAGTGCATTGTCATGATTCACTCGTCTTGATGTAATATATTTTGAGAGCTCCGTAAAAGGTGATTCAACTAGAAGGAAAAGTGGGACAGCTGCTATTAAGGAGACAATGGTGACCTTCACACTAAACGCGATCTGGAATTATGAATAATTTTATATAAATTATTAGATATAAAATACAAAATATAATTTTTCGTGGTAGTCGAAATACAATCATAAACTAAAATATTTACGGATTACATCGACTACAAAAAAGTTCTTAGCTCTAAAATATTCTATATCGCAAAAATTAAACAGTTTTGGGGTTTCTTTTAGATTGTTAAAACCTGAATTACATAAATATGTCAACATTGATTAGCGTTCTCTTTATAGAAAACTGCTGATTTGTATGAAAAGACATACGCAGCAATTCTTAAACTACCCCTAGTCAGACATCCTTGAACTATTAACTAAATGGTGGTTCTGAATAACTGAATTATATCAGCATTCTCTCTATAAAAAATAAATTATTTTATAAGGAGATGCGTACACATCAACTCTCATTTCAGCATCGATTTGCATTTCGCATTTTTCTGGTTTAAATGCTTATAAGTGTAACACTCCATATAACACGTTACAGTACAAAGCTGCCACCAAAGTGTGCTGAGCCATGCGTATTCATGCTTACGGATGCTGAAGCATGCTTACCCGTGCTTACGGATGCTTAAGCATGTGTAGGGATGAGAACGGACAAATCAAAGATAGGCTGATTTAGGAATTGGTTGGTAACTAAATATATTTCTGTTTGTATATTAAAAACCTGTAGAATGTTAGACTTACTATTGACCTTTCCATTTCGTATACAAATACCTACAAAATAAACCTTATTAGTATTTTTAAAGAACTATCCAACGATACTTTTTCAATACTCACTACTGTTACCAATAATTTTTATATTTTTTATAGTTATTTATTCAAAACACCTAATTACGAAAGTTGATAAAGACAGAGTAAAGACTCCCCTAATAATGTTACTGTGACTTGTTGGAACACAGGACCGAAGGAAGGACAGATAGATATGACGAAATTATAAGGTTTCTGTTTTTGCCACTCGGTTACGGAAACTTAATATTCATGATATTTCAATGTGCATTCATAAAATATTTTAGTATTCATGAAAATATTTTTTCCTTATTCGATAAAAAGACGTTTTGCTTTCATGGCATACGACCCACCTGATAGTAAGCGTTTGTCGTTGCCTACAAGCGCTTGCAACACCATTATTAGTATCATATGTCACTTACGCATTACCTACTAATAATAAACTTTTACCTAACTTCGATATATTGGTTCTTAAATCTCCTTTGCTCAGTACTATCATTAACAAATATTAATGTATATAGTACAAAATGTAGATATCAGACTCACCAAATTATATTTACTAAAGTAAAGGAGACTGGTCTGCACACCGACGCAGATACGCATGAGCGGAAAGTGTACTATGTAAACGCTATAAGCTAATTTACTCGGTACATTCCAGAATTTCCATTCGAAAACCTTGCGGTAATAATCTGAAATTTAAGTTCCTAAATTAAAATTCAATAATTTTCTTCCAATATCTATTGTAAAAATTGAAAGAGATGGCTTACTTACCCTCCCATTTAAAAATAGCTCCTGCAATAAGTATCGCTGTTAGCAACCCCGCAATCGGCTTAGCTAACGTAGCATATAGTACTCTTATATAAAGTGGGTCCTTTGGTGCATCTCTATAGAATACAGCTCCAGACATCGTAAGAGCAAAGATCAAAGGCATTATTGTCCAATAAAGGTATTTTAATTTCTATAAATTTATAATATGTTTAGTATAAATAACAAAGAATACTATTTTGTAAAAAGATGAATTCTCATTTCAGTATCAATTTTGATTTCACTTTTTATGCTTATAAGTGTAATACTCTATATAACACGTAGTAGTTCTAAACAGCCGTCAAAGTGTGCTGAAGGATGCGTACGTATGCTTACGGATCATTCAAAAAAAACACAGTCAATGCAATACCTGTTTATTAGTAACCTCGTTTTTTCTCTCATCTATTTCTCTTTGTTTGTTGTGAACTATATAAGCAAGTGCCAAGCCTATTACAAAGCTGGAAATGTTTGTGTGCGCCATTTGGTGGGCTTCATTAATTGTAGAGTCATTCTTGAAAAATGTATACATTTCACTGTAATTAATATAAAATATGATTAAAATTAAGTTTGATGGCCGCTGTGTCTTCTTTGAGTCTCGACGGTTGTGGGTTCAATTGCTTCAAGCAGATGTTTGCTATAAATTTTTATTTCGGTCTGGGTGTTTGTCCTTGTGGGTCTCCTTACCGTGCCTCATAGAGCACGTTAAGCTGTCGGTCAAGGTTGTTATCATAGCATCTGATAATAATCGTTAACTCTTGATAGGTAATTTGCATTTATCTAATGAGTTACTGGTTCGACATTTGGGTTGCGGAGATCAGATCGCAATCTTTCTGTGTAAAAACTAGTAACCCACCAAATTCAGATAAGAGTAGAAAACACACCCTGGGCAAACCTTCGGGCTATACGTTACGAAGAAGAAAAAGATGCTTAAATTAAACTTTAAATAAAATAAAAACTTTTAAAGAATTACATTACCATTATAAATGCATGCATATTTTTAATACTAACCTTAAAATAAATAACGAGATTCCATTGAGATCTCGTATATAAGTGTGGACAGCGATTATGACAACACTGATAGTAAACAAAGTCATCAAAATTGTCTTCTTAAGCTCAGTTTTCTTTATCAATACACATACGCTGACACCTAGGATAATCAATTGCATATTTGCTGCCAATTGCCTTAAATCAACAAAAGCCCTATTGATTTTAATGAATTTGCAGTTTTCAATCAATCAGTCTCATTTCAATATCATAAGAGTCATTAGAGTTGACCAATAATACCGATCAAGTGCGATCACGAATACTTCCGCAGCTTGATGATGAAGAATCTTTACAACTTCAAATATTAAGGAATTAAAATCCTTTGCAAAAATAATTTTGTAATTTTATTTGTAATTGTTTTAAAACTGTGTGACTTTTGGGCTGATACTTTACTTAGCACTGACTTTTTTTTATAAATTATTTATTTTATGCTTCTAGGGTTCATTAGCTAAATGGCTAAAGCGGAATCCTTATAATTTCGTCATGTCCGTATGTCACAACCATTTTCTATTGGCTATAATTGGTTTAGTTTATCGCAAATACAGTTTATGTGTTCTTTCGTATTCGAAGTGCAGCTAATATTTAGACCCAAAAACTTAGTTTCATAAATCTCAATAATAAGTTTATCCTCATAACTAATAAATATTTGAAACACAGGATTCTTTTCTCTGAGTCTAAACATCATAAGGCTAGTTTTGTCCAAATTAATTATGAGATAGTTACGATTTAGCCAATATACAATTACCTTTAAAGTAAGGTTAACATTTTTTAAGGATATCAGAGTTTTTATTAGCAAATATAACAGAACTAGCATCTGTAAATAAATCCATATCATGTTCAGTTACATGTTTTGGTAGATCAATGATATAAATAATAAAAAATAGGGAGCCCAGGATACTTCCTTGTGGTACACCGCGTTTAATCAATACTGACTGAGAGTCGAAATTTGTTTGTTTCTTATAACTCCAACATATTTTAGAAATCTCAGTTATTATCTTTTTGTTTGTTAATTATGATTTTATAAGATTACACCGCTACAGGGATTTGTAGTGGAATAATAAAATATTTAAAAATTAAGGGTGGAAGGCCATTCCTGTAACTGAAAAAAATTATCGTATGGCAGCGTTTGAGGTGTCTTTGAATAGGTCTTTAAAAATAAAAGTAATTGTTGAGTTATAAGCTCCTATAGTCATATAAATTATGATCTCCCCCTACCCCTATGGGATTTAAAACTCTAGAAAAATTTAAGGTTGTGGAACATCAAAAGAACTTTCAACGATAACTATTTTATAGAGGATACGCTACGAAATTTCAGAATTTTCCCATTACTACTGGTAAATATTTGGAATTTTGCTTTTAATATTAATTAAAATACTATTAGCACCTGCGGCTTCGCTTGTGCGACTGACGTTTTGTAATAAGTCACCTTTATTGTGACATCTAAACATAATTGCAAGTGGAATCTAAATTTTTTCCGGAATAAAAAATATTCATGTTTTAGTCTAGGTAACAATCTATATCTATAACAAATGTCATCCAAACCCGTTCATCCAGTTTTGCGTGATTGAATAATGAATATCCAAACATACCAACTTTTATTATATTATATGTAGGATATAATCAACCTAAACGTCTCCCTGTGAAATCAAATTTCGTTATCAAACCAAAATCTACCTAATACGAAAGATTTCAAAATTAAAAGACATAAAGACTTTTGTACCAGCCGTGTATCATGCACTGGGTGTTATAGACGTAGTTGTTCAAGAATAAGACATTCAACCACCAACGACTTCTACAATCCGATATTGACATCTCACAGGGTAGCTGAAACATAAATTCAATGTTAATCAAAACTAAACAAAAAAAAAATAATCAAGACGACTGAAAAGGTTGAAAGCTCATCGTTGCAAGAGTAGGCTAGGTACGTGCCACCACAGAGTCAGATATTCTACCATAAAGCAGTAGTATGTTTTATATTACTGTGTTTCGATTTACAAGACAATGTAGCTAGTGAAATAACTAGACAAAGAAGATTTAAGAACCTCGATATAATAAAGCGATATACATATAATATCTCGAGGTTGACAACGCGTGAGTGTTACTAACATACGCATATCAGGTGAGTCGCAGACTTGCTTCGGTTTAAAGATTCTTTATTTTTCAACGAACATTGAAGTGAACATTGTTCACTTAAAATGAAGCTTAACTAATTTAAACTTAATTTAAATATTAGCTTTTTAAACATTCGAACTACATTATTGACATACATTACTGATTGGTATAAATTATTTGAATCTATTTTTAAAAATTGGTATATTTTAAGAGTCTTTAACGTTTTGAGGTAAGCTATTATACATCCGGACTCAAATCGAATGTTTGTTTTGGCATATCTATGCCGTATCTTCTAACTTGTAAATGACTTGTGTATCTGGTGTTATATATCTGTGATTTTTGCAGGAATGCTATTTGTGTATGTGTTTTCATTATAAGAATTTTTCTGTTGAGTAGACATGTGTAATATGTGTATAATTGTTTTAAGTTAAGTAATTTTGATTTAGTATAATTGTTCAGGTGGTTTCTGGCTAACTTAGTCGCATAAAAATTTAGTATTTGTTATGACTGTACAAGATTGTAGCTATCATAATCCAGGCCGTCGAGTATAATGTATTCATTTCACTTACAAATCGTTTTATATATCATTACCTCCCACAACGGTCCAGGACCAAGGAATTTATGCCACGTTGCCACCAAAGCTATGGTCAAAAGATATACTGGCATCGATCTGAAAATTGAAAAACAAAGGTCTAAGTACTGAATGGTACGCCACTTTTTTACTCGCTTTCACTTTTGTTTTATTGTTTTTTTCATTTTTTATTTTAAAAAAAGTATTTTTATGTTGATTATTGTTTGTATGTTTTTAAGCATTTGCACGAAAATTATGTATTTAACTCATGCCACCGTTCAGTTCGATTTCCGCTCGGGCAGATGCCTGTATTGGTCTTGCAAATATCTGTTACGGTATGGGCGTTATATGTCTTTGTGTGTTTATCGCCGTGCCTGGTAGAGCAAGTTAAGCTGTCGGCCCCGGTTGATATCAAAACATCTGATAATTATCAGATAATCAGAATAACTCTTGATAGCTAATTTGCTCTTATCTAATGAGTTACTGCTTGACCCTTTGGGTTGAGGAGGACTGATCGCAATCGCTCTGTGTAAAGACTAATAACCCGTCAAATCAGTATAAAAGTATAAAAGGACCATGGGTCACGGGTCCATGGGTCATGGAGCAGTGGAATGTGGCGTTTTAGTTTGTTGACAATAAGGGTAATTTCTGTAGTCCTTAATTTACCTGAAATATGTAGAAAAAATTCTTTTAGGAACTTCACCCCAATTTGCTTCGTGGGTCTGAAAGTATAGCTCCAAATTGTAAGCAAGTAAGAAACCAGTTAGAACAAAGTATGCTTGTAGCATTATTGACGCATTAATTAGTACTTGACATAGTAGACTTTTATACACCTGAAACGAAGCACAACTACAATATATGTCGCCACGAAAAATTTATTCGATTAAATTGTTATTTTTCTTAATGAACGCTCCGTTGAACTGTCAACCCCTCGAACGAAACTAAATAAAATAGCTGAGCTCTGCGGTGGACTGGCATTTTATCGCGAGACCTCGGAGTGATCGTTAGTTGAAAATATTAATATTAGTTTGACAATTTGATTGTTATTGTTAGTTTTCCTATTAATAAGTAAAAATGGAATAAATAGTAATGGAAAATTACAATGATGACGATAGTTTTTCTCGACCATCGTCTCCCACTTCTTACATATTATATTATTTATTCAAGTTTATATAATAAATAATATTATTATGTATATGATAGACCATAGTCAAGGAAATAAAGACCATACAGAAAGGAAAAAATAATACAAATCACTTTGAAATTTCAAATTTACTAAATACCTCAAGTCCAGGATCCAGGGTCCATCAAAATGAAGCTACTCACGCAAAATTAGCTTGATAGTAATCAATTGTAAAAATGGACCCTGAATTCAGGGTGATTTAAAATGACCTTTAGGGCAGTACGGAAATAGTTCCCCATATAATTTTTCATTCCTTATTTCACTCTTTAAAAATTCAGATAATCGGTTCAGAGGCTTAGGCGTAAAAATGTCATAAACTTCTGCTTTTATAATATTAGTAGGATAATAAAATGAAATAAGAAAGTAGTATTTTCTCAATTTGGGGTTTGAAAAATCATATAATCGGCTACTTTGTGGTATCAGTTATATGGAATGTATAATTTTTAATAATATACTATATTTAATATATTCTACAAAATGATCTTTTTGATTTATGATACCCATATTGAGAGGGTTATAAAATTATAAAATCTGTCATTTTGTAGCTGCGGCCATCTTGAATTCGCAATGATACCAATTAGTAAATACACAAAATTGTATTGTAATCAGAAATAAAGCTGTATATAGTTCTCTTAATTTAAAATGAACCAAAATGGCCGCTTCTGCGCCGATACAATCACGGATAAAAATGTGAGAAAAATATTGATTTCGTCTTATTTAAATAGATTTTTTAGAAAGTGGGAAAACGAAATCAAGTATATAATATAGTTTTTGTTTCTTCTACATTCAATTAATTATTTATTCATCATCGTTATTAATTACTTAAATATAATAAAACAAATAAATAGTAAAGAAAAAAGTATATAAAAAAACAGTTAACTTATCTTGAAATAAAATAAAAATAATTCATACATTTAATAATTTATTTTTATAGATCTAAAACAACCGTGAGCGAGTGTATCAAATGTTTCAAGTTATATTGAGAGAGTTATATCTTTCAGCTTAATTGATTATCAAGAGATGATGAAGTGTAAATCACAAGATTAGACCTCAATAAACAACTAAAAGACAAAATACAATATTCAAATACCAATTCCAAATCATGTGTATTTTCTGCAGCTACTGGAAATGCAAAAAAATAGTGCACCGCTATCGTGCCACACATTAAAATACACCTGTAATGAGCAAACCATAATATATGTTAATTATTACTTTAAAAAAAAATTATACAAAGGTTTTTGAAAATTAAAATTAGATAAAACGTACCTAATTCCATTTACGCATTTAAGTCTTTCTAGGTTCGGGTCAGAACTTGTCGCCGATGTCAGTTTTTTCCAATTACGTTTTATAGAGAATATTAGGAGGATGCTTTTTTCTGTCGAATTATTAATTAGATACAATTGGCTAAATTCAAAATATATAATTGAAATAAAATACTACTGTTTACCTTTATGTTTTCTTGAATTAAAATAGACATCATAGAGGCTTCCAAAAATATTTAACAAGATAATTGTGAAAATAATTATACCCATCATAATATCACCAAAATCTATCTTTACATCGTTATCTAATAAATTATAGCATTTAAAGTTATCAACTCTTGTTTTTAGTCGGTAGCTTTCCCAAATTGATTGATTCAAGCACCCCTCAAGGGTCGCTTCTGAGACCTCTACCTTATCCTGGATATAATTTTTGCAAGTTTTCGTAACACATACGGCGTGCCTCAGTAGTGAATGGTTATAGTGTACAAAATGCTCGGAATATTTCTGAAAAAAAAAATTACATTTACACTTCCTAAACTATAAAGAAAATTAATCATTTTTAAATAAATTCTCCCATTAATAATGTAATTATTTGCGATTACTTCTTACGATCATATATATTATATGTATGTATTTTGTCGTAACTTTCTTTATCTACTGGATATATTAAATATAATTTAAAATTACTCTTCAGGGATATGTTTGTCGATTGCATACATTTGACAATTGATATGTGTATGTATTTTCGATACGAATGATGCCATTTGAATGGAGAGCTAGCGGTTCATCGGACTAGTCCATAAAAATTTTGAAAATGTATCTGATTTTAGTTTAAAACATACTGCCTTAAAGCTACAATATTAATATTATTTAATTGACATTTGCTTAAGCCTAAAAGAATATTAGCAATCTCAACCTCTTTTGGGTTGTAAGTAGGTATATACCAGACGGCAGCAATGTTAGCAAAGTTGCCACAAATAATAATTCGTAAACTGCTGCCACAAGGCTGTAATTTTAAGGGAATACTCGTCTAATAGATTCTAAAGTATTTGTAAATAGCCAGCCTATTCTGGCAGCGGTTCTAAGTGTTTGTTCTCATTTGCCAAGTGTCTGTGCTGCCACAAGGCTGAAATTTGTGGGAATTCTGAATGTGTGTTACTGTTTGGCCCTACTGGCCTTGACAGAGCGTCACCAGGCAGGTTATACTATATCTTGTTCTATTAATGTCTAATGATGAAATTTTATCAATAGCGGAAAAATAAAATGTTGCCTTAGATGATATTATCACCTCTATAGATTTTTAGTTTACGGATTTTAAACCTATTTCATATAAATAGCTGTAAATAATATTACTGGGCTAAAGATATTTAGGAAGCAATATCTCGAGTTTGGCAACGCAAGTGCTCATACTTAGGCTCTCAGGCTACTACAACCGTTTAGTATCCGGTGGGGCTTATCTTTCCTTGCCAACTGAATCTCATTAAAAATAGTTATGAATGTACCTCAATCAGAGTTAGAAGATCGCTTGGTTCATCAGACACCAGATGGAAGTCCACAGAGCAGTACAGATCACTGGGCTTTTGAAGACATGAATTGTAATCGTCAAGTTTGTAAATAGGTGGCATACGATTATATTCACTTTCTGTAACATAAATCGTCGGAATTTATAGTAATCTTCTTTGTAAATTTAATATTTGATTTAAGTAAATTTTATATGTTCTACCATAACTACTTAGACTGTTAGATATAATAGACTCTGCTAGTGTTTTGTACATCATTACTAAAGTCAAGTAGGGTACTTTATATTTAATTATATACAATTTTGCCATGAAATTTCGTAACTTATCACATACCCTAGCAACATGCTTACTCCAGTTCAGTCGATTATCAACGATTAGGCCAAGATATTTTTGTTCCGTTACTCGTTTTAGAGGTGAACATTTGCAGTCCCTGTTATTTTTTTTTATAATGTAAACAGTCGTGGCTGTGGGCAATTACACGAGGTATTGTGTCTGTCATATTATGGCTGGAGCGTATATGCATTAAACTAGTTTTTCCCGCATTTAAAATTAAATTACATAACATCTGATAATAATCGTTAACTCTTGGTAAGTAATTTGCTGTTATCCAATGAGTTAATGGTTTGCCCTGAGGCTTGCGGAAACCAACCTGTCAAATGTGGATACAAGTAATAAGCAGACCCTGTCTAAATACTCTTATAGTACCAGGAATAATGCTAGGAAGAAGAAGACTAATCATTTAAATGTATAAAATGTAACTTACCATTTAAATAATATATCACCCCAAAGCTGTCGTTCACCAACAGTGTCAGAATTAATATTCGTATTTTGTAAATCATTGTTTTAATATTGGTCACTTAATTGTATGAACACTTCACTAGACAGAATACGTAACAATGAACGCTAGAAGGCAACATCCACGACTGCGCAGTACAAAAAATAGTTATTATAAGTTAACTATAGATTGATTTAATGTTATAAGAAAGGTGAAACTTTGTATGTCCGGTTGTTTAGATTTATACTTTGTTACCTCGATTAAAGAAATAATAAACTTTTTGTACCGGAAAATTTTTAGATTTCCGTAGGCTAAACTAAACACGAACTAGACGATTTGGATCGATAAGATTGTTATTACGGAGTCATCATTATTTATTATTTAAAATATTTGCGATTCAGCGGTCAAATGTAGCTTGCATTGCCACAATTCCCCGTCCTCATGATTTGTCGAGTTGTAATTTTTATTTAACCTGAATCGATTTTGATGTATTTCGATACAAAAATTGATGGGATTTTGAACGTTTGTCACAAAAAAAAGTGAAGAAGGTGAAATAAAGTCTACATCGGGAATCATGTATCTCAATAATCGCCACATTACAAAACGTGATGCAAGCGGGTGAAGCCGCAGGCAGAAACTAGTGTCTACTTAATAAGCAGCATTCGATTTCTGCCATTTTTTACATAACAAATAATTGCTTCTTTGTTCTCTAAATGAAAGTAGACAAGTGGGCGTCACATGTAAAGCGTTCCGTACCTTAGTAGGATAAAAATATTAAGTACCTTGTTTGGAAAGTCTTTCATTTTGAAAATTAATTTGTTTTTTTTTATTTCTTATTACAGCGCCTTAGAATTACACAATCTATGAAAATTATAAATCTCAAGCTATTGCAGTTAAATTAATAAAAAAAATTTAGTCGGAGGGCCACAAATCAAAAAATTAATTTTATTACTCATGTTTTTCTATAAAAAAATAAGGAATTTAATTAAAATTTCCATAATATTTAATAGTATAAATTAAATTCTATTTTAAACTTTTAAAAAAAAACAGTGTCCTACAGACCACACGATTGAAGTAAAAATTGTTTAGCTAAAATTAGTCAGCGAGTAAAGGTTTAGTCTGTCTGTCCGTTCGTCCGTCCGTCCGGCGGTCGGTCGGTCGGTCGGTCGGTCGGTCTGTCTGAAATGAGTGAATATATATATAATATGAAATAGTATGTACATTTCTGTCTCATTATTTGCCGGCTTCATCTTACACATTTTTGTATTTTTGTCTCTTACCTGTCGTTTTTTCCGTTGCATCCGGTTTGAAATCACGATTCTAAAGAAGTTTCACTTCAAAATGAAGTTTCGTTGGATATAATTTATTTGAGCCCTGACTTCATGTTTTTGAGATGGTTCAAGCTGATAATGATTATTATGTTTTTAAGCAATTGCATACATAGCTTTTACCGCGGGTTTTGGGCACGGCGACCGAATCAAGAAAATTCGTAACTTAAATAAAACCTAACACAAGTAAAATTATAGCAAATAACTCAATAAATGTATTGAAAAATTATCTTTAAATAATACGCTATAAAGACTAATGCTCAATTTTCAAAAAATAATACATAACCTTTATACATAATTCTTATAACAAAGGATTTTCGTCTTTAATTCGAAAAGAATTAAGGCGATTATTCTATAAAGGTAAACTTCCATATAAATGTATGATATACTTACGTTCGTAAATTCAAATATTTTGAATTAGTTACCAAGTTTTTTAGCTTATTTCAATTAAAATTATAGACGAAATTTTATATTATTGGATTAAAATTAATGTTCGAACATTAAAACTTTTTAAAAACAGCTAAGATTTTATGTATTGCATAAGTTGATAAAAAATGCTATACAATAGCTTTATTATTTATTTATTATTAAAGCTTTTTATTTTTTATTATTATAAATAAATGAGTTGAAACTCCTTAGTGCTTTTGATTTAAATTACATTTTATTTTGATACATGTTTGAAAAGTCAATCACTCATCACTCAACGATACGCTTGTAATGAAAATAATTTTATTCTGATTTTTTATTCCCTTAGTTGTTGTTTTCAAAACGTAAACAAGCACAAAAGAACAATTTTTCGGAATTCAACCCTAAGTAGGTGAAAAGGAATTGAGAGTTGAAACAGTTTGAATGGATATCGTTCATTTTTGAAACTTGAATAGAAGCATGAAACTTTATTTTTTGGCGAATGAAAATGAAGGGGTAAAATGAAGATTCAAATTTAGTATTAAAATTGCTATGCACGCAGGCGAAGCCGCTGGCAGAACCTACTAGTCTATAATTATTGCCATACATTTTTCAATTGCGTCTTATTATGTTTAATTAACCTTTAATGCTGTTTTAAATATATAGATATAATTACAAATACAATGTTTAATGAATAGTAATAATTTACTTGTATGTTAATCCTAACTTAATCTATATATACATATAATAAGTTATTAGTCAAGTGTCCCATCCTATTCTCACTTTATATAAATGACATTCCGAGACCGACCAAAAGTGTTAATAGCACTCTTCGCGGATGACACCACTCTTTACACGACTTCTGTATCAGCTTCCGCCCTTACCAGGCGTCCCCAATCTGCAGCCGATGCCCTAGGAAAATGGTTTAAATCTTGGAGTATTGAAGTCAATCCCGAGAAAAGCGTAGGTGTCCTTTTTAACAAACCCCGCATTAGGACTAACTGGCGATCCGGTCCACCTGGAGTCATCACCTTGTTCGATCATCCCATCCCATGGATAGATAAAACCAAATCTCTAGGCGTCATATTCGACAACAGACTTACCTTTGAAGCTCATATCCGCAAGGCACACGATAAAGCAGCGTTTGATTTGGGAAGATTACAATCTTGGGATGTTGGGCAGGCGGAGTAAGCTGTCCCTTAGAAATAAGGTGACATTATACAAAGCTTGTATACGTCCCATACTGACCTACGCGAGCCCTGTTTTTTCGCATGTCCACGCCAGAAGAATTAATCAATTACAAATAATTCAGTACCGTTTCTTACGCATGGCTTCGGGCTGTCCGTGGTACGTTCGCCACGTAGATCTCCATAGAGACTTTGAAATCGATTAGATCCCCAAACATTTGAAGCGTTTATCGCAAAACTATTTCGATCAAACTACTTTCCATCCAAATCCTTTGATTAGACATGATTGTATCTACACAGACCGATGTAACCAACCGACAAAAGTAAAGAAAACAAAGTTATGGGAAAAACTTATATATCTCTAAAATTTGCAGACCTATCTTCTTTGAACCAAATGCGGTGGAAAGTTCATTTGTTGTTCTACAACGTCAAATTTTTCTAGATTTAAATCCTATCAAAAGTTAGAGGGGGGAGGACCATTTTAATGACTTTAGGCGCTTATATCTCGCCAACTACTGACTTAATGAAATAGGCAAAATCAAACCTTCTTATCATTTTGAAAGACTTGTACAAAGATATCTCACACGTTGTCATACGTTAAATTTTTTTTTCAACCCTCAATTACATGTATAGAATATCACCGTTAATTTTTATATATTTTAGGATTTCATTTCAAAATCGTGGTGTTGATCATAGCAAACACATTATAGATATTATTATTTGATGACGTTGTAGCGCAGTAGTAGCGAACCTACTTTAAACCAAAAAAGCGCCACAGCAACGTCGCTGGTGCGATTCCCGTACCATATGTATGCACCTGTACCATATGTATAATCATTTACTGCCTCATTTAAAAGCTGTTATTTTTTTCTGTCAGTTTTCAAAGTCATTTTATTTATTTATTTATTTATTTAAGGTTACACCAACGGTTTGTTCACAAAAATGATTATTTTCATAAATGACAATGGTTTTTTTTTTATCTCAGTGACAACCCAATTATACGTGAACTCAACATTAGTATAAAGAAGACCAACGAATAAAATCTAATAAAAAAGAATTACACAATTAAAAAGTTAATAATAATTAAAGTTACAAAGTTAAAAAAAAAGTATAAAAATAAAAACTACTACCTATATAAAAAAAAAAAAAAATAATAAAAATATATATATAACCTCAATCTTAATCCAAAACATCATTAGGAATTGACGTAATATTTATATATATATTATTAGATTTAATTAATTTCTTAAACTTGTCGAGTTTCGAATTGTAGATGTCGATACTATTGTCAGATAAATCATAATTATTGTAGTCACGCATCATACGATTAAGCGGTGAGTGGCGACCTAAATTAGTTCTAGTAGAAATTGTTGTGAAGGTCTTTTGTGAATTGGGCCTTGATATTGAAGTTGAAATTGAAACTTCCGATAATAGTTCAGGTACAATGAGATCTCCGTTAACTATTTTATGAAGAACAGACATATTAGCAATTTTTCTACGATCATACAAAGAAGAGATTTGGAAAAGGTCTAATCTTTGCTTGTAGGTAAATCCAATTTTACGATCTTTATATGCTAAATACCTTGTAAAGCTTCTCTGCACTCTTTCAATCCGCGCTATATGTCTTTTATATTGAGGACTCCATATAGTTGAGGCATACTCAAGTTGATTGCGAACCAATGCGATGAATAATAATATAATAGTACTAACACGTTAAAATTTACAGCAATGCCTTTTGATAAAACCTGACATTTTAGCAGCTCTTTTTACAATATCATCAATATGATCAAAACTTAATTTATTGTCTATTAAAATCCCTAGGACTTTAATGATTTTAACTTCATGTAACTTGTTAGATTCGATCGTATAAACAGATGGAATTAGGCGCTTGTTGCGTGTATATTTTATATGCATACATTTTGAACTATTAAGTGCCATGTTATTGTTCTGACACCATGACTTAACTGCGTTAAGGTCACTCTGTAACTGCTCAGTATCCTCGATAATTCGGATTTCTTTATAGATTTTTATGTCGTCAGAAAACAATGAGAAATTGCTAAATTTAATACAGTGAGTCAGGACATTGATGAATATTAGAAATACGATAGGTCCCAAACGGGATCCTTGTGGAACACCAGAAGTGGGTTTAATTGAATCAGAATGGAAACCTGCGGCTACCACACGTAAAATTCTCTTCTCTAGATAAGATCTAAACCAATTCCATAACATACCATGCACTCCGTAACTTGTCAGTTTCTTTAACAATATATTATGGTCAACCATGTCAAAAGCACTACTGAAGTCTGTGTATACTGCGTCAACTTGGATGCGCGAGTCGACAGCCTTGGTAATGTCAGAAGTTAGGCATAATAAATTTGATAAAGTTGACCTATGTTTACGAAAACCATGCTGCTGTTCACTCAAAATGTTTTTACAATGCCACGCTATTACTGGATACACCATAGATTCAAATATTTTAGCGAAGTGTGACAAAATTGATACTGGTCTGTAATTAGAAACCTCTGAAATAGCTCCTCTTTTATAGATAGGGACCAAATTGGCGCGCTTCCAAGCCTCAGGAAATGTACCCGTACAGAGAGATTTATTAAAAATTAACGTTAGAGGTAAGGTCAGCGATGAAGCAGCTCATTTTATAAATACTGATGGGATGCTATCAGGACCAGCACTCTTATGAGGATTAATTGATTTCAAACGGCTCAAAATGTCTTTTTCTACAACTACAACATGATTTAGGCAGTCGGTATTGTGAAATTCGGAACCCAAAAGATTATATGAGTTAATTTGTTCAGGACTAAATACTGCTGAAAATAATTTGCGAGCACGAGAGCATGATACAATTTCGCTTTAATTGATAGGATAAGAGATTCTTTGACTGAGTTGTTTCATCGTTACGAAAAGATTTTCTTCTTTATATTCTGGAACTCCAATTATTTCGATGTTGTTCTCCCTAGAATTTTATTCAAGAATACCAATGCGTGAGCTTAAATCGTGTACCGTGTTCTTTAAACCTTCGTTTTCGACCGATAATCGCTGTATTTCATTCTTCATGGTTGAATAGTCTTTTTTTAAATCATCAAATTCATTGGAAATATAGGAAATAGATTGTTGAATGTCTCGCAGTAAGGTGATTTTGATGTACAATCAATCATCATTATGATGCAACGAAGGAATGGGGTAGCTGTGATTAATTATTCTTGAATCACTACGTAATCATGACCGCACGCAAGCTACCATCAATGCCACATTTTTAATTAACTTCATTGTAAGACATAATTGTAACGAATTAAAAAAAATAAAAACACAGATTTAATCCTTCAAGTTCTACAACTATAATAAATATGAAAGTCTGTATGTATGGATGTTTGGATGCATGCAAAAACGGCTGCATAGATTCGCATAAAATTTGGTACAGGTATAGATTCTTTTCTTCTTCCCATTTTTATTCCCGATATTTACTGAGGATCTACTTACACTCTTATCCGGATATGACTGGTTATTGGTTCTTACACGGAGCCATTGCCATCTGACCTCTGCAAAATGTGATCCAGTAACACATTTATTAAGGGCAAATTACCTATCAAGAGTTACCGATTACTATCAAATCTTATGACAACAACCGTGACCGACAGGTTAACGTACTCTCCGAGGCAAATTGGGCAGACCCACAAGAACAAGCGCTCAGACTGAAATAGATATACGGTACAACGGCTCAAAGGAACACCAGCATGCGACAACGGTCGTTCGCTTCTTAACTTTTTTTACTTGGAGAAATGTGCAGTTACGCACTGGAGCGCCGGGACGGGTGCAATGGCGCTGGAGGTGTGTGGACTCGGAGCCCAGCTCCCCTACCCACTAAAACTCCAAGGTCCCATCTAGCGCCATAGTGGGTCTTCGCGGGGTCACCGAAGCATACAACCGCGACGCCCCGGCGCTTGCCCCGAGGGGACCACCGATGGCGGCAACCTACTGCCGTCATATATACATATAAATACATACTAATACATATATACAAATACATACCACCGCGCGCGACAACGCCAGGCCTTTCGGCCTCCACCTTGGGCGGCAACATACTTTCGCCATAAATACATATATACATTACGCCAAGCGCTTTCGCGCCCCACCGACCGGGACCAAAAGGCCCCGGCAAACCCAACCAAGGCCACCCTGGGTCCTACGGCTCCCTCCGCCGAGACTAACTTTTTAATGAGGTTGTTTCCCTCTACGACCGGCTTTCCTTATATTTTAAAGAGATTTTCTTCCTCTACCGCCTCACCGGGGCTGAAGGCCCCAGTTGAGCTTACCACTGATGTCGCAGGAGCCGCTCGCAGTCCGTTCTGATAATCAGAAAAGTACCGGAACGACCAATACGACACCACCCTCCTAGGCGCGGTCTGACGTAAACCGTCTGACCCTGTTAGCTTCACCGAGCAGTCGAAGGTGCCACGGACACAATCGACTCCCGGCTACTGAGCCCTCCGGCGCGACAAGCACACGGTACCGCAGAGTTTGACCTCTGCGAGTTTGGTCCGCTTCTTACCTGGATTCTTCTTCATCCTAGCATTATTCCCGGTATTTTTTTATGTACCCAGCTTCGTACCTGGATTAACACATTCTATAACTTTTTATACCGGCAAATGAATCAGTTCCTGTAGGATACACGAAAAACGCACTACAAAATTTGAATTAAAAAAAATAATAATTTCGATATGGATGAGTCTTATCGAAATCCAGACTAATCAAAATAAATTGAACAAATTGTGGTATACAAAATGGATAGAATTTTTGAAAAGAACGTAGCCCAATTTTGATTTGAAAAAACGTGATATGAGGGATGAAAGTTTTGTATAGGGAACCATTTTTTTGCACTTCAATTAGCGCGCCTGATTACAAAAGCTTATTCACGGAATATTCCATATAGCTGGTACCACAAAATAGCCGATTATATAAACATTTTCAGGTCCCAAATAGAGAAAATACTAAGGCGTCGGGATGTGACGACCCTATCGCCCGCTGTTGGGATAACCTCTATCACAACAGAGATTATTCCACCAGTGCAATCAGTCACACTGGTGGTAGGTCTTTGTTGCAAGAGGCCGGCTAGGTAGGTACCACCGCAGTGTCCAATATTCTGCCGCCAAATAGTAGTGCTTAGGCACTACTGTGTTCCGGTTTGAAGGGCACTGTACGCTAGTGAAATTACTGGGCGAACGAGATTTAAGAACTAATATCTCGAGGTTGGCAACGCGCGAGTGGCACCTACTGATAGTGCTGCAAGCGCTCATAGGCTGCGGCAGCCACTTACCATCAGGTGGGCCGTATGCTTGTTTGCAAACTTCTAACATAAAAAAAAAAATACTACTTTTTATTTCGTTATATTATCCTACTAATATTATAAATGCAAAAGTTTATGACATTTTTACGCCTAAGCCCCTGAACCGATTATCATGAATTTTGAAAAAGGTGAAAATTGGGATGAAAGATTATATGGGGAACCAATTATTTCCGCATAGCTCTAAAGGTCATTTTAAATCACTATTCACGTGGGAGCAGCCGCGAACATAACCTATTGTCCAGAATCTATTTTTGCACTCTATTACTATTAAGCTAATCCGTGAGTAGCTCATTTTTTCTTAGAGTCATTTTGATGAGACCCTGAATCCAGGACTACTAGTATTTAGTAAATTTGAAATTTCAAAGCAATTTGAATAAATTTTCCTTTTCTGTATATATTATGGTCTTTTTCTCCTTGACACCATAGTCAAGTAAACACATTTTTGTCTTTCATTTAAATTATAATATTATAAATAAATAATAAATAAGCGCTTCACACTCAACGGCCCCCATTAGGATAGTGATATACTGTGTCGGGGGTCCGGAAACATATACAAGGACAAGGACAAATACACCCAGATCGGAAAATATGCTTGTATGATCAATACAAATATATTATGCTCCCAGCGGGAATCGAACCCAAGACCTGTGGCGTTTAAGGCAGGTTCGCTACCGCTGCGCCACAACAAAATACATACATATATACATATATATATATGTATATATATATATATATATATATATTATTTATTATATTAACTTGAATAAACAATATATATGTAAGAAATGGGAGACAGTGGTCGAGTAAGACTGTCGTCATCATTGTTATCCTCCATTACTATTTATTCCATTTTTACTTAATAATAGCAAAACTAACAATAAAAATCAATCAATTTTATATAGTTTCGGTGGAGGACGTTAACAGTTCAACCGGAGCGTTCGTAAATTTACTATCGTATCGTTAATGAAGCCCACCAAATGGCGCACACAAACATTTCCGGCTTTGTAATAGGTTTGGCACTTGCTTATATAGTTCACAGCAAACAAAAAGAAATAGCTGAGAGACAAAATCAGATCACTAATACACAGGTACTGAATTCTCTTTGCTTTTTATGATTTTAGCAATTTATTATCGAATTATTAAATAATTCGTAAGCATGCATACGCATCCTTCAGCACATTTTGGAGACTGTTTAGTACTTTAACTGTATAGTGTTACACTTATAAGGATTTGCATAAGAAAAAAGCGAAATGCAAATCGATACTGAAATGAGAATTGATGTGTATGCATCTTCATACAAAATAGCTTTTTTCTATATAGAGAATGCTGATATATGTAATTAACGGTCAGTAAATATTGGCTTACAAATAATTAAAGATAAATGAGTCACACAGAAATGATCATACTTATACGTACGTACATGAGTGATATCAAGTAAAGTATGATGAAACAGATTGTCAAAGCATTGAATTTTCTTTTAAGTTATAAGGGACAAATGGTCAGTATGGAAATGTATCAGGGTAGATGAGACCGTCACATGGTAGCGTATTCTAGCTGGTTTTTGAAAATATATAATAATATGTAATAAAATAAATAGCCTAATTGCCTTTCCTAAATCCGGCCATGGATCCAGTCATTTTGGTAAAGCTACGGAGATTTGTTATGTGAAGGAATATGCAACATCACCTTTGAGTTGGAAGGATATAACAAGGCGTTCTTATATACTTACATTTTCCACTCGGAAGCTAAAATCATCTGTTGTTAAACTATTTTAGTGTTCTTTGTTACTTATATTAAACATATAACAAATTTATAGAAATTAAAATACCTTTATTGGACAATAATGCCTTTGATCTTTGCTCTTACGATGTCTGGAGCTGTATTCTATAGAGATGCACCAAAGGACCCACTTTATATAAGAGTACTATATGCTACGTTAGCTAAGCCGATTGCGGGGTTGCTAACAGCGATACTTATTGCAGGAGCTATTTTTAAATGGGAGGGTAAGTAAGCCATCTCTTTCTGAATTTTTTTAATAGATCAGCTAAGAAATTCGAAGAAAATTGTTGAATTTTAATTTACGAAGTTGAATTTCAGATTACTACCGCAAGGTTTTCGAATGGAAATTCTGGAATGTGCCGAGTAAATTAGCTTATAGCGTTTACATAATTCACTTTCCGCTAATACGTATCTGCGTCGGTGTGCAGACCAGTCTCCCTTATTTTAGTAAATATAATTTGGTGAGTCTGATATCTACATTTTGTAATATACATAATTATATAATTAATATTTGATAATGATAGTACTGATTAAAGGAGATTTAAGAACCAATATCTCGAAGTTAGGTTTGCAGATCGTAATGCGTAACTGACATGTGAACCTTACAAATGAATGGTGTTGCATGCGGTCATAGGCTACGACAAACGCTTACCAATAGGTGGGTCATATGATTGTATGTATGTAACTTAGGCAAATAAAAAAACAAAGTGTCTTTTTATCGAATAAGGAAGAAATGTTTTCCCATTAAAACTAAATCTTAAAATCTTTTATCATTGCATATTGAGATATCATGATTATTAGGATTCGGTTACCAAATGGCAAAAACGAAAAACTTTTAATTTCTTCGAACCTATCTGTGCGTTCGTTGGTCCTGTATCTCATCATGTAACAGTAATTTTATTCGGGAAATATTTGCTCTGTCTATACGACATTTCAAATAAATAAGTATAAAAATATAAAAATTATTGGAAACAATACTGAGGATTGAAAAAACAAATAAGCATTTAGCACCGAAAACTTTAAACATAGTAAGTAGGTTTATTTTTTTAGGTCGAAATGGAAAGGTCAATAATAAGTCTAAACTTCTACCTGTTTTTAATATACTAACAAAAATATATTTATTTACCAACCAATTCCATCAGGTTATCTTTAATTTGTCCGTTCTCATACGTACACATGCTTAGGCATCCGATAGCACGCGTAAGCATGCTTCAGCATCAATAAGCATGCATACGCATGGCTGTTTAGTACGGTAACATGTTATTTTTTTATGTTACAAGTTGGCAAACAAGCATACGGCCCACCTGATGGTAAGTGGTTTTCGTAGTCTATGAGCGCTTGCAGCACCATTAGAAGGAGCCACTCACACGTTGCCAACCTCGAGATATTGGTTCCTAAATCTCATCTGCCCAGTAATTTCACTAGCGTACAGTGCCCTTCAAACCGGAAGACAGTGATGCCTAAGCACTACTATTTGGCGGTAGAATATTTGACATTGTGGTGGTACCTATCTAGCCGGCCTCTTGCAACAAGAGACCTACCACCAGTGTGACTGATTGCACTGGGGGATTAATCTCTGCTGTGACAGAGGTTATATGGAGTGTTACACTTATAAACATTTAAAATAGAAAAATGCGAAATCCGAATCGATGTTGAAATGAGAAATGATGCGTACGCATCTTCATACAAAACATCTATTTTCTATAGAGAGAAGAGTTACTCGATGCTGATATATGTAATTCAGGTTTTACCAATCTCAAAAAATTATTTCGCAAAACAGTGTAATTTTTGAGATGTAGAATATTTTTTGAGACGTGAACTTAATTTTGTAGTCGATGTAATTCGTAAATATTTTAGTCTTTGTTTGTATTTCGACCACCACGACCTAATTATATTTTGTATTTTTTGTGATATAAACTTATTGACGACGTTGTGGCGCAGCGGTAGCGAACCTGCCTTAAACGCCACAGGTCACGGGTTCGATTCCCGCTCGGAGCATAATATGTTTGTATTGACCATGCAAGCATATTTTCCGGTCTGGGTGTATTTGTCCTTGTCATTGTGAATGTTTCCGGACCCCGACACAGGATATTACTATCCTAATGGGGGCCGTTGAGTGTGCAGCGTTTATTATTATTATTATTATTATTATTCATAATTCCAAATCGCGTTTATTGTGAAGGTCACCATTGTCTCCTTAATAGCAGCTGTCCCACTTTTCCTTCTAATCGAAACACCTTTTACGGAGCTCTCAAAATATATTACCTCAAGACGAGTGAATCACCATAATGTACTGAAACCACGATTTCTTGAGAAAATTAAACATCAAGACTAGCGTTCATAGTTACTGGAATTGCATGATATTTAATTTCCTCAGTGGACATTGGTATGCAGAAAAAGGTTCCCGGTGCCCGCCAGTAGACAGCCAAACATATTATTTAGGAAAAAAAAAGTATATTATGGTGGTGGTAATAGTATACTAGATTAAACAATGACTATGGTGTAAAAAATTATGCATTAAATGTTTAACATATATATTTAATTTTTACCATTAAAAATAACTATGAAAATTATTTTGATAAATTCAATTGAAAACAACAATAAAATACTCTTTCTTATCTTTACATGAAGTTCCTTATTAGAAAAATTGTCTTGTACTTTATTCAAGGTAAATCTTGCTAAATTTACCGACTCATAATAATAACGGTATGAGTCATTGTACTCAGAAGAAAACGATTCAGATGCGTATTGTATGCAATTCTAGACTTTATTTTTAAAATAATGGTACACTATGAGCGATTTTGTATAATTTTATAAGAAAATTTTCAAGATAACTTAAAAAAAAAAAACGGTTTTATAGATTTATATTTTATCTGACGTTTCTATAAAAAGGTGAATTATAAAATGTAAAAATCTTTAGTAAAACAAACTTCAATATTAAAAGTTCATAAATAATATGAAACTGCATTTTTTGACTCTATTAAATAGTTATTGTTATTTAATTTGTCATCAATGATAATTCATTTAGCGTAGAAATTAACATAAACAATAGCGTTTCAATTGGTATAATAATAAGTATTTGAAAAACTAAATGAAATTGTTAAAAACATCTTACCAAATTGTTGTTATTGTAATGATAACAACAGAAACATGCCTACATATGTGGATTTACTTCTGACCAATGAGAAATGACTAAGGGACAGTGTAGAAATAATATGTTTGTATTCAAGGATCACGATAACACAATCACAGTATAATATAGCATAGATTGCGTAACACAGCTTATTTGGCTATGGATTTCATGTTCGCGTTGATAAGAAAAAAAGCGTGTGTGTACTTATGTACGCGCGTTAGAAGTTATACTTCTTTGGCGTAGCAAGATACAAATCTTTTAAAAAATTTTATCTCTCGCCTTATTCTACATTTGTAGAAAAAACGACACTCACAATAGAAAAAAGGAATTTAATACATTGAAAGTTTTATTATAACGCATTATCTAGTTAAATAAAGTTTATTTAAATATCACAAATAATCTGTAAAAATGATCTGTCAATGTCAAAATAAACGTCACTTTCACAAAAAAGTGTTGACTATAGCTAACTTCAGGGTGTCGGTTTATTCCCCCCCCAACCGCGGAGGTAAAACTTTGCGGTACCCTGGACTTGTCGTGCCGGGGGCTCAGTAGCCGGGAGTAATAGTCGATTGTGCAGGAGGCACCTTCGGCTACCCGGTGAAGCGAACAAGGTTGCCGGCTTCCCGAGTCGTCGGACCAGACTCGGGAGTCGGTCGGTGGGGGCCGCAAGGCCCACCCGCGTTTACGCGGGAGATGTATATATGTACATAATGGAAGTGTGCCGACTTCCTGGGGCTTGCCCTGGAGGTCAGCCGGTGGGGGCCGTAAGGCCCCAGATTTGTATATATTTGTATATAGGGGTTTTGCCGACTTCCTGGTGTTACTCGGGAAGTCGGCCCAGGCGGAGGCCGAAAGGCCTGAGCGCATTTATGCGCTAGGGGGGTATATGTATATTTGTACATATTATGTATATATTATTTGGGGTGTCGCCGGCTTCGTGAGTTTATTGAAAAATAAACTTACCGAAGCCGGCCCAGGCGGAGGCCGTAAGGCCTAAGCGCGTAAGCGCCAGGGTGGGTATATCTTTATCTTTATATATGTATTAGTATGTATTTTATGTATATATGGCGGCACTATGTTGCCGCCCCAGGCGGGGACCGAAAGGTCTGGGGCGCGTAAGCGTCAGGGGGGGTATAGTTATAAGTTTATATATGTAATCGTATGTAATAGTATTTATATATGGCGGCACTATGTTGCCGCCCCAGGAGGGCCCCTCGGGGCAAGCGTCGGGGCGTCGCGGTTGAATGCGCAAGCGATCCCGTGACGTCCCACTATGGCGCTAGACGGGACCTTGGGGTTTTAGTGGGTATGGGGGCCAGGTCTTATAAAGACCATTGCACATGGCCTCGAGTCCCACACTCCCCGCGCCACTTTTACCATCTGTCCCGGCGCGGGGGTGCGTGCGTAACTGCATTTCCCCAAGTAAATAAAAAAAAAAGGGTGTCGGTTTATTGTGACGGTGTGTGCGCGCATCGTAAAAATTTACTATCATCATTTTTCCCTAACGCGCCAAACGAAGTATAACTTCAAAACTATTTTCATACTTACTTTATTATTCATTAATTAACATTAATAATATACATTGCATTGTTTTAAAAATACTTGTATTTTCTTCCTCGCACAACCACTCTGTGGAATCAACTTCCGCCGGCGGTCTTTCCGAACCGATACGACCTGGGAACCTTCAAGAGAAGAGCGTATTCTTTCCTTAAAGGTCGGCAACGCGCCTGCATGCCTTCTGGTGTCGCAGATGTTCATGGGCGGCGGTGATCGTTTAACATGAGGTGAGCCTCTTGCCCGGTTGCCCCCTCTCACATAAAAAAAATGTAGAAAATGACACTTAAACTTAACAAAAGAAAAAGTAAGTACTTGGACATAGAAATTTAAATAATTCTTTTTTGCTTATAAAATTCAAGGCACTTTTTAATTGATGCCAATTTATTCAACTTCGTACTGAAATATAAACTTTAATATTTAAGTTATACGGATCAAAATTGTAAGAAAGTTAAAATGGTAAATGTAAATTTAAAATGTTAAGGGCGAACAGGGTAAAGAAACGGTTTTTTTGTGTAGTTTTAAAGATTTTGCAGTGGAGATTTGATATAATAGATTTACTTTGAGGTTTGTCTTATATAGCATGGCTGTCACTATGTATGAATACTCAACAAAAAACCTCCCAAGTCATACTGTATATTGGAGTTATGCTTATCATATATTTCTATTTTTTTGTTAAGTTTGATTAAATTTTAATGCAAAATTTGACTAGTATGAATGAGAAAAATGAAAATGAGTAAACTCAATTTTATTACTAAAAAGTCAAATTTCGTTTATAAATAAAATTTCGAAGTTTAACTATTTATTAATAATGTAAAATATGTATAAAAGAATAGTAAAGATAAATCCGAATTCTTTGTCATTAATATATACTTACATGATAAAAAATATTATATTTTGTAATATTTTTATTTATTTCATTCATATCACAGCTCCTTATGTAAAAGTATCTACTATAATTTACTCTAAAGTAAAAAAGGTGTAAATAAAGTTTACATTTTTTTTTTAAATCAAAATCACTGTAAAATCCAGGACTTTATTAATAGTAAGTGAAATAATAAGTATTGTTATCTTAGGGGGGTGGCAAGTTCAAATTGAACAAAGTCCTTCATTTTGTCAAATAAAGAAAAAAAATTGTTATGTATTTATTTTAAAATGTCATGCCGGTTGCCAAACAAGCATACGGTCAACCTGATGGTGTTACAAATATGTATGTATAAATAAACTGTTATAAATATTCAAATATATCGAGTGGATAAATGTTATAGCTATACATTTTGTAAAGTATCAGATTAAAAGTACTTGTTACGATTGGCCGCGATACTGTCAATCTCCAAGTAAATTGGTGGGGGATAAGATTATAAAAGCGGCTGGTCGGGGATATGCCCGTTCATTCGTTGTTCTGACGTCGAAATCAATACTACGCTGTTAGCTTGTTTATATTAATCTGTACTCTTAAAAACTAGTAATAAATGTGATAGTGAATACAATATTATGGTTTCGCATTTAAATTATCCCCCTCTGAGTGATGAACAAACGTCGTTCATAATGCTTACCATTGCCAGTCACTGCAACCAAAATGAACTCTTGCAATACTTGAAGCAAGCTCGTTGTCAACCCAAGGAATAGAAGGGACGGGCGGAGAAGGGGATAAAAAGCAAGGTAGCAGAGGGGGTGGGATATTAGGCCTTAGGATACTGTTACTTGACGGCGATTTTCTGTGATACGGTAGTACTTCCCCGTCGAGCCGGTCCTCTTGTGCTGAGAGAAGCATGGCTCTACTACCGTTAAATTAACCAGTAATATTTTAAAAGTTACTATTTAATTAGCACGCTGTAATAATTTTGTATTAGAACAAAAAATGCGAAACCCTTAAACGAGAATTTTCTCACAGTTGCTATTATTGTTGTTGAGTGTGGATATAAAATAAATACACATTTTTTTTTAGTTTTAATATTCTTCTATATGTCATAAAACTTAGTTTAAATTCGATTTTTGTTATTTATTTTTTTAATTGAAATATGATGTCCAGAAACAGGCTTCAGTGCAATATCTAGTTCGAGTATCATTTTTGTGTGATCGCCTTGTACTTTATAGTTCCGAAGAAAATGCACTAAAGTAGTCTTGATAGACATCAAAGCGTACGATTTACCTGAAAAGTCATATAAGTCATTATTTTTTTAAATTATCTAAGCAGGCTCAGCCTAGTTTTGATGCTAGTGTATTTTTTATTATAACGCAATTAAGTCATGTTTTTTTTAAGGTGATGAGTATACTCATCATAACATGTAACTACATTTTTTTGCCTCTAAATTATTATTATTGTAATTGTTTGAGTTCAAAAAAAAAAGAATGAGTTGTGTTATGGACACCCGGAACGTTTTATCTTTTTTTTCAATGTAATAACTATTATAACCATATCACTGTAGCAACTAACTATATAGAGAAACACAAAGATGAATATATTTCCGTAAGTACCTATGACCGTATTTCTATTAGAGGTCAGCTTAAACTGGACATAAGCAAAATAATATATAAGAAGATTTCTATAGATACCATTTTAGAAATACCTCTTTGTACCTGTCTTGTCATAATTATTTATATTAAAGAAGTGTCATAAAGACGTCTTATTACACTTTTATAGATCTCGCTCCCAACCGGTCATACGTGTAACACGTGATAAGGAACTTGTAGTCTGAGAGTTGTTCTGGAAGGATAAGCTTCTCAAACATATGCAGTTAACGCTGGTGTACCCCAGGGCTTTGTGCTGTCCTCTACACTGTTTCTTCTGTATATCAATGATATGCTTCCTCTTGGAAACATGCATTGCTATGCAGACGACAAGACTGTTCACACGGGATACCACGGGCATGCAGCCGCTGGGCGAACAGACATCCGAGGGAGACGCGAGAATCTTGTCATAGGAATCAATCAGGCGTTGGACCTCATCGCTAAATGGGGTGCTGATAATCTTTTTGATTTCAATGCCAAAAAGACTCGGGCTTGCACTTACTTTTACCGCCAAAAAGTCTCCATTTTCCCCTCATCCTTCCCTCTCTGGCACTACGTTGTCCTCCCTACTTCTCTGTTCCCTTTCTTTTCCATTCTCATTTCTTCCGTCTTATCCCTCGATAAAATGAGATAAAATAACAAAAACATACGTACTTACAACGATACCTATATCAGACATTATAATTACCTATACAATTTCGTTTTCCAGAACTAAATGCAACAAATGCAGTAGAAGATTTAGGCAAGGAAGCGGGGTTCATCCATCTGTCGGGTTTGAATTCTTCAGCGTCGGACCCCCATACGGAACTACGATGAATTCCGTAGAGAGATACAAAGCATCTAGCACCCTTGGGTAGCATATAATTGCCTGTGGTAATGAATTATCTCACTAAATGAAAAGTTATGATGATATATTATAATTATGATAAACACGTGACATGCAACGTGGTGGCGTCTTGGGTAGGCTGCCTTTGGCCTCAACGGTCGTGGGTTCGATTCCCACTCGGAGTGGATGTTTGTATTAATCTTATAAGCTGTCAATCTGAGTTGATATGATACCTAATAATAATCGCTTACTCTTAATGGTCACTGGTTCGCCCGTGAAAACTCGTAGCCGGTCAAATCCGGATAGCAGTAAAAGAAGAAAATATATATGATGAATAGTTATCTCATGAAAGATAACTCTCCATTCCGTGCAGAATGAAGTGAGAACCAATAAGAGTAAAATATAGCAAAATTTCCACACTACGGCATACGAGTAGTGTCCGGTTTCACTGTACATTTTGGTAATTTTACGTGACTCGCTGCTTAGACCTTCTTTCTACTTCTGGATTTGGATCCGGCTCGAAGGACCTTTAGATTGTTAAAGTAAAAGTATGTTTAATTTGTAGGTTATTTATTTAATTAAAAAGTCTTATGCAGGATGTAATGATTAATTTTTGTGTAAAATGTTGTGAGCAAGCGCGGTTTTATCGTGAACAGTACGCGAATTGACTATTTTTGTATTAAGAAGGTCTAAGCCGTGTGTCGCTTAAAATGCTGAGTTCCCAAAATGTACAGTAAAACGGTACAAGTAGTATAGAGAATGGTATATTTATTTCATTCTACTTTACCCTATTTTAATTGATGTTGTTTCTTTTATAAGTCTACTTCTTACAGTCTTTCCTTCTTTACTGGTGACTTGAATAGATAAAAACCAATTATAATTTCTTTCAAATACTCACGCAATTTAACATCCTTGTCCAAGTATCTAGCTAAAATGGGTATAATTGGATAGACGCGCAGTGTTTCTTTTATGACAGCATCTAAATAAACTAAACGTGATAGATCATGTTTTGTTACATCTCGATCATCTTCACCAAATACTTCGTGAAGTCTAGAAAAATATAGAATGTTTATTAATCAGTTATTATTTTTTCATTTTGCTACTAAAATAATAGAAGATACTCAAATCATAAAATAATTAAATTTGTCTGCCCTGGTTTTTTTACGTTACTAAGTTGGCAAGCAAGCACACGGATCACCTGATGGTAATATCTTGCGGGTAGGCAGGGCGAGAGTGGCTAACGCTGTTGTCTTCCGCAGCTGCATTAGCCACCTTCGCGTTTGGACTTTACTGCCACCTACCATCAAGAAAAAAAAAGTGGTTGTCGCAGCTTATACACGCTTGCAGAACCATTCATTTATAGGTGTTACGCGTTGTCATACGAAATATTGGTTCTTAAATCTCAGTGTCCTTAAGAACGAAACAATTTAACATGCTAATTTTTTTAATCAATATTTTATTTAAAAATATAGCCAATTCAATGACATGTCACTGGGGTGGTACCTAGTCGGAATCTTGTAATAAAAGAGCTACCACCAGTATGATATATTTCATATAACCTATGTCATACAGATGATTGTCTTTTAAAAAAAATGGAAATATTAAAAACTACGCACTCGTTAACAACTTTTTCTTGAACCTTTGGATATGAACCGATCATTATAAAACAGAAAATGAGGACAATAGCCGAAGTTTCGTAGCCAGCTACTATGATTGTGTCCACTTCTTCCCTGATTTCGTCATCGTTCAAAAGCTTTTTTTCAATCGTTAATTCCAGTAGAAGTTTCATAAAAGCCATAAATTTCGGCCCTGAAAAAATTTACGAATATAGAGAGATGAAGTATGTTTTACAGTATTACGGATTTGCTACGCCAGCTCAACTGGGAAAGTGCTATCATCTAAAATAATAGAACTCTTCCTTATCTTTGTATATCATCTATCATCAATAGTTTTGTACATAGTATTGAGAAGCACACGTTCTCTTTTTTTTAATTGTATAAAGTATATTTTACTTCCTTTTCATATAATAACTAATGTGTAAAATTCAAACCTTGTGGCTTTTCCTCTGTTTGGCAATTATTATAAACGTAGTCTGCTTTTGTCCTTTGCAGTATCTGTAAGCGTTTATATGTGTTTAAAAATTGATTTAACTTTTTTGTATGAATAATATTAGTGAGGTTTTTTGTTCAAGTCATTACTAATATTCCCATTCCCCCTCCCATAAAGCGTGTAGCTTGTGCTAGGAGTAAGTATGACAATAGCCCAAGGGGTCAGAATCGAACAGCTATTTATGAGCAATTGCTAATTAGTAGCATGTGTGTCTAAGCGTTGCTAGTAATAAGCATGCTTATTTCGGACATGATCAAAAATCAACAGACATTTGATTTTCCAGGATGCTACTTGAGGTGCGAGTGGAAGGGGGCGTCCTTCGAGCGCGTCTGAATAGGTGGTATATTTAAGCATGCTTGTAAATATGCTTAAAACTAGCATGCTCTGCATCTGTTTACATTTTCTAGCAATAAGCATACTAGTTTTCAGCATACACATAGATAAAATCGATATCTATCCAGAGGCGCTCGAAAGACACCCCCTTCCACCCGCATCTCAAGTAGCATGCTCGAAAATCAAACGACTGTTGATTTTTGAGCAAGCACGAAATAAGCGTGCACATTACTAGCAACGCTTAGACACACATGCTACTAAGTAGCAATCGCTCATAAATAGCATGCTTTCCTGCAAGTAATGAGCATGTGTGTCAGTAGCATTAGCCAATAAGCCATTTATTAACAAGCCCAAACATGTTTTACATGTTTTGTTGTTCGAAGATAATTCAGTAATTATATTACTAACAGTTTTGGACATAGTGTGAAAAATCTTCACACATTCATCTTGTTGTTTTTTCAATAAAGACCAGCTGTATATGAAATCGTTATGTAACCAAAATCTTTTGGATCTTTCCATAAATATATGACAAGCTTGATACACAGAGTGTATATATTGGCTGTTCAGCTCACTCTTCTCATTTAAATCCAACCCTAAAGCAGTTACTATAAATTCAAAATTATATTATTATTGATTAGCGTACAAAAAAGGTAAAACGATAAAAAATATTTAAAAAAATACAAAACCAAATTATTAAAAACTTACAAACTTCTTAATCGTAATTTTTTTAATACTTAAAACTAAAAATGAAAATAATATTTTTGTGTAAAAAAGCGGTTAATACCGTGCACCCCGCATGGTATCAATAGTTATATTATTTTATTTATAGATATCATTCTACTTGTAGGTATGAGGGTTATCATTTTGATAATGTCTTTAAAAGCACTTCACGCTATTTTGCTTTTGAATAATATAGTCTTTCTTTTAAATTATACTTACGTGATTTTAAAAAGTACTTACAACATACAGTTTCCAAAGCGTTATTTTTTACATGAGAAATAGGATCGAATGATTCTTTGCCAATTTCAATCTCTAGTTTCTTGACAAGTCGCCGTGACTGTTTATTGAATACATCCAAAAATCCATCTAAAACTATCGGATTGAACGCTGGGTTCAAAAGCTTGCGATGAATTTTCCAAGTGGATGCTGTAATATAGTATAGGATTTGTTCATAAAAGTATATTAATATGTCGAAGCGTCAACGCACACAATTGAATTTAAATCAACGCCATCTATCCTTCGCAAGAGGAACTATGTAGTGTCGAAGCACAGACAATTAAATTAACGCCATCTATGTTTCGCTAGAGGAACTATGTAAGGGACCGTGTTAGTTTTTGAACAACAGAGGGGGCTGAAAGGTTGGCTAACCTGTAACGGAAGGGAAGAATACACGCGAGCGGGAGCGACACAGGGACACTTTTGGTTTGGACTCGAAGCGAGCTGGCTAGTTGGCTCTTATAGTTCCCTCAATTTAAGTTGAACCAAAATGGTGGCTTTTACAGCAGTACAATTATGGACAAAATGTTAAATGTTAGACAAAACTTTTGATTTCCTCTTATATAATTTTTTTTATAGATTTTATATAGTGGGAAAACAGAATTAATTCAATTCCTTAAAAAAAAAAGAGTTGGCTCATGTAAAGCAAAGGTGCTGACTAGAACCGTGGCTGGAGGAAGGGGATTTCTCACTTGAGCGGTCGCGGAGGTGCAACGAAAGGTAAAACTCCGTGGTGTATTCTTGTCATAAATTAGTCTTGTGTGTGGAGTTGTTGAAAAGGCCAGAATTGTTTTTATTATACATTCTTCTCCATATCCGTTAAAAGCACGGTTTTCACCACGACCACTGAACTGGTGATCACGGTCGGTTTTACAACAACAAAGTATTCAGATATAGTGTCTAGCCGATGTTAATTTTAGTCCTCTAGTGTCAACCTATTCATTGGTGGAATGCTGTTTTCAATAATTACACTGCTCATTACTAGTGATTTGCTCTTAGCCACGCCTGTCTTAGAACAATTTTTTTTCTCTAAGAGGGCAGGGAGCTCACCTGATATTATTTATTTATTTTATTTGCATAACTTAATACAATGAAGTTATATACTAATCGGGTAATATTTTTGCATAACTTTTATCGCGGCCTTTGAGCGCGGCGACCGAATCAAGAAATTACGTAGCGAAAATAAAACCTAACACCCCCCACTCCACCTACTATGTAGTGGGCCGGGCGTTCGCTTAACGAGTATGGTACGACTGTATGAAGCTCGCACGGATCGAGACGAGCTGCTCCAAAATCGGAGGAATACTTAAGCAGCTGTTTGTTAGAAAGTATATAGGTGTATCTGTCATATATTTATAATGCCAAACTCACCGCATGTACGCCCCGTAAGTATATATGTATACATAGGTGTACCTATGTACAACAGTGGATAGCAGTTGAATGTGAATAGCTGTATGCGTAAAATTTGTTTATAAAGTGTTTTAAATATGAATAAACAAACTGCTTTTATTAATGAAGAAAGTGATGAATAATTGCATTAGTCTATACAAATACTATGCAATATAGCTTTACCGCGGCAGTCCCCGAGTACCACAGGTTTTTTTATAACTTTAGGTATCCTGTTTTATTTTTTCGAAAAATCATAACTTTTTTTAAAGAATATTAGCTATGCTTTTTCAAGGCATTACTAATATTCCTATTGCCCCTCGAAAATAAGCTCGAAGCTTGCGCTAGGAGTGGATATGACAATAGCCCAAGGGGGTCAGAATGGAACCCTCGACTCCCGCGTTACCGGAGCGAAGTCGGCCCTTCTACCGTTGAGCTATTAAGGCTTCGTATGAACGATAACCTTGAATGTAACCTTGATAAATAAAAAAAAAATCAAAACATTTTGAATATACTAATTATGTACTATGTAACAACTCTACCCACAAGACTAATTTATGTCGAGTATTAAGAGAATGAAACGGTATATTAAGAGAATTTAAGATTAGTCCATTTCGAAGACTTTAATAGGTTCTTACTCTTCAACTTTACTCATAAAAATATTTCATCATTTTTTGCTAGAATTTGTATTGCTATTGAGCTTGCTGGACTTGACAGCGTCACATAGGTAAAGCATTGCAAGGCCTTAATTTACAGAAGTAAAATGTTTCTTACTTCTTCTTCTTCTTGCCCTTATCCCACCTAAGTGGGTTGGCACAGCACGTCTTCTTCTTCAATTCTTTTCTATCATTCGTCATCTCTGCACTCACTCCCTTTCTTCGCATATCCACTTCCACACATTTCATCCACGTCTTTTTCGGGCGTCCTTTCTTCACACTACCACTCACTTTCAAATCCATCGCTATTTTGGTCACATGACTTTCATCTCTTCGCATAACATGCCCATAAGAGGTTAGCCTTCCACTCCTTAATTTTTCTATCACTGACGCTACTTTCAAACTTCTCCTTAAAATACTATTATATATATTCTTACTATGGAAAAAAATTGCAAAGTATTTTTATTTATATCACTTACAATTAGCAGTGAGTAGACCTTCTCCTACCCATGGTTTTCCAAACTCATAAATATTATCCTTTTGTACGCAAGCATTGGCTACCGTTAAAAAGTCATCAGGGTCACTTAGCGCTGCATAAATTTGAAATACCCAAATTTAATTATTTCTCTTATTTACTAAATAAATTCTCTTTTATAAAAAAATATTGAATACTGAATGATTTAGAGGATTTACAACATCAGCAAAAATCTTTAAGTACCGTATATTGTCTGTGGACCAAAGTAAACAGTTACTAAACCATCCTGCTTAAGACATTCATAGCTCCATTCTTTAAATAAATTCCACAAGCCTGAAAAGATGACAGAAAATATATACATACTATATTATATATACACATGTACTTATTATGTTATGAAAAACAAAAATCTTGGTATATTCTCAGGCAAATACGCCTTGATTAAATAAAAATATTCATAAGGGCTTTACAAATATTTTTAACGGTAGTAGAGCCATGCTCCTGTCAGCATAAATGGGCTGACTAGACCGGGGAAGTAATACCCTCATACAGAAAGTCGGCGTAAAGTAACAGTATCGCTAGGTACTGTTGCTTTTTGTGCGATGAGTGAGTGCGTCGGAGGCTTAATGTCCCACCCCCTCTGTTCCCCTCCTTTTTCCTTTATCATCCCTTCCCTCTTGTTCCTTGGGTTGGCAACGCTCATGTGATACTTCAAGTATCGCAAGCATTCACAGGTTACGGTTACTGCTTACCAGGTGGACTTTATATTTGTTTACCAACCGTCATGAAATGTTATCAAGCGTACGCCAACTTGTTAAAATAATAATAAAGCTGTTATGATAGCCATAGGAATTTTGCATGTCCTATTATTAGCGGACAAGATGCTTGGATACAATTATCCGTTTAGATACTTACGGAACGGTTCACGATTCCGATATAATAAATGCGCGTGACCAATTAATGGTAAAGCTCCTGGTAACGCTGGAGGATTATTCTTAAGTCTCCTTTTCCCAAACCACGTCATCACACCGAACAAAACGCAGATCAAAATTAGGATGAACATACCGCTGACCTGCAAAATACTAAACATTAAGGTAATGGATCATTAGGCTGGCACTCGAACCGCACCGCCTCGTCCTTCGACGTTTACTCGCTTCGACAGGAGGTCAAGATCGGTGAACGCCATGTTACATGCGCCGACTCAATTCCTGATGACATCTATAGCTATGCTTCGGCCTCACAAGTGAGACCCTATGGGGGAAATCAACTTTAAGCCCCTGTGAAGGCTGCCTTTTTTCCTAAACCAGGTCTCATTACTTGTCTACCCCCGCCCGGTGATGCTGTTAAAAATCAGAATCATAGCATCATTCTCCAAGTAGTATCATTCTCCAAGTATTCATAACTTCCTTTGACGGTATTAAAGCTAAAACCAAGGAGCAGCACCAGTTTTCGCTTCAGCAATTAAATCAAGACAACTGTGGCTTGCTTAATATAATTCTATCAATCTTCTTGCCGCTTGCACAGCTTGCTTTTTAGCTTGATTGTACAAAATGTTTATTCATGCAGGGGTTGTCAAGGTTGTCAATTAAACGTGTAGTCGTAATAGGTAGTTTGAAGTAACAATAATTTATTATCGGACGTTGACACAAAGTTAGGGTCACAAGCTCCCAACACAATCAAATAAAGCTATAAAATCGACCAATATTTGGAATTTTAAAGACACAGAAGAGATTATTCCACCAGTGCAATCAGTCAATTCAACTAGTGGTAGTACCACGCTGCACAGCTCCTACTGCTGCAGCCAAATTAGGCCAGCACGCCCGGGGAAACACCACTCTCTCACAGAAAACCGGCGTAAAGTGGCAATTGTCGCGTTTCGTACGGTAAGTGAGAGTCCCGGAGGCCTACTTAACCTACTACACCTACCACCAGTTTGTTAACAAGAATTGTTATAGGTAGAGTTGAGATTTTCACCGAATATATATTCCTTTTGCCGTAACAACAAAAAATAAAAAAATAATAATAATAATGACCCAAAATGTGCAAATTCGACACGAACTTGACCTGTTTTTCTGTTTCTAACATAGTTTTTATTCAAACAGTAAAAAGAGAAATAGTAATTAATTTTATATAGTTTTTTATGCTTCTAGCGATTGCTCAAAACGTTAAATCATGGAAAATTAATCAAACTTAGAAAAAACATTTTGTATAATACCTAAAGAGACAGCTATATTGTATTACCTACATCCCGTTAGCTTTAAGCAATAATTTTCATAATTTTACGAGCTTATTGTTAAAAGGCAAAACGACTAAATCTTCAAGCGGTAAATAAATTATTAAATATATTCCTTTGAAGCCAATATTACCTAAACAATTAGTAGTTATATCAATTATTTTATTTATTTATTTATTTATTTATGCACCAATAGATATAAGTTAGTGTACATTGGAAACACAAAATAGAGGTACAGAGGATATCTTATCTCTATGAAGAGATCTCTTCCAGAAACCCTAGGAGATTATTATATCATAAATTTTAAGTTAAACGTGAAGTAGGCGCAATAGATAATTATATTAAAATACGAATACCTAACATAATAAATACTAATCATATAAAAGTACATATATATTAATACACATATATATAAATATACATATACAATACATACATATACAAAACATACATATAACTAACATATACACATACATATATTACAGCGATATAGACAGATAATAGTCCTTTAGTCTACGCTTGAACGTACTAATATTTGGGTTCTTGTGGAAAATGTGGTCAGGCAAAGAGTTCCACAAACACGCAGCAAGTACGGAAAAAGATTTGCCGAAGAAAACCGTGTTGTATCGTGGTACTTCCAGTTGTCTCAGCTTTACACATGACCGCACGGGTCTGTCCCTGGCTGGGCATATGTGAAAGCTATCTCGTAGGTACTTTGGCGAGTCACTTTTCAGTAATCTAAAAAGTAGTGAAAGTATATGTATATTCCGGCGAAATCGAATAGGGAGCCATTTTAACTGCCGACGGTAATTTGAAATGTGATCGAATTTGCGCAGTCCGTAAATAAAACGAATGCATACATTTTGAAGTCTGTCTAATTTGTCGAGCAGTTCTTCATTCGCATCCAGATAGCAAACGTCAGCGTAGTCAATGATAGGAAGAAGAAGAGACTGTGCTAATAGGATTTTAGTTTTGAGAGGAAGAAAATTCTGAAGGCGTTTTAATGAGTGTAGGGAGAAATGAATACGCTTACTTACTTCGTTAACATGAGCTTTCCATGATAGTTTGCAGTCAATAGTTAGGCCTAGATCTTTAGCATTATCACTATAAGCAATAAGCTTTCCATCGAAAACTATACTAGGTAAGCTAGCCTGATCAATCTTGCTAAGAAATTGTGGACTACCGATAATCAGAGCCTGTGATTTAGAAGGGTTGACCAGGAGTCCAAATGATGTGGCCCATTTACTAATTTTGATCAAGTCACAGTTAATGTCATGTATGGCCGCATTGAGATAGCAGGTAAGGTAGCATGCTTGTATAGTTGTAAATCATCTGCATAAAGATGGTAGTGAGAAGTAATAATTTTAGTGATTTCATTTATAAAAATGGAGAAGAGTAGAGGAGAAAGAACGCCACCCTGTGGAACACCAGCAGTTAGCTCACACCATTCAGAGGTAGTCTCTTCAAAGCAGATCATCTGCCGGCGCCCTTGAAGATATGTATGGAACCACTTGATCACGGATGGAGATATATTAAGAGAGAGGAGGATACTAAGCAGGATATCAAAGTCAACTGAGCTAAACGCATTACTAAAATCTAGCAGTATGAGAATAGTCAATTGCTTGCTATCCATAGCAAAGCGAATGTCATCAGTTACTTTGAGCATGGCAGTACATGTACTGTGAGTAGGACGAAAACCAGATTGGTAGGGACTAAGTAGGTTGTTTTTTGTTAGGAAAAAGGATAGCTGTTTTAGAATGAGATCTTCTAGAATTTTTGAAAGCATGGGTAAGACAGAAATAGGCCGAAAGTGTGAGAAACAAGTGGGGTTAGAATTTTTTGGAAGAGGAATTACTTTGGCTGATTTCCAGGCTGTTGGAAAGCAACTAGAAGTCAGCGAAAAGCTTAGAATATGGGCGATAACAGGAAGCAACAAGTCAATGATAGGCATAACCATCTCACGACTAATATTGTCGTTCCCGATAGCTTTTGATGAGATGGACAGGAAACTTCTCCTAATATCGCTCTCCGTGACCGTCTGAAAATTAAAAGAATCACAATTGGGTGGGGTGGCATTAGCCAGTTTTAATAAGGTTTCAGCCTTATTTGAATCTGAAATAACTGAAGGAGGAGTAGAAAAATATTTATTGAGAGAGTTTATGTCAAAAGCATTATGAGAATTATTAGGAACAGAACCCACACCCAAGGATTTAAGAAAGCTCCACATCTGTGAAGTGGATAAATTACTTATAGAAGAGTAGATATGGCGACGTTTGGCATCCCTACACATCCTATTGCAGAGATTACGCAACTTTTTATAGACTGCAAGATTCTCATCCGAGGAGTTATGCTTATATTTCCGCTTGGCTCTATCACGCTTAAGCATAGCATTTTTAATTGTTGGAGTAAGCCAAGGTGCAGGATGGTGTTTAACTTTGATAGGCCTTATTGGAGCATGTACATCGTACAGTCTAGTTAGAGTATCATTAAGACATGCTACCTTGTCATCAATATTGCTGTAACTATATAAACTAGTCCAGTCAATAGTTGAAGCATCTTTGTGTAACTTATCAAAATCAATATTTTTCATATTTCTACGTAAAATAATCTTATTTTTGCGTTTAGGAAAAGGAAATTTGTATCGAATGAACAGTAGATCATGATAGGAGAATGGGGATGTTAGCTGGCCATGCGCTAGGACATTGTCAGGACAGGACATCATGGTAAGATCGAGAAGTGACGGGGAGGAATTAGGGGGAAAATGAGTTGAGAGTAAGAGTATAAGGTTATAAGAAGAAACTAAAGACTTTAATTTCTTCGCTCTGTAATCATTTTTAATAAGACAGGTATTGAAGTCGCCCATTATGATAACGTGACTATAAGATGGGGAAAGTTGTTCTAAGAGAGTATCGAAACTATTAAAATAGTTCACATGAAGGGAAGGACTGTAAAGCACACCAATGAGTAGCTTAGAATGGGAAAAGGAAATTTCAAGGAAAAGATATTCAAGATTGTCAAGGGAAATATTATTAGATTGAGCTACTATAGTATAAGGTATGTTATTCCGTAAGTAAAAACAAACACCACCGCCTCTAAAAGATGGTCTATCATTACGGATTAAAGTGAAGTTAGGCAAGTTAAAGAGTGTTGAAGGGAGTGAAGGTTTTAACCAGGACTCGGAAATAAGAATAGCGTCGACTTGCACGTTGCTAAATGATGCGAGAAAATCAGTGAAATGAGCCGGAATACTTTGAGCGTTTATGTGTACTAAGTTGAGACAGTGGGAATCGTCAGCGAAGATAGATTGTAGATGTTCGTCCAGAGTTAGAGTATCACTTGCAAGCGATTGGTTATGACTGGAAGCACTATGAAAATCTTCAGATGAACATGAAAAGAAGTCATCGTCGATATCGAAATTTTCTACATTTGACATAATATAATATATGAAAATATAAATATGTATATATATATATAATATAATAATAATAAAAATTAAAATATACCTAAAACAAATAGAATAATTTAAAACAAATAAGAAAAGCAAAAAAAAAAAAGAAAATGTACTATAAGGCAACATAAATAATCTCCTACATTCACTGGCAAGAAACATTAAAAGCAACTATTAACTATAACAAAAGAAAAATCAATTCAAAATAAAAAATTACAAACCAAATGAACATAATTACAGTTAAAAACTAAAGTAAAATATTGAACAATAAAAGCTTACACAGATAGGTTATCGAAGTATATATATATAGAGTACATCTACATTGTCAGTGGACAATGACATTTGACAGTGATTGAAATATTAACGTCTGACATCACTCTCCTTTTGTAAATACTTTATGTTTATTTATTATAAGTAACAATATTAGGCTGTAAATGTGCGTGTGTTATACTAGCCCTTAATATATGTGTATTTATTAGTGTCTTGTTTGTTTAAGGTGGACCAACAGAATTACTTTTAATTTTATTTTATTTCAAAATTTATTGTCATCCCACTTGTATTTTCACAAAGCCACTATCTGTAGTAGAGTCATTTGCACCGTACATCTGTCGATGTCAGAGATTACTTCTATCTAAATTACACCGGGATACTCTGACACTGGCGAATCCATTTGGAAGCCACTAAGGAAGAAGAAGAAGAAGACATTGGCACTTGACAGTGCTATACTAATAAGTGTGATAATAACCTTAAACAAAACATAAAGACATGGGAAAAGTCGAAATAGTTATTACTACCGACAAATTACGAAGAATGTTGTCGTTATTAATGAACAAAACAGGACATTTGGAGATATATTATACGACTAAGTAAAGTCAACCTAGTGACGTAAAAAAGTTAAGCCGACAAAAAATAGTGAAACGGAATGTAAACATTACTTTAATGCAGCTTTAACAGCCCTTCTTGTCCTGGACTTCTGTTTGAGAGGAGTAGTAGCTTGAGGGTACCTCTCAAGGAGTGGCTGCAGCTCGGAGGATGTGTGGATCTTCACACGGCTGCTATCTGGTAGTGAGATAAAGATAGATCCATCGGAGGTCCAGCAATTCCTTACACCAAAGTGCTTCCGTGCGTTACTAAACACCTCCTGCCTGGGCTTGGTGAGGAACTCGGAGATAGTGACGCCAGAATCCTTTAAAATCTTTTTGGAACTCCACACTAAGTGTTTGTGCTTGAGAGCAATAAAACGACAAAGTATGGGTCTAGGTCTATCCTTCCGTTCCCCGAGCCGATGACAAATATCAATATTGGTAATATCAATGTTCTTAAGCTTCATTTTGCTTTCCAAAATAGTCATGATAGTTCTATCCACTTGCACATCATCGGACTCTGCAACCCCATGGAAAAGAAGAATATTCTTACGTGAGCGGGATTCCTGGATGTCATACCCTGTAGATAGTAGGTGCAGTTGCTGGCGCAGCATGGACAGGGTCTTCCAAACAAGTTCTTTGAAGACAGTATAGTCAGCGGCAAGTGAACTTAAGTCTCCAAAAGTGTTCACGGGAGATGTGTGCAGTGTTCCTTGTGCCTTAGCCAATGTAGAATCAAAATGATCCATACGAGATGCAAAAATTTTTACAATGTCATCCATGTTCTTGCTGAGCTCAGAGTGTAAGTCCATGTTTAGCTTTCAAAGTAATAATAAGTGATAATTTATAGAAGAAATGTTAGTGAGCCAGGTAATGTAGGAATTTATTACTGCATTTATTGCTTATCTTATGCAATTTTAATTTTTAACAAAAATAAACTTAAGAGCGAAAATCTAAGGTGTTGCTATTTCAACCTACCCACACATTTTCCTAGAACATTTATTGTCCTAGAACATAAATACAACATATTTATTACGTATATAATTTTCCTCGATATTAATGATCATTCTTAGTGCGTTATAAAGACACTCCGTCCGTCGTCGTCCGACCGTCAAGAGGACGCAATGTTATTGATATAATAATAATAATAATAATAATAATAATCGTATATTTCAATCACTAGGATCTACTACAGAAATTAATTAATATAAATATTACAGAAATTAATTAATATACTTTGGATTTAAATATAATGATAAAATAGAAATAATATACTTATAATTATTTTATGGTAGTCAATAAATGAACCGTACTGCAATGGTTCAAGTATTGACAGTCAAACCTATATGCAAACATATTGAGAATTTTGTTGGAGCTGCTTCGGACCCTGCGCATCAGAGACGTACAACGTTTTCGCATGGTTGTATAAAAACAATCGACTTGCGACTCGGCGAACATCCCCGATAAGTATAACCTCTGTCACACCAGAGATTATTCCACCAGTGCAATCGGTCATACTTGGCGAGAGACTAGTGCTTCTTCCTTCGGGTACACGCGCATTCTGGTCCCTCGCCAAGTCTGTTTTAGGGAAATTCTGTAAGCCATCATTTCCACCTCTGCATAGGGACGATGATTCGGTAGCCCATGCCGCGAAAGAGAAAGCTGATCTTCTGTGCTCTCTCTTTGGGTCCAACTCGACTGTGAATGTCCTAGGAGAGTCACCACCAACAATCCAGCGGTGTTATACCAGGATGCCGGAGGTTAAATTCCGGCAAAATGTAGTTTGCAGAGCACTTCTTTCCTTGGACATTCATAAGTCGAGTGGGCCCGATGAAATCCCTCTGATCGTGTTGCGGACATGTGCTCCGGAGTTGGCGCCGGTTTTAACGCGTCTTTTCCGGTACTCTTACTCATCAGGCGTCGTCCCGAACTCATGGAAGACGGCTGTAGTGCACCCAATCCCTACAAAAGGCAACCGCTCGGATCCGTCCAATTATAGGCCAATTGCCATTACCTCCTTGTTCTCAAAGATAACGGAGCCATTATCAACTGCCAGCTCCTGCGGTATCTAGAGGAGCACCGGCTGATTAGCGACCGCCAGTACGGTTTTCGTCGTGGTCGTTCAGCTGGTGATCTTCTAGTTTACCTGACACATAGATGGGCGGAAGCAGTTGAGTCCAAAGGGGAGGCATTAGCGGCCAGTCTGGACATAGCGAAGGCCTTCGATCGGGTATGTCACAAGGCGCTTCTTTAGAAGCTTCCTTTCTGTGGGCTTCCCGAGAAATTATGCAAGTGGGTCACCAGCTTTTTGGCAGATCGGAGCATCAAGGTTTTTGGCGGTGCTTGCTCTGACTTAAAACCCATTAATGCTGCTGTCCCGCAAGGCTACATACTGTCCCCTACTTTATTTCTTCTGCATATCAATGAAATGTTGGAAATTTCCAACATTCTTTGCTATGCGGACGACAGCACTAGAGACGCTTTATACACCGGCCGCGCTAATATTTCTCGGGAAAACGTCATTGAGTGCCGGAACAAACTTGTATCTGAAGTCGAGACTACATTGACCAAAGTCTCGGACTGGGGCCGACTAAATTTAGTCTAATTCAATCCAAAGAAGACACAAGTTTGCGCGTTAACCGCAAAAAAAATCACTATTTGTCGTATCTCCTCATTTTGAGAACACTCCTCTGGCTGCCACAGCTAGTATCGGAATACTTGGTGTTGACATTTCGAGCGTCGTTCAGTTCCGCCGTCAATTGGAAGGAAAGGTCAAATTGGCTTCTAAAAAGCTTGGTGTGCTCAGCAAGGCGAGGCCCTACTTCACGGCGGCTCATCGCCTAAAGGCGCAAATTCGACCGCACGTGGAGTACTGCTCTCACCTCTGGGCAGGAGCTCCCCAGTACCAGCTACTTCCAATTGACCGCATCCAACGTAGAGCGGCTCGAATTGTCGACGATCAAGCCCTTTCTGATCGGCTTGATCCTTTGGCATTGCGTAGAGTTGTCGGATCATTCTGCATCTTCTATCGCATATATCACGGGGAATGCTCTGACAAATTGTTTGTATTGATCCCGCCGGTAGAATTTCACCATCGGACATCGCGACAAAACTCTAAATTCCATCCATACCACCTCGATGTCTGGAAATCCACAACAGCGCGATTTAGAAGACATTTTATTCCTCGCACAATCACTCTGTGGAATAAACTTCCGCTGGTGGTCTTTCCGAACCGATACGACTTGGGAACCTTCAAGAGAAGAGCCTATTCTTTCCTTAAGTGTCGGCAATGCGCCTGCATGCCTTCTGGTGTTGCAGATGTTCATGGGCGGCGGTGATCGCTTAACATCAGGTGAGCCTACTGCCCGTTTGGCCCTTTACATAAAAAAGATAATCTCTGTCACAGCAGAGGTTATGTCATTTTTGAAACTTGAATAGAAGCATGAAACTTTGAATGGTTTGTATTACAATTGTTATTCGCGCGATTATATATATATTATCTATGAGCCTTAATACCTGACAATAAAGGATGAAATAAATAAAAAAGACACAGGATATAACTAATGGAGAGAGAAGGGGCTGCAGTTGTGACTCATTTTCAAATACTCGACCGTTCAGTGAGCCTTTTCCAAAATGTTTCGCGAGCATTAGAAAATTGTCTTACTCAAGTACGCTGCATCATTTATTTTATAAATTAATAAAAACCGAAAATAAAAAATATATTAAATAACGTAGTTAAAGACTTATAATATTTAATGTATAAATAGTTTTAAGTTGACTTGAATACGCTTTTCCCAGATGAATACATATATTTCGAGAGTCTTCTCATAAATATATTTATTTTTATGTTATGATATTGTTATATTTTTTATGTTTATTTCCACCATTTATTTATATGTATACATTCATATTATTAGTATTTATTCATTATATATTTATATATTAGTATTTATTTATCGTTAACATTTCATGTATTATTGTTATTTATATATTTTTTTTTTACTATATGTTTATACTTTTTTTTTTGTGCACGCCTACCCATACTCTTTCTTCCAGGTCCAGAGTTGGCTGGTAGAGAATGCTTTTAGCAGTAAGCCCGCCTTTTGTGCAATAAAGTATAAATAAATAAATAATAAATAAATATAATAAAACATTGCGACAGTAATTTGCTTTTAAGATATATATACTTTACCGTGTAAGATATATAGTTAGTTATCACTTTGTAAATATATTTCACAGTTTATTTGCGTTTTATTTAATCAACACGGTTTCGTTTACTCAGGAACTAATGGAGAAAATGGTGCCGTCCACATAAATGTATCCAATTTATATTTCATTTTTATTGAATTTTTTATACGACCTACGTCATTTTCTCACCAGCGGCCTACGGAATTGAATCATTAATTAAAAATTATCACATAATGCGTATTTCGTCTACACAATTAAAAATATATTCAAAATTAATTTGATTTAAAAATTAATTTTTATAATTATTAAAATCACCTTAACCTTAAACATTAATTAAGTGAAATATTGACGACGTTGTGGCGCAGCGGTAGCGAACCTGCCTTAAACGCCACAGGTCGCGGGTTCGATTCCCGCTCGGAGCATAATATGTTTGTATTGACCATGCAAGCATATTTTCAGGTCTGGGTGTATTTGTCCTTGTCATTGTGAATGTTTCGGACCCCGACCCCAGGATATTACTATCCTAATGGGGGCCGTTGAGTGTGCAGCGTTTATTTATTATTTATTTATATACTTACGTAATTCACTAGTATAAGTCCGGGCGACTCATATATTTGTTTGTTTTTATATTTATAAGTAAAACTAATATTTTACAAAAAAAAATATTCTTTTTAATATTAATCTTAGAATTACTAAAATATACTAAATGAGAAAAAAGATTGAGATCAACCTACAAATTAACAAAATTCTAATTATAAGTCTCACAAATATATCTTTTTAATTACCTATGTGAAACAAAAAAATCTTTTGTTGTACAAAATTAAAACTTTCTATTTTAAACGTAAACAAACTATATAATAAAATTAAAAACAAGCATACATTCGGTACAAAAATAAAATAGTACAGAATGGGTTTATTTTATAGTCTCTGAGTAAAATGTCTATGACGTACGGACGGACGGACATGACGAAATTATAAGGATTTCATTTTTGACATTCTTAGAGAATATTAGCAATGCGTTTCGAGGCATTACTAATATTTCTAATCGCCCAAAATAAGCTGTTGAGACATTAGCTCCCAACGTCATAAAAATTGTGTCTCCCCTCTAACTTTTATCTATGGGATTTAAAATTGTGGAAAAATTAGAGGTTGTAAAACATCAAAAGAACTTTCAACCCCACCATTTATTTTGAAGGAAATAGGTCTGCAAGTTTTAGAGATATATAAGCTTTTCCCATAATTTTGTTTTTGTTATTAATTTTAATAATTACTATGAAATTACCAACTTATTTTTGCTGTCGGTTAATACAGTAAACTCCTTCATCATCAAGCTGCGGAACTCTTTAGCTTCGACTGTGCGTGGTCTACAGTGCACTTGACACTTGACAACAAAAATATTGAGCATTGAAAATTAGGTTTGCTCAAACTTTTATTCATTCACTGCACAATCTTTCAATACCCCTAACTTTAAATACAGTGCAATCATCAGTATTACACAATATAATTCGAACGTCTCCAACTGCGTCCTCACATTACCGCCCTAAGCGCATTCTACTAACTGTATCACAGCAAGTGTGCAGAGGAATTATTCTCCCTTATACCTCCCTCCTCATTCCATATACTACAACAACGCGTGCCGGTCTCCGATGTCACCACTAACTTTGGCATCGATTTCGGCACACACACTACACACGTATTCTTACCTTCGCATAATCTAGTCTACTTCAAACGAGTCGTAAAGAGGTATCTTGCGGTTAAGCAGGCCGAGGGTGGCTAAAGCAGTTATCTTTCGCAACTGTATTATCCGCCTTTCCGTTTGGACTTTATTGCCACTTACCGTCAGGTAGAGTAAAGTCATTTGACTTGCATTTGAAAAAAAATTGAAGGTGTAAAATTGAAAGAAGGCCCGAAGCCCCGTTACTACAATTATAATTACTTCAGAAAATTCCACCACATTACGTTTTACGAATTTAGCGTGATGTAAGTAATTATAGGAGGATAAGGTCAATTCATATAGACGAAACTATTTTTTTTATGTTACAAGTTTATAAGGCAAACAAGCATACGGCCCTCCTGACGGTAAGTGGTTGCCGTAGCCTATGAGCGCTTTCAGCACAGTGCCACTCACGCGTTGGTAACCTCGAGATATTAGTTCTTAAATCTCTTCTGCCCAGTAATTTCACTAGCATACAGTGCCCTTCAAACCGGAACACAGTAATTTATTTATATATTTATTTATTTATTTATGTAATGTATGTAATGTCTAAACACTAGTATTTGGTGGTAGAATATTTGACACTGTGGTGGTACCTACCTAGCCGGCCTTTTGCAACACAAGACCTACCACCATATTTATATTTGAATTATATTAAACTTTTTATACACATTACCTATTTTACATCAATCTATTATTACCGGCCTCTAACCTTTGTTATAAATTTATCACGTTTTCCACTGTGAATACATTATAAACGGCTTTTGGCTTTATGTGAACGGTTAGTTTTTTTTTTTATTAATATACAAAAATTAACCAGATGATTCAAGAATTTTATTACAAATAATAATTATTGCTCTAAAGTAATTTTTAACTATTTTTTTTAAAGAATACTAGCAATGCTTTTTCAAGGCAATACTAATATTCCTTTTGCTTCAAAATAAGCTTGAAGTTTGCGCTAGGAGTGACAAAATAATAGCCAAAGGGGATCAGGATCGAACAGTCTGTCCAGTGTAGTCATCCTTCTATGCAATATATCTGATAAAATACTTTTGTTTTCTACCTTGATGAAAAGTTCTCTTTTAGTCCCTGGTAACATGGACATAGTGCCCGAATCTCTCCCGGCAAGATGACACTAATTAACTCACTTTACCTCCCGGTAACCTAGTAACCGTATGCTTATCCCTCGTACCAGGGACTAAAAGCGAACTTTAAATCGCAGGGAAAAAATCATATACGCACCTCGGGAGTAATGTAAGACATTCTCACCACGGGTGAGAATGTCCTAGGTCCGTAATTTACTACTTATTTTGTAAACAATGAAAAAAATCAGGGTTTTGCATAATTTGGAGCTTTTTATGCAATAAAAAATAACGCTTTGGGCATATATTATTGTGTGGGCAGTTTGAGACCGTCAAGATAGATCAAATTAATGTACTACGAAATTGTATGTTTAATAAAAATCGATAAAAAGACCGCGGTGATATATATTTATCTCTAAATGATAGCCCACAGTAACCATTTACACAACAGTAACAATATTATTCCTTGTCCAATGCCCGCGCTTCGCCCTATGCCAATGTATAATTCGTAGTGATAAGGGTAGCTAGTCAAGAAATAATTTTATATACAGACACCTGAAAAAATAATTATCCAATTTGGTGAAGTTATGCGAATACATAAATTATTTTTTATTTATATAGATAAAAATCTTATTTTTTAGACTGAACGAAGTTTTGGATGATGACGATAGAGATGTTACAAATACTAAATGTTAAAAATACTAGGAATAGTAAAATTTAAGCATTTCAAAGTGTGTAATTATAAATACTAATGAGGTAATGACGATACAAAACTGAATGGTATTTTTGATGACGCTGTGCCGCAGCGGTAGCGGACCTGCCTTTAGCGGCATGTTTTCCGATCTGGGTGTGTTTGTCCTTGACATTGTGAATTTTTACACAGGATATAACTATCCTAATGGGAGCCGCTGAGTGTGTAGCGTTTATTTAATAGTTCCGCAGATCTATGTTGGAGATTTGACCGATGACGACGATAATTAAAAATTTTATAGAATAAATAATAATCTAACTATCTAATACCTTTAAACGAGGAATTCTTATATATATATATATATATATATATATATATATATATATATAATTGGGATCTCAGAAACGGCTGCACCGATTATCTTGAAATTTAGTATGCATGGGTTTTCGGGGACGATAAATCGATCTAGCTAGGATTTATTTTTAGAAAATGTGGCTTTGTCTGTGTTTTCAGGCCGTTGTCGACACGCCATCTATTATCAACAAAAAACTCGTCGCTATGGCAACAAGTATTTATCGAACGACAAACATTTCTACAATGACAGTTGACGTTTTCTTTAATTTTTATGTCACTGACTGACAGCGATGCGTCCATTAGAATTTAAAAAAATACTCAACAAACCCAATTTTTGCGGATATAACTTGTTGTCGAAATCATTATTTTATTATACAGGTAAGGTTTCAATCGAGTCTACCGTACCCTTCACGACTTTCGATTTACCAAAAAAAAACCGAGCATAGCTCGGTCAACCAGGTACTATAGATAAACGCTGCACACTCAACGGCCTCTATTAGGATAGTATTATACGAGATAAATTTGCTTTAAAATGTTTAGTTGCTGCTATTAATTACTTTATTCATGTTTAGGTAAAGCGTACGCTCTTATGTTTTTGAAGACAACATTAGCGCATTTATTTCGAAACCACAATGTCAAAGGCGATCACACGAAACTAGAACTAAAATTTGACATCATATTTCTATTCAAAAGAGAGATAATAAAAATGTTATTTAAATTAATAATTCAATTTATATTTAAATTAAATTATATTATTAAAACTATCGTGAGACATTATTAACTTAATGTAAAAATCTAAACGGCTCACACTCACGTATAATCGGTGTAAGTACCGACTAGTTTCGGACTCATCGGAGGTCCTTCTTCAGGGTGAGTGGGTAACGTTCGCGGTCGCGACCCGTCTCGCACTGCGCGCTTGTGCTCGCATCGCGCGGCTGGACAGGGCGGCGGGCGGGGGATGCGCCGGCGATGGTGGTGAAGCCGGAGAGAACGATGCACTAGTGTCACAATTGGAGTTCACGGGCGCACAGAATGTACTCACAACATCCAATACACACTCATCAACACTTCCGATACTCTTCGGCGTCGCGTTAAGTAGCACCGGTTTCCAAGTGGGTGGCAGGGCCCACCCCTTGTCTCTATTAAAATTAGAACGACGGTCGATTTCTATTGCCTCACGAAATTTGCGCGATACGAAATTCTTTTCGCGGGCCAGTACTTTGACCTTATCGAACCTAATATAATGAGAGGTGCCGGAGTAGACGGCATGCTCTGCCACCGCCGAGGTGTTAACTTGCATCTTGCGAATGCTGCGGATATGTTCAGTGAGCCTGGTAGTGATACTGCGTCCCGTTTCTCCAATGTAGCTTTTGCCGCAATCGCACGGAATTTCATAGACGCCAGGGCCCTCCAGAGGTTCCAGATCCTTCGGTGATCGTAAAAGTCGTGCAATCTGTGTCATGGGGCGGAAAATTGTCCTGATGCTATATCTGCGGCGTAACAGGTGTCCAATCTTATCCGTTACCCCTCGCATGTAAGGTAAATAGGCTGGAACTCGCTCTACGATATGAGGCCGTTGTCTGATGGTCGTGTTTGCTAGACGGTAGCTCTGTCGCCAGTTGTAGCCGTTGCCCTCCAACACCTGCCGCACATGTGTCAATTCCGACTCTAGGAATTGAGGATCGCATAGACGTAGTGCACGGTTGATGAGAGTGCGAGGCACTGCAGACAATTGCGACGGGTGGTGATGGGAATCCGCTCTAAGGTAACGATCAGTATGTGTCGGTTTTCTGAATACTGTATGTACCAAGCTTCCACTAGGTTCCCGCTTCACAAGTACATCCAAAAATGGGAGAGTTCCGTCTTTTTCCTCCTCTGTAGTAAATCTTATTTTTGGATGTCTTTCATTTAGATGGTCTAATAATTGTCCTACACCTTGCTTCGAGACTATAGCAAACACGTCGTCTACGTATCTCCACCAGTATCTTGGTTTTGATGGCGCACTTTTCAACGCTTCCTGCTCGAAATGCTCCATAAATATGTTGGCCACAACTGGTGCTATTGGTGAGCCCATTGCCACTCCATCCATTTGCAGGTAAAGTCCCTCGCCAGAGGAAGTATCCACTGGTAAGGCAAAACTCTATCAATCCCATATACTCAGTAGGTAAGTTGTTTACAATAAGCTGTTGTTTTATTATATCAATAGTTTCCGTTACTGGTATATTAGTGAATAGGGATGACACGTCAAAGCTGACCATTACCTCATTATTTTGGATTTTGACGTTCTGCAATAGATGGGTGAAATGTGTTGAATCTCTTACAAAGCTCGTTGTTTTTCCCGTCACCGTCTGCAGGATACTTGCTAAATGACGTGAACTTTTGTAAGTGGGAGAGTTGATTTGACTCACAATGGGACGTAAAGGCCAGTTTGGTTTGTGTATTTTAGGCAGTCCATATATTTTATTTTTAACACGACCATCAGACAACGGCCTCATATCGTAGAGCGAGTTCCAGCCTATTTACCTTACATGCGAGGGGTAACGGATAAGATTGGACACCTGTTACGCCGCAGATATAGCATCAGGACAATTTTCCGCCCCATGACACAGATTGCACGACTTTTACGATCACCGAAGGATCTGGAACCTCTGGAGGGCCCTGGCGTCTATGAAATTCCGTGCGATTGCGGCAAAAGCTACATTGGAGAAACGGGACGCAGTATCACTACCAGGCTCACTGAACATATCCGCAGCATTCGCAAGATGCAAGTTAACACCTCGGCGGTGGCAGAGCATGCCGTCTACTCCGGCACCTCTCATTATATTAGGTTCGATAAGGTCAAAGTACTGGCCCGCGAAAAGAATTTCGTATCGCGCAAATTTCGTGAGGCAATAGAAATCGACCGTCGTTCTAATTTTAATAGAGACAAGGGGTGGGCCCTGCCACCCACTTGGAAACCGGTGCTACTTAACGCGACGCCGAAGAGTATCGGAAGTGTTGATGAGTGTGTATTGGATGTTGTGAGTACATTCTGTGCGCCCGTGAACTCCAATTGTGACACTAGTGCATCGTTCTCTCCGGCTTCACCACCATCGCCGGCGCATACCCCGCCCGCCGCCCTGTCCAGCCGCGCGATGCGAGCACAAGCGCGCAGTGCGAGACGGGTCGCGACCGCGAACGTTACCCACTCACCCTGAAGAAGGACCTCCGATGAGTCCGAAACTAGTCGGTACTTACACCGATTATACGTGAGTGTGAGCCGTTTAGATTTTTACATTAAGTTAAATTAAATTAATATTTTCCATATTTAATAAAACTTTCTGTTAGCGACACGGATAAATATTTTTTACCTCGAAAGTTCTCTCTTCAAGAATTGTTCTCATTGACATACATACAGGGTACGTGCAAAAATATAGACAGTTCTTGGCAGTCAGATCCAAAAAGACATAGTCTAGATCTCCAAGACCCCATATCATATTTACTGGTGTAATGATAATTCACCACTTTAATAATGGTCCTAGATAAGTCAGTAAAAATTTTATAAACAGGATACTTTTATAAATGCTGAAAATTTAATTGACTCAATGGCTGACTAGAACTAGAGCCACAGGAGCAATAAGGTTACTAAGACCTCAACGATTCCCTTGAAACTTTTATCTAGAACTTTATTCACACAAACTCTAAAAATTTCTGCTATTCTTGTATCCATTTAAAAAGATTTACGATCAGGATTGAAATGTGAATGCAATTCCTTCAAAGTTCAAATGTGTTTGAAATATTTTCTGATAATAAAATTCTACTGCGGAGGGTATACAAGATATGAAATGTCCCTCCAACACAATGAGAACCCTCCGACCAGACGGCATACGGTAACTGCTAGTATCTCTAGATTATAATTATTTCAAAAACTTTGATACGGTTACGGGCTGGGATACGGTGATTTGGAAACAAACACCTGATGGCTCTAAGTAAGACTTTATTGAGGTCTAGATTACACACAGAATTTTACAAATCACAGGTCCAAAACGCAAGTCAATCACAGTCCAAAAGAATAGCCGACGTCACTAATTATCGCACTTATTCACTGGTATCACTTGTAGTTTCTTCGCTTGTTGTTGTCGTTCCAAAAAATAATAATAAAACAAAATTTTATAAGCATTCCTTCACAGTGCATGCTGTAAAATTATGGAACGCACTTCCGCTGACTATACGACAGTCCAAGTCCTTGGAGATATTCAAAAAATCCGTTAAAATGCATTATCTCCTGGACTAATTAGACGACTGATGACAATTCGATCTCTGATAAATGACTTTTATATTTATTAGTTTATATTAAATATATATTAGTTTATTATTAAATACTTATATTATTTATAGTGTGTATTTTGTTTAAGTAATAGAATGTAGTTATTTGCATGTATGTTTATTTTATATCAACACCGCCCACCATTTCATGCGATCTCCTATTCCTAAGGCTGTCTGGCAGAGATCGCTTCTAAGCGATAAGACCGCCTTTTGTGCAAATTTAAATTTGTTCATGTGTGTTGTATTTTTCTTTTTAAAATTTTGGTGTACAATAAAGTGTTAAATAAATAAATAAATAAATAAAATTGGAGTGTCTGTTTGTAATATTGAAATAACCTTTTTTTTTACTACATGTATATGAATATATATACGGTATATACACCAAAATAACATTTTTTACAATTTTTGTCTCCCTGTCTGTTTGTTCCGGCTAATCTCTGAAATGACTGGACCTATTTTGACGGGACTTTTATTGGCAGGTAGCTGGTGTAATAAGGAGTAACTTAGACAGACTACTTTTATTTTAGAAAATTAGGGTTCCGTGCAATAAAGAAAAAATGGTACATCACGAGATCAGAGCCGCGGGCGCAGCTAGTATTAAATATATTCAAAAAAACTTTTTTTATTGGTGGTAGGTACCGCAGTGTCAGTAATTCTACCGTAAAACAGTATACTGTGTTTAGGTTTGAAGGACACAATGACTATTGAAATTACTGGGTAAAGGAGATTTGAGAACCAATATTAATTCAATTCTTAGGTTAATGTCTTTCAGTTGTGCCAATTGAGCACAAATTACTTCGCCAATTTCACATAGAAGGGAACCAATATCTCGATGTTGGCAACGCGTGAGTGACACGTACAAATGTACCACACATTGCAAGCGTTGCAAGCGCTCATAGGCTACGATTATCGCTTACCATCAGGTGGGTCGTATGCTTGCTTGCCGAATCAGTCACGAAAACAAAAAAAAATTACGTATCTATTTAAAAATAGCATTTTAAAATTTATAAAAATGTGATGTAAATAAAACCTTACGAAGCGCCAAGTCATTGATTCTCAAATTTCTATTTTGACGAGTTCAGTGAATTGTAAAGTGGATAAAAGACCCTCTAGATCGATTTGACACAATGAATGTAAATTGAAATGTAGATAGATAAAAATGTCTATATAAATATAGAATAATAACTATACAAAGGACGTAAAGAAATAAATTACTCTATTTTTAAAACCACAACTGTACAAACGACACCTAGAAAATATATAACAAACATACAACAATATTATTGAATTCTTTGAAGTAAAATCATTTCTAAGAAGTTTCTTACGTCATAAAAAAATATATATAAATTTTTGTTACTAATAAAAGTTTATATTTACTTATAATAAGAAAGTCGTTGAAGTAGGCATAGCTAGGTCATCAATAACCCACTCCACGGGGAAGTTAAGAAATGAGGGAAAACTCTCGCGTCTCATAAATCAGAAAGTTAGGAGCGGCTTGAGTTTGGGATCGACGTCAAAATAAGTATTTTTAGTGTTCACTGTGATTTGAATAAATAATTATCACTTACGCGCGACACAACTCACGTTATGTAGTTTTTTAATAACCCTACCATTTATCCGGGATAAAAAGTATCCTATCCAGGTAATAAGCTATGTATGTACCAAATTTGATCAAGATCTCTCCAGTAGTTTTTACATGAAAGTGAAACAGCTATCCATCCATTTATAATGTCTCACAGAACTGAGCTGGCTTTACATGCTCCATTGTCTCGAGCGCTGCGCTTACTCAATGATTTGGTTCGCGGAAATCCGCAATTGGATGTGTTTCACACTTCACCACTTCAGCTCGTAACGCAGATTAAACTACCATTAGAAATGGTATTAGAAAGTAAGTAGTTTTTTTTTAAATATTAATATTTTTTAATTTTACTATTAAGTTAAGTAGTACACTAATATTTGATTGTATTTTATAGCCTAGGGAGATGATTTGGGTAACTGTGAAATCTCCCTTGGTATGTCTCTGAGTAAATAAATAAATAAATAATATTAGTTGGATTTGAAATACTTGTAAGACTATTGCTATAGAGGATAGATATAGCAGAGACGATTCAATGATAAAATTTGGTTCTGGAATGAGATTCAGCAATATTAAGAGTCCCAAGAATTTTTATCAGAAAAATATTCCTCTAACGAATAATAGGTTTTATTGATAAAAAAGGTATTACTAGAGTGTGATTTCGGTTTTGATTTACAAGATATGTGTAGTAGTAGAGCCATGTTCCTCCCAGCACAAATAGGCCGGCTCGACGGGGGAAGTAAATCCTCTCACAGAAAATGGGCGTAAATTAGAAGTATCAGTAGGTTCTGTTGCACTTCGTGCGATGAGTGAGAGCGCCGGACGCCCAAACTCCTATCCCCTCTGTTGCACAATTTTTAAGTCTTTAGCAGCTAATATCTCAACAACTACTGGCTTAATGAAAAAAGCCGAAATCAAACCTCCTTATCATTTTTAAAGACCTATACAAAATATTAGCTCCTAAACTCATAAAAATTGTGTCTCCTCTCCCATCTAACTTTTGAACTATGGGATTTAAAAATCTGAAGAAAATTGAGGTTGTAGAACTTCAATAGAAATTACAACCACATTTATTTTGAAGAAGACCAGTTAACAAATTTTAGAGATATATAAGTTTGTCCCATAACTTTGTTTTTCATATTACTTTTAATAATTACTATGAAATTACCAACTTATTTTTGCGGTCGATTTGAATTCATTATTATTTTTAAAGCCCTTAAGATTCTTTATCATGAAGCTGCGGAACCCTTTAGTTTCGACTGTACGTGGTCCACAAGGCACTTGAGTGGTAATTTTTTTTTTTTTTTTTATTATTCAATATATATTATATTATTCAATATATCACGTAGGATATAAAAAAGCGTATAGACTTCCTGATTGTCTTCACTGTAACAACAATGTAGGTACCGCTCTTATAATAATTTGGTCTTTATTACCATTAATTATGTTTTATTTATAATACTAAGAACTTAAAAACTCATTATTTTCATTAACAAAAAATAGGTATTTTGTTCACTCGTTTTTGTTTTTCAAAAATATATTTTTCTAAAGTTTTTTTCCCTATATATTTTAATGAGTTCTCTCTCGAAAATAAAAGGAATTCTAATTGAGTTTTTTACAGTACAAAAATACGTTTTCGATAATGTATTACAGGCATCGTAAGTAGGGCACATCGACACCGTTGTGGCGTTGTGGGTAGCGAGTCTGCCTTTAGTCTCGACGGTTGCGGGTTCGATTCCCGCTCGGGCAGATGTTTGTTAAAATTTCTGCCTCGGTCTGGGCGTTTGTCCGTGTGTGTCTCCCCACCGTGCCTCGGAGAGCACGTTAAGTTGTCGGTCCCGGTTATTATCAATAACATCTGATAATAATCGTTAACTCTTGATAAGTAAATTGCTCTTATCCAATGAGTTACTGGTTCGCCCTTAGGGTTGCGGAGGTCAGATGGCAATCGCTCCGTGTAAAAACTAGTAACCTGTCAAATCCGGATAAGAGTAATAAGCAGACCCTGGGTACATAAAAATACCGGGAATAATACTAGGATGAAGAAGAAGAAGGCATCGTAAGTAGGGCGTAGGCGGATGCAATTTTGAAGCACTTATAGAAAGTAAATTCGATTGTGTAATTATGGATGGATGGTTATATTTCACCTACAAAATGCGGATGGGAACATTACCGAAGGAAATTGAGATCGCAAACGAGGAAATTGCATTAAAAAAAAAAACAAGATTATAATATTTTTTGAAGTGAAATTTACCGTCACATTTACGGTTACACGGCACATATTTCCGTTAAGCGCCATCTTTTTCTTGTCCCTACCACGGTTTATTCGAAGAGTACTTTCTCCAACGGAATAGGGATAGCATGTAATAATTCTATTACAAATAATGAAATGCTGTAATAATCTTAGTAGTAATAAGGTAAATTAAAGTAATTGTATTATTTGTATTCATGTCTATGATAAACTTTTGTTAAACTTTATCTAATTTAACTTTATTTAACCAATTTTTTTAAAGTTGCATATAGTAGATCATTTTTCGAAAAATAAGTTAATAAAGAAGTTTCACTTCTTACGTGTGTACACTAGTACACGCACACATTTTTATTATAAGAATATTAGCAATGGTTTTTTCAATGCATTACTAATATTCCTATTGCCCTCCAAATAAGCTCGAAGCTTGCGCTAGGAGTGGGTACGACAATAGCCCAAGGGGTCAGGATCGAACCCTCGACTCTCGCGTTAATAGAGCGAAGTCGGCCCTTCAACCGTTGAGCTATTGAGGCTTGAAATATAGCTCTTAGTTACTAAAGTGTTGCAGGTGAATGTTTGTATGTTTGGATGCTTGTTACTCAATCCTGCGAAAACGGCTGAACGATTTTTATGAAACTTGTCACAGATAAACTGTTACTTGGAATAAATCGTAGAATTTTTTTTATCCCGGAAAATTTTTAAATTCTCGTGGAATTTATCCCTAACTAAAAACTAACTATACGATTTGAATATCGATAATCATTCTCTATTCTCAATATCATTACAAAACGTCATTCCCGGCGCCAAGCTGCGGGCAGATCATAGTAAAACATGTTTTTCTTTAATTTAAAAGTTTCCATCATCACCAGTTCACCGATATCCTTGTGCCCTAAGTTACGTCATCATCATCAAGTCAACTAAAGACACCTCGCATATTGAAGTCCCCCTACGGCCGTTTGGTAGAAAAGGAAAGGAAAATAGGTGCGCGAAGGTATAGATGAGGTTTTACCGGCGTAGGGACGTGACGACCCCATCGCCCGCTGTTGGGATAACCTCTGTCACAGCAGAGATTAGTCCACCAGTGCAATCAGTCACACTGGTGGTAGGTCTTTTGTTGCAAGAGGCCGGCTAAGTAGGTACCACCGCAGTGTTCAATATTCTGCCGCCAAATAGTAGTGTTTAGGCACTACTGTGTTCCGGTTTGAAGGGCACTGTACGCCAGTGAAATTACTGGGTGGACGAGATTTAAGAACTAATATCTCGAGGTTGGCAACGCGTGATTGGCACCTACTAATGGTGCTGCAAGCGCTCATAGGCTACGGCAACCACTTACCATCAGGTGGGCCGTATGCTTGTTTGCCAACGGCTAACATAAAAAAGGTCTTTTTTTTTTTTTTTATGTTACAAGTTGGCAAACAAGCATACGGCCCACCTGATGGTAAGTGGTTGCCGTAGCCTATGAACGCTTGCAGCACCATTAGTAGGTGCCGCTCACACGTTGCCAACCTCGAGATATTGGTTCTTAAATCTCGTCTGCCCTGTAATTTCACTAGCGTACAGTGCCCTTCAAACCGGAACACAGTAATGCCTAAGCACTACTATTTGGCGGCAGAATATTGGACACTGCGGTGGTACCTACCTAGCCGGCCTCTTGCAACAAAAGACCTACCACCAGTGTGACTGATTGCACTGGTGGAATAATCTCTGCTGTGACAGAGGTTATCCCAACAGCGGGCGATGGGGTCGTCACATCCCGACGCCGATAGTGGATAGGTCTACGGTGGAGCGAGCTTGCTCATGAGAATCCTATGTACTAGCACCTTGAACGTACAACGTGTGACAAGTCAGGCCTGTAAGTTAGCTATATAACCATTTCAACCTTGTAAGGGTGGAATTTTAGAAAATGTTAAAACACATTATTCTTTATTTTTTATTGTTTATCGAATACCACAGTTTCATGCTTCTACTTTCAAAAATGACAGATCTCCCATATAAACTTTCAACCATTTTACTCCTTTAAGGGTTCACAAAATGTTTATCTTTTGTAGTGACATCTACACGCAACACGACGTACCGCGAAAGAAAGACAAGATTGTCACAATCTCGCATCAAGCTACAGCGACACCTACATGACATACTACGTAACGATATTGACGAACAAGATCGTCTATCAGAGTTCTAAATCGCGCTATCAGAGTTTTCTACGCTTCTAATGTATATATACAACTTTCCAACGTAAGTCGTCGGGCTTCGGCCGCCAGGCCATATCACCGGTCTCGTGGATGGATCTTCGCATTGTATTGGATAGATCTTCGCATTGTGTTGGAGGGATTTCACATGGCGTACCCTCCACACTTTTTATAAGTCAGTCAGGTCTTCGCCTTTTATATCTATAGATTATTGATTTTAAATTCTAATCAGTATTCAATAGATATAAATGAACGAGATATTTCAACGAATGATGTAATCAAATAATTTTCGATTGAAGAGGGTCAGCTCACTGTCAGACTTGATCATTAACTAACGATATCTTCCGATGCAAACTTGCTGTCTGTCGAAATCATTTTGTAGAATTGTGTTATTTAATCGTGACATTTTCTTTAACTGATTCTATCCGTTTTTACATCAGCAGGATTTTAGCAAAGGTCGGCTTTAGCCATTGCGAGACTCCAGACTGGTAGATCTTTGCGAGGTCCTTATGGTTTTGATGGTCGTGCTTGGCTAGAAATGCAAAATATATATAAAAAAAAAATTTAGAATTTTAAGATTATTTGAAATTAATGCGACACTAAATCCACAAGTTTGTGGCGTCACAACCTTTGTGGGTCGGCAGTCGCACAGAAAATTTCTTTGAGTGCGCGAAGCCCTTTTAAGAGCGAGGACCCGGGTGGTTGCCCTGATTCGCCACTCCCAAAAGATGCAGCTTAGTATGTAATCACTTTTTTGAGGCTCCACAGCCATATTATTCTAAAGTTGAAAAAGAAAGGTTATCATCATTAAGCATCTTTTAGAGACCAAGTTGGTGCTAGTTAAAAATTAATACCAATTTGAAAGTAGGAAACACAATAGGACGAGTTCTACCTGCTTTTTGTTTGCAAGCCTTGTGCTGGCCAATGAAGTTTTGATCTGAAGTTTTTGAAGAGACTTTGTTTTGGATTATCATATTTTGTGTTGAATATTGTTAATGCGATGCTTAAGCCTTGTAGTCTTGAAGATATTGTATTAAAATTGTTATTTTTAGGGTTTCGAACCTCAAAAAGTAAAAAATGGAAATCTTATAAGATAAACCCTTCGTTTGGGTTCTGAGACACATGTGGTCCTAGCAAGTTGAAATGTATACCAAATACTAAGGTTAAAGTCCCTACTAAGTATATTAAAATCAAGGTCCTTATTCAACATTTTGATAATACATATAAGTACCAAAATTTACTTTAATTTTCAACTTTTTTTTTCATACATAGTTTACACCAATTAAGATAGACCTCTGAGTTGTATGGGCGCTCATCCAATTTATAGGACTAGCTTAATTTGCACCTAACTCAAATAAGATAAATAAATAAAATTGTGCTTTTGTGTGAAAGAAAATAAAAGAAAATATTTATTGTAGAAAATGTTACGGAACCCTTCGTGCACGAGTCCCACTCGCACTTGACTGATCTTTTAATCCCTTTACTAGATAACACAATAAATTGCACAGCACTGTAATTACTACGTTGGATTTCAATTCGTCCTTTTATATGCGGTAAGACAATAATTTTCTGTATATTGAAATATTGAAGTAACCATCAATGTGACGCTTCGTTAGGGTGACATCTTTTTCAAATATTGTCTTTCTAATCCAACGTATCACATAAGTTGTATACTTCGTCATGTGCCAACATATATATCTTTCAAAGTGTTGAAACTATAGATATTCTGTGTAATAGGTTTCTTATGTCATGACGGTTGGCGAACAAGCATACTCTGCCACCTAATGGTCCGCATAATGGTAAGCTGTCACTGTAACCTATAAATTTGCGATACTTTCAGTTTCAAATGCGCGTTGCCAACCCAAAAGGATAAGAGGAAAGGGATGTGAAGGGAAAAAAGGGAGATAACATAAGGGGTAGGACATTAGGCCTCAGGCACTCTCACTGATCGCACGAAACGCCACAGAACCTACCTGTTACTTTACGCGGAGAGTTTTTAACAATTCCCCGGTCCAGGCGGCCCATTCGTGCTCAGAGGAGCATGGCTCTACTACTACATTTTTATGTTACTAAGTTGGCAAGCAAGCATACGGTCCACCTGTTGGTAAGCGGTTGCAACACCATTATAAGGTGTTACTCACGCTTTGCCAACCTAGAGATATCGGATCTTAAATATCGTTTGCCCAGTAATTTCACTAGCCTACAGTGCCCTTAAAACGAAACATAGTAATGTCAAAGACACTACTGCTTTGCGGTATAATATTTGAGACTGCGGTGGTACGTACATAGTTGGCCTCTTGCAACAAAAGACCTACAACCAGTGTGACTGATAGCACTGGTGAAATAATCTCTGCTGTGACAGAGATTGTCCTCACAGCGGGCGATGGGGTCGTCACGTCCCGACACCGATAATACTATTATAATTATTATTAGCATTCTAATTATATTATGTTTCATCAGCCAATTTTCTTTTACGTGTTAAAAAATATTAAAATCTAAGTTTCTTATGTCTTAAGAAATTTTAAGTATAGAATTTGATATTTTTTAAAATAGAGACGCGTTGAATGAAACTTTTTCCAGGAAAACATTATAATGAAGTCTTTAAGAAATTCTTCTATAGTATCATCCACTCTGCTTTTTACTTTAGGAAGTAAAACTTGGTGAGGTGTTACTGGTGTTTTTTATTTCAGTAGATCCTTCGCTTTGTTTTAAAAATTTTTTTGCTCTTCTTTTTCGTATAAAAACATTTAATTATCTTTTAGTTTCTGGATTCTAGTTTCACTGGAATCTTTCATTAAATTGTTTTATTTTTTGTAATGATGTTTCTTAACGCGGCTTACGGGTAGTGCGATTTAGTAGACATCGTCACGTAACGAAATGCCGTATGCTGTGTATATATGCATGTATATCGAACCTACTACAAGTAAATGGGCACAGGAGCAAGAGAATGCGCTGCCGGGTGAGCAACTCTCTCTCTCTCTTCGTCCCTGTTTTTTTTTATCAAACGTAAAGAACTTCGTTCCTGACGGGCGTCTCCCGACCACACTTTTTTTTTTATAAAGATTGTTAGCAATGCTGTTCAAGGCTTTACTAATATTTCTCTTGCCGGTCCAAATAAGCTCGTAGCTTGCGCAAGGAGTGGGTGCAAAGCCGGTCACCCCACGTGGTGCACCCTGGGCAACGGCGTCGGTGAACTCGTTTAGTTTATAGATGGCGGCTGAGTACCGGCCCGGCGGTTGTGCGCGGGACGTTTAAAGTCAGACCGCGCCCCGGATGATTTTGCCACAAGGGTCCGTCCATATGTCAATTTTACTCGGAGACCATTGGCTCTATCTATACGAAATTTACTAAATAGGTGTATTCTATAAACCGCACAACATTCTGTAATGTAATCTTAAAATATATAAGAATTAAAGGTAGCAGTTCATATATGTAACTGAGGGTTGAAAAAAAATTTCAACATACGTTAACGTGTGAGATATCTTTTGAAAGGTCTTTCAAAATGTTGAGATATTAGTTACTAAAGTCATAAAAAAGTGTCCCCCCCACCCCTCTAACTTTTGAACTATGGGATTAAAATTCTCGAAAACTTTGAGCTTATAGGACATGAAATGAAATTTCGACGACATTTAGTTTGAAGAAGATAGGTCTTCAAATTTTAGAGATATATGAGCTGTTCCCATATCTTTGTTTTATGTATTACTTTTAATAATTACTATGAAATTACCAACTAATTTTTGCGGTCGATTTTAATTCGTTATTATTTTTAAAGGCCTTAAGATTCTTCATAGCCAAGCTGCGGAATCCTTTAATTTCAACTGTGCGTGGTCCACAACGCACTTGACTGGTAATTAATTTTCATTTTTTCAAATTTCTTCTTTTGTGGAAAAAACTATTACTAAGCCCTTTATCAACGCATCTAAGTATGTTTTTGATTTATCAATAAAAAAATACCGAACAAAGCTCATCCAAGTATGTTCATCCTGTAGTTTATTAGAACTAAGTTTATAACTAATTAACGGAAGGACGTAATAATATTTTCTTGTTAATTACCCGACGTCCATCTGTCATCAGCAGGAACATGATTGATAGCGGTCTTGAGACCTTTTTGTGCCGCATTACACAAATTGACTTTGAAGTTCAACTTGATTTAGTCCTTTTTTTATGTTGCAAGTTGGCAAACAAGCATACGGCCCACCTGATGGTAAGTGGTTGCCGTAGCCTATGAGCGCTTGCAGTACCATTAGTAGGTGCCACTCACGCGTTGCCAACCTCGAGATATTGCTAGCTACAGTGTTGCTAGCGTACCCTTCAAACCGGAACACAGTAATGCCTAAGCATTACTATTTGGCGGCAGAATATTTGATACTGCGGTGGTACCTACCTAGCCGGCCCCTTGCAACAAAGACCTACCACCAGTGTAACTGATTGCACTGGTGGAGTAATCTCTGCTATGAGAGGTTATCTCAACAGCGGGCGATGGGGTCGTCACATCCCGATGCCGGGAATATATATTTATAAGGTTTTTTCAATATACAAGCGGGCTAAGCAAATCTTGTCCTGCCCCGAAAAAAATCTGGGACTCGATTGCAGCGCACCCTAATTGAGTCCGATTGTGAACAGAAGTGACACCGATCAAAATTATTGAATTACTAATATGACTATTACAATTAGTGCTTGATGGTAGAAGTGTGAAGATTTTGGGTTGTATGTATTTTTAATGCCACATAATAAAAAATAAAAAATTTGGGGACCACCATTAGCACTTAGGGTTTGAAAAATAGATGTTGATCAATTCTCAGACCTACCCGATGTGCACACAAAATTTTATAAAAATCGATCGAGTCGTTTCGGAGGAGTTTGGTAATAAACACTCCGACACGAGAATTTTTATATTAAACTAGCGGGCCCGGCAGACGTTGTCCAAAAAAAAACTGGGAACCCGTAGCAATGCCTCCTACTGGGTTCGATTGTGAATTTAAACAATTCTCCAATGCACTGGAACTCACCCAAAAATTTTTATCAAAATCGGTCCAACCGTTTAGGTGGAGTTCAGTGACATACACACGTACAGTAGAATTCTATATATAAAGATTAAAACTCAAGCAAAATGATGCAAAAACAAGACTAACTACTGAGTACTAATGAGAGTTTTTTGTGTTCCGATCCGAGACTAATTTAACTTTCATCATTAAAGTTTATTCCGGCTTTGTTTGGTCGAAATTAACTTTCCCTTCACTAATGATGAAAGAAGACATTAACACATTGCTAGTCTGATTCACCAGAGATCTTCTTATCTAGTGGTTAGTGGCCACTGGCCAACCTAGTGTCAGAGTTGTTCAGATCGCCCGTGTGGGCCTCTGACTTTGCGACTATTGTGAAATTAATAACAGCCGCGACCGACTTCTTATGTGCCCTCCGAATCACGGTGACGCTCAGTTTAAATACCGCTATGATCACCCATCTAGATTAATTTAGTGGTTTCATGAAAAAAGGAGTCCAAAGAACAAGGTACAATCGATATTCTAATTTCACGCGGACGAAATTAAAAGCTGTAGCATTATATACAATTATAAGTTACCTAATGTAACACTACTTATCCTGGGGGCACGAGACCGGCGATTGCCGAGTGAGGGTGGCGACAAAATGGCAACTGTATATATATATATATAAGAATTATGTTATATAATAATAATCTTTGTATTACATAATGATTGTTAATTTTAGCCTCAAAAGCTCAAAGGTAGATAGGCCGACTCCGCTTCGTTAACGCGAAAGTCGCGGGTTCGATCCTGACCCACTTTAGGCTATTGGCGTTCCCACTCCTGCTCTTTGAGCTTATGTGGAAGGGCAATAGGAATATCTTAAAAAAGTGTTTCTAATATTCTTTAAAAAATAAAACAATTTACAACATTAATTACTGTAACTGTAGTAAAACAAAATTGTGATGTCAAATAAAAACGATAAGTGACGTGGTATCCACGAAAAAAATATCATTATCGCCCGCGTGAATAAAGTTTTTAGTATAAACTCTGAACCTGCCCACCCTAAAAAATAAGTTTTAAGCTTCTTGCTCTAAAAATGACGATACTTCCATATAACTTTTCATCCTCTCTTTCAACCCCTTACGATTTGCATTAAAAATTTCCCATGTCCTTTAAAACGCTAAACGCTACACACTCAACGGCCCCCATTAGGATAGTTATATCCTGTGTCGGGGTCCGGAAACATTCACAATGACAAGGACAAATACACCCAGACCGGAAAATACGCTTGCGTGGACAATACAAACATATTATGCTCCGAGCGGGAATCGAACCCGCGACCTGTGGCGTTTAAGGCAGGTTCGCTACCGCTGCGCCACAACGTCGTCATAATCGTCAAATCAAAATCGTCTTTCTCAGGCTCTAGACTATCTGTGTACCAAATTTCATTTAAATCGGTTCAGTAGTTTTGGCGTGAAAGCGCGACAGACAGACCGAGATAGAGTTACTTTCGCATTTATTATATTAGTAAGGATTATATGTGACCTTTTTTAGGCTTTCTGGTTTAATTTCGTCACAACACTACTCTAGCGCGACTAACCGACTTTCGTGACCGCGCGAGGTATCGCTGCCTTGTCGCATCCCGATTCGCCGTGCGGCCGCTTTCGCTAAGCCGTCGCCGGTCTCATGGCCCGCAGACAAACAAAACTGTATCTAGTCGTGACACGTAGTCACGCCCGGCTCGCATGTAACAGCGGCACGTGCGTCACGTTTCGCACTTATTGCAACATGCATAACGTGACTCAAACATTGTAACTGAAATGAAACTGGCCTGAAATGCACTCCTTATGTATCTACGAAATACTATTCATACTTGTTTTTCACGCGCTTTAATTTTGGTAAATAGAATAGGGTGCCATCGGTAACCTATTACTAAGCCTCCGTTGTCCGTCCGTCCGTTTATTTGAAAATTTTTAAAATGTTGAAATTTTCAACGAATATGTATTTCTGTTGCCGCTACAAAAACAAATACTTTTTTTCTTATATAGGAATTCGGTTCCGCTTGCGTGGTGTACTGATTTAGCTTTATAGCACGGAACCATAATACTTTATCTAAAATAAAAGCTTAAGTTACTTTTACGACGTTGTGGCGCAGCGGTAGCGAACATGCCTAAAACGCAACAGGTCGCGGGTTCGATACCCGCTCGGATCATAGTATGTTTGTGTTAAACATGGAAGCATATTTTCCGATCTGGGTGAATTTGTGTTACTCCTTATAATATCAGCTATCTGCCAGTGAAAGTCTCATTAAAATCTTTCCAGTTGTTTCAGAGATTAACCGGAACAAACAAACATGGAGATAGACAAACATTTTTTTTATAAAATCAGCTGCTAGTGAAATCTTAAAAATTTATATTTTTTAGGTAAGTACCGTATATAATTGACGACATTTTGGCGCAGAGGTAGTGAAACTGTCTTTGCGGTTGCGGGTACGATTCCCGCTCAAAGCAGATGTTTGTATTGACCATACAGACATGTTTTCCGCTCTGGGTGTATTTGCACTTATCGTTGTGTATGTCTCCGGACCCTCGAAACAGGATATAACAATCCTAATTTTGGTTTTGAATGAGATCCAGCAATATTAAGAGTCCCAAGCATTTTTATCAGAAAAATATTCCTCTAACGAATAATATGCTTTATTGATAAGTTTATTTTTTTTGGAGATTTGAAACTTGTTTATTGGCAGCTCCAATAAACAATCAGGAATTTTGTTAAAAATGCGAATACCCAGCCCCTTAAAAGAATTACTGACTACGCAGACAGTTAGGATTTTTGATTTTTTTTTTATGCTAAGAGTTGGCAAACAAGCATACGGCCCACCCGATGGTAAGTGGTTGCCGTAGCCTATGAGCGCTTGCAGCACCATTAGTAGGTGCCACTCACGCGTTGCCAACCTCGAGATATTGGTTCTCAAATCTCGTCTGCCCAGTAATTTCATTAGCGCACAGTGCCCTTCAAACCGGAACACAGTAATGCCTAAGCACTACTATTTGGTGGCAGAATATTTGACACTGCGGTGGTACCTACCTAGCCGGCCTCTTGCAACAAAAGACCTACCACCAGTGTGACTGACTGCACTGGTGGAATAATCTCTGCTGTGACAGAGGTTATCCCAACAGCGGGCGATGGGGTCGTCACATCCCGACGCCGGCCAGCGTTAAACCCAGCTATTCAAGACTGCTAAATCAACATCAATCAACAATCATTCTGCTAACCTCACGTTTCAATAAGACAAATAAGAAGAATAGATTACATGATAAATTGTTGAAACTGTAAAATGTTGTCCATAATTTGGTAACGTAAACGAAAATACAATGACGACCGTTGTGGCATGCTGGTATGAGCCTTTTAGGGTTCCGTAGCCAAATGGCAAAAACGGAACCCTTATAGTTTCGTCATGCCCGTCTGTCCGTCCGTATGTCACAGTCATTTTACTCGGAGACCAGGCTCTATCAATACGAAATTCACTAAATAGGTGTATTATATGAACCGCACAACGATTTTGTAATGGAATCTTAAAATATATAAAAAAATAAGGGTAGCAGGCTATACATTTAATTAAGTGTAAAAAATCAACGTATGTGAACGTGTGATATATATCTTTGGATAGGTCTTTTAAAATGATAAGGAGATTTGATTTTGACTTTTTTCAGTAAGTCAGTAGTTGTTGAGATATTAGCTCCTACCGTCATAAAAATTGTGTAACCCCCTCTAACTTTAGGAATTTAAAATTCTGGAAGAATTTGAACTTGTAGGACATGAAATGAAATTTCAACCACATTTGGTTTAAAGAAGATAGGTCTACAAATTTTAGAGATATATAAGCTGTTCCCCTTTCTTTGATTTTCATATTACTTTCAATAATTACTATGAAATTACCAACTTATTTTGTGGTCAATTTTAAGTCGTAATTATTTTAAAATCCCTTAAAATCCTTCATAAACAAGCTGCGGAACCCTTTACTTTCAACTGTGCGTGGTCCACAACGCACTTGACTGGAAATGAAATGCATTTACGCACACCATTGCACGAAGTGTACTCGTCAAATACACTAGGCAGTGGTAGTTTGGGACTCGGCCGATAGTTAGTCTAGCGGCAATACCCACTGAAACCCTCACCGCCACCAAGACGCCCCGGTAGATAGGCCCCTCTATGTGGGCCACCGTCGTGGCCTCCTTCAGCGAGAATGCTGGTTGTGAGTCTGCTTTGAGCTTCGACGGTCGCGGACTCGGAGCTGATGCTTGCAAACTCTGTTTCGGTCTAGACGTTTGTCCTTATGTATCTCCCCACCGTGACTCGGAGAAAACGATAAGCTGTCGGAATTTGCTTATATCAAATGTGTTACTGGTTCACCCTTAGGTTTGCGGAGAGAGATGCAAATCGCTGTGTTAAAACTGGTGACCCATCAGATTGGGGTAAGAGTATAAGCAGACCCTGAGTAAATACCGGGATTAATGCTAGGAAGAAGAAGAAAGTTAAAAATAAGAAGTAATACAATATGCTTTCATCCAATTCAAACTCAAACTCAAAATATTCTTTATTCAAATAGGCTTTTAAGCACTTTTGAATCGTCAAATATACAGTCTGTTATGTCCGCCTAAGTGAAGCTACCGCCGATTCGGAAGGCATATTCTGCAGAGAAGAAACGGCAAGAAACTCTACAGTTACTCTTTTCAAACATAATCACATTACATTTGTCAAATGTACAATTAAGATATATATCCCGCATGAAACTCAACGTATATTAATTCCATGCCACATTATCTGCAATATATTCATTAACGGAATAATAAGCTTTATTTAGTTAACACCGCTTACTATAAGATTTAAATTTCAAAAGATTCAAAATTGTCTGCGGAATTTTATTATAGAAGCAAATGCCTTGCCCCAAAAAGGACATAGTGACTTCGTGAAGCCGAAAACTTGGTGTAACAAGTTTATCTTTTCTTCTTGTATTAAAGCAGTGTCTGTCACTGTTTGTGTCAAACAAATCAATATTTTTATGAATATAAAGGATATTGCTAAGGATATACTGCGAAGTAACCGTCAGTATACCTGCCTTATTAAACACATCCCGAAGAGAGTCTCTAGCTTGAATATTATAAATCGCCCGAACAGCTCTTTTTGAAGAATAAATACAGTCTCAATGTCTGCAACATTACCCCAAGGCCATAAGACATAATACTGTAAAAATAACTGAAGTAAACTAATCGAGCAGTATCGATATCACTTAATTGTCTAGCTTTCCTAACCGCGTAAGCAGCAGAGCTGAGTCTTCCTGTATGTGATGTTAAATGAGAGTTCCACTGAAGTTTTGAATCCAGTGTTATTCCTAAAAATACTGTATTATCAATAGTATTAAGATTTGTATAATTCCTACTTAAAATAAAATCTTGTTTCAATCATCAATGTAGCGTATAGTTTCATGACGGACCGAGCTATAGGTACACTAGTTAGAGAGCGATGAAGTATCGATGTAACAAAATTGAATTAATAGGGCAAACACCCAGAAATGAGACTTCGCGTTTTGATCAACGTTTATTTAAATGATAAATATATTAGTTTTATGCATGTTTAGTATAATAAATGCAAAAGTATCAAGAGTTATTTATTATTATTAGGTGTTACGATAACAACCGGGACCGAAAGCCTAACGTGTTGTACGAAACACGGTGGTGAAACCTACAAGAACAATCGTCAAGACCGAAACATATATTTATTACAAACATCAGCTCTGAGTGAGAGTCGAACCCGCGACCGCCGAGGCTTAAAGAACGTTCGCTACCAGAACGCCACAACAGTCGTCAAATAATCTTTGATTATCGAACTCCAATGAACTGTTGTTAAAACATAAAGCAGTGTACCTACGAAATATTGACCGACTCCAATGAAATCTTACCTACGAGTTAACAACAAACCAAGTAGTGTTACTGACTCGAATATACGCTTCGCTAGATTCACTTTGTCAAAGATTAATGTTGTATTAGTTAATCAAGCGATAATGAACTTTGAATTTTATGAAATAAATGTTATTTTGACTGCATGGCTTACTTCAGAGGGTTCATGTCAAGGGACCGTTCAGATAAGATTAGAATGTTTAGATATTGTGCGCACGCACGCTGAAGTAATGTTTGAAGCTATGTTTCTGACTTGTAAAGTGGCTTGTCTATAGGCGCGGTAGGCTATAAAGATTGCGTGTGTAACAGGGTTAAGGCATGAAAGTTCTGTCTTATTTGATGGTTGTTTTAAAAAGTATAACGGAACGTATCGTTTTTTATTAGTCTTTGACATTAATAAATTTACAATACCTCGTATTATTAAGCTTTTAAATGGGTGAAATGGAGAAATTGATATTTTTAAAGAATCTTTTTTTTTTTCTTTTAGAAAGAAACAAACAAAAATATGTTTTAATAATCTAAAACTCTAAATCTTAGATTGTTAGTATTTTTTTGACTTTTAAAGTTCTCATAGATGATATTGCACGTTCGCCTTAATACAGTTATACATTTAGATTCTAAATAATTATTGCAAATTGTTTTAACATTGTAATAACTGCTGGTGAACTTTTTAATTAATAAAAATAAATACAGCTCACCTGATGTTAAGCGATAACTGCCGTCCATGAAGATCTGCAACACCCGAGGGCATGCAGGTGCAGGTACATTGCCGACTTTTTTTAGGATACAACTGGTTATACGCTGGCTGACCTCGAAACGCGGCTGGCAAGCACTCACTTCACGAGTTTTTCACCAACGTAGCTAACTGGCGGACCTTATTTTAAGCCCTTCCACTAGCATAAAATTTACTACAATTTACTACCTTCAATTTATTATTAAAATATCACAATTGATAAGAAAGGAACACCTTATAGTTTTTCTTATAATAATTACTATTAATTTTTTCATGATGATAAGAATCTTTACCTCTAATAAATGTCACAGGACGCGCGACAGTACAGAAGTTTGTTCACTTCATTTAATTTCCATCTATAATATAATTTGTCACCATCTATTAAATATTATCTCTCAACCCATGCCACCCTAACCCTTGCCACCCTTTACCACCCCACCCCCAAGAAAACCAAACAACGCGAGATAACGCTTTCCCGTCAACGCTTTCCGATAATGTTTTTGCCATCTCACATTTCTACGCAAACCGCTACGATATGGAACTTCGTTCCAAAAATATATGTTCCTTAAAGCTTATCTTCCTTATTCCAATGATAATAATATTTCATTGAATATTATTGTGCTTATTGCTCTGTTACAAATTCCCGCTTATATCGTGTATAATACGTTTCAAATAAGAATAGGACTGAAAAATCCGCCATCTTGAACCGGAATGGTCTACAACTTCAGGTTTTTTAGTACAATGTGCAAAAAAGTCAACGAACGTAAGAAAATAATATTATAACGAACGTTCTCTTCTCCTTCCTAGCATTATTCCCGGTATTTTATTTTACCCAGGGTCTACTTATTTCTCTTATCCAGATTGGACAGGTTACTAGTTTTTACACGGAGTGATTGCCATCTGACCTCCACAACCCTAAAGGCGAACCAGTAACTCATTGGATAAGAGCAATTTACTTATCAAGAGTTAACGATTATTATCAGATGTTAGGTGATAACAACCGGGACCAACAGCTTAACGTGCTCTCCGAGACACGGTGGGGAGACCAACGGACAAACGCCCAGACCGAGGCAGACATTTTAACAAACATCTGCCAAACGCCATGACGGTGTCTTGAATGTATTTTAATAAATCATCATAGTATTATAATCATAGGACTAATTTAGGAAAATGTTCAATTTTTTATAACAGCTACTCACAGCATTGGCAGAAAAGCATTGATATTATTTAATTTAAAAATAGTCGATGTTTGTATTTGAGATTTTTGTAAATTGTCAAATTTTTATTTTATTTTGAATTTTATTAATATGTATCATTATTATTTTAATTAAATTATGCTATGAAATGATTTAAAATTCATTGATATTATAATTATAAATAAATAAAAAAATACTTCTCTGTTTATTTTAACATAATTATTATGTACGGTTTATTGTACTAACGCTACTTTTACTTTGTTGTTAGTATGAAGTTAGCCACGAGTCAAGTCCTATTCTCATTTGAAACGCACTATAAAGGCAGGTATTGAATCAGAATGAAATTGAATCAGTATCGCTGTAAATGGTGCTATTATGGGTGTAGTTTCCTTGTGTGAGTTTTGAACAGGAATATACTGTACAATGGTTCTAACTTTAACTATTGTTATGATTTTCGTTATTGAATTGAATTGAAAAATAATTATTGCACAATAAATTATTTTAGCCAGGTTTATTTTTAGTTTTAGGCGTTTTTATAATTAAATTATTAAAACTATCGTGAGGCATTTTTTAATTTAATTAAATTTTAACGCCTAAAACGACGTTTTAGGTGCAACGGTAGCGAACCTGCTTAAGCCCCACAGGTCACAGTTTCGGTTCCCGTTCTCCAAATGTTTGTATTGACCATACAGGCATGTAGTCCCCACTAAAACTCTAAGGTCCCATCTAGCGCCAAAGTGAGACGTCCCGGGGTCGCCGAAGCACACAACCGCGACGCCCCGGCGCTTGCCCCGAGGGGCCCACCGGTGGCGGCAACCTACTGCCGCCATACATACATATAAATACATACTAATACATAACTCCGCGCGCGAACGCGCCAGGCCTTTCGGCCTCTACCTTGGGCGGCACCATACTGCCGCCATACATACATACTAATACATACTATACATATATAAAATACTCCACGGCACTTTCGCGCCCCTCCGACTGGGACCAGAAGGCCCCGGCAAACCCAACCAAGGGAGCCCTGGGTCCTAGGGCTCTCCCCGCCGAGACTAACTTGTGTGTGTCTATCCTGTGTGTGTCTATCCTGTGTGTGTCTTTGTGTGTTAAGCACACACAAAGACACACACAGGATATAACTATCTTAATATCCGTTAAGTGTATAGCGTTTACTTAGGAACCGACTTATTTCAGACCAATCGGAGGTCCTTCATCAGGGTGATAGCGTGGGTTAGAGTGCGAGACGGATCGTGACCATGAATGTAACCCACCCAACAGTGAAGGAGTCGTTAAAAAAAAATCATTAAGTTTTTATAATTATTATTCATCGCTTGGTATCTGCTTGAAGATTTTCTCTACTATATTCTTTTAGAATTGAAGTTCTGGAGGCACAAGGTATTTCTGTAAATCTACTTCTTCTTCCCTCTCCTTTCTTCTTTCCCTTGTTATTTCATAATAGTGCATTGGTAATAGTGTAGATTGTTTGCGATAATAATAAATAAATAAACGCTACACACTCAACGGCCCCCATTAGGATAATTATATCCTGTGTCGGGGGTCCGGAAACATTCACAATGACAAGGACAAACACAACCAGACCGGAAAACATGCCTGTACGATCGCTAGTTGAAAAAAAACATTCTTTCTTTATCTGTCGTAATATTCTGTCACAGAAACTTAAATAGGTTCATAGAATTCTATAAGCCAAAGCCTATTTTAATTTACATAATATGTTAATTTAAGTAATACATTTGAAATAATATAATTTTCTTGATAATACATAACTTTGCACAACAGTTTCTTTATATCTTATTATTTTTTTCTGTTTTATGACGGTTGGCAAACAAACATACGGTCTGCCTGATGGTAAGCCGTCACCGCAACCTTTGAACGCTGGCGATACTTGAAGGATTAGGATACTCTGGCAATCTCACGAAACGCAACACTACTCTGTTACTGTTACGGACTCTTTCGAGTCCAACCTATTTTGATGTTTTTATATAATTAAAATTATAGAAAAAATATATGTCAGATTAAAAAAGAATATATCTTGCAATGTAATGTTTTACGAAAAAAAGGGATAAAATGCGGAACTGAATATTATTGCATTTTTTACATTGGTCCTTCGAGCCGGATAATAATAATACAGTCCACGAACATTTTTTTCACGATATCGGAAATAATTATTAAGAACTGAACCGAACCAATTATAACGATGTCGTCTAAAAAGAAAATTATTACGGAGTGAATCAAAAAAAATCGAACGTGATAAAACAGAACGAGGAAGTATATTGGGAAAACAATCTAATATGCACACATCACAGGCAAGTACAAAACATTCCATAGCTGCTATTACATTAGCCAAGAAACTAAAAAGATAGTGGAACTTGAAAAGTCGATCATAGAAAAAGAGTTAGAAGTAGAAATTGCAGAACTATCATTACATGAAGATGATAATTCAATTGTTAGCGAACAGGATATAGAAAATAAAGTAAAGGGTTGGCTGACTGAACAAAATAATTCAATTCAGTCACATGATGGTATTTTAAACCAATGGGAAACAGATTTAGCTTATAAAGTAGATGAACCTAATACGGATAAGTTTAGTAAAACTAAAAATCTTTCGAGTTTTGACAAAGATAAAAAGATGTCTGACATAAAGATTTTAGCAAATGAAATAAATAATCTACGACGATCTACTTTTGATAGCAAGGAACTTCAACCTTTTTTTGGTAATATTCATGAATGGTTATCATTTAAAGCTTCATATGAAGAAAGTAAATCAAATTTGTAAGATACGAGAACGATGCTTGGTTTCAGCTAACCTAGTTTTATCGCTTAGTCTACCGAACATTAAAAGATTTTCAAAATGGTTGAAACTAATAAAAAGTACGGCCTTCATTCTTCTATTCATTGAATGTTTGCGAAAAAAAGAGCATGGTTGTTAACAACGCGAACATTTGGATGCTGCTGAATTGCTTTGGATAAAACAAAGCCAAAGCGAGAGTTTTTCGTTTGAGATAGATACAATAAAATCCGGTTTGGAAATACCAAAGTCAAGTCGTTTATTTAAATTTAATTCATATATAGATAAGAATGGCTTGATAAGATTGAGAAGTAGAGCTAATACAATAACTGATATTGATGTATTTCTGAATGAACCAATAATTTTAGATGGAAGAAATGGATATACAAAGCTACTTGTACTACACTATCATGAAAAATATTTACATGGGAGTTGTGAAACAATTGTGAATGAATTAAGACAAAAATTTTGGATTGTACATTTGAGACCCACAGTGAAGACTATTGAACATTAATGTCAACGCTGCCGAATTCGTAAATCGAAACCACCAAAAATATTCCTTGGTGATTTACCTCTTTCGCGATTGGCATATCATCAACGTCCTTTTAGCCATTGTGGCTTAGATTATTTTGGACCCATGCTAGTCAGTATAGGAAGACGACATGAAAAACGTTACGGAGCATTATTTATGTGCTTAACCACGAGAGCTGTTCATATTGAATTAGCGGCTAGTCTTACGACGGATTCTACAATATTAGCACTGAGACGAATGATGGCACGGCGAGGTTGTCCTAAAGTTATATATTCCGATAATGGAACAAATTTTCATGGGGCTAAAACTGAACTAAAAAACGCCCTGAAAGAGCTTGATTGCGAAAAGTTTCAAAATATTTCGTTAAACTATGGTGTGCAAATGAAATGGAAATTTAACCCTCCAGCTGCAGCGCATATGGGTGGAAGCTGGGAACGTCTAATTCGTTGCTTTAAAAGAGCTCTAACATCAACACTGAACCAAACTGCGCCATCAGAAGAAACTTTGTTAACCCTTCTTACAGAGGCAGAACATATTATTAATTCACGCCCTTTAACTCACGTTTCAGTGAACTCAAATGATCAAGAAGCTTTAACACCGAATCATTTCATATTAGGAACTTCATCTGGTGCACCTCTACCTAGAAATTTTAATGATATCGACTTAATGGGTCGAAAACATTGGAGAAAATCTCAAAGACTAGCTGACATATTTAGGCAACGTTGGATAAAAGAATACGTACCATCTATTTTACCAAGACCCTCATCAGGCCAAAATACTCCAAATCTAAAACCAGGTGACTTTGTGGTAATTGGTGACTCTTGTATGCCTCGAAATATATGGCCAAAGGGAATTATTGACAAGGTATTTCCTGGACCAGACGGAAGAGTACGCGTTGTCGATGTAAAGACTTCATCGGGTTTATTAAGAAGACCAGCTAGGAAATTAATCTATATTCCTACAGAAGAAACTACTATTTTCTAATTGTCTTTGCTGGGGAAATATGTTACGGACTCTTTCGAGTCCAACCTATTTTGATGTTTTTATATAATTAAAATTATAGAAAAAATATATGTCAGATTAAAAAAGAATATATCTTGCAATGTAATATTTTACGAAAAAAAAGGGATAAAATGCGGAACTGAATATTATTGCATTTTTTACAGTTACGTTTCGCCGATTTTCTGTGAGAGGGTAGTGCTTGGCCGGTCAAGCCCGTCCATTTGTGCTGGGAGAAACTTGGCTCTACTATTTTTTTTTTATATTACAAGTTGGCAAACAAGCATACGGCCTACCTGATGGTACGTGGTTGCCGTAGCCTATGAGCGCTTGCAGCACTATTAGTAAGTGCTACTCACGCGTTGCCAACTTCGAGATATTGGTTCGACACTGCGATGGTACCTACCTAGCCGACCTCTTACAACAAAAGACCTACCACCAGTGTGACTGATTGCACTGGTGGAATAATCTTTGCTGTGACAGAGGTTATCCCATCAGCGGGCGATGAGGTCGTAACATCCCGACGCCGGGGAGAGACTTCTTCTACTATTTATTATTGTTTTATATATGTGTGGGTTATAAACTTTATGCGTTATAATAGTGTTAGATGTTAGATACAACTTTGTAGGTAGCTTATTAACTATCCTGATATTTTGTGGGTAGTTGATAATTATACTGATGTTTGAAAATTATAAAAGGGCTTTTAATCGTGTCATTGAGTTAGTTGGAATTGTGTTACGAAACAATAAACACATACTATGTTGTTCTGCCGTTTCTTTTAAAAACATAAGAAAATCGCTCGCTTCGTACAATAGAATGTGTGAATGTGAATGTGTAAGTGTTGTGTGTGTTGTTGTATATGATATAACCCAAAACGTTTAAAAATACATAACTTGCATGATTGAAAAATGGCTTTTTTAGAAGTTTTAAGCCTTAAAACCCTACAAATATTAAAGAAAAATATTCTTCAGCCATTTACCAACACTTCTGCATATATAACTCAGTTTTTTCAATTTTGTGGGGTGACATGGTATTGCTTATTTGCGTCCAATTATTAACAGGTATTGTATACTAGTTGTGCCTGTGGCTTCACGTGAAGTCGATATATTTATTGTTTAGCTAAACAAACAAACGAACAATGCTTTCGCTTTATTGTGTTGCTGTTACACCAACCAAGGGCGAACCAGTAACTCTCATTGGATAAGAGCAATTTACTTATCAAGAGTTAACTATTATTATCAGATGTTATGTGATAACAACCGGGACCGACAGCTTAGCGTGCTTTTCGAGGCACAGTGAGGATACCCACAGACAAACGCCCAGACCGAGACAGAAATTTAACAAACATCTGCCCGAGCTCGAATCGAACCCGCAACCGTCGAGACTAAAGGCAGACACGCGTAGTAGAAGAACTGTTCTGCGAGACTTGGAATTTTTTTACATTTTATGTTTTTGATGGGATATTTCTTTTTATATACAAGTGCTTAATATATGTGATGTTGATGTACCTTATTAATAAATAAATACCTCGGCTTCTATGTATCACATCGTGATCTTATATAGCCAATATATAGCCTTCCTCGAGAAATTTAATATCAAATAGAAAATTTTTAAAATCAAACAAATAAACTCAGCCTTACAAATATTTTTTGATTAAACAGGAATTAGCAATTTGTTTTTGTCGGAATCAGTATATTAAAACAGATTGTAGCAAATTAAATCTTGTCTTATTTTATAACGGAACCCGTAAATATAATGCTTTATTCATTTAATATTCTGACTAAAGAGATGGCGTATCCATGTACAATGTCTGAGTGCTCTCAACTACAAGTACTAATGAGATTAGACGCAGTCAAGTGGGTAGGTCTATTGGTGAACAGCCTTAAGGTTAAGTGTCAAAGTTCAAGAGGTTCAGGACAGTATTTTTTTTTTGTCATGACGGATGGAAAACAAGTACACGGTCCACTGATGGTAAGCAGTCACTACAACCTATAAACGCTTGCGATACTTTAACACATGTGTGTTATCAACCCAAGGAAAAGGAGGGATGAAAGGAAGGAAAGAGAGACGGTAGGAGATTAAGTCTCCGGCTCTCACTCCTCGCATGATACGTAATAACTCTCTTACTCTACGCCGATTATTCCCCGGCGGAACTGGCCTATTCGTGCTCGTCATGGCTCTACTATGACAAGATTATTACTTTTATTAAAAACGAGTAAACCCTTGACCTCAATCGTGCTCGATGGTATACATAAGCTCAATTAAATTATGGAACTCACTACCTTTGCGCATAAGACAATCTCAGTCTCTAAATGTTTTTAAAATTCGCTTAAAGGACTTATTTGACATATGCAGTGTAAGTAAAAGCTGTATCAATTGTGTCACACGCTTTATATACATTATTTATATTTAATATTTTGATTTTGTACATATATATTTATTTTATTATAGCTTTTATATAAGTAAATATTATTTTATATTAAATCTTTATGCACCTTCCTCTTTTCCTATACTTAGGTTTACTTACCCATATAAGGTTGCCTGGAAGAAATCGCTTATTAGCGTTAAGGTGGTGTAGCGATACCTTGTTGTACTCGATTGTATATGTCATTATATTTAAAACTTTCCTGTTGTGTGGTGCACAATAAAGTAATATAAATAACAAAAAAATAAATAAAATAAGGTCTACTGTGGAAAGAGTTTACCTTGAAGAGGTTAAGGTTCGCCGGATGAGCATTGACGATGATCGAAAGCGTATAGTGCGAATGTTTGTTAAACCGACCAGATATGGGTGGTACCCCGCAGTGTGATTTGTATCCCGGTTAATAATATCTGCTTTGTTTTGTTAAACGCTTAAACTGTTCTACTATAAAATAGAAAAAATTAGCAATCAAGTGCGTTGTGGACCACGCACAGTTGAAACTAAAGGGTTCCGCAGCTTGGTTATGAAGAATCTTAAGAGCTTTAAAAATAATAACGAATTAAAAGCGACCGCAAAAACGCAAAAATAAGTTGGTAATTTCATAGTAATTATTTAAAGTAATATGAAAAACAAAGTTATGGGAAAAACTTATATATCTTTTAAATTTGTAAACCTATCTTCTTCAAACCAAATGTGGCTGAAATTTCCTTTGATGTTCTACAACCTCAAATTTTTGTAGAATTTTAAATCCTATAGTTCAAAAGTTAGAGGGGGACACAATTTTTATGACTTTAGGAGGTTATATCTCAATAACTACTGAATTAATGAAAAAACCCAAAATGAAACCTCCTCATCATTTTGAAAGACCTATCCAAAGATATCTCACACGTTGTCATATGTTGAAATTTTTTTCTCCAATCAATCCTCAGTTACATGTATGGACTACCTTAATTCTGCTACCCTTAAATCTTATATATTTTAAAATTTTACATATCATACGGACGGACGGATGGGCGGACAGACGGACATGACGAAACTATAAGGGTTCCGCTTTTGCCATTTGGCTACGGAACCCTAAAACTAGCACATATAAATCTTTATTATTAACTAGCGGCCCGCTCCGGCGTCGCACGGGTATAAAATATATAGCCTATGCCATTCACTGTAAAAAATCGATCCAGTAGTTTTGATTTATTCATTATTGCCCGTGGCCCGCACGATTATTTACGACATTACATTGGAAACCTCAAAAATAACAGTATTTCTCCACTATTTAATCGATGTTTTTATACATATAAACCTTCCTCTTCAATCACTCTATCTATTAAAAGAAAACCGCATCAAAATCCGTTGCGTAGTTTTAAAGATTTAAGCATACAGGGATATAGGGACAGAGAAAGCGACTTAGTTTTATACTATGTAGTGATTCTCGTGTCAATGTTAGTTCCCACACTCCTCCGAAACGTCTGAGAATCGGCTACTATTTATTTTTCATACCCCTAATTGTTAAGGGTGGTCCACCCAAAAATTTTTTATGTTATTTTTTGAACAACATTTTTTATTTTTATATGATGTAGCATACCATCAACCCCTATTTTTTAGTAACCATATTAGTAAATTCATTTCACCTAAAATATCCTGAATGGCACACCTTTTTTAGGACACGCAATGTTGCTGTTGTTTTTGATATATGCGTAGTTTTATTATTGATTCTTTTTTTTCTTTTTTTGTTGTTTACGGTTACATTCTTTATTTTTTATTTGTTTTTCTTTTTTTTTTTTACTCTTAAATTTTTTCTGTTTTTTTAAACATTGTCCATGCTTTTAAATTGTTTTACATTTTATTATTAGTTAATTTTTTATTTTTATTGTTTTGTTTTTTGCGTGTCTAAAATAAAGTTTTCTTTCTTTCTTTCTTTATCAACAACTTTCACCGGTGTCACTTCTAGACTCGGGAAGAGTACGCTGCTATCTGGTCCCAGATTTTTTTTCGGGGCAAGATAACGTCTGCCGGGCCCCCTAGTAATTAATAATAATAATCTTTATTTAACTTAAGAACTATATAAAATTCTCGTGTTCCGGTCTTTGTTACTAAACTCCTCTGAAACGGCTCGACCGATTTTTATGTAATTTTGTGTACATATCGGGTAGGTATGAGAATCGGTCAACATTTACTTTTATCCCCCTAAGTGATAAGGATGGTCGGCACCACATTTTTTTTTTCATTTGTTGAACATAATTTTTATTTTTTTATGATTTGGCATTAAAAACACACAACCCTAAATTTTCACTCTTGTACCATTAACCCCCATTTTTTAATATCAATATTAGTAATTCAATAATTTTAACCAGTGTCACTTCTGTTCACAATTAGACTCAGTTACAGGCCTCTGCTATCGGGTCCCAGATTTTTTTCGGGGCAAGACAAAGTCGGCCGGGCCCGCATGTAATATAATAATTATAATGGTTCGCCAAAAAATGTAAAATTAACATCCAAGGAAAAATGTTGGGTTCTCGTGGGATCATCAGAAAACTAAACAACGCGAGTGGAGCCGCGGGTACAGCTAGTTAATCATAATCGCTTCAGTGGTTTAGGTGTGATAGCATAACAAACAAACTCACTTCGCATTTATCATATAACGAGCCTGCGGTGAGCCTGAAATTTCAGAAAATGTTATAAAACTTCTTAATCGTTCGCCAAAACAGAGTTTCATGCTTACACAAAATCCTTTTCACCAATGGATTTAATTCCGAAACATTGTTTCTTTGTGCTCGTTTACGTTTTAAAAACAACGTCTGAGAAAAAATCTAAAAAAATTTCAGGTTTAGTCTAGACGTTGATATGCAATGTATTGAATTCAGTGTTGAAACATGTGTCTAAATAAAATGTAATTTAAATCAAAAGCACTAAAGAGTATTGATATAACTTTGAAGCAAAATAATTGTTTACCCCGTTATGAATTTTAATAAAATTTCGTATTTTATTCACACACGTCTTTCATCAATTCTGTTAAAAAAAGGTGTATGGTAAATTTGAATAAGATTGAACCAAGGAATCGCGTTGTCTCATACAAACTTTGCCCCCCTTTTTCAACCCTTTAGAAGTAGAATTTCGAAAAATCCTTTCTTATTAAAGAACAAACCCTCCAAATTTCAGGTCTTTACGATTTAGGCTGTGCGTTGATCCGTCAGTCATTCAGCAAAAAATATATATAAAAGATAATAAGTTAGGATTATAACACTTCGTACTATTTAATATTGAATTAATAATTCATGAGAGAGGTCAACTTAAACTGGACCTAAACAAAATAAATTATATAAAGCTATCAATAAGGATTTTAGAACGACCGACACATATACCATTTTAGAACGACCTCTGCTGTCGAAAAAAAAATCTTATTACACTTTTTTCGGTCTAGCTTGCATCCGCTTAGAGTGTGTAAATTGTAACGTTCGATAAGGAACCTCTTTTTTTTTATGTCTTAGAGGGCAAACGGGCAGGAGGCTCACCTGATGTTAAGCCATCACCGCCGCCCATGAACATCTGCAACACCAGAAGGCATGCAGGCGCGTTGCCGACCTTTAAGGAAAGTATATGCTCTTCTCTTGAAGGTTCCCAAGTTGTATCGGTTCGGGAAGACCGCCGGCGGAAGTTGATTCCACAGAGTGGTTGTGCGAGAAAGAAAATGTCTTCTAAATCGCGCTGTTGTGGATTTCCAGACATCGAGGTGCTATGGATGGAATTTAGTTTTGTCGTGATATCCGATGGTGAAATTCTACCGGCGGGATTAATCCAAACAATTCCTCAGAACATTCCCCGTGATATATGCGATAGAAGATGCAGAGTGATCCGACATCTCTACGCAAAGCCAAAGGATCAAGGAAAGGGCTTGATCGTCGAAAATTCGAGCCGCTCTACGTTGGATGCGAACAATTGGAAGTAGCTGGTACCGGGGAGCTCCCGCCCAGAGGTGAGAGCAGTACTCTACGTGTGGTCGAATTTGCGCCTTGTAGAGCTTTAGGCGATGAGCCGACGTGAAGTAGTGCCTCGCCTTGCTGAGCACACCAAGCTTTTTAGAGGCCAATTTGACCTTTCCTTCCAATTGACCCCGGAACTGAACGACGCTCGAAATATCAACACCAAGTATTTCGATACTAGCTGTGGCAGCCAGAGGAGTGTTCTCAAAACAAAGAGATACGACAAATGGTGATTTTTTAGCGGTTAACGCGCAAACTTGTGTCTTCTTGGGGTTGAATTTCACTAAATTTAGTCGGCCCCAGTCCGAGACTTTGGTCAATGTAGTCTCGACTTCAGACACAAGTTTGTTTGTTGATATGCAGAAGAAACAAAGTAGGGGACAGTACGCAGCCTTGCGGGACACCAGCATTAATGGGTTTTAAGTCAGAGCATGCACCGTCGACAATGCTCTTGATGCTCCGATCTGCCAAAAAGCTGGTGACCCACTTGCATAATTTCTCGGGAAGCCCGGGTATAATTTCTCGGGTTTGACTTAATTTTATAGTAATAAGAACATTTTTTATCGTCCGAAGTTATTCATGAGCACCTCACAAAAATTTTGACGGATCAATGCAGTTGTCAATATTTTACTATAGTTATACAGTTCGAAGCTTTCTTGCTATATCATTATAGGGAATAAAATTGTATGAATATGTCATAAATATGTGATAGCGAATTATTCTAACATTGCATACTCGATTTTTCAATTGATTATGTTCTCAATACTTATTAAATTTTATCGTTTGATAGAAAAAAGGCAATAATTATACCAAAAATAAATACAAATAAAACTTAACTCCATAATTTTATAGATATAATGTAAATTACATTTTCTTGTAGAGTTTAATAGAGTTTTTCATCTTTTCATCTTTACGGAGCTCCGTTCACAGTGAAGACGATACTGACAACGATAAAATCGATTCCGAAACAGTTTTTATAAACGCATTAGACTTGCTGATCCATTACAATGTCAGAGGGGAACGGTCGGTAAGGCGTGTCCAGTTGTCCAGTTAAATGGTCTTAGGCAATAAGAAATATTTTGTATCTGTCAACTTTCACGTCACTTGCAGGCCACAGCTGAAAATAAGGACTGAATCACTTGTAGTTATGATGCACATGCGATGTTTGGCCTTTGGCTGTTTTGTCTGCCTTTTCTTTATTCTGTACTCTAATTTTTATTTTTATAATATGTAATTAGTAAATACATAACAAGCTTATGATTTAGTTATTAATTAGAATCTAATAATAGTAAATAAAAAATTAAATTATATTTCAAAATTAAAACAGGCTTGCTAAAAAATAAAATATCGCTGTTTTCATTTAAATAAACCATAAGAATAAATTAAAACGAAAAAAAAATCTTCGTGCCAACGTAACATTACATTCAATCTTTATTTTGTTGTATATTTGAATAAACAGCATATGAAATGATAATTTATTACTCAAAGGAAACGTTTATAATGCGTGTTTCTGGATAATAAACTCTTTTCGAAAGAAATGAACAATAGTATGAGCATTATGATATTAAGCAGTCACCGCAACTTTTTGTTTATTTATATCACAACATTGGCGTGTTCTGCAGCTAATATTTATATGAGGAAGAAGTTTTTATATATTTACTAGCTGACCCGGCAGGCTGGGACCCGATAGCAACAACCACTAACTGAGTCTAATTCTGAACAGAAGTGACACTAGTGGAACTTATCCTTCTCCTTCCTAGCATTATTCCCGGTACAAGTCCTTAAAATGCCGGCACACAATTCGACTTATAATAAAAAATCATATGTTGTCCAAGTCATTAAACTATGGAATTCGTTACCTATGGTCAGGCAATCTCCCACACTTAGGACATTTAAGAAAAGATTTTAAAAAATCTACTTAATCGGTTCTCTGTAATTTAGTGACATATTATAATAAATCTTCGTTACGTATATTTTATTTCATATTTTTATTTACTTATTATTGTTGTTAAAATTATTATTATTACAGTTTATAAGCACCACCTTCCACTTTTTTTATTTAAAATGTTGTTTCTTTGCTCATATAAGGTTGTCTGGAAGAGATCGCTAGCCAGCGATAAGACCGCCTTATTGTGCCTGCATTAGTTATGTAACATGCTTTCTTGTAAGTTCTCTGGTTATGTGGTGTACAATAATAGAATTATTATTATTACTATTATGTTGCGTATTCTAATAGTCTCAGGCGAGCCTGGATTTTTTTTTTAGTCCATATGGGCTAAGCCCAGTATGTACTAAGATTTGGGTGAGTTCGAAACTAAATCGGCTGATTAGCAACAGCAAACTGGTTATCTGTATCTAATTGTAGAAATTTTCTTACAATGCGGCATGTGTTGAGAATTGCTGCTTTCTGTAGTGTGATATATATGTACGGTGATAGATTTATTAGTTTTAGACTATTGAATAACTGCTTGGGGATAACACCAGTGGTAGAGATAACAATTGGAACTATTGTGACTGTGTTCATTTTCCAGACTTTCTTAATCTCTTCCTGTAACTCTGTATATTTTCTAATTTTTTCGACTATAGTTATTTGTAAATTATTTGTGTTAGGTACTGCTATATCTATTATATATGTGTGTTTTTTTACTTTATCTACTAACGTTATGTCTGGTCTATTGTTGTATATGGAGTGATCTGTCATTATTGTGCGGTTGTAATATATTTTAAATGATTGGTTCTCTATCACCGGTGGAGGAGTGTATTTATAATGTGGTGTATGAGGTTCCTTGGTAAGTTGATATTTTTAGAGAGCTTTTGGTGGATAATGTTAACTAGCTGGTTATGCCTGTGTGTGTAATCATTTTGTGTGAAAGTGCTACAACCTCCTGTTATGTGCTGGATAGTCTGGTTTAGATAAGCATTTTCTACAGAAATCGTTTTGGGTTGTAATATCTTTAAAATGTATCTTCTATAATTTTTTGTACTCATTCTTGGTCTTGGATTGCGATAATAAAACCTTCGGTTTCAGGTAAAAGTCCTCCCAAATCAAGCCACTTATTGGAAGCTTCTTTATTTATATGGGCTTGATTTAGTTCGTGTACATGTCTACCTTGTAATTCCTTTTCTCTCCTCCTCTCCACCTCTTGTGCTTTTCTTTGTTATGTTCAGTCCGGTCTATTGAATTTATGATATTATCGCTAAGGTTTAATGGTGTGTATAGTTTGTCAATTAAAACTATTGATTTGTGAAGGGGGCTAGTAGTTTTCTTGGCCATAAAGAATGACTTAAGTTTTGTTATTTGATTGTCGTGAAGATATGTGAGCTCGATTAAACCTCTTCCACCTTCCTTTCGGTTGGTGGTTGCCTAAGAATGGTTCTTGTTTTTATTTCAAGAGACTGCAATTCAGTTTTTGACCACTTTATAACACCAATGGAAAATGTTAGTACGGGTATTGCAAAAGTATTAATGGATTTAAACAAATTTTTACTAATTAGTTGCATTTTACATAACTTATTAATTCTATTGAAATATTAATATAATAAAAATAATAATAATATCTTTATTTTACATAGTCTTTACAACATTTTCACATGATTTTTAGTACAGCATAATTAGCTTAAACTGGGGTAATTTTATCTAAGGACCCCACACTAGGTAACCTGTGTCGTGGAGGCCGGAGAAGGATTTACAGTTTAGACACGGTTAAGCTATCAGTTTTGAGTTGCAGGGATATGTAATAAAGATTGAAATCAGTAATAATAATTTTTTAGTGATAAAATAAGTAAAACTTAAAATAAAATAAAAAATATTCTACTTTAGTTTGTTTTTTATGGTCACGTTATCTATAGAAGATCTATAGATAGCTTGATTATAGCCTAAGTATTTATAAAGATCATCATTATTCATGGCCAGTGTACTGTCTCTTTCATTTAATGTATAGTCTCCTGCTACCATCTTCCCCTTTCGATATTCAACTTTCGGCATTTGCCTAGTCCTAAATCCATTTGTATATCTTCGGAAAAATTGTGTGTAATATCAAGTAATTTATTTAAATTTAAGTTTTTATTAGAATATAATTTAAGATCGTCCATGTAAAGTAAGTGAGTTAGTTGGTATGATGTTTCTCTATTACATCACACATTATTACATTATCAAATACACAGTTAGTTAGTCATTTAACTCTCGTGATAATAGATTTAAGGTTAAACAAAACCACAATGGACTTAAGGAATCCCCTTGAAATATACCTCTTTTTAGAGATATATCACTAGTAGTTACAGTTGTTGAGTTTGTATATAAGTGTAGCGTGGTCCTCCAGGTTGTCATCACATGCTGTAGGAAGCCAATAATTTGAGGATTAATTTTATAGATTTTTAGTATTTCAATTAACCAAGAATGCGGTATACTGTCGAACCCCTTTTTGTAGTCTATATATGCAACAAACAAACTTTTTCTACTTTTTGTACGGATTTAAGAATAGTTGAGTCAATAATAGCTGCTCTTTACACCCCATATGAAACGGCCTGCAATCTTTCTGCTCTTCTGCTAATATGTTGTTTTGTTCTATGTGGTTAGTGATTCTGTTAGATATGCAAAATGTAATTATTTTGTATAGTGTTGATAAGCAAGTAATAGGTCGAGACTGTGAGGGATCCTGGTTTTGAAAATTTTTTGGTATCATATATGTAATATGCCTTTTGTTAGGAAATAATAAGTAAACGCTGCACAGTCAACGGCCCCCATTAGGATAGTAATATCCTGTGTCGGGGGTCCGGAAACATTCACAATGACAAGGACAAATACACCCAAACCGGAAAATATGCTTGCATGGTCAATACAAACATATTATGCTCTGAGCGGGAATCGAAATGTGGCATAATTTCTTCTCCTTTTAATATTTTGTTAATCTGTACGGCTAAAGTTCCATGAAGTGCGTGTTTCCAGCTAAGATTTGTTAATTATCGTTTTTAATTCTTCTTCCTCCTTCCTTCCTGTTAACTTCTTTATTTGTCCACGCAGCTTTCTTATTGTGTTATTTATTTTCAGACCATATCTTTTCCCAAAACGACTGCATGGACACTTTGGATGGTGATATGGTGTGCGTTTCTATGTATGTGCTACTTTCTTTTAGTTTTCGATAAAAAGATTTTTGTTTATTTGTGAATAGTCTATTGTTTATTTTTCTTTTTTCTGCCTTTAAATATATCTTGCTAATCTATGACTTTTTATTACCAGCTTTTGTTTAAGAGTATCGATATATTCTTCTATCTTTCTATTAGGATCTTCTTTTATATTTCTATATTCACCTTTTCAGGGGATCATTTCGCAAATGCGAGCTTTTGGCTAAGCAACTACGTGAGCTAGTTATTTATTCTAAAGAGAAAAATTTTCGCACAATGCGGCAGGTATTTAAAATTGTAGCTTTCTGTAATAGTGTGAATGTAAGGGGGTGTATGTCCAGTAATTTAAGGCTACTGTGCAATGATTTTGGTATAACACCTGTTGAAGAAATTACTATTGGGACAGTTTTTACAGATTCAACTCTCCATTGTTTTTTTATTTCTATAGCTAAGTCAGTGTATTTACTAATTTTTTCAGTATGCGTTGTCTGTAAGTTGCGTGTATTCGGGATGGCTATATCTATGAGATATACTTTCTTATTTTTCTTATGGTGAACCATGATGTCTGGTCTATTGTATGAAATTGTTTTGTCGGTAAGAATGGTTCTGTCCCAATATAACTTCATTTCTGAATTTCTGAATCTAATACGCTTTGAGAAGAGTATTTGCAGTAGGGAACTCTTTCACTGATGAATTTATATTTATAGGCTAAGTGTTGGTGAATAATTGAGGATACTTGATCATGCCGATGTTTGTAGTCCGTTTGCGCTAAAAATCTACAGGCTACAGTAATGTGCTGAATTGTTTCAGGACTACAATGATACCGGCGGTATAAATCAGACTTTACTCTTTGATCTTTAATAATATGCTTGCAGTAATTTTTAGTGTCGATAACTTGATCCTGAATTGCTAAGATGAACCCTTCCGTTTCAGGAAATAATTCACCCCTGTTTAAGAAAGCATTTGACGCAACCTTATCAACATTGGTGTTTGTGAGATCAGCACGGTGCTTTTTGTCTCCAGGCGTTAATCTTATCTTCTACTGTTATTACTTTATGTTGGATTGACGAGGCTTTTAAATTTAAAGGTAAGTAAGTCTATTATCTGCTTTAACGATGGCTTCATGTAATTGGGATGAATTGGCACGGTTATGAAAATATTCTCTCAGGGTTGCAATTTGCTTATTATGTAGATTACGTATGTCTATAATACCTCGTCCTCCTTCAGTCCTCGGTAATGTCATACGCTGTGTACAAGCACGGGGATGGTGCTTCCGATATCGGGTCATACATACATTAATGATTCGTTGTAATCCCTGCAAATCATACTGAGACAAGCTGATCACTCCAAAAGAATTTTTTTTTTTAATAACGCCGGAGGGCAAATGACTCTACTCCACCTGATGGTAAGTGCTAGTAGAGTCCACACGCGAAGGTGGCTAATACGGTTGCAGAAGGTGAACAGGCGAACTGTACTAGCCATCCTCGCCCTGCCTACCCGCAAAGTGCCTCATCACGCCTCGTTTGAAGGACCCCAGGTTGTAAGAATGAGAGAACACGTGCGCCCGTAAAGAATTCCATTTTTTTGACGTGCGACAAAGAAAAGAGTTGGCAAACTTCTTTGTTCGCGATGGAATTGATGCCACAGTTAGTCGGTGACATCGGAGACCGGCACGCGTAGTTCTTGAATGGAAGGGGGAGGGAGGGATAAGGGAAAATAATTCATCGGAACACTCGCCCTGGTATAGTCTATAGAAACACTGAGGGCGGCAATCTCGCGACGAAGTTGTAGAGGTTCGAGGGTGTTAGAGACCTCCACATCACCAATAATTCGGACGGCGCGTCGCTGCAACCGATCCAGAGCATCAAGCAAGTACTTAGCGGAGCCATCCCAGAGGTGCGAGCAATATTCAACGCAAGACCGTACCTGCGTTACGTGAATACGTAAGGATGGGGATAGCAAATGTATTTATAGCTTTAATTGTGTTTCAGGAATTTAATTGAGTGTGAAGAATTTTATGTAATCGAGACAAATCAAATCAAATCAAATCAAAATTTGAATGTCACTTATATTACTGGCGTAGATTTTAATGTCATCCATATACATTAAATGATTGAGAGTGTAATGTGTATTTTCGTATTTTACCTTAAATCCTTTGTGACTATGGTTTAATCTATTCGAAGGTGGATTCAATGCGAGACAAAACCAAAGCGGACTCAGTGCATCCCCTTGGAAAATACCACGTTTTATGTTAATAGCTGCTGATTCTATTGCGCTATCATGTGAAAATAACTTTAATTTCGTATTCCATGTCTGCATTGTATTTTGGAGAAAATTAATTATGGTGGGATGAATTTTATAAATTTTGAGGACTTGGGTAGGCCAAGAGTGAGGCACCGAGTCATACGCCTCCTTATAATCAATGTACATGGTGTAAGTATTACATTTATTTTTAAATGCCTGTTTAGATAATACAGCATCGATTGTAAGTTGCTCTTTGCAACCCTGGCTTGATTTGCGACATCCTTTTTGTTCTTTTTTTTTTTTTTTTTATGTTAGAAGTTGGCAAACAAGCATGCGGCCCACCTGATGGTAAGTGGCTGCCGCAGCCTATGAGCGCTTGCAGCACCATTAGTAGGTGCCACTCACGCGTTGCCAACCTCGAGATATTAGTTCTTAAATCTCGTTCGCCCAGTAATTTCACTAGCGTACAATGCCCTTCAAACCGGAACACAGTAGTGCCTAAACACTACTATTTGGCGGCAGAATATTGGACACTGCGGTGGTACCTACCTAGCCGGCCCCTTGCAACAAGAGACCTACCACCAGTGTGACTGATTGCACTGGTGGAATAATCTCTGTTGTGACAGAGGTTATCCCAACAGCGGGCGATGGGGTCGTCACATCCCGACGCCTTAAAAAATTTTGTTCTTCTGCAATAATGTTATTTGTGTGTGAGTGTTGGCTTATTAATTCACATAAACAAGATGTTATAATTTTATAAATCGTTTGGAGACAAGTAATTGGCCGATATTTTGATGGATCTGACGTAAATGATAATTGTTTGGGTATCATATAGGTAATTCCTTCTGTAATATACTTTGGGAGTGACTGAGGATCTTGGAGGAACTTGTTTATGTGTTTTAATAGTATGTTATGAATATTCGTAAATTTTTTATACCAAAAGTTGTATAACTTATCGGATCCTGTGGCTTTCCAATTATATGTTTTAGCAATAACATATTTTAATACGTCTAAGTTAATTTTATCGAACTCCATTGTTGGTAAGGCTGATAATTCTTTTTGATATTCTAACATCCACTCTTTCTGTTCATGTTCTACGGCAGTTGCCCATATATTTGACCAAAATTGCTGTATACTATCTGCTGTGGGTGTGGGTGGATTACTTTGCGTAATGCAGACGCATTTTGTGTCAAGTTCCTGTAGAAACCTTTTTCATTGTTTTTAAAAAGTCGATTTTGAGCTTTTCTTAATGTCGTTTGTTTATATCGACGTAATCGGTTTGCTAAGGTATTTAGTTTTTGCTTCATTGTGTCTAAAATGCGTAATTAATCTGGATTATTTTTTTCATGCTGAGAATGTACTGTATGTTTTGTTTAATTATTTCTACATCTTTTGTTAATCTATAGCTATGGTTACCTTGGATGTATTGTGTTAGTTTCCCCATAAAGACTAAGTTCATCTATACGTTTTTGTAATCGCTTTTGCCACGAAGGAATTCGACAAATTTGTTTTTTGCTTACAGCTTCACAGTTCATTTTGGCACCAGTTTGAATAGCAGTTGTATATGCTGCACTGTAAATAGTAAGTTGAATTGCATTGAAGTCGTCGTCTGGTTTTATTATTTCAGGTAATATGCTGGAGTTTATAAAATCTACAGTTTGCATTAATTTCCTAGAGGATCTTAGTTTCGGAATATTATTTATTTCACCCCCTGAAGGGTTGAATGTTGAACAAGTTCTTTTCTAGTTCTCGTTTACGGTTTAAAAACAACACCTGTGAAAAAGAAAAGCTTTCTAGGTCCTTAAAGTTGGCGTTGAAACGTCTGTGCTTTCTCCTTTTATATATGTAGACCAGATTGACACGGTTGTGGCGCTGTGGGTAGCGAGTCTGCTTTTAGTCTCAACGGTAGCGGGTGCGATTCCCGCTCGGGCAGATGTTTGCTAAAATTTCTGTCTCGGTCTGGGCGTTTGTCCGTACGGGTCTCCCCACCGTGCCTCAGAGAGCACGTTAAGCTGTTGGTCCCGGTTATTATCAATAACATCTGATAATAATCATTAACTCTTGATAAGTAAATTGCTCTTATATAATCAGTTACTGGTTCGCCTTTAGGGTTGCGGAGTTCAGATGGTAATCGTTCCGTATGAAACAGTAGCCCGTCAAATCCGGATAAGAGTAATAAGCAGACCCTGGGTACACAAAATACCGGGAATAATGCTAAGATGAAGAAGATGAAGAATATATATTGACCAGATTTTGCCAGCGGCTTAGCCCGCGTGAATAACTATTCTAAAACAAATTCTTAACCTCCTTTTACAAACTTTGAATTTCATATTTATTTATATCGAAATCAACAGACTAAAAAATAAGTTTCAAGCTTCGAGCTCTAAAACTGACGATATTTCCATACAACTTATCGTTCCCTCTATTAACCCCTTACAACGATTTCTTTGCATGAAAAAGTAGCCAATATCTTTTCTCAGGCTATAGACTATCCGTGTACGAAATTTAATTTAAATCGGTTCAGTACTTTTGGCGTTAATGCCCGACAGACAGATAGACAGACGGTTACTTTCGTATTATAATATTAGTAAGGATTTGGACTAACGCACCTCAGATTTTGCTAAATAAAAAGGTCTTCATAGGCGTCGGGATGTGACGACACCATCGCCCGCTGATGGGATAACCTGTGTCACAACAGAGATTATTCCACCAGTACAATCAGTCACACTGGTGGTAGGTATTTTGTTGCAAGAGGCCGGCTAGGTAGGTACCATCGCAGTGTCAAATATTCTGCCGCCAAATAGTAGTGCTCAGGCATTACTGTGTTCCGGTTTGAAGGGCACTGTACGCTAGTGAATTTACTGGGCGGACGAGATTTAAGAACTAATATCTCGAGGTTGGCAACGCGTGAGTGGCACCTACTAATGTTGCTGCAAGCGCTCATAGGCTACGGCAACCACTTACCATAAAGTGGGCCGTATGCTTGTTTGCCAACATTTAACATAAAAAAAACTTTGTGAAAGCTAATAGCCGTAGACAGACTTCTCAAAAGCCATTTAAAGTTGTGAGTGTGAGTCATGCAATTGTGTATTTTGCTATTAGAGAAAATTTTAAATGTTATTAAAACACAAGGGCATTGTACTTTCGCGTCGTCTTTTGTTGTTTTCAACTGTTTTTTAGTATTTTAATTTTTATTTCTTCAATTTACAAATTTTAATAACAGAAAATTAATATTGTCTATTCCTAGAATTGCTTGCTCTGCTTGACTTGACTTTTTACTTTGATTGCTTGATTATATTACGTTTTTATTTTTGCTTTTAAAAATCTTTTACTAATAGTACTTATTTAGTTTAGACACCGTTGTGGCGTATTGGTAGTCCGTCTTTAACCTCGGCGGTTGTGTTCCCGCTTGGGTAGATGTTTGTATTGATCTTACAAATAACTATTTCGGTGGCTTCATACCATGCCGTTACGCAGTCCGTCCCCGTTTTTATCACACAACATCAGATAATAATCGTTAACTCTTGATTTGCTCATGTCCAATGAGTTACTGGTTCGCCCTTAGGGTTGAGGAGGTCAGATGGCAACCGCTCTGTGTAAAAACTAGTAACCTATCAATTCCGTATAAAAATAATTAGCAGACCCTGGGGTAAATAAAATACCAAATATAGGATAAAGCTAGGACGAAGACATAGACTCACACTAAAACCAACGAACAGAAATATGTATCTATAGACACGAATGGAAAGATGGAAATGTAAGATTTATTGGAAGGGTTAACCGTTAAGGTAAGCAGTAAACCTGATATGTTATTTATAGTCCGAGGTTAGATTTCTTACCTAAGCGATTGCTCACTAATATTGTTGATAAATGAAATTCCTTACTTTAAGACTTCAAGAACGAAATTGGATATGTTTTATTAGAATTTTACGCGTTATTTCTAAATTTATAATGGAATAATATTTTTTATATCGTACTAATATAAATAAAATAATTGCCAATCAAGTGCGTTGTGGACTAGGCACAGTTGAAACTAAAGGGTTCCGCAGCTTGGTGATGAGGAATCTTAAGGACTTTAAAAATAATTTATTAAAAGTAATATGAAAAACAGAGTTATGGGAAAAACTTATATATCACTTAAATTTGTAGATCTATCTTCTTCAAAGTAAATGTGGTTGAAATTTCACTTGATGTCTTACAAGCTTAAATTTTTCCAGAATTTTAAATCCCCATAGTTCAAAAAGTTAGGGGACACACATTTTTGACTTTCGAGCTAATATCTCAACAATTACTGACTTAATAAAAAAAGTCAAAATGAAACCTTATCGTATTCAAAGACCTAATCCAAAGATATCTCACACGTTAATGTATGTTGAAATATTTTTTATAACCTTCAGTTACATGTATGAACCCCTTAATTCTTATATATATTTATTATTATTTATTATATAAGATTACATTACAGAATCGTTTAGCGGTTCATAGAATACACCTATTTAGTAAATTTCGTATAAATAGAGTCAATGGCCTCCGAGTAAAATGACTGTGACATACGGATGGACCGACGGACAGACGGACAGGCGGAAGGACGGAGAGACGGACATGACGAAACTGTAAGGGTTCCGTTTTTGCCATTAGGCTACGGAACCTTAAAAATCGGTATTTATTTACAAAATGATTACAAAATGGTGATGAAAAGTGAAGGCAGAAGCTAATCAATAAATCGATAAATTTAAATTTATATACTATGTGATGTAACATTATTTTTAATATCAAGTCTCTTGTTCTTGATATCCAAAAGATGAAATTGCCTCCTCTGACATTTTCTTCCTCGCACAACCACTCTGTGGAATCAACTTCCGCCGGCGGTCTTCCCGAACCGATACGACTTGGGAACCTTCAAGAGAAGAGCGTATTCTTTCCTTAACCCTTTTGCTCATAGATTTTGACAGTTACACTGCCGTTTACTCGGAGGCTTTCGAACGGAAAATGGCCGAAATCTACCAATGTCTAGTAAATTTAAAATTTCTTCAAAAATAATTGTCTATTTCATTTCAAATAAAAAAATATTTAATTGGCAATAAATATTTAATTTTTATAAGCCAATAAATTTCTAATGTATGTTTTCAAATATGTTCATATTTTGTTTTGAAAATCAGTAAAAAGAAAGTTTCTTCGTCGTAAGAAAAATAAACATATTTCTAACAATGTAAATGATTCTGTACAAATATAACTATCCATCTCAATAATTGAATAAACCTATAATCGATCAAAATTGCTCTGAATTTGGGTAACTTATAAAAAATACAAGAAATTGAAAGTTTTATATATCAACAAAACTAATTCAAATTTTTTCTTTCTTTATATCCATAAGGAGTAATAACATTCTAATAAAGACGTGAATTATAAATAAAACTGCATGAAATGTTCAAATATATGTTTATATTGTATAAAAACATAGAAACTTACAATAATTATGAAGATGCATATAAATATACCACCAAAAACACACAAGCTATCAAAAAACTAGTAATAAATTTAACTTGTCAAGTAGTTCTATGACCCCTTCAAGATACGTAAAGAATTCACGAAATTGAAGTATAATTCTCTAACTTTTCGCCACGTATTCCTATACAATTATTTATTTGAAAAATAATATAATAAAATCAAAGTAAAATATACCATAGTATATTGAAAAATTTCATACATAGTAAACACCTGTTTGCATCATCCACAGACTATAGTACCGAAAATAACGAATATATCAAATATCGATATTGTCGTATCGATTGTTAGCGAATAACTATTTTTATAAAATGGTCAATCCTTACCTCTAAACAATCAATATTTATATAACAATAGTATTCATATTCAATATTGTTTTTTGAAATTAAAAATATTTTTTTGTTGGTATGTGTGTACGTTTGTACGAATGAATGTTTCGAGTGTTTTCCGTCTCTTACTTTTATATGTATATATTTGTTTATTTCTTAATATTTTTTAAATGAATTGAAATGTTTATTATCTATATTTTTTATGAATCTTTTATTACATCGCTTTAATTTTTTTCGTCGCCCGTGGAGTGATAATAATGTGCAAGACTGAAATGTTTGTTTGTTTGATCGTATGCATGTGCGTGTCTGTTTTGTCTTCATTTATTTTGTTTTTTTTTTATTTATTTATCTATTTTTTTATTTTTTTTTCTTAAAAAAAAATTTGATAGTGAACGCAATTTTGATATCCTAAATCAAATAATTTTCTGATTTTTTTGTTAAATGCCTAAAAAGATTCCTTGCTTTGCTTCGTGGTTAAAAAAAGTTTAGTTTGCTTTTTTACTTTTTTTAAAACGCTGCACACTCAACTCAATCAATTATGTTGTTGCATGGATTTATAGATGGATTGATGGATGGTTGGATGGATGTATAGTTCCTGTAGACTTATCAAAAGACGAATTGAAGAATCGTCATCATCATCATCATCGTTCACTTCGGAGCCTGGGGTCCGCTTTCTTACTTTTCCTCTCCACTTTTTACAGTCTTCGGCATTCCTAATTGTAAGTCCACTGATTGTCATCCAGCATGACGTAAAGCCACCATTTCACGGGCCTACCTCTTCTACCTGGATCTGGCGTAGGTGGCATGGTAAGACATTTGATCTCCACTTAGATAACCGGTTTTCGTATTGTGCCCGTACCAATGTAGGCGACTCTTTTGTAGCTTATTCCATGTCACGGACATGAAGGCTGCCGCGGATGTACGTGTTTCTAATGTAAACTTTTTCGCGTAGCTCAACACATCCACCGCAGCATCTCCGTGACACGCAGTTCGCGCTTATGTCGCTTAGGTATGGACCGCGCTTCACTGCCATACAAAAAGACAGGCCTATTCATGCATTTATAGACTGGTCCCTTCAGCTTAACCGGCATCTTGGGGTCACAAATGACCCCAGTCACCTCACGCCATTTGTCCCAGGCTGTTGCGATCCGGGCTTTGGCTTCGTGATCGATATCCCCAGTCATGTGAAGTACAGAACCCAAGTATTTAAACTGGTCCATGTGCTCGATCATCGATCATCATCACCGATCATCATCACCTGTGCGCGTTGGTGGGTGATCCATAACATTGCAGGCCGAATACGTCGCTACATTTAACTTTAGACTACCGTTCTCAAGATACTCCTTCTACTTATTCTCACATCTCACCAGGCGTCCCCTATCCGCGTCTGTCAGTGCAATGTCGTCCGCATACACGGAGAAAGCTCATGTGCATGTCTGATGCTGGCGGGCAGTTCGCCCAATATGGCGCTAAACAGAAGCGGACTAAAGACAGAACTCTGGTGCACACCAACTGTGACTTGGAAAAGTTTTGTGTAGCCAACAGCGTCTGAACCATAGAATCCGAATCGCGGTACATGTTTTGGATAATCTTAAGTTTCGGTAACCTCTTTGGACCTAAGTGCCCACCAGATCATCACGCGAGGAACACAGTCCATATCAGAACAAGAAAGTGCAGAGAAATCCACAGGGCGAAAACAGGGTCTATGGTCCCATTACCAGGGCGAAACCAATACTGACACTCCGGGATAGTTCACTCCAGCAGGATCGGAGGGTCAACTATGCACTCACAAGTTTAATGGTGTTGCCTTTATTCCGTGGTTGTTTCCGCACTCAAGCACTCACCTTCCGTCTTTGAAGACAGGAGTGATGACACTTAGTCTCCATTGGCTAGGGATTTTTCCGGTGGAAAGTATGTGGTTATAGAGACTGGTGATGCATGCCCATACCACGAGGACCCATCCCCTTCCAGGCTTTGATTGGGACTCTATCGGCACTGACAGATTTCCGATTTCTCATGCAGCTAAGATCACCATGGATTTTTTCGGGCGTAATCAGTGGTATTAGTCCCTGATTCAGAGGAAGGTCCAGTGGCTGCACCTCTTTATGCCACTTATTTAGCAGCTCACAATCTGTCCTTTATCGCGAGGACGCATGCGTCATAGAAGGTTGCCTCGAGGACTTTTTACACAGTGGAACTTGGTGATGTCCTGTGCTGCTTTGACCCTAGAACGTGTCTTGTAGATGAGCTTCTGCACCTCAAATGATTGCAACTTATCAGTAAGTGGTCGCGCCTAGTCCTGACTACAGCTCTTTTGGTAGCACGTTTCGTGGTCTTGTATGCATCACGGTTTTCAGGTGATCTGGACACTTGCCATTTTTTAAGAGAGCTACCAAATTTCCTGTCACACTTACGTCCACCCTTAGGTACCTCAACAACTGCCTTCGCCGTCTCAGTGATGGCTGTTCAAATCTTGTCACATTGACTCTGGACTGGTTCGCTGTCAGCACTGACGCACTTGTCGACAAAAGCTAATCCTCCATCTAATTTGGCGTTGTCAATGGTCAACGGGTATGTGCTTCGGCTTCATTCAGAGGTCCATGACAAGTAAACGGTGTTGTGCAATGCAAGTGGCAAAACATTTTTACCGTTGTCAAATATAAGAAGAGATGTATATGTTCTGTTGTGGTCATATACACTCGATTACTCGTATTATGTTTTTTTTAATATAATAGGGGGCAAACGGGCAGGATGCTCATCTGATGTTAAGTGATCACTGGTGTCCATAAACATCTATAATACCAGAGGCCATGCAGGGGTGTTGCTGACCTCTAAGAAAAGAATAGTCTCTTCTCTTGAAGGTTCCCAAGTCGTATCAGTTCGGAAAGACCCAAGACGTAAGTTGATTCTACAAAGTGGTTGTGCGAACAATGAAATATCTTCTAAATCGCGCTGTTGTTGATTTCCAGAAAACGAGGTGGTTAGGGTGAAATTTCGAGTTTTGTCCGATAGTGAAATTTCACCGGCGGGATCAACCCAAGCAATTCCTCAGAACATTCCCCGTAATAGATGCGATAGTAGATGCAAAGTAATCCAACGTCTCTATGCAAAAGTCTGCCAAAGGATCAAGCCGGAAAGGGCTCGATCATCGACAATTCATGTCACTGTACATTGGATTCGGTTTATTGGAAATAGGTCCCGCCCAGAGATGAGAGTAGTACTCCACGTGCGGTCGAATTTGCACCTTATACAACTGTAGGCGATGAGCCGACGTGAAGTAGTGCCTCGCCTTGCTAAGCACACCAAGCTTTTATAATTAGTCAGATCCGAGCGATTGCGCCTTTTAGGGATCGAGTGCACTAAAGCACTCTTCCATGCGTTTGGAATGACCCCTAATGAGTAGGAGTACCAGCATATGTCCGCAATATGATCGGAGGATTCCATCGGGCCCACTCGACTTATGAATATCCAAGGAAAGTAGAGCTATGCGAACTACACTTTGCCAGAATTCAACCTCCGGCATCGTGGTATCACACCGCTGGATTGTCGGTGGTGACTTTCCTTGGTCATCCACAGTAGAGTTGGGTGCGAAGAGAGAGCACAAATGATCAGCTTTCTCTTTCGCGGCATGCGCCAACGATGTTGACGATGATGATGATTATGAGGACTATAACTTTTAAAGGCGTCGGGATGTGACGACCCCATCGCCCGCTGTTGGGATAACCTCTGTCACAACAGAGATTATTCCACCAGTGCAATCAGTCACACTGGTGGTAGGTCTTTTGTTGCAAGAGGCCGGCTAGGTAGGTACCACCGCAGTGTCCAATATTCTGCCGCCAAATAGTAGTGTTTAGGCACTACTGTGTTCCGGTTTGAAGGGCATTGTACGCTAGTGAAATTACTGGGCGAACGAGATTTTAGAACTAATATCTCGAGGTTGGCAACGCGTGAGTGGCACCTACTAATGTTGCTGCAAGCGCTCATAGGCTACGGCACCCACTTACCATCAGGTGGGCCGTATGCTTGTTTGCCAACTTCTAAAAAAAAAAAAAAAAAAGGTCGAATGCCCATTATTCGCAAGTAGCAAAAATATTGCAACACCAAAAAATCATTGTTTTTACAAAAATAAATATTTTCTACAGAATATTTTATTTAGAAGTCGGTGTTTACTAAAATACAGAAGGGAACGACTTCTGTACAAAATATTTGTTTTTTGTATTTAAGTTTTAAAATCGGCATTTTTTATATTTTATTTTATACTTGTTATATACGAGCCAGACAAACGTAATAGTGTATTTGTGTAAGTACTTAATTTTATCGTAGAAAGTGTAAGCCTTCAAATAAGTTATATAAATTTTCAAAACCCATTTGCAAATGAGTTATACACAAAAAATATATAAGCATCAGAATTAAGAACTTACTCTTTTTTGAAGTCGGTTAAATTTAATAATATATAAAATCAAATTTAAAAATGTTTTCAAATTGTATAAAGTATAAATTAAAATAAAAAGGTATAAGCAGAAATACTATTATTTCAATGTCACAATAAAATTTCTAAAACAAAATATGCAAAAACTTTAACATTTATAAATTATGTCAAAGAAAAATAGAATCCTTATAAATAAATCGATATCAAAATCGATTACGAATTTAAAAAATCAAAGTCGCGGGAAAATGAGTACCGTATATGTGTATTCATAATTTTGGTTTTTGTGTTTTATGTTATCATTGTGGAAAATAAATATAGTGAAATACACAAAGCTTATGATATTTCCTATCAATAAAATAATATCACTGAGACCAATAAACTCATTTCAATAAACAAAAAAGAAAATATTTTCCGTAAGCACGCGTTAAAATTATGTCGGCATTATAAAATCAATTTTTATAAGCATATCCAGTTCATAAAGTGGCTTTTTTATATTTCTAAATCATTTTATTATATATTATACGCTTTTACCAAACGCAGTGAATGAAAGAAGTCAAGAGATATCCTAATAAACGTGAATAAATACGGCTAATGTTCGTCAGACAACATCAACAACTAAGGTAATTTTCTAAATGAAATATTTTCAATTCTTTTCTAGAAGTGTTAGTTTTTTGCATTTCCAAAATAGAGATAATTTTATATACTTTTACTTTGCCAAACAAACCTTAGGCCTATAATAACTATTTAAGCGTCCGGGTCGATTTTTAATGGACGTTTGTATCGAGCACAATATTGTGCTGGGGTTGAGCCTAGTAGTATTCATGTATGCGCACAACCTTGTGCAAGATGAGAGCTTAAGGGTTAAAGGTCGGCAACGCGCCTGCATGCCTTCTGGTGTTGCAGATGTTCATGGGCGCGGTGATTGCTTAACATCAGGTGAGCCTCCTGCCTGTTTGCTCCCTCTTACATAAAAAAAAAAAACAATAATCTGTTGTAACAGAATAATCTCTGTTGTAACAGAGATTATCCCGACAGCGGGCGATGGAGTTGTCACGTGCGACGCTGGTTGAATACAATCTAGTTGCTGGTGATCCGAGACAGCAACATTATTGAAACCTTTAAAAGTTGCTACTATTAAATATACACTGTTATGGTGAACCTTATTACCGTTCAAATTGCTTGCTGCCGTTTCAGTCTATTTGCTTCGTTCGCGTAGGTTCTAGAAAGATGTGTTCTCAAAAAGTGTAGCATGACACGTGTTCCGCACTATATCAGCGGCCTGGCACTTTGACTGACTCATTCACTTCTGAGCGACGAGCGAAGAAGCTACATGCAATAAAAGTGAACAAGTGCGATAATTAGTGACCTCGGCTATATTTTGGCCTACGATTGTATGTGTGTGTATTTTTTGTAAAGTTCGTTGTGTGGTCTGGAACATCTTATTAAAGTCTTCTTTAGAGCCATCAAATGCTTAATTCTAAATCCGCGAACCCCAGCCCGTAACAGTACTATTAGTTTTTGTACCATCTATATAATACATTTATTCTCTACGTTCGTTAAGCGAGATCCCAGGAGCGCTGTTTGTTACACATTCATTCGTTACGAAGAATTTTTACTCTGATCTATTACCCTATGAATCATAATGTAGGATTAGAAAAACAGATTAATGCTTTTGTTCTCAAATGGATTTTAAGAATATTGAGTTAGAGATAGATTTTTTTTTTTTTATGTCAGAAGTTGGCAAACAAGCATATGGCCCACCTGATGGTAAGTGGCTGCCGCAGCCTATGAGCGCTTACAGCACCATTAGTAGGTGCCACTCACGCGTTGCCAACCTCAAGATATTAGTTCTTAAATCTCGTTCGCCCAGTAATTTCACCAGCGTACAATGCCCTTCAAACCGGAACACAGTAGTGCCTAAGCACTACTATTTGGCGGCAGAATATTGGACACTGCGGTGGTACCTACCTAGCCGGCCTCTTGCAACAAAAGGCCTACCACCAGTGTGACTGATTGCACTGGTGGAATAATCTCTGTTGTGATAGAGGTTATCCCAACAGCGGGCGATGGGGTCGTCACATCCCGACGCCTTTTTCGACGATTTCTGGGGCAAAGAATGAAACTCAAAAAAAAAGTCGCTTAAAAACGTTGTAAAGCTATAAAATAACCAAATCCATTATTACTCTATTGAAATCGCATAATTAATAAAAAAAGATATTTTATTAAGGATGATGACAGAAACATAAAAGCCAGAGTTAGCGTAAGTGACATTCCATTAGTATTATTACCACAAGTAATTGCTTGCTTCAAATCGAGAACAGGTCCACAGAATATCCTTTCATCGGTTTAGGTAGAATTAATACATACATGTGGTTTTTACATTTGTATCATGTTAGATCGGAAATAGCCAACCAGATATAGAACACAAGTATCAAATCTATACAAATAAATAACATTGAAGTGTCTGTTTTTTTTTTTAATTCGATGTTAACAGCTTTTCATTAAATTCATCTTCTTCTTCCTAGCATTATTCCCGGTACTACACGAGTATTTACCCAGGGTCTGCTTATTACTCTTGTTCGGATTTGACAGGTTACTAGCTTTTACACAGAGCGATTACCACCTGACCTCTGTAACCCTAAGGGCGAACCAGTAACTCATTGGATAAAGGCGTCGGGATGTGACGACCCCATTGCCCGCTGTTGGGATAACCTCTGTCACAACAGAGATTATTCCACCAGTGCAATCAGTCACACTGGTGGTAGGTCTTTTGTTGCAAGAGGCCGGCTAGGTAGGTACCACCGCAGTGTCCAATATTCTGTTGCCAAATAGTAGTGCTTAGGCACTACTGTGTTCCGGTTTGAAGGGCATTGTACGCTAGTGAAATTACTGGGCGAACGAGATTTAAGAACTAATATCTCGAGGTTGGCAACGCGTGAGTGGCACCTACTAATGGTGCTGCAAGCGCTCATAGGCTACGGCAAACACTTACCATCAGGTGGCCCGTATGCTTGTTTGCCAAATTCTAACATAAAAAAAAAAATGGACTTATCAAGAGTTAATGCTTTTCACTAAATGGATATAAAAGTATATACGGTACTTACACAAAAAAAAAACATACGTCTCTCTCTTTGTTACGGCTAATTTCTCAAATGGCTGGACAGATTTTAACAGGACTTTCACTATTGTCATAAGAGTAACTTAGACTACTTTTATTTCTGAAAAAGAATTCGTTCTGAAGCATGTTTGTTTCAATATATTAAAAAGAAAGGTCTGTCAGTACGTAACAGTTATACGCCACTCTATTTTTCCATCGAATTGCTTTAGCTGTAGACGGCATCGTGTCTAATGGATTGTGAGCGGGGCACTCGGATGGACGAATCAGCCTTTATACTTTTATATACTACAAGCTACAAGCTTTTAATACAAAAATATTTTTATTCATTATCCTAATGGGGGCCGTTGAGTGTGCAGCGTTGATTTATTTATTTATTACAAGTAATATAAGTAATTATATTTATTATAAGTAATAGTAAAAATACCGTGCCTCGGGGAGCATGTTAAGCTGTCGGTCCAGGTTTTTTCATAGCTACTAATGAATACTTTCTTCTATACTAGGCACTGGTAATACTTCTCTGGTTAAACCGACCCATTTATGCTGAGAGAAGTATACCTCTACTCTTACATGGCGTTGTATAAGAAATATACATATAAAATAATTAAGTAAGTAGACTATAAAAAAGTTTTCCCAAATTTACATACAGGGGAATTTTTTGAAATTTTTGCCACTAGACAATTGCGTTAAAGGATAAGACAGGAAAAACCGTGGGGCAAAATATGTTGTACTAAGAAAGGTTTTTCTATAAAATTTTATTTCTAGAATAGAATAGAACAATCTTTATTGTACACCACTTTAATACATGAGTTACAATAACTTATTATAAGTACGTATGTACAGGTAGGCGGTCTTATCGCTATGTAGCGATCTCTTCCAGACAACCTGGCTTCAGATGAAATGAGCAAAGAGAGGGTAGGTGGTGCTACTTCACACAAATAAAAATATAAATACATTACTAATACCATTATATAAAGACGCAAGAACAAAGTGCCTTCCCCTTAATAGAGACAGTAAGAAAAGTGTTGGTGGACACATTCTTAGTTTTACTCCACTTAGCAATATATGTTTGATTTACATTACTTATTAGTCTTTCTAGGCTAGATCGTAGTATCAATGAAGTGTCTTTAAATAGCTAAAGGACACGTCATTAAAAAAAAAACTAATACCATGCTACATATATACATAAACCATATTTATAATATAAACCCTTATATAATAAGAGTTAAGTTGTTGTTATCGCTACCGCTTGTGTTTTGTTTCATCACCTGTGTGTACTAAGCATTAAAGTTGACGGGATAACCTCGGTGTGAAGTTTATTCCTAGGCTTCAATTTGAATTTGCGTCTCTATTTTATGTCACTTTTATATAAAACTTATAATTTTTTTATAATAATTCAAAATATCACTGCTCTGAAACCTTCCTCTTCGCGCGCTTACATATTAGCGTTTTATATAAGCGTATAAGGTCATTTTTCGAAGCGCGTAGAGGTGCGATTCGAGCGTTGGCGAGGTTCTGGACGCCAATACAGTGCGTCCATCGCATTGCGCGAACCTAAAACACTAGAGACATTGTTTTTGGAATGTGCATTGCGGTTGGCCCTTCTGACCTGGACAGCGTCACCAAGTAGGAGGGGCCGAGAACAGAGAGCCGGCTGTGAATAAAGGACAGTCTTCACGGGGTCACAAATTCAATTCTGTCCTTTTTGTGCCTGCTAAAATGCCGAACCACGGCTAAGGACGTCATAGGAAATGGAGGCAGAGCTCCGAGCCAATTCTACTTGTCGCGTTCAATTTCTAATTCTCGCGTTGGTAGGCTTCAAGACGCGTAATAGGCACTCTTGTACTCGGGGTAGGCTATCAAAAGCGCCAAACTAGAGTATATGCTCGAAAACTTTGTTCTGAAACCGCCCCTAGGGTTATTTGTATTTACATGTTACGTTTCTAACAAATTTGTCATTACATGTTAATGTTTCACGTTAATCTTGAAAAGCCTCGGGCGTGAGCAAGGCTTTAGTACCAAGAATATACCAGCGCAAGGACAGGTTGGGATTTGTATATATTTATTGCTTTACAACCACCAATAGAGTAAAACTTGCTTACAAATACAGATACAGTATAGTTTATTGAGCCATAGATCAATACAATTCCTAGTAGCAAGATGATTATGGACTCCAGTAACTAAATAAACTAAATATCGAATATATATTTTATTATTTTTTACATGTATTTATCAAGACATTTTTGGTGAAACTGCGCTTGTACTTATTATTTTATGTTAGATGGGACGAATACAGCCGTCAAGTTTTGCAACATCACAAGGCCTACAAGTGCATGACCGATCTTTAAAATGCAATTAGTTATAACCAACGCGGGCTGACTTCACGGGTGGTAGAGCCTAACCAGGCTGCCTAGAAATATATAAAAAATTATCAGTCAAGTGCGTTGTGGACCACGCACAGTCGAAACTATAGGGGGTCCGCAGCTTGATGACGAAGAATCTAAGAACTTTAAAAATAATAACGAATTAAAATCAACCGCAAAATGAAGTTGGTAATTTCATAGTAATTATTAAAAGTAATATGGAAAACAAAGTTATGGGAAGAACTTATATATCTCTTAAATTTGTAGACCTATCTTCTTCAAACTAAATGTTGTTGAAAGTTCATTTCATGTTCTACAACCTCAAATTTTTCTAGAATTTTAAATCCCATAGTTCAAAAGTTTTTTTTTTAATAGTTATTGGCTTTTACCGTGCATAACTGGTTTTTTGTTATCGCATGGGTATGTATAGGATGTTCTACTTTAATATTATATTCTGGATTAAAGTATTGTTCTTTCAATAGTGTTAATTTAAAAAGGTCATGAATAGGTAATTTTATACAATGTTTAAATAGATTTTTTAATATTATTAGACACAATAGTTTTAAGGATTCTTAATTGTAATTTATATATTTTATTTAAATAAATATTAAATGTTCGACCGTAGCTACTTAGGCCATATTGCACGTATGATTCTACAAATGAGTTATACAACATAAGTCTAACTATGTAAGGAATGCGATGTTTTATAATATTTATAATTGCTAAAAATTGACGCAGCTTATTGCAAATATATTCAACGTGTTGACTCCAGTTAAACTTATTATCTACAATTAGACCAAGATAATTATGCGTTTTAACACTCTCTATAGAAGGGCAATGGCATCTCGTAAGAGTATCGTGTAAACAATTGTGTTCATGAGCAGTTATACTTGGAATGGGCTGGTGGATTATGTAAGGTGACTTAATATGAATCAATTTGGTTTTATCAGGGTTGAGTACTAATCCGGCATCGTGTCACCATTTAGAAAGGGTATCGAAGTCCTCCTGAAGTAAATTATGGATATATTGAACGTCTTTTCCAGCTATTAGTAGGCACGTATCATCAGCATATTGGTAGCATGTGCAATTTCTGATACAATTAGTCATGTCATTAACATACGTTAAAAAAAATAAGTTAGAGGGGGATGGACACAGTTTTACGGTTTTTTTACGGTTTTTATGACTTTAGGAGCTTATATCTCAACTACTACTAACTTAATGAAAAAAGGCAAAATCAAACCTTGCTGTTATTTTGAAGACCTATCCAAAAGTATCTCACATGTTGCCATACGTTGATTTTAATAAATAAACGCTGCACACTCAACGGCTCCCATTAGGACAGTGATATCCTGTGTTGGGGTCCGGAAACATATACAAGGACAAGGACAAATACACCCAGACCGGAAAATATGCTTGCATGGTCAATACGAACATATTATGCTCCGAGCGGGAATCGAACCCGCGACCTGAGGCGTTTAAGGCAGGTTCGTTACCGCTGCGCCACAACGTCATCGTCGTCGATTTTTTTTTAAAACCATCAGTTACATGTATGGACTGCTACCCTTAATTTTTATATATTTTAGGACTTCATTACAAAATCTTGTAGCGGTTCATAGAATACACCTATTTACTAAATTTCGTATAGATATAACCAACAGTCTCAGAGTAAAATGACAGTGACATACGGACGGACGGACATTTGGCTGTGCAACCGTAATAAATAAGATATTATTATTTACTTTGTCGAATTAAACCTGTAACCTTGACACTCTAAAAGAACATGGTTATTATAATCACATCGTAACAAGGGTCCTAACCATTACTTATCACGAGCCAAATTCATAGTTTTATGCTATATTCTTAAACATATCTAATTATTATTTATTTCAATATTTATCTTTATTTCTATAAAGCTATAGATTAGATATCAGGGTTTCGTTACAGCCTGTCTATTATTTATTTATTAGGTTTATTTTCGCGACAAAACTCTAAATTCCATCCATACCACCTCGATGTCTGGAAATCCACAACAGCGACTTAGAAGACCATTTTCTTCCTCGCACAACCACTCTGTGGAATCAACTTCCGCCGGCGGTCTTTCCGAACCGATACGTTTTGGGAACCTTAAAGAGAAGAGCGTATTCTTTCCTTAAAGGTCGGCAACGCGCCTGCATGCCTTCTGGTGTTGCAGATGTTCATTGGCGGCGGTGATCACTTAACATCAGGTGAGCCTCCTGCCCGTTTGCCCCTCTTACATAAAAAAAAAAGGTTTCTGTTTTTCTTAGTACCGCAAAGATAACGTTAAAGTAGGCCAGGATCACAACTTCTTATTCGTACATAGAGACGACTCTCCTTCATCTGCACTTCACCACGTACTTAAGTTATGTAAAGTAAGGCTATTGATTTTCATAGACTCCAAACCGGTCTTCGTCAATTCCTTTTGACGACGTTGTGGCGCAGCGGTAGCAAACCTGCCTTCAACGCCACAGGTCGCGGGTTCGATTCCCACTCGGTGCATAATATGTTTGTATTGACCACGCAAGCATATTTTCCGGTCTCGGTGTATTTGTCCTTGTCATTGTGAATGTTTACGGACCCCCGACACAGGATATTACTGTCCTAATGGGTGCCGTTGAGTGTGCAGCGTGCAGCGTTTTAAATTGCTAACAACGATTAATTTAGCTTCATCTCCACTTTAGTAATCTGTGATATTCGTTAAATACTTAGAACTTAATGAGTTATCAAAAAAAATCGAATCTATCACATGAATAACACGAGTTCGTCTTCTCATTATAATTTTTATACATAATTTTCATACTAATGATATTAAAATCTTTTGAATATTTAAAATTATAAAGCCTCAAAAATTATAAAGGTTATATAAATAATATAAATTCCATACAACAGTAGAATAACAAAGTAAGAAATAGAATATTATATATATATTTTTTTATTTCAGGATGGTTGGCAAACAAGCATACGGTCCGCCTGATGGTAAGCAGATACCGCAACCTATGAACGCGCGAGATACTTGAAGTAGTAGGAACAAGAAGGAATGGATGAGAAGGAAAAACATAATGGGAGCAGAAGGGGTGGGAGTTTGGGCCTCCAGTGCTCTCACTCATTGCACGAAACGCAACAGCACCTGCTGGTGGTAGGGCTTAAAAAATAAAGATCCGCCTCGTTAGCTACCACCGTGCGTTGGTGAATAACTCGGGAAGTGACTGCTCGTCAGCCGCGTTTCGAGGTCAGCCAGCGTATAACCAGTTGTATCCTAAAAAGGTCGGCAACGCATCTGCATGCTCTCTGGTGTTGCAGATGTTCATGGGCGGCGGTAATCGCTTAACATCAGATGAACCTCCTTCCCGTTTGTCCCCTATGACATAAAAAAACCTACTGATACTATTATTTTATGCCGATTTTCTCTGAGAGGGAAGTACTTTCCCGGTCGAGCCAGCCCATTTTTGCTTGGAGAGGCATGGCTCTACAACCGTTCTAATTTGCTCAACATGAAGAGATAGCACTTAAAATTATGAAGATATTATGACAGGGTTTTGATTACAAAACCTGATCACCTCACCAAAGGCTTTACATTTAATTCTCGTATATAATTTCTCAACAATTTGTCATTTGTGAGAGTACACGATACAAGAACATAGGGTGCTGTTTCATTGTAACGAAAAGCGATATAATATATCCCTATGATTATAAATAAATAAATAATAAATAAACGCTACACACTCAACGGCCCCCATTAGGATAGTAATATCCTGTGTCGGGGTCCGGAAACATTCACAATGACAAATACACCCAGACCGGAAAATATGCTTGCATGGTCAATACAAACATATTATGCTCCGAGCGGGAATCAAACCCGCGACCTGTGGCGTTTAAGGCAGGTTCGATACCGTTTCCCCCAACCGCAGAGGTCAAACTCTGCGGTACCCTGGGCTTGTCGTGCCGTCGGGGCTCAGTAGCCGGGAGTCGATTGTGCAGGTGGCACCTTCGACTGCCCGGTGAAGCTAACAGGGTCAGACGGTTCGGGCGTGGGGCGTTTTACGCCAGACCGCGCCTAGGAGGGTGGTGTCGTATGGGTCGCTCCGGTACTTTTCTGCTTATCAGAATGGACTGCGAGCGGCTCCTGCGACACCGGAGGTGTGCTTAGCCGGGGCCTTCAGCCCCGGTCGGGCGGTAGAGGAAGAAAACCTCTTTAAAAATAACGGCGGTCGGTCGTAGAGGGAAACAACCTCATTAAAAAGTTAGTCTCGGTGGGGGAGCCCTAGGACCCAGGGCTCCCTTGGTTGGGTTTGCCGGGGCCTTCTGGTCCTGGTCGGTGGGGCGCGAAAGCGCCGTGGTGTATTGTATTTATGTATTATATGTATTAGTATGTATTTATGGCGGCAGTAGGTTGCCACCCCAGACGGAGGCTGACGGCCTGGGTGCGTTCGCGCACCAAGGTGTATATATATATTTTATCTATGTATAGTATGTATTATTATGTATGTATGGCGGCAGTAGGTTGCCGCCACCGATGGGCCCCTCGGGGCAAGCGCCGGGGCGTCGCGGTGGTATGCTTCGGCGATCCCGCGACGTTCCACTATGGCGCTAGATGGGACCTTGGAGTTTTAGTGGGTAGGGGGCTCGGCTCCGAGTCCACACACCTCCTGCGCCATTGCACCCGTCCCGGCGCTCGAGTGCGTAACTGCATTTCTCCAAGTAAAAAAAAAAAAAAAAAAAAAAAAAAAAAAAAAAAAAAGGTTCGATACCGCTGCGCCACAACGTCGTCAAATTTTTAATTATATTTCAAATTTTGTAAATATATTCTGCTAAGGACTCAAAAAGGTAGAGGCATATCTCTCTCTATCTCTAACTCTAACTCTCTCTATCTCTAACTCCTTTAAGTAAAACTCTACATTATCAGCGAAATCGGTATCCAAACTGATTTCTTGTACCTTTTCACAGTCCCGTTTTTAACCCATATCGTATAATAGGTATAGAAAATAGGCAATGTTAAAAGAAGTCAAAACTAGTTTCATTTCATTTTGTTTCGTTTCACTTCACTTGGGTCCGCACCACTCCAGGATAAACCCCTCCCCATGCCACCCCACGATAAGTTAAAGTTTTATTATTTTAATGTAAAGTAATTGACTTTAAATTGTAAAGAATTTCTTTGTTCACACATGTCAACCATGCGAATATTGTTCTTATTTAAAATGTTTACTATAAGTGTAATGTAATATTTATTCTATTCTTATTTTATTCTGTTGTATTTGTAAGTGTAATAAATATAATTAGTTAGTTGGAGATATATCTAGATATATTATCGCTTGCTTTCGGACTAAATCCTAAAAGTTCTTGTAACCTACAAACTAAATAGAGGTGTAGTGCTCCCTGGAATTTTGTTACACGTAACTAAGCGGCATAATTGTAATTCTCTATCTCACTCGAGCATCTACTAATTTTATAAAGTACTAGCTTCTGAATAACGATTTTAATACAAACTTAGAATCCCCATTTCAACCTTCCGGAGGGGACTTTTGAAAAACGATAATCTCTAATTCCAACTTAAAAACATGTTTTCATGCTTCTAGTTTCCAAAATGGGGGATTTCCATACGATCTTTTAACCCTGTTGTCACAGCCTTGAGGGCTATCTTTTCCTAGTGCGCATTTTTTATTATTGTTGTTACTTTTTCATCTTTCTAAGTTGGCAATCAACCTCTGTCACAACAGAGATTATTCCACCAGTGCAATCAGTCACACTGGTGGTAGGTCTTTTGTTGCAAGAGGTTGGTTAGGTGGGTACCACCGCAGTGTCCAATATTCTGTTGCCAAATAGTAGTGCTTAGGCACTACTGTGTTCCGGTTTGAAGGGCATTGTACGCTAGTGAAATTACTGGGCGAACGAGATTTAAGAACTAATATCTCGAGGTTGGCAACGCGTGAGTGGCACCTACTAATGATGCTGGAAGCGCTCATAGGCTACGGCATCCACTTACCATCAGGTGGGCCGTATGCTTGTTTGCCAACTTCTAACATAAAAAAAAAAAACTGCCACTGACGCATTGCCAACGATATATTGCCACACCGAAACACAGTAATGCCAGAGACTATACTGCTTTCAGGTAGAATATTTTTACACCACGGTGGTACGTAGCTGGCCTCCTGCAACAGTGTGACTGATTGCACTGGTGGAATAATCTCTGCTGGAACAGAGGTTAGCCCAACGTACCTGCGTTGGGGTCGTCACGTCACGACGCCTAAAGTTTACATTGAATGAAACAGTCTTGAATTTGAAATCCTTTATTTGGGTAAAAATTAATACAAAGGTATGAATAACATGGTCGGATTTTGATCTTTATAAGTATAGATTTTCTACATCAGTGTTTTTTTTAATCTTTTTGAAATGGCGAGACCTTTACGGGTAAAAAAATTTGTGACCCCCTTGTCTAACAGACAAAAATTTGTAATGTCGAAGACTACGTTTATGACTTTATTTTTGAAAAAGAATTAGGGTTCCGTGCAATGAAGAAAAATCGGAACACCAAGCGAACACAGCAGCTGGTGCAGCTAGTACTAAGTACGTTAGTACTAAGTACGTTAGTACTAAGTACGTTAGTACTTAGTGACGTTTGATGTCAGGGCGTGTCACTAGTCTTTTCCCTGGATATAATTTTAATCAATGATTCACGGATCGTCGCATTCAAAACCTCTATATTTTAACAAGTCGTCTTGAAAATTTATTTCATCCTTAAAATTTAATTTCGTATAAACTGATTTTATAATGGAAAATAAACAACGCGGGTTAGCTACCTCTTATATACAAAATAAATATTGAAATGTTAGAGTAGGCTTCTGCTGATAAAATAATATTTCTCCGTTTCGTACTTTGTTATAGAGAATTATTATTTTTTATTTCGTTAGTTTTTATCGTGCAAAACTCAAATTTTACTAAACCCAGGAAAAGAGGGGTTACATTAGTTGTGCTACTGAAAATCTCTTTTGAAAATTGTTTTTTTTTTGCCCCAAGCACCATCTATTCTGCTTAAAAGCTAAGTTATAAGCTTTGAAATTGCAAACTGGCACTTTGGAATTATTATTATTGGTGTTTATGTATAGACGATATTATATTATTACCCGACTGCTGGAGGGTAATGTTTTATTTATTTATTTATTTATTTATTTAGATTACCAACAAAGTACTCACTAAAAATAGAATAGACTCATTTAAAAATAACAATGTAAGCAGTACCTTAATTATAGGTAATAACGACAAGTAACATGCAACAAACAATTTAGAATAAGGTAAAAAAATATAAAAAGGTGTGTTCTTCTTTAAACATGGATAATGCAAGACAATAAGCAAAACAAAATTTAGTGTAGTTAAATAATTAAGTTATATGAGACTTAGAAGCTGTAATTAACACGGCGCTTTAGAAAAATACAGAATCGTAATAAATTGTTCAAAGCAACAAATAACAAACTACAACATTGCCAGTACTATGGTAAAAAGAGCTACAAAATATGGTAAAAGTTTAAATAGTATAAGGAAAAAAATATATAGCTAAAAGCAAAATAAAAAATAAAAAATGTTATATTACAAATGTTATCTTAAAGCCACAAAAAGGTCACAGTTACAATTTATAGTTATTAATAGCAGTCATCATTTTAGATTTGAACTTTGACATTGTGTCGTTAAAAATATCAATATCATTTATTTTTTCAATAACGCTAAAGGATCTCATGATTCTGTTGAGAGGTGAATGATAACCCAAATTAGTCCTAGCCGAGTTTGCTTGAAAAATCATTCGTTTATTAAATCGAATACATTTTGTGGGTGCTAGAATGTTAACACGTGAAAGTATATCTGGGCAGTCAAATGTGCCATTAATAAGTTTGTAAAGAAACAGGTTATCCAGCAAATATCTTCGATTAGCAAGCGTATCCATCTTAAAATAGAGTAATCTGTCTTTGTAGTGTGGGATCTTTTTGACTAACCCGAACTTGAATGAGAGATGCCACAAGAAACGTTTTTGAATGCTCTCCAATCTTTTAACGTAAATCTCATATTGGGGATTCCATAAGACGCTGCAATACTCGAGCCCACTACGAACAAGAGCGTTATATAGTGTAATTATTGTTTGGGGGTTACGCAGATCGGTACAATTTCGCAGAATGAAGCCTAGATTTTTAAAGCCCTTTCGACAGACTGCATCGATGTGAGAATGGAAGCGTAGTTTTGTATCCAAGATAACTCCTAGATCCCGAACTTCAGAAACTTCCGGTAATGGAATATTATTAATTTTATATTGCCTTTGTAAAGATTGTTTGAGTCTATTGAAACTTACCACTTGGCACTTATTAACATTAAGAAACATTCCATTATCGTCACACCAAGAGCTCAGTCTATCTAGATCTTGTTGAAGCAAATCTATGTCCGTGTTTGAGGATATGCATCGAAAAAATTTTAGGTCATCAGCAAATAAGTAGTGACTGGAATGCAAGAAACATTCATGTATGTCATTTATGAATATATTGAACAACAAGGGTCCGAGGTGGGAGCCTTGCGGAACACCGGATAAGGCTTTAAATGGATGAGATTGGAATCCATTCACGACCACTACTGATTCCCTATCACACAGGTATGATTTGAACCACTTTAATAGGCAATCAGAAACACCATAAGTTGATAATTTTCTAATAAGAGTACTATGGACTACTTTATCGAAGGCCTTACTAAAATCTGTGTAAATCACGTCTACAGATTTTCGAGCATCGACTGAATTAGATATTGTGTCAACAAACGAGACCAAATTTGTAGAGGTCGATCTACATTTGAAAAAGCCATGTTGATGTGGTGATATTATTTGCTTAAAATGCCAGTCGATCGCAGGGCAAAGTACTTTTTCAAAAACTTTTGCAAAAGTTGAGAGTATAGAGATGGGTCTGTAATTACATACTGACTCAGTATTTCCATCTTTCAATATGGGAACGATTAAAGATGTTTTCCACATTTTCGGAAAGGTGCTAGATGTTAGGGATTTATTGTAAATAACAGAAAGTGGATATGCAAGTACGGAAGCACATTTAGCAATGAAATACGGTGGTATGCCGTCTGCGCCAGCGCCTTTAAACGGGTCCATTCTTTTTAAAACTATAAGAACTTTATCAGACGATATATTTATTTGGTTAATAACACTGTTTATTATTTGTGTAGACGAAGAATTTAAGCTGTCACCCGTGGTACATTTGATATTATAGGTCGACGAGAAATTTTCAGCGAACAAGTTGCATATATCGACACCGTTACAGGCCCTTTTATTATTTAGTATCATTTCAGAAGGATATCTACTTTTGTTTTTCCTTTTTGACTTGTAAAACGACCAGAAAAACTTAGGATTAGATCTTAAAATAGATTCAAGACGGCCTTTATATTCAGTATAGCAAGAAGACTGTAGTCTTAGACAACGTTTACGCAACAATTTAAATGATAGTCTATCCATCGGATTATTGTTAAATTTACGTAAATTCATTCGGAGCTTATGTTTTTCTTTGAGCATATTTTTTAATTCATATGAGAACCAAATTGGGTATTTATTAATATTTGGTTTGTATTTTGGTACAAATTTAAAAATAATCCTGTGCAGAATACCATAAAATACAGAAAGCATATCATCAACTGAGTTACATTTATCAAAGACCTCATCCCAGGGAACATTACTAAGTTCGCCTGTTATACTTTCATAATCTGCTTTAAAGAAGCACCAACGTGATTCTGCGTTGTAGGTTAGACTGTTTATATTTTTAAAAGATAGGCGTACCTGTAGAGGAGGATGATGGGGATCCACTATAGAGAGTGGCTCATTGCATAAATCTATCCCACTGATAGCCGTGTTACATAAAACAAGATCCAAACATTTTTTATTTATATTTGGAAAAATATTAAATTGTGTCAGCGAATTTAAGCTTATAAAATCAAGAAGCATACGGTTAAAAAGGCTATTTGTGCAATTACATTTTGCAGACCACGAAATATTACCTAAGTTAAAATCACCAGAAATCAGGATCTTCGTGGGAGGGAGCGTACCAAATACACGGTTGGAATTGTCGATAAATTCTTCGAGGATATGTTTTTGGATTGGAGGGGGAAGATAAATGGCACAGATAATTAAGGATTCAATGGAATTACTATCGTTCTTAATGTCTACAGATATCCACACGTCCTCACATTTAGACTCAAATGCTGAGAGACGTTTTGAATTGTAATTAGTTGAGACAGCGATGAGAACACCGCCTCCGTTTTTATTGGGGTGGAATCCAGAGCTTTCGCGGTCTCTTCTATATACTACGTAGCGGTTATCAAACAGTTCGTTATCAGATATATTGCTGTTTAGCCATGTTTCTGTGAGTATTACAATGTCAAAGTCATTACAAATAATATTGCCAAAAAATTCGTTAGTTTTTGTCCTCAGACCTCTAACATTCTGATAGTAGATTTTTATTTTTTCGAAATTGAAATATTCGCAATAATTACATTGACTATTAAAATTTTAATGTTTCTGAAAACTTAGTCTAAGATAACTTTTGCAAAGTATGACTATCTTGAACATAAATAAATGGACTGTTTTCCGTTTTTCTCATAAAAATCCTACCGTTCCGAACCCATGTATATCTATAAGACAGCTCCTTAGCCTTGAGTCTTGCAGCAGCATGAAGCGATTTGTTCTCAGGAGAAAGGTTTTCAATAACATAGATCGGAGACTTTGTTTCTTCAGCGATGCCTAAGTGACTAGAATTTAGCTTGTCTTTGGGGTTGGCCTTATTGAATGTAATTGAGGCAGCCAAAAAGGTATCGCGCAGACGAGGACTACTAAATCGAACCAGTATTGAGCGCGCACGATTACTGCTAGTGTTAATTTTCGCCGTTCGTGAACAATAGTAGATATCCTTTTCCTCAATTGGACATTTAATTACCTTACTCAGTTGCTGTATCAGAATAATAAGGTTTTCACTACGATGCTCGGGAACACAGTTAATTTCGATGTTACTCGCTCTAGACTGTTGATCAACCTGCCTAAGGCGCTGAGTCGCATCGCGTGTACAACTGCGTAGCGATTCGTTTTCTTTTTGTAAAGATATTATGTCACTTTTTTGAGTTTCAAGTTCTTTTTTCATTGTGTCATATTCTTGACTAAGAAAGCTGAGTGATTTATCGAAATCAGTAATTTGATTTTTAATTTCTTTTAGTTTATAATCTAGGGCAGAATTTAGCTCCTCGCGTATAATTAAACGCACATCATCAGCAGTAACACAAGCGCATTTTGCGTGAGGCATCGACTTCGTACGAAGAGTAACATTTTCGTATAGCGGTGTTCCACTAGTTAGAGATGAGTTTGGGCGCACAGGCGTATTAGTGTTGTCACCTTTAGGAGCATTACAGCGACACGACGGACATATCCAGTTCATTTTATTAGTATAAGAAAGTTTTTTAAAATTTGCCTCAGAAATGTTAACGCAAGCATAGTGGTATTCTTCAGAGCAACGCATACAACGCATAGATTCATTTCCTTGGAGATCATTCGTACAACCATTTTCTTGGAATATGGAGGGTACCAAGCTGGTCAAGGCAGGGAGCTGGTCTATCTCCCTACCATCAGATATGCTTAAGTGTAATGAAGCAATCATATATAATACTAGCGGCCCCTCCGGCTCCGCTAGCGTGGTCTACCGATTTTTCTTTATTACACAGAACCATAATTCTTTTTCAAAAAAATAGCCTATGTTACTCCTTATAACATCAAGTTTTTGCCAGTCCAAGTCCCGTTAGATAAAAAGCCGAAGCATACAGACAGACAAAGTTTGTCAAAACTGATTTTTCTCTGTAAGTACCGTATATACTTTCATATGCACTTATCGAAAAGCTGTTAATTGTGAATTACAAACAGACACTTCCAATTTATTTGTAGAGATTAAAAACAAATTCAATAATATACGTTTTTAAAACGACATTTTTCCGTGTGTAAGATCTCTTTAATTTTCTTACGGCTTATCGCCATTTTCTGCTTTAGCTGGTCCGGGATAATTGGTGGATTTCATGAATAAATACATCTCGAGATTTGTACTTTCATCTCACCGTTCCGCGATAACGATTACTAATTAACGAACTACCGAGAATAATAGGGCTTAGTATTCAGACTTGTTTTTAGGGTTCCGTTGTTTTTATTTCTTCTGATGCCGAATATACTAATATTATTATTATTTTATATGTTACGAGCTTCTTCCACCGGCTTCGCCAGCATAAATAACGATTATAATTCAAACTCTGAACCTTCATTTAACCTCTCCAGTTGTGGAATTTCAGGAAATGTTAGAACGCGTCTTAATCGTTCGCCAAAAACAGCGTTGCATTCGTCTACAAAATCCTTTTTACCTATTTGATTACTTATGGGTTGAATTCCAAAACATTGTTTCCTTGTGAACGTTTTAAAAACACCTGTAAAAAAATCAGACAAAAATTATTTCAAGTATCGGATTGAGTTTTGAAACATGAAAGATAAATGAAAAGCACTAACGAGTATTGATAAAAACTTCGAAGCAAATAATTTTCTACCCTTTTTAACCCCGTTAGGGATGAATTTCAATAAAATGCGAAACACGTCTTCCATCATTTCTTTTAAAAAAGGTTTATGCTAAATTTGAAGTAGATTGATCCAAGGAATCGCGTTGCCCCATACAAACTTTGCCACCCCTTTTCAACCCTTTAAAAGTAGAATTTCGGAAAATCCTTTCTTATCGGTTGCCTACGTCATACAAAGAACAAACCCTCCGAGTTCCAGGTCTCTACGATCAGCGATTTAGGCTGTACGTTGATCCGTCAGTCATTCAGGACAAAGCCTTTTATATAATATATATAGAGATTATATTGGTTTGCAATGCCCTGACAGGGTCTCATATGTAAATTAGAACGCATGATGAAAGCAAATAAATAAATATACTAAATATACTATAGATTGATATTTCGAAATAATGACCTATTAGTTTCTGCCTTATATAATCACTCTGTCGAATCACTTTCCGAACCGATTTCTTCTTAAATAGTAAACATTATGCGTGAAGACCCTAGCAAAGCTAACAAAAATAGCGCAAGACCTTGAAATGTATTAACAGATCTTCATTACCTAAGAACTATCCTGATCATGCCTGCTTTGAAAATCGGACCATTCGAGCTAAGATGCCACAGACAGTCAAACCGAAACAGATAGGTGAATCGTATAACAAGCAAACTCTTTTTGGCGGGGTGGAAAAATATGACTAAATTGATAAAATATTTCTATTCTCTTTTTTTGTTAACGTTTTATTATTATTTAGTCAAAATGATTAATTCCTAAGGGCATAAAAATGTAATGATGATGATATTAAGGGGAAGAAACTGGCTTCTGCAACACAGCCCTGCTAGTGCAGAAGTCTGGGTAATCCTTCTTATTTGTAACATATGTTTGTGTCCAATAAAGAGTTATTATTATTATTATTATTATTATTGACTTTGTTTATTTTTTTTATGTTACTAGTTGGCAAGCAAGTATACTGTCCACCTGATGATAAGTGGTTGCCGTAGCCTATAAGCGCGTACAACACCATCAGTAGGTGCCACTCACGCGTTGCCAACCTCGAGATATTGGTTCTTAAATCTCGTCTGCCCAGTAATTTCTCTAGCGTACAGTGCCCTTCAAACCGGAACACAGTAATGCCTAAGCACTACTATTTGGCGGTAGAATATTTGACACTGCGGTGGTACTTACCCAGCCGGCCTCTTGCAACAAAAGACCTACCAGTGTGACTGATTGCACTGCTGGAATAATCTCTGCTGTGACTGAGATTATCCCAACAGAGGGCAATGGGTCGTCACGTCCCAACGCCGGTAATAATTATGAACGTGGATACATTTATTTATCTTCAGTATTTATACGAACGAAAGTCAAATACGAGAGATAGCTAAACAAAGTCATAACTAATAAGCTTATATTTAATATGACAATAGAGTCAAAGGCACCGAGCTTGAAGTAAATATCAAAATACCAACTTGTTCAACAAATAAAGACATTGTTCATGAAATTCTAAGCAACACATTTTTATTACATTTAAAACATACCACATGAACGCATATTATGAACATTTAATTTAAGTTATTCCGTATAACATTTAAAAGTCACGCCGTTATGGCGTTGTGGGTGGCGAGTCTGCCTTTAGTCTCGACGGTTGCGGGTTCGATTCCCGCTCGGGCAGATGTTTGTAGTAATATCTGTTTCGATCTGTGCGTTTGTCTTAGTGGGTCTCCCGACCGTGCGTCGGCGGAGAGCACGTTAAGCTGTTAGTCCCGGTTGTTATCACATAACATCTGATAATAATCGTTAACTCTTGAGAAGTAAATTGCTCCTATCCAATGAGTTACTGGTTCGCCTTTAGCGCCCTTGCGGAGGTCAGATGGCAATCGCTCAATGTAAAAAATAGTAACCTGTCAAATCTGAAAAAGAGTAATAAGCAGACCCTGAATAAATAAAATACCGGTAATAATGCTAGGACGAAAATTAGAAAAGTTAAATGTAACTTTAAAACACTAAAAAAAAATACTTGTGTCATTCCTTTACTGGGTTCTTTTTTTCTTATCGAGTTTTGGTGGCCAACCTAGTTCCAGAGCTGTTCAGGTCACCTTTAAGGCTTTTATTTAACTTTTCAATTTGATAACTATCGGATTCGAGTTTATACGTCTGAAGCAAGGAGGTGCTTAAAATACCACTATTCCCGGCCCCTCAGACCCTTTACCCGGGGGTATATAAATAGGGCGTGCCCTAGGGCCATGGACGCGCAGGTTGGGGAACCTGTGCGTACGTGCTGAGCGGCCCTGAGGAGGACGGCACACGGTGAGGCCTCAACTGCCGTGTGCGCTTTCGTGAGAAGCGTGTGGGTGCACTCCATCTCGCCCCCTAGGACCGAGCTTTGCTAGCACAGTGTTCGAGCAGCACCGGTTTAGAGTTCTCTAAGAGATCCCGGAGCCTCTCTTTGTCACTGAGGTTGGCCACCGAGGAGGTTTTAGTGGGTCCCCATGACTTACCACCTGTCATGGAACCCCACATAACCTGGTTCTCCTCCCCAGGAGGCCAGGTATCTGTGAGCAGATTTCCTGCCTTCCAAAAAAAATACCACTGTTCAGTCCCATTTATTAACCGATCAGTGAGCTCTACTATTGGGTAGTAAATTTTATATGTTCCATTGGTTCATCTTCAATATCAACAATTGGTAAATGTTTTATTACTGCAAAGTGCCTTTTGTATTTGGATTCAATCTTGAAGCAATTTTTAATTTTAGTTCTTTAATTTAAATTTATTTTTAAAGTTAGTACTGTAATGTTTTATTGCAAAGGGAGACGGTTTGAATAACTGTAAAGATTCCTTATGTATGTCTACTGCAAGACCCAGACGATAGGATTTCATTAGACAAAGCCCCTTACACACCACAGACACGCACATAACGCCCGCCGGCGAGGCCGAGGTCCTTTGTTTCGCACGTCTCGTCGCGCTCATACCGTCGGGTGAGTCCATCGTGTAGAATGCGCTCGGAGCGCTCTCTCCATGATGACGTCCATCGCCGTGGTTTGGCTTCGCAGGAGGCGCCCTAAGGACGGAATCAAATTTGAGCCCCCATTAGGGCTGCCCCTTTTCACGGTCGGGTCTCTGTACTCGGCCCCCTCGCTCGGCCAGTAGGACCAACGGTGCCAACAGCAATACTCATTCCGAATTCGACCTCGTAAATAACGATTTTTAATAAGGCGCCTTTATTGAAATAAACGGTTTTCTCTCATCCCCTATTTTAACTTTATCAAGCTTATGTCCTTTCCCAAAGTCTAGTCTATCTCTGTATCAAATTTCATCGAAATCAGTGTTGCAAACAGACAGTTACTTTTTCATTTATAATATTAAATAGTAGGGATTTAATATACTGAGATCTATTGTCAATGAACAGCATTTTCGAGGTCAAGCTAATGTCAGGGTCTACGTAATCTTTCAAGTTGACCGCCCCAGGGATAAGTGATGTCAAATGTTCATCTAATAAGGTCATGTTCCAATGCTGATTACATTTATGAAATGTTCACTTTCATATTAATTACTTTTACGAAAATTAATTACAACTCTGCTTTGAACACGATAATGTCTAAAATGTCTAAAAGGAGACTATATATTTTAAAAGATTAATCATAAAAAATATATAATTATAAATTTTAAGTAACCCTCAATACAAAATAAATTAAACAGTAAAACAAATTTTAAAAGAACGGGTGACCTTGAAACGCCTGAATAGATCTTCATAGATTGTAACTATGAACCATGTCCATCACTTCTGCTTTGAATCAAAAGCATTCGTTTTGGAACAGACATGCCACAGGCAGACACAGAACAAACACCTTTTTGCGTCGGGGGTTAAAATAGCTATTGTAAAATGGTTTTTAAAAAACGTTCTAAAACAATTTTTTTTAAGCCCCGAAGTGTAAACTACTCCACTCCACCTGATGGTTATTAACCAAATCCAAGTCTGATTCTCGGAATTCACTGTCCGGAGAGAAGATCACAAAGGAATGCTTCTAATAAATCTCTCGCAAAACCCCGATTGGTCACCAGAACAAGCGTCACAAGTGGACTTGGATCGGAAACACTCTTAAAAGGAATCCCGACCACATCCCTAGGCGAGCTTTAGAATGGACTCCTCAAGGCAGGAGGAAACGTGGCTGTCCTAGACAACTGAGTAACTAGAGTAATTAGAGTAACTAGAGTAACTAGAGTAACTGAGTAACTAGAGTTTGTGCTGATGATTAATGACCTGCCTGACGTAGTGCGAGACTCAGAATGTATGCTCTTCGCCGACGATTTGAAACTCGTGCGAGTTGTTGGAAATGTAATGGACTGTCTGTCGCTACAAGCAGATATTAATCGTGTAGTACACTGGAGTCACGAAAATAAACTTTATTTTAATGTTTCCAAATGCTCATCGATATCGTTCAGCCGGTCTCGTAGTCCTATACATCACCAATACACAATAGGAGATGCTGTGATGGAACGCATAACAGAGGTGCGTGACCTGGGGGTGCGTTTCACAGCCGATCTGTCGTTTGGAGAGCATATTGTTACAATTTGTAAAAAAGCCTACCGTAATCTGGGATTTGTATTACGACAAACTCATGGCTTCACAAACATAAATGCATTACGAGCACTTTATGAGACGTTGGTTAGAAGCCACATGGAGGTTAACTCTGCTATTTGGAGTCCGCGTGAAGCAAAATATAAGTCTATGTTGGAACGTATCCAAAATAAATTTGTCAGGTTTTTATATTTAAAATTGTATGGTGTGTATCCGTTTTACCCACTGATGTACCCAACACTGTTTGTTTTGGGTATGGTTGGTTACAACCAGCTAGAGGTTAGACGAGAGCTAGCCCTGGCTAAGTATATAATTGAGTTATTGCGCGGTAGGGTCAGCAATCCCGGAGTCTTGGCAACGCTGAATTTATGCGTGCCGGATCGGTATGTGTGGCGGCGGCGACGGCCACAGCTGTTGGTCGAACCGCGCGCGCGTACCGGGCTGTTGCGCGACGCGCCCTGGACGCGGGCACTGCGCACGCTTAACATGGTTTCCGCTCAAATCGATATATTCCATTGTTCTGAGCGTGAATTCACGAAATTAACTTTATTTGTTCTGTGCTATTGTATAAATTAGTTTTAAAATTGCTACACTATCGCATTGGATATATTCTGTAAAGATAGATGTAATATGTTATCATAAATAAATAAAAAAAAAATAATTGGGACGCTCAGTGGCATCAGAGTTGCAGACCATTGGACTATCATGGATCGCGATGGCGATGCACTTTAGACGTCCAATGTCTCACCTAGGGGACTAAGAATTGTAAGTAAGTATGGTAAGTGGAAGTGAAGTCCATACGAGAAGGTGGCTAATATATAACATCTTTTTTTCATACCGGACGTTTTTTATGAAAATCGATTTCTAAGGAGTAAACTCCAAAAATATACATATTACTTATGTATATACGAATCGGTTGGTCGTTAAAAAACCCTATAACAGCTACAATTATCAAGACCGTCTAAGTGAACTATCCAAATACTCGGTTCAGTATTTTCGTCGAGTAAGCGCACGTTCCCATGAGCGTTGTTCGTAACACTTTCGGTCGTTACGAAGCATTTTTACTCTGATCTATTACCCTATGAATTATGCTAATAGTAGGCTAGAAACTACGGCTTTAGGCTGAATTTATTTTAGAATTTAGCTGAAAAATGTTAGCCAATCTTTGATATACTGTAAATTGCAATTTCGTACTGTTACGTGCTGAGGTTCGTAGATTTGGGATAAATGAACACAACTTGACCAATCACAGGTCCAAATCACAGGACAATCGTAGTCCAGAAGTATAGCCGAGGTCACTAGTTATCGCACTTGATGTCTTGTATCGCTTGTAGTTTCTTCGCTCGTTGCTCAGAACTGAATACCTCAGTCGACGCATCGTTCCCCAAATTTTCCGCCCCAAAAACCTCCCGCCCTAAGCTCAAGCTTACTCAGCCTGCTGGTAAATCCACCACAAATCTTATATTTGTCCATATAAATTACCAATAATAATCCTCAATGAAGCCTAAATAGCTCAACGATAGAAGGGCCGACTTCGCTTTGTTAACACGAGAGTCGCGGATTCGATCCTGACCCCCTTGAGTTATTGTCGTACCCACTCTTAGCACAAGCTTCGAACTTATTTGGACGGGCAATAGAAATATTAGTAATGCCTTGAAAAAGCATTGCTGAAATTCTTGTAAAAAAAAAGTGAAACTTTAGTAAATCGACAAAAGAATGAGATGAATATATGTAACAAGATATAAAAATATTCACAAACACTGTTAAATTATAACACACCACGCTGACTTCTTACTAAAAAGCTGTAAAACGCAGCCGCACATTTATACATATATATATACATACACACCGAGATTTGCTCTCTAGCTCTGGCTCACTCAAGCATGGCGCAAAGAGGAGATACCGATAATATAAAATAGTATGTATATTTCTGTCTCATTCTTCCTTCAGATTTTTGTATTTGCGTCTCTTACATGTCGTTTTTTCCGTTGCACGATTTCAAATCACAACGATTCTAAAGAAGTTTCACTTCAAAAATATTTACCTTTATTACTGTTAAGTAATTAGGAGAGTGTGACGTGTTGTTATTATAGAAAGAAGTTTATTAATAAATTTCTAAATAAATTATTTTTATAAGAAATCCTTCATTCTTAGATTACATAGAAATTATTTGTTATTTATTGCTTATGTAATTCGCCTCAGTTATTTTCGGATGTAAGTTAATTATTTCTTTAACTTTCTTGGAAATGCTGTTTTTAATATGTTACATGATATTTTAAGGTGCGGCATGATTATGTGACCTTGAACTTTCTTTCTTATCGAATGGTCAGTGACTGAACTAGTGTCAATGTTGTTCAGGTTGCCTGGTGGACACGGCACGACACCAAAGTATTTAAATGAGTAGAATATGTTGCCGTACAACTGCCAAGTTTCAATCAAAATTATACATGAGATCTCACCAATTCTTCTAATACAAATTAGAAGAACTTTGATTTTGACTTTGATTTTCTTACATTTTATGTTTTTGATGGGATATGCCTCTTGTTTGCGCTCCTCCACTCCGTTCGCGCGGCGCATGCGCCGGCGCGGGCGGGGGGCTCGACCCGGCTGCGCGGGCGCAACACAGCGGCGACCTACCTACCTACCTGCGCGCTAGCATACGGACATTTCGTTTTTACATTCAAGTCGTCGTAAATATATCGTTTATACAGTCCACTGCATTTCATTTATATTAAATTAAAGTCAACTTAAGGCCTAAACACCTCTGACTTGTCTCTTCGACTATTGTTAAATTGATAACAGCCGAGACTGACTTTTTACGTGCCATACGAAGGACGGAGACGCTTAGTTGAAATACCATATGCGATCACCCATCTAGTAACTCTTCGATAAGTAAATAAATTACTCTTATCCAATGAACCACTGGTTCACCCTTAGGGTTACGGAGGTTAGATTGCAATCGCTCTGTGTAAAAACTAGTGACCTGTCTAATCCGGACAACAGTAATAAGAAGACAATTTATTTATTTATTTATTAAAACAAAAATTCCAAACTAGCTTTTGCTGTATTTTGGAATTCAGTTCCTTCAAAAAAAAAAAGTTGTAAAAGTACAAAAGCTATATCTTAAAATAAACTATATAACTATAAGTGAGCACGCAAGTGCGTGCGTGTGTGTGTGTGTGTGTGTGTGTGTGTATATGTGTATGTGTGTGTGAAACAATGACAATGACTAAATGCTCGTATAATACCGGAAAAAATGGTAGGAAGAAGAGAAGATATAAATATACAATCTGAATCTCGGGAAAGGCTTTGACGATTTTTAGTACGCAAGGGGTTTCGAGGGCGATAAATCGATCTAGCTGGGATGCATTTTTAAAAAATGTCGTTTTAACCGTGTTTTCAGGCAACGAAATTTTCGTTTTTATTATTATGTGCGGTAAGATCGAAAAATATTAATCATATTTCAACATTATGTAATACGTTTCTATATAATAATTTCCGATTTACCAAAAAAAAACCGAGCTAAGCTCGGTCACTCTGATACTATTATATTAATTAAATGGCTACGTAGCGATAAGACCGCCTACAGGTACATACAAACTTATAATAAGTTATTGTAACTCATGTATTTAAAGTGGTGTACAATAAAGATTGTTCTATTCTATTCTATTCTAAATAGTATAATTATTTCTGAAGAGTAAAGGAATTTATCAAAGCAAAAACGATAATGACTAATGTTTGTTGTGAACATAATTACTATCATCGCTATGAAACACTTGCAGGGAGATTAGACGTTATTGATGGTAGCCACGCTAACAATGTCTTGTACAATGTACTGTATTGTCGGAAGCGATCATCAAAATTGCATTAAGAACTTCCTTTATACATAACGACGACATACGATATGTCGTGTGATATAAACTTGTGTTTTCTTATGACTACCTTATGACTTTCGATATCACCGACTAACTGTGGCATGAATTCCATCGTGAACAAAGAGGTTTGCCAACTCTTTTCTTTGTCGCACGTCAAAAAACTTGGAATTCTTTACCGGCACACGTGTTCCCTCATTCTTACAACCTGAGGTCTTTCAAACGAGGCGTGAAGAGGCGTCTTGCGGGTAAGCAAGGCTAGGGTGGCTAGTACAGTTCACCTTCTGAAACCATATAGCCACCTTCGCGTGTGGACTCCACTTCCACTTACCATCAGGTGGAGTAGAGTCATTTCCCCTCCGGCGTTATATTAAAAAAAATCGGTTTTAAATCGTTACTTATACTATAAATGCGAAAGTAACATTGTATCTCTGTCTGACACTGATTACACCAAAACTACTGAACCGATTTAAATTGAAATGTTAATAATTACTTCCTTGCTTTTTATTACGCAAAAAGGGTTGTAAGGGGTTGAAAGGAGGGATGAAATGTTGTATGGATGCATCGTTATTTTTAGAGCTAGAAGCTTGAAAATTATTTTTTAAGGTGTTGATTTGATATAAATAAACATGACATTCAATTTTTTTAAAGTTTCACCCTCAAGGTGTAAAATAACACTTGGGAATGGGAAGTGAAATGTTATTGACAGAAGCTAGTATCACAATAAAGTTAGGAATTCTGTATTCAAATAAATAAAATTGAAGTCTCTTTGTGTAATTCCAAATTAACAGCTTTTCACTAAATGCATATGAAGGTTTATACGGTGCTAAAAAATCAATTTAAATTTTTTTAGCCTGTCAGTCTATCGATGTGTCTGTCTGTTTAGATCTCTGAAACGCCCAAGGAATAATTATTTTAGATAAAGAATTAGTGTTCAGGGTTTAGAATTACACCACGCGAGTGGAGCCGCGCCCCTTAATTATGGGTAGAATTTCGAAAAATTCTTTCTTAGTGCTCGCTTACGTTTCATAAATAACACTTGTGAAAAAACTCAGCTTTCTAGGTCTAAGGGCTTAGGATGGACGTTGATATGTCAGTCGGGGCTTCTCATTTTAAACATAGGTATAGTTTATAATAAGTCAAAACAATTTCCAAGAGTTTTTATTTATATAAAATGAATTATTGTACATTCTGTAACAGAATAATAGTATAAGTCACAATGACCGATGCCATGGAAACTATAATACCATAATCGAGACGATAGAAATTCATCGCGTGGTATTTAATTGGCCTCGATATCACCAGGTCTTTGAGTTCTTTTAAAGTTTCACGTACTTCCATAGCTGCAACCAAATGTATAGACAATTATTATAAATGAAGACATGACATTAAGAGATGAGACACCGTTGTGGCGTTATGGGTAGTCTGCCTTTAGCCTCAACGGATGCGGTTTCGATTCCCGCTTGGACAGATGTTTGCGTTGATCTCACAAATATCTGTTTCGGTTTGGGAGTTTGTTCTGTCTCCCTACCATGCTTCGGAGAGCACGTTAAGCTGTTGGTCTCGATTGTTATCACATAGTATCTGATGATAGTCGTTAACTCTTGATAAGTAAATTGCTCTTATACAATTCGCCCTTAGGGTTGTGGAGGTCAGATGGCAATCGCTCTGTTTAAAAATTAGTTATCTGTCAAATCCGGACCAGAGTAATAAGCAGATCCTGGGTAAATATTTATATAATACCGGGAATAATGCTAGAAAGAAGATTATCAATAACTCAACGGTAAAAGCGTCGACGCCATCATGCAAGAGTTGCGGGTTCGATCCTGAACCCTTTGGTCTACTGTCGTACATATTCCTTGCCCAAGCTACGAGCTTATTTGGAGGAGATAAGAATATTAGTAATTACTTTAAAAAGCAAAACATTATTTAAAAAAAAAGCGTGAAAAACTGTTTCATTGCTGATTTCCATTTTAGATTTTAATTTTTGTTACGGTCTGCATACCCCTTAGAGCAAAGATATCTTCTCCTGTTTAGATGCTAAAGTTTCTACTGACTTCCATATTAGATTGATTGAGTTATTGATAGTCATCTACACTAATAAAAAGAAATTGCAAAGTCAAAGCGATAATGAATCGTACGAAATTCTTTATACATCTTACATATTTTCTTATTAACAATTAGGTGATCTATGAAACGTATAATTCTTTCCATCTGTCTGTAGTTCTGTTCACAGCAATGTATTGCACAAAACAGAAGTAGACTGTAGATTATAATTCTCACTGAGGTCGAAACGACCGGTAGACAATATCCGGTATCGCTTGGAAAGACCTAGAAATTAATAAAAGGAAATTAAATACTCATAAGTTTATAATATTTGAACTAAATTCAAGATCTTGTGGTTTTAAACTCAATCTCTCGTCCTTTTTAGAGTTCCATAGCCAAATGGTAAAAACGGAACCCTTATAGTTTCGTCATGTCCGTCTGTCCGCATGTCACAGTCATTTTACTCGGAGACCATTGGCTCAATCGATACGAAATTTAGTAAATAGGTGTATTCTATGAACCACACAACAATTTTGTAATGAAATCTTAAAATATATAAGAATTAAGGGTAGTCCATACATGTTACTGAGTGTTGAAAAGAAATATTTCAACGTATGTCAACGTGTGAGATATCTTTGGATAGGTCTTTTAAAATGATAAGCGAACTTTTTAAACGCGGCTTGGGTACGACACAAGCACAGCCACCCAGAATACTTGACTGTATGGGAATACAATCATTTATGCCGAGCGGATATTCACCCTGCGACTATTGGCTTTTGAGGTAAGATCTTAACAATGAGCAACATAGGTCGTCTATATATGATAGAGCAATAATGATTATACTTGTATCTTAACATTATAATACAAAACCTAAAGTCAATCTTTCTTCGATGACGTCCTTAGCCGTGGTTCGGCTTCGCAGGAGGCACCCTAAGGACGGAATCAAATTTGAGCCCCCGTGAGGGCTGCACCTTTATCATGGCTGAGTCTCTGTACTCGGTCCCCCGCCCTGTGACGCTGTCAAGGCCAGTAGGGCCAACAGCAATACACATTCCGAAAAAAAAAAAGTCAATCTTACCACTGTTCCCATCAATAATCTTATTATCAAATTTATCATCAGCACCATATCTAATAAATAGATCGCACAGCTCAAAAAAATCTGCAAAAAATATATCATATTACATTGATAAAATTGTAACTGGTCAGTAAAGATAGTAAAGCTTAGACCCGACCAGCTTCAGGGCGGTTGCGGGCTAGCGTTTTCGAGCGTTTAGCGTCATTTTGGAATACGTGCTTCTAAGCAGGCTCTATTTCAAAAAATAGTGCATGGAGTCCGGAGGAGTGAAACCGTAATGTGGAAATGAAAATAGGAAGAGGTAGAAATTAATTTTTAGTGCAATCGTATTGTTTCTAGACAAACTTTATTAACATTGCTTACAATTCAAAATTGATCGCATCTTTTAATTGTTATTTTCGAGTGGAGAATTATCCAAATCTATAATAACACTGTTTACTTCGCTGCATAGCAAGAATACCACGCGCATGCGCTTGGGATTTACCGACTCACTCTCTTTCTCTCTCCTACTTTCCACCTTAGTGTATCTTTCTATCTCTCTCCCTCGTGCGTTAAACGTTTAACGCAACCTTGTTGGAAGTCGCATTAGAAGTTTCACTTCAATAAACCGAATGCGTGTACACGGGCTTAATTTGACGTGTACGCTCATACCGGTTTCCAGCTTCAGTAGCATATTATCCAATTAAATTTTACATGCGTATACGAGCTAATAAGCGCGTCAACGCTCGTGCGAGTTGTGTGCCAAAAAGCGTGCCTATACGTTCTCCAGAAAACAATCTTATTTGCTCAAAACGCTGGGCTGCAATCCCCCATATATCATATAGGATGGTTTAGCAGCAATTATATTTTTTTTTTTTTTTATGTTAGAAGTTGGCAAACAAGCATACGGCCCACCTGATGGTAAGTGGCTGCCGCAGCCTATGAGCGCTTGCAGCACCATTAGTAGGTGCCACTCACGCGTTGCCAACCTCGAGATATTAGTTCTTAAATCTCGTTCGCCCAGTAATTTCACTAGCGTACAATGCCCTTCAAACCGGAACACAGTAGTGCCTAAGCACTACTATTTGGCAACAGAATATTGGACACTGCGGTGGTACCTACCTAGCCGGCCTCTTGCAACAAAAGACCTACCACCAGTGTGACTGATTGCACTGGTGGAATAATCTCTGTTGTGACAGAGGTTATCCCAACAGCGGGCGATGGGGTCGTCACATCCCGACGAAAATTATATGTTTATTTGTCTGTTTGTATGTATATGTGATTTGTTTATATGTTTTGTAGAAATATTAGAAAAATAATTGAACATAACCTCGTTAGCTTAAATTTTCACCAGTACTTACCCTAAATCCATATTTTACATTAATAAAATTACACTGCTCATTCAGAAGGATGTAACATCTACTCAACCAAAGCATACTTTTATGGTGGCTATAAGAAATAATTTTAATACAATCAAGATTATTCAATTTTTTCGTATCTTTCGAATAGGTCCAAGCATTATCATATATAACATCTTTGACCACACCAGGTAAGTTATCCGTATTATTATTATAATCTTCAAGTAAATCTCCAATTATTTCCAAGCGACATTTCACTTGTATCCAATTTGAAATAATATCGAGAGCACTTAGCATTCTTATGCCAAGATAAATGTATTCTATAGAATAGACCATAACTAAAATCCAATTGAAGCTGTTCACCCAAGCGACAATGTCCAAAATCGTAGAAATAAATGCGAAAGATATGAAGAAGATAGACAATTTCCCGATGTGCTTTCTAATTCTTATATAGTCAGGCGTACCGATGATACTATCAATAAAGTCATACAATAGGAAATAATCAACATAGGACTGCCTACCATATTTATAGGCGAAAATAATATCAGAAATGTATTGGAAGAAGCCCAATAAATAAGCCATATCTAATGAGTCCGCAAATTTGAAATTTATTTGACCCTTGTTGCTCTGAAACTTGAAAAATATAGTGTACGCGTTCGCTACAAAAAATACAATTATAAATAGTGATATTTTCCAAATTGGGTAGTGATATTTTATGATATCGTCGCGGTAAATGCATGATAAACCAATTGCTTTCAGAAAATAGTTCAGTGAAGATATCGTTGAGAAAGCGTCGAGCTTTCGAGCTCTTTTACGTATGTCATGAACCTTCATGATCTCAAATGATACTGATGGTATACATGCTATTGGCGTGGCAAGTCTACCTACCTTTGTTGTATCAATTAATTACATAGTATTCGATGGGTATTTTAGGAGCAATTGTTTTTTTAAATAAAATGTAATAGCGGATGCATTGTATACAGTCCGAGTTTATTTGGTATACTTTTTACCTTGTCATCATGTGAAACTTTAGGGAGCTTATTCCTTTCGGGCTCAAATAAGAAAGCTCAGATAGTAATAAGCAATAAGTGCGGTTAATAAATTCTCAATTTCTCTTAGATTTTAGGGATGAACGCTTACGTATTGAACTAGGAGTAGCAGTATTAATAGTACCCCTATTGCGTTTCCAATATGACATTATAATTTAGTTTTCGTGGCGTTGGGATGTGACGACCCCATCGCCCGCTGTTGGGATAACCTCTGTCACAGCAGAGATTATTCCACTAGTGCAATCAGTCACACTGGTGGTAGGTCTCATGTTGCAAAGGCCGGCTAGGTAGGTACCACCGCAGTGTCAAATATTCTGCCACCAAATAGTAGTGCTCAGGCATTACTGTGTTCCGGTTTGAAGGGCACTGTACGCTAGTGAAATTACTGGGTGAACGAGATTTAATAACTAATATCTCGAGGTTGGCAACGCGCAAGTGGCACCTACTAATGGTGCTGCAAGCGCTCATAGGCTGCGGCAGCCACTTACCATCAGGTGGGCCGTATTCTTGTTTGCCAACTTGTAACATGAAAAAAAAAACTTTCTCAAGTAAGCACCCTATATCCTACCGAAGAACAATTTATGTTATAGCTTTCATTACTTTATTACTCACCTCACGTGACATCGCCATGAGCGGCGATTCGATTAACAGCCTTATCGATATTATCAGAAGTAATTGAGTGAAGCAAATTATAATGAACATTTATTGTTTCATGAACGCGAATAATATAAAGAATAAATTATTTAAAACAATTACTATCGCTATGGTGGTTACCTTATCCTATGGAAGCTTGGACCACTAGGGACTATATAAAAGGTCTTTTTTAAAGAATATTAGCAATGCTTTTTCAAGGCATTACTAATATTCCTATTGCTCCTCCAAATAAGCTCGAAGCTTGCGCTAGGAGTTGGTACGACAATAGCCGAAGGGGGTCAGGATCGAACCCTCGACTCTCGCTTTAACGGAGCGAAGTCGGCCCTTTTACCGTTGAGCTTTTGAGGCTTCTCGTTTTTATGTCAAAAGGGAAAACATATAGGAGGCTCACTTGATGTTAAGCGATTACTGCCGCCCATGAACACCTGCAATGCTAGAGGGCATGCAGGTGACCTCTAAGGAAGGAAAAGGCTCTTTACTTTGAGGTTCCCAGGTCGTATATTAAAAATACTTATATATAAAATATATAAATACCCAACCAAATCAACTACATACAATATAATTACAAAAATAAACTACATACATAGTTAAAAACACATGCCTGTATGGTCAATACAAACATCTGCTCCGAGCGGGAATCGAACCCACGATCTGTGGCGCTTACGCTTTCACTACTGCTGCGCCACAACGTCGTCACATAATGTTACAGAGACCCTTATTACCAGGGGCATAAGGTTCGAAATCGCTATACTCTGTGTGTCTTTCCTTCGTAACGCCTAGGTTCTAGAAATATGTGTTCTCGAAAAGATTTTTAGTCACAATTTTTCTAAACCATGCCATGCCAAATATCTGTCTGTGACACATGAACGATAGACGGATATGAATCATTTATAAGCGTTTTTGTCATTTAACTGAAGAACCCTAAAAGGTAATAGCAACTTGAGACTTGATAGATAAGACTCCCTAACGATGTATGAAAAATGTTCACTGCACCTCATCGACCCGTCACAAATGGAAGCAGAGCTGTCGGTGTAAGGTATTACATAGATATAAAGGATTAGATTGCGCGTCTATATGACGTAAAATGACAAGAAAATGTTTAAAATGAATCGCCATCTAAGAGTAGGCTGGGAAATAAATAAGTCTTTCTTTCAGAAGCTTCAATAGCTCAACAGTAACTCCGTTAACGTGTGAGTTGCGGGTTCGAGTCTGAACTTATTGTCATAATTACTACTAGGCAGGCTTCAGGTTTATTTTGAGGGCAATAGGAACGTTAGTAATGTCTTGAAAAAATCATTGCTAAATATTCTTTATAAAAAATACCTAAAAACCTTGAATATTATTGGTTAATATCAAAACCCCGTTCTTACTCCTTATTTCGATCAGGCGCCATTTTATTTTTAAGTTCGAATAACTTCATAGGAGGCGCTAGTTAATCCTTCAATATTTACCAATTACAATTTATAGTATATACTATCTATTGTTGTCTATATCTATGGACTTTTCTTATTAATCAATATGCTACTGCACTGGTTCTCAAATATTTGTCATTTATTTTATGCGACTGATTAATGTAAATATTATAACACTAAAGGTAGTCCAATGTCGATTGGCGGCAGGGTACGAACTCAGGCAGAGGATTTTTATGTACAATTAAAAATAAAATGACAATAAAATCATGTAATGTTACATAGTTTGATCACGTTTTCTAAAAGCCTCATTAAACTGAATTTTTTTAAAGGTTATTAATTTTCAAAAAAAAAATATATACCGACTTTAATACTACAAAGCAAAAATTAAATATTTTCTGCAACAGAAGTCGGGGCTAAGTGAAACATCGCAACATATGCCACCGATTTATTAAATATATAAAATTATTTTATTTTATAGTTTTTGGTTAAGAATGATAATTATTTAGTGATTAAAAAAACTTTAGACAGTTTTATATGGTTTTCTCATAGATGTCAGAACTGGACCAATTTGAAATAAGACCACAAGCTTTTAAATAAAAAAATCATCAAAATCGGTTCACCCAGCCGAAAGTTGTGAGGTAAGAAACTTAAAGAATAAAAAATTGAGCCAAATTGAGGACCTCTTCCTTTTTTGAAGTCAGTTAAAATGCAACCAATGTGCGACAGTCCTTAATACATTCAAAATTCCACATGGTTTGATTGTTTATATGAAAATTTAATTAAAACTTTGACAGCCTGTGTACAACGTTGCGACCCATTAATTAAAACGACTGCGAATCGCTCTTGTAACGCTCACATCAGACGCATCTAAGTTTGATCCGTATGTGGGTATTTTGAATCAACGATGAGGGTTTGCATTGCTTCCAATTTGACACAACAAAGCTTACGGTATTCTGACAAAAGTGATGCTTTATGTGTGACGTCACTAATGGATAAGGATAAAGACCAATGGATAGAGGATAAAGACTTATTATTTAATATTATATTGTTCTCTTAGTCTGTTGGTCGTAGCACTAATAGGAGTAAAAGAAATAGATATATATATAGGTTTGGCAACTTATTTTTTTATTTTCTAATTGTCAATGTTTGCATGTTTTATACCCAAGATTGACAATTTTATAGGTAATTTGACGTGGTTTTTATTTGGTTTGTGGTTTTTATTTATTATTTCTTCTATCTCTTTCTCTTTATACGGTTTTCAAGTACTTAATTCGTGTTTTAGATTTATCTCACGCTTAATGGTGAAGGAAAACATGGTTTTTTTTTTATTATTTGGAAAGTAGGGCAGATGACTCTACTCCACCTGGTGGTAAGTGGAAATAAAGTCCAAACGCGAAGGCGGCTAACAGAGTTGCGGAATGCAACCGTGTTAGCCACCCTTGCCCTGCCTACCCGCAAGATGCCTCTTCAGGCCTCGTTTGAAGGAGCCCAGATTGTAAGAAGGAGGGGGGAACACGTGAGCCAGCAATGAGTTCCACTTTTTGGAAGTACGACAAAGAAATGTATTGGCAAACTTCTTTGTTCGCGAAGGAATTGATGCCACAGTTAGACGGTGACATCGGAGACCGGCACGCGTAGTTCTTGTAAGGAAAGGGGAAGGAGGTATGATGGAGAATAATTCCTCTGAACACTCGCCGTGATACATTCGGTAGAAGGCGCCTAGGGCGGCAATCTCACGATGCAGTTGAAGAGATTCGAGGGTGTTGGAGACCTCTTCCTCTCACCAATGTTGCGAATCGCTCGTCGCTGCAACCTATCCAGGGCTTAATAATAATATCCAACAATCCTTGTGGCCTAGTAAGCCACAAATACAATGCTGATGGTAGGGCCTAATTGCCGGTCAGGTTAACTAGTTCTCGTCTCTCTTTCTTTTTTATCAATGTTAGTAATAGGTTTTACATACCTATGTATGTTACATAGGTATACTTATGTAAGTAATGGTACGTTAAAATGCTCATGAAATCGCCGGCCTCAATTTAGCATAATTCTATATCAAAACACATCAAAAACGGTTCAGTGATTTAGGCGTGAAAAGGTAACAGACATTAATTAGTACATCGAAGTTCAAGCCTCTTAGTTTTTTGTAAATCCCACTGGGATCTAATGTTTTTCAGGGATTAAAAGTATCCTATTTATTAATCCAGGTAACAATATTTATCTGTGCAAAATTTCAAATCCATTAGCCCGTTTTGTTTGATTGAGTAACAAACATTCAAACATCTAAACATCCAAACATATAAACTTTCATATTTATTATATTAATAGGATCACCACCATCGTAGTAGAAAAAACATTGTTTAGTTTATCGCAAACTAGTCGTAACTTCAAACAATGGGGTGGCGCAATCAAGTATACGGAATAATTGTTTTACTGGAGGGATTTTCAAAGGAGATTAAATGGCTGGTTTCCTTAGAACAAAACATGACCATTCTTTTGTTCGCGAAAGTAAAAACTCGAAAGACATTTTTGCTTTTTTTTCGTTTATTGTAACGGGCAAGGAAGTATTTAATTTTGAGTAAACGATAGATCGCAATGAGGAAACTTTTAGAAGAGACAAGCTATGTTAGAAAATTACCTTTTTTTATAGTGTAGTTAGTGGCTAACCTTGTAAAGGTTGCCCATATGGCTCCGAAAGGTTATCACAAAGCACTTTCTCCCGCCCTGATGACGGAGTGACTAATATCGCCTCTCTGTCATAGCTCCACTATTATTATATACCCACATTCGGAAATACTCAGTTGAAATACTTATCTTAAATAAATCAAACTTTACGACATTCGAAGACTGCGAAAAAGTTAAACAAATGAATGATAACGATTAAGTTGCTCAAATTTCGTTCAATAAATAGAACTCTTCCGCAAACTCGTGTTCAATTACCAAGTAATGAATCTTTAATTTATATTCAAATGTTTTGATTAACGCCCTCAAAAACAATGGGGATGACGCAATTAAGAATAAAGAATTGCTTTACTGGAGGAATTTTCAAGAGGGATTCAATGGCAGGTTACCTTCGAACAAAATATGCCCATTCCTTTGTTGAAAATGAAATTCAAAATGCCTTGTCAGTTTTTTTGTCTCCTTATGACGCCAAGGAAAGTGTTTAAGTTAGAGGAAACGATAACCGTCCAACGGATGCTCTTCGAAGTGGAACGAATCAGGATATTATAGAGTGCAAACAAAATTAAGAAACCAGCTTAATTTTACGGTAGCAGAGCCATGCTCCCACAAAAGGGCCGGTTCGACCGGGGAGGTACAACCTCTCACAGAAAATCGGTGTCAAGTAACAGTATTATTAGGTACTGTTGCGTTTTGTGCGATGAGTGAGAGCGCTGGAAGCCAATTCTCCCAAAGCCTCTCCTCCCTTCCTTTTTTCCCTTCTTATCCTGTTCCTTAGGTTGACAACGCACTTTTGATACTTTAATTCGCAAGCATTCATAGGTTGCGGTCACTGCTTACCATCAGCCGTACCGTATGCTTGTTTGATATGCAACCGTCATGATATAAAAAAAAACATATTTTAGTGGAGGAGAACCGGGCTATGTGGGATTCCATGACAAGGTGGTAATGTCATGGGGACCCACTAAAACCTCCTTGGTGGCCGACCTCAGTGCATTTGTCAGGTTATGGGAACTCTCCCAGAGTGAACCAACCTGAACTGACAGTCACTGTGTTCTGATGGACGCCATGTTATTTGAGCTTACCTATCTATTCGCTAGTCTGAGCATTTTGAGAGGCGTATAAATAAGGCGTTCTCGCGCTGTGGGCCGTGGACGCGCAGAGTGAGGTACCTGTGCTTCCACGATGATCGGTCCTGAGGAGGACGGCAGTCGGTGTGGTCCTGGCATGGGAAGCTCTTGAGGGTTTTACCATCTCGACCCCGGGACCAACCTCCACTACCAATCGAAGCACCGTGAAGCAGCGACCGGACAGGTCGCGTTGGTTTGTTCTGCGAGAGTTCAGTAGTCTGGCAAACACATTGAGGTTGGCTACCGAGGAGGTCTTAGTGGGTCTCATGACGTTTCGACCTTGTCATGGAACCTTACATAACCCAGTTCTCCTCCCCAGAACGCCTGGTATCTGGTAGCAGATTTCCTCCCCGAAACCAAGAAAAAGGTTATCTATACGATAGTCTGAGCATTTTCAGAGCGATAAACAGTGACAAATTGTTCAGAGAAAAATTTGGACTCCCTTACCATATTTTTCTAGTTCATATAAATTATTAATCAACCAGCACTCCAGCGGTCTGTAGTTGGAACGAGCCGTAAGTAATTGCGTGGCAATGCCCTACAGTGGTCTAGTAGGCAGTTAATAGGCAAGATAAAATCACTTTTGTTTTGCATAGCGTTATGAAGTGCTTTTACTAATAGACGTAGCGGAAGGTATTTAACATTCACGAGGCAAAATGTTGATGCCGATATTAAAGTATCCTTCCTTACATTAATTAACATAATCTATATCTGGACGCAAATAAGCAATACCATGTCAACCAAGCTTTTATTTAAATGCTCTAAAAAGACAAAAAAATAATTTTAAATTGTATCAACCCATCAATTTATGACTAAAATATAAAAGCTTGTCGAGATTTAGCTATGTGAATGTATGTTATTATAAAATACATGCTTTTTCCGATGTTCTCATGTCAAGATCAAGTTTTACATTGGTCTAGTAGGCAGTTAATATGCAAGATAAAATCACTCAGACCGATGTAACCAACCGACTAAAGCTAGGCGTCCGAAGCACGTCCTGCAAGACCCTGACGATAGGATTACATTAGAAAATGCCCCTTACACAGCACAGACACGCAAACAACACCGTCTTCGCTGGCGAAGACGAGGTCCGTTGTTTCGCACGTCGCGTCGCGCTCACACCGTCGGGTGAGTTTATCGTATAGAATGCCCTCGGAGCGCTGCCTCCATCTCCGATGACATCCTTAGCCGTGGTTCGGACGGACAGAATCATATTCGAGGCTGCCCCTTTTTCACGGCTGAGTCTCTGTACTCGGCCCTCCCGCTCGGTGACGCTGTCAAAGCCAGTAGGGCCAACAGCAATACACATTCCGAGAAAAAAATTAAAAATAAATAAATAAATTTTATTCCTGTTTATCTACATAATCTCGCATGCAAGTGTTTTAAATTTCAACTCATTTGAACGCCGAGAAGAGGATCTAATAAGGCTTGCAAGATTTGCACTTAACATCATCCCGGCAAGGTTAATAAAAGCTTTTAATAAAAAAGGTATAGGCTGTGAATAAAAATCAGAAATTGTGGTTCTTTATAATCGATTTTGTCTTTAAGGTATACTGGAACGTGAACCTAGCCTAAGGTTTTTTAAAACCTTAATATAGCAAAAGTCTATAGCCTACAGTGACAGTTTACCAATACGTATGAATGAGAGGTATTTATGCCATCTTTGCTATATAACAAACCATCTCTTCATCTTTACATCTGAAACTCTAAGTTTCACGATATATTTTAACCCATTCAATGTCCTTTTATGGTTGTCAATTTTGTTCGTGAGACAGTGAACGTGTTAATAAATATTTTTAAAATAAATTAAAAAAAAAAACAGTTAATTCAACAGACCAACATAACAATTTAATAGTATATTCATTGACCCAAATATACGAATAAGTTTGTCATATTATCCTCAATCTGTCCCATGTATCACCCAAATATGATTACAATAAATCTAGATCGTGTATATAGTTGAATGAATAAAACATACGGAATAAGCGACGTAACGAAACAAACAAAATAGTGATCATTGTGGAACAATGTTTGTATATTCACTGTTCCACAATGATCATCATTGTTTGTATTGACCATACAGACAATTGTGTCGCATTATAACGGCTTGTATTTGTCTTCTTTTGAGTCTTATCTATTCATGTATTTATTTAATTAAATAAACGAAACAAACAAAATAGCGATTATTGTGGAACAGTGTTTGTATTGACCCTAAAAACAATTGTGCCGTATTAGCACGGTTTGTATTTTTCTTCTTTTGAGTTTTATCTTTTTTTTATTAAAAGTTGGCAAACAAGCATACGGCCCACCTGTTGGTAAGTGGTTGCCGTAGCCTATGAGCGCTTGCAGCACCATTAGTAGGTGCCACTCACTCGTTTTCAACCTCGAGATATTGGTTCTTAAATCTCCTCTGCCCAGTAATTTGACTAGCGTACAGCGCCCTTCAAACCGGAACACAGTAATGCCTAAGCACTACAATTTGGCGGCAGAATATTTGACACTGCGGTGATACCTAACTAGCCGGCTTCTTGCAACAAAAGACCTACCACCAGTGTGACTGATTGCACTGGTGGAATAATCTCTGCTGTGACAGAGGTAATCCCAACAGCGGGCGATGGAGTCGTCACATCCCGACGCTGATAAATCTATTTGTATATTTGTTAAATTATTATTTTTAGTTGTCATGAATAAGTGTCATGTCTGCCTGGAGCCAGCGTGCAGGTATTAATCATCTTTCTCCATTTGTCCTGGTTTTGTGCTTCCGAATTCGGTCACACCACCGTGTTAGAGAGCGGAGGCTATCACATAATAATAGTTACTAGTGTACCCCTGTGTTGCGGAGGTTATATGGCAATCGCTCAGTGTACAAACTAGTACTCCGCCACCCAGGGCACACTTTTACGGTGGCCCGCATAGGCGGGCCGTTTGGGTGGGGCGTCGTGGTTGTTTGCGCAAGCGACATGACGTCGAACTATGATGATGAGGGTTCCGCTGAGTTTTATGAGTGTTGCCGCTAGACTAGACGGCCGGCCGGCTAGGTCCCATGCTACCACTGCTTAGTGTACTTGACGAGTATACAAACTAGTAACATGTCAAATCTGGAAAACATATCTGGAATAATGCTAAGAATAAAATTCCGTATTGTTTCAGATCTACAGATTATCTTAGGAAATATTGGATACAAAATATCTCTATCTAATCCCTTGACATTATTTAAAAAGTATATATCATGGCTGTTTTCTTAGAAAGCCTACTAAAAACGGGAGAATATACTTGTCCTACATCGAGACACAAACAAACAAAGAACCCTTTACTTTCAGCTTTGTAAAGTAGCACAAGTAGCCGCCAGGTGAGTCATATTTAATACTCTATATGTAAAAATTTGTATAAAATCTCTGTAGACTGGAAGGATTAACCCTTTTCGAGCGAAATCACTTTTGTTCATATCATTTTTGGACTCAAATGAGCATACATTGTAATAAAGCTTTCGTTTCATAATAGTGAGCATTTTCCTTTGAGAAGAGCTACCTGATTGCAAAAAAATATTCAATCACTCGTACAATTTAAATGATTTCTTTTAAATATATAATTAGGCGTCTGACAAAAATTTGTTAAAGTTCTTAGAAAAACACAAAATAATTATATTAGGTACTATTTCAATTTTTTATAACATTATAAAAAACTACGTAGTTTACGTTGACGTCATTCCGTCGTTCGACCTCACAGGACCACGTGGACGAAATCAGCTTTGAGACCCCGCGAATGCGAAGTGAAGATTCTTCACCGTCCCTCAATACTCGACCGACCCCGCCCGGTGACGCTATCACGTCCAGGAGGATCAATAGCAATACACAATCAGAAAAAGACCGTCTGATAGTAAGGTACATCTATCTATACAACGTTGCTGAGCCAAAGGATAGGTGACCAGTGGTAAATGATGAATACTAGTAGTTCACATAACTGTGGTGCGGACGACCTGTTGGAACTCCGCATTAGCATAACTCTGCCTTAAAAATTCCACAATGATAAAACACCCCGGAAAAGATTCGAGCTATGCAGTATTTTTGCTGATTCCGTGATGATTTTATGAACAGATTTTTACAGAGATTATCTATTTTACACATTGCACATCCAATATTCTTTACGGCAGTTTTACCGGCCCAGCAAAAATACCGGTCCGGCTTAGTAAAAACCAGCCATAGGAAGGTAGGGGTGATAGTTTTAAAGCCGGGTGCTTATGCGTATACAAAAAAATAAAGCGGTACTATTATTATGACACTTAATGTCGATACAACTTTCGTAATCCAGGGTCTATAAAAAGTCATCATTATTGTCAATTATTATATAATGTTTACAAATACACAAATAGTTAAATCATTCTTATAATAACACTTATTATTATAATATTCTTATCTATTATAGCGTAAGACCGGTCATTATGGCACCCTTTAGGGGAAGCCTATGTCCAGCAGTGGGCGTGATGATGATAACGATAATTTTTTATATATTACAAGTTGGCAAACAAGCAGTAGGCCCACCTGATGGTTAGTGGTTGCCGTAGCCGAATGAACGCTTGCAGCACCATTAGTAGGTGCCACTCACGCGTTGCCAACCTCGAGATATTAGTTCATAAATCTTCTCTGTTCAGTAATTTGACTACCCTACAGTGCCCTTCAAACCGGAACACAGTAATGCCTAAGCACTATTATTAGCCGGCAGAATATTTGTCACTGCGGTGGTACCTACCTAACTAGTCTTTTGCAACAAAAGACTTACCACCAGTGTGACAGATTGCACTGGTGGAATAGTCTTTTTTTTTTTTTTTTTGGTGTCGGGGAGGAAATCTACTACTAGATACCCGGCGTCTTGGGGAGGACAACCGGGTTATGTGGGGATCCACGACAAGGTGGAAACGTCATGGGGACCCACTAAAACCTCCTCGGTGGCCTACCTCAGTGTGTTTGTCAGGTTACGGGAACTCTCGCAGAACATACCAACGTGACCTGACAATCACGGTGCTCCAAATGGTAACGGAGCTCAGTCCCGGGGGGTCGAGTTGGCAAAGCCCCCCAGCGCTTCCCACGCAAGCGTACGGCAGTCGGGACCACACCGGCTGCCTTCCTCCTCAGGGCCGCCCATCACGAGTGGAATAGTCTCTTCTATGACAGAGGTTATCCCAAAGGCGGGCGATGAGGTTGTCACACTTTAAAACTAAAACACTTTTAGATTTTTATAATAGAAATTCAAGAAATATAAATAACAAACTCAAACAAAACATGAATATAAATCAACTAAACTTAGATGATAATGGTAATGCATATGATGTTCTAATCCGTTTCAATATTAAGCTCTGTTAAAATAATTAATGTAAATGGTTTTCGGGGTTCCATTGCTGTTAGCTGTTCATTATAATAATGATGTTAAGTGGCAATGCCCTGCAGCTATTCGGTCTGCTTACTATTTAATGTGAAAGATAAATTCTCGTCTGTTTTGCATAATTATTGTTATGAAGTGTCTATATTGATAGAGAGTGCGCAGGAAGCTTGACATCTGCCTTTAGCCTTAATGGTTACGGGTTTGATTCCCTTTTCTTCTATCCAATGAGTTACTAAATGGCAACCGCTCTGATTAAAAACTAATAACCGTTCAAATTCGGAGTAAAAACTAATAAACGTTGAAATTTGGATAGAAGTAATAGGCAGACCTTAGGTAGATAAAATACCGGAAAAAATGGTACTAAGAAGAAGAAGATAGATCCATAGAAGCGTAGCTAATTTAATTTAAAGATTGGTGTATTTTTTATTTTAATAAATCTTGATAAAGGGTGTACATGAAGTAATCCTAAGCCGTCGCCATGGATCCTGCCCTTTGATGTACGACACACCCGAATCTTGTTAATTATCTTCAATAACGCTGGATATAATTAATTAGGTTGATTTAATTAGCAGAGTTTCTTCTAAATGATACGCGTGTATTAATTTCGTATGAATAATATTTGCTACGGTATTATAGGTGACCTGTTTTAACATACTCACAAACTCTTTTTAGTCATGCTGTCTCTATACAAATCTCAATACACCTTTTTCTCTTATACTTAACTAGTTTCTGCTAACAGCTTCGCCCGTGTGAATAACGATTTTAAACAAACTCTGATATTGACAATTACCGCAAACCGACTCCCACCCCCTTTTCAAAAACTTTGAATATCATATTTATTTATATGGAATCAACAGTCTAAAAAATTTTCTAGCTTCTAGCCCTAAAAATGACGATCCACCTTTTTTCATCCACCTTTTAACCACTTACAACTCTTTTTCGCAGTAAAAAGTATAAGCCTATGTTCTTTCTCAGGCTCTAGACTATGTATGTACAAATTACATTTAAATTGGTTCAGAAGTTTTAACGTGAATGCGCGATCGACAGACAAGGAAGGATTATAAAAAAAAACCCTTTACCTTTTTACTTAATTATAACACAATGCACAATACATGATTCTAATTAAAATGAAAATAAAACTGTTGTTCCTTTTTTTATCCAAGTCCGAAAGTAAAATTCGAAATGAAATCTGTATATTTCAATAGGTTATATGATAAAAAGAGACAGGGATAGAGAGAGATGGCTGCGCACTTGCTTGCTTGTGTGCTCAATCACTTGTAGTAGGCTCGATATACACACGCACACACATAGCATACGGCATTACATGATGTGATGATTGCTACTAAAATGCACTACCCGAAAATGCAATAATTGAAACGTCACGGGGACCCACTAAAACCTCCTCGGTGGCTGACCTCAGTGCGTTTGTCAGGTTACGGTCCCTTTGACAGAACAAACCAACGCGACCTGAAAATTACTGCGCTCCGATGGGTAGCGGTAAAGCCCCCAGCACTTCCCACGCAAGCAGTCGCGACCACACTAACTACTCGGGGCCACTCATCACGAAGGCACGACCACGACCCTCGGTGGTACCTACCTAGCCGACCTTGTGCAATAAGAGGCCTACCACCAATAATAACAGACAACATTATTTCAAAAATAGCAGCGATTACAATCAACAGTCATGTATCAAGATAATGTTTCGAGATAGCGACCGTCATGTAATACATCGAACAAAAAGAGAATGCGATGGAATTACATCAATCCAATTTAAGAAAGGCTCACATTATCTACGTTCCGAGTTCACGGATTATTTTATAGATCAAGTGAAGAAAGATAGCGGGACAAGTCTTCTTCCTAGCATTATTCTTGATATTATATGTACCCGGGGTCTGGTTATTACTCATATCCGGATTTGACAGGTTATTAGATTTTACACAGAGCCATCTGGCGTCGCGTTTTTGATTCCCGCTCTGAGCAGATGTTTGTTGTAAATATCTGTTTCGGCCTAGGCGTTTGTGCTTGTGGGTCTTTTCACCTGAGCCAAGGAGAGCACGTTAAGATGACGGTCCTGATTGTTATATGATAATAATCGTACTCTTGATGGGTTGTTGCTCCTATCCAATGACTTACTGGTTCGCCCTACGGTCTGCGGAGGTCATATGGCAATCGCTCTGTGTAGAATCTAGTATCCCGTCAAATAAGCAGACCCTGGTAAAAATAATGGGAATAATACTAGTAAGAAGAAGACGCGAATACTTTATAACTTAGATCACATCTCTATCTAAAGGCCTACGAAATAAAAATGAAATGTTGAACAATAAAAATAAGATGTCTTACGATTGTCCTGAAGACAGAAAATATACGAAGGCTTTAATGTCTTCACTTAAAAGCATACCCTTTAGACAATGAGATGACATTGAAACGCTAAATCCAATTTCCCTTTAACAGGGAATACGAAGGCAATAAGATGCGTTTTTTATTGGTGTGCTTTTTAAACGTTTGAGTAAACGGATCTGGGAGCTGGATGAGAGTAGGCGAGAATCGTGCTCACTTGCGTAAAGCTGGAGAAGCCTAGGTCCAGCAGTGGACCGAAAGAGGCTGATGATGATGAGAAAACGGGACTGAAATACGATAACATTGACTAATTAGTATGAAATTTAGGTCGTATCGGTTCGGAAAGACCGCCGGCGGAAGTTGATTCCACAGAGTGGTTATGCGAGGAAGAAAATATCTTCTAAATCGCGCTGTTGTGGATTTCAGGACATCGAGGTGGTACGGATGGAATATGTTTAATAATATTATTTATGAAATTGCCAAAAACTGTTTATTAATTGAGTTATAGAAATTCGGAGTTAGCTTTTTTTAAAAAATTTGGCAAGCAAGCATAACCCACTTGATGGTAAGCGATTATTGTAGTCTATGAGCTTAAATAACTTTTGTCCAGTAATTTCACAAGCTAGATGCCTTCAAACCGAAACACAGTAATGCACAAGACACTGCTTTGTGGTATCAATAATCCTATTAATAATATCCATAATTACTAACTTTAGAAGAAACTTAAGATTCTTCTTCATCCTAGCATTATTCCCGGTATTTTTATGTACCCAGGGTCTGCTTATTACTCTTATCCGGATTTGACAGGTTACTAGTTTTTACACAGAGCGATTGCCATCTGACCTCCGCAACCCTAAGGGCGAACCAGTAACTCATTGGATAAGAGCAATTTACTTATCAAGAGTTAACGATTATTATCAGATGTTATTGATAATAACTGGGACCGACAGCTTAACGTGCTCTCCGATGCACGGTGAGCTGTCGAAACTTAAGATTATAATATAGTTATGTTAAATTGGGATCGTCAACTTATATAAATTATTAAATTAAAGGTTTTGATTAGCGTGAAACAGCAAAAGTATGTTCGAAGATCAACTGGTTTAAAACTTAATTCCATTTCCTTTCCCAGTGGAATTTCCTCTGCTATTTTCAGTTATAGAACTTCATTCTACTCCATATTTATTGTATAAATAATTTTGGCCATTGTGTGATGTTTCGACCTTCCGTAATTTTAGATTGTATTTATATCTGTATTGTAAATAGTTTTAAAATTATTGACTAAATTTTAAGATTTTTTTCATATTACAAAGTGTGTTCTTCTTATACTCTTATCCTGATTTCAAAGGTTACTAGTTTTTACGACAAGCGATTTCCATCTGAGCTCCGTAATCCAAAGGGCGAATCAGTAACTTATTAGATAAGAGAACAATACCTATCAATAGTTAAAGATTATTATCTGATGTTAGATAACAACCGGGGCCATCAACATGGGGTTACCCACAAGAACATACTGTTACGGGTTGGGGTTCGCGGATTTGGAAATAAGCACCTGATGGCTCTAAATAAGACTATTGGGATCTAGATCACACAACAGAACTTCACAAATCACAGGTCAATCGTAGTCCAAAAGAATAACCGAGGTCACTGGTTTTCGCACTTTGTCACTTGTATCGATTGTAGTTTCTTCGCTCGTTGCTCAGAACTGAATGACTCAGTCGACGCGGCGGGCCGCTTATATAGTGTGGAACACGGGGTCGAGAATGTTCCGTCCACGGAATGTTATACGGCACTTTAAGAGAACACATCTTTCTAGAAAGTGCTCCTACTCGTGCAAAGCAAATAGATAGAAAGGGTAGCAAGCGAACCTTTTTGAACCTTATACCCCGGTGATAAGGTTCACCGTAACAATATGCTCAGATCGAAAGAGATATTTTTTAATCGAAAGATGTCACAGACAAACCTCTGATGCGAGCAGGTATCGAACTATCGGCATTATGTATAACATAACATTATGTGTAGTATATTATATTCAAGTAACTAAGGACCATATTGTTAGTCTTGTTTGCAAACGAGATATCTCTAATTGCAGACTTCGAAATTGCTTTAGTTCCATCGTTACTGAAGTTAGTTATTTATTACTGCAGAGAGGAAATTCACTGAATGACTTGAACATAGTTACAAATCAACAAATACATTGAAATTTAGTTCAGCTTTCGACTAAAAATGTATGTGTACACATTTACAAACATAAATAAAATTGAACGGTCTTTTTGTATTAAAATAACCACTTTTTAATGAATGTATACAAATTACAAATGTATATAATATGGTACCTGTAACAAGAAACCATTTATTTCTACTTTTATCATTCTGTCTTTTCGTCCGGTTGCTCCGACAAGTCTCCGAAACGACTGGACAAATTTCAAAATGACTTTTAATGGTGAGAGCTAGTGCTATAACAATGAATTTAGGCTTCCATTATATTATATTTGGGTTCCACACAATAATACTATATAACCAAATCGCAAAAACGGAACCCTTATAGTTTCGTCATGTCCGTCTGTCCGTCCGTCCGTCCGTATGTCACAGTCATTTTACTCGGAGGCCATTGGCACTATCTATACGACATTTACTAAATAGGTGTATTCTATGAACCGCACAACGATTCTGTAATGAAATCTTAAAATATATATATGTGTCCCCCTCTAACTTTTGAACTATGGGATTTAAAATTCTGAAAAAATTTGAGCTTATAGGACATCAAATAAAATTTCAACCACATTTGGTTTGAAGAAGATAGGTCTACAAATTTCAGAGATATATAAGTTATTCCCATAACTTTGTTTTTCATATTACTTTTAATAATTATTATGAAATTACAAACTTATTTTTGCAGTCGATTTTTATTATTTTTAAAGGCCTTAAGATTCTTCATAACCAAGCTGCGGAACGCTTTAGTTTCAACTGTGCGTGGTCCACAACGCACTTGACTGCTAATTATTTTTTTATTTCAAGTTCACAAGCAAGCATACGGCCCACTTGATGGTAAGCAGTTGCAGTAGCATATGAGTGCGCGCAACACCATTAGTAAGCGCCACACACGCGTTGCCAACCTCGAGATATTGGTTCTTCAATCTCTTTTGCCCAGTAAATTTACTAGCTTACAGTGTCCTTCATACCGGAACACAGCAATGCCTAAGCACTACTGTTTGGCGGTAGAATATTTGACACTGCGATGATACCTACATACCCGGCCTCTTGCAACAAAAGACCTACCAGTGTGACTAATTGGACTGATGGTATAATCTCTGCTATGACGGAGACTATTTAACAGCGGGCGATAGGGTCGTCACGTCCTGACGCCGGACTTATAATATGTAATATTAATTACGACTAAATGATAAAATAATTATTAAAATAAACAACGGATGATGTGGTTTCAATCACTACCAAACTGTGGTAAGCCATACGTATTTATTATCTCAATTAAAATGATTTTATACACTGAAATTACATGATATTATCGTAAAATTAATAACCGCCTCCCAAGCAAATACAAAAATAACATGTATATTTTTTACGTTGGACGTCATATTAACTAGTGGTAGGCCTTAATTGCGCGAAGCCGGAACCGGTAGGTGCAACCACAGTGTCAGATATATTACCATAAAGCAGTATACCGTGTTTCGGTTTCGTAAAGGGATCTTAGAACCAATATCTCGAGGTTGGCAACGAATGAGTAACACCTACAAATATATGATGTTGCAAGCGCTCATAGGCTACGACAACCACTTACCATCCGGACTGTTGGAGATTAAATTAGTCGGCACAACTTTCTGTACTATGAAGTTTTATTAATCCCCAAGAATCAAAAAACAGAAGAATAGTTGACGTGATGTGTGTCGGTGCCCGCCGCTATGGCCGCATTCGCAATGTGTCCGAAGTCCCCCGCGCCGCTCGCTTCCCCCACGCTGTCTTGACTCGCTGCTATGTTCACGATGCAAGATGAAGGGAAGTGGCCCACGCCTTCCGCAGCTATGTTCACGTGTGAACACGGACCATATGCTTGTCTGCCAAACCTCATAAAAAAAAATTGATTGAACATATTTCAATACCATATTCAATAATTACATATTATATATGTCGCATACCAGAAGTGAGGTTATTTAAAATAAATATGCAGAACCGCTGAACCTATATAGATCATCGATTCTGCTATGCTTTTCAAACACAATAATAGCAATACGCTGCGTATCACATTTTGATTTTAATTATTATGAGATTAAGTAAGGTAATTTGATACTAAATTCACACATATTTAAACAAGAAGATTTTTGGAATGAAAAGCAAGTAAATTAATATTACAATTTTTAATAAAAGTGCCATACAGACTACTTACAGAGTTTCTGGTCAAGAGGCAGGAGCAAAAGTCATTTCACAACACAAATCATTTGCTTTATATAGCGTTCAACTGAAGTTAATGTTACAACATATTTTAAAACACTATTTCAAAATTGCTTCGATTTTTAATAATTTTTCGAAAATACAATTAAAGGCTGCCAGGATCAAATTTTAATCTAAATTCTTTTTAATTCTTAAATAAATGGCTTTTATTATAAATGTCAATGAAGTAAATTCACAATAAGAATTTACGTAATAATTTTATGACTTATCTATGCTTATTTAATTAAGTGATGAATCGGCGCGGCGACACGGCCATACTGATGTGCGATGCGTGCTCTGCATCGCTCCAGCTTCTTGATGTTTAGAACTTTGATGTTTTCTGTAATAGAAGAATTAACTTTTTGAGGCCAAGAACTTCCACAGTTCACTTAACCTAAGGTTGCTAAAACCAATTTGTTACTGCAGTGATCACCACTGAGACTAATTAAGTGAGTATTACAGTCGGTACAATACATAATTATACTACACATGCTCCACGCATGACAGTAAATGTAACTTTTAACTTAGCTGCTCACTCCACATGACCACAGCGATATATAAACTTTCATTGCAAGTATAACTGCTCATTTCACATGACAACAGTTTTAAGTAATAAGTATTTATTTGTAAGCAAGTATCTGTACAAGATACCGAGGAAGGATAGGTCGGTGAGTGGCCGATGTTGTTTAAAACAGAGGCACTAAAGGATAGTGGGATAGTTCGATGCTGTGCTCTGGGCGGTCTCGTACGCCGTGGTACACAGGGGACTATCATTCTTTTAATTATTTTTTGGCTTATTGAACGGCTCCACACGTCAATAGCATCTTTTAATTTTTTTAACTTTTTTTTTTTTTTTGGCTTATTGAACGGCTCCACACGTCAATAGCATCTTTTAATTTTTTTTTTTTTTTATTTTGTATTGCGTATCAGAACTGAGGTTCTGTACGTATTGTAAAATAAACCAACATAAAAGTTCCTCACCAAAGTTAGTCGTTACATTCGGCTTGTTCAGATCAGAGGCCGTGACTGCTACGCGATGTGTCGCGCATGTGTGTGTGAGCTACAGCCTCGTTGACGGAAGACGCCACTGACCAATTGAGTGCTGGCGACTCGGCCACCTGGGAGGCACCATGTTGACCTTAGGACCGCCCATACTGATATTTAAAAGTTAGCAATCTTTTGCTGTAACCCTGCAAACTTTGTAAGAAACATTAAATTTCAAGTCAAGAGAAATCTGGTTTCTAGGGTTAAGGTTTTCAAAATCACCCTCTGAAATCGAAATTATAGCACGTACGGTAGCTATGTCTATAATTCTTAATTTTGTACGTTCTGTTCAAGAATTTTGATGTCAACTGATGAACTGTAGTTTAGTATCACTAGTGGAACATGGTTTGACACTCGATTAACAGTCGAAGCGGTACAGTACATTTAGCTATTTATAAAATAGATGATAAATAAACGCTACACACTCAACGGCCTCCAGTAGGGTAGATATAGTCTGTGTCCGGGGCCCGGAAACATTCAATGAGAAGGACAAACACACCCAGACAGGAAAACATGCCTGTATGGTCAAGACAGACATCTGCTACAACCGGGAACCGAATCCGTGACCTGTGGCGCTTAAGGCATGTTCGGTATCGTTGCATCGTTCATATTCTGCAATATAAGGCCAGTTGGAGGCTTTCTAGAAGACCGGATTCAGATATTTTTTTTATTTTTTATTCATGATTATTTCCGAATCATGATGATGATTTTATATTGTCATCATCCCGCTCAACTTGCCCGTTCACTCTGCCGATGCCTGGTACCTCGAATGTAATGGTTTTTATAGTCATGATTGACTTATGATGACTACGAACTTTACTCCTTAAAGGAGTCATTGTGACCATTGTACGTATTGAGGGTCCGGATTTGGAATCCGGAAATCCACGTGTTACATCCGCTCGCCCTTCCTTGTGAAATCCGAAATGTTGGAGGAGAGTTCACCATCTATGAATGCGAGGTAGAAATACCTTTTTTTTTTTTGCTTTGCTACTTTAAAAGCATTGCAATCTGTAATCCTGATGACCTTAAAGTAAATGATGGTTAGCTTAATATTGCGGTTTCTATTTTCTATATTAACATGGTGGTTTCGTCGTCCTAGCATTATTCCCGGTATTTTATTTACCCAGGGACTGCTCATTACTGTTATCTAGATTTGACAGGTTACTAGCATTTTTTTTACACTGGGCAATTGCCATCTGACCTCCGCAACCCTAGGGGTGAACTAGTAACTCATTGGATAAGAGAAATTTACTGATCAAGAGTTAACGATTATTATCAGACGTTACGTGATAACAACCGGGACCGTCAGCTTAACGTGCGCTGTGACGCATGGTGGGGAGACCCACACGGACAAATGCCCAGACCGAAACAGAAATGTTAACAAACGTCTACCTAAGCGGGAATGGAATCCGCAACCGTCGAGACTAAAGGCAGACTCGCTACCTACAACACCACAACGGTGTGCAAATATAGTAAAAACTGGTACAGAATTATTTTATAGCCACTGTTATTTAACCTTTTTGGCAGCTCACAAGAGAACCATGTAAAGTGACGAAAATAGCCGGCGAGGCTGTTTAACTGCCGAAGAAAAGGCGCTTTTCTATACGAACTGAAAAATCTGCATCGAGTAAAACTAATGAGTTTCTTTAAGTGTAGTGTACACGAAATAAAACTTGCGACATTTGCTGATGATGTCATATATGTGAACTATATAGTTATCGTCGTAGGTCGTATGGTCGTCGTTGTAGGCAGTACCGTAACAAAGGGGGTAGTGAACGCGTTTGGTGCTTCGCACTGAGCTCTCTGGAGTCTACACACTTGCGGTCGTCGCAATTTTTAATTTTAACAAGGATAATTGGGACGGCTTAAGTTTAGCGATTTACGTTGGTATTCATTAATTCTTTAATAACGGCCTTATCAGAATTTATCCAGTGAATTTCCAGCAAATCTCTTACAATGTATTAACATGAGTTAGTGAACACCCACGCGTAAAACTGCGGATTTTTTCTCTTTTTTTGTTAAGGTTCTCTTTAGAATACAGAGTTTTATTTAGCTTTGATTTTATGGGTTAACTTCACACGTTCTCGTGGAGTCGATAGAATGACCTCACTTGGTCCTGCATCCTGCATCAGGATCTTGGCGAGTAGAAGACTTCTTTCCCGCCGACACGGTCAACTGTTCACCCGGTTGTGAAGAACGCCACAGCTGACCATGGGTAATCGCTGCTAGTTCTAGTGATGTTAAACAAAATCTTCTGAAACAAATATCAGATAAAAATTAGACGGTATTAAGTGATTTTTTAATACGTCATAACTGAACTGGGGCTCTCGATTAACAAGTCTAAGACAGAGATCGTGGTTTTGGTCTCAGATAGTAATGGCTCGATGAATTGGAATGGTAATGGGGCTAGGGCGCAACGTTATGATATGGAAGGATAAAACATCTAGCCATCTAGTTTGCACCCCGATATCATCCTGGTGTATATTTTACAAACCGTTCGGCCGTCCACTCCCCGATAACAAGTCAGAAAACCTTACCGCGAAGTACATTTACCACTTCACGAACGGTAACATTGAGTTTCTGCTGCGCAAGCGATAACGAGTGACTCCGCGAATGCTGGTCACACCACCATGAATGCTGTTCACACCATCATTATTGCGATTTATTCCCTTATCAAACAACTTGGTCAGATAACTCTCGGGTGCTCAATGTAGAAACTGTAAAAGAAATATCACGCACAGAAAAAATAGTTCAGGCATTGGGTTAGTTATCCCACTTCTGATGTCGCATACCAGAAGTGAGGTTATTTAAAATAAATATGCAGAACCGCTGAACCTATATAGATCATCGATTCTGCTATGCTTTTCAAACACAATAATAGCAATACGCTGCGTATCACATTTTGATTTTAATTATTATGAGATTAAGTAAGGTAATTTGATACTAAATTCACACATATTTAAACAAGAAGATTTTTGGAATGAAAAGCAAGTAAATTAATATTACAATTTTTAATAAAAGTGCCATACAGACTACTTACAGAGTTTCTGGTCAAGAGGCAGGAGCAAAAGTCATTTCACAACACAAATCATTTGCTTTATATAGCGTTCAACTGAAGTTAATGTTACAACATATTTTAAAACACTATTTCAAAATTGCTTCGATTTTTAATAATTTTTCGAAAATACAATTAAAGGCTGCCAGGATCAAATTTTAATCTAAATTCTTTTTAATTCTTAAATAAATGGCTTTTATTATAAATGTCAATGAAGTAAATTCACAATAAGAATTTACGTAATAATTTTATGACTTATCTATGCTTATTTAATTAAGTGATGAATCGGCGCGGCGACATATATGTATGTACGATGTAATTTAATATTTTGAAGTCTTAGCCGATTTCTATGCTTATAAGTGAAACGTTTGATAGTTGTATATACTTGATATATTAGAAAGACTTGATATATATGTTAACCCTTTACCATCACCCCATACGTGACATGGCTTTATACATTCAGGGTACCGTTTCAAAAGGTTTCATTGTTCTAGTTTTAGTTTCCTTGATTCTATAGGAATGAAAAAAGAAACCTCCATAAATAATAAATATGAAAGTTTGGACGTCAGTTCAATCACGCACAAATGGCTGAACGGCTTTGGATAAAACTCGGCAGAGATATACCTGAATTAAGACATTGGATACACTTTTTTAGGCATTGGGATGAAGTGACCCCATCGCTCGCTGTTGGGATAATCTCTGTCACAGCAGAGATTATTCCACCTGTGCAATCAGTCACACTGGTGGTAGGTTTTTTGTTGCAAGAAGGCAGCCACCATCATTATATCAAATATTCTGCCGCATAGCAGTAGTGTCTTTGGCATTAGTGTTTTCCGGCTTGACGGGCACTGTAGGCTAGTGGAATTACTGGGCGAGGAAGATTTAAGAACCAATATCTCGAGGTTGGCAACGCGTTAGTGGACTACTAATGGTGTTGCTTGCGCTCAGTCTAGTCTAGTCTCATAAAAATATTTAAAAATACCAAAGGTCATCTTGATCTTAGGTTGTATTATTTCGGGAATATAAAGTTTTATTTGTAGCGAGATAGTGTAATCTCCCATCTAGATATACAGATGACTATCTTTATCCAATTCAGCAATAAATATAACGGACAATTTGGAGAATTTAAGCAAAAAATAGTTTATTTTTGTGTTTAGTAGAGAAGCCTTTTAGTTTGTCAAAATTCAGAATGTTAATCTGGAGTATTTTGTCCCTTATTATTTTTTTATAAACTCTTCGCACAGAACGGCCTCCATTAGGATAGTCATATCCTGTGACGGGGGTCCGGAATCATACACAAAGACTGGGAAAAAGACATTCAGACCGGAACCCACGCTCGTATGGCCAATACGAACATCTGCCCAAAACAAAGCATCTCCGAGTGGAAATCGAAACCGTGACCTTTGGCGCTTAAGACAGGTTCGCTACCGCTTCGCCACAATGTCGTGATTTTGACGACTGTTGTGCCACACTGGTGGTGACCCTGCCTTTAGCACCGAAGGTCAGGGGCTTACCATTAACTCTTATTGCGATTCAAATGACGACCTATTTCTTTTCGTGACATATATTTTATTTTATTGAAGTGTAGTGTAAGCCCCGAAGGGGGTTTACCATAAACTTTTAGTAACAATTCCATTTCGATCCAATTAAATTCTGACAGTCAATCAATTCAGATTTTATATGAGTATGACGTTTGACAACTGCTGTGGCGCACTGGTGGTAATCCTGCCTTAAGCAAGGAAGGTCAGACCATATACTTATGTTGACTATAAGTCATGTTTTACAGTTTGGGGGGCTGTGCTTGTATTTGTGTAGAACTATGTTTCCGGAAACCCCGGTCACAAAATAACTATCCTAATGGGGGCCATGGAGTATGTAGTGTGTGTGTGAGTTCAATAAGAGTGTCATTCTCCCTCTCTCTCTCTCCTTAATTTTTATTCCCCCTTTCTTAATACTATTTAAATCTAAAATTTAAATGAAAGGATTAAGGATAAGGATTTAAAGGAAAATTTAATTGCTAATATTATTTAATATTTATTTGCCATAAATACATTAACAAATTTCTAGTGAAATAGTCTCAAATCAGGAAACCGTGTATGTATATAACATTAGTTTTAAATTAAAATTATTATTTATAAACGCTACACACTCAACGGCTCCCATTATGATTGTGATATCCTGTGTCACACATACAAGGACCATGACAAACACACTCAGACCGGAACACATGTCTGTATGGTCAGTGCAAACATATTATGTTCCGACTGGGAATCGAACCAGCGACCTGCGGCACTTAAGGCAGGTTCGCTACCGCCACGACGTTGTCAAATATTGTCACTATATAGATCCTAATAAACAAATATGCTTATTGTAAAACACGTATTCGTGATAAGGAAAGTCATTTTGTTTTGCGCAAGATAATTGAAAAAGTTTTATAACAAAATACACATTTAGAAACTTACTTGGTTGTAAATGGCAATAACAGTTAGCTAATATTCTGAGAACATTTGGATAATAGTGCGGAACACTATAATATGGAACACACGAGAATAAATTGTGTTATCAAACGCTTGTCAGTTTTTGTCTCGGTGGGTAGAAAATTGCAATTAGATACGCGGCTTCGCGGAGAACTTGGCTATATGGGATTCCTTTTCCAAAACCTATGTTTAGACAAAAACTATGTTTGAAACATACACAAGATCAAGGACAAACACACCCAAACCAGAACTCATACATGTATGGTAAATGCAAAAATCTGCTCCGAGCGGGAATCGAACCCACCTGTAGCGCTTATGGCAGGTTCACTACCACTGCGCCACGTCGCCAAAAAAAAGTCAATAAGACGCCAATATTTTTTTATAGATTAAGAGCATTACATAAGGTTAGTTAATTTAGTATTTATTATAAAAAAAGTGGATGGTTTTGATGATTATCTATCCGTGTGTTCATGGAGAAATTTTGACGACGTGACCCATGATTTCAATCGTATTATACATAAATAAATTTAGGGAATATCAAAAATCTATTTAAAGAATAAGAAGACGACGTGGTTGCGCTGCGGTAGCGAACCCGCTTTAATCGCAGGTCGCGGGTTCGATTGACCACAGGCATGGGTTCCGGTCTGAGTAAGTTCTTGTCGTTGTGTATGTTTCCGGACCCCCGACACAGGATAGCACTATCCTTATATCCATTAAGTATGTAGCGTTTATTGTTTTTTAAGAATGCGACGCGCCCTTACACAATAATATCTCGTATATGTATCATGGTCTAATAGTCGTTTCAGTGGAATTCTCTACGCAGTAATGAAAGTCATTCGACAGCTGTCGTATTTTATGAGGGACTATAAAACTTCGCCTCATCTTCTATACGCAGAAACATTAATACGAATGGTCAGTAATAAGTGCAAGCGTTTCTTAAACTGTTTACGATTTCGTTGAGATGGTTTAGACAAATGTAGTAGTAGACCCATACTTCTCTCAACACAATTGATCTGGCTTGACTGTGGTAGATCCTCTCACAGAAAATCGGCCTCAAGTAACAGAGTACTGTTATACTTTGTTTGAAGAGTGAGTGCGCCGAGGCACAAACTACCACCCCCACTGTTCCCCTTTCTTCCCTTTTCTTCCCTTTTCTTCCCTTTTCATCCCTTCTCATCACTCCTCTCCTATACCTTGGGTTGGCAAAACGCATATGATACTTCAACAACAACTGTGCCTGCTGTATAAAACGCAGGTGAGGTCTTGCGTTGAATATTGCTCGTACCTCTGGGATGGCTCCGCTAAGTACTTGCTTGATGCCCTGGATCGGTTGCAGGGACGCGCCGTTCGAATTATTGGGGATGTGGAGGTCTCTAACACCCTCGAACCTCTACAACAGCGACGTGAGATTGCCGCTCTCAGCGCTTTCTATAGACTATATCACGGCGAGTGTTCTGAGGAATTATTTTCCCTTATCTCTCCCTCCCCCTTCCATTCAAGAACTATGCGTGCCGTTCTCCGATGTCACCGACTAACTGTGGCATCAATGCCATCGCGAACTAAGAAGTTTACCAACTCTTTTCTTTGTCGCACTTCAAAAAAATGGAATGCTTTACCGGCACACGTGTTCCCTTACTCTTACAACCTGGGGTCCTTCAAACGAGGCGTGAAGAGGCACCTTGCGGGTAGGCAGGACGAGGATGGCTAGTACAGTTCGCCTTCTGCAACCATATTAGCCACCTTCGCGTGTGGACTCCACTTCCACTTACCATCAGGTGGAGTGGAGTCATTTGCCCTCCGGCGTTAAATAAAAAAATATGATACTTCAAGTATCGCAAGCGTTCATAGGTTTCGGTGACTGCTTGTTATTAGGCAGACCGTATGCTTGTTTACATCCCGTTAAATCTAAGGAAATTGTCCATAGAAAACCTAAACATTTTTTTATTTATTTTTTTATTTTTCCGATGCTTTCCGATGCTTTCCGATGCTTTACGTTGAAAATAAACATCGTAATGCAACCTCCATAATTATGTTTGTAACAAAATCCCATACATGTATATCCGCCAATTGCCATATGAATGGTCTTGAATAGGACCACACAGGAAGTACACCCATCCAGGCCATAACCAAATTAAGAAATGGATCCTTTTTTGAAATGGATTAATAATGAAAGTTTATTAACAACGATATACTGTACTAAGGATACTATTTAAGCACAGTAGTTGTAAACAGATTTATTAAATAAAAAATACTAATTATATTATCAAGTCTCAATCGCTCAACGGTAGAAGGGCCGGCTCCACTCCGTTAACGCAAGGGTTGCGGGCTCGATCTCACGATCGATCGGTTTGATCATGACCCTTTAGGCTATTATCGTACCCACTCCTACCGCAAGCTTCGAGCTTATTTGGAGGAATTTATTTATTTCTAATATTCATTAAAAAATTTGTAACAACAAAACAGTAAATAAAAACTTGAGAGGAGTCAAGGGACACCCGGATGGAACAAAGTTCCTGTCGATTAGTTAGTAAAGGAATTATAATAAAATTTTATTAATAAAATTAATTAAATAAATTTATTAATTTGATTATTAAAAACTAATTAATTTTTTAATTCTAATAATCGTCGCGACACTGTTCAATGCGAAATAGAAAGACGAAACGAAAATAACTGGCTTGCTTTCTATGACAAAGAAACACGGGCACGCCGCACGGCTTACTACTATAGCAAAAAGTGTCGTTACAACTTTTGGTCTTAATTTTTTCCATCTAGCCCCCTTTCGCAACGGGCGATAGGGAACTTTGTTTCAAAAATACTTTCTAAATTGCAACATAAACTTCGAATTTCAAATTAAATTTGTAAATTCCATTCAACAGCAACAAAAGAATGAAAATAAAATGTCGCATTGTATTTATAACTCATACTAAAAAAAAACCTTGAAACGATTTCCCACAACAAGGAACTACATCGAGTAGACTCTCTAGAGCGTCGAGATGAGATGCATTCAATCCCATCATACTATAAATATTCCACAGAGTACAGAGTATCAGCTTGTGAGAATGCGAGGCAATAGATTATTCGTTTCCTCCGCAGCGCTATCAGGCTGGCAGTTCAGTCACGTATGATAGCTTGGAAGCCACCTTGTGGCTCATACCATGTGGTTTCGGCAAACGGAGCTGCTTAGTATTTTTTTTTTGTCTATGTAACTGTTGCTATTTATCATGCAATAATCTTTTTTCTATGAATTTTATTGAGGGTCGTATCGGTTCGAAGAGATTCCCACAGAATTATGCGAGGAAAAAATGTCTGCTAATGCGCTGTTGTGGATTTTTATAAATTGAGATGGTGGCAATATATATATCACAATGTTAACAAAAAAAAATTTAATGTAAAAATCTAAACGGCTCACACTCACGTATAATCGGTGTAAGTACCGACTAGTTTCGGACTCATCGGAGGTCCTTCTTCAGGGTGAGTCGGTAACGTTCGCGGTCGCGACCCGTCTCGCACTGCGCGCTTGTGCTCGCATCGCGCGGCTGGACAGGGCGGCGGGCGGGGGATGCGCCGGCGATGGTGGTGAAGCCGGAGAGACCGATGCACTAGTGTCACAATTGGAGTTCACGGGCGCACAGAATGTACTCACAATATCCACTACACACTCATCAACACTTCCAACACTCTTCGGCGTCGCGTTTAGTAGCACAGGTTTCCAAGTAGGTGGCAGGGCCCACCCCTTGTCTCTACTAAAATTAGGACGACGGTCGATTTCTATTGCCTCACCAAAATTTGCGCGATACGAAATTCTTTTCACGGGCCAGTACTTTGACCTTATATAATGAGAGGTGCCGGAGTAGACGGCATGCTATGCCACCGCCGAGGTGTTAACTTGCATCTTGCGAATGCTGCGGATATGTTCAGTGAGCCTGGTAGTGATACTGCGTCCCGTTTCTCCAATGTAGCTTTTGCCGCAATCGCACGGAATTTCATAGACGCCAGGGCCCTCCAGAGGTTCCAGATCCTCCGATGAGTCCGAAACTAGTCGGTACTTACACCGATTATACGTGAGTGTGAGCCGTTTAGATTTTTACATTAAGTTAATAATGTCTCACGATAGTTTTAATAATACAAAAAAAAAAATTAACAAAAAGTATTAAAAAAACTTATTATGTAAGTAGCATAATAAGTTATTTTTTGAAAACTCTTATACTCTAGATTTAATTTAATTGAGTCATAATTATAATTTATAAAGCATCAAACTATTATTTTTTGGCTTGACATCCCTACAAAAATAATTTAATATTTTACGCTCTAGGAAACTGTCTCTTTATATCTATAACTATTTACTCTGTGACTGTAAGACAAAAGCATTGGACAATGAAAATACGTCACGGATATGTAAAACGCAAAACGTTCGTGACTTTATAGCGAAATGGAAAACTGATTCAGAGATAGGTGACTCTCTGTGTTGGTAAAGTCAAAGAAGAGATATATAGGAAGAGATTGGTTATAGCACTTACAATGATTCAAAATCTTTACCAATATTATAAAGCTAAAGAAATTTGCTTGAACGCGCCAATCGCTCGAATTACTGATCGGATTTGAAATATTTTTCATTTGAGAGTACATATATAGAAGAAGGCTATGCTATATACCATCATAATATGATACCTAGAAGTCGAGCAATATGAAAGAAAGTGCATTTGGGCGATAAAGTACGGTTAGTAGAACAGGACGGGGGCGAAACTGCGGGTACAACTAGTAAATAAAATTTTGTTACCAAAAGGGAAGACTTAATTTTTCACTTTCATTTTTCGTACTTTGCCTTTGTGTGTTTCGAGTTCCATAGCCAAATGGGAAAAATGAAACCTTTACAATTTTGTATTGAAATGTTAAAAATAGTCAGGAAGCAGTCCATACATCTAACTGTGAGTACACCGTTGTGGCGTTGTGGGTAGCGAGTCTGCCTTTAGTCTCGACGATTTCTGTCTCGGTCTGGGCGTTTGTCCGTGTGGGTCTCCCCACCGTGCCTCGGAGAGCACATTAAGCTGTCGGTCCCGGTTATTATCGATAACATCTGATAATAATCGTTAACTCATGATAAGTAAATTGCTCTTATCCAATGAGTTACTGGTTCGCCCTTAGGGTTGCGGAGGTCAGATGACAATCGCTCTGTGTAAAAACTAGTAACCTGTCAAATCCGGATAAGAGTAATAAGCAGACCCTGGGTACATAAAAATACCGGGAATAATGCTAGGATGAAGAAGACAGCTAACTGTGAGTACACTGTATTAGTGGAACCTAAGACTTGGCGGATATTATATTATTAATAGTTTTTTTTCAGTCTCATCGAAATTTTAATTAAATCGATTTACTAACAAACAGAAAGACAATACAGGAAGAATATTTTCTATATAATATATTTGACATTAAATAAATTATATATATCTAACGACCAGTTGGTTTGTTTGGGGATCTACCACAATGTAAATGTGTTTGTAATGATCTAAGAAATACCTGTTTAAATTGCAATCTGGGCGTTATTCAAGAATCTAGTGGGTCCCCCACCGTGCCCTGTAGAGCACGTTATGTTATCGGTTCCGGTTGTTATCACAATAACATCTGATAATAATTGTTAACTGTTGATAAGTAATTTGATCTTATCAAATGTGTCTGATCTTAAGGGTGTTAGAGTTCAGAAGGAAATCGCGCTGTGTAAAAACTAGTAAGCTGTCAAATCCGGATACGAATGATAAGTAGACCTTAAAACTTTAGTAAATAATAAATAAATAAACGCTACACACTCAAGGGCCCCCATTAGGATAGTGATATCCTGTGTCGGGGGTCCGGAAACATTCACAATGACAAGGACAAATACATCGCTGTTGGGATAACCTCTGTCACAACAGAGATTATTCCACCAGTGCAGTCAGTCACACTGGTGGTAGGTCTTTTGTTGCAAGAGGCCGGCTAGGTAGGTACCACCGCAGTGTCCAATATTCTGCCGCCAAATAGTAGTGCTTAGGCATTACTGTGTTCCGGTTTGAAGGGCACTGTACGCTAGTGAAATTACTGGGCAGACGAGATTTAAGAACTAATATCTCTAGGTTGGCAACGCGTGAGTGGCACCTACTAATGGTGCTGCAAGCGCTCATAGGCTACGGCAACCACTTACCATCAGGTGGGCCGTATGCTTGTTTGCCAACTTTTAACATAAAAAAAAAAAATCCAGACCGGAAAATATGCTCAATACAAACATATTATGCTCCGAGGGGGAATCGAACTCGCGACCTGTGGCGTTTAAGGCAGGTTCGCTACCGCTGCGCCACAACGTCGTCCAAGTTAGTGGTTCTCAATTCTCAAAAATTAAATCTCAAAACAGCTTAATTGCACTATTTTCCATCGGGGCGTTACCCACTTACACGCTCATTAATTTGTAGTTATTTTGAAGACGGTGTGGACCTGCAGAAGCAAACTTTTTTTTTACTTGGAGAAATACAGTTACGCACTCGAGCGCCGGGACGGGTGCAATGGCGCAGGAGGTGTGTGGACTCGGAGCCGAGCTCCCCTACCTACTAAAACTCCAAGGTCCCATCTAGCGCCATAGTGGGACGCCGCGGGGTTCGCCGAAGCAGCCTGTTAGCTTCACCGGGCAGTCGAAGGTGCTACCTGCACAATCGACTCCCGGCTACTGAACCTCCCCCGGCACGACAAGCCCAGGGTACAGGGTAGTTTGACCTCTGCGGTTGGGGGGGTGCAAACCTGCCTTAAGAGCCACAGGTAGCGGATTCGACTCTCGCTCTGAGCAGATGTTTGCATTAATCATACAGGCATTTGTGTGTGTCCTTGTTGTTGTGTATGTTTCCGGACACAGGATATAACTATTCTAAAGTTAATTGTGTAGCGTTTATTTACTCGTTTATTTATTTATTTTAAAACAAGCTGCGCCCGCGGCTCTGCTCTCGTTGTGTGCCGATTATTATTTATTTCACGGAACTCTAATTATTTTTCCGAAATAAAAGTAGCCTAAGTTACTACCTTTATAACATCAGCTATCTGCCAGGGAAGGTCCTGTTAAAATCGGTCAAGCCATTTCAGAGGTTAGACGGAACAAACAGACAAACACTTTAAAATATATTTTTTTATGTAAGTACCGTACATACTTTTATATGCACTTAATGAAAAGTTTTTAATTTAGAATTACAAACAGACACATTAATTTTATTTATTTGTAAAGATTATTATTCAAAATACGTGTCTAGAAACGACTATGTTATTATAAAATATATTTATGAGATAGGTCTATGTAAATAAATATTCGGATGGTGTTAGTTTATACTCAATACTCCACATAATTCGATATTGTGATACTAATAAATAATCTGTACGTTAATCACTCTGCACTCTCTTTATCAATACTTCATAACAATATCTATGGAAAACCGGCATTCATTGGATTTGGGTTAAAATTATCGATATATCATCAATATTTTATTTCCCATGCATCGATAATCGATAGTTATTTTCGAGTATTGAATTCGATATATATTTAGCACCAAATTCAAACCCTCGGACTAGTTAAGGTAAAATGTCACAAGACTTGCCAAAAACCGAATAAATTCGATAAATCGACATTTTTACTCGATAATAATGGAGACAGCTAAAATTATCGATAGTCGATAAATTTTGCACTTGCCCGTCCCTATCGTGAATTTATCTTTCACATTAAATAGTAAGCAGACCGAATAGCTGCAGGGCATTGCCACTTAACATCATTATTATAATGAACAGCTGACAGCAATGAGACCCCGAAAACCATTTACATTAATTATTTTAACAGAGCTTAAAATTGAAACGGATTAGAACATAATATTCATAGCCATTATCAAGTAAGTTTAGTTGATTTATATTCATGCATAATGTAATTTTGAGTTTTAAAGAAAAATATTATAGACTTCTTGGGGGATGTTTTGATAATACAACATGATGGTTTGCAAACAAGTACCACTTGATCGTAAGCACAACTAATGATCACTTGCGAACTTTGCTACTTAAAATGTCACACGCGTTGCCAACCCCCCTTGGGTTGGATAGGAGGGAAGGGATGAGAACGGAAAAACAAAGGGAACGGAGAGGGTGGGAGATTGGGCCTCCGGCGCTATCACTTTTCGCGCGAAACGCAACAGTACAACTAAGGGGGTCAGGATCGAAACCGCAACTCTCGCGTTAGCGGAGTGTAGTCGGCCCTTTAACCGTTCAGCTAGGCTGTATGTTTCAATATACCAGTAAATATGTAGAAAACATATATTGATATTGACTTAAAGGATACACAGAATAACTTGAAATATATAATAATTGTATCATAAAATATAAGATACTCGTATTATTAACTGTCAGTCCATAGACATAGTAAGACTATGTAAAACTCAGAGCTATGTCGTATTTTATCTGAAAGGAAAAAGTTAATTATATTTAAATGAAATCAGCTTGTACTGTTTTGTAGGCGCATTTGAGTCCGAAAAACTGGTCAAGTGCGAGCTGGATACCTGCCCCAAGGGTTCAGTACCATCATCTATAAAAACGGCAAAACAATCACGTTTGTTTCTCATAACAAGCCCCTTATGCGAGCCCCCTTAAATATTTATTTCATTTTGTTTTTACCGGCAACAGATATCCATAAAAATTTCAACTGTCTAACCATCACGGCTTATGAGACAGATAGCGAAGTCTTAGTAATAGGGTCATGTTTTACCCTTAAAAAAACGGAACCTTAAAAATGAATTAAACATAACAGATTCGCTGTAATCCTTCCAGTATTCAAAGCTACTCTTTTAACCAACTTCTCAGGAGCTTTGTAGTTACCATTTATGACTCATGGAGTAATAAATGCGAAGCACCTGGCGGCTACTTGTGCTACTTTACAAAGCTGAAAGTAAAGGGTTCTTTGTTTGTTTGTGTCCCGATGTAGGGTAAGTATATACTCCTGTTAGTACGCTTTCAAAGTAAAAAGCGAGCTACATTTTACTAAGAAATAGTACACACTTTTATATTAGCCGCAGTGATTAATCTGATTCGGTACCGATTTTTTAAACAATTTCATAGAAAGAGGAGGTTCAATTCTTTATTTTTTATGTTTTTTACCTCATAAATTTATGATTATTTTTTTATTATTATTAAAACTATCGTGAGACATTAGGAAGGAGGGAGCACGTGAGCCGGCAATGAGTTCCACTTTTTGGAAGTACGACAAAGAAAAGAATTGACAAACTTCTTTGTCCGCGAAGGAATTGATTATTAAACTTAATGTAAAATTTAAATGGCTCAAAATCATGTTTAATCGGTTTAAGTACCGACTAGTTTCAGTGCGAGACGGGTCGCGGCTGCGAACATAGAACACTCATCCTAATGATGGACCTCTGGTAAGTCCGATTAAGCGTGAGCTTGAGCCGTTTAAATTTTACACTAAGATTCTTTCTTTATTTGAAAGCTGGTGCTTTCATTTGAATTTGGTCTAGTTCTGCCAATGTCATCCGTTAGAAAACCATTTAAGTATTACATTTGCATTAAGTACGGTTGTTAAATTTGTAACTAAAAAGTATAAAGTATTCTATAGAAACAATTTTTTTATTTTTTTGCTTTTTAGTTTTGAAGTCCCTATTTTTGAAGATAGTGATCGAATGGATGATTAAAATTCATGCAATGGGCATATTATTGCTAATTAAGGTGCGGTTGCTTTTCGAGCGATAAGCGAAAGCGCCTTCCTTCCTTTTTTCCTTTTCCTCCTATCAACCTCGTTTGCTAACCCGTGATGAAATATAAAGAACGTGAATAGCTATTTTGATCTAAGATAGATAAGCTGGATTTTAGGAATGATTCTGAAAATAACTCGTAAGGTTACGAAAATCTTTCCTAAATTCCAATTATCCGGCAATCTTCCACGGATTATCGCATGGATCCGATTTTTCCGATCGTCGTAGTAGGTCAGGTATACTTACATTTTAATGGTTCTCTACATTAGATCATATATTTTTATTAATCTTAAAATATCTATAAATAAAATTGAAGTGTCGTCTGTTTGTAATTCCAAATTAACAGCATTTCACTAAAAGGCGTATAAATTTTTTAAAGTTTTGTCTGTGTGTCTGTTTGTTCCGGCAAATTTGATACGGCTGGTTAGAATCGGTTTATGTATTTCAAGAGGACTTCCACTGGCTGATAGGTGATGTTATAAGGAGTAACTAAGACTACTTATTTAAGAAAAAGAATTATGGTTTGGAGAAATAAATAAATAAAAAGCTCGTGATCAAAGTCACGAGCGCTTACCTGCTTTTCTCTAAAAGGAATACGAATCACAAAATAAGTATTTGAAAACCTACAGAGAATAGAAAATGGACATAGATTTGCACCTGCATTGGTTACTCTTTTGAAAGAAAGAAAGAAAAATTATTTATTTGGTACCACATAAGAACAATTATTATAACTTAGGAACTATTTTTAGGCGTCGGGATGTGACGACCCCATCGCCCGCTGTTGGGACAACCTCTGTCACAACAGAGATTATTCCACCAGTGCAATCAGTCACACTGGTGGTAGGTCTTTGTTGCAAGAGGTCGGCTAGGTAGGTACCACCGCAGTGTCCAATATTCTGCCGCCAAATAGTAGTGCTTAGGCACTACTGTGTTCCGGTTTGAAGGGCATTGTACGCTAGTGAAATTACTGGGCGAACGAGATTTAAGAACTAATATCTCGAGGTTGGTAACGCGTGAGTGGCACCTACTAATGGTGCTGCAAGCGCTCATAGGCTGCGGCAGCCACTTACCATCAGGTGGGCCGTATGCTTGTTTGCCAACTTCTAACATAAAAAATAAAACTATACTATAATTATATTAACTAGGCTTTAGTTAGAACAGTACCAAAAAGGTCTCCGCTCAGCATATGTCATATAAACCGCGACGCTGGTTTTCTGCGTTAGAAAAACATAATTACTACATAACAACACATCATAAATCTAATATAACGGTACAGTGCAACAGTGTAAAGTATAAACACCAAAAATACAAATAGGAAAGCACGAGTTTAACTATCGGTTATAGACTTTTTTGTATGTCCGTAACTCCTCCTCAGATTACTTTTGAATGTTGCAATGGTAACTGAATTTTTGTTAATTTACCATTGCAACATTCAAAAGTAAGCTTTTTTTTTGTTCATGGTGACAAAATCTGTTCACTGAGTTGGGTCACACTTAAACCTTCACGGTGTCTGACCTCTGTGAAAGAGATAGGCTCCACAATCTCTTAAAGAAATCTATAAGCGGAGTACTGAGCCAGGTATCTTCGATACCATTGCACGACATTTTAATCTAGGGCGCTTAAGACGAACCCACAGATTCCCCATTTTGCATGCCAATTACCGGAAAGCATGCCCTATTAATATACCATAGAGGCTGAGCTATTTCAATCCACTGACCTATCTCGGTTTATCGTACTAATATTATAAACTAGAAAGTATGGATGGATGAATGTTACTTTTTCACGCAAAAACTACTGCACAGATTTAGATTAAATTTGGTACACATATTTTATTACCTGGATTAACATAAAGGATACTATTTATGGTGGGCACAGCTAGTGCAGACATATTTTAAAATAAAATATAACAAAATTAAATCAATATCAAAATCAATTTTTTTTTCAACGTAAAAAGCGCTACACCTATTTGTGGAACTACCACTGGTTCCAAAACTACCCGAGAAGAACCGGCGAAACAAACTCAGGGAGTGTTAGTGAACAGTGCGTAGCCCACTCACACTGATGAAGGACTTCTGATGAGTCCGAAACTAGTCGGTACTTAAATTAAACCGATTGAACGTGAGTTTGAGTCGTTTAATTTCTACATTAAGTTTACACCAGGCGATGTTTTTTAACTAATTAGATTCAGATTATTCTTTACACACTGTTTTCTATTTCGTTCCTTTTGAATAACTTCCGGACGGATATCGTTTCGTCTAACTTAAACGCTTTCTTTGGCGTCATAAGGAAACAAAAACGAACCGGAAAGGTCTTTTGAATTTCATTTTACCGAACAAAGAAATGGGCACATTTTGTTCGAAGGAAACCAGCCATTGAATCTCCCTCGACAATTTCTCCACTAAAACAATTCTTCTTATTAATTAAATTAAAAGATTTCTTAAGCTGAGATGGCCTAGTGGACAGAAAACGTCGATTTTAACCAAAGGTCACGTGTTCAAATTTGGATAAGTATCTCTGAATTTACAAGTGCTCAATTTGTGTTTCAGTTTCAAATTCATCTCGTGGTTAACGTGTAGGAAAACATCTTGAGAAAACGTGGTAAAAATTCTGAGACATGTATATCGGCGAATTCGCAGTAGAGCAGCGTGGTAGATTAAGCTCTAAATCCTTCTCCTTGACAGGAGAGGAGGCCATTGCTCAGCAGTGGGATATCAACAGGCTGTCAGTTTTACTTTTTTTTTTTAATAATTCTTTATTCTTAACTGCATCATCCTCATTGTTTTCAAGAGCATTAATCAAAACATTGAACTATAAATGAAGGACTCATTACTTGGTAATTGAACACGAGTTTGTTAAAGCATTCTATTTGTTTAATCGGATGTTTGAGTCACTACATTCGTTATTAATTTGTCCAACTTTAGCGTAGTCTTCGTATATCGTAAACGAACTTCTGCCAGCCGCTTCGCCCGCGTGAATAACCATTTCAATATAAACTTTGAACTTTCGTATCAACTCTTCAGGTGAGGAATTTCAGAAAAACTCTAATTTCAGATTTTTTTTTATGTTAGAAGTTGGCAAACAAGCATACGGCCCACCTGATGGTAAGTGGCTGCCGCAGTCTATGAGCGCTTGCAGCACCATTAGTAGGTGCCACTCACGCGTTGCCAACCTCGAGATATTAGTTCTTAAATCTCGTTCGCCCAGTAATTTCACTAGCGTACAATGCCCTTCAAACCGGAACATAGTAGTGCCTAAACACTACTATTTGGCGGCAGAATATTGGGCACTGCGGTGGTACCTACCTAGCCGGCCTCTTGCAACAAAAGACCTACCATCAGTGTGACTGATTGCACTGGTGGAATAATCTCTGTTGTGACAGAGGTTATCCCAACAGCGGGCGATGGGGTCGTCACATGCCGACGCCTATAAATACCCAATCCGTTAAACTGTGACTGATTGAGTGATAAACATGTAAACATACTTACAGTCCCTTGTTGAAAATCTCACGGGAACCTAAAACTTTTTCGGGATAAAATATATCCCATGTCTTATTCCAGCTAACAATCTATATCACTGCCAAATTTCATCCAAATCCCTTTATCTGTTAATGCGTGATTGAGTAACCAACATCCAAACATAAAAAAAATCATATTTATTATATCAGTTTTATATCGTATAAAAGCTTGTCGCGACATTTACTTAAGTAAATTTATTTACAAACCCTTTTTAATTTATTTCATTTAATTAGCCTTCTATCTTAGATTTACTTAATACGAGTATGTCGACATAAAAATAATTTTTATAAACGATGTGTGAAAGTAGAAGTGTTGCTTGGAAAGTTTTCATAATTTTAATAAATAATAATAATAATAAACGCTACACACTCAACGGCCTCCATTAGGATAGTTATATCCTGTGTCGGGGGTACGGAAACATACAAACTGTCAAGGACAAACACACCCTGACCGGAAAACATGCCTGTATGCTCTATACAAACATCTGCTCCGAGCGGGAATCGAACCCACGACCTGTGGGGCTAATGGCAGGTTCGCTACCGCTGCGCCACAACGTCGTCTATATAAATATATATAAAGTAATGTAATTATTGTATTCTTGTTTGTTTTTATGTAAATTAATTTTCATTTAATAATTAGACTTGGAAAAGGTTTTGATAATTATTATTATTTCAAAGAAAGGATAAATAAATATGTCAGCTTTATCTTTACATTAATTAAAATAAGTTAAATAAAGTATTTAATTAAATAATAGCATTCACAAATAAATGTTTTCAAACAGGAATTAATTAAGTTACTATACAGTTTAGTAATAGTTTTCGCTAATGTTTTGTGCAAATTGTATTGGAATAAAATATAGAAGTATATTGAAATCTAAATAGACTGTTTAGTAATAATGACATGACATGACATTTTAAAGCCTCAATAGCTCAACGGTAGAAGGGCCGACTTCGCTCCGTTAACGCGAGAGTCGAGGGTTCGATCCTGACCCCCTTGGGCTGTTGTCGTACCCACTCCTATCGCAAGCTTCGAGCTTATTTGGAGGGACAATAAGAATATTAGTAATACCTTGTAAAAGCATTGTTAATATTATTTTTTTAAACAAACTAGATCCTATCTTCTATAACTGGCAAGCAGCCCGAACATCGCAGGACATCGCTATCCAATTACTTGTTATGCATACTTAACATTATAATAAAGAGGTAATAGCTACCCCAGAAACCGTTTACATTAATTATTCTGAGAGGGTTTCATATTGAATCGGATTAGAACATAATAACGCTCCCTTATCATCATACTTCCACTCGTTTTATTCATGGTTAACTTTATTGTGATTTTAATGAGGTTGTTAAATGGAAATGACGAGTAATTTCAACAATTTCCCTTTTAAAATGCTTGAGATTTGAGAATTTAAAATGTTTAAGCGAAATAAGATAGAATTATATTATTATTATTTATTTATTTTTATGTTAGAAGTTGGCAAACAAACATACGGCCCACCTGATGGTAAGTGGCTGCCGCAGCCTATGAGCGCTTGCAGCACCATTAGTAGGTGCCATTCGCGCGTTGCCAACCTCGAGATATTAGTTCTTAAATCTCGTTCGCCCAGTAATTTCACTAGCGTACAATGCCCTTCAAACCGGAACACAGACTACTGTGTAGGCACTAGCCTAAGCACTACTATTTGGCGGCAGAATATTGGACACTGCGGTGGTACTTACCTAGCCGGCCTCTTGCAACAAAAGACCTACCACCACCACCAGTGTGACTGATTGCACTGGTGGAATAATCTCTGTTGTGACAGAAGTTATCCCAACAGCGGGCGATGGGGTCGTCACATCCCGACGTCGTATATTATATGTATTAATAAACCTAATTCATAACAAACAGAACTAATTGATAGCATTTATGTATCACATGATATCGCTTCAGCCGAAGGACGTCTGCTGCTGGACATAGGCCTCCCTCTAAGAGTGCCACAATGACCCACCACTAAGAGTACCACAAGGATTCCATTTTTTGGGGGTCTACCCACGCTGCGCCTTCCTGTACATAGTTGCCACTCGAGAACCTTTCCGCCATACGGCCATCGGTTCTGTGTGCAATGCCACTTATGTTTAGCGATTTGAAAACTTATATCGGTTACTTTGATTCTGCTGCGATCACAGAATCAGCACAGAATTTCCATTGGAAGAAGGCTATTCTGGGAGATTCTAATTTTGATAATCCAAAGGGCATATATCTATATATATATATAGCCAGAAATCGACGACGACAATATATGAATGTTTGAAATATATATATTGCTACTATATATAAATATTCACACGTTTTCCCACTACAGGTGTATTGTTTTACTCATAAATGGGCCACCTCGCCTGTAGAAGTGATAACTTCTCCTATAATATCGACCTTAATTATTAATAACTATACTGATTAGTGAACAGCTTCCACTAGAGTGAGAGAGAGAGGAGATGCATCCAGTCCCTTTTAATTTTTAGGGTTCCGTAGCCAAATGGCAAAAACGGAAACCTTATAGTTTTGTCATGTCCGTCAGCCGTCCGTCCGTCTGTCCGTCTGTCCGTCTGTCCGTCTGTCCGTCTGTCCGTCTGTCCGTCTGTCCGTCTGTCCGTCTGTCCGTCTGTCCGTCTGTCCGTCTGTCCGTCTGTCCGTCTGTCCGTCTGTCCGTCTGTCCGTCTGTCCGTCTGTCCGTCTGTCCGTCTGTCCGTCTGTCCGTCTGTCCGTCTGTCCGTCTGTCCGTCTGTCCGTCTGTCCGTCTGTCCGTCTGTCCGTCTGTCCGTCTGTCCGTCTGTCCGTCTGTCCGTCTGTCCGTCTGTCTATATACGTATAAATGAATTAAGGGTAGCAGTCTATACATGTAACAGAGTGTTGGAAAAAAAAATTTCAACGTATGTCAACGTGTTAGATATCTTTGGATAGGTCTTTCAAAATGATAAGAAGATTTGATTTTGACTTTTTCATTAAGTCAGTAGTTGTTGAGATATTAGCTCCTAAAGTCATAAAAATTGTGTCCCCCTCTCTAACTTTTGAACTATGGAATTTAAAATTCTAGAAAAATTTGAGCTTATAGGAATCAATAAAATTTCAACCACATTTGGTTTGAAGAAGATAGGTCTACAAATTTAAGAGATATATAAGTTTTTCCCATAACTCTGTTTTTCATATTAATTTTAATAATTACTATGAAATTACCAACTTCTTTTTGCGGTCGATTTTAATTCGTTATATATTTAAAGCCCTTAAGATTCCTCATAATCAAGCTGCGGAACCCTTTAATTTCAACTGTGCGTAGTCCACAACGCACTTGACTGCTATTTTTTTAATTTTGCCAACTTAGTAGTATATGCTTTTCGAGTACAAATAGGCCGACTCAACCGGGGAAATACTACCCTCTCATAGAAAATCGGCGTAAAGTTAAAGTATTAATAGGTATTGTTGCGTTTCGTGCGATGAGTGAGAGTGTACCCTTCCTTTTTTCCCTTCACATGCAATCCCTCTTATCATCATGTGATACTTCAAGTATTGCGTTCATAGGTTGCGGTGACCACTTACCATCAAGCGGATCTTATGGTTCTTTGCCAACCGTCGTGAATGAATTGAAAAAATTAAGTTCCTTACGTTTCTCTTCAACTCCGAATGTAATTCAAAATGAAATCTGTATATTTCAATAGGTTATCGGATAAAAAGAGACAAGGACAGAGAGAGAAAGAAAGAGAGAGACTGCTGCACCTGGCTGTGCACTCACTTGCTCGTGTGCTCATTTGCTTGTAGTAGGCTCGATATATACACGCACACACACACAAACATACACACACACACACACACACACACCCATACACATACACATACACACAGAATACGGCATTTCGTTACATGACGTTTCGTTAGAAAATCGCAATACCCGTAAGCCGCTTTAACGAATTTCGTTCCAAAGAAACTCTTTTCAATATTGAGTAGTAACTAGCATATGAGTCTTATGATGTTGCAAGTATCCGTATGCCACCATTAGATGGACCTGACGCTGACACCGTTGTGACGTTGTGTGTAGCGTGTCTGCCTTTAGTCTCGACGGTTGCGGGTTCGATTCCCGCTCGGGCAGATGTTTGTTAAATTTCTGTCTCGGTCTGGGCGTTTGTCTGTGGATCTCCCCACCATGCCTCGGAGAGCACGTGAAGCTGTCGGTCCCGGTTTTTATCACAAAACATCTGATAATAATCGTTAACTCTTGATAAGTAAATTGCTCTTATCCAACGAGTTACTGGTTCGCCCTTAGGGTTGCGGAGGTCAGATGGTAATCGCTCTATGTAAAGACTAGTAAGTCGTCAAATCCGGATAAGAGTAATAAGCAGACGGGTAGCATAAAATACCGGGAATAATACTAGGACGAAGAATACTGGTTCTGCTACGATCCTTGTATAGAAAAAAAATTGCTTGTCAAAAATAAAAAACGTATATTTTATGTGAATCAAAGCACTAAAACGAAATGTCAATAGAAATTACAAAAATCCAATTAAATTATTATAAACGCTTCAGTTCGTTCGTACCTTAAACAAAAAAGTAAATTTGTCTAAAACGAAAAACCGAAATTTGGTATAACGAATTAATAAAAGTAATTTCACGCCGAGAGGGGTAATTTTGCCCTTTTTGAAGAATTTATCTTTAAACAAACTTTTCGATGCTTTGTAATCATTATTTATGACTTTGTTCAAAGAGTAATAAATGTTGAGTACACCTGGCGTATTCTAGAGCCACTTTAAAATGCGCCTAGATTTTCTTTTAAGTGTCTTTGTGTGCTTCTATTCTGATGTAGGAAAAGATATTGTATCAACACTTTTTTAATTTCAAAGTAAACTACCCACTTATTTTCAAAGCGTTTATGTCACTTTTAAAACAAATCGACAACGACTTGGTGCAGCGGTAGCAATCTTGCATTGCCTCATGTCGCGTGTTCGATTCCCGCTCGGAGCATATGTATTGACCATGCAGACATAGTTATGGTCCGGTGATAGTTCCGGTAGCAGAAGGACAAACACACCCAGTGTTTGTCCTTCTGCTTGTATGAGTTTCCGGTCCCCCGACACAGGATATCCCTATCGTAATGGGGGTCGTTGAGGGTGTAGCGCTTATCATGTGTAAATAAGAAATAATCGAAACTTAGTTACTCAATTCTTTAACGTAAAGCTTAACGAATTTAGTTACAAGTTTTAAAGGCGTCGGGATGTGACGACCCCAGCGCCCGCTGTTGGGATAACCTCTGTCACAACAGAGATTATTCCACCAGTGCAATCAGTCACACTGGTGGTAGGTCTTTTGTTGCAAGAGGCCGGCTAGGTAAGTACCACCGCAGTGTCCAATATTCTGCCGCCAAATAGTAGTGCTTAGGCACTACTGTGTTCCGGTTTGAAGGGCATTGTACGCTAGTGAAATTACTGGGCGAACGAGATTTAAGAACTAATATCTCGAGGTTGGCAACGCGTGAGTGGCACCTACTAATGGTGCTGCAAGCGCTCATAGGCTGCGGCAGCCACTTACCATCAGGTGGGCCGTATGCTTGTTTGCCAACTTCTAACATAAAAAAAAAAAGCTTGAATTTACCGAATGAAGTTAGCGTGTGACTAAATTCGTTTCTTTGGTTTTGAATTTCAGAAGGAGCACCAGCGAGTCTCTGACATTTTGTCAGCATATTGTAAGTCAATGTTCACAACATACATATTTTGTGAACATAACTTATAGTAGCTCGTTCCACTTCGATAATTTCCCTTTGTTCCACAATCGTTTACTCAAACTTTAATACTTTCTCTGGCGTTATAATAAACAAAAAAGAACAGGAATTGTCTTTCGAATTTCACTATCGCGGACAAAAGAATGGGCACGTTTTGTTCGAAGGAAACCAGCCATTTAATCTCTATTGAAAATCCCTGCAGTAAAACAATTTTTTATTCTTCATTACGCCCTCCATTATTTTGAATAAGGGCACGTTAATCAAAATATCGCACTATCTATAATGACTTGTTTTTTTTAATGTGACAAAATGGCAAACAAGCATACGACCCACCTGATGGTAAGCGGTTACTGTAGCATATGAGCGCTCGCAGCACCATTAGTAGGTGCCACTCACGCGTTGCCAACCTCGAGATATAAGTTCTTAAATCTCCTCTGCCCAGTAATTTCACTAGTCTATAGTGCTCTTCAAACCGGAACACAGTAATGCCTAAGCACTACTATTTGGAGGCAGAATATTTGACACTGCGGTGGTACCTAGCTAGCAGGTCTCTTGCCACAAAAGACCTACCACCAGTGTGACTGATTGCACTGGTGGAATAATCTCTGCTGTGACAGAGGTTATTCACAGCGGGCTATGGGGTCGTCACATCCCGACGCCATGCGACTTCTAACACAAATGAGCCGGTTCGGCCGTGGAAGTATTACCCTTTCGCACAAAATCAGCGTATAGTAACAGTATCCATACTGGTGCGTTTCGTACGATAAGTGGGAATACCGGAGGCCCAACGTCCCACCCCCTTTGTTGTCTTTTTTTTTCTCATCCATTCCCTCCTATCCCTTGGGTTCTCAACGCGTATGTGATACTTCATCTTTTCAGTAACGGAGGCAGAAGATTGATTTATTTTATATTGAGGAGACAACCAATACTTCAATAAGCAAAACTTTCTAACAGTTCAAAACTTCGCCAAACTATGGGAAAGGTTAATATGTCACGCGTGTGTCAGTTACAAATTATTTTGTGATATACTGCCGAGGATCCAGAACTTATTTCTTGTTGCTCTTGAGAGTAGACTTCAGATATTGATTATTGGTAAATTAAATATTTATGTATATTTTATAACTTTGCGGATGGATAATAAGAATTAAATAATGCTCCAAAAATTTCAAACTACTTTTCTCGGAAAATTTTGGATCAGTAGCTCCGTTAGGTAACCGGAAATTTCCGCCGGCGGTCTTTCCAAACCTATACGATCTGAGAACCTTCTAGAAAAGTGCCTATTTGTTTCTTAAAGCTCGGCAACGCGCCTGCATGCCTTCTGGTATTGCAGATGTTCATGGGCGGCGGTTCGCTTAACATCAGGTGAGCCTCCAGCCCGTTTGCCCTCTTACATAAAAAAACATTTAATATTAGACCTGCAGCGCTTGAGGCAGGATCACTACCGCTGCCCTACAACGTCACGTTTTTTTATTTACTTGGGGAAATGCATTTACGCACCCCCGCGCCGCGACAGATGGTAAAAGTGGCGCGGGGAGTGTGGGACTCGAGGCCATGTGCAATGGTCTTTATAGGACCTATACCCCATACCCTCTGAAACCCCAAGGTCCCGTCTGGCACCATAGTGGGACGTCACGGGATCGCTGGCGCATTCAACCGCGACGCCCCGGCGCTTGCCCCGAGGGGCCCTCCTGGGGCGGCAACTTACTGCCGCCATATATACATAGAATACACACTATTATATAAGGATATATATAAACCCCCCTGGCGCTTGAGCGCCTAGGCCTTCCGGCCTCCAAGAGAAACAGGACGCTGTATGGAACCAGGGTTTGAACCGGCAAACCCAACCAAGGGATCCCTGGGTCCTAGGGCTCCCCCCGCCGAGACTAACTTTTTAATGAGGTTGTTTTCCTCTACGACCGACCGTCGTTATTTTTTAAAGAGGTTTTCTTCCTCTACCGCCTGACCGGGGCTGAAGGCCCCGGTTAAGCACACCACCGGTGTCGCAGGAGCCGTCTGCAGTCCATTCTGATAAGCAGAAAAGTACCGGAGCGACCCATACGACACCACCCTCCTAGGCGCGGTCTGACGTAAAACGCCCCACGCCCGTACCGCATGACCCTGTTAGCTTCACCGGGCAGTCGAAGGTGCCACCTGCACAATCGACTCCCGGCTACTCAGCCCCCCCGGCACGACAAGGCCAGGGTACCGCAGAGTTTGACCTCTGCGGTTGGGGGGGGACATAGCTTAGGACCTGGATTAACCTATAGGGTACTTTTTATTCTAGAAAAAAATTGGTTTCTCATGAGATCATCAAAAATACCATATCGCGAGCGAAGCCGCCGGCACAGCTAGTACTTTAGTATTTGTGTTGGAATACCATAAAACTGTGTCGATATGAAAGCGTAACAGAATGCTTCATCGATGATTCAATGTATACATACGGGTTAAGCTCAGATGTGTCTGATGTGAGCTTTACAAGAGCGATTCGCAGTCGTTTTAATTAATGGGTCACAACGTTGTACACAGGCTGTCAAAGTTTTAATGATTTTTTTATTTAAATAATTAAACAATGTAATCTTATGAATATATTACGGGGTTTTGATTATTGAATCGTTATTATAACTATCGACTGTAGTTTAGTTAGAATTTGAAGACAAAATGGTGCTGTTAGGTAGCGAGGTAGGTTCGCGAGGTAGTGTAGGTAGGCGAGCAAGGTAGTGTAATTTGCAATTTATTTATCAAAATTTCTCTACTTAATACTTTGGCATTAAAAAGTCCAAGCTTTAATTCAAATCTATAAAATTATATGATTTCTCAATGAAATTTATATAAGTGATTTATGTTATTATAAATTACTACGCAGTAATTACAACGTAAGTCGACTTAATACCTACCTCCATTTAATGATGTTCAATTTACATTCATATCACACGTAGATGATGATGATCATATACAGCCTGTTTGTGTGTTTCGTTTTTAGGGTTCCGTAGCCGAATGGCAAAAACGGAACCCTTATAATTTCGTCATGTCCGTCTGTCCGTCCGTCCGTCTGTCCGTCTGTCCGTTTGTCCGTCTGTCCGTCTGTCCGTCTGTCCGTCTGTCCGTCTGTCCGTCTGTCCGTCTGTCCGTTCGTCCGTCTGTCCGTCTGTCCGTCTGTCCGTCTGTCCGTCTGTCCGTCCGTCCGTCCGTATGTCACAGTCGTTTTACTCGGAGACCATTGACTCTATCTATACGAAATTTACAATAAAGGTGTATTCCATGAACCGCACAACGATTTTGTAATAAAATCTTAATATATATAAGAATTAAGGGTAGCAGTCCACACATGTAACTTAGAATTGAAAAAAAAAATTTCAACGTATGGCAACGCGTGAGATATCTTTAGATAGATCTTTTAAAATGATAAGGAGGTTTTATTTTGAGTTTTTTCATTAAGCCATTAGTTGTTGAGATATTAGCTCCTAAAGTCGTAAAAATCGTGTCCCCTCTAACTTTTGAACTATGGGATTTAAAATTCTGGAAAAATTTGAGCTTGTAGAATACCACATGAACTTTCATCCACATTTAGTTTGAAGAAGATAGGTCTATAAATTTAAGAAATATATGAGCTTTTTCCATAACTTTGTTTTTCATATTACTTTTAATATTTACTATGAAATTATCAACTTATTTTTGCGGTCGGTTTTAATTCGTTATTATTTTTAAAGCCGTTAAGATTCTTCATAACCAAGGTACGGAACCTTTTAGTTTCAACTGTGCGTGGTCCACAACGCACTTGACTGGTAATTATTTTAACTTGTCATGATTTTCAAATATTAATATGATGTTATTAAGATTTTATAGATGAATGATGACTAGAAGTATGTAATTTGCTTAAAATAATTTAATACGAAAATGATTTGACTTTAATAATAATGTTGCTGATTTGATTTAAACATGATATAAGAGGGGACTGCCTAGTTCTAGTTAGTTCTCATCGGTTGAAACAAGAAGTTGTATTTGTTGTTTAGTGGATACATATTTTGTGAGTGTAACAGTTAATAAATATATTGTTGCTGAAGAAGGTATTTCCATTTCAAAAGATGTTTACATTACAAACTCAAATTCAAAATATTCTATATTCAAATAGGCCTTTAACCAGTTTTGAATCGGCAAAACAGTCCATTCTATCCGTTTAAGTGGAGCTATCACTAACGTAATAATATAAAACAAATGACGAATGTTTGAGAACCACTGCAACAACGTATTGATTAATTAGAATAAGTGTGCACTGACCGCCCTGTTCGCATTTGTGTCGGATCGATGCGGTTCTGTGAAAATTATTCATTCATCGTTAGTGCCTTAATATTCTCTATCGCCTATGAATGTTATCTGTTAGGGTTCTAGAGTCAGATGGCAAAAACCTTTTTAATTTCTCCTACTCAAATCAAGTACGTTGATGGTACTTTGTATGGGTATTGAATTGAATCGAATATTAACACGACAAAGATGTAGTTAAATTGCGAAAACTTTAAGGTTGACATAAATAAACGCTACACATTTAACGGATATTAGGATAGTTATTAGTTAGTTCGAAAAACATGTCTGTGTGGTCAATACAAACATCTGCTCCGAGAGGGAATCGAACCCACTACCTGTAGCACTTAAAGCAGGTTCGCTACCGCTGCGCCATGACATGGTAAAAGCCTTTTTTCGTTTATTTTTTTGTAACTGGGTGTTGAATCGATATTAGCATAACATAGATGTAGTAAAATGGCAAATAAATTAAGGTTTACATAAGCTTGTAGGAAATACACGGAGATGGTGAGAACTTGGGCCTTCGGTGACTCATTCTCCTCAATAGCTCAACGGTAAACGAGCCGACTGCGCTTCGTTAACGCGAGCGTTGCGGGTTCGATCATGACCCACTTGGACTATTGTCGTACCCGCTCCTAGCCCAAGCTTCAAGGGGCATTTTGGAGAGGCAATAGGAATATCAATAATGCCTTGAAAAAGCAATGCTAATTCTTTAAAAAAATCTAGCCGAAAAGAGTAATGTCCTATACTTAGTACAACAATTTTAGCACAGCACAAACTATTTTAAAGAATGTCAGACGATTCTTTTCCTACATTTCTTAAGGACCTCGTTAGGCCACGTCGGGGCACAGATGTATATCTAGGTCGTTGACTTTTTTGAATCTTTTTGACGTCATTTATTTTAGATTGTGTTTTTTTACATTTCTAGAAGTAAAATACGCAGAAACACGATTAAGTGAAAGTGTAGAGTATTATAAAATAATATGAAATATTAATAAGTATATGAATCGTAATTTACTGTATAATACCTTAAAACAGATCGATACGGTGGCAAACAAGCATGCGGTCCGCCTGACGGTAAGCAGTCACTGTAACCTATGAACGCTTTGGGTACTTAAAGTATGCGCTGCTAACCTAGGGGATAAAGGGAAGGCATAAAAGAAAGGCAGCCGACAAGGTGGGAGGATGGACCTCCGGCGCTCTCACTCTCTCAGGAAAAGCACCAGTACTCTGTTACCTTGTGCCGGTTTACGAGGGTAGTACGTCCCCAATCGGGCGGGCTCGCTGTGAAGCATGGTTCTACTACTCCAAAATAAATAGGAATGGTTATGGAGTTATAACATAGGCATGTGCTGGAGTTGGCAGACAAGATACTGACACAGTTGTTAGCTTATAATCGAGTCAATTTCATTCCTCTCCTACGATGGGAGCTGTAATTGTAATTCTAAGCGACCCTGATAGAAGCATAATTGTACATTTAAATCTTAACTGTACGATATTAAATGCAATTTTTTTTAAAGAACATTAGCACTGCTTTTTCATGGCATTACTAATATTCCTATTGCCCCTCCAAATAAGCTCGAAGCTTGCGATAGGTGTGGGTACGACAATAGCCCCACGTGAGTCAGGATCAAACCCGTGACTCTCGCGGTAAAGGGGCGAAGCAGTCCATCTACCGTTGAACTATTGAGGCTTTATTATCATGTGCACCAAGACAAACAGATTGAAAGGCAAACGTTACTTGTGTGTACATTTATATTATATAGAAATAATAAAATGTGTAAAAATTTTCTAACAGATGTAATAAATTGTATCCTCAATATTTCTTACCACATCGACAATTCTCATGTGGAAATTCGAAATGTATGAGTTGCAATATAAAACTAGTGTCGAGTATATTTTAAATTATTGGAAATAAATAATTCGACGGCCATTTTAAATGTTGTGCATTTCATCCTTGTTCGGAAATATTTTATATTTTTACTGCTACCATAGACGTTATATGTTCTTGTTCTTTGGATGGCAGTATGTTTTTTCGCGCCTTTTACTCTCGATGGCCGCCAGAGCAATGACAGCTGTCAAAGTTGAAGGACAGTAGTCGCCCTTCGGAACTCGGCGCTTACGCACAGATACCGCTACACGTCACCACTCGCTATTCGTTTGCTTACAAAGTGCATATTTCGTTCGTTCTCGAAAAAGAAGGATTTCGTCGGTTTGGTGCAAGAAGTTAGCTTACGGAGGCCTCCCACCGACTTCTATGCTGGCGGCTTCAAGAGGTATCAGGTTAGTGAGAAACTTCTACCTCTTAAGAATTGCAACATCGTATATTAAATGGGGTAGGAATAACCGGGGAACAAAAAATACAGTCCACTTTTACTATCAAATAATTCCGCTCGTTTCATACCAACTCGGAATCCGCGATACTAGCCTAGTTCGCTAAGATCTTGAACACAAAAGAAAACAAGCGGATTCCCCTACAATCGTGAATTAGATGCTTACATATATAGTGCTGCATATAAAACACTAGCTTTTGCCAACGGTTTCGCCCGCGTGAGTTTTATACGAACCCTCCCCTCTTTTACAAACTTTGAATATCAGATTTATTTACGAATCAAAAGCCTATAAATAGCTTCTAGCCCTAAAAATAGCATTAAAATTGAATTTGCATTAAAAAGTAGCCTATGTCCTGTCTTAGGCTCTGGTCAAGATGTGTACCGAATTTCATTTAAATCAGTTCAGTAGTTATGATATAAGGGTGGCGCGTCGATAATTTTCGTAGTTGTATACGAAAAATGTTTCTCGTCATAGTAATATTAACAGTAGTTGTCGCGACATCTACATGCAGGGCATACATCGCAACGATATGGACGACCAATAGATCATTATCACGATCCTAAATCGCGCGTTTCCTACGCTCGTAACCTATATATACAACTTTCCAACGTAAGTCGTTGGGCTTCGGCCCCGGGGTTTCGGCTCACCAGGCAGTATCACCCGCTCGGTCGACCCTCCCGTTGTGTTGGAGGCATTACATACCTTAGTACCTCCACAGTACCGTCCATATAAAGTGTTACTAACGAGACATTAGAACGAAAGTAGTGCTTATTTTAAGACGTGGCATATTGGATTCTTAAGCCAACTTCAACTAGTTTCTGGTTTGAACATTTCATTTCATCAACTTTACTCTTTATGTTAATTTCAGCTTACCATTTTAGACACAGTAGTTTTTGACGCTGGAGTCACCCACGGTTACCCTGTATCTTTCAATATATTCTCAAGCATTAAATCGTAACGAAGAATCATGTAAACATAATTATCTAATCGAGGACATCGGAGACATAATAGGAATCAAAGCCTCCAGAAATAGGAAACTCGTCAAAGTAAATATAAGAGCTAATTAAATATTATAAATGGAAATGAATTCTTTTGATTGGAACTATACTGATAAAAATAAACGCTCCACACTCAGAGGACCCCATTAGGATAGTGATATCCTGTGTGAGGTCCGGAAACACGTACAAAGACAAGGACGAATACATCCAGACCGGAAAATATGCTTGCATGGTCAATACAAACATGTGCTCCGAGCGGGAATCGAACCCGTGACCTGTGGCGTTTAAGGCAGGTTCGCTACCACTGCTGCGAAACAACGATCGATAGTTAGTCAAAATCAGTCATAGTCAAAATATTTTTTTTATAGCACATTGGTGAGGCACTAGCGTAAGGGTCACCTAATACTAAGCGGTCACCTTAGCCTATAGCTGCTTGGAATATCAGTAGAATTACAAGCGTAATTGCCGATCCATGAGAAACACAGATAAAGGAAATTAAAAAAAAACGCACAACCACTCTGTGGAACCAGCTTTTACCTACGATCTTGCCGAACCGATACGACTTGACTCGGCAACGCACATATGCCCTCTGGTGTTGCATATGTCCCTGGGCGGCGGTGATTACTTAACATCAGATGAGCTTCCTGGACGTTCGCCTCCTCTGAAAAAAAAAGGAAAGGGAAAGCTCAATGAGTGGGGGATATGGGGTTTTCTGACTGTGCGTTGCTGTGGTTTTACTGGCCTTTACACCAGGTAAAGGTACCTTCACCTCATTGATTGAACTACATTTAATAATACAGATACTGTTACATTTTCTAGGATGTGTGGTATTTATCACGCATTTTCCCTTGCTTTGACATTATAATATGTTTGGCAAATGATTAATGAGAATCAAACCCCAGTAAAATTCAAACCGGAATTTGCTTTATAGCTTAAACTTGTGGTAATTTGTCGTGTTCTGTTGTGTGAAATATGTTCCTGATGTTATCGCCATCTTGGTCTTAACACGCAACGTTACGAATATGTTACACTTATGTAATTTGCATAGCGTTTGTGCTTATGTAATAGTATCTGGATACTACCTAATACAGACTATTTAGTAGAAATAGAACTTTGCTTTTCATAGTCTTGTAGTTGGTAGTAGAGCCATTCTCCTCCAAGCACTAATGAACTCAAAGAAAATTGGAGTATAGTAACTATATCAGAAGGTACTGCTGCGTTTTGTGCAATGAATGAGATCGACGAAGGCCCAATCTCCCACCCCCTCTGGTCCCATCCTTTTTATTACTTCCCTTCTACCCCTTAGGTATCGCAGTGGCAATGGTATCGCAAGCGTTCATAGTTAACGGTGACTGTTTATTTATTTATTTATTTTATTTAAATTCTTTATTGTACACACAAGAGAAAATATGACATAATTTATTAATTTTACAAAAATGGTACAATGGCGGCCTTATCACTTAAAGTGATCTCTTACAGGCAACCTTGATATTAAACTAAGCTTATTATTGGAAAGGCTATTAGTGCACAAAAAAGTAAAATAAATACTTAAAATATGTATAAAATTTACATGATCTGTATAAATATATTTATTTATCATAAATATATAGACGTACATATTAATACATAAACATAAAATACACAAATACATAGATAAATACATACTCAAATAAAAATACATATAATATAAATTACTTGAATAAACATAAATAGATTATGTATTACATTGCCAGATAATGTTTACCATCAGACAGACCGCATACTTGCTTGCCAAACGTCATAAAAAGGTCATGTATAGCTCGTCTCTAGTTCTACCCTCTTACTACAGAAAATCCGCAAAAAAATCGTAACCGAATTTCCCCGGTTTCCAGTTTCTCCTACCAACCCTTGAGACAAAATGAATTTAACATCACTTAGGCTACAGTCACTTAAACTCATCATCAGGCATACCCAAATTTATTATAAAAAATAGAACCTATTTCTATAAAGCCCATAAAGCCTTAATGAAGATATAAAAGTTTCATCCGCCTAGAATTTATTCGGCTAAAAAAATTTGGGCATTTTGTTATTGGATATCTGTGAAACTTTATATTAATTTGGTATTTTGTTTAGTAATCAGCCCTTATTCAAATTTTTAAAGTTGTTCTATCTTAGAACAAATTATAAGACATGCATTGTCAATCCTAGTGGTGGACCGGTGGTCCCTTGCTGATGGTAGGCTTAAATGTCCGCCTTGTTAGCTTATACCGTTCGTTAGTGAAAAACTCGTGAAGTGACTGCTCGTCAGCCATTTTTCACGGTCAGCCAGCGTATAAGCAGTTGCATTTTTGAGGTAAGAGGAGGCAAACGGGCAGAAGACTCATCTCATGTTAAACGATCACCACCGTCCATGAACATCTGCAACACCAGAGGGCATGCTCTTATCTTGAAGGTTCCTAGGTCGTATCGATTCGGTAAGTTGGTTCCACAAAGTGCTTGTGCGAGGAAATGTCTTCTAAATCGCGCTGTTGTGGATTTACAGATATCAAGGTGGCAAGGGTGGATTTTCGACTTCAGTCGCGATGTCCGATGGTGAATGTCTACCGGCGGTTCTTTCTTGGACTTCTACTTCTACTTAACATCAGGTGGAGTAGTCATCTGCCTCTCGATCTACATAAAAAAATATCTTATATGAATCAACTATTTCAAAATTTGTATTAGTATCTGTTAGGTTTTTAAATTCGTTAGCTTGGTTCTCAGAAATTTATTTTTATATTTCTCTTCTTAGAATTTATAGTACAGATTTTCTTAGAATTCCAAGCAACATTAAAGCTTTCTAATGGTTTACGACAGTGAAAGATACATATATTAAAGCTAAATTCTACATTGTAAAATAGAAATTCAATGTAATTGTCTTACTCATGACATAAATTTATTTCAACTTTTTATTTGTTGTTGTGGCGCAGCGAACCTGCCTTAAGCGCCACAGGTCGCGGGTTTGATTCCCTTTTCATTTCATTTAGATCGAAGATATAACTTCCCTCTGAAATGCTTGATAAACTAAAATTATAATATTATTCCACTACCTACGCCCACAGAACCCAATTTATTTTTGTAAAATAAAATTAGCCTAAGTTACGCTTTATAACCTCAGCTGTCAGACAAAGAAAGTTTCAGAGATTAGCCGGAGAAAACAGACAGATATGATAGATACTTTCATATGCATTTAGGAAAGCTACTAAATTGGAATTACAAACAGACACTTCAAATTTATCTATCTGTATAGATATGCATTTAACAATTATGAATGCATGATTGTGGATTTGTTTGTAACAATCATACTTAAATCAAAATTACGAACACAAAATGTTATTAACGATACAAAACAACCATGCACTAAATTGGACAGACAGCGTAGTTGAAATAATCCGGCGCCAAGGGCTTAGATATTATTGGTATGTTACATACGGCCCACGTGACTGACGAATTCAAGCTAAAACTACAAAAAAGCGTCTATTTGTATTTTAAAAAATTACAGCTTTTTACTAAATTAATATGAAAGTATATTCGGAACTTCAGTAGTACAAGTAAAGTAATAAAGATTGAATAAAATCGTAAAAACTAAAATTCTACACAAAAATAGCAGGTCAAAAACATAGAAAAAGTGCGGTCGGGGAACTCCGTCAGAAACAAAGTTCCCTACGTTTTTTACTCAACTCCGAATGTAATTCGAAATGAAATCTGTATATGATAAAAAGAGACAGAGAGAGAGAGAGACACTTGCCCGACGCTCGTGTGGTAATTTGCTTGTAGTAGGCTCGATACACACACGCACACACACAGTATACCGCATTTCGTTATGTGACGATTTCTAATAAATCGCACTTCCTTAAAGCCACTAAGGAACTTCGTTTCAATAAATTATGATTTGTACGTTTCTATTATAATAACAAAATTCCCGTTATTATTTATCGTCGACAAATTGTCCACGTGTTTTCATAATTCATTTTGACAATCTTATTATCTCAATATGTGTATAGTTAAATTTAATTAAGTCTTAGTAAAACATAACGCATCTGGAGTAATCGGTACGGCGCCAAGAGCATCGTATTAATAGACGTACTACACATGGAAAGATCATCAGATTTTATTTATAGTTTTTATGTATAGTATACCAGTTTCTGCCTACAGCTTTGCTCGCGTAAAACACTTTAAATGAGGCACTTTGCATGTAATATAGATAATTGATTGCCTATACAAATTTTCATCCCCTATTTTTTTTTCTAAAAATTATTTTATTTTGTATTTTTTAGTTACCAATGATAATTATGACGACGTTGTGGCGCAGCGGTAGCGAACCTGCTTTAAACGCCACAGGTCGCGGGTTCGATTCCGCTCGGAGCATAATATGTTTGTATTGACCATGCAAGCATATTTTCCGGTCTGGATGTATTTTTCATTGTGAATGTTTCTGGACCCCGACACAGGATATTACTATCCTAATGGGGGCCGTTGAGTGTGCAGCGTTTATTTATTTATTATTTTTTATTTAATTATATTATATAGATAGTGCAAATTATAATTAACTAAAAAAATCATCAAAAATAAAAAGTATCATCAAAATCGATTCAACCAGTCGAAAGTTATGAGGTGACAAACATAAAAAATACAGACAAATTAAAAACCTCCTTCTTTTTTAAAGTCGGTTAAAAACAAAAGAAGAATAATAATAATAAATATATACAAATATAATCGTTTATTATGAATCATATTTATTAATCGTGGCCATGGTAATAATTATAGTAGCTTCAAAAACTTTTCATTTTACAATTTTATTTTTATAAATGGAGCACTCTAAAGCAAATTGAGTGTGTATTTTATTTCACTACGAAAAATGGAAAATATTTATTTTAATTACCAACTCAAATATCACGTCTATCGGGAAACTAAATAAAAAGTAAATTAGTACTGAAATTATTTCCCGTGTTGACTTTCAAGTAAGTTTTAAATATAAAATAACGTAGATGCCTTTATAAGAACCAAGTATCAGTTGGACTATCAGAATAATTGATAGCTTGAATTATTTTTAACGGTATTTTAACAATTTTTTTTTTTTTTTTTATGTTAGAAGTTGGCAAACAAGCATACGGCCCACCTGATGGTAAGTGGCTGCCGCAGCCTATGAGCGCTTGCAGCACCATTAGTAGTTGCCACTCACGCGTTGCCAACCTCGAGATATTAGTTCTTAAATCTCGTTCGCCCAGTAATTTCACTAGCGTACAGTGCCCTTCAAACTGGAACACAGTAGTGCCTAAGCACTACTATTTGGCGGCAGAATATTGACACTGCGGTGGTACCTACCTAGCCGGCCTCTTGCAACAAAAGACCTACCACCAGTGTTTATTTTTTAGGAATAAGAGCCATGCACAATGCAGTGATTTATTTTTTAGGAATAAGAGCCATGCTTCTCTTATCAGAAATGGATCGGCTCGACGGTGGAGGTACTACCCTGTGACAGAAAATTGGCGTACAGCGCCGGGAGCCCAATCTCCCTTCTCTCCTATAACCTGAGTTGGCAACGCGTACGTGATACTCCAAATATCGCGCGCGTTCATAGGTTTCGGTGACCGCTTACCATCAGAATTACCGCTTCTTTTCAACGGTCATGAAAAAAAATTACGTTTACTGAACCACTGCAAAGCCTGGATCTTTTTTCTTTGTATATGGCGTCCACAATATAACCATAATCCACGCAAATGTTCCGTGAATTGTTAATAGAACTCACCACAGAACTTATTAATATAAAGATCTATAGTAAAATAATGCACAGAAAGAATTACAATAATTATCCCATTGTTGAATTATCCAAAATTTGAATTATCTAATTCAACTCTCTGAAATTCTAGTTTTACAATGCGTAGTTGGAAGTTACTAATATTGTTATTTATTTTAATTTTAATTAGTTATTAAGATGACACCGTTGTGGCGTTGTGGGTAGCGAGTTTGCCTTTAGTCTCGACGGTTGCGGGTTCGATTTCCGCTCTGACAGATGTTAAAAATGTCTGTCTCGGTCTGGGCGTATGTCCGTGTGGGTCTCCCCACAATGCCTCGGAGAGCACGTTAAGCTGTAGGTCCCGGTTGTTATCACATAACATCTGATAATAATCGTTAACTCTTGATAAGTAAATTGCTCTTATCCAATGAGTTACTGGTCCGCCCTAAGGGTTGTGGAGGTCAGATGGCAATTGCTCTGTGTAAAAAATTGTCAAATCCGGACTGAATTGAATTGGTCTGAAACTAATCGGTACCTAAACCCATTGAACGTGAGTTTTAGCCGTTCAATTTAACATTACGCTTAAAGGAAGTTTGAAAAACTTCAAGTCCATGTGTCCCTAAGTTAATTTTATTCGCAATGACATCCAGACAGACAATTCGTCGTGCATAATATAAGCGTAGTAGATTCCTGCATTACTCCATAATATGCTTTGTCATATTTCATGAACTGTACTATTAATAAGGGGATCAAGTCAAGCTTGAATGTGGTTTTGTTTAGTTTAGCGTGGTGAAGTTTCGTTCGCGTGGTCTGCAGAGTTATTGAGTTTTGTTGTGCGGGACCCTAATATTTTTACTAGACAGGGATACGTAGAGTTTACTTCCGGTTGATGGGTAGTTACAGAGCCAGTGATGACTCTATGCTCGTTTATATTATTAATCAAATAATAAAATTACAATTATTCCAAATCATCCCACACTTCTATCTCCTTCTTCTTCCTAGCATTATTCCCGGTATTATACGAGTATTTTATCCAGGGTCTGCTCATTACTCTTGTCCGGATTTGACAGGTAAGAACTATTATTAATAATAAAAAAACGTGCTTTCCGATGCACGGTGGGGAGACTCATAAGGACAAAGCCCAGATCAAAGTAGCTATATGTAAGATCACAGTAAGCATCTGCCCGAGCGGGATTCGAATACGCAACCGTCGAGGCTAAAGGCAGACTCGCTACCCACAACAGTGTCTCCTCACTTCTATCTCCATGACACGGAAAATTAAAATGCAGTTCTCAGCGAAAAAAAAAACTATATTCTATAGTTAACACGTAGTCGCAAGCACTCGTTTGTCTTCAAATAAAACACTGTTTCAAGTTTTGACAAATTTTATTATCAACTGTGATCACTATCGTGTCCAAAGAGCAACTGCCCGCTTTGGAGAAATACAGCCGCTTTTATAGTTATCAACAAACTGTCGGTAAAACAAAGCGGGTAGAGTTATATTTCAAAAATGTCACAATCATGTTCTTTCTATTTCTGACCCATTAAACTATACATGCTATTCTTACAATTAATATAATATAAAATATACTATTTTTAACACTATATAGTATAAAACAAAAATAAAATGAGCATTGCAACATTATTACGTTTTAAGAAAATCTTTCCAGTAAAAATAAATACGTAACATTTTTTCACCAGAACGCAATCTACAAACAAAAAGGTTTTTAAGAGTTTTTCGTTTTCGAAGATTTAGATTTTTTATAGCAGTAGTCGATGTCGAACGTAAATTTTACGCGTTCGTAAAAATTTTAACGATCGTGATACCGAAGTGAAAATCAGACGTCGGTTGTTACAAAAATAATAGCATTAAAAACTATTTAATGGATGTTATTATACATCTAAACCTTCCTCTTCAATCACTCTATCTATTAAAAATACCGCATCAAAATCCGTTGCGTAGTTTTAAAGATTTAAGCATATATAGGGATATAGGGACAGAGAAAGCGACTTTGTTTTATACTATGTAGTGATAATATATTATTAAAATTAGTGAATGATCGTTAGGATACAACGTATTTATGGATGTAATTATTTCAGACTTCTATAACTATAATAAGCAATGCTTGGTACAATCATGCAGACACACAGGAGAATCTAAAACAATTACGTAATGATATATTAAAAAAAAAACTTATTTTTAAATTACGAATAATTGTTTCAATTCACTAGAAATAGTACCATTCCTACTTAAATTAAGATACTTGATTTGATTTGATTGCCTTCAAAATTGATTTTTATATTTTACTACCTGCCCCCGCGGTTCTGACCGCATGGTGTACCGATTTTTATTTATTAAACCCTAATTCTTTTTCTAATTTCAGTTACTCCCTATAGCAACAGGTATAGTGAATCCCAATAGAATTGGTCCAGCCGTAATACTAGTCCGAAGAAACAGATGCACAGACAATTTAAAAATTGTTTTTATATTATGTACACACAAACACTTCAATTTTATTTGTTTGCATAGATTTGGGGTTCCGTTCTTTTCTTGGAGCCTTGGAGTCCTCGATAGGCTACTCGATACTCGATAATTTCATTAAAATGAGAATTTAATGAAAAAGGAAGTTGTTACTCTTCCAAAACAATCTTCAAAATCAGTGCAAAAAATGAACAAAATTCTCTATTTTTAAAATTCGGCTTAGAAGTAAATCCTAAATTCATTTGAATTATAAAATGTTGAAAAGAAATTTAAATTTTTACAAACCTCATAGTCTTGGAGACATGTCGTAAAAGAAAAATAATCATTATTTTCTCAAGAAATCCCGGATCGACTTACCTAAAATACCGTCTGCGTCCCTGGAGACGCTTGTGGAATTTAAATTGTTACTTTATATATGGACCGCATTTGTCTGCCCGTCCACTTTATTAGTTTACAGATTTACGGTTTGTGGAAAAGTAGTTATTTTAAAACTTTTCGAGCTCATTTGCTTTAACACGAGCAGTTACGGGTTTATTCGTCTTAAAAGAATGTCTGGATTAAGTGTAGCTATTGTTAGAAATGGTTGCATTTTTGAAATTCTTTTTACATGCTTGAGATAACAGAAAAACATCGCCATTAACAAACATCAATCACAGACCATTACGAATTTACCTTTTTTTCGGAGTGTATTACTGTTGGCCCTAGTGGCCTTGACAGCGTCACCGGTGGGGGCGGTATCAGGAGACCGGAAAAAGTTTGACAACCCGCGCAAGGCTCAAGTTGCATCCCAAGGGTCCTGCATGATGTCATCTGGAGGGAGGCGAATTTCAAGTAATATAAAATTGGGTCTATGTATCATCACTATATTAGGCATAATATAAATAATATTATAACTAACTTAGTAAAAAAATATATATGAAACTGTGGTTGACGAAAACCAAAGAACTAGAAAAACTGTACCTTTCATAAGCAATTGGGTAAATAGTTATAGTAACGGAAAATATCACTTAATACACACACATAATGCCACCACGCCCCTTTGCTTCTCATGCCTACCTTATTTCTTGGGTTCACAACGCGCGTGGGATACTTCAAGTATCGGGCCTCAGGTATTCATATAGCGGACCGTATGCTTGTTTGCCAATCGTCAAATAACTAAGAAAAAATACACACATATGCAAGATGCTAAATAGACAATCCATCTATTGAAAATGTTTAAAAATAATCTAATAAATTTAACCAAATACAATAGTGAAATTACAGTAACCACCAAAAGATAAAATTCTACTACAATTTTCAAATGAACAAGCAAAAAGAAGTGGCTCTTTGTTATAGTGACAAGCACAGGTTCTTTTATATGAGAACAGTTCAAATTTTTAAGTATAAGCAGGGTTGGTAGATTAAGCGCTTTAGCGAGAATTAAACAGGTTTTGCTCTAGACTCTGCTACCTGAAATTTAATTTGGGTAATTTACATAGCGGTAGAAAAGTCATGCTTATTTCAGCATTTCCCAGCGTCGGGATGTGATGACCCCATCGCCCGCTGTGGGATAATCTCTGTCACAGCAGAGATTATTCCATCAGTGCAATCAGTCACACTGGTGGTAGGTCTTTTGTTGCAAGAGGCCGGCTAGGTAGGTACCACCGCAGTGTCAAATATTCTGCCACCAAATAGTAGTGCTTAGGCATTACTGTGTTCCGGTTTAAAGGGCACTGTATGCTAGTGAAATTACTGGGCAGAGGAGATTTAAGAACTAATATTTCGAGGTTGGCAACGCGTGAGTGGCAACTACTAATGGTGCTGCAAGCGCTCATAGGCTACGGCGCCCACTTACCATCAGGTGGGCCGTATGCTTGTTTGCCAACTTGTAACATAAAAAAAATGTACTACCTTCGTATTATGTAGTACTACCCTCTTACAGAAAATCGGCGTAAAGTAACAGTTTCAGTGGGTACTGTTGCGGTTCGTGCGATGAGTGAAAGCGCTGGAGGTCCAGTCTCCCGCCCTCTCTGTGCCCTTCCTTTTTTCCCTTCTCATCTCCTCCCTCCTTCCTTGGGTTGGCCACGCGCATGTGATACTCGTGTCTAGTATCGCAAGCGTTCATAGGTTGCCGTGACTGCTTGTTTGCCAACCGTCATGACATAAAAAAGGTGGAAATTTTATAGGGCTCCGTACTAAAAGGATGTCAACGGAACCATATTACTAAGCCTTCGTAGCCCATCTGCCCGCATCTCACGAACCGTGAGACCGTCTCTCTAATTAGAGAGTTGAACTTTCAGAATCTGTATTTCTCTGTTGCCGCTACAACAATAAATACTATAACTATATGCGTTTTAGCGTTATGATATACTGTAATAAATAAATACGACTAGGACCCGTGTTATCATTAACGTATTAAGGTCCAAACCTTTAAAAAATGGTTACATTATTGATTTTAAAAATAAAGAATAAATTTTATTTGCCAGCCCTGAGTATACGAGATATAAAAATGATTGCTATTTTATCTGAGCGCTGTTATATGAATAAAAATATTATTAGTGCAGAAGTCGTTCATAGTTCAATAATATTTAAATCGACTTTTATTAAGAAAGGTTTAACTTTTTTCCAAATTAATGTTTAAAGCATTTTAAACACTTTTTTAAATAATATATGATATTATGTTGGCTTTTATTTCTCGCGTGCTGTACTGATTTTTCTACTGCACGGAACGCAAATTTTTCTAAAATAAAATTAACCTAAGTTACTTTACTCCTTATAACATCAGCTATCTGCCAGTGAAAGTCCTGTTAAAATCGGTCCAGCCGTTTTAGAGATTAGTCTTAACGAACATACAGACAGACAAAAAATTTAAAAATTGATTTTTCATGTAAGTACCTACCGTATATACTTTCATATGCATTTAGTGAAAAGCTTAATTTGGAATTACAAGCAGACACTTTAATATTTTTTATTTGTATATATTGAATAAATAAATAAACGCTACACACTCATCGGTCCCCATTGGGATAGTTATATCCTGTGTCCGCGACACATACACAATGACAAGAACAAACACACCCAGACCGGAAAACATGCCTGTATGGTCAATACAAACATCTGCTCCAAGCGGGAATCGACCCCGCGACCTATGCCGTTTAAGGCAGGTTAGCTACCGCTGCGTCACAACGTCATCGAACTATATACAAATAAGCTCAGTATACCTTTATCTTCAAACTGCTCACATTGTCTCAAATTAACGCTTAAATGCTCATAAGCAATTACGTTGGTCACATTGATGGTGCCATTTCACGCTATTGACTATTATTATTATTTACGATTATTACTCAGGCTGCCATTACATTTACTAGATGCAACCGAAATGTGTCTATAACACTGTTAAATAATTAAGGTTCCATTTCTGGGTCATATATCTAATATTAATATATTATAAGAGTTAGGTAATAGTAGAGACATTTCCGGCGTCGGTACGTGACGACCCCATCGCCCGCTGTTGGGATAACCTATGTCACAGCAGAGATTACTCTACCAGTGCAATCAGTCACACTGGTGGTAGGTCTTTTGTTGCAAGACGCCGGCTAGGGAGGAACCACCGCAGCGTCAAATATTCTGCCGCCAAATAGTTGTGCTTAGGCATTACTGTGTTCCGGTATGAAGGGCTCTGTACGCTAGTGAAATTACTGGGCCGAGGAGATTTAAGAACTAATATCTCGAGGTTGGCAACGCGTGAGTGGCACCTACTAATGGTGCTGCAAGCGCTCATAGGCTACGGTAACTACTTCCCATCAGGTGGGCCGTATGCTTGTTTGCCAACTTCTAACATAACAAAAAAAATCATTTGAAGTTTCATTTAAATTACAAATACCTAAAAACAAAAACGTTTACAATGTCTGTTTATAATACTTAGAGAAAGTCTTAAATAAGTTTTAAGAAACGAGTTGTGATTCGTCACTGTCAACGACAAGCGTTTGTCTACACGAGCTCCTGTAATTTATCAGTATATTTTAAGTAAGTTTCTTTGTTACAGTACACTTATAGGGAGCATGTTAATACGTTTGACTCGATGAGTATTCATTCATAAGAATGCTTATTTGTAAATGGATTGATCTATTGTCTATACTTCACTGGTAGGCTTTTATTGCTAGAGGCCGACTGGAAGCAATAGTGTTTTTGAAGTGAAACTTCTTTAGAATCGTTGTGATTTCAAATCAGATGCAACGGAAAAAACGACAGGTAAGAGACACAAATACAAAAATGTGTAGAAAAATGAGACAGAAATATACTTAATATTTTATATTATCGGTCTCTCCGCCATGCTTTAGTGACCCAGAGTGACACTCGCTTGAATTTGAGCATTAAACGTGTGTTAGGTATATGTGAAAGCTACGTGAGCTAATACTACTGTACACTGTATGCGGCATCGTATTACAGCTTTTAAGTAAGAAGTCGGCATGGTGTGTTAATATTTAACAGTGTTTGTGAATATTATTATATCTTGTTATATGTATTCATCTCACCTTTTTATTAAAAGACATTGTTGCTAGTGAAAGTACTGAGCAAAATTTAAGAACTAGCCTCAAGGGGGGCGACGAGATGGGTCAGTGATACCTACTAATGGTGTTGCAATCGCTTATACGCTACATCAACCGCTTACCGTCAGATGGGCCGTATTATTGCTTGCGAACAAAATCACAAAAGGCACACTCAAACTGGAACTGATCTTTTGAGGTAAATCGATGTAAACCAGCGATCCCGAGACGCAATAGAGGAATTATTAAAAAGAAACCACAGTAGATAGACATAGAATTCCATGTTTTATTTACATTAGCGAAGTAATCTGGTGGTCCATTGAATTATTTGATGTTACGTTATGTTTTTCTTACATAATTATACATACGCATTAACTTTCAGCATCTTTCATAATAAACCTTAAGTATGTCGAAGCTCGCAGTCATACGCGCGCGAAGTATGTTTATAAAGGGGTCTAAAGATCTCCCTTCATGTATTATTATGAAATAAATATTAATTTGGCTTATATTAATTAAGAAAGTATACTTTATTAAGATGTAGTTGAACCGATGTGACATGCTGGTAGCGGGCTGGCTTTGAGTCTTGACGTTTGCAAGTTTGTTATAGCTTCCAACCATGCCTCGGAGAGAATGTTAAGCTGGTGGTGCCTCTGTTAATAATCCTTAACTTTTTATAGATAGAAGTTCCCTCTTATCTAAAGAGTGGCTAGTTCGCTACTTGGATTTGATATGATGCCAACAGCAACTTTCCACCACCGCACCGCTCGCCATCGGCAGGGTATTCATCCACACACACTGGAACCCATAAAGTCACGAACAGAGCGGTTCCAAAGGAATTTCCTTCCGCGAACCCTCCGGCTGTGGAATGAGCTCCCTGCTGAGGTTTTCCCAACACGCTACAGTATGGGTTTCTTCAAGGGAAGGTTGAAAAAGTTTTTAAAGGGTCGGCAACACGCATGCGATACCTCTGGGGTTGCAGGCGTCCATAGGCTACGGTGACCGCTTACCATCAGGCGGGCCGTACGCTTGTTTGCCACCATCGTGGTATAAAAAAAATAGAAGGGTCAGATGGCTATATGTTAAAAGTACTAACCCATTTAATCACGACAAGTGTATAAGTACACCCTGGGTAAATACCGGGAATAATGCTAGGAGAAGAAAGATCATTTTTTACATTGATACAGTTATGTTCATATTTAAAAGTATAATGTACACATATATTGATGGATTAGTTTTGCGTGGGTGTCGTACTATTCATTGAAATGAATACAGTAGCATGACTGTCCATTTTATTAACTAACATAAGGCATAAGAAAAGAATATTGTATAAGTCAAAGATTACTCTGATGAAATATCACGCCCACTGCTGTATATTATGTTTTGATGTAATCTATCTTAGGGCGACTATTTACTGGACGTTTCGAAAAACGCGCTTACACTCGCGATTCCTAAAGCCGAACGCATGTATTCGGGCTTATTCCGGCTTGGACTTGAACAGGTGAGGTGAGGAACTCGAACGCGTCATGGCTTGTACAAGTTGTGCGTGTGGTAAAATACACTATACGCGCCTATACGCGCTTCGAAAACCGAGCTTATACAGTTGCAAAAAACGCTAGTCCTCAGCTACCCTTATATTCACAATGCTTAAAGTAACATATGATTGAGTATTAACTTATTATAATTAGATGACTGCGCCCGTGGCATCGCCTACGTATAAATTATCCTGAATAAAAACCATTCTGGCAAATTTGTAGCAAATATTTTGATCGTTGGTTCCATTTGTTAAGGAAGTAACAAAAAGGATGGATCTTCCGACCAGGTGAGTCTTAATATTATTTGACAGATCGCGCCATTTTACGTTGAGAAGTTGTAGTAGGTGCCACTCACGCGTTGCCAACCTCCAGATATAAGCTCTTAAATCTCCTCTGCCCAGTAATTTCACTAGCGTACAGAGCCCTTCAAACCGGAACACAGTAATGCCTAAGCACTACTTTTTGGCGGCAGAATATTTGACGCTGTGGTGGTACCTACTTAGCCGGCCTCTTGCAACAAAAGACCTGCCACCAGTGTGACTGATTGCACTGGTGGAATAATCTCTGCTGTGACAGAGGCTATCGCAACAGCGGGCGAGGGGGTCGTCACATCCCGACGCCGATAAAACTATTTCACTTTTTAATACTCTTTCATCATTTTAAAATTATATACTCCAAGTGAATATAGGCTAATTATGTACACAAGTTTCTTCAGAGTTTTCACAATGTGTGTTGCTTCAAGTAAGAAGTTTAATAAATGAAGCAAAGTATAAGCATTTTATAAAATAATTTACCAAATATTAGGGTTTAAATTATAATAATTTTAAAAATAACGCTTTAAAGACCTGTACAGTGAATGTACTGAAGCGTAATCCGCTTCAAAGCTTTTGAGATAATAAGAGACTCTTTTGCTTTGTACAACGATACAATGACATTTATTATACCTTTCCACTATAAATGCGAGTTGTTTTCAAATATTTATATTTTATAAATAAGTATAATGTATTTTAGTTGTTTTGACATAGGTATATAAATAATATATTTATATCTAATCCCGGCATATCAAAGTATTTTAAATTCTTTTTAGTTTTGTGTATAAAATATTTAATCATCTTTTATACAAATGCTTACTTTCGCTAATGGTGTTCCGATATTTTTATTGCACGGAATCCTTTTTCCTAACGTAAAATAAAAATAATTACCAGTCAAGTGCGACCACGCACACTTGAAACTAAAGGGTTCCGCAGCTTGGTTATGAAGAATTGTAAGTGCTTTAAAAATAATAATTAAAATCGACCGCAAAAATAAGTTGGTAATTTCATAGTAAATATTAAAAGGAAACAGCTTATAATATATTTCTAAAATTTGTAGACCTATCTTCTTCAATCCAAATGTGGTTGAAATTTTATTTGATGTCCTACAAGCTCAAACTTTTCCATAATTTTAAATCCCATAGTTCAAAAGTTAGAGGTGTCCCTCCCACACAATTTTTATGACTTTAGGAGCTAATATCTCAACAACTACTGTCTTAATAAAAAAGTCAAAATCAAACCTCTTTATCATTTTGAAAGACCTACCCAAAAATACCTCACACGTTGACATACGTTGAATTGTTTTTTTTTTAAACTTAGTTACATGTATCGACTGCTACCCTTATTTCTTATATATTTTAAGATTTCATTACGAAATCGTTGTGCGGTTTATACAATACACTTATTTAGTAAATTTCGTATAGATAGAGCCAATGGTCTTCGAGTAAAATGACTGTGACATACGGAAGGACAGACAGACAGACGGACAGACGGACAGACGGACAGACGGACAGACGGACAGACGGACAGACGGACAGACGGACAGACGGACATGACGAAACTATAAGGGTTCCGTTTTTGACATTTGGCTACGGAACCCTAATAGCTTAGATTACTATTACATTTTAAAGTCCAGTTAAATCGTTCCAGCTGTTTCAGAGATTAGCCAGAAGAAACAGAAAATAGTTTTTTTTTAATGTAAGTAGGTACCGTATGTCGCACCTTTAGAACGAAAACGACGTAACTCAAAATGGAATTTTTTTGGAATCAACAAAATAAGTTTTAAAATATTGACACCTGCACAATCTTATATTTTTTTGGTTTATTAACGCTCGAATGTGGCTATGTTTGGACTATTGTTACATTGAGAATTTCGTCTGAAGTCACTTTACGCTGATACTTAATTCTCGAAAATTCATAGCAGAAAAATAATTTAAAGTAATAATAGTAGTAGCAAAGACGTAATTGGCTTTTAATAGAAAAGCCTTTAGCTATAACTACCTAATTATCTGAATTATTTCAGTAAAACGAAACCTCGGTATTCAATTCATCCTGAGGCAAATAACGTCGTCTACAGATTACCGCTCAAATGCTCGATTTTCGCTAATTATTTCTGTCGGCATTATTGCTGGGGCCATTTTGCGGTATTGAGTATTATTATCATTAAAGACCGTTACCGCGATTACAGCTCTGACGCAATGGGATGCTGAATTTGAGGTTTTAGGGTTCCGCAGCCAAATAGCAAAAACGGAACCCTTATAACTTCGTCAGGTTTTTTTTATTAATCTTTTCTTTTATCAAAGGTCGGCAACTGCATGCCCTCTGGTGTTGCAGATGTTCATCTGTGGCGGTGATCTCTTAACATCAGGTAAGCCCCTGCCTGTTTGCCCTCTCTGAGCCGTCATTCCATCACCGTGTAGTGGTTCATTAAATACACCTATTTACTAAATCTCGAATAGGTAGAGCCACTAGTCTCCGAGTTAAATAACTCTGACATAAGGACAGACATACGGACAGACAGACCTGAAAAAATTATAACCGTTTATTTATTAACATTTACAAAAGATAATTATGTTTATCTTTGCTTAATAACAAATTAAAAATGACATCCCTCTAAAAGTACTTTAATTTTTGGTCAGCTCAATTAGCGGACAAGGACAATAGGGATGTAAAAATATACACCTATTTATAAAATTTAAAAATACTTCGAAATGAATTCCAAGAAACGAAAAGTTATCCGTCTCTGCCAACAGCGACAAGCGTCGATACAAGCGTTTGTCTTCACGAACAGCACTTTATCAACGCTACGTATCCAGAATTGGAACTGACTTAACATGTGGTGGTTAATTAGAGATGCATTAATTCATTGTAATGTACTAGATTTGCTCGCGGCACCGCTCGTGTAGACTACAGAAGTTAAAGATTTTAAGATTTTTTTTATGTCATGACTTTTGTTAAGCCAGCGCAACCTATGAACGCCTTCGATGCTTGAAGCCTTAGTTGCAACCCAAGGCATAGGAGGAAAGGAACGGGAACGGAAAAAAAGGCATAAAACAGAAGGGGTGGTATATTGGGCCTCCAGTGAGCTCACTCATCTCACGAAAGGTAACAATACTGATAATGTCGATCATTCTGGCTCATTTGTGCTGGTAGAAGCATGGTTCTATTAATAGTAGTTACTTTTCAGAATTTATTAGTAAATAACAATTTTATAATGAGACCGACTAAGGGCCCTAGCAGACATACTACTTTCAGCAGCAGCGACTAAACACTCTACACCACATACGGGATTTCGATACGCGACGATTTCTACTAAATCGGACTACCCGTAAGCCGCGTTAAGAAACTTCGTTCCAAAAACAATGTGAGTAAATTTTAAATAGATTCAATAAAACTTGGCACCTATTTAAATAATTCAGCAAACCAAACAGCGTTCGTTCTTTGTAGTGAAATGCGAACTTTTTAGGGTTTCGTAGTTAATTGGCAGAAACGGAATCCTTAAAATTTCGCCGTCCGACCGTATTTGATATCCTTTTTACTCAATGATTCAATCATTACATTCATAAATGGGATGTTACATGACACCCTTGCGACGTTGTGGGTAGCGAGTCTGACTTTAGGACGACTCTCGACGGTTGCGGGTTCGATTCCCGCTCGTGCAGATGTTTGTTAAAATTTCTGTTTTGGTCTGGGCGTTTGTCCTGCCCACCGTTCCTCGGAAAGCACGTTAAACTGTCGGTCCCGGTTGTTATCACATAACATCTGATAATAATCATTAACTCTTGATAAGTAAATTGCTCTTATGCAATGAATTACTGTTTCACTCTTAGGGTTGCGGTGATCAGATGGCAATCGCTCCGTGTAAAAACTAGTAACCTGTCAAATCTTAGGGTGCCTCCTGCGAAGCCGAACCACGGCGGCGGACGTCATCGGAGATGGAGGCAGCGCTCCGAGCGCATTCTATACGATAGACTTACCAGACGGTGTGAGCGCGACGCGACGTGCGAAACAAAGTACCTGGTGTTCTGTGCGTGTCTGTGCTGTGTAAGGGGCATTTTCTAATGTAATCCTATCGTCAGGGTCTTGCACGACATATTCTAACGTACAGAACTTTTAATGTAGGGGGTAGCGACGCGCTTGGCATGTTTTTGTAAATCTTTGTTTTTGTAGGAGACAATTAACGCAATTCGAATAAAAAAGTAATTTAGAGACTCATTTTTAGTACGCGCTAATTGTTTTCTTTAAAAATCTTAAGTTTCATTCCGTTATTAGAAAATGTTTAATAATCTTAATTTGGTACTTATACTGAGATATATAAGAACCATTTTACTATAACAATTGACAAAATAGACAGATGATTGTTGTAGCGTGTTGGTTGCCAGCCTTTACTCGACGATCGCGGGTTCGAATCCCGCTTGGGGTGGATATATTTGTATTGAAATTATTATAAATCCATCTCGGTTCGAGCGTTTGTTCTTCTGGTTTTTCCCACTTTGACTCGGGGAGCACGTTGAGCCGTCGGTCCCGGTTGTTATCATAACATCTGATAATAATCTTTAATGAGTTACTGGCCCGCCCTTAGGGCTGCGGAGATCAGATGGCATTCGCTCTGTGTAAAAACTAGTAACATGTTAAATCCAGATAACATTAAAAAGCAGACTGGCCCAGGAAGGAGAATTTCGAAATGTAAAATTTGTTTTAAATTCCACTGTACTAATTTGGAGACTAAAATAACATTTAAGTTACCTAACTCCAGGTGAATAAATAGGCTTGGATGATTAAATAAGTTAATACATCAATGTCAGAGGGAGTCGGTGTGTCAGTTTGATGGATGTTGTGGTTTGTATTTATTGCTGAAAATATACATTTTTGTTTGTGACGCTCTGACGTGAGTGGTGCTTTGAAAGACTTAAAATGAAGTGGTTTATTACATTGCTTTGGATTTGGGTCTGATGATAAGGCTGTTGGAAATATAATGAATATTGTTACGGCCTGGGGTTCGTGGAGTTGGAATAAAACACCTGATGGCTTTAAGTGAGACTTTAATGAGATCTAGACCACATCAGAACTTCACAAATCAGAGGTCAATCGTAGTCCAATAGAAGAGCCGAGGTCTATAATTATCGCACTTGTTCACTGCTATCACTTGTAGTTTCTTCGCTCGTTGCTCAGAACTAAATGACTCAGTCGACGTGCTGGGCCGCTTATATAGTGCGGAACAAGGGTTCGAGAAAGTTCTGTCCACGGAATGTTATACGGCACTTTTCAAGGACACATCTTTCTAGAACCTAAGAAGCAAATAGATAGAAAGGGTAGCAAGCGATTTTGAACCTTATACCCTGGTGATAAGGTTCTCCTAAACAATATTTAAGTGTCTATATATGTAATGGCGCAACGGTAACCAACCTACGTTAAACGTCAGAGGTCGCGGGTTCGATTTCCGCTCGAAGTAGATGTTTGTATTAATCATATAGGTATGTATTCCGGTTTAGGTGTGTTTGTCCTGGTCATTGTGTTTCCGGACCCTCAACACAGATTATTACTATCCTAGTGGGAGGCATTGAGTGTAGCCTTTATTATCGACGACGTTGTGGCGCAGCGGTAGTGAACCTGCCTTAAGCGCCACAGGTCGCGGGTTCGATTCCCGCTCGGAGCATAATATGTTTGTAATGACCATGCAAGCATATTTTCCGCTCTGGGTGTAATTGTCCTTGTCATAGTGTATGTTTCCGGACCCCGACACAGGATATTACTATCCTAATGGAGGCCGTTGAGTGTGCAGCGTTTATTTATTTATTATTTATTATCATTATTGTGTTTGTCACTAAATCAGGATATTTCTGATTGTACTTTCGGAAAGGTTTTCCTTAATGGCTTTTAATTGGCCTTAAATCAGAAGCTGAAAGTGGCAATTAAAGCGCTTGACAAATCTTTCAGAGTTCCTGACATTATTTCGTTTTTTTTCCATAATTTTGCTTACAGATTCTTACTACTCATACTCAGATTACAGATTCTTATACAGAAAAATCTAAGTTTTGTAACCTTAAGACTAACAAAAGAGCTCTTGAACTAAACAAGATCTCTGTTGTTCTTTGACACGACTTTACTTAAAATCTTATACCTTTAAACGAGCAATTCTTGTATATATAATTGGGATCTCGGAAATGGCCTTAACGATTTTCATGAAATATATGCAGGAACTTTTGGGGGCGATAAATCGATCTCACTAGGATTCCTTTTTAGGAAATGTCCTTTATCCGCGTTTTCAAGCAATGAAAACTTCAGTTCAAGAAAATTCCCGACATCTATTGGTGTGTAATAATACTGTTATTGACTTAGCAAGTAAACTAACCTTCAAGAGAAGAGCGTATTCTTTCCTTAAAGGTCGGCAACGCGCCTGCATGCCTTCTGGTGTTGCAGATATTCATGGGCGGCGGTGATCGCTTAGCATCAGGTGAGCCTCCAGCCCGTTTGCCCCCTCTCACATAAAAAAACAAGCAAGCTAAATAAACTACTTCAGTAGATGGCGTTGTAAAATATTATTCAAATTTAATTAGTATCTAAATAATTATAATTTCCAAAATTTCAATAGACCCAGAAAAGAATATCGACGAAAGCTCGGTCGTCCAGGTACTTACTGTTAAAGTATGCAGCATACTTCCACTTTTTTGATAAGAAATAATTTTTAAATCACTTTTTACACGTTTATATTTTGCTTTTCTTTCGTCTTTTGATTTAAATCTGCTTGCGAACTATATAGAGCATTAATTGATTTTATAATATTTGTTTAAGATTATAATATACAAAACTAATGTTTTACATATCTCAAGGGTTTTTTTATGTTAAAAGTTGGCAAACAAGCATACGGCCCACCTGATGGTAAGTGGTCGTCGTAGCCTATGAGCTCTTGCAGCACCATCAGTAGGTGCCACTCACGCGTTGCCAACCTCGACATATTGGTTTTTAAAACCGGAACACAGTCATTCCTAAGCACTACTATTTGGCGCAGAATATTTGACACTGCGATGGTACCTACCTAGCCGGCCTCTTGCAACAAAAGACCTACCACCAGTGTGACTGAGTGCACTGATGTAATAATCTCTGCTATGACAGAGGTTATACCAACAGCGGGCGATGGGGTTATCACATCCCGACGCCGGGTGCTCCATTGTGTTTTAAGTCGATTTTAATGCTTAATACACCTTAATTGTCTTTAACCTTAATAGGACTATCCTATTAAATTTATCCCACCACTTTCAGTATACAGCTTACATAATCGAATTTCTAAGAAAAATTATTTTTGGCAATGTCTCCGTCATTTCGTGCGGTTATCGACGATTATTGTGTTTTACGGTTATTGCCTTCACATTACGACTCGAGATATATCCGTTTAGATAAAGAATGAGATTTAATAGGTGTTGATAAACTTAGAATATTTTTTTAAGCGCTACACACTCAACGTTGACGACGTTGTGGCGCCGCAGTAGCCGACCTGCCGTAAGCGCCACATGTCGCGAGTTTGATTCCCGTTTTTCGGTCTGGGTGTTTTTGTCCTTGTCATTGAGTAAGTTTCTGGACCCCCACAGTGTCAAATATTCTAACGACAACAACAGTCCTTAGGCATGAAGGGTACTGTAGGCTAATGAAATGATTGGGCAAAGGAAATTTAAGAACCAATATCTCGGGGCTGGCAATGCATGAGTGGCACCTACTAATGGTGCTGTAAGTGCTCATAGGTTACGGTAACCGCTTACCGTCAGGTGGGTCGTATGCTTGCTTGCCAACTAGTAACATAAAAAAAAACCACCATCGCCGTTTTTCTACCGGTATGCCAATGTAGGGTACCACCCATAATTGTTCAATATACCTAATATTTGAACTATGTGCTTGCGTTCTTCATTCATAATGCGCACGGCCAGGGAGTGGAATGCTATTTAGGCATCTGTATTTTCGAACGCATACAACCTGAGCCTCTTCTAGGTGCGAGTACATGAGCTCCTCATGAGTAAGATCGCTCCAACGTAGACCTCTATGTCTTTTTTGAAGGTCAAGAGCTTACCCATTTTGGAATTTAAAAAAATATTATAAGTTCAATAAAGTCAGTCTAATGCCATTAAAGTTGACAGTTTTACGTTGACTATAAAACTTAATAGATACTTGATTATAATTAAAATGGAACGAGAATTTTAATTTGATATTGAAATAATGATAGTTAGTGTGGTTGGCACTTGAGACTACTTAATGCTGATACATAAAGAATTTATGAACTTTTTTTTTTTTTGGTACATACACCAACAAAATTTCCACTGACATCTTTCACATATTGTGATGAGCAGTTACAATTACAGGAAGAGATAAAAAAAACCAAGTTATTACAATATTAATAAAAAAAGCAAAATGATAAAATGATATATTTTTTTTTATGTCATGACGATTGGCAAACAAGCATGCGGTCCGCCTGATGGTAAGCAGTCAACGCAGTTTATGAACGCTTGCGATACTTGAAGTATCACAAGCGCGTTGTCAACCCAAGGAACAGGAGGGACCGGATGAGAAGGAAAAAAGGAAGGGAACAGGGGGGTGGGAGATTGAGCCTCCGGCGCTCTCACTCATCGCACGAAACGCAACAGTACCTAATGATACTGTTACTTGACGCCGATTTTCTGTAAGAGGGTAGTACTTCCCCGGTCGAGCCGGCCCTTTTGTGCTGAGAGAAGCATTGAACATTCAAAAAGGAATAGAGTTCCCGTAAAGCCTCAAAAGCTCAACGGTAGAACCGATACTCTGCTCCGATAGCGCGAGAGTTGCGGGTTCAATCCTGAGCTCCTTGGGCTATTGTCGTACCCATTCCTAACGCAAGCTTCGAGCTTATTTGAAGGGGCAATAGGCATATTAGTAATGCGTTGAAAAAATAAGAACTAGTAGATCAGGCCATACACATTAAGATGACAACAATAAATTTGTTGAATTGAATTAAATGACAGACATATGTTTGACATTGACTGTTTGAATATCAAAAGTCAATGTTTTATTTAATTTCATGTTTCTATAACATCTTCTTCTTTCTAGCATTTGTCCCGATAATCTGCCCAGGGTCCTAATATTATTATACCACTACTGGGTTACTAGATTACACACAGAGTGATTGCCATCTGACACATCTATGGTCAGAAGGTTTGCAATAACAACCGGGACCGACAACTTAACGTGCTCTCCGAGAGACGATGGGGAGCACCACAAGGACAAACGCCTAGACCGAAACAGATATTTATAAGGTCAATATAAACATCTACCTCAAGCGGGAATCCAACCGAAAACCGTCGAGACTAAAGGCAAACTCGCTACCACCAAGCCATCACTGCACCAAAATGGTGATCATTTTTAATGATCAGCAATGAGCAAGTTTATATGAATGCAGTCATATAAGCGTGTAACTCAAAATATATTCAACAATATGTTTTAAAAATAAATCCTCGACATTCTCAAGAAAGAAGCTGCTAGAATATTATAAATATCGATGACAAAGACGTACGTGCAAATTTTTAACAAGCGCTGCATCCGTTTGAGAATAAATTTGAGTTACATGTTTTTATTTGAACAAGCTATATCTATTGCTAGCCTTTGCCCACGGCTTCATTAGTGTTAAATTTGGGGAATATCACCTACTTTTTCATATTATATATAGCTTGAAACGTTGGACTTCCGTACAAATTTTCAACCCCATTTTTAACCCCTTGATGGTGAATTTCGAAAAGTATTTCTTAGTGCGCGTTTACGTTTTAAAAACAATACTTGTGAAAATATTCAAATCTTCTTAGGTCCAAGATTTTAGGTTGGGCATTTATGGAAAATTATTTTTTTTGTTCTCGGCATGAATGGCCCGGGTCGCCCGAGGAAGTACTACCCAAGAACTGATTAGAAAGTAATGATATTCGTACTATTGCGTTTCATTACACGAGTTAAAGTGCCTAAGGGCTCTAGCTCTTTTTACCTATGCGACAAAAATGAGGAGATTCAGCAGTCAATTATGTATCTATGGTTCTTTCTTCGTGGTACTATAGAGACCAAATAAGTTTGGCGATATTGATGGTACTTATGTTGATCGAAAAAAAGAATGTTATGTTGGTAAAATAAAAAACAAGGTCAACAAACTATGGGGTATCGTTGACCGGGTATTTAGAAATCATCTTAACGCATCTTTTATCATTTTTCATTTTAAATAACAATTTATTTCCTTTTCTGTTATCTCTCTTCTCTGTCTATTTCTCGCTACATTTTTCTCTTTTTTACATTTCTATCTTCTCTTTCCATTTATTCGAAAACACGCGTGTATCATGAAAAAAAAAACAGTTAAAACTGAATTGTCATTTTTAAAGTTGAAAATTTTAATTATAATTCTTAACATAACACAATCAGATTCCGGAAATTCAGATATTTCATTATGAATTTTAATGAACAAAATTCTGGTTTTAAATGTAAAGGTTATTATGAAAATAATTATTTGACTCATTTTAAATAAAAGAACAACATCTGGGCTATATCGAATATAATAATTTAATTATGAAACATAACTTCCTTACTGATTCTTTAAAATCAAAAAAAAATAGAATTCATACAATAATTGTGTGTGAGCTTCAAGAATATTATAATAATACGCAAAATAACATTCACTCACTCATTCCGAGATATCTAAAACTATAAGCTGGATTGACTTGAAATTGCGATGTAAATCACAAAAGAAAACCGTCTTCTTCGTACTAGCATTATTTCTGATATTTACTCAGGGTCTGTTTATACTCTTATCCCGATTTGACGGCTTACAAGTTTTGACCTCCATAACCCAAAGAGCGAACCATTAACTCATTGGATAAGAGCGAATTATCTAACAAGATTTAATGATTATTATCAGATATTATGATAACAACCGGGACCGGCACCTTAATGTGCTCTCCGAGACATGGTGGAAAGACCCACATGGACAAACCTCCAGACTGAAACAGATATTAATCAAAAATCTCCTCGGAACGGTCGTCAAAAGAAAACTTTACACAACGAAAAAATAAAAATCAAAATTAGTTCATAATAATAGAAGACATCGCATATCACATACAAAATAGCTACAATACATTCAGTTTTTTTTTTTTTTTTATTCATACATTGACTATAAGACACATTCATTTACTTTTTTTTTGTCATGACCGTATGACCGTCCGCCTGATGGTAATCAGTCACCTCAACCTATGAACGCTTGTGATACTTCAAGTATCGCAAGCGCGTTGCCAACCTAAGGAACATGAGGGACGGGATGGGCAGGAAAAAAGGAAGGGAACAGAGGGGGTGGGAGATTGGGCCTCCGGTGCTCTCACTCGTCGCACGAAACGCAACAGTACCTAATGATACTGTTACTTGACGCCGATTTTCTTTTAGAGGGTAGTAGTTTCCCGGTCGATACGGCTCTTTTGTGCTGAGAGAAGTATGGCACTACTACTTTTTTTATGTTAGAAGTTGGCAAACAAGCATACGGCCCACCTGATGGTAAGTGGTTGCCGTAGCCTATGAGCGCTTGCAGCACCATTAGTAGGTGCCACTCGCGCGTTGCCAACCTCGAGATATTAGTTCTTAAATCTCGTTCGCCCAGTAATTTCACTAGCGTACAATGCCCTTCAAACCGGAACACAGTAGTGCCTAAGTACTACTATGTGTGACAGAGGTTATCCCAACAGCGGGCGATGGGGTCGTCACATCCCGACGCCTTTAAAAACTACCTTTACTGTAAAACTACCGTATTTCTGATATCATATGCAAGTGCCGACACTGTATAATTTATAATGTGAAGCTGCATTTCATTTCTGTGTACGTCGCATTTTTCACTCTTTTCCACAATATGTCGGTAAATATATCACCAATATATGAATATTTTTATGTAGATAGAACATTATTTACACCATTCTTTTTAAAATATATTTTTGGAATCGACTTTAAAAACATGCTATTTTAGATGATTTTTATTTTTATATTCGGCAACTGTGATCTACCACCAGTGTGACTGATTGCACTGGTGGAATAATCTCTGCTGTGACAGAGGTTATCCCAACAGCGGGCGTCGGGATCGTCACATCCCGACGCCGGGGCTACGCCTGGTAGGTTTTTTGTTCCAAGAGGCCGTCTAGGTAGGTACCACCTGTGACGATCTCTAAAACAATGTATTTTCTATAATATGAACCTATTTTTGGACGGTCACCCATCCATTTACTGACCGCACCCAAAGTTGCTTAACCTAAAAATCGTTTGCCGACCACGTGACTATGTGCAACGTAATACTAAGTATGGACATACCCCGAAAATAATATTTTTACAAAATCAAAAATTTATAAAATTTTGTATGAAAATTTCCATAGAAAAAGGAAAATGTATGGAAAATCACGGATTCAGGTGCCGAATGTCATTGCAGCTGTTTCACATATATAAGGGGTGTGGTGTCGGCGAAGGTGTCTCCGAGCGTATGCTTGGTGAGTGCCCATCTGACGTCTCTACCCCCGCGTATATGTGGACGGTTTACCAAGGCGGTGCGTTCGGGCGGCCATGCTGCTAGAATGCTAGCTAAGGTTTCCGATCTTCGTATATGGATTTTATACATATTATTAATGGTGATTGGTGATGCATGGCAAAGAATATATTCAATGAAGATTTAAAAGAATTCAATGAAGATTTAAAAGAATTCAATGAAGATTTAAAAGTATGCGTTGGGAAGAATTTATGCGTCATAACTAATAAATAATTATATTTCAGCTGTTTACGTGTATAATGTTTTGGCGAGTTTTAGTTGACCCGATACTTGAGTTTGAGGCTCTGATGTGGCCTGAGTCATGTCTATAGTGTCCTTAAGCGAGGCCCGAGGATTTTTAATCTTAGTTGACCCGATGCTTAAGTATGAGGCTCCGATATGATTTTGGTTATGTCTATAGTGTCCTCGAGTGAGGTCCTTTGACTTTGCTGATGTGATGTTGACATGGGGTTGACTCTGCGGTGCGATTTATGTCGATGCAGTAGTTTCCTCAGGTCCATTGCTGAAGCGGCCCCAGTGATACAAATTAGAATTGCTGCGGTGGTGCGACTTACGTCGATGCCGTGATGCAGTTCGGTTTGTTGCTGAGGCGCTGGAATATTATACGTCGTTTGTAGCAAAATGACTCGTCTTCTTATTAGAGACGCCCCTTAGCTTAGCAATAGGGATTTTTATAATTGACATTGTAGCATGTCATACTATTAGGGCAACTGGTTGCTTCTCACTTCGAGATAGCTAACTAGTATTAGACAGTGTGGCCTGCTTAACTCTTATCATGCGTGTTTATCACGTCTTAAATAATGAACTGGATTCGGATGTATGTTTGAGTATTGAGCCAAAGGGTACTTTGCGTGAGCAAGTGCTATGGTTTTTATGATATAAGGCTATAATACGGAAATGACATAAACCAAAGAATATTAGTTGTAAGACAATGCGATTACGAATACGATATAAACAAATGAATATTAATTATAAGACAATGCGATAATTTAAATAACAATTAGGTAGGGTTAGGTAGGACTTAGTTTTAAGGAATTGCGGTTGTGATATTATAAAGAATTGAATATTATCAATACTATATGACCCATATATAGTGATAAAAGAAATATACGTTATAAATATAATTATTAATGAATTTGCCTACACTACGGTGAGGTTATTATAAATACTATATGACCCATATATAGTGATAATAGAAATATACGTTATAAATAGCATTATTGATGAAAATACCTTAACAAAGGATAAGTTTATGATAAATATAAACTCTATATTAACCACATATAGTGGTATGACAAATATACGTTATAAATGATATTATTTATTATTATTGATGAATTTTACTTCACTAAGGTGAGGTTGACGATTATAGCATTGTGCTTACGGAATGCCGCCTGGCGGTTTAATGTTCGAATACATATCTGAACCAGGGATTTATTCCCTTATATATAATGACCAGGGCTTGTCCCTCAATTATTATGGCGTTTTGCCTTCTCATACAAAGATAAATATGAAATATTATGTGACTTCGGTCTTAATTGATACTATTATAAAATATCAGGGTTTGATCCCTTTCTATGCTATGAAAATAACAATAATATAAAAGAATAAATCTTGCGTCCCGATAACGAAATCACTAGAAATATAAATTACCAGGACTATGTCCTTTGACGTTATAACAATCAAATTGTGTGTCGCAGGCGCACTATAAATAGCCTATCCCTTACCCGGGAGGGCTCGTAGCTATGGTTGGAGCCCACAGTCGGTGGCGTGTGCGGGGCCATCGATCTCCCCCTCTTCTTTATATTTTTACTATAGAGTTTAAGTATATAAGAATTGGAGGAGCGGACTACTTTCAGCTACTCGTAAGAGGTGTTGAAAGTATAGGGATATATTTATTATCTCACCATTTTGCCTTTACGGGCTTATATAAATATTTTTATTATGATAATCATATAATTAAACTATATAATAAATAAGATATAATGGTTTTCCATTGTCGAATTCAACCTGTTGCCTCTGATGCTCTAAAAGAACACGGGTTATTACGAACACAACGTAACAAGGGTCCTGACCGCTAGACGATACACGTGCCAACTTCGTAGTTTTATGCTATTTATTTTCGTGCATTTTAATTAGTATTTACTTAATTATATCTTATTATTTATTTATTTCTAAAAAGGCAAGGTAGGTTTAGTCACACACCACGGTGTCAAATGATTAGGCATTACTGTGTTCCAGTTTGAAGGGCACTGTAGGCTAGTGAAATTACTGGGCAGAGGAGATTTAAGAACCAATACCTCGAGGTTGCCAACGCGCGAGTGGCATCTACTAATGGTGCTGCAAGCGCTCATAGGCTACGGTAACTATTTACCATCAGGTGGGCCGTATGCTTGTTTGCCAACTTGTGACATAAAAAAACTGATTAGTCGAAAGAAGTTCTACTACCGGTTCCAAAACTAAAATCCCACCTGAGAAGAGCCGTCGAAACAAACTCATGGGCTATATCTTTTTTTAATGTATAGTTTACATATCACTGAAAAGCATGGAGTGACTGTCTCATTTCCATTGCGTGGAGTCAGGTATTTAAAAGGTATTTAAAAGTTTTTTAATAGCCTTTACCACACAAAACGTTCCTTGACCTTTTTATAAATTTATTAGTATTTATTAATTTTATCAGTATTCTTTTAAATCAATTTAATAGATAACACAATAAACTGCACAGCACTTTGACTACTACGTCGGATTTCAATAATTCGTCCTTTACGCGGTACGATGATGATTTTCAGTGTGATGAAATATTGAAGTATCCATCGCGCTACCATCAATGTGACGCTTCGTTAGAATGACAGCATTTCAAATATTGACTTTCAAACCCAACGTATTAATTAGTTTCAATAGCTGCAGTCACTCGAAACTTCGCCATGAAAAATCACAATTATTAATAATTTTAAAAGGTTCTATTAGACTGAACTATTAATATTTGCATAGAACCGGTAATTGAAAAGAGCGCTTCTAGTTTCTTTGAATACCTTTGAAATGGAAATATAGATATGAAAAACGAGTTTACTACGTAGAAGTACTGACTAATGAGGTTAAGTATAGACTCAATTCACTACATACGTGTCGTAAGTAATGAGAAGGTCATATAGAAATTGCATCAAATTTTAATCAAGTAATATTAGGCATAGTAATAAGTCAGTAGTAGAGCGAGACGCTCATAGCCGGCTGCGCTCACTAATCGGTAAACGATCGGTGGGGTAAGCAACTGTAGGCGCGGTCAGTCAATAGATGGGTGATTGCTTAGTGGTATTTCCACCGAGCGTCTCCGTGCTTCGGAGGGCACATAAAAAGTCGGTCCCGGCTGTTGACAATTAGACAACAGTCGAAAAGTCAAATCAGAGGCCTACGGGCGACCTGAACAACTCTGACACTAGGTTGACCACTAACCAATCGATAAGAAGAAGTAGTAGAGCCATGTTTTCCTGGCACAAATGAGTCGCCTTGATTGGGGAAGTACTACCCCTTTCACAGAAAATCGGCGTAAAGTAACAAAAGTGGATGAAGTTATTTGGATAAACTTTAGCACACATATAGGTTATTATCTGGATTGATTACTTACAAAGGATACTTTCTAGCCCGGGAAAATGTTTAGTTCTTAGGTTCTTATCAAAAAACGTACAATAGAACGTAATCATTTGTATATAATAATTAACGCTACACACTCAACGGCCCGCAGTAGAATTTATATCCTATGTCGGGGGTCCGGAAACATACACAATGACAGGACAAATACTCCCAGACCGAAAAACATGCCTGTATGGTCAATACAAATATCTACTCCGAGTGGAAATCGAACGGTGTGAATCAACAAAAAGGAACTGAACTTTATATATATATAAACATCGACACCGTTGTGACGTTGTGAGCAGCGGGTCTGGCTTTAGTCTCGACGGTTGCAGGTTCGATTCCCACTCGGACAGATGTTAAAATTTCTGTCTAGGTCTGGGCGTTTGTCCGTGTGGGTCTCCCCACCGTGCCTCGGGGAGCACGTTAAGCTGTCGGTCCCGGTTGTTATCACATAACATCTGATAATAATTGTTAACTCTTGATAAGTAACTTGTTCGTATCCAATGAGTCACTGGTTCGCCCTTAGAGTTGCGGAGGTCAGACGGCAATCGCTCCGTGCAAAAACTAGAAACCTGTCAAATCCGGATCAAAGTAATAAGCACCCTGGGTAAATAAAATACCGGGAATAATGCTAAGACGAAGTAAGTAAGTATATATGTATATATAAATAAAACATTTCAATTATATAAATACCCTAAAGTAGGTACATGAATTTAATAAATATATAATTCAAGCCTTATAGCAAACCTTCGACCCTCTTCACTGTACGTCTTTCGCATTCGAATCCCAAGTTTTAAGATTAATTCTCTTAAGACCGATTCGTAAGTTATGTTTCACGACTAAGGATTCTTATATACAAGCATCTGCCCGCGACTTGGCTCCAGAGAGAAATAAATACCACATAAATATCGACGACGTAATGGCGCAGGAGTAACGACCTTTTTTTTTTTGTTGACGCAAAGAAATGCATTTACGCACACCACTCGCCTAGCGTGTTCCGAAGAGCATCTTAGGGCCACCAACTCACGAGGGGGGCCTTGAGTAGACGTGTGAGGAGCACTAATGCTCCATCACAGTCACATCCTAGGCCTGGCGACTAGCAGGGGCTTCGGTTCTTGGAGCCGTCGCACCAGTAGCGACCCTGCCTTAGACGCCGGTTGCGGGTTCGATTGACGCTCGGAGCGCAATAAGTTATTTTCCAGTCTAGGTGTATTAGTCCTTGGTCTTGTACGTGTTTTTGACCCCGACACAGGATATCACTATCCTAATGGGGCCGTTGAGTGTGTAGCGTTTATTTATTTGTTACAATATATTTATCAATATAAATACATAAATCATATAATATTACTAATCACGGAACACAGAGCTTAAATAAATACATTTTTAAATCAACTAAGACCTTTTTAAATCTAACCACCTAGTAAAAACTTGAGTGTTAATTTAGCAAATGTACTGTAGTCTTAATTACTCTCAAGCACTCCCTAAAAGCCCGGACTATTTTCAGAGCTAAGTTAACACAAATTTCGGTCTTAAGACCTTATGTTGATAGTAAAACTGTGAGTAGTTTAGTGATTGATTTGCTTAAACTTTTCAAGGATATTTTTTTAAACCCACTACATTTGGAACAACAAAACGTGTCGCAGGTCATTTCATATGTCACCCCGGGCTAACCTATGCCAATCTTTGCCACTAAACCCCTTGTCCCCACAGGTCAATTCTCGCCATGCTAATCTTTGTTTAGGGTTCCTATGACAAAATGGTAAAGATCCCTTGGAGACCCACTAAAATCGTAACCACAGTGCCTCGTTTTTGGCTATCGGAGCTCGATCCGGCCAATACGGCCGTTGCAACAACTTTAACTAAGAGTCTTCTATTCACTGAGCCATCTTGGTGTAGTTCTTGACTTTAATTCATGTATCATAAATACTTACAGAGTTTTGGACTATCCAATCCGCTTTGACAATTCTTTTTATTGTTTTCGTGAAAGGACTTATCGCATGCGACGTTGTGGAAATTTAATGACGTTAAGCCCTCGTCCCGTTAAATATGCCTGCACTATTCCGGACTTATGCTTAAGCTTGAAATATTGCCCGATTTTGGTATAATTACTTAATTATTTATAGGATATAATATATTTTTAGTAATTAAGTAGATTATGTTTATATCCTTTTTAAGAAGTGAACTTTTAGTTGAGCGAGTTAACTATGTATAGATTTTTTTATATATTATTATTATAAATTGTACAATATATAAAAGGTATGTGTGCGATTCAAACACGATAGAAGTGAAACTTTAGTCAATCGACAAAATAATGAGATGAATATATGTAACAAGATAAGTATATATATATGTCGGAGAAACATTCCCGCCGACATCGTTATTGGTGGTTGCGGGCTTCGTGGGCGTCATCAGGGTAAAATGCGAGCACAAAACACAACGATCACAAGTTCACAGCAGTTTATTAACAATAATTTATTAACGGTTAAGACCGAGCAGCGGATTCGGGGCACCGATCTTACTTCTTATTTTAATCACTTAAAACGATCCAACTCGATCGCTAGCTCTCACTCCAAAGTCTCGAGTAACACTCCCCGTTAACCGAGCCCACTAAAAACTACTAAGATGGTGCCTCGACCCCACTCGAGGCACGCGCTCTGCTCTGATTGGTCGTTACGTAGTATTACAATCAAATCATGACTTTTAATAATTATTAAGATTTAACAATCTAAAAAAAAGGTAACAAATTAAATTAAGAATTTTAAAAGTAATTACACAATGTACAAAAAGCAATGTTATGTTTTACGTATGCAAACAACAATCAACTTCACTCATAGCTTCCTCCGACACGGCCGTCCTGACGTATTACACGTCCTCGTGTGATGTTGAAGGCCGCGCATCATCTGCAGAAAAGAAAGAAAGTCTTGTAAAGTTCGGCCACTCCTGACCAAGGAAACGTCTGTAGTTGGTTTTTAGCATTACACGTTTTGCTGTTAACAATATCTAATTAAATGGCCTCCACGCCTTACAATGGCCTCCTCGCCTTACAATGGCCTCCTCGCCTTACAATGGCCTCCTCGCCTTACAATGGCCTCCTCGCCTTACACAAACGCTACACCTAAACAGCCACCACGCCTTGCGCCACTTAAATTCGCCACACACAGTCAGATAACTAAAGACTTTAAACAAAATAAATATTGCGCAAAGATCATACCATCACTCTCATCTGACAGGCACGGATCCAGCTCAGCTGGGACATAGGATTGGGGGAGTGGACGTAAGCGGTCTCTCGCATACTTGTATGCACGATTACAAGTCAAACTCTTGAGATGATACCTGTCACCGTCCAATACTTCAATGACCTCAAACGGTCCTTTATATTTAGGATCCAATTTTGTTTGATTCCTTTCGTGATTTTCGATCAAAACGTAATCTCCTACAGAAAACGAAGTGACTTTTGCCTTACCCTTATCAAACCGTGCTTTATCAAGGCATGCATTACTTTTCATTAATCTATCAGCCTGTTCTCTAATTTCTTCTACATTTACCTCAACCTCGTGATCATTAATGGATAATAGATTTAACGGTCTAGCTACTCTACCTATTAACAACTCTAGGGGGCTGGCTTTAGTAACTCTATGGATTGTACTATTTATGCAGAGTTGGATATCATCTAACGCATCTTGCCAGGACCTATTAGGGCTTGTTTCTACGACAGTTAACATGTTTTTGAGTGTACTCATTATGCGCTCTACTTGGCCATTAGCGCGACAAGAACCAGTCGCTATTAAATGTAACTCGATATTGTGATTGGAACAAAAATCTTTAAAATCTTTGTTCGCAAAACATCTACCCTGATCTGCAATAAGACGCACTGGGGTACCGAAAAGAGATATAGTTGCTTTGAGGGCATTTATAGCACTGTCAGTGTTAATTCTTGTGGAATGCCTTAGTAACACATACTTCGTAAAAGCGTCTACGAGCACGAACACGTATTCCTTTTGATCATTTTTGCCACTGAGCTTACCGGTAGCGTCGATGTGGATCGTATGCCAAGGAATATTTGTTTTCGGTATGGGGTGTAACTCTATCTGTTGTTTACCACTACGCGACTTAGCTACTCTACACGTTATGCAATTTTCAACGAATTTTCTAACGTATTTTGACATATTAGGAAACCAATAATGTTGATATGCTTTTTCTAAAGTTTTATCCCATCCCAAATGGAGAATTGCTTCGTGAATATGATTTATAACTGACCAACGAAAAGCTCTCGGTACAATTGGTAGCCAAATGTTGCGATTGTTTCTTTGAATTTTTCTGTAGAGCACATTAGATCGCAATTCATAGATTCTACAACTCTCCAAGTCTAGATCATCGGTTTCAAGTTTAGTAATAATTTCATTTAATTCGGGATCTCGTCGTTGTTCCGCTTGTAACCAATTCGAAGATAACTCAGCTATATTGACGCGTTTTTCTGCCACATAATTTTCTCTACCTAAGCTATGGGTATCGCTAACGGCGGTGTTCCCTTCGGATAAATGGTTTCTCGAGAAAAAATCAACATGGGCCATTTTCTTACCCTCCCTGTACTGGATATCGAAATCAAAAGCCTGGAGGAAAGCCCACCACCGGTGCACTCTAGGTGTCAGGTCAACTTTAGTTCTAGAGGCTTTTAACGAATTGCAGTCTGTTCGAGCACTGAGCCATAGGCGCTCGACCATCTGCGCGGCGGAAGGGGGAACGAGGACGGTGGCGGGCAGCGGGGCGCGGGACGAGTGCGGCCGGGCGAGTCGACCGTCAACGCCGACCACTTGCCATCCTCCCACCGCAGGCCGACGCACGTTCCATCTAATATCTATTTGTCTATTTGCAATAAAAGTCTTTATACAGTCCACTCGCTTTCCTTTTCTCTCCAACATTTTGGTCCTTCTCCCGGCAAATTGGTGAAAGAACCAACGAAGAAAGGATACCTTTGAAGCAAATTCAACTTGGGATCGTCTATTATACACGTCGAGTCATCGCCATCTTGGTCGACAACGAGGACAACGAGGACAACGTGGCGCTGTTGAGGATAAATCAGGATATATTTTGTGAGTTCGTTCCAATTATTCCTGTCTATTTTCTTTATCCTACTTTCTAAAAAATAAATTTTAAATTTTTCTATTTGCTCCCAATTTTTTCTCACGCTTTATTTATTTCTTTATTTGTGTTAAACATCGTAAATTCATTCATTCATACGCATTTCTATATTTTATAAAATTAAAAAATAGCTAATTGCATAAAAAACATTGTGCGTAACCGGTTCTCGACCGGTCATTGACACGTAGGTCGCTGGCCGCTTGTTGCGTAATCGCAGGTGCATTCAATCGCTCGATCGCTAAAGCTTATCTTTTTCTATTGTTCTAATTGTTTGTATTTTTATTGCTTTCGCAGTTCATATTTATTTATTTTTTTACTTTTTCTTCATACTTTGCTATAATGGCCGACAAATTCATTAAAAAACGTAGTGCAATGAAGGCCAAGCTTACGGCATTTAATAATTATTTAGAAACAATTAAAAATAGTGATAGCTTAACTCAATTGCGTAGGCTTGAATTAGAAAGTCGCTTTAGTAAATTTGAGGCCTTATATGCGGATTTCGATGATTTACAGACTGAGATCGAGCTATTATCGGACAAACCTGAAGAAGCTTATGCAATCCGGGCCCAGTTCGAGGATCAGTATTACTCTCTGATCGCCGCAGCACGCATGATTCTGGGAAAGGTCGATGAGAACAAGCCTCATGGCTCAAACGGGTTCGTAACAGGCTCCGAAGATTCGATTTCAGGTGGGTCCAAAACCAATTTTATACGTTTACCCAAAATTGATTTACCTTACTTTGATGGTGGCTATCAGTGTTGGCTAGAGTTTAGAGACACATTTTCTTCTTTAATTCACCAAAATAGTTCTATTGACAATATTAGTAAATTTCACTATTTGCGTGCTTCTTTAAAGGGCACAGCAGCAGAAATCATAAAAAATATTGATTTTAAAAGCGATCAATATGAATTAGCGTGGGATTTGCTTTGTGAGCGTTATAATAATAATAGACTTCTCATAAATAATCACGTGCAAGCGTTATTTAATGTTGAGCCTATAGTCAGAGAGTCTAGCACTTCGTTACGTCATCTTATTGACGTAACTAACAAAAACATACGCGCACTTAAAACATTAAACGAACCAACTCAATATTGGGATACATTGGTCATTTATTTAATGTCAACAAAATTAGACTTTGTTACCAGCAGACATTGGGAGGAGCATCGTAACAACTTTACAACATCTCCAACATTATCACAGTTTTGCAATTTTTTAAGCAATCGGGCCGATTTATTAGATACAGTTATAGACAATCACAAATTTTCAAAAATAAATAAAACAGAAAATTATAAAAATAAAAACTTTTTAATAACTTCTAATAAAACAGAATTTACAGTCAAATGCCCTTTATGCTCACAAAAACATTTTCTATACAGTTGTGAGTCTTTTAGAAAATTGCCCATTGAAATTAGAATACAAAAAGTAAAAGATTTAAAACTTTGCATGAACTGTTTACGTCCTGGTCATTTTGAAAAGAAGTGCAAATTATCTCATTGCAAGTATTGCAAAAATAAGCACAACACTCTTTTACATATCGAACAAATACCTATCTTACAAGATCCATTACCCAAATCTAACCAAAATGAAAATATTTCTCTTTCTACCAATATTTTCCCTACCCAGAATACTACGCGGTCGCATGTTTTACTTTCCACAGCTTTGGTGAGAGTGGTGGGCTACAATGGTGAAAAATGCGACGCGCGACTTCTACTCGACAATGGTAGTACAGCAAACTTCATCACTCAGAGTCTATGCACTAAGCTAGGCTTGCCTCGGCGAGACGCAAGCTCCACAACTATCACAGGTATTAACAATCAAACCGGCAATAGTACACGGTCTTGTAATCTCACAATTGAGTCTTTTTGCGGTGGCTATTCATTCAATATTGATTGCCTAATATTACCTGAAATTACTAAACTACTTCCGACTTCACTAATAAATATAAAACAGATTCCAATACCAAAGAATTTGATATTAGCTGACCCTACGTTCAATGTCCCTTCAACAATAGACATTTTGGTGGGCGCTGAGATATTTTGGAACGTTATACAAGGTCATTACATTGACCTAGGCAAAAATGTACCTAAATTATGTGATAGTAAGCTAGGCTGGATAATATCAGGCACTGTTCACACGAGTCATTCACGCTCAACCCTATCACACTTTTGCAATTTTTCAAAAACCGATGATAATTCCGACTTAACAAAATTTTGGGAACTCGACACGGTTTTACCAAAGCATGCCTTTTCATCGGAAGAAATTGCATGTGAAAAGCATTTTATTTCAAATACGTCTCGTAATGAAGACGGTCGTTTCTTAGTTACCATGCCTTTTAAAACGGATCCCGACGTTTTAGGTGATTCGTTTGAAATAGCAAAACGTCGCTTTTTCTCGTTAGAAAGACGTTTCAAACGAGATCCAACATTTAAAAACATGTATATAAGCTTTATGTCTGAGTACGAAAGCTTAGGTCATATGACGGAGGATAGTGACCAGTCAATTTTTCAAAATACTATTAGTTATTTTTTGCCCCATCATGGTGTTATGCGTGAAACAAGTAGTACCACTAAATTACGAGTAGTGTTTGATGCGTCGGCAAAGACTTCGTCAGGTGTATCACTAAATGATATACAAATGGTTGGCCCTACTGTTCAAGATGATTTATTATCGATATTATTACGGTTCCGTCAGCATAAATTTGTTGTCACCGCTGACATAGAGAAAATGTATCGAGCTATACATATTAACCCTATACAACGATCATTGCAGCGCGTCGTGTTTCGTAGCAATAGTAGGGACCCATTAAAAACTTACACCTTAAACACTTTAACATACGGAACCGCGTCGGCGCCTTATTTAGCAACTAAGTGCTTAGTTAGTCTAGCCGAACAAGCTAATAATGACCTCTTGAAAGCTGCTATAAAACGAGACTTCTACGTTGATGATCTTCTCAGTGGTAGCGATACCCTATCGAGTACGATAAATTTATGTAAAGAAGCTATTTCCTTACTCTCTACAGCAAAATTCAATTTACGTAAATGGAAGTCTAATAATACAACAATTTTAAAAGAAATTACTTCCGATGTATCTGACAACATTTTAGAACTGTCGGATAGTAATCTCTCATCAAAAACTCTTGGTTTGTACTGGTTTTGCGATTCGGATACATTTTCATTTTCTATCAACATAAATAATGGAATAAAAATTACAAAACGAAATATACTTTCCATAATTAGTCAAATCTTTGACCCCTTAGGCTTAGTAGGTCCATGTATAATTGAAGCAAAATTAATTATGCACAAGCTATGGTTAAATAAGTGTGAGTGGGATGACGAAGTACCACATGATCTCGCAGAACAGTGGCGTTCATTTTCTAATACTCTTTTGCATTTAAACAAATTAAAAATCCCTCGTTGGATTACGTGCGATAATTTCACGAAACGTGAAATTCATGTTTTTACCGATGCTTCTGAAAAAGCCTATGGAGCGTCTATATATATACGCTCAATTAATAGTTCAGGGTTAATTTCGATTCACCTTTTGACTTCAAAAAACCGAGTAGCCCCAATAAAACCTACCACAACCCCACGATTAGAGCTTTGTGGTGCTTTGTTAGGTACAAGACTTTGTACTAAGGTTCGAGAGTCCTTAACAATGCCTATTGATACTTGTAGGTTTTGGTGTGACTCGACTATAGTGCTGGGTTGGTTGTCAACACCTGTGAATCAACTTAAACCTTTTGTACGCAATCGTGTTAACGAAATTCTCGATAATAGTCTTGGTTTTTTGTGGAGTTACGTGCCGTCTAGAGAAAACCCGGCAGATCTTGTTTCCCGCGGGCTGAAGGCTGATCATATCAGCGAATCTAAGTTGTGGTGGAATGGACCCTCATTTCTATTGCAAAATCAAAGTTTTTGGCCAAAAATGCCAAATCAAAATGCGAAGCAAGATCTTCCGGAAATAATAAAATTAAATCTAACTAATTCTATATTAAATACACATACTTACAATAATTTACACACAATAACAAATAATCAAACTTTATTACAACAATTAATACACAAATATTCAAATTTTACTTATTTACACAGAGTTGTAACTTATATATACAGATTTATTTACAATTTAAAAAATAAAAAAATAAAATAACAAGTTTCCTAACCAGTCAAGAACTAGATAATTCATTGACACATATAATACATGCTGCTCAACTTGAAATGTTTCCTGAAGAATATAAGATTCTAAAATCAAAACAACCATTGCCACGAAAACATAAATTAATTTCATTAAATCCATTTATAGACTCGCATAAAATTATTCGTGTTGGTGGCAGACTGGATAATTCTAACTACGATTATAATATCAAACACCCAATATTACTCTGTAGCAAGCATCATCTCACAAAGTGTATATTTAATTTTTATCATAAAAAACTTTTACATGCGGGTCCTCAATTACTTTTAGCAAACATCCGTCAGAAGTACTGGCCTTTGAGAGGGAGAGATCTTTCTAAATCAATCGTTAGAAATTGCATTACATGTTTTAAACATACAGCTCACATTACACAGCCCATTATGGGTCAATTACCTAAAGTTCGCAGTTCACTTGAATTTCCCTTTCTTAACACTAGTGTCGACTATGCTGGGCCTATACTGATAGCCGACCGCAAAGGTCGAGGTTGTAAAATCATAAAATCTTACCTTTGTATTTTTGTATGTCTCGCTGTAAAGGCAATACATCTGGAGCTTGTTATGGACCTCACAAAAGAAGCCTATATGGCAGCTTTAAATCGCTTTATTGCTCGCCGTGGAAAGCCACGATCTATATTGTCCGACAATGGGACAAATTTAGTTGGTGCTTCTAATGAATTGCTTCGGCTTTTTCAGGAATCCAATCTTTCATCAAATATAGCGCAGGAAGGCATCGAATTTTCTTTTGCTCCGCCTTATTCCCCACATTTTAACGGCGTTGCTGAAGCGGCTGTGCGATCTACCAAGCGTCACCTAAGACGCCTTCTCCAGCAACCTTATCTAACGTATGATGAATTGTATACATGTTTAACACAGATAGAAGCTATCTTAAATTCCCGTCCAATTACCCCTCTCTCTAATGATCCCTCAGATCTCTCTCCATTAACTCCAGCTCACTTCCTTATTGGACGATCTCTGACTGTTGTGCCACATCCTGACATCACAAGCAGCAAAGCTTCGTCGCTTCAAAGATTCCAGAGAATCGAACTGCTAAAGCAACATTTTTGGACAAGATTTTCTAATGAATATGTTGTTCTACTCCAACAGAAAACGAAATGGTTCCAGACACAAGGATCACCTCTTCAAAATGGAACGCTTGTTCTTATAAAGGACAAACAATTACCTCCCTTAATGTGGTTGCTTGGCAGAGTGGTGCAAGTGCTGCCCGGAAAAGATGGTGTCGCTCGGGTTGCCGACATAAGGACCAAGAAGGGGGTTATCCGTCGAGCATTTAACAACATATGCCCACTACCTACACAGCACCTTGAAGAAACTTCAACGCCGGGAGTATGTTCGAGCACTGAGCCATAGGCGCTCGACCATCTGCGCGGCGGAAGGGGGAACGAGGACGGTGGCGGGCAGCGGGGCGCGGGACGAGTGCGGCCGGGCGAGTCGACCGTCAACGCCGACCACTTGCCATCCTCCCACCGCAGGCCGACGCACGTTCCGTCTAATATCTATTTGTCTATTTGCAATAAAAGTCTTTATACAGTCCACTCGCTTTCCTTTTCTCTCCAACACAGTCAGTAACGACTGTGAAAGTTCTACCATACAAATAATGGCGGAAATGCTTAACTGAATTAACAACTGCTAGTGTCTCCAACTCATAAGAGTGGTATCGAGACTCCGCGGGTATAGTGCGTTTGCTGTAGTACTCTACTGGATGTAATTTTGAACCAGCTCTTTGGAAAAGAATTGCGCCGTAACCTTCGCTACTGGCGTCCGTATGTAACTCTATAGGTAATTCTGGGTCGAAAAGCATCAAAACCGGAGACGACGTCAATAGCGATATTATGTCTTGTCTAATTGATTCATGTTCAGCGGTCCAAGTTATTTTAGAATTATTGTTAGCTAACAGACGGTAGAGTGGTGCCATTTTAAGCGAGAAGTTATTGATAAATTGCCTAAAGTAGGATGCTAACCCCAAAAATTGTCTGAGCTGAGTGACGGTCTGAGGTGGCTGGGAACTAGTTAATGCGGTTATTTTACGGGGGTTAGGCCTGATTTCACCCTCTGATATTTCATACCCCAAAAACTGGACTTGCTTCTTTAGAAAGGCACATTTCTTCATATTGAACGAAAACCCGGCGTCGCTAAGAGTTTTAAGTACAACGCCTAACCGTTCCAGCCCTTGTTCTATAGTACTGGCAGGTATGACGAGATCATCCATGTAGACAATCGCATAAGAGTGCGCTAAGTCACCTAGAGCCGTGTTAATAGCTCTCTGATATACGGAGGGGGCATTTCGTAGGCCAAACGGCATGGCAGTAAACTCATAATGAGCGTCCGGAGTAACAAAAGCGGTTTTCTCTATCGAATTTGACTCTACATTTATAGGAACTTGATAAAATCCACTAGCCATGTCAAGACACGTGTAAAATCGCGCACCTGATAACCTCTGAACTTGGTCGCCGATTAGAGGCAAGGGGTACCGGTCAGGAACTATATTAGAATTTAATTCTCGGTAATCTATGCACATTCGGTCAGTGCCATCGCGCTTCTTTACTAAAAGTATTGGGCTGGAGAAGGGCGATTTGCTAGGTCTAATAACCCCGGCAGACAAGAGTTCGCTACACTTATTCCGTACCGTTTCCCGCTCTTCGGGGCTCAAGTGATACGGTCGCCGTTGTACGGTTTTGCTAGGATCTACTAAATTAATCTCCAATTCACCTGTCTTTACTCTCCTAGTAGGTGTGCCTTCAACGAATGAGTTCTTAAAACTGCTAAGAAGCTCTACCAGTTGTGGTTTAAGGCCATCGGGTATATCGGTATTCGCGTCTTGAAAGTCAGCTATCCCGTTATCAACATCGCAAATATTAACTGTAGAGGGCTTCTCGACTATAGTAAGCTGATCACTTGATATGTATACTGACAACCCTAGGGCCAACAAATCGCGTCCAATCAGAATGTCGTTATTTAAGTAATCATCAGGTATAATGTGAAATAAAATTTCTACATCATGACCACTAAGAAAGACCCTAGATAAAATTTGCGAGTCGCATAGTACACTAGATTTTCCTACCCCAGTCAAAGTAACAATTGTGCGCTGCAATGTACCAACAAGCCTACGAGAGACGCTCTCTTTAATTAAGGAACAATCAGCACCGGAATCGAAACAAAATGGGAACTGCTCACCGAATTGCGTAATGGTTCCAGTGACAGGTCTCAGGCCGCATACGTCCACTCGCTTCACAACGCTGGGTGCAGTGGCGGCGGGCTGTGCGCTGCCGCTTGCAACTGGCCAAGTTTTTGAGCACCGCGAAGCCACGTGACCCTCAGCACCACACTTGTAGCAAGTCACAACGGGCCGCGTAGTGAAGGCCGTGTCGGAGCGCTCAGAAGTCAGAGTTGGTTGCTGCTTGTCATGTGATCGGCTGAAACATTCGAAAGATTTATGACCTAACTTTCCACACGCGTAACATTTTGTTGAAATAGCACTTAACCTAGGACGTTTATTGTCTTGTGTAGTACTTGCGACGGCCTTTGAAATCTCTTGGTAACTGCGCTTGCGATAAGAAAACGCCATTAGTTCACGTTGCATTTTACTGCGGGTAGTTATTTCTTCAGAAAAAATATTGCGTTGCAACCGTGGCTCGATTTGCCCCATGTGTGCGAGTATTAAAGATACCGCCATTTCTTCCTTGCCCAGACTACCCCATCGTGACATCAGTAAAGTGAATAAACGGCTTGCATAAGCAGCAAGAGATTCTCCTTCTCGTGGTTTGCCAGTAATCATTTTTAACATCGTTGCAGCACATGTTTCCAATGTATCAAAGCGAGAAAGGAAAATTTCTTTAAATTCTACCCACTTCATATTGGGAAAAGCTATTTGAGAAAACCATGTTGCAGCCGAACCCTTCATAGCCTTACTAAGTATGAGAATTAATTTACTTCCCTGTATATCGCGATCCGACAAGCAGATATCCGCTGTTGCTAGCCAGGCCCGGGCATCACTGTCAGCATCTTCCGGTTGAAATTCAGGCAGAGTGATGCTCTTATCCTCGATTTTCGGTGGGTTGGTTAGCGCCTCCACGAGTAACCTCATGCTGGTTTGCTGCGCTTCGAATAACGCACGCCATCCTTCATTTGCCACTGTTGGTTCGCTCACGTTTTGTGCCTGCACCGATCCCACTTCTGATGTCGGAGAAACATTCCCGCCGACATCGTTATTGGTGGTTGCGGGCTTCGTGGGCGTCATCAGGGTAAAATGCGAGCACAAAACACAACGATCACAAGTTCACAGCAGTTTATTAACAATAATTTATTAACGGTTAAGACCGAGCAGCGGATTCGGGGCACCGATCTTACTTCTTATTTTAATCACTTAAAACGATCCAACTCGATCGCTAGCTCTCACTCCAAAGTCTCGAGTAACACTCCCCGTTAACCGAGCCCACTAAAAACTACTAAGATGGTGCCTCGACCCCACTCGAGGCACGCGCTCTGCTCTGATTGGTCGTTACGTAGTATTACAATCAAATCATGACTTTTAATAATTATTAAGATTTAACAATCTAAAAAAAAGGTAACAAATTAAATTAAGAATTTTAAAAGTAATTACACAATGTACAAAAAGCAATGTTATGTTTTACGTATGCAAACAACAATCAACTTCACTCATAGCTTCCTCCGACATATATATATATATATATATACATACACACCGACATTTGCTCTCTCGCTCTAGCTCAGTAAAGCATGGCGTAAAGAGGAGAGACCGATAATAAAAAAAAAGTATATATATTTCTGTATCCTTCTTCCTACACATTTTTGTATGTGTGTCTCTTACATGTCGTTTTTTCAAACGATTCTAAAGAAGTTTCACTTCAATATATAATTAATTTATTGTTTTATACCGGACGAACATTGTGGCGCTGGTGGTAGCGAGTCTGCTTTGAGCCTCGAAGGTTGTTGAATGACCACAGGAACAGATGTTGTTATAAATATCTATTTCAGTCTGGGTGTTTGTACTTGTGGATTTCCCTCAACTGGACATTAAGCTGTCGGTCCTGTTTTTTATCATAACATCTGACAATAATCATTAACCGTTGATAGGTAATTTGCTCTTATCCAATGAATTACTGGTTCACCCTTTGGGTTGCAGAGGTCAAATTGCAATCGCTCTGTGTTTTTTTTTTATGTTACAAGTTGGCAAACAAGCATACGGCCCACCTGATGGTAAGCGGTTGCCGTAGCCTATGAGCGCTTGCAGCACCATTACTAGGCGCCACTCACGCGTTGCCAACCTCGAGATATTAGTTCTTAAATCTCCTCTGCCCAGTAATTTCACTAGCGTACAGTGCCCTTCAAACCGGAACACAGTAATGCCTAAGCACTACTATTTGGCGGCAGAATATTGGACACTGCGGTGGTACCTACCTAGCCGGCATCTTGCAACAAAAGACCTACCACCAGTGTGACTGATTGCACTGGTAGAATAATCTCTGCTGTGACAGAGGCTATACCAACAGCGGGCGATGGGGTCGTCACATCCCGACGCCGATAACAGCTGCTAACCCGTCAAGTCAAGATCAGATTATAAGCAGACCCTGGGTAAATATAGGGAATAATGTTAGGAAGTAGAAGAAGAATTTATTGATTTATACATTGAACATGTTACATAAAGTGAAGACGGTGTAGTTAGCTCGCAATCAGTTTTCACTAACACGGTGGTGAATATTGTAAGCAGATAAAAATATTGATTATCCCTAGGTAAAAGAGTTTAAAAATAATGTAACGTTTGTTTTGTGTGTGTGAGAGGTATTTGGGTAAATAAACACTACACACTCAACGGCCCCCCATTAAAATAGTAATATCCTGTGTCGGGGGTCCGGAAACATATACAAGTACAAGGACAAACACCGGACCGGAACACATGGCCTGGCTGGCCTTAATATTATAAATGTGAAAGTTCGAATGTTTGTGAGTCAAACACGCATGAACGGAAGCTTGAATTTTGCAGACAATTTGGCACTTATACAAATTGCTACCAGGATTCCCACATAGAATACTTTTTATCCCGGAAAAATGTTAGATTCCCGTGGGCTTATCAAAAAACGTCTTGCAGAATAAATTCAATTGAGATTCGTTATGAATGTGTCGTTTGGGACAATATTTACTTTATGTTTATTTACAAATGTTTCATTTCTAAGCTAAAGAACTCAATCAGACCTTGTGGCGAAGCGGTAGCAATTGTCTTAAGAGCCAAAGGTCGCAGGTTCGGGAGCAAATGTTTGTATTGACCATACAGGCATGTTTTCCGGTCTAGATGTGTTTGTTCTTGTCATTGTGAATTTTTCCGGAACGCCAACACAGGATATAACTATCCTAATGGGGATCAAGTGTGTAGCGTTTATTTAAAAAAAATCTAAGGTCACCGCGGACGAAGACGCAAGAAGATGCTAGTTATTTTATAATATGCTTTTAATTTTTCCATCATGCGTACATCTTTCAGTCTAAAAGTATAAACTTATAACTATATTATCATAAATTTAGCCAAGTTCAGCGAAGAAAGTAAAATTAAACTACCACATAATTGACATTCGAAGTCTTTATTGAGTGTATGTTGGAATGGGCTGGTTTTACAAGTTAATTTTAAAGTCTTATGAGTCTTTTATTTTAATTTCTTTACTTTATGTCATGATAGAATCAAAGATATAAGACCTGTGGGCTTACCATTAACTCTTATTACGATTCAAATTACGACCAAAAAATGTCAAAACTGAGCTACATCATTATTTTGTATCATGACATATACTTATACGTCACTAGCGGCCCGCTGCGGCTTCGCAGGGGTATAAAATATATAGCCTATGTCATTCACCGAAAAAATGATTAAAATCGATCCAGTAGTTCTGATTTATTCATTACTGTTATTTTGATATATCTCGTAGGATTCAGCCTGCGTTTGTTGCAATGTAAGCGGAAAAAATGTAATTATTTACGACATCACATTAGAAACCTCAAAAATAACAGTATTTTTCCACTATTTAATGAATGTTACTATACATATAAACATTCCTCTTCAATCACTCTATCTATTTAAAAACCGCATCAAAATCCGTTGCGTAGTTTTAAAGATTTAAGCATACATAGGGATATAGGGACAGAGAAAGCGACTTTGTTTTATACTATGTAGTGATGCTCATATTAAATTAGAATCGATTTACTGCATAATTAAATAGAATTATTACTAAAAGTTATTGGTAAGCCTAATGGCATGTTAAAAAAGTTACTCTACTGATCTTTGGGTGAGGCCAAATCAGGGCGGTTGTGGAATTTTTTCAATGCTACTTATACAAGCTTTTCTTTGTATTGGAGACGAAATCTACTACTTAAAATGCAGTTTTTTTGGGAGGAAAACTTGGTTATGTAGAATTTCCTCTAGAACCCCTTACCGTGAGAACCTGCTACTAAATTTTCCAAGGCATTGCTCTGCGAGTAGCTAGCTAAGCTTCGATATCAAATAGTTCGACGTAGCGCAACTCCTGGAAACGTTGCCTCACACAAAATAACTGCGGTGTGGATACACCGTCACACATACAAGCAAAGTGAATAGGCAACTAGCTACCTTACCGGTGGTCTTGATAACCTAAACCACTTTGCCCCAGAACCATCCCAGGTAAAAAAAACTAAAAGAAACATTATTCAAGTCATTACTAATTCTCCTATTGCCACTCCACGTAAGCTTGCGCTTAGAGTGGGCACGACAATAGTCAAGCAGGTAAAGATTGTACCGTTGAGCTATTATGGATAATTTTTTTTTTAATAGAAATCTAAATCGGTTTATGAATGCTAAAATTATGATGTAACTTACTCGAGAATAAAATGTTCTTGAATTCAATTAGAAATAAATATAAAGTCACTTGTATCGAGGAACGACACCAAAGCCAGTAGCATTTTACGAATCCGTGGCACAATAGACGTTATGATGTTAAAATGTAAATATAATCGGTTCTTCGACCTCGATGACTGTTAGAGGGGAATCGATTCGCTGTCAAAATGGCATCAATTACACCGACGTTGAAAGAAAAAGGGTTTATTTTAAACGAAACCTACCAGCTTTAAAAGTTACACACACTCCCGCCCGGGACATATGTGTATACCACACATGCATACATGTATTTTGGTCTGAGTTTTTGAGTCTCCCAAAACAGGATATTACTATCCCAATGAAAGCCACCAATCCTCTTATATTCCTTGGGCAAATGACACCAAATGACACTACTGGGGGCCTAGACAAAACAACATTTTCATTTCGAAATCGCTAGTGGCAGAAAAGAAAAACAATATTATTAAAGTTAAACTTTTACTACATCACTTTAAATTTTTGTTTGTCTTTAGCACACATATCCGGTCATTTATCCATATTACATTATCCATATTATTACATTCTCTGGCTGTGGAGAATTTTAATTTTATTTTTATTTCATAACAAAGACGATTCGGTGTAACTGAAGGAATACATAAAAAGAAAAGTTCCGTATTCGCCGAGTTTGAAATGGCTGATTTTACAAAACGGACATTTTAAATCTCTTAAGAAGTGATTGAAGTATTTTCTAAATTTGATATCGACTTTTGATGACGTAAATTCTTTCTAAGGTCAGGTTTGATGATTTTTGGTGAAACAATCTTTGCGAATCAATAAATATATAAACTACTTATTATTATGAGTCTAGTTAACAAGCGTTAGACATTTAACGGCCCAATTGATATCCTGTTTCGAGGGTCTGGAAGCACACACTTTACCGGCGTCGGGATGTGACGACCCCATCGCCCGCTGTTGGGATAACCTCTGTCACAGCAGAGATTATTCCACCAGTGCAATCAGTCACACTGGTGGTAGGTCTTTTGTTGCAAGAGGCCGGCTAGGTAGGTACCACCGCAGTGTCCAATATTCTGTTGCCAAATAGTAGTGCTTAGGCACTACTGTGTTCCGGTTTGAAGGGCATTGTACGCTAGTGAAATTACTGGGCGAACGAGATTTAAGAACTAATATCTCGAGGTTGGCAACGCGCGAGTGGCACCTACTAATGGTGCTGCAAGCGCTCATAGGCTGCGGCAGCCACTTACCATCAGGTGGGCCGTGTGCTTGCTTGCCAATTTCTAACATAAAAAAAAAAAAAAAATACACACAAGAACAAGGACAAAGCCTTGTCCGACTCACCCAGACACAACTGAACACATACCTGTTTAATACAAACATCAGCTGCTCAGAGGGGGAATTGAGGCAACCGTTGGCACTTAAGGCAATTTCGCTGCCGCTGCGCCAAAACGTTGTCATATTTTTGGAACGAAGTTCCTTATCGCGCGTTGTGAAAGGGGGCTAGACGGAAAAATTCTTACGAAAAGTTGTCACGACACTTTTTGCTATAGTTGTAAGCCGTGCGGCGTGCGCTTGTTTCTCTGTCTGTCTCTCTCTCATAGAAAGCAAGCCAGTTATTTTCGTTTCGTCTTTCTATTTGTTTTGAACAGTGTGGTGACGATTATTTTTGTTGATTTGTTTTTTGTACATAATAAATTAAAAAATATTATTATAACTTTAAAAAAAATATTACAATTCCTTTACTAATTAATCGAAAGGAACTTCGTTTCATCCGGGTGTCCCTAGACACCTCTCAAGTTTTTTATTTTTATTTAGCCCGGGGCAAAAGCCAAAAAAGGCCTCAAAAACTCAATTTATTTACATATCCTTTCTCTAATAAGTTAATTAATGAAGCGTAATGCTAATAGAATTATAAACTAATAGAAAAAACCTTGGTGGGTAATAAGCTTTTAAACAGTCTCAGACATGTCTAGCCAAACTCAACGACTAACTTGTGAGCTGTCCAATCGAGTTAACACGAGTCTTTCAGTAAATGCCAGAATTCATGCTTTCTAGAAAGTTTCGAATTAATTACATTTTGCAGTAATTTTATTTTTTTTATTTAATAATTTATGCCTCTTTTCAAGATATTCCAAAATAGTTTTTGATTTTTAGGCCAACATGATTAGAAACTTCAAAGTATGGAAACAAAAATTAATAAAACACACACACTCACACAAACGCTGCAAACTCAACAGCCCCCTTTAGTGATATTATCGGGGGTCTGTAAACATACACAACGACAAGGACAAACACATCCAGACCAGAACATGTCTGTATGTTAAATACAGACCGTCATCAGCGACATCCTGCCATTCAGCACCTTAACAGCCTTAGAGCATACCACACTTAACAGTTTCAGAGAGGTCAAGATATGTCGCGTCAACCATCTGTCGTTACTCTAAAACATCAGAAGCAGACAAGTATTTTTCTTAATATGAAATCATGAACTATATATAGGGTAGATAAATAAAACTCTATTTGGACGCAAATAAGCAATACCATGTCAAGCCACACAATTGAAAAAACTGAGTTATATATGCAGAAGTGTTGGTAAATGGCTGAAGAACATTTTCATTAATATTTGTAGGGTTTTAAGCTTTAAAACTTCTAAAAAAGCCATTTTTTAAATCATGCAATTTAGTATTATGTTAATCGTTTTGGGTTATATTATATACGAAATATGCAGTTTGTATACTTATTTTTTGTGAAAATAAGTAAAATAACTTACATAAATCTGAATTTGCCAAAAACTTGACCAATACATAAAAAAATCATATAAAGCAAGTTGTACAAAATTTTCAAACGCGTTTTTCTCGAAATGACATTCGTGTGGGTTGACATGGTATTGCTTATTTGCGTCCATATAATAAATTTTATTATATCAATTACAAATGCAACTATAATGTCAAAATAATGACAATCAAGAGAGGATGGGTCGGACCGTTAAGCTAGAGCCGACGGTCCGTACACCAAAACACAATCGTTAGAAATGGGTACAGATACTACGCTACATGGCTATTTATAGAAATATACTGACAATGCACTAGCATCTAATATCTAACTACCACCATGTTTGTCTAGATAAGATCGAATAATATTCAATAATACTCAAGTACCACCGTTTGAGTGTAGTTGACATCAAATATTAAACTACGCCTGACTAAAGAAATCATCAAAATCGATTTGTAAGTGAAAATACACAATAAAAGCCAATTTAAATTACCTTTTCGAAAATTTGCAAACCTTAGGAAACTAACCAACAAAACACATTATGTGAGCTTTGCCAAACAAAGCAGTTTCAGTAGTTGGATGCAATAGAATAGAGGTTTCTAGTTTAGAGCTACGTGTTAGTTTGTTCAAACTTTTTGTTGAGAAGGATTTGTGGCACGTTTGGATTGTTTTCATTGTTACTTTTTACGAGGATATTATTAATCCGGAGCCTTTTATGTTTATTTTCCCATTCTAGACGCTGTGGTAGTTTCCACTCGGTGCAGATGTTTGTATAAACCATACAGGCGTGTGTTAAATCTCCCTACATCTGCGACAAATATGCGAGGGTTACCGAGTCAATGACGAGTTCGGATAGAGACACTAGTCCCAGATCGAAACTTGAAGGTTCGCTACATTAAATGTTGGTTCACTAACTGATAGGGGTGTAGACCCAGAGGGCGACCAAAGATGAGATGGACGGGCGTGATCAATAAAGATCTATGATCCTGCAATGTCTTCGACAATATTCGGGTAGAACGACATGGAGGAAAAAAATCAAAAACGCAGACCGAATCATCAGATGGGAATAATAAATGCCATGGGGAGAGAGAGAGATATACAGGCATGTGTTCAGGTCTGGGTGTGTTTGTTCATGTCATTATGTATGTTTTCCGACCCCCGACACAGGATATAACCATGCTAATGGGGGTACTTGAGTGTGTAGCGTTTATTACAACATGGTAAATATTTCAAGCTAAGGTAATTATTATCAAAACATTCTAGAATTATTGAAGCGTTATCAGATAATAATTTCTAATTTATAGGCATTAGCTGTGTAATATGACCAAGCCTTATTGATTTTTAATGGACTTATATATTACGTTTGTAGATAAAATATGGATGAATGGATATTCTATTGGAATAACATATGCTTACAGACTTACGATGTATATTTAGTTACGTATACCAATTCTACATAAATCGCCTAGAGTGCATAAGTCAATATTCCCACATAAGAAATATGAACCGCCGCGTCAGCGTCGCAAGCCTCAAAAGGAGGAACCGACACCCGCCGGGTGCGGGTCGTGAGAAAGCATTCTTTGGTCCCACTTCGACCGGGAATCACTAGGCTAGTTAGGTTAAAAATGTATTCTTTTAATAATAAAATTTAATTTAAGTAAAATGGTGATGGTTATTTGTTTTGGGTTCAAAAGCTTCCTTAAATATTTGATAATAGTTTTTCGGAAATATTTTCAACGTAATAACATTTTTGCCTGTAAAATGAGAAATGATGCTATTTTGTGTTCTTTGAACAAATATTATCACTATTAACTACCTGCGCCAGCGGCTTTGCTCGCGTGATGTAGCGTTTTTTCTTTATTGCACGGAATCCTAATTATATTTTCTACAATAACATTAGCCAGAGTTACTCCTTATAAAATCAGCTATCTGCCAGTTTAAGCCCCGTTAAAATTGGAACAAAAAGACAGAAAGACAGGCAGCCAGAAAAAAGACACTATCATTATTTTATCTATACCAAAATACAAATGTATTTAGGTATAGAAAAAATGTTTACTACAAAGGGGTGAATAAGCTTTAAACAATGCAGTTACCTATGGGAACATAAAATAATTTTGAATGGTCGACAAAACAGGTATAATATTTTTAAAATGCCGTCCCTACGACAATAAATAAAATTGATACTTCATATCTATGAAATTTGATATCTAATATATGTAATCAAAAATATTTGAAGAATCATTCTCCTTTGTCAGCTGAACTCTGTGACTTTAACGACAATCGAACTTCTGATTACTGATATTGAAAATAATTTAGATCCCAATATAGCAAAGTGATCGCCAGTCACTAACCTCCACAAATGAAAAACCGCACTTTACGAAACGAGTACTGCGCGATCAATCAAACGGACGCCGTCTTTTTCCGACGTTGATGTATTGACTCATTTAATCTTACGATTGCACTCATTTACCTGTCACGAACAAAATAAACCTTCTCAACGTTATTTTAATTGTTACATTGGAACCGTCGTCGAATTTACCGGCGTCGGGACGTGACGATCCCATAGCCTGCTGTTGGGATAATCTCTGTTACAGTAGATTTTATTCCACCAGTTCTGCCTTTCTTATCGTGTGGTTAGTGGTCAACGCAGTGTCAGAGTTGTTCAGATCACCCGTGGGCCTCTGACTTGACTTATCGACTACTATCAAATTGATAACAGCCGGGACCGATTTTTTACCTGTCCTCCAAAGCACGGAGATGCTCAGTTGAAGTACCACTATGCGATCAGCCATCTATTGCCTGAGCTCAGCCATCTACAGCTGCTCACTACACCGATCAGTGAGTGCACTCCGCTATGAGCGTCAATAGTGACTTTTTTGTATCTTAAGCGGTCTTTTCGCTGCTTGTAAGCAGATTTATTTTTTGTTGTACAGCCATACTTTTGGAGTAGCTTCATTAGCATTATCAAGGGTTCTGAACAAAAATAAAAGAGTTAAAGTAATTAACCTCGAACACTATGTTATACCTAATGAATATTAAGATGCTTTATTAGTAAAAAAGCCATTAATTATTTTGATTGATAAAATATATTCTTCTTAGATATTTGATGGAAGGTATGATCTGATGGATTTGGAGTAATACGCTTTATTATCTGAAGAACTAAAGTTTCAAGCCGGATCGTTTTCTTGTTCTTGAGTTTATGATAATTACGTTCCAACTACATTTTCTACTTTCCGTCACAGGATTCCAGCCTAACTTTGCAAACGTCTCGTTGATTAAAAGATACCTTATATGTCGATAAATAAATAAACGCTACACATTAAGGTAGTCATATCCCGTGTCGGGGGCAGGATGCATTCACAATGACAAGGACTGGCTGTGTGCCAGACCGGAAAACATGGTTACAAACATCGGCTCCGAACGGCAATCGAACCTGTGACCTGTGGCGCTTAATGTAGGTTTACTTCCACTGCGCCACAACATCGTCGATTTTCTCGTTGTACACAACTTTCGTGAATAACGACACAACAAAACGAAAATCTATATTCGCCCTTCATCCCATCATTATTCCCGGTATTTTGTGTACCCAGGGTCTGCTTATTACTCTTATCCGGATTTGGCAGGTTACTGGTTTTTACACAGAGCGATTGCCATCTGACCTCCGCAACCCTTAGGGCGAACCAGTAACTCATTGGATAAGAGCAATTTACTTATCAAGAGTTAACGATTATTATCAGATGTTATTGATAATAACCGGGACCGACAGCTTAACGTGCTCTCCGAGGCACGGTGGGGACCCACACGGACAAACGCCCAGACCAAGACAGAAATTTTAACAAACATCTGCCCGAGCAGGAATCGAGCCCGCAACTGTCGCGACTAAAGGCAGACTCGCTACCCACAACGCCACAACGGAGTCAAAAATCTATATTCCATACCTTTTATCATTCTGACCTCAGTCTTTGTCTTTTTTTTTTTTTTTTTATGTAAGAGGGGCAAACGGGCAGGAGGCTCACCTGATGTTAAGTGATCACCGCCGCCCATGAACATCTGCAACACCAAAAGGCATGCAGGCGCGTTGCCGACCTTTAAGGAAAGAATAGGCTCTTCTCTTGAAGGTTCCCAAGTCGTATCGGTTCGGAAAGACCGCCGGCGGAAGTTGATTCCACAGAGTGGTTGTGCGAGGAAGAAAATGTCTTCTAAATCGCGCTGTTGTGGATTTCCAGACATCGAGGTGGTATGGATGGAACTTAGAGTTTTGTCGCGATGTCCGATGGTGAAATTCTACCGGCGGGATCAATCCAAACAATTCCTCAGAACACTCTCCGTGATATATGCGATAGAAGATGCAGAGTGATCCGACATCTCTACGCAATGCCAAAGGATCAAGCCGATCGGAAAGGGCTTGATTGTCGACAATTCGAGCCGCTCTACGTTGGATGCGGTCAATTGGAAGTAGCTGGTACTGGGGAGCTTCCGCCCAGAGGTGAGAGCAGTACTCCACGTGTGGTCGAATTTGTGCCTTGTAGAGCTTTAGGCGATGAGCCGACGTGAAGTAGTGCCTCGCCTTGCTGAGCACACCAAGCTTTTTTGTCCTAGCATTATTCCCGGTATTTTATTTTTACCCAGGTTCTGCTTATTACTCTTATCCGGATTTGACAGGTTATTCTAACCTCAGTATCTGGTATACATTTCAACTTCCTAGATCTAGCTGTTCCTGAAAAAAACACACGGACAGACGGACAAAAAAAGTAAAATCATGATCTGTAAGATATGTACTTTCTTAAGATATTCTTTATATTCAACGGTTGTATGAACCCCTTTGTTCGACAAGCAATTTACTGGTTTATGAAATTAATAAAACTATACAACAAAATTGAAGAACTTATTCTTATATTTAATTGTATATAACAAGTAAGAATTTATTAAATGTGACTTTTGATCAACATTGAGAATTTGTAACTATATTAAATTAGTTTTGAGTGTGAAGAGCTATCGAAATAGTTCGTGTCTATTATTACTTATAAACTCACTAACTGACTAACTGAAACAAACTTTTGTTGAGTTCCTTTATTGATAGATAGTTTTGTGTTTATACAATTAGAGTCAAGTACAAGTAATAATTAAAAGGTCAGGCGTACACAATTAAGTGTATAATTATACAAGGATCCTAGTTTGGTTTAGTATTAAAACGACCTGCTATATACTTTTTTTAATAATTTGATGAATCTACTCTACTTGACGGTAAAAGGCGGTCGCCGTAGTCTATAAGCGCGCGCAACACCATTAGTAGATGCCACTTACGCGTTGCCAACCTCGAGATATTGGTCCACTGTCCAGTAATTTCAGTAGCGTACAGTGCCCTTCAAACAGAATACTTGACACTGCGGTTATACCTACCTAGTCAGCGTCTTGCATCAAAAGACCTACCACCGGTATTGGCCCTGCCCGTTCTACTTGCAAGATGTAACTAGTTACGCTTGCTGACCTTGAAATGCGGCTGAAGTCACTTCACAAGTTTTTCACCAAAACGCGATTGTAGCTTACCAAGAAGATATTTAAGCCATACGACCAGCAAATTTATTTATTTATTTGTTTATTTGGTAATCGAACTGTGTTTTTACAAATTAGTATACATATGACAATATTTATAATTATACTAAGACCAAAATAGGATTACACCTTGAATGCATAAAATGTTTGAACATGTAACGAAATAAAAGAAACAACAGTTATCTTAAGATTAAAAAAAATCTCACATGCACACTCATTCAAAAAGCGACAATTTTAAACACCTGTCGAATAGTCAGAAAATTTCTATCTTTGGAATAAAAAAAAAAAAATCATATTCCCCTATTTCTTGCTTGGTCAAAAGCCCGCAAGAATAGACTACTACCCCAATCACCTGGGAGATAAATGTATAAAAAATAATAATAATAGTAATAAAGTTACACGATAATGGATTTATGAGTGATTGTTATTTATCTTTAATCCGGCTGTGAATATTGTGTGAATGTGTTTATTGCAACTAAGATGTGTGTAAGATTCTTCAGAGGTGTGGCGTAAGTGTATATTTGTGTTTGTGTGTGTGTGAGTGTGTGTAACTGTGTGTACATATGAGAGTGATATATTTATTATTCCTGATTTTTATTTACTTTCAGCTTTAATTGCCAGATTGAAAGACCTTTTTGTTAAATGAAATATATCTATATCAGCATAAAATTTATTGTATGTGTAGACCATACGGCACAAAACTGAGTTTTTTGCATAGTTTTATTATATTATTATTATATTAAATTAAAATCAATACTTCTATACTAATATTATGAATGTTAAAGTTTGGATGGATGGATGAATGTTTGTTACTCTTTCAAAAACTACAAGATCTGTCTTGTAGTTTGTGGATGAAATCTGGTGCACACATAGATTATTACCTGGATTAACACATTGAATACTTTTCATCCCAGGAAAATGTTGGATTCCCGTGGGATCATAAAAAACTACATAACGCGAGCCGAAAGAGCCGAGCCGCAATATTTTTAATAATATTGGTTAAAAATAATTTGCACAAGTGATAATGTAATTTGTATTTTTAAAGAACACATTTTAAAAAGTAGTAAGCCTTAAAATTTGCCTACAAAGCTTTTTTATGTGCTTCGCGTAACAAAGCCGTTTTAGATGTTGGGTGTAATAGAATGGCGGTTTCTACTTTAGAGGAACGTGTTAGGCTGTTAAAACTTTTTGTTGAGAGGGTTTGCGATACGCTTTGAAAAGTTTTAACTGCAACGCTATAATTGGTGACCGTTGTGGCGTGGTAGTGACTGCTTGCCTTTAACATCTTTTTTTTTCGGTATGTGTATTGCTGTTGGCCTTACTGGCCTTGACAGCGTCACAGAGCGGGAGAGGCCGAGTACAGAGCCGTGAAAAAGGGAAAGCCCTCACGGTGGCTCAAATTTGATTCCGTCCTTAAGGTGCCTCCTGCGAAGCCGACCAACGGCTAAGGACATCATTGGAGATGGAGACAGCGCTCCAAGCGCATTCTATACGATAGACTCACCCGACGGTGTGAGCGCGACGCGACGTGCGAAACAAAGGACCTCATCCTCGCCGGCGAAGACGGTGTTGTGTGCGTGTCTGTGCTGGGTAACAGGCATTTTCTAATGTAATGCTATCGTCAGGGTCTTGCAGGACGTGCTTAAGATGCCTAACTTTTGTCGATTGGTTACATTGGTCTGTGATGGTAAAGATGGTGCCTTTAACCTCGACACTCGCGTGTTCGTTTCCTGCTCTAGATTGTATTGATCTTATAGCGATCGTTTTCGGACTGGGCTTTTGTCCCCATCGTGAATCGGACAACACTATAAGCTGTCGGTTGCTAAGATAACGTCTGATAACAATCTCACCCTTGATTCGTAATTAATGCATTATTAGTTCACCCTTAGATTTGGAAGTCGACAGCAATCGTTCTTTCTAATAAATGCTAGTGTGGAGGGTGAGGATCACGTCGGAAGTCACCACTGTGAAGGCAGCGACGTGTGGAATGTCCCTCCAACACAACGGGAGGTTCCTCCGACTAGGCGGGTGATATTACCTGGCGGATCGAAGCCCTGGGCCGAAGCCCAACGACTTACGTTGGAAAGTTGTATATATATCTCAAGAGCGTAGGAAACTTTGATAGCGCGATTTAGGATCGTGATGTTCGTTGATCGTCCATATCGTTGCGTAGTATGCCCTGTAGGTGTCGTTGTAGCTTGATGCGACATTGTGACAATCTTGTCTTTATATTGCGTTACGTCATATTGCCTGTAGGTGTCGCTACACTAGTAATAAGCAAACCCTAGGAAAAAAGTAGGACATTCTCACCCGCGGATTATTAAAAAATCGCAAATGTCACCCAAGGCGAAGGCTAGGATGACGATCACAATCGCGGGTGGAAATGTCCCACTTTTCTCCCGTGGTGGGTATATGATTTTTTTCCTAAGACGATAACACTATGACACAATAACCATAAACACAGGTCAAACCGTGGGTACAGGATAGTTATTTCTACATAAATAAATTTAATTAAGATCACATCACAAATCGACGTTCACGCGGTCGAAGCTGCTGGCAGAAATAAGTATTATATAAATAAATAAATATACAATAAACATACGAAACACACTCAACGGTTCCTATTAGGATAGGTATATTCTGTGTCGGGGTCTGGAAACATATATGGACTAGGACAAACACACCCAGACCAGAAAACATGCTTTTATGGTCGAACCCGCGACCTGTGGCGCTTAAGGCAGGTTCGCTACCGCTGCGCCACAGAGTCGTTAATTTAGTATAGAATATATTACCATATTATTAAATAATTTAAGTATTCACATAGTGCTAATAGTAAATGCTTGTACACGTAATCTGCGTGTACATTATATTGATAACAAGATCTTATAATCTCGTAGATTTACAACACGCGACACACGCGCTCCCATTAACAACGGATAAATGTAAGGCTTTGTACGTGCTCTAGCTAAATGATACAATCCATGAAATTATTATTTAACTAGTTAAATATTTTTGATGAAAATTTTATTTGAGGAATCAATAGTACAACGTTAGTTGAAATGAAGATGAAGTTATAATTACAAACAACTTTTGTGATTTTGACAAATTTATTAACTAGCAGAAAAGAAATACATACATAGATGGTGACATATCTTATATGAGAAACGGCATACAGACTAATACAGTGTTGCTATATGCACGATAGAATATCATAACAATATTTATTAGAAGGTTATGGATGACAGTCCTTTCGTAATGGATGACGGTGCTTTGCGTTCTACTTTCCAACAGAGAAATGAGGGTTCGATAATGATTCTCTTGGGCTATTGTCGTACCCACTCTTTGCGCAAGCTACAAGTTTATTTGGTCACACAGCACGAAGGCAGCCCTACAGCCTTGACAAGCTGATGGTGTTTGGAAATTTAGAGGCAAAGCGACCACGAGGCTGCTTCCCCACACGGAGTTCGGATTAAGTTACAAATCTCACTGGCCTTCTAATGGTCACAGCCCTGAGGAAAGCCGAGGACAGGATGGACTGGAGAAACCTCATTATGGCCGTGACCCAGACCCTGGAGTAGAGTGAATATGAGCTTCAGCAATAAAGGAAACGACCGAGAAGAAGAATCAGTATTAGTAATGACTTGAAAAAGATTCGTTTTGGTTTCATCAATTAGCAATCAATTCGATTCGAAAAATTTAACCAACCGTCATGACGTGAAAAAAGTGAAATTATAATTTTACGGATTTAGCAATTTCACTGTCGCATAACACACACATGATATTAATCAGCGTTGTTTAATGGTACGATTGTTTCTATTTAATTTAGCGTGTTATATATTATTATAAATATAGTTCTTGATATATTTCGTTTATGTTTTGTGATACATACTGAATAATTTTCAGCAAGTTCATATCTAAAATAAAGCTTTTTCAAAAAGTGGAGTAACTCTCCGGCGTCGGAACGTGACGACCCCATCGCCCGCTGTTGGGATAGTTTGTTTCACAGCAAAGATTATTCTACCAGTGCAATCAGTCATACTAGTGGTAAGTCTTTTGTTGCAAGAGGCCAGCTAGATACCATCGCAGTGTTAAATATTCTACCGCAAAGCAGCAGTGTCTTTGGAGATTTAAGAACCAATATCTCGAAGAATACAACGCGTGAGTGCTGTGTGGCGTGTTGCAGGTGCTCATAGGCTACGGCAACCGCTTGCCATCGGATGAACCGCTTGTTTGTTTGCCAACTTAGTAACATACTTTTACGTATTTTCAATACGTATGCATGTACTAATTACGAAAATGTTCGTTTTATGTTTTAAATGCGACGATTTTGTCATTATGCTAATTGGATACAGATAACTAGTATTAAATTAATTAGTGTTATTTTATATACTTTATCCTCACCGCGATTATCCATAATAAAGCAATAAATTCCAAACAATAATTTTATTTGTAAATGCGATTATTGTACAGATTGAAATAAACAACGAATTTTAATTGCTATGTTTGTAATTCTTACTGATTACAGAAAATAAATAGGTGTTATTAATTATGTGTTTTTTTTATGTTACAAGTTGACAAGCAAGCGTACGGTAAGCGGTTGACCACCAGATGGTAAGCGGTTGCCGTAGCCTATCAGCGCCCGCAGCATCATTAGTAGATGCCAGTCACGCGTTGCCAACCTCGAGATATTGGTTCTTGAATCTCCTCAGCCCAGTAATTTCACTAGCCTACAATGGCCTTCAAACCGGAACAAAGTAATGCCTAAGCATTACTGTTTGGTGGTAGAATATTTGACACTGCGGTGGTACCTACTAAATATTATTTAAAATTATGGTAAACTCATTATTGGAAACAGGCGGCAAAAAACACAATCGAAAAGCGTCGACAAAAGGACGTTACCTCGTGATGTTTGGTTTCCTTGAATAGGGGTGGCAAAGGGCGACATGGGACGGTTTGGTAAGCAGTGCTATGCGGTGGTGTGGTACTGACTGGGTAAGCAAATAATCTCATGGGGTGTCAAAGATTGTCATGAAATTAAAAATAGTTATATTGGAGGATGTATACCTATGTATGGATTTGTATGGTGATTGTAGTTGTATGTGCTTTCGGACCTCAGATATATGACTGTTCTAGTGGTGACGTTAAGTATGTAGTGTTTATAGCTATAATTTTATGTGGTGATAAATAAAATAAATAAATAAACGTTGCACACTCAACGGCCCCCATTAGGATAGTAATATCCTGTGTCGGGGATCCGGAAACACTCACAATGACAAGGACAAACACACCCAGACCGGAAAATATGTTTGCATGGTCAATACAAACTGTGGCGTTTAAGGCAGGTTCGCTACCACTGGCTTCACAGCGTCGTCAAATCGATAAAAGATGGTAAATATTAATATAGGTAGTTTCCATTTGGAAGGTTGTATGGTTGTTTGCCACAGACTATTAACTATGATTCTTCGGCTTCGGCATTAAGCAATCATTCGCAAAGGTATTTAGCACTCAAGTTTCTATTTCAAGCATTATTCCTTGTATTAGCCAGGGTCTGCTTAAACCCTTAATTTGACGGCTTACTAGGTTTTGCATAGAGCGATTGTCATCTCACCTCTGCAACACAAAGAGCGAAGTAACTCATTGGATAAGAGTAAACTAACCAGCTAGAGTTAACGATTATTATCAAAGGTTATGATGACCAAAGGAACCGACAGCTTAACGTGCTCTCCGAGGCACGGTGGGGAGACCTACAAAGACAAATGGCCATTTATAACAACAACAACAGAGTTCATCCCCCGACGGCAGAGGCTCAAAGCCGCTACCAGCACGCCACAGCAGTGGTTAGTATTTAGTACTCATTTTTCTAGCCTTGAAACAAAGATATATTAAGTTATATTCTCCATGGGATATCTATTAATAATGTTACTTCATTTGAACTACTATCATTTAGTGGCTTTAATTATTTACAGCCGCTTGAATAACGCTTTATATTACCTGTAATTTAATTTATGAACGTTTCAATTTAAATAATTTTATTTACCAAGTAATTAAAATAGTTAACTGAACTCTATAAATAAATTGATATGAATTTGAAATTTGTATTTCAAAGTGTTGAATAATTAAGCTATAATAAATTAAGAGCTTTTAGTAATAATAGAGCCATGCTTTTTCCAAGAGAAATGGGCTCAATCGAAGAAGTACTACCCTCTCACAGAAAATCGGCGTAAAGTAACAGTATCAGTAGGTACTGTTGAGTTGAGAGCGCCGGAGGCCCAATGTCCTACCCCCTCTGTTCTTTTCCCTTATCATACCTTCTCTCCTATCCCATGGGTTGGCAACACGCAGGTGATACTTCAAGTATCACAAGCGTTCATTGCGGGGACTGCTTACCATCAGGCGGACCGTATGCTTTTCACCAACTGCCATGAAATTATAATAAAGGCGTGTCCTAACTAACCGAACAAGCTTAATAAGCAGTTATGTTTTTTTAAGAATATGAGCAATGCAAAAGCTCGAAGCTTGCGCTAGGAGTGGGTACGACATAAGCCTAAGGAGGTCAGGATCGAACCTGCAACTCTCGCGATAACGGAGCGCAGACGGATCTTTTACCGTTGAGCTATTTTATTATTCTACACTTAGCATAAAATAAATCAATCATGTGCAGTAAATGATTTGTAATCGTGTTTCACTTTTTTATTGTTGCACGATTTACATAAATTCAGATGTAGTATTTTATACATTCTCAGAAAAGTTATACAGCAGAAAAAACTAATGAGATAAAAATTATACTACTTTACAACATAAAATATTTTTTTAGCGGCGTCAGGATGTGACGACCCCATCGCCCGCTGTTGGGATAACCTCTGTCATAGCAGAGATTATTCCATCAGTGCAATCAGTCACACTGGTGGTAGGTCTTTTGTTGCAAGAGGTTTGCTTGGCTATTATGCTGCCAAATGGTAGTGCTTAGGCATTACTGCGTTCCGGTTTGAAGAGCACTGTACGCTAGTGAAATTACTGGGCAAAGGAGATTTAAGAACCAATATCTCAAGGTTGGCAACGCGTGAGAGGCACCTACTAATGCAACGAAGTACATTCCAAAGGTTATATGATAAAAGGGACAGGGATGGAGAGAGAGAGAGAAAGAGAGAGAGAGAGAAAGAGAGTTGCGCACCCGGTGCACTCACTTGCTCGTGTGCTCATTTGCATGTAGTAGGCTCGATCCACCTTCTTCATCATTCGTTTATGTTGTGCAAAATATTGACGCATGAAGTTAGCGTGTTTCTTTAATTAACTTAAAAATTATCTCACACTCCGATTTCACTTGCCTCTTTCCTTGATGTGATGATAACAATTGTCAAATATTTTAATTTAACCGATGATTTATCTATTTAATAAACTTTACTGATTAAAATTGGTCTAGACATTATGGCTACTAGCATGCACAAAATAAAAATTATTATGTAATGTTTAACTTTCAATAGGTTAAGTATAATAGAAGATACAAGAAAAATTATTTATAGCGACATAATATGCTATTATTTTAAATGCAATTTGTTCTGCTATAACGTCAATTTAAAACAGGTAAGTTTTAAATGTCCGGATTGTCTTACACCGTAGTGAGCACCTGAATTAACAAAAATACTTTTTGTGTTATTAAGTTGGGTTGAAAATTAATTGTAAGATGGTAATTTTATACAAAAATATTATCATTTGGTATATTCTTAACGTATTATTTAAAACGTTAGTTAAGTATTTATTGCCACGTAATAATGAAAACATTACTTGTGATAAGAATATAATAAAACAAAACTTGTGCGGTCTTGGGACTGCCGACAGGGACGAAGTTCGTTACGTTTATTCTTCATCTCCAAATATAATTCGAAATGAAATCTATATATTTCCATAGGTTATATAATAAAAAGAGATAGGGACAGAGAGAAAGGGAGAGAGAGAGAGAGAGAGAGGGAGAGAGAAAGAGAGAGGGAGAGAGAAAAAGAGAGAGAGATTTGTTTGTAGCAGGCTCAATACTACTAAATCGCAAGTACTAAAATATGAGTTGTGATATTAATATAATAAAAAAACACAAAAAATTAAAACTAATAACTGTAAAATTAAATCGGTGTAACGGAAGGAATACATAAAACGAAAAGTTCTGTATTCGCGGAGTTTAAAATGGCTGATTTTACAAAATGGATATTATAAATCTCTCAAGAAGCGGTTGAGGTATTTTATAAAATTCTGCTATTGGCTTTTAATGTCTTAAATTGTTCTTTAAAAGATATAAAAGAAAAGTTTCTTCGGTATTGTAATTTATTGAAGCTTAAATGACTTTATTTAAAAGAAAAACAGTTACTATTAAGATAAAGTAGATAAAATAATTTCTTTATTATACTTGCATTTAACGTTATATTATATTGATTATCAAAATATATAAATAAACGTTACACACTCAACGGCCCCCATTAGGATAGTTACATTCTGTGTCCGGGGTCCGGAAACACAACCAAGGACAAGGACAAATACCTGCAGGCCCGACCGGAAAATATACTTGCATAGTCAATACAGAAATATTATGCTCCGAGCGGGAATCGAACCTGCGACCTGTGGCGTTTATGGCAGGTTCGCTACCGTTGCGCCACAACGTCATCAAAATATAGTCTCAAATTCTTTTTTTTATGTCAGAGGGGACAAACGGGCAGGAGGCTCACCTGATGTTATGCGATTAACGCCGCCCATGTACATCTCCAACACCAGAGGACATGCAGTTGCGTTGCCGACCTTTTTTAGGATACAACTGGTTATACGGTGGCTGACCTCGAATCGCGGCTGAAAGTCACTTAACGAGTTTTTCACCAACGTACGGTGGTAATTAACCAGGCGGACCTTTTTTTTTAGACCTATCACCAGCATATACATGTCTTAGAATTTCTTCCACGACATGCAGGTTTCCTCACGTTATGTTTTCCTTCACCGTTACGCCCGAGATAAATTTCAAACACAAATTAAGCACTTGAAAACTCAGAGGTGCTTGCCCGGATTTGAACCCGAGACCTTCGGTTAAAGTCTACGTTTTCGATCCATTGGGCCATTTCGGTTATTTTTTTTAAGATAAGTACAAATTATATAATGATTTGGGTATCGAAGCCTCTTGAAACAAATGACCTATCACCAGTGTGACTGATTGCACTGGTGGAATAATCTCTGCTGTGACAGAGGTTATCCCAACAGCGGGGGATGGGGTCGTCGCATCCCGACGCAGGGGACGCCGGGGAGCCTTTTTTTCAGAGCACAACCTTTTTTCCATCAGCCCAATATGGAAAATATTACTAAATTACATTATTTTACTAGCTATGTAGTTTTAGTCTCTTATGATAATCCCACAGGAAACTAACATTTTCCGGGATAAAAGTATCCCAAATTGCTGTTTTTGTAGCAAATTTAATTCGTAGCCGATTTGGTTGGTTTAAGATGTACTTTGCTTAAATAAAATCTTAAGTCAGAATTCAGAATAGACTCACAACATTTATTCCATTCCCAAAATAGACATGTAATATTCGAATTCCGGGGTACATAGTAACCTTTAGGTAATCAATTGTTCTAGGTGATACGAATTGTGGGCGAAATAGATCTCTAGACGTGGTCAATGTTGTGGTCTAAATTATAGCCTGTAATTCACCCTGCACGTCACGGTAATTACTTAAATGACCTCTGTTGGAATGCTAATGCCCTATTCATTTGACATAGCCAGGTTACGAAAAAAACATTCTTGCAGGAGTAATTAATTGCGTTTTTTGCTCTTAGCAACATTTTTATTCTTTCCAAAGAAAGTTCTTTCTTGGAATTTTAATTGGTTTAAAATGTTTTTTGATTCTTTTGTTTATGCACTTGCGTTGTGCTATGTTAGTTTTAGCCAATTTAGGTTTAAGTCGGATAGGCATAAGTTTTATATATGTATTGTTATTCTTGTTTTGGCCAATAAATTAAAAAAAACAAGTTTCGATGATGTTATAAAATCTCTCGGAAATAATCTTATAAACTTTTTGGATTGTAAAATATTAGTAGTAGAGCCATATTCCTCTCAGCAAAGAACCAACTGGTGAAGAACTGTCATCTTGCAAAAAACTGGCGTAAATTAAAAATAAACAATACTGTTGCGTTGTTGGGATAGTGGGAGGAAGGCCATGATTGGATTTGGAAAGGTTTGAATCTCTGTCAAATAAAAATATGTGTGATTGTTTGCAACCAAAACAGTCAAGTGATGCCTCTCTAAGCACTGAACCAGTATTTCTGCTCAACTCTTTGAATCAAAAAGATGAAAATAGTTCAGTTGCCAAAAATAATGAATTGATCAACCCTTAACACAAATTTATAAATAATAAGAAAATATTTGTATTAAGTGACAGCTTGGGTCAAGGGTTTGGTTCCCTCCTAAATAACCATGCAAATAATGTTTTTAACACATGTACACCTGGAGCATCTTACCAGTATCATATAAATAAAATAAATTCTATGCATCTAGATGAAAGCAGTGTGATTTTCATAATGCATGGTGACAGTCTATCATTAACAAAAACACAATTAATAAAGAATATAGAAAACTTAACAGTTATACAGAATAAAACAAATTGTAAATTTATAATTAGTGCATTTCCTTATTCACACAGTTTATCAGATGCACAGAATAAAAAAATATATAATTTAAATTTATGTTTATATAACATGACATTCCATCATAGTGATGGCTTTTTATTTTTTGACATTAATAAGTTTATATATAGATTTAAGTTGACAAAGGATACAATGTACCTGCCCTTAAAATATAAAAAACAAATTGCTACTTTAGTAGCATATAATATATTAAACCCCGTTATATGCAATATAACGCAGGTAAACTCTGTAATTATAAATAATAATAATAATAATATTGACATTATTAATAATTTAAACTAGTCAATGAGACAAAACCTAAGCTCCCTAACATTACTATTGTACACCAAAATATTCAGGGCTTAGGTGGCAAAGAATGTGAACTAGAATTGTTTCTTGAACATTTTAATGTGCACATATTATGTGTGACTGAGCATTGGTTGAGAAAAGATGACTCTCTTAGTATTCAAAATTACAGTTTGTCAAGTTCGTTCGTAAGAGTGAATTCTATTCGTGGAGGCTCACTAATTTTAGTAAGAAATGACATTGTGAATAAATGTAGATCTGATATTGTTTCCCTCTCTATCGAGCGCACTATTGAATTATCCTGCGTGGAATTTCAACGTTATATTATAATAACCGTATACCGCCCCCCCTCTGGGGACTTTAAATTATTCGAATCTGTGATGGAAGATACCCTCAAACTGGCAAGAGTAATAAATCTGTGATCGTTTGTGGTGACTTCAATGTCGACTTATTACAAGTGACATCAATAGGTGTTAGGCTAATAAATTTATTCAAATCTTTTGATCTGTCAAACATATTCACTGAAGCCACTCGAATTACAAAAACGTCCGCAATAATTAATAATATAAGCTCAGATCATAGTGGCCTCAAATTCATTATCAATGATAATATTATTAAAAAGGGTAGGCTTTAAGGGTACTGTGGCTCAAGGATTGTCTGGGTTAAACTTGACGGTGCATGATCCAGATGTTCTTTATACTTCTTTTTTAAATTAATTGTAAATGAATTTGAAAAGTCTTTTAAAACTAAAAGTACATTTAAGGACATAAAAATAAAATTTTCTGATTGGGCAACGGATGGTATATATAAAAGCAGAAATAGATTATATGAATTATATAGTATGAGGCAATGGAATCAGAGCTCAAGTTTTTTGGAATATGTTAAGAAATATTCAAGGGTTTTTAAGGCAGTGTGTTTCTGTGCTAAATCCAAATTTATTAAATATAAGATCATGAAGTCAGAAAATAAGGTTAAGGCAACATGGGACATTATCAATGGTGTATGTGGAAGAACAAAATAAAAAGAGACAATTGAATTAAATATAAATAACGCTATTGTGAATACGGAACTAGAAATAGCAAATGAATTTGAATTATTTTTCTCCAAAATACCATCACAGATAACTTGTAATTTAAGATCAACTCCTTCTGAGGCCTTGAAAATATTACAAAATAATGTCTCTGAATGCCATGCAAAATTTTCCTTTGAACGTATTAATGCAATAGATATTATTAAAACATTTAAAACATTAAATATTATAAAAACTCATGACCTTTGGGGTATCTCAGTTCACTTAATAAACAATATAATATACAGCATTGCTCCATATTTAGCTTTTATATTTAATAAATGTATAGATGCGGGCTGTTTTCCTGACCTTATGAAATGCAGTAAAATCTTACCACTTTATAAAAATGGCGATAAAATTAACCCCGGTAACTATAGGCCAATTTCCATACTCCCGTCATTAAGTAAAATATTTGAAAAAATTTTACTTAACCAACTTCTATCTCATTTCAATTTAAATAGCCTTTTTCACAACCAACAATATGGCTTTAGCAAGGGACGCTCTACATTGGATGCTGGAGTGACGCTCATAAAACATGTCTATGACGCTTGGGAGAAGTCACAGAATGCGATTGGTGTGTTTTGTGACTTGTCTAAGGCTTTTGACTGTGTTGTACACGAGACGCTTTTAAATAAATTGAACCATTACGGTGTCACTGATAAAGCTCTTAAAATCATTGCCTCATACTTATCTAATAGATTACAACAGGTATCAATTAATGGAATAAAGTCTTCTGGATCTGTACTAAAAATGGGCGTTCCACAAGGTTCAATTCTAGGCCCTTTTCTATTTTTGATTTACATTAATGATTTGCCTTTCTATGTAAACAGTATATGTGATATCGTATTGTTTGCTGATGATACTTCCCTAATATTTAAGGTTGACAGGAATAAGCATAATTATGACGATGTAAACAATTCTTTATCGCTTGTACAACAATGGTTTACTGTAAATAACCTAGTTTTGAATGCGGCGAAGACAAAATGTGTAGAATTTTCTATGCCAAATGTTAAGAAACAAGATTTTATTTTAAGTATGAATAATACAAATCTTGATATAATTGATAATACAGTATTTTTAGGAATAACACTGGATTCAAAACTTCAGTGGAACTCTCATTTAACATCCCTTGCAGGAAGACTCAGCTCTGCTGCTTACGCGGTTAGGAAAGTTAGACAATTAAGTGATATCGATACTGCTCGATTAGTTTACTTCAGTTATTTTAACAGTATTATGTCTTATGGCCTATTACTTTGGGGTAATGCTACAGACATTGAGACTGTATTTATTCTTCAAAAAGAGCTGTTCGGGCGATTTATAATTTGCAAGCTAGAGACTCTCTTCGGGATGTGTTTACTAAGGCAGGCATACTGACGGTTGCTTCGCAGTATATCCTTAGCAATATCCTTTATATTCATAAAAATGTTGATTTGTTTGACACAAACAGTGACAGACACTGCTTTAATACAAGAAGAAAAGATAAACTTGTTACACCAAGTTTTCGGCTTCACAAAGTGAGTATGTCTTTTTGGGGCAAGGTGTTCGCTTCTATAATAAAATTCCGCAGACAATTTTGAATCTACCACTTATGAAATTTAAATCTTATATCAAGCGGTGTTAACTAAATAAAGCTTATTATTCCGTTAATGAATATATTGCAGATAATGTGGCATGGAATTAATATACGTTGAGTTTCATGCGGGATATATATCTTAATTGTACATTTGACAAATGTAATGTGATTATTTTTGAAAAGAGTAACTGTAGAGTTTCTTGCCGTTTCTTCTCTGCAGAATCTACCTTCCGAATCGGCAGTAGCTTCACTTAGGCGGACATAACAGACTGTATATTTGACGATTCAAAAGCGCTTAAAAGCCTATTTGAATAAAGAATATTTTGAGTTTGAGTTTGATTGGCCCATGGTAGTCACACTCATCGGACGAAACTCAATTTTTTTTGGTATTTTGTATCCTCGATATTCTGTATCTTTTTATTAATGAACAGTAAGTATTTTATCACGCAACATATTTTAGTTTTAATTAAACAAATATCATATCTCTTGCAAACATATTTTTCTCGTAAAACATAATTTTATTAATACCGCTCATAATATCACCGAGTTCTCAAAACCGACACATTCGCTTTGACGAATAAAATTTGTTTTTCAAGCAAAGGACGTTATCGCATGCAACGTGGTGGAAATTTGATAACACTGAATTCTTGTCTATTAAAATATGACCGTTCTTACTGACAGGCTGCATTAAGCTTCAAATATTGTGTAAATTTTGGTATAATATTATTTATCATAATTAAATAAGCAAATACTTTAAGTGAACATTTTAGGTACCACTTAATATAATATACACACAATTTTATGCGTAAAGATTAACGGTTAAAAAAAATCCTATTCAATTTTTATTTCAATCGCAAAATACCAATTCAATGCAAGTGTAATGTACAAAACTAGACTGTTCCACTAAATTTGGGGTTCAAAATAAGGACGACAATAGAAAAAATATTGCATTGTGGCCCACTTTTAATTTTGATTTATTTTAAATATTTTGATTTCTGGGGTTTTTAAATGAAGACTAAATTCTACAATAGACGGCACTAAATATTATTTACTAGCACAGATATTTTTAACCCTTGTTCCACATAATAACGAACCAGTATCATATGCCTATAATCGAGGCGTAGGACAGGATTTTTACTGACCATATAGACATACAGACAGATACAACATTTCCAGTCTGGATGGCCGTGTTTGTATTTATGTGTATGTACGGACCCCAAACACAAGGTATAAATATCCTAGTGGCGTCGTTGAGTGTGAAACATTATTGTTATTTATTTTATAGCATATTTTACGAAGACGTACGTATATAATTTTTTTATATGACTGAGATTGCAAGCAAGCATAGGACCCGCGTGGTGGTAAGCGGGAGACATTGGTTCTTAAATCTGCTTTGCCCAGGGATTTTTTAGGATGTTATCTATATTCCACCTGAACAAGATTACGTGCAAAAAGAAACTTAATGCCTTCCTACAAGAACTAAACTATGATGATACTGAAAAACTACTTTTGCCCTAATATAGTATCGTAACTGTAACTGTAACAGCACAAGTACATTATATACAAATAAATTAGCAATGAAACGTCTAACACTCCACATCCACATGCACACGCAACACACAACACATACACCAACATCAACACAACTACTATACAGATCAGATACACGACATAAATAAACAACTACTAACTAACTTTACTAACACTACGTAATTGATTAATTAATTAAGCCTAAGTTCGAGTCACTCATTTATTGTTATTTTTTTTTTTTATAAGGATTATATTGTGTTTGTATTAATCCTAAATTATTAAATGAAAATTAAACATAAGGAGGGAGACCTGGTGTCCTGAAATACAGGCCTAGTGCTTAGTTAAGGCACCAGTCTCCCACAATATTAAACATTTATGCAATATTGTGGCGAGAAAATAAACTATTATTATTATTATTATTATTTCACTAGTTACAGTATCCTTCAAAGCAAAACGCAGCTTACTGCCTTAAAGTAAAATAACTGACACTTCGGTGGTACCTTCTTAGCCGGCCTCTTACAATAAAAACCTATCACCAGTAAATTACAATATTTGTTATCAAAAATTAAATATACGGAACCCAAAACTATATCAAACAAATGCTATTTGCATTTAACTCTGTAAACCATAAATACTAAGTATTTAATAAAGTACTGGAATGAGTCGTAAATGCGGGAAATTGTTTTAAACTGAAAGTATTCCAACTAAATGTTGGTTACACAGAGCTTTAAGTGCTAAACGCGAGATTAAATAATGCACTGCGAGAACTATGTATAAGGATGCATTCACATTTGACCTATTTATAATAAGACAATTCTTTTTACTTTTTAAAAGAATATTAGCAATGTTTTTCAAGGTATTACTAATATTCCTATTGCCCCTCCAAAACTCGAAGCTTGAGCTAGGAGTGGGTACAATAATAGCCAAAGGGGTTCAGGATAGAGCCTGTAACCCTCGCCTTAACGGAGTGTAGTCGGGTCCTCTAGCGTTGAGCTATTGAGTCTTCATATTTTATATACGTGAAATAACAGCATTGTTGCGTTTTGAGCGGTGAGTGAGAGTGAGAGTAATGGTGGGATCTTAATACTATCATATTAATATAGTGTATATAAATTACACAAGAATTAAGTTCCGTTCAGCCTTTTTTAAATTTAGGTTCTATTCTCAAGGCATTATGTTCAAATTTAGTAAAGTCACCAGGCTGACTTATGAATGTGTATTCAAAATTTTATGTTTCATTGTGTTGTTATGGCTTGAAAGCGTAAAAAACAAACAGGAGGAACCTTTCGTTTAGTGTGATGACATGGTCGGACATTGAACCCCACATAACCCGGTTCTTTTCCCCAGGAAGCCGGGTATTTGGTATTAGATTTCCTCCCCATCAAAAAAAGGTTGTATGAATTAAGTAAGTCGCAATGTACAATTTCCATTGTAACACAGCTTTACAATGCTATCTAATTAAGTAACTGATAAGATGTAGCTCTTTAATTTACCACCCGCTTTGCCTTTGCGTTTGTTAACTAAAGAAATACACATTTATTACACATTTTTCACATTTCGAGATTTAGTTTCCCGTTGGGAGATGTTTGTATTGACCATGCAGGCATATTTTCCGGTCTGGGTGTTTATCCTTGTTGTTGCAAGTGTTTGCCCCAGACACAGGATATCACTATCCTAATGGAGTTGAGTGTGTAGCGTTTACTATTATGATATTTTTAAGGTCCCAAATCTGGTGGTATGGTTATTACTTATAAAGCTGGAGTATATTGTATTGACACATTAAAGTTCTTATATTTTTACTAAGCGCTACATGATATATGTATGTACAATGTGAATTTGAATAATAGTTATTCGATACTATACTTCGAATAATTCCCAGTTCTTCTCACATTTATAGGTATTACTTTATAATTTTTACTAAGATATTATATCTATCATAATTTTATTTAAAATGTAAGCAATTAAATGTAAATTAATATTTTAATTATTATCGAATAACTTTGTTTTTTTAAATTAATTTCTCCCACTAAACAGGCAATGTCTAGTGTGAGGGGCTAGATATAAGCATTGAGAACTTGTGACATTATAGAAACAAAAATATTATTATTATATTTTTACTTTTTGCTGACCGATTTTTTATAATTTACTTATTGTAGAGGAAAAACTCTTCAAAGTAGAATATAAGAACTAATTATTGACGACTTCCATTTCATTCCTATCCTCATTCATAATTCGTAATCTGTTCTTACTTTATCATCAAAAAATTGCACTTTTATGTCGTAAAATCCACCGTTACACAAAAATAAATCACTTCACTCAAAAAGGCAAACCATTATCTATACAACGATCAACAATACAAGAAGTAAATTTCTCACAGTAAAATCAACTTTCTTATCTGTAAAATAATGCTCATAATCCTATAAAGATTATTCTAAATATTAGATATCTTGGCTTAGTACTGTAAACATTAACAAAACGATAACCTTAAAAAAATTGCAAGGGAATTTATTTCATAACTCTATACAATAAGATGTACTTTCGCTTAAATATTTTTGCCTGAAATAAAGGTTGTCTGTAGGATAACATTGACCAGACACTGAACATGTGAATTCTTGACTAATTGATAAGTACGCGAGTTTTTTTAAATATCGTTTTTTGAAGTTATTCTTTTGGCGCGTTAGGGAAAAATGATGAAAGTAAATTTTTACGATGCGCGCGCCACCGTCACAAAAATCGACACCTGAAGTTAGCTTTGTGATATTTAAATATCTTACTAGATAATGCGTTATAATAAAACTTTCAATGTATTAAATACCTTTTTCTATTGTTAGTGTCGTTTTTCTACAAACGTAGAATAAGGCGAAAGATAAAATTTTTGAAAAGATTTTTATCTTGTTACGCCAAAGAAGTATAACTTCTAACGCGTGTACATAAAGATTAAAGATTTTTTATTTTGTTTAAAATACTATACTTAGTTTTTGTTACTGCGGAATTTCTACTACTACTACTGTTACCATTTCATTTCCAAACCGACTTTTTTCTGTTAGAGGAAGCAAAGGCGCAGGAGGCTCACCTGATGTGCAAAGATTACCACCAGCCATGAACAGCTGCAACACCAGTGGGCATGCAGGTGGGTTACGAATCTATTTTAAGATGCAACTGGATATTCCTTAAAAATGGGCTGACAAGCAATCATTTCACGAGTTTTCACCAGCACCAAGTGGTTAAAAAGCCCACTATCATTAAATATTTTTTTATCTAAAATCTTTCATAAAATTTCATTTCATTATTTGTATTCAGAGTATAAACAATTTATATAATAATACTCTCAATATTCATAGATTCATGCAATTCTGATACCGTATGCAATCGTCGACACTGCATAATTTATAACAAAGCTCACTGAATATATGCAGTTTTCTCTGTATACAAAATAAAAACAAAAAAATTATAATGAAATAAACGCTACACACTCAACGGCCCCTATTAGGATAGTTGTATCCTGTGTCGGGGGTCCGGAAACATACACAATGACAGGTACAAACACACCTAGACCGGAAAACATGTCTGTATGATCAATACAAACATGTGCTCTGAGCGGAAACCGAACCCGTGATCCATGACGCTTAAGGCAGGTTCGTTACAACAACATCGTCAATGATAAAAACCTTATAACTTCGTAAAGCCTGTATGTCCGGCCGAATGTCCGCTATTGAATTTAAAAATTGGCTCGAAATTTAGTAAATAGGTATATTCTATGAACCGCTACACGATTCTGTAGTGAAATCCTAAAATTCAAGTTATGACACCGTGTGAGATACCTTTGGATAGGTAATTAAAAGTAATAAGGAGATTTCTTAAAATATATAAAATTTAAGGGTAGCAGTCCATACATGTAACTGAGTTTTAAAAAAAATTCAACGTATGTCAACGTGTGAGATATCTTTGGATAGGTCTTTCAAAATTATTATATTTTATATATATTATTATATTATTTTATAGGTTTGATTTTGATTTTTTTCATTAAGTCAGTAGTTGTTGAGATATTAGCCCCTAAAGTCATAAAAATTGTGTCCCCTCTAACTTTTGAACTATGGGATTTAAAATTCTGGAAAAATATGAGTTGGTAGGACATTAAATGAAATTTCAACCACATTTGGTTTGAAGAAGATGGGTCTACAAATTTTAGAGATATATAAGTTGTTCTCCTATCTTTGTTTTTCATATTACTTTAAATCATTACTATGAAATTACCAACTTATTTTTGCGGTGGATTTTAATTCGTTATTATTTTTAAACCCCATAAGATTCTTCATAACCACGCTGCGGAACCCTTTAGTTTCAACAGTGCGTGGTCCTCAAAGCACTTGACTGGTAATTATTTAAAGCTAGAAGCTTGAAACTAATTTTTTTGGCTGTCAAAAACGCACCATGACAGATACGCCAGGTGCCAAAAACTAAACAAATTTCAGACTACAACCTCTTTCGTCTATATTATAACATGGTATTAAAAATAAACTGTAACATATACACATTTGTAAACAATTTTCCTATTTAGAACTGTCTCAAACGATATTAAAATGATAAATCCAAAACATATTACATTGTGAATAGGAATTTTATGAAGTATCACTTATGATTTAGGTTTAACAGAATACCAGCTCAGGACTTGAATGCGAAAGACGTACATTGAATAGGGTCAAGTATTTGGAAAGTGTTTTGAATTATATATAATGTTAAATTTATGTGTTCTAGATGTTATTTGACCTCAAATCGAATGTAGAAACAGCCTATAAAATATATTGGTTTCGAAGCTGGGGCCCTACTATGAACTCTTATTGGGATTAAAATGACAACCTAAACTGAGATACATCGCTATTTCGTATCATGACAATACAAAAAAAAATGAAGGAGAGCTGCCTAATAAATCGCATCACCGACATGCTTCAAGTGACGTGTTACGTCAGGCTGGTGACGCGCGTGCATGGGCCAATGTCAAAAATTTCAATTTACAAATTATGAAACTGTAAATAGTAGTGTATATAACAGTGTTTGTAGTATGTATAATACTATAATTAATTTAAAAAATGTAAAAAAGTCAGCTTTTCTAAGCTTTCGAGGAGTTTCAATGACTGCCTGTTTTGTGTGTTGTTTTTGGAAATTGTTGTGTGGAACCCTAATTCTTTTTCTAAAATAAAAATAGCCATATTATTCCTTTTAAGATCAGCTATCTGCCAGTGAAAATTCATGCCAGTGAGTTTAATTAAAATCGGTCCAGCCGTTTTAGAAATTACCCCGAACAAACAGACAGACAAACAAAAAATTTAAAAATAGATTTTTTATGTAAGTACCGTACCGTACGTACCTTCATATGCATTTAGTTAAAAGCTTTTAATTTGGAATTACATTTAGACATTTAAATTTAATTCATTCATATTATATAGGTTTTAAATCTTCGTTGAGAAAATTTACAAAAATGAACAGTATTTTTAATTACATTAAAGCGTTCCTGAATAACAAAGCGCAGCTAATTTCATTGGGATTATGGACTTAACAACACAGAAAAAATACGTTCCGGAATCTGTGCTTAAGAGCTTATATTTAGTTAATGCAACACAGTGCTTCCAATTGGCGAAACACTTGAAATGTAATTGTAATTAAAACTACAGTAAGTTGTTTTTCTGTAAAGTGACTCTATATAATTATGATAATACAGGCAGTGCCCGCAGGTCCGCTTCCTTAATATTGGTTTTTGATAATCCAAGGGAACCGAACATTTTTCCCGGATAATAAGTATCCTATGTATAAATCTCAGTAATAAGCTATCAATCCATCCATCCGTTAATCCAAACTTTCAAATTTATAATATAAGTATAGACTATTGGGTTTGTTACAGGGTGGGTTTCACTAATTTGTTCTTTACATATTTTATTGGATAGTGTTTATTATATTTAAGTAAGTTTAAGAAGCCTCGTTTCGTCGTTATTCACGAGTGCAAAGCTGCGGATAGAGGCTAGTGTGCTATGTATCGTGGGTTAGATAAAAGGGTGTTCATAGTGAAAAATTTCAAATATCACAGTACAAATAGTAGTACTTAGGCATTACTGTGTTCCTGTTTGAAGGACACTGTACGCTAGTGAAATTACTGGGCAGAGGAGATTTAAGAACCAATATCTCGACTTTGGCAACGCGTGAGTGGCACCTACTTATGGTGCTGCAAGCGCTCATAGGCTACGGCACCACTTACCATCAGGTGGGCCGTGGGTACTATTTGGCGGCAGAATATTGGACACTGCGGTGGTACCTACCTAACCGGCCTCTTGCAACAAAAGACCTACCACCAGTATGACTGATTGCACTGGTGGAATAATCTCTGTTGTGACAGAGGTTATCCCAACAGCGGGCGATGGGGTCGTCACATCCCGACGCCTTTATATGTTATATATGTTTATCCAAAACGAAAAATAACGGGTCAAATTATTCTCTTGGGTTTTCCCTTTTCAATTGACGATGAAAGCAATAAAAGCCACGGTGTTAATCATTACCGGTCGAGTCGAAGTCATAAAATTATAATATGAATGAAAATTCATAACTCCTGTGTGTGCTTTTCATATATCTATAAATTTCTTTTGCTTCATAAATTTTTTTGGCATTCATCTTGGTGCAGTTATAGCTGTGATGGCCCAATGGAAACGTTGACTTTAACCGAAGGTCATGGGTTCAAATCCGGGCAAAACACCTTTGAGTTTTGTGTTTAATTTGTAATTCAAATTTATGTCATGCATAACAGTGAATGAAAACGTCTGAGGAGCTCCGCATTCCGTAAAGAAACTCTTGAGCTTTTATGCCCTCCTGGTTCTCTCATGAAGACTCGTGCAGTGACTGCTCGTCAGCCGTGTTTCTAGGTCAACCAGTTGCATCTTAATTTTATTTTTATTTTTTTTGATTTATTAGGTTTACCAACAACTATATCATTTACAACAACAATAAAACAATTTAAGTTTACAAAGTACTTAGACTAAAATGATAAGTTACTTAAAGGTAAACACCGCATGCAAATAAAAATAACAGTAAAAACGTAAAAGTTAAGTTACACTAAATAATACTAGTAGAATATACATTATTACAGTGCTTTGACAAAAAGTATCAATAATACGTAGCAAATAAAAGTAAAATAAACAGAATTAGTAATTTTAAAACAGAAGCATTAACCTATTAATAGAAGAACTATATAATATTATAAATTGAAACTAAACTTTACTTAAAGCTATATTCACTGATTTCCGAAATTTTGCCAAAGAATCGCCATATATATCTAGTACATTGAGCTTATTATAAAGTCGACTTATTCTCGAAATTGGTGAGTTAGCACCTGTAACTGTTAAACGGCGAGGAAAAGCCAAGAGGGAGTTTAAAGGCTTTCTTGGATATCTTATTGGGACTAATGGTCGCAACGCGTCATACTCTATGTTGTTACTTCAATATTCATCAAGCAGAAAATCATCGTCGTACCACATAAAAGACGAATCTTTGAAATCCGACGCAGTAGTTAGAGTACTGCGTGACTTATTCTGTTACCTATTAAACTGATTAAAAGCATTGTTGGTTACAATAAGTTGTCCATAATGTAAACCTACTTTGACGAAATTTATACAGGCTCAAGGCTATTCTTAGCTTAGTATGATTCAAAATGAATACTGATAGAATCACAGGCGTGGTTTTAGGTATGTTTTACTACATATCTATAATTTAATTTTCAACAGAATTCTCAATAATAATATAATAGTATTCAAAACTGTCGCATCCGCTTTGATGGATGTACCAGAAAAGGACGTTATCGCATGCAACGTTGTGAAAATTTAATAACGTTAAACCCCCTTCTCATAAAATATAGCTTTTCCACCGACAGGCTGCACTATGCCTGAATTCTGTTTAAGCTTAAAATATTGTTTAAATTGTGATGTCATAATTTACGGGCTTCATTAAAAGACGCCCGTGCCGCCGTTATATTAAGCCTGATATTACCATTCATGGAAAATCGTTGTAAAGTAACAGTATTGAAGCCTCAATAGCTCAACGGTAGAAGGGCCGACTGCACTCCGTTAACGTGGTCCTCACTTCTTGAGCTATTATCGTACCCGCTCCTAAAACAAGCTTAGAGCTTATTTGGAGGGGCAATAGGAATATTACTAATATCTAGAAAAAATCATTAAAGTTATATTCTTAAAAAAATCTGCCCCCATCTACCCCTACTTCTTTCTCTTCTCTTCTCTCCTATATTTTTTATACTTTTTTTGTTTAAAATGATCATCAGGTAGTATAAATTTCATCATAATCGGTCTTATAATTTTTGATTTTTAAAGTGAAGTAGGTCGATGAATATGATACGCAAGTCAACGAAATTCCGTATTTTGATTTGCTGAGACTTTTCGATGCTATTTACGGTCATTAAAAAGAATTTTAAAAAATGCCAACTTCGAACCTAAAAAGCAAAAAATAATTTTCCTCTACAACAGAAGTCCTTGCCATATTATGTGGTGATGCTTTACTTAGCGCCATCTTCATTATTGTGAAATCTATTAATCTCATCTCTATCTTTTTAGCTATTTCATGTTAGCCTTCTGTTTTTTATCATGAAATGAAACTAAGGCTAGTTTCAGCACCATGTTCGAGCTCTCACTAAACAATATATAATTTTATATTATCCTACATTCCTCTTTTTCTAGGTTTTTTCTGTTCCTAGACAAAAATCTTTGTAGGTCAATAACCTTTGAACAAGAAAAACTCGGCTTTAGGAATTAATTCTATTAGATCGATCAAACCGCTTCCATATTGCTCCGACATTGATCTATTGACGCATTTAATCTTACACTTACCTTTGCCTTCAATTCATTTTTATCTTAATCAGGAATTAATCATCAATTAAGGTTTTAACTACATATTTTAAGAATTTGTTCTCAATCATACCTAATACTATAAATGGAAAAGTTTGTATGTTTGTATTCATAGGCGTCGGGATGTGACGACCCCATCGCCCACTGTTGGGATAGCCTCTGTCACAACAGAGATTATTCCACCAGTGCCATCAGTCATACTGGTGGTAGGTCTCTTGTTGCAAGAGGCCGGCTAGGTAGGTACCACCGCAGTGTCCAATATTCTACCGCCAAATAGTAGTGTTTAGGCACTACTGTGTTCCGGTTTGAAGGGCATTGTACGCTAGTGAAATTACTGGGCGAACGAGATTTAAGAACTAATATCTCGAGGTTGGCAACGCGTGAGTGGCACCTACTAATGGTGCTGCAAGCGCTCATAGGCTGCGGCAGCCACTTACCATCAGGTGGGCCGTATGCTTGTTTGCCAACTTCTAACATAAAAAAAAATGTTTGGATTTCCATCAAGTCAGATGTAACGACATAAGGCAGTATCGCGAAGGACACTTTCGAGTCTAGCAACAGAGTACAAATGTCTTCAAAACAGAAGCATCAATATCTGGTCGATATATCCAACATTCGCATTATGCGCTTTCTATCATCTTTCCTAATTGGCACGTATTCCGGCGTCTGTATTTCCAACCACGTACAACGTGAACCTCTTCAAGGTGCGAGTACACAGGCTTCTTATGAGTAAGCTCGCTCCACCGTAGACCATCTATGCCTTCGCACTCGATCGATATCAAGAGCTTACCCACTTTTAAATAAAACACTAGGACATTGGAATTTTGATACTCACACCTTTTGACTGATAAGTGATGTCTTGTGACGCTACTGGTATTGCAAATGTCTATTGGCCAATGTTGCCAAAGTTGTGATATAAGAAAAACTGCTATCATCAGCTTAATATTTAGTCACTGGGCAAATTTTGAAAACCTTTTCTTTATTTTATTAAGTTTGCAAGCAAGCATACGGCTCACCTGATGGTAAGCGGTTGTTGTGGCATATAAGCGCTTGCAACATCATTAGTAAGTGGCAGTCACGCGTTGCCAACTTCGAGATATGTGTTCTTAAATCTCCTTTCACCAGTAATTTTACTAGCCTACAGTGCCCTTGAAACCAGAACTGTGCTTTGCGGTAGAATATATGACACTGCGGTGGTACCTACCTAGCCACCAACAACCGCCAACTCTTGCAACAAATACCCACCACGAGTGTGACTGATTGCACTGGTGGAATAATCTCTGCTGTGCGAGAAATTATGTGAACAGCGGGCGATGGGGTTGTCAAGTGCCGACGCCGTAAAAGAAGTTTTTGGAAAGATGAAGTATTTGATGAAAAATTAATTTAAAATTTTACCCTACAGCACTGATATGAGAATTATGATAATCAGTTTACCATATACACTTTTCATATATGGGAAATATCTATGCAAATAAAACTCATTAATTATTCTTAGCGCGTATTCAAGAGATACTATAACATTCGCTTATCAGTTTACACCAATTTTCATTTTATGAATTAATTACACATTGAAATAATCGAATATAAATAACGTTATTATAGAAATAAATGGAATGAGAAAACCTATGAGTTTTCTAGTTGTTTTGAATTCCTTCCGCCCTTTGAGGGGGAAATAAAAATCTTGAATCTGTCATTCCAAATTTGAGCATAGTGGGAGCTTTTATCTTTAGCTTTGCGGTATAATATCTGACACTGCGGTAGTACCTACCTAACCGGCCTCTTGGAATATAAGACTTACCACCAGTATATAACGCCTACCTCTAGTAAATGATGCTATAGAAGGAGTTCAGTTTAGGCCTCTGACGCCCAAACCCAAAGTGAAATAGTACGATTACGCTATTTAGCGTCGTTTTTCTATGGGAGAGTAAAACCATTCCAGCTAAAACCACCCAAAACCACATGGATAACAAGATTTTATAATCTTGCTGATATAAAAAGAGACACACGCGCTTCCATTATCAACGGATAATTGTAATACCCTAATCCGGCTTGACGAGAGTTGTGGCCAGCTGGTAGCGAGCCTGCTTTGAGCCGCGGCGGTCGGTTCAATGGCCTCTCGGAACAATAATAGTTAAAAAAAACTAAAAACCCGCTTTTATAGAAAATTCAACGAAACATTTTTTACTATCAAAATGTAAAAATATGCAAAATTTCGATTTAATCCGACATTTTGAAGAAAGTCAGAATCATGTTTAGTTTCCATTACTTGTATATAAAGCTAATAAAAGCATGTTAAAAAGACGAAAAACATAATCACCACCACCACTCTGTGGAACCAACTTCCGCCGGCGGTCTTTCCGAACCGATACGACTTGGGAACCTTCAAGAGAAGAGCCTATTCTTTCCTTAAAGGTCGGCAACGCGCCTGCACGCCTTCTGGTGTTGCAGATGTTAATGGGCAGCGGTGATCACTTAACATCAGGTGAGCCTCCAGCCCGTTTGCCCCCTCTTAGATAAAAAAAAAAAAACTATCTATAATAAATATCTCGTGCTGCAATGCAATAACTTAATAAACCTTCATGAATAAATAAAATGAAATTGCGATTATTTTTAACGTAAGTACGATTTAAACTAATTAGTTGATTTAAAATATCTCACGTATGGATTAATGAAGAGGCTTGGAATAAATTTACTGGTATTTTCTATGTATTTATACCATATAAATGATTATATAATTATTATTTTTAATAATAGCCTTAACCGTTACTGACTACTACACTAAGAGCCTGTAGTAGATCCATGATTCTCCTTATATAAGTGGTCGGCTCGACCAGGGACCAGGGACCAGCTCTCACTCATCGCACGAAAAGCGCAAGAGACCTAAGGTCCTACCCCGTCAACTCCCTTCCCATCTTCCCTTTTTACCTCGTCCATCCTATCCCATGGGTTGGCAACCCGTATGTGATACTTCAAGTATCGCGTTCGTTCATAGGTTGCGGTGACTGCTTACCATCAGGCGGACGGTATGCTTATTTGTCAACCGTCATGACATAAAAAAATATATGCAGTATTCTTTTCATAATAATATAGTACCTGGTTGACCGAGCTATGCTCGTTTTTTTGTTTTTGGTAAATCGAAAGTCGTTAAGGGTACGGTAGACTCGATTGAAACCTTACCTGGATAATAAAATAACGATTTCGACAACAAGTTATATACGCAAAAATTGGGATTGTTGAGTATTTTGTTAAATTCTAATGGACGCATCGCTGTCAACTATCATTGTAGAAATGTTTGTCATTCGATTCAATTCAATAAATCCTTGTTGCCATAGCAACGCGACCTACTTGAGCGACCAGCTCAAGTGCGCTGTGAATTTATTTATATATTTTGACATTTTTAATTTATTTTGTTGATAATAGATGGCGTGTCGACAACGGCCTGAAAACACGGACAAAGCCACATTTTCTAAAAATAAATCCTAGCTAGATCGATTTATCGTCCCCGAAAACCCCTGCATACTAAATTTCATGATAATCGGTGCAGCCGTTCCGAGATCCCAATTATATATATATATATATACAAGAATTCCTCGTTTAAAGGTATTAGATATGAAATTATTTTCTCTATATATCTGCGGGATACCGAATCGAATAATCAAGATTTTTACACCAAGTTTTCGGCTTTACAAAGTGAGTATGTCCTTTTTGGGGCAAGGTATTCGCTTCTATAATAAAATTCCGCAAACAATTTTGAATCTACCACTTTTGAAATTTAAATGTTATATTAAGCGGTGTTTACTAAATAAAGCTTATTATTCCGTTAATGAATATATTGCAGATAATGTGGCATGGAATTAATATACGTTGAGTTTCATGCGGGATATATATCTTAATTGTACATTTGACAAATGTAATGTGATTATCTTTGAAAAGAGTAACTGTAGAGTTTCTTGCGGTTTCTTCTCTGCAGAATCTACCTTCCGAATCGGCGGTAGCTTCACTTAGGCGGACATAACAGACTGTATATTTGACGATTCAAAAGTGCTTAAAAGCCTATTTGAATAAAGAATATTTTGAGTTTGAGTTTGAATTTGAGTTTACTACCACTACTACTGACTATACAGTAAAAATACCATTGTCTTTAAAAACGGCAAAAACCACGTTTATTGTATGGGTATATGGAAACAAATATAAATATATATTTTTTTTATTTAATCATTTATTATTTATTAAAGTGAATAAATAACTAAATATTGCCGCTACCAATATCGAGCCAAAAAAATCGTTTATTTTATGAGACTCTCCTTAAATATTAATTTTATTCTTGTTTTAGTATTTGTTGTTATAATAGCAATAGAAATACTCCAAACTATCACAGTTCATGAGATACAACTTAGTGACAGACTATTTCTGGGTCTCATTTTACCCTTTGGGTACGGAACCCTAATAAATCTGTCATAAATGTCACAGATTTCGCATAAAAGCACACAAAAAAAAACAGAGTAAATTATAACCTTTTGATGCCGGCTTATACATTTACATAGGGCGCATCTAGGGTGATATAAATATACGAACGTAATTCTTCTTTCACAATAAATAATCATTAAAAAAATCATTCATAAATATAATTGTAAACTTTTTGAGGCGGTTTCAGAATAGCAACTAAGGACAGGATTTTTTTCGCGCGCTTAAGGTCGTTTCGGAATACGCGGTTACACGCGCGCTTCACTTTGCGATTGTAAAAGACCAATGCGCCTACACCACCGGGCTTATACCGTCGTGGTCCTAACCGGTGGTGGTTATTGTTAGTTTTTTTTTATGTAAGAGGGGGCAAACGGGCAGGAGGCTCACCTGATGTTAAGCAATCATCGCCGCCCATGAACATCTGCAACACCAGAAGGCATGCAGGGGCGTTGCCGACCTTTAAGGAAAGAATACGCTCTTCTCTTGAAGGTTCCCAAGTCGTACCGGTTTGGGAAGACCGCCGGCGGAAGTTGATTCCACAAAGTGGTTGTGCGAGGAAGAAAATGTCTTCTAAATCGCGCTGTTGTGGATTTCCAGACAATATAAAAAAATAAATAAAAAGATATTATTTTTAATAATATCTTTTTATTTATTACGCGCTTATACGGCCTAATAAGCGCGTCAAAGCTCGTGCAAGTTGCGTGTGTTGTAAGCTTCTTCTTCTTCCTAGCATTATTCCGGTTATTTACCCAGGGTCTGATTATACTCTTATCCTGATTAGACGGGTTAGTAGTTTTTAAACAGAGCAATTGAGACCGGACCTCGGCAACTTAAAGGTTGAACCAGACACTCATTGGATAAGAGAAAATTACTTATCAAAAGTCAACGATTATTATCAGATGTTATGATAACAGCCGGGATCGACAATCGAACGTGCTCTCCGAGGCTCCAAGTGGGAGGGAATCGCTACCCCCACACACACACCTCAACAGTCGTCAAGATGCATGTGTAGTAAACTGCGTGCCTGAACGCACTTATACCTATTTCAAAAATTAAAAATCGTATAAAACGCTAGTCTGAAACCGCCTTAATACATTTCCACGATTATTATATACATTTACACGTAAAATGAGGAAAGGAAAATTAAATTGTCATGTAAGTGTAACTGACAGGAAAGACTTCATTAGGGGCACGTACTAATGAGTTGTTTTGTTAAACGAATGGCGAAGTCGCTTATAAGTCATGTACTGCATGTTAAGCGTTTAAATTTATTATTAAAATATAAATATTTTATAAATTAAAATATGTCATTATAATGGTTTATTTTAGCATCAAACTTAATTACAGTTATATAAATTAATTAAAATTACCGTAATACCCCGATTTACGCTACCCCGTTTTACGCGAAATCGGAGATACGCGGTTTTTCATTTTAATTACCGCGCGCATCGGCTCTCTCGCTCTGCCCTCTCAGGGTTCAGTTTGCGACAGATTTAAACGTATTCCGCGTGGAATTATTTTACGTGCGCAGTGCGTTTTACTTAAAATCTCTAATTATGTCATCTAAAAGAACGTAAAATGAGTCATTTGAGCCTAACAAGGAAAGAAAAACAATCTTTGGAGTCTAAACTGCATATAATTAGACTTTGAAGCAAAAACTTAAATTTGTGAATTGGCAAAGAAATTTGACCTACCGGTATCAACAGTCTGAACAAAATTATGAACGCTGTGAAAGACTCAATTTTTTAATTCAAGTATTTATTTATTAAACATTTTGTTGTAAATTATTGTTTTCTTTAAACTCTGGTCCCGATTAAACATACTTTATATGTATTTATATGCAAAGTTGAACCCCGACTTACGCGAATTCGACTTATACGGCAATCGCTCGGACCCACCTACCGCGTAAGTCCGGGGTATTACTGTATTAAGATATGATACATAATTAATTAATAATTTGACCGATTCGGTTCGATTGTATGCATGTTTTCTGGTCTGGGTGTGTTTGTGCTTGTCATTGTGTATATTTCCGGAGACCCCAGACTGGATATAACTATCGAAATGGGGGCCGTTAAGTATGTAGTGTTTATTATTTTCTTCTTATTGAATGGCTAGTGGCCAACTTAGTATCAGAGTTGATCAGGTCACCCATATAGGCCTTTGACTTGACTTTTCGGCTATTATCAAATTGATAACAGCCGAGACCGACTTTTATCGTGCCCGCCGAAGCAGGAAAACGCTCAGTTGAAATACCACTATGCGGTCACCTTTCAATTGACTGACCGCGGCTAAAGCTGCTTAACCCACTGATTGTTTACCGGTTAGTGAGCACACCTGTATATGAGCATCTTCAGGTTCAGCAGCATCATCTTTCGTCAGCAACGTTTCGAGGTCAGCCACCATATAATCATTTGCATCTTGAAGGTTGTCAATGCATGCCCAAATTGCAGATGTTCATGGGTGGTAGTTGCCCGTTTACCCTCTCTAACATAAAAAATGTCTTCCTTTGGTTCATCTATTCGTATTTATTACCGTATATTATACCTTTACAGTGATAGTAAATTTCGTTACAAATATCGTTTTCGTCACGTCAATATTCAGATTCTCGTTAGATTTCCATTTTAGTAAAGTATCTATTAGGTTTTATAACTAACATAAAACAGACAGTTTCATTGGGTCACAAAATTGACTACACTGATATTAAAAACTCATTAGACATTATACTAGAACAAAGTGCTCCAGTTTTATCAACACATTCAATACACGTTTTCGATCTAAATATATTAATATTAATCCCTGAATAGTAATGTAATAATCGTAAAAGATAATAAACGTCGATAAACGCATGAAAATGTTGGCAACATGGCCTCCAGAAATAATAGACGGAAAATGCGACGATGTGTGCCCTGTTAATTTGTAGATCGGAGTTAACTGTTTTGGGATGGTTTTAATAGGGGACTCATGTTAACGGTTCCGTAGCTTAAATGAAGTTCGACCTCACAATCTGTAATTAACTCGAAATAGGGTTTAAACAGTGTGAATGCCCAGATAGTCTCAGGTTGAGATAAGTTGATTGAAATTTCAACTCGCTTAAGGCTATTCTTATGTCCTATGTGTACATTTTATGGGTAGAAAGTTAGTCTAATCTAATCTAACTAATATCATAGATGTGAAAGTTTGGATGGATGCATGTTTTTTTCACGCAAGTTATATAAAAAGAAAGGTGTTGGTTTTCTTCAATACACAATATATTGGGTTTCACTGGGTTTCCATGGAATTTTTCGTTTTGTAACTAACAGTAATCCTTCGTTGACTTCAAATTCGTTCTATAATCTAGCACTTACTGTCACACAGACCGCTTGTCGCACACACATGGCACAAAAACCGGTCAAGTGCGTGCCGGACTCGCACATAAAGGGTATACTCTACACTAGAAATATAAAGTTTCCTGTGTTTGGTCCTTAAAATTTTTAAATAAATTTTGTTTTTAATATTTGTTATTATGAGGCCAGGAGAAACACACAATCTATAACCATTTGAACTGTGTGGAGGGTACGTCATTATAAAAGCCCTCCAACACAACGGGAGGATCCTCCGACCAGGCGGACCGAAGCCCTGGGCCGAAGCCCAAAGACTTACGTTGGAAAGTTGTATATATATATATCTCAAGAGCGTAGGAAACTCTGATAGCGCGATTTAGGATCATGACGTTCGTTGGTCGTCCATATCGTTGCGTAGTATGCCCTGTAGGTGTCGTTGTAGCTTGAGGCGACATTGTGACAATCTTGTCTTTCTATCCCGTTACGTCGTGTTGCGTGTAGATGTCGCTACAAACTGCTTATCTATTACAGCTCATGAGATACAGCAAAATGTCAAAAATATCATGTTTATTGTATGGGAACCCTCTTTATTTTGAATTTATATAGCAATTCTTCTTCTTATCGAGTGGTTAGTGACCAACCTAGGGTCAGAGTTGTTCAGGTCGCCCGTTTAGGCCTTGACTTTACGACTATTATCAAATTTATAACAGCTGGGACTGACTTTTTACGTACCTTCCGAATCACGGAGACGCTCAGTTGAAATACCATACCATACTATGCGGTCACCCATCTATTGACTGACTGCGCCTAAGGTTGCTTAACCCACCGATCGTTTACCGATCAGTGAGCGCACCCGGATATATAGCAATAAAAGTACATACATTGAAATTTTCAAATCCCTTCCTATTACAGTTCGTCTGCTGACAGACGGACGGACGGACAGCGGACGCTTTGTAATATGATTCCGTTGGTACCTTTTGGTTACAGAACCATATTAACGGAGAAGTAATATTTTACAATATCGTTTGTTATTTCTTAAGTTTGTTTATACAATAAGCAAACTACAATTTATTTAATATAAGCATTTCAAAACAATTCACATTTCCAGTGAGAAACGTATAATAAATCCCTTTGTATCAGTTCACAAAGCATCGGCCTCTTATTATCAAAAACTTCACGAGCGAAGTGTACCGCAGTATATCTGCAAAGGTATTATCAAGTAGAAAATTCTGCTTATATTTATTTTTAATTTGAAATAGAATACAAGAAAATTTTACATACTTCTTCTTCTTTTTTTTTTTTTTTTTTTTATGTTAGAAGTTGGCAAACAAGCATACGGTCCACCTGATGGTAAGTGGTTGACGTAGCCTATGAGCGCTTGCAGCACCATTAGTAGGTGCCACTCACGCGTTGCCAACCTCAAGATATTAGTTCTTAAATCTCGTCCGCCCAGTAATTTCACTAGCGTACAGTGCCCTTCAAACTGGAACACAGTAGTGCCTAAGCACTACTATTTGGCGGCAGAATATTTGACACTGTGGTGGTACCTACCTAGCCGGCCTCTTGCAATAAAAGACCTACCACCAGTGTGACTGACTGCACTGGTGGAATAATCTCTGCTGTGACAGAGGTTATTCCAACAGCGGGCGATGGGGTCGTCACATCCCGACGCCAGGAAATCTTCTTCTTCTTCTTCTTGCCCTTATCCCACCTAAGTGGACAAAGCACGTCTTCTTCTTCCATTCTTTTCTATCATTCGTCATCTCTGCTCTCATTCTCTTTCTACGCATCTCCTCTTCCACACATTTCATCCACGTCTTTTTCGGGCGTCCTTTCTTCACACTACCACTCACTTTCAAATCCGTCGCTCTTTTGGCTAAATGACTTTCATCTCTGCGCATAATGCCCATACCAGGATAGTCTTCCACTCCTTAATTTTTCAATCACTGGCACTAAAATAAAGGCGTCGGGATGTGACGACCCCATCGCCCGCTGTTGGGATAACCTCTGTCACAACAGAGATTATTCCACCAGTGCAATCAGTCACACTGGTGGTAGGTCTTTGTTGCAAGAGGCCGGCTAGGTAGGTACCACCGCAGTGTCCGATATTCTGCCGCCAAATAGTAGTGCTTAGGCACTACTGTGTTCCGGTTTGAAGGGCATTGTACGCTAGTGAAATTACTGGGCGAACGAGATTTGAGAACTAATATCTCGAGGTTGGCAACGCGTGAGTGGCACCTACTAATGGTGCTGCAAGCGCTCATAGGCTGCGGCAGCCACTTACCATCAGGTGGGCCGTATGCTTGTTTGCCAACATAAAAAAAAAAAAAACTACTTTAAAATTTCCCCTTATATACACATTTCGAATTTTGTCCTTCCTTGTTACCCCACACATCCATCAACATTCGCATGCTACATGCATTCTTCTTTCAACTACAGCTTTCACGCCTTAAAAACTCAATCCATTTAATTAGTTATTTATTTATAGTAAAAAGATGGCCAAGCGCATAGAATAGTCATGATCATAGAACGTTAACACATAACTGGGGCAATTTTTTTTCCTTGATATAGTATGTATGAGATTGACACCGTTGTGGCGTATTGGTAGCGTGGCTGCCTTTAGCCTCGACGGTTGCGGGTTCGATTCTCGCTTGGACAGGTGTTTGTACTGATCTTAAAAAATACCTGTTTTGGTCTGGGCGTTTGTCCTTGTGGGTCTTCCCACCGTGCTTCGGAGAGCACGTTATGCCGGGATGAGAAGCTGTCGGTCCCGGTTGTTATCATAACATCTGATAATAATCACTAACTCTTGATAAGTAATTTGCTCTTACCCAATGAGTTACTGGTTCGCCATTAGGGATGCGGAGGTCAGACGGCAATAGCTCTGTGTAAAAACTAGTAACATGTCAAATCCGGATAGGAATAATAAACAGACCCTGGCCTTGCAGAATAAACGTCCAGTAGGTCGTAATAAATGTCGCTAGAGAGATGTACTGGAAGCTGACCAGCGTGATCAAGTCAATAGTAGCGTGGAACAGACAATATTGCAGGTCTCAGATTTGAGAGGCTTTGGATAATATCCTTAAAATAACATTGGATATAATCCTTAAAATAACATTGGATATAATCCTTAAAATAACATTGGATATAATCCTTAAAATAACATTACCAAAACAATATTCCTAATGTTTTCTAATCAAAGTGTTATTGTTTCGCTCAAAGAGGTTAATGGGGTAAATAAATGGTACACATAAATCGTTTGTTATTATTGTTGTATGTTACCGAAGATTTCCTTTACAGATGTTTTCCTTTCTAGATAAGTTCGGTAACACATAAATAAATAAACAATCACATAAACTTGATGTTACCTTTGGAAATAATTTTAGTGAACGTATATTTTATTATGCTTATTTTATGATCATTTAAAATGGCTGATAATTTTCAAAAAAGTCACCTTTCAAACAAACTATTATTATCAACGATTCCACAAACTTAAAACTTAAATCTTATAGCCCCCATATTTTTGGTCAGTAGCTATAGAATGAAGTTTAAGTCAATCGGTACGAATTTCCTAATCAAAAATACAAATAAAGGATAAAGTCGCTAGCCCACTGCTGCCCGTGAATATTAACCCACGCCTTGCCACGCAGCACAGCTTCAAATCATACACCGCCAACAAAACTCCTGTTCATCCCACTGAAGGTAAGGAAGCGTTCGTGTACCACTTGCATACTAGTGGCTATGTGCCACTAGTATTGACAGCCTTGAGACCCTTAATCTGTCTGGGCATCATATTTGAGCAAACCATCCGTCTCGCAATATTATTACTACCTACTAGCGAATTCGTGGGTTGCAGTTGTCGTTACAAATAAGTAAAAAATAAACACTACACACTTAATTAGATATTGATATCCTGTGTCGGGGGCTCAGAAACATACACAACATCAAGGACAAACACAACTACACTGAAACACATGCCTGTATATTCAATACAATTATTTTCTCCGAGCGGAAACGTTGTAGCACGTCGTCATCGTCGTTATCACATACGTAGGTCTTCTTCCAAAGCGAAGCTAGATAAAATATGTGCGTAGCCTCTCCGTGTGCAGCAGTGGGGCTGCGACTTTATATTGTTTTTGCCAATTGAGTGAGCTGTAAGAAAAGATAATATTGTTCTCGCCTTGAAGTGTAAAAAATAGGAACAATATTTTCCTTGAGGAAATGTTTTTTCATCGAATTTCAAAAGAAATTACCTGAGCAATTTCAGTAGGCAGTGTTACATATAATTCATGATTTAATACTAAGAACAATACCTGTATCCGCTTCTGATTCATCACTTAACTAAGCAATCACATTTTTAGTACAAAGTATGTTCTTTGATAGTGAGACGCAGACTGTTAAGAATCTGTCGCATCAATCATTTTCATCCCTTTGAGAATGTACACAAATATTCATTACAATATTACAATACAAACTAACAAACACACGGAAATCCGTCGTACTCAGTTGGAATATTCCTACACCTAAGTTTGTAATTGCAGATGTAATATTTCACGGCAGAAAGGGTTTATATTAAAATGATTTATTTCAACCATTACACTAATTAGGCGAATAAATTAATACGCAACATGAATTTTATATAATATTATTTTTAGGGTTTTTTTTTTCCATGACGGTTGGCAAAAAGACACGCGGTCCGTCTAATGGTAAGCACCGCAACCTATGAACGCTGACGACACTTGAAGCATCACATCTTCCAGCGTCGGGATGTGACGACCCCATCGCCCGCTGTGGAGATAACCTCTGTCACAGCAGAGATTATCCCACCAGTGCACACTGGTTGTAGGTCTGTTGTTGCAAGAGGCTGGCTAGGTAGGTACCGCAGTGTCAAATATTCTACCGCCAAATAGTAGTGCTTAGGCATTACTGTATTCCTTTTTGAAGGGCACTGTAGGCTAGTGAAATTACTGGGCACAGGAGATTTAAGAACTAATATCTCGAGGTTGACAACGCGTGAGTGACACCTACTAATGGTGCTGCAAGCGCTCATAAGCTACGGCAACCACTTAACATCAGGTGGGCCGTATGCTTGTTTGCCAACTTCTAACATAAAAAAACAAAAACCCATGTTCGCTGCTAACCCAAGGGAAGAAGGAGGGAAGGAAAGAGGAGGGAAAAAATGAAGGAGTTAAGGGCCTCCAGCGCAGTCACTCATCCCACGAAACGTAACAGTACCCTGTTACATATAATGACGTAGCAGTAATGTTTCACTCCAGAAAGGGTTTATATTAAAATGATTTATTTCAACAAATTACAAATGTAAGCAACCATTACACTAATTAGGCGAACAAATTAATTGGCGACATTAATTTTTTAAAATACTAGCTTATGCCTATGGTTGCACCCGAGTTAATTATATTTATGGTTACCATAGCAACTGTTACCATAAGAACAATCAAAAATGGTGGCTTTTTTAACAGTATTTTTTTCATAATTACTATTATGCACGTAGGGAGAAAAGTAGGACATTGTAACCCACGGATTATTGCGGGTGATAATCGAAATAGTCGCGGGTGGCAATGTCTTACCTTTCTCCCGTAAATTCACTGGTACGAGGATACATATATACATACATATCATACGGTTGCTAGGTTACCGGAAGGTAGAGTGAGTTAATTAGTGTCATCTTGCTGGGAATTCGGTCATTTTTCCCCTTGTATCAGTCACTAAAATTGAACTTTTCATCAGCGTATGAAAAAAAAAAATTTCTTCAGAAGTCTGTGCATTTTGGCCCAATTTTTACTCAGCACTGACTTCTGAAGAAAATTTTCTTTAGAAAATATTTTTTTATCACTTCTGGGTGTGAAGTTTGTATTTTTTTTTAATTATTTTATTTATGACGACGTTGCGGCACGGCGGTAGCGAACATGCCTTAAACACCACAGGTCACGGGTTCGATTCCCGCTCGGAGCATAATATGTTTGTATTGACCAGGCAAGCATATTTTCCGGTCTGGGTGTGTTTATCCTTGTCATTGTGTATGTTTCCGGACCCCGACACAGGATATCACTATCCTAATCGGGGCCGTTGAGTGCGTAGCGTTTATTATTTTATAAGCGCTTTATTTGTGATATCACTGAAAAAATGTTTTACGGTAGTAAAAAAAAAATTAATATGTAAGATTAGTCAAATGTGTCTGAGCCTTTACATAAGCATCTAGCAACGCCTCTTGCTACAA